>BSDF01000020.1:3374234-4574234 GCA_027925045.1 Hypotaenidia okinawae
GTTTTCTCTTTAACATAGTGTAATAAATTAGATAACTTTTCTCTTCAGCACTCTATGTTGAGTCTGTTTTGCCCGCCTCATTAACGAGTTTGTCTCTTGAGCCGCCCAATTATGTTTTTTCTCCCCTGTCCAAATATGAAGGGGAGTAACAGACTGATTTTGGTGGGCGTCTGGCCTTTGGCAAGGGCTCAACCATCACAGGTCCTCAGTGATGAAGTCTTCTGCAGCTTCTCCTGCCCCATTGTTACGGAGGGTGATTGAGATCAGGAGCAGGACACCCAGGAGCAGGACACCCAGGAGCAGGACATGGAGCCAGTTGGAGAGCACAGCAGGGATCTGGACACGGATAAGGACAGGGAGCAGGACACGGAAAAGGACGCGGAGCAGGGCAGGGATCAAGACACGGAGTAGGACGTGGAGCAGGGTGGGAAGCAGGACACGGATCAGGACATGGAACAGGATGGGAAGCAGGACACGGATCAGGACATGGAGCAGGGTGGGAAGCAGGACATGTATCAGGACACGGACAAGGGCAGGGAGCAGGACACAGATCAGGATATCAATCAGGACATGGCGCAGGATACAGAGCACGATACGGAACAGGATGGGAAGCAGGACAGGGAGCAGGACAGGGAGAAGGATGAGGAGCAGGATGAGGAGCATCGCTGGTAGCGGTCACAGAGCGGGCCACTGAGCGGGACACCGATCAGGACAGCGACCAGGACACTGAGTGAGTCACAGATCAGGACACCGAGTAGGACACTGAGCAGGAAGGTGACCAGGACACCGAGTGGGAGGTGGAGCATTTGCCAGGGCAACAACCACTGAACAATCGCTCTGAGCACACAATGCCCCGCCCACCCCATCTCCCAGCATGTGCCCGGCTCACGAGGCACCGCCAGACAGCACGGGGCCCTGTCCCCTCAGCAGCGCTGCCATTGCCCCTCAGCACCCCGTCCCCTCAGTTCCGCATCCACTTCAGCTCCCCGTCCCCTCAGCCCCAACATTCCCCTCAAGATTTCCAGCCCTTTCAAGCTCCCGCAGTTCTCCTCAGCTCCCCAAGACCCTCAGGCCTGTCGTTCCCCTCAGCCGCCCACAGTTCTCCCATCAGCCTGAAGCCTGCTGCTTGGCATGGCCTCTCCACCAGGCCGGAGGCATACCCAGGGGAGGCTGCAGGCCCCTGAGTCAGCATGGAGGCCCCTGAACCAGTGTGGAGGCCCTGGCAGTGGCCTGGCCCATGGAAGCAGGTTAGGGAGGTGGCAGAGGAGCAGAGCCTGTCCCCCTTGGCCCAAGGCCCTTGCTAAAATTAAATGGAGACAAGTGTAACACAGAACACAGCTTCTTTAATTGCCTCATCTATGAAATACATGTTTCAATATTAACATCAAGAGAACAATACAATAATATAATAAATGGAAATAAATTCCCAAATGAACTAATCTTGGTCCTGCGCAATGGGGAGGACGGAGAGCAGGCTTTTCCAGGGGCAAGCACCAAGGAGGAAGCGTTCAGCAGTCCGCATGCCGGAAGGCACAGAAGGCTGGGCAGCGTGGTGACGGCTTTTGAGAGCCTTCTGCATCCTGGAGAGCAGCGGCAGGCAGAGCTGCGTGTGTGACCTGCGCTGGGGTTACCTGGAAAGAATCATAGAATCATAGAATTGTAGGGGTTGGAAGGGACCTCGAGAGATCATCGGGTCCAACCCCCTGCCAAAGCAGGCTCCCTAGGACATTTCACTGAGATAGGCATCCAGACGGGTCTTGAATATCTCCAGAGAAGGAGACTCCACCACCCCCCTGGGCAGCCTATTCCAGTGCTCTGTCACCCTCACTGTGAAAAAGTTTCTCCGCATGTTGGTGCGGAACTTCCTATGCTCCAACTTGCAGCCATTGCCCCTTGTCCTGTCTCCACAGACCACTGAAAAGGGGCTGGCTGATTCCCCTGCATCCCTTGCTTAAGATAATTGTAAACATTAATTAGGTCCCCCCTTAGTCTTCTCTTCTCAAGGCTGAACAGTCCCAATCTTCTCAGCCTTTCCTCATAGGGGAGATGCTCCAGGCCCTTTATCATCTTCGTAGCCCTTCTCTGGACTCTCTCCAGGAGATCCCTGTCCTTTTTATACCAGGGAGCCCAGAACTGGACACAGTACTCCAGGTGGGGCCTGACCAGGGCAGAGTAGAGCGAGAGGATCACCTCCCTTGACCTGCTGGCTACACTCCTCCGGATGCACCCCAGGATCCCATTGGCTCTCTTAGCCACCGAGGCACACTGCTGGCTCATGGCCAACCTGTCATCCACCAGGACCCGTGTCATCCACCAGGACCCAAAGGCAGAAAGACAAAGGGTTTATCTGGGAAGCCTGCGGAAGCCGCCTTCCCTGGAGGAAACGCAGAGACTTGGGCCCAACCTAAACAGGTTGTGGGTAGAGTTCCAGCGTTGCGGCATGAGGCTGGCAGAAGAAGGAGCCACGGAACCCCCTTGGGTAGGGCTGATGGAACCGTCCTGCACTTGCTGGTCCTGCAGTGGGGACAAAACAAAGTGAAAGACCTGTTAGGGAAAGGGCTTTTCCCAGGCAACAAAAGGCGACACAAGGAGCCAAGGCTGTGCAACGAGATTTGGGAGGACATACGGTCCTTCTTCTGCACGTTCATACTCAGTCGCTAAGAATCAATCAAGAAATGCTCCCTGGCCCTGAGAGTTTGGCCAGAGTTAATGTACAGGAGGGTTTATTTCCTGCTGCGTATTGTTGTCGTAGAGACCCAGAGGCTGAAGACAGGGATGAGCATCCCTTTGTGGCTCTTTTCCCTCTGGAGAAGCAAACTGAGATGATCTCGTTTGACCGCCTCAACAAGAGCCCGCAGGATGCCGAGTTGTGAAGCACCAGGTGCTCTATGGGAATTGTCCCAGGATGTTTAAGGCAGTTACACGCTGCGAGAGATCAGGAACAAGCCTGTTCCTAGCCCAGGGGCACTGAGTGCCCAGTAGCCCGGACGGCCTCCCTCTTGCTTCAGGGCGGACGGAACAGCCCCTGGCACAGCCCCTGCCGCGCTGCTCCCCGGCCCCAGTACCTTGAGGAGGCCGCAGAGGTTGAGCCGGCAGATGAAGCTCGGAAAGGTCCTCAGTGATGAAGTCTTCTGCAGCTTCTGCTGCCCCATTGCTGCGGCAGGTGATTGAGATCAGGAGCCGCACACGGTAGAGCAGGCCTTTGAGTCGGTTGCGGAGCACGGCAGGGATCAGGACACGGAATAGGAGATGGAGCAGGACAGGGATCAGGGCAGGGAGCAGGACATGAAATAGGAAATAAGTCAGGGCAGGGATCAGGACAGCGATCAGGACACAGATCAGGACACGGAGCACAGCAGGGATCAGGACACAGATCAAGACACGGAGCAGGGCAGGGATCAGGACACAGATAAGGACATGGAGAAGGGCAGGGAGCAGGACACGGATCAGGACATTGAACAGGGCAGGGAGCAGGACACGGAGCAGAACACGGAGCAGGGTGGGAAGCAAGAGGGGGAGCAGGGTGGAAAGGAGGACACGGAGCAGGACACGGCGCAGGACACGGAGCAGGACACGACGCAGGGTGGGAAGCAGGACATGGCGCAGGACATGGAGATGGAGACGGAGCATGATACGGAGCAGGGCAGGAAGTAGGACATGGAGCAGGACATGGAGCAGGGAAGGAAGCAGGACAGGGGACAGGATGAGGAGCGGGATGAGGAGAAGGATGAGGAGCATCGCTGGGAGTGGTCGCAGAGCGGGACACCGAGCAGGACACCACTCGCGACAGCGATCAGGACAGTGAATGAGACACCGACCGGAACACTGACCGGGACACCAAGTGGGACGCGGAGCCGTTGCCAAGGGAACAGCCACTGAACAATCGCTCTGCGCACACAATGCCCCGCCCACCACATCACAATGCCCCGCCCACCCCATCACCCAGCATGTGCCCGGCTCACGAGGCACCGCCCGACAGCACGGGGCCCTGTTCCCTCTGCAGTGCCACCATTGCCCGTCAGCACCCCATGCCCCTCAGCGCCCTCTCCTGTCAGCTGCCTCTCCCTCAGCACCACCATTCCCTTCAGCTCTCCGGCCCTGCAGTGCCGCTGGCCCCTTAGCACGCCCTGTCCCCTCAGCCCTGGCCCTGCCATGCCCTCATTTCCCACCACCCTCTTCAGCCCTGCCATTCCCCTTGGTATTTCCAGCACTTTCAGACTCCCGCAGTTCTCCTCAGCTCCCCAAGACCCCTCAGGCCTGTCACTCCCCTCAGCCGCCCACAGTTCTCCTATCAGCCTGAAGCCTGCTGCTGGGCATGGCCCCGCCACCAGCCTGGAGGTGTCCCAAGGGGAGGCTGCAGGCCCCTGAGCCAGCATGGAGGCCCCTGAACCAGTGTGGAGGCCCTGGCAGTGGCCTGGCCCATGGAAGCAGGTTAGGGAGGTGGCAGAGGAGCAGAGCCTGCCCCCCTCGGCCCAAGGCCCTTGCTAAAATTAAATGGAGACAAGTGCAACACAGAACACAGCTTCTTTAATTGCCTCATCTATGAAATACATGTTTCAATATTAACATCAAGAGAACAATACAATAATATAATAAATGGAAATAAATTCCCAAATGAACTAATCTTGGTCCTGCGCAATGGGGAGGAAGGAGAGCAGGCTTTTCCAGGGGCACACACCAAGGTGGAAGCGTTCAGCAGTCCGCATGCCGGAAGGCACAGAAGGCTGGGCAGCGTGGGGACGGCTTTTGAGAGCCTTCTGCATCCTGGAGAGCAGCGGCAGGCAGAGCTGCGTGTGTGACCTGCGCTGGGGTTACCTGGAAAGGCAGAAAGACAAAGGGTTTATCTGGGAAGCCTGCGGAAGCCGCCTTCCCTGGAAGAAACGCAGAGACTTGGGCCCAACCTAAACAGGTTGTGGGTAGAGTTCCAGCGTTGCGGCATGAGGCTGGCAGAAGAAGGAGCCACGGAACCCCCTTGGGTAGGGCTGGTGGAACCGTCCTGCACTCGCTGGTCCTGCACTGGGGACAAAACAAAGTGAAAGACCTGTTAGGGAAAGGGCTTTTCCCAGGCAACAAAAGGCGACACAAGGAGCCAAGGCTGTGCAACGGGATTTGGGAGGACATACGGTCCTTCTTCTGCACGTTCATACTCAGTCGCTAAGAATCAATCAAGAAATGCTCCCTGGCCCTGAGAGTTTGGCCAGAGTTAATGTACAGGAGGGTTTATTTCCTGCTGCGTATTGTTGTCGTAGAGACCCAGAGGCTGAAGACAGGGATGAGCATCCCTTTGTGGCTCTTTTCCCTCTGGAGAAGCAAACTGAGATGATCTCGTTTGACCTCCTCAACAAGAGCCCGCAGGATGCCGAGTTGCGAAGCACCAGGTGCTCTATGGGAATTGTCCCAGGATGTTTAAGGCAGTTACACGCTGCGAGAGATCAGGAACAAGCCTGTTCCTAGCCCAGGGGCACTGAGTGCCCAGCAGCCCAGACGGCCTCCCTCCTGCTTCAGGTGGGATGGAACAGCCCCTGGCACAGCCCCTGCCGCGCTGTCCCCGGCCCCAGTACCTTGAGGAGGCCGCAGAGGTTGAGCCGGCAGATGAATCTCGGAAAGGTCCTCAGTGATGAAGTCTTCTGCAGCTTCTCCTGCCCCATTGTTATGGCAGGTGATTGAGATCAGGAGCAGGACAACGTAGAGCAGGACATGGAGTCGGTTGCGGAGCACGGCAGGGATCAGGACACGGAATAGGAGATGGAGCAGGGCAGGGAGCAGGACACGGATAAGGACATGGAGCAGGGCAGGGAGCAGGACACGGAAAAGGATGCGGAACAGGGCAGGGATCAAGACACGGAGTAGGACATGGAGCAGAGCAGGGATCAAGACACGGAGTAAGACATGGAGCAGGGCGGGAAGCAGGACACGGATCAGGACATGGAGCAGGGTGGGAAGCAGGACACGGATCAGGACACAGAACAGAGTGGGAAGCAGGATACGGATTAGGCCATAGAACAGGGCGGGAAGCAGGACATGTATCAGGACACGGACAAGGGCAGGGAGCAGGACACAGATCAGGACATCGATCAGGACATGGCGCAGGATGCAGAGCACGATACGGAACAGGATGGGAAGCAGGACAGGGAGCAGGACAGGAAGCAGGACAGGGAGAAGGATGAGGAGCAGGATGAGGAGCATCGCTGGTAGCGGTCACAGAGCGGGCCACTGAGCGGGACACCAATCAGGACAGCGAGTGAGTCACAGATCAGGACACCGAGTAGGACACTGAGCAGGAAGGTGACCAGGACACCGAGTGGGAGGTGGAGCAGTTGCCAAGGCAACAACCACTGAACAATCGCTCTGAGCACACAATGCCCCGCCCACCTCATCACAATGCCCCGCCCACCCCATCTCCCAGCATGTGCCCGGCTCACGAGGCACCGCCCGACAGCACGGGGCCCTGTCCCCTCAGCAGCGCTGCCATTGCCCCTCAGCACCCCGTGCCCCTCAGCACCCCGTCCCCTCAGTTCCGCATCCACTTCAGCTCCCCGTCCCCTCAGCCCCACCTTTCCCCTCAAGATTTTCAGCCCTTTCAGCCTCCCCCAGTCCTCCTCAGCTCCCCAAGACCCCTCAGGCCTGTCGTTCCCCTCAGCCGCCCACAGTTCTCCCATCAGCCTGAAGCCTGCTGCTTGGCATGGCCCCTCCACCAGGCCGGAGGCATACCCAGGGGAGGCTGCAGGCCCCTGGGCCAGCATGGAGGCCCCTGAACCAGTGTGGAGGCCCTGGCAGTGGCCTGGCCCATGGAAGCAGGTTAGGGAGGTGGCAGAGGAGCAGAGCCTGCCCCCCTCGGCCCAAGGCCCTTGCTAAAATTAAATGGAGACAAGTGTAACACAGAACACAGCTTCTTTAATTGCCTCATCTATGAAATACATGTTTCAATATTAACATCAAGAGAACAATATAATAATATAATAAATGGAAATAAATTCCCAAATGAACTAATCTTGGTCCTGCGCAATGGGGAGGAAGGAGAGCAGGCTTTTCCAGGGGCAAAGCCCCTGCTGCGCTGCTCCCTGGCCCCAGAACCTTGAGGAGGCCGCAGAGGTTGAGCCGGCAGATGAATCTCGGAAAGTTCCTGTTGCAGTTTTGCATGGTTGGCTACTGAGAGAGGGCCAGGTCTGGCAGAAAATGGCTGCTGGAATCTTCTGCAAGCCTGCTTATAGCGCCTCTGAGAATCACATATAGGAGACAAAGACTCCACCAGAACACCAGAGTGCCAGGAAGGCTGCAAAGTTTGGCCCATTAAGGGCATTGGGATGTATATTTGCGTATAAATGTAAGCAGTTGACAGACAAAAGGCCAGGGAGTCTGGGGGAGGGCGCCCAGGTGCACAGGCGAGGGAGAGATTGCCCCGGCAGCCCGAGCTGAAGCACGTGGAGTAGCCGGAGGAAAGGAGCCATGCAGGAGGCAGAGTCCCGACCTGCCCAGTGGAGAGGCTCCACGCTGGATGGAGCCGGTGCAGACATAGAGAAGATGCCATGACTTACGTTGGGATGAGCCCCTGCCAGCACAAGCGACCTACAGAGATGAGCCAAACAGGTTTGCTGGAGGAGGCATCATAGCCCCGTGGAGGACTGGGACTGAGAGACACTGATTTATTGCTGCCTGCCATAGCAGAGATGAAGCCCGGGGGAAGAGATTTGCCTTGGAGAAAGTTCGTGGAGGACTCGCTCTTATGGGTGAGATCCTACGGTGCAGCAGGGGAGGGTGTGTGGGATGGATGCCCCCATCCTGGCCGAGAAGGGAACCATCTTGCAAGGAACTGACTAAAACCCCCATCTCCTAGTCCCTGCCCCCCTGTCCTGTGCTGCGAGCAGGAGAGGGGAAGAAGGGAGCAAAATCATGGCTGAAAGGGAAGTCTGCTTTAGAATGGAGGGGTGGGGGGAAGGTGTTACCGAGACCCCCATTTCCCCAGTCCCTGCCCCTCCTGGGCTGTGACCGGGAGGGAAGAAGGGAGCAAACTTCTAACTAAAGCCTGCTGAGGAGGGAGTGGTGGGGGAAAAGTGTTTGCCTGGTTTGCATTTGTTTCAAGATTGTTGGTTGCACTCCTGACTCTGGTTCTTTTTCACTGTTTTCTCTTTAACATAGTGTAATAAATTAGATAACTTTTCTCTTCAGCACTCTATGTTGAGTCTGTTTTGCCCGCCTCATTAACGAGTTTGTCTCTTGAGCCGCCCAATTATGTTTTTTCTCCCCTGTCCAAATATGAAGGGGAGTAACAGACTGATTTTGGTGGGCGTCTGGCCTTTGGCAAGGGCTCAACCATCACAGGTCCTCAGTGATGAAGTCTTCTGCAGCTTCTCCTGCCCCATTGTTACGGAGGGTGATTGAGATCAGGAGCAGGACACCCAGGAGCAGGACACCCAGGAGCAGGACATGGAGCCAGTTGGAGAGCACAGCAGGGATCTGGACACGGATAAGGACAGGGAGCAGGACACGGAAAAGGACGCGGAGCAGGGCAGGGATCAAGACACGGAGTAGGACGTGGAGCAGGGTGGGAAGCAGGACACGGATCAGGACATGGAACAGGATGGGAAGCAGGACACGGATCAGGACATGGAGCAGGGTGGGAAGCAGGACATGTATCAGGACACGGACAAGGGCAGGGAGCAGGACACAGATCAGGATATCAATCAGGACATGGCGCAGGATACAGAGCACGATACGGAACAGGATGGGAAGCAGGACAGGGAGCAGGACAGGGAGAAGGATGAGGAGCAGGATGAGGAGCATCGCTGGTAGCGGTCACAGAGCGGGCCACTGAGCGGGACACCGATCAGGACAGCGACCAGGACACTGAGTGAGTCACAGATCAGGACACCGAGTAGGACACTGAGCAGGAAGGTGACCAGGACACCGAGTGGGAGGTGGAGCATTTGCCAGGGCAACAACCACTGAACAATCGCTCTGAGCACACAATGCCCCGCCCACCCCATCTCCCAGCATGTGCCCGGCTCACGAGGCACCGCCAGACAGCACGGGGCCCTGTCCCCTCAGCAGCGCTGCCATTGCCCCTCAGCACCCCGTCCCCTCAGTTCCGCATCCACTTCAGCTCCCCGTCCCCTCAGCCCCAACATTCCCCTCAAGATTTCCAGCCCTTTCAAGCTCCCGCAGTTCTCCTCAGCTCCCCAAGACCCCTCAGGCCTGTCGTTCCCCTCAGCCGCCCACAGTTCTCCCATCAGCCTGAAGCCTGCTGCTTGGCATGGCCCCTCCACCAGGCCGGAGGCATACCCAGGGGAGGCTGCAGGCCCCTGAGTCAGCATGGAGGCCCCTGAACCAGTGTGGAGGCCCTGGCAGTGGCCTGGCCCATGGAAGCAGGTTAGGGAGGTGGCAGAGGAGCAGAGCCTGTCCCCCTTGGCCCAAGGCCCTTGCTAAAATTAAATGGAGACAAGTGTAACACAGAACACAGCTTCTTTAATTGCCTCATCTATGAAATACATGTTTCAATATTAACATCAAGAGAACAATACAATAATATAATAAATGGAAATAAATTCCCAAATGAACTAATCTTGGTCCTGCGCAATGGGGAGGACGGAGAGCAGGCTTTTCCAGGGGCAAGCACCAAGGAGGAAGCGTTCAGCAGTCCGCATGCCGGAAGGCACAGAAGGCTGGGCAGCGTGGTGACGGCTTTTGAGAGCCTTCTGCATCCTGGAGAGCAGCGGCAGGCAGAGCTGCGTGTGTGACCTGCGCTGGGGTTACCTGGAAAGAATCATAGAATCATAGAATTGTAGGGGTTGGAAGGGACCTCGAGAGATCATCGGGTCCAACCCCCTGCCAAAGCAGGCTCCCTAGGACATTTCACTGAGATAGGCATCCAGACGGGTCTTGAATATCTCCAGAGAAGGAGACTCCACCACCCCCCTGGGCAGCCTATTCCAGTGCTCTGTCACCCTCACTGTGAAAAAGTTTCTCCGCATGTTGGTGCGGAACTTCCTATGCTCCAACTTGCAGCCATTGCCCCTTGTCCTGTCTCCACAGACCACTGAAAAGGGGCTGGCTGATTCCCCCTGCATCCCTTGCTTAAGATAATTGTAAACATTAATTAGGTCCCCCCTTAGTCTTCTCTTCTCAAGGCTGAACAGTCCCAATCTTCTCAGCCTTTCCTCATAGGGGAGATGCTCCAGGCCCTTTATCATCTTCGTAGCCCTTCTCTGGACTCTCTCCAGGAGATCCCTGTCCTTTTTATACCAGGGAGCCCAGAACTGGACACAGTACTCCAGGTGGGGCCTGACCAGGGCAGAGTAGAGCGAGAGGATCACCTCCCTTGACCTGCTGGCTACACTCCTCCGGATGCACCCCAGGATCCCATTGGCTCTCTTAGCCACCGAGGCACACTGCTGGCTCATGGCCAACCTGTCATCCACCAGGACCCGTGTCATCCACCAGGACCCAAAGGCAGAAAGACAAAGGGTTTATCTGGGAAGCCTGCGGAAGCCGCCTTCCCTGGAGGAAACGCAGAGACTTGGGCCCAACCTAAACAGGTTGTGGGTAGAGTTCCAGCGTTGCGGCATGAGGCTGGCAGAAGAAGGAGCCACGGAACCCCCTTGGGTAGGGCTGATGGAACCGTCCTGCACTTGCTGGTCCTGCAGTGGGGACAAAACAAAGTGAAAGACCTGTTAGGGAAAGGGCTTTTCCCAGGCAACAAAAGGCGACACAAGGAGCCAAGGCTGTGCAACGAGATTTGGGAGGACATACGGTCCTTCTTCTGCACGTTCATACTCAGTCGCTAAGAATCAATCAAGAAATGCTCCCTGGCCCTGAGAGTTTGGCCAGAGTTAATGTACAGGAGGGTTTATTTCCTGCTGCGTATTGTTGTCGTAGAGACCCAGAGGCTGAAGACAGGGATGAGCATCCCTTTGTGGCTCTTTTCCCTCTGGAGAAGCAAACTGAGATGATCTCGTTTGACCGCCTCAACAAGAGCCCGCAGGATGCCGAGTTGCGAAGCACCAGGTGCTCTATGGGAATTGTCCCAGGATGTTTAAGGCAGTTACACGCTGCGAGAGATCAGGAACAAGCCTGTTCCTAGCCCAGGGGCACTGAGTGCCCAGTAGCCCGGACGGCCTCCCTCTTGCTTCAGGGCGGACGGAACAGCCCCTGGCACAGCCCCTGACGCGCTGCTCCCCGGCCCCAGTACCTTGAGGAGGCCGCAGAGGTTGAGCCGGCAGATGAAGCTCGGAAAGGTCCTCAGTGATGAAGTCTTCTGCAGCTTCTGCTGCCCCATTGCTGCGGCAGGTGATTGAGATCAGGAGCCGCACACGGTAGAGCAGGCCTTTGAGTCGGTTGCGGAGCACGGCAGGGATCAGGACACGGAATAGGAGATGGAGCAGGACAGGGATCAGGGCAGGGAGCAGGACATGAAATAGGAAATAAGTCAGGGCAGGGATCAGGACAGCGATCAGGACACAGATCAGGACACGGAGCACAGCAGGGATCAGGACACAGATCAAGACACGGAGCAGGGCAGGGATCAGGACACAGATAAGGACATGGAGAAGGGCAGGGAGCAGGACACGGATCAGGACATTGAACAGGGCAGGGAGCAGGACACGGAGCAGAACACGGAGCAGGGTGGGAAGCAAGAGGGGGAGCAGGGTGGAAAGGAGGACACGGAGCAGGACACGGCGCAGGACACGGAGCAGGACACGACGCAGGGTGGGAAGCAGGACATGGCGCAGGACATGGAGATGGAGACGGAGCATGATACGGAGCAGGGCAGGAAGTAGGACATGGAGCAGGACATGGAGCAGGGAAGGAAGCAGGACAGGGGACAGGATGAGGAGCGGGATGAGGAGAAGGATGAGGAGCATCGCTGGGAGTGGTCGCAGAGCGGGACACCGAGCAGGACACCACTCGCGACAGCGATCAGGACAGTGAATGAGACACCGACCGGAACACTGACCGGGACACCAAGTGGGACGCGGAGCCGTTGCCAAGGGAACAGCCACTGAACAATCGCTCTGCGCACACAATGCCCCGCCCACCACATCACAATGCCCCGCCCACCCCATCACCCAGCATGTGCCCGGCTCACGAGGCACCGCCCGACAGCACGGGGCCCTGTTCCCTCTGCAGTGCCACCATTGCCCGTCAGCACCCCATGCCCCTCAGCGCCCTCTCCTGTCAGCTGCCTCTCCCTCAGCACCACCATTCCCTTCAGCTCTCCGGCCCTGCAGTGCCGCTGGCCCCTTAGCACGCCCTGTCCCCTCAGCCCTGGCCCTGCCATGCCCTCATTTCCCACCACCCTCTTCAGCCCTGCCATTCCCCTTGGTATTTCCAGCACTTTCAGACTCCCGCAGTTCTCCTCAGCTCCCCAAGACCCCTCAGGCCTGTCACTCCCCTCAGCCGCCCACAGTTCTCCTATCAGCCTGAAGCCTGCTGCTGGGCATGGCCCCGCCACCAGCCTGGAGGTGTCCCAAGGGGAGGCTGCAGGCCCCTGAGCCAGCATGGAGGCCCCTGAACCAGTGTGGAGGCCCTGGCAGTGGCCTGGCCCATGGAAGCAGGTTAGGGAGGTGGCAGAGGAGCAGAGCCTGCCCCCCTCGGCCCAAGGCCCTTGCTAAAATTAAATGGAGACAAGTGCAACACAGAACACAGCTTCTTTAATTGCCTCATCTATGAAATACATGTTTCAATATTAACATCAAGAGAACAATACAATAATATAATAAATGGAAATAAATTCCCAAATGAACTAATCTTGGTCCTGCGCAATGGGGAGGAAGGAGAGCAGGCTTTTCCAGGGGCACACACCAAGGTGGAAGCGTTCAGCAGTCCGCATGCCGGAAGGCACAGAAGGCTGGGCAGCGTGGGGACGGCTTTTGAGAGCCTTCTGCATCCTGGAGAGCAGCGGCAGGCAGAGCTGCGTGTGTGACCTGCGCTGGGGTTACCTGGAAAGGCAGAAAGACAAAGGGTTTATCTGGGAAGCCTGCGGAAGCCGCCTTCCCTGGAAGAAACGCAGAGACTTGGGCCCAACCTAAACAGGTTGTGGGTAGAGTTCCAGCGTTGCGGCATGAGGCTGGCAGAAGAAGGAGCCACGGAACCCCCTTGGGTAGGGCTGGTGGAACCGTCCTGCACTCGCTGGTCCTGCACTGGGGACAAAACAAAGTGAAAGACCTGTTAGGGAAAGGGCTTTTCCCAGGCAACAAAAGGCGACACAAGGAGCCAAGGCTGTGCAACGGGATTTGGGAGGACATACGGTCCTTCTTCTGCACGTTCATACTCAGTCGCTAAGAATCAATCAAGAAATGCTCCCTGGCCCTGAGAGTTTGGCCAGAGTTAATGTACAGGAGGGTTTATTTCCTGCTGCGTATTGTTGTCGTAGAGACCCAGAGGCTGAAGACAGGGATGAGCATCCCTTTGTGGCTCTTTTCCCTCTGGAGAAGCAAACTGAGATGATCTCGTTTGACCTCCTCAACAAGAGCCCGCAGGATGCCGAGTTGCGAAGCACCAGGTGCTCTATGGGAATTGTCCCAGGATGTTTAAGGCAGTTACACGCTGCGAGAGATCAGGAACAAGCCTGTTCCTAGCCCAGGGGCACTGAGTGCCCAGCAGCCCAGACGGCCTCCCTCCTGCTTCAGGTGGGATGGAACAGCCCCTGGCACAGCCCCTGCCGCGCTGTCCCCGGCCCCAGTACCTTGAGGAGGCCGCAGAGGTTGAGCCGGCAGATGAATCTCGGAAAGGTCCTCAGTGATGAAGTCTTCTGCAGCTTCTCCTGCCCCATTGTTATGGCAGGTGATTGAGATCAGGAGCAGGACAACGTAGAGCAGGACATGGAGTCGGTTGCGGAGCACGGCAGGGATCAGGACACGGAATAGGAGATGGAGCAGGGCAGGGAGCAGGACACGGATAAGGACATGGAGCAGGGCAGGGAGCAGGACACGGAAAAGGATGCGGAACAGGGCAGGGATCAAGACACGGAGTAGGACATGGAGCAGAGCAGGGATCAAGACACGGAGTAAGACATGGAGCAGGGCGGGAAGCAGGACACGGATCAGGACATGGAGCAGGGTGGGAAGCAGGACACGGATCAGGACACAGAACAGAGTGGGAAGCAGGATACGGATTAGGCCATAGAACAGGGCGGGAAGCAGGACATGTATCAGGACACGGACAAGGGCAGGGAGCAGGACACAGATCAGGACATCGATCAGGACATGGCGCAGGATGCAGAGCACGATACGGAACAGGATGGGAAGCAGGACAGGGAGCAGGACAGGAAGCAGGACAGGGAGAAGGATGAGGAGCAGGATGAGGAGCATCGCTGGTAGCGGTCACAGAGCGGGCCACTGAGCGGGACACCAATCAGGACAGCGAGTGAGTCACAGATCAGGACACCGAGTAGGACACTGAGCAGGAAGGTGACCAGGACACCGAGTGGGAGGTGGAGCAGTTGCCAAGGCAACAACCACTGAACAATCGCTCTGAGCACACAATGCCCCGCCCACCTCATCACAATGCCCCGCCCACCCCATCTCCCAGCATGTGCCCGGCTCACGAGGCACCGCCCGACAGCACGGGGCCCTGTCCCCTCAGCAGCGCTGCCATTGCCCCTCAGCACCCCGTGCCCCTCAGCACCCCGTCCCCTCAGTTCCGCATCCACTTCAGCTCCCCGTCCCCTCAGCCCCACCTTTCCCCTCAAGATTTTCAGCCCTTTCAGCCTCCCCCAGTCCTCCTCAGCTCCCCAAGACCCCTCAGGCCTGTCGTTCCCCTCAGCCGCCCACAGTTCTCCCATCAGCCTGAAGCCTGCTGCTTGGCATGGCCCCTCCACCAGGCCGGAGGCATACCCAGGGGAGGCTGCAGGCCCCTGGGCCAGCATGGAGGCCCCTGAACCAGTGTGGAGGCCCTGGCAGTGGCCTGGCCCATGGAAGCAGGTTAGGGAGGTGGCAGAGGAGCAGAGCCTGCCCCCCTCGGCCCAAGGCCCTTGCTAAAATTAAATGGAGACAAGTGTAACACAGAACACAGATTCTTTAATTGCCTCATCTATGAAATACATGTTTCAATATTAACATCAAGAGAACAATATAATAATATAATAAATGGAAATAAATTCCCAAATGAACTAATCTTGGTCCTGCGCAATGGGGAGGAAGGAGAGCAGGCTTTTCCAGGGGCAAAGCCCCTGCTGCGCTGCTCCCTGGCCCCAGAACCTTGAGGAGGCCGCAGAGGTTGAGCCGGCAGATGAATCTCGGAAAGTTCCTGTTGCAGTTTTGCATGGTTGGCTACTGAGAGAGGGCCAGGTCTGGCAGAAAATGGCTGCTGGAATCTTCTGCAAGCCTGCTTATAGCGCCTCTGAGAATCACATATAGGAGACAAAGACTCCACCAGAACACCAGAGTGCCAGGAAGGCTGCAAAGTTTGGCCCATTAAGGGCATTGGGATGTATATTTGCGTATAAATGTAAGCAGTTGACAGACAAAAGGCCAGGGAGTCTGGGGGAGGGCGCCCAGGTGCACAGGCGAGGGAGAGATTGCCCCGGCAGCCCGAGCTGAAGCACGTGGAGTAGCCGGAGGAAAGGAGCCATGCAGGAGGCAGAGTCCCGACCTGCCCAGTGGAGAGGCTCCACGCTGGATGGAGCCGGTGCAGACATAGAGAAGATGCCATGACTTACGTTGGGATGAGCCCCTGCCAGCACAAGCGACCTACAGAGATGAGCCAAACAGGTTTGCTGGAGGAGGCATCATAGCCCCGTGGAGGACTGGGACTGAGAGACACTGATTTATTGCTGCCTGCCATAGCAGAGATGAAGCCCGGGGGGAAGAGATTTGCCTTGGAGAAAGTTCGTGGAGGACTCGCTCTTATGGGTGAGATCCTACGGTGCAGCAGGGGGAGGGGGTGTGGGATGGATGCCCCCATCCTGGCCGAGAAGGGAACCATCTTGCAAGGAACTGACTAAAACCCCCATCTCCTAGTCCCTGCCCCCCTGTCCTGTGCTGCGAGCAGGAGAGGGGAAGAAGGGAGCAAAATCATGGCTGAAAGGGAAGTCTGCTTTAGAATGGAGGGGTGGGGGGAAGGTGTTACCGAGACCCCCATTTCCCCAGTCCCTGCCCCTCCTGGGCTGTGACCGGGAGGGAAGAAGGGAGCAAACTTCTAACTAAAGCCTGCTGAGGAGGGAGTGGTGGGGGAAAAGTGTTTGCCTGGTTTGCATTTGTTTCAAGATTGTTGGTTGCACTCCTGACTCTGGTTCTTTTTCACTGTTTTCTCTTTAACATAGTGTAATAAATTAGATAACTTTTCTCTTCAGCACTCTATGTTGAGTCTGTTTTGCCCGCCTCATTAACGAGTTTGTCTCTTGAGCCGCCCAATTATGTTTTTTCTCCCCTGTCCAAATATGAAGGGGAGTAACAGACTGATTTTGGTGGGCGTCTGGCCTTTGGCAAGGGCTCAACCATCACAGGTCCTCAGTGATGAAGTCTTCTGCAGCTTCTCCTGCCCCATTGTTACGGAGGGTGATTGAGATCAGGAGCAGGACACCCAGGAGCAGGACACCCAGGAGCAGGACATGGAGCCAGTTGGAGAGCACAGCAGGGATCTGGACACGGATAAGGACAGGGAGCAGGACACGGAAAAGGACGCGGAGCAGGGCAGGGATCAAGACACGGAGTAGGACGTGGAGCAGGGTGGGAAGCAGGACACGGATCAGGACATGGAACAGGATGGGAAGCAGGACACGGATCAGGACATGGAGCAGGGTGGGAAGCAGGACATGTATCAGGACACGGACAAGGGCAGGGAGCAGGACACAGATCAGGATATCAATCAGGACATGGCGCAGGATACAGAGCACGATACGGAACAGGATGGGAAGCAGGACAGGGAGCAGGACAGGGAGAAGGATGAGGAGCAGGATGAGGAGCATCGCTGGTAGCGGTCACAGAGCGGGCCACTGAGCGGGACACCGATCAGGACAGCGACCAGGACACTGAGTGAGTCACAGATCAGGACACCGAGTAGGACACTGAGCAGGAAGGTGACCAGGACACCGAGTGGGAGGTGGAGCATTTGCCAGGGCAACAACCACTGAACAATCGCTCTGAGCACACAATGCCCCGCCCACCCCATCTCCCAGCATGTGCCCGGCTCACGAGGCACCGCCAGACAGCACGGGGCCCTGTCCCCTCAGCAGCGCTGCCATTGCCCCTCAGCACCCCGTCCCCTCAGTTCCGCATCCACTTCAGCTCCCCGTCCCCTCAGCCCCAACATTCCCCTCAAGATTTCCAGCCCTTTCAAGCTCCCGCAGTTCTCCTCAGCTCCCCAAGACCCCTCAGGCCTGTCGTTCCCCTCAGCCGCCCACAGTTCTCCCATCAGCCTGAAGCCTGCTGCTTGGCATGGCCCCTCCACCAGGCCGGAGGCATACCCAGGGGAGGCTGCAGGCCCCTGAGTCAGCATGGAGGCCCCTGAACCAGTGTGGAGGCCCTGGCAGTGGCCTGGCCCATGGAAGCAGGTTAGGGAGGTGGCAGAGGAGCAGAGCCTGTCCCCCTTGGCCCAAGGCCCTTGCTAAAATTAAATGGAGACAAGTGTAACACAGAACACAGCTTCTTTAATTGCCTCATCTATGAAATACATGTTTCAATATTAACATCAAGAGAACAATACAATAATATAATAAATGGAAATAAATTCCCAAATGAACTAATCTTGGTCCTGCGCAATGGGGAGGACGGAGAGCAGGCTTTTCCAGGGGCACACACCAAGGAGGAAGCGTTCAGCAGTCCGCATGCCGGAAGGCACAGAAGGCTGGGCAGCGTGGTGACGGCTTTTGAGAGCCTTCTGCATCCTGGAGAGCAGCGGCAGGCAGAGCTGCGTGTGTGACCTGCGCTGGGGTTACCTGGAAAGAATCATAGAATCATAGAATTGTAGGGGTTGGAAGGGACCTCGAGAGATCATCGGGTCCAACCCCCCTGCCAAAGCAGGCTCCCTAGGACATTTCACTGAGATAGGCATCCAGACGGGTCTTGAATATCTCCAGAGAAGGAGACTCCACCACCCCCTGGGCAGCCTATTCCAGTGCTCTGTCACCCTCACTGTGAAAAAGTTTCTCCGCATGTTGGTGCGGGACTTCCTATGCTCCAACTTGCAGCCATTGCCCCTTGTCCTGTCTCCACAGACCACTGAAAAGGGGCTGGCTGATTCCCCCTGCATCCCTTGCTTAAGATAATTGTAAACATTAATTAGGTCCCCCCTTAGTCTTCTCTTCTCAAGGCTGAACAGTCCCAATCTTCTCAGCCTTTCCTCATAGGGGAGATGCTCCAGGCCCTTTATCATCTTCGTAGCCCTTCTCTGGACTCTCTCCAGGAGATCCCTGTCCTTTTTATACCAGGGAGCCCAGAACTGGACACAGTACTCCAGGTGGGGCCTGACCAGGGCAGAGTAGAGCGAGAGGATCACCTCCCTTGACCTGCTGGCTACACTCCTCCGGATGCACCCCAGGATCCCATTGGCTCTCTTAGCCACCGAGGCACACTGCTGGCTCATGGCCAACCTGTCATCCACCAGGACCCGTGTCATCCACCAGGACCCAAAGGCAGAAAGACAAAGGGTTTATCTGGGAAGCCTGCGGAAGCCGCCTTCCCTGGAGGAAACGCAGAGACTTGGGCCCAACCTAAACAGGTTGTGGGTAGAGTTCCAGCGTTGCGGCATGAGGCTGGCAGAAGAAGGAGCCACGGAACCCCCTTGGGTAGGGCTGATGGAACCGTCCTGCACTTGCTGGTCCTGCAGTGGGGACAAAACAAAGTGAAAGACCTGTTAGGGAAAGGGCTTTTCCCAGGCAACAAAAGGCGACACAAGGAGCCAAGGCTGTGCAACGAGATTTGGGAGGACATACGGTCCTTCTTCTGCACGTTCATACTCAGTCGCTAAGAATCAATCAAGAAATGCTCCCTGGCCCTGAGAGTTTGGCCAGAGTTAATGTACAGGAGGGTTTATTTCCTGCTGCGTATTGTTGTCGTAGAGACCCAGAGGCTGAAGACAGGGATGAGCATCCCTTTGTGGCTCTTTTCCCTCTGGAGAAGCAAACTGAGATGATCTCGTTTGACCGCCTCAACAAGAGCCCGCAGGATGCCGAGTTGCGAAGCACCAGGTGCTCTATGGGAATTGTCCCAGGATGTTTAAGGCAGTTACACGCTGCGAGAGATCAGGAACAAGCCTGTTCCTAGCCCAGGGGCACTGAGTGCCCAGTAGCCCGGACGGCCTCCCTCTTGCTTCAGGGCGGACGGAACAGCCCCTGGCACAGCCCCTGCCGCGCTGCTCCCCGGCCCCAGTACCTTGAGGAGGCCGCAGAGGTTGAGCCGGCAGATGAAGCTCGGAAAGGTCCTCAGTGATGAAGTCTTCTGCAGCTTCTGCTGCCCCATTGCTGCGGCAGGTGATTGAGATCAGGAGCCGCACACGGTAGAGCAGGCCTTTGAGTCGGTTGCGGAGCACGGCAGGGATCAGGACACGGAATAGGAGATGGAGCAGGACAGGGATCAGGGCAGGGAGCAGGACATGAAATAGGAAATAAGTCAGGGCAGGGATCAGGACAGCGATCAGGACACAGATCAGGACACGGAGCACAGCAGGGATCAGGACACAGATCAAGACACGGAGCAGGGCAGGGATCAGGACACAGATAAGGACATGGAGAAGGGCAGGGAGCAGGACACGGATCAGGACATTGAACAGGGCAGGGAGCAGGACACGGAGCAGAACACGGAGCAGGATGGGAAGCAAGAGGGGGAGCAGGGTGGAAAGGAGGACACGGAGCAGGACACGGCGCAGGACACGGAGCAGGACACGACGCAGGGTGGGAAGCAGGACATGGCGCAGGACATGGAGATGGAGACGGAGCATGATACGGAGCAGGGCAGGAAGTAGGACATGGAGCAGGACATGGAGCAGGGAAGGAAGCAGGACAGGGGACAGGATGAGGAGCGGGATGAGGAGAAGGATGAGGAGCATCGCTGGGAGTGGTCGCAGAGCGGGACACCGAGCAGGACACCACTCGCGACAGCGATCAGGACAGTGAATGAGACACCGACCGGAACACTGACCGGGACACCAAGTGGGACGCGGAGCCGTTGCCAAGGGAACAGCCACTGAACAATCGCTCTGCGCACACAATGCCCCGCCCACCACATCACAATGCCCCGCCCACCCCATCACCCAGCATGTGCCCGGCTCACGAGGCACCGCCCGACAGCACGGGGCCCTGTTCCCTCTGCAGTGCCACCATTGCCCGTCAGCACCCCATGCCCCTCAGCGCCCTCTCCTGTCAGCTGCCTCTCCCTCAGCACCACCATTCCCTTCAGCTCTCCGGCCCTGCAGTGCCGCTGGCCCCTTAGCACGCCCTGTCCCCTCAGCCCTGGCCCTGCCATGCCCTCATTTCCCACCACCCTCTTCAGCCCTGCCATTCCCCTTGGTATTTCCAGCACTTTCAGACTCCCGCAGTTCTCCTCAGCTCCCCAAGACCCCTCAGGCCTGTCACTCCCCTCAGCCGCCCACAGTTCTCCTATCAGCCTGAAGCCTGCTGCTGGGCATGGCCCCGCCACCAGCCTGGAGGTGTCCCAAGGGGAGGCTGCAGGCCCCTGAGCCAGCATGGAGGCCCCTGAACCAGTGTGGAGGCCCTGGCAGTGGCCTGGCCCATGGAAGCAGGTTAGGGAGGTGGCAGAGGAGCAGAGCCTGCCCCCCTCGGCCCAAGGCCCTTGCTAAAATTAAATGGAGACAAGTGTAACACAGAACACAGCTTCTTTAATTGCCTCATCTATGAAATACATGTTTCAATATTAACATCAAGAGAACAATACAATAATATAATAAATGGAAATAAATTCCCAAATGAACTAATCTTGGTCCTGCGCAATGGGGAGGAAGGAGAGCAGGCTTTTCCAGGGGCAAGCACCAAGGAGGAAGCGTTCAGCAGTCCGCATGCCGGAAGGTACAGAAGGCTGGGCAGCGTGGTGACGGCTTTTGAGAGCCTTCTGCATCCTGGAGAGCAGCGGCAGGCAGAGCTGCGTGTGTGACCTGCGCTGGGGTTACCTGGAAAGGCAGAAAGACAAAGGGTTTATCTGGGAAGCCTGCGGAAGCCGCCTTCCCTGGAAGAAACGCAGAGACTTGGGCCCAACCTAAACAGGTTGTGGGTAGAGTTCCAGCGTTGCGGCATGAGGCTGGCAGAAGAAGGAGCCACGGAACCCCCTTGGGTAGGGCTGGTGGAACCGTCCTGCACTCGCTGGTCCTGCACTGGGGACAAAACAAAGTGAAAGACCTGTTAGGGAAAGGGCTTTTCCCAGGCAACAAAAGGCGACACAAGGAGCCAAGGCTGTGCAACGGGATTTGGGAGGACATACAGTCCTTCTTCTGCACGTTCATACTCAGTCGCTAAGAATCAATCAAGAAATGCTCCCTGGCCCTGAGAGTTTGGCCAGAGTTAATGTACAGGAGGGTTTATTTCCTGCTGCGTATTGTTGTCGTAGAGACCCAGAGGCTGAAGACAGGGATGAGCATCCCTTTGTGGCTCTTTTCCCTCTGGAGAAGCAAACTGAGATGATCTCGTTTGACCGCCTCAACAAGAGCCCGCAGGATGCCGAGTTGCGAAGCACCAGGTGCTCTATGGGAATTGTCCCAGGATGTTTAAGGCAGTTACACGCTGCGAGAGATCAGGAACAAGCCTGTTCCTAGCCCAGGGGCACTGAGTGCCCAGCAGCCCAGACGGCCTCCCTCCTGCTTCAGGTGGGATGGAACAGCCCCTGGCACAGCCCCTGCCGCGCTGTCCCCGGCCCCAGTACCTTGAGGAGGCCGCAGAGGATGAGCCGGCAGATGATGCTCGGAAAGGTCCTCAGTGATGAAGTCTTCTGCAGCTTCTCCTGCCCCATTGTTATGGCAGGTGATTGAGATCAGGAGCAGGACAACGTAGAGCAGGACATGGAGTCGGTTGCGGAGCACGGCAGGGATCAGGACACGGAATAGGAGATGGAGCAGGGCAGGGAGCAGGACACGGAATAGGAGATGGAGCAGGGCAGGGAGCAGGACACGGATAAGGACATGGAGCAGGGCAGGGAGCAGGACACGGAAAAGGATGCGGAGCAGGGCAGGGATCAAGACACGGAGTAGGACATGGAGCAGAGCAGGGATCAAGACACGGAGTAAGACATGGAGCAGGGTGGGAAGCAGGACACGGATCAGGACATGGAGCAGGGTGGGAAGCAGGACACGGATCAGGACACAGAACAGAGTGGGAAGCAGGATACGGATTAGGCCATAGAACAGGGCGGGAAGCAGGACATGTATCAGGACACGGACAAGGGCAGGGAGCAGGACACAGATCAGGACATCGATCAGGACATGGCGCAGGATGCAGAGCACGATACGGAACAGGATGGGAAGCAGGACAGGGAGCAGGACAGGAAGCAGGACAGGGAGAAGGATGAGGAGCAGGATGAGGAGCATCGCTGGTAGCGGTCACAGAGCGGGCCACTGAGCGGGACACCAATCAGGACAGCGAGTGAGTCACAGATCAGGACACCGAGTAGGACACTGAGCAGGAAGGTGACCAGGACACCGAGTGGGAGGTGGAGCAGTTGCCAAGGCAACAACCACTGAACAATCGCTCTGAGCACACAATGCCCCGCCCACCTCATCACAATGCCCCGCCCACCCCATCTCCCAGCATGTGCCCGGCTCACGAGGCACCGCCCGACAGCACGGGGCCCTGTCCCCTCAGCAGCGCTGCCATTGCCCCTCAGCACCCCGTGCCCCTCAGCACCCCGTCCCCTCAGTTCCGCATCCACTTCAGCTCCCCGTCCCCTCAGCCCCACCTTTCCCCTCAAGATTTTCAGCCCTTTCAGCCTCCCCCAGTCCTCCTCAGCTCCCCAAGACCCCTCAGGCCTGTCGTTCCCCTCAGCCGCCCACAGTTCTCCCATCAGCCTGAAGCCTGCTGCTTGGCATGGCCCCTCCACCAGGCCGGAGGCATACCCAGGGGAGGCTGCAGGCCCCTGGGCCAGCATGGAGGCCCCTGAACCAGTGTGGAGGCCCTGGCAGTGGCCTGGCCCATGGAAGCAGGTTAGGGAGGTGGCAGAGGAGCAGAGCCTGCCCCCCTCGGCCCAAGGCCCTTGCTAAAATTAAATGGAGACAAGTGTAACACAGAACACAGCTTCTTTAATTGCCTCATCTATGAAATACATGTTTCAATATTAACATCAAGAGAACAATATAATAATATAATAAATGGAAATAAATTCCCAAATGTACTAATCTTGGTCCTGCGCAATGGGGAGGAAGGAGAGCAGGCTTTTCCAGGGGCAAAGCCCCTGCTGCGCTGCTCCCTGGCCCCAGAACCTTGAGGAGGCCGCAGAGGTTGAGCCGGCAGATGAATCTCGGAAAGTTCCTGTTGCAGTTTTGCATGGTTGGCTACTGAGAGAGGGCCAGGTCTGGCAGAAAATGGCTGCTGGAATCTTCTGCAAGCCTGCTTATAGCGCCTCTGAGAATCACATATAGGAGACAAAGACTCCACCAGAACACCAGAGTGCCAGGAAGGCTGCAAAGTTTGGCCCATTAAGGGCATTGGGATGTATATTTGCGTATAAATGTAAGCAGTTGACAGACAAAAGGCCAGGGAGTCTGGGGGAGGGCGCCCAGGTGCACAGGCGAGGGAGAGATTGCCCCGGCAGCCCGAGCTGAAGCACGTGGAGTAGCCGGAGGAAAGGAGCCATGCAGGAGGCAGAGTCCCGACCTGCCCAGTGGAGAGGCTCCACGCTGGATGGAGCCGGTGCAGACATAGAGAAGATGCCATGACTTACGTTGGGATGAGCCCCTGCCAGCACAAGCGACCTACAGAGATGAGCCAAACAGGTTTGCTGGAGGAGGCATCATAGCCCCGTGGAGGACTGGGACTGAGAGACACTGATTTATTGCTGCCTGCCATAGCAGAGATGAAGCCCGGGGGGAAGAGATTTGCCTTGGAGAAAGTTCGTGGAGGACTCGCTCTTATGGGTGAGATCCTACGGTGCAGCAGGGGGAGGGGGTGTGGGATGGATGCCCCCATCCTGGCCGAGAAGGGAACCATCTTGCAAGGAACTGACTAAAACCCCCATCTCCTAGTCCCTGCCCCCCTGTCCTGTGCTGCGAGCAGGAGAGGGGAAGAAGGGAGCAAAATCATGGCTGAAAGGGAAGTCTGCTTTAGAATGGAGGGGTGGGGGGAAGGTGTTACCGAGACCCCCATTTCCCCAGTCCCTGCCCCTCCTGGGCTGTGACCGGGAGGGAAGAAGGGAGCAAACTTCTAACTAAAGCCTGCTGAGGAGGGAGTGGTGGGGGAAAAGTGTTTGCCTGGTTTGCATTTGTTTCAAGATTGTTGGTTGCACTCCTGACTCTGGTTCTTTTTCACTGTTTTCTCTTTAACATAGTGTAATAAATTAGATAACTTTTCTCTTCAGCACTCTATGTTGAGTCTGTTTTGCCCGCCTCATTAACGAGTTTGTCTCTTGAGCCGCCCAATTATGTTTTTTCTCCCCTGTCCAAATATGAAGGGGAGTAACAGACTGATTTTGGTGGGCGTCTGGCCTTTGGCAAGGGCTCAACCATCACAGGTCCTCAGTGATGAAGTCTTCTGCAGCTTCTCCTGCCCCATTGTTACGGAGGGTGATTGAGATCAGGAGCAGGACACCCAGGAGCAGGACACCCAGGAGCAGGACATGGAGCCAGTTGGAGAGCACAGCAGGGATCTGGACACGGATAAGGACAGGGAGCAGGACACGGAAAAGGACGCGGAGCAGGGCAGGGATCAAGACACGGAGTAGGACGTGGAGCAGGGTGGGAAGCAGGACACGGATCAGGACATGGAACAGGATGGGAAGCAGGACACGGATCAGGACATGGAGCAGGGTGGGAAGCAGGACATGTATCAGGACACGGACAAGGGCAGGGAGCAGGACACAGATCAGGATATCAATCAGGACATGGCGCAGGATACAGAGCACGATACGGAACAGGATGGGAAGCAGGACAGGGAGCAGGACAGGGAGAAGGATGAGGAGCAGGATGAGGAGCATCGCTGGTAGCGGTCACAGAGCGGGCCACTGAGCGGGACACCGATCAGGACAGCGACCAGGACACTGAGTGAGTCACAGATCAGGACACCGAGTAGGACACTGAGCAGGAAGGTGACCAGGACACCGAGTGGGAGGTGGAGCATTTGCCAGGGCAACAACCACTGAACAATCGCTCTGAGCACACAATGCCCCGCCCACCCCATCTCCCAGCATGTGCCCGGCTCACGAGGCACCGCCAGACAGCACGGGGCCCTGTCCCCTCAGCAGCGCTGCCATTGCCCCTCAGCACCCCGTCCCCTCAGTTCCGCATCCACTTCAGCTCCCCGTCCCCTCAGCCCCAACATTCCCCTCAAGATTTCCAGCCCTTTCAAGCTCCCGCAGTTCTCCTCAGCTCCCCAAGACCCCTCAGGCCTGTCGTTCCCCTCAGCCGCCCACAGTTCTCCCATCAGCCTGAAGCCTGCTGCTTGGCATGGCCCCTCCACCAGGCCGGAGGCATACCCAGGGGAGGCTGCAGGCCCCTGGGCCAGCATGGAGGCCCCTGAACCAGTGTGGAGGCCCTGGCAGTGGCCTGGCCCATGGAAGCAGGTTAGGGAGGTGGCAGAGGAGCAGAGCCTGTCCCCCTCGGCCCAAGGCCCTTGCTAAAATTAAATGGAGACAAGTGTAACACAGAACACAGCTTCTTTAATTGCCTCATCTATGAAATACATGTTTCAATATTAACGTCAAGAGAACAATACAATAATATAATAAATGGAAATAAATTCCCAAATGAACTAATCTTGGTCCTGCGCAATGGGGAGGACGGAGAGCAGGCTTTTCCAGGGGCACACACCAAGGAGGAAGCGTTCAGCAGTCCGCATGCCGGAAGGCACAGAAGGCTGGGCAGCGTGGTGACGGCTTTTGAGAGCCTTCTGCATCCTGGAGAGCAGCGGCAGGCAGAGCTGCGTGTGTGACCTGCGCTGGCGTTACCTGGAAAGAATCATAGAATCATAGAATTGT
This sequence comes from Hypotaenidia okinawae, assembly GCA_027925045.1. Lineage (NCBI taxonomy): Eukaryota > Metazoa > Chordata > Aves > Gruiformes > Rallidae > Hypotaenidia > Hypotaenidia okinawae. Next base: position 3,400,295 of record BSDF01000020.1, read on the forward strand.
AGGGGTTGGAAGGGACCTCGAGAGATCATCGGGTCCAACCCCCCTGCCAAAGCAGGCTCCCTAGGACATTTCACTGAGATAGGCATCCAGACGGGTCTTGAATATCTCCAGAGAAGGAGACTCCTCCACCCCCCTGGGCAGCCTATTCCAGTGCTCTGTCACCCTCACTGTGAAAAAGTTTCTCCGCATGTTGGTGTGGTGTGGAACTTCCTATGCTCCAACTTGCAGCCATTGCCCCTTGTCCTGTCTCCACAGACCACTGAAAAGGGGCTGGCTGATTCCCCCTGCATCCCTTGCTTAAGATAATTGTAAACATTAATTAGGTCCCCCCTTAGTCTTTTCTTCTCAAGGCTGAACAGTCCCAATCTTCTCAGCCTTTCCTCATAGGGGAGATGCTCCAGGCCCTTTATCATCTTCGTAGCCCTTCTCTGGACTCTCTCCAGGAGATCCCTGTCCTTTTTATACCAGGGAGCCCAGAACTGGACACAATACTCCAGGTGCGGCCTGACCAGGGCAGAGTAGAGCGAGAGGATCACCTCCCTTGACCTGCTGGCTACACTCCTCCGGATGCACCCCAGGATCCCATTGGCTCTCTTAGCCACCGAGGCACACTGCTGGCTCATGGCCAACCTGTCATCCACCAGGACCCGTGTCATCCACCAGGACCCAAAGGCAGAAAGACAAAGGGTTTATCTGGGAAGCCTGCGGAAGCCGCCTTCCCTGGAGGAAACGCAGAGACTTGGGCCCAACCTAAACAGGTTGTGGGTAGAGTTCCAGCGTTGCGGCATGAGGCTGGCAGAAGAAGGAGCCACGGAACCCCCTTGGGTAGGGCTGATGGAACCGTCCTGCACTTGCTGGTCCTGCAGTGGGGACAAAACAAAGTGAAAGACCTGTTAGGGAAAGGGCTTTTCCCAGGCAACAAAAGGCGACACAAGGAGCCAAGGCTGTGCAACGGGATTTGGGAGGACATACGGTCCTTCTTCTGCACGTTCATACTCAGTCGCTAAGAATCAATCAAGAAATGCTCCCTGGCCCTGAGAGTTTGGCCAGAGTTAATGTACAGGAGGGTTTATTTCCTGCTGCGTATTGTTGTCGTAGAGACCCAGAGGCTGAAGACAGGGATGAGCATCCCTTTGTGGCTCTTTTCCCTCTGGAGAAGCAAACTGAGATGATCTCGTTTGACCTCCTCAACAAGAGCCCGCAGGATGCCGAGTTGCGAAGCACCAGGTGCTCTATGGGAATTGTCCCAGGATGTTTAAGGCAGTTACACGCTGCGAGAGATCAGGAACAAGCCTGTTCCTAGCCCTGGGGCACTGAGTGCCCAGCAGCCCGGACGGCCTCCCTCTTGCTTCAGGGCGGACGGAACAGCCCCTGGCACAGCCCCTGCCGCGCTGCTCCCCGGCCCCAGTACCTTGAGGAGGCCGCAGAGGTTGAGCCGGCAGATGAAGCTCGGAAAGGTCCTCAGTGATGAAGTCTTCTGCAGCTTCTGCTGCCCCATTGCTGCGGCAGGTGATTGAGATCAGGAGCCGCACACGGCAGAGCAGGCCTTTGAGTCGGTTGCGGAGCACGGCAGGGATCAGGACACGGAATAGGAGATGGAGCAGGACAGGGATCAGGGCAGGGAGCAGGACATGAAATAGGAAATAAGTCAGGGCAGGGATCAGGACAGCGATCAGGACACAGATCAGGACACGGAGCACAGCAGGGATCAGGACACAGATCAAGACACGGAGCAGGGCAGGGATCAGGACACAGATAAGGACATGGAGAAGGGCAGGGAGCAGGACACGGATCAGGACATTGAACAGGGCAGGGAGCAGGACACGGAGCAGAACACGGAGCAGGGTGGGAAGCAAGAGGGGGAGCAGGGTGGAAAGGAGGACACGGAGCAGGACACGGCGCAGGACACGGAGCAGGACACGACGCAGGGTGGGAAGCAGGACATGGCGCAGGACATGGAGATGGAGACGGAGCATGATACGGAGCAGGGCAGGAAGTAGGACATGGAGCAGGACATGGAGCAGGGAAGGAAGCAGGACAGGGGACAGGATGAGGAGCGGGATGAGGAGAAGGATGAGGAGCATCGCTGGGAGTGGTCGCAGAGCGGGACACCGAGCAGGACACCACTCGCGACAGCGATCAGGACAGTGAATGAGACACCGACCGGAACACTGACCGGGACACCAAGTGGGACGCGGAGCCGTTGCCAAGGGAACAGCCACTGAACAATCGCTCTGCGCACACAATGCCCCGCCCACCCCATCACCCAGCATGTGCCCGGCTCACGAGGCACCGCCCGACAGCACAGTGCCCTGTTCCCTCTGCAGTGCCACCATTGCCCGTCAGCACCCCATGCCCCTCAGCGCCCTCTCCTGTCAGCTGCCTCTCCCTCAGCACCACCATTCCCTTCAGCTCTCCGGCCCTGCAGTGCCGCTGGCCCCTTAGCACGCCCTGTCCCCTCAGCCCTGGCCCTGCCATGCCCTCATTTCCCACCACCCTCTTCAGCCCTGCCATTCCCCTTGGTATTTCCAGCACTTTCAGACTCCCGCAGTTCTCCTCAGCTCCCCAAGACCCCTCAGGCCTGTCACTCCCCTCAGCCGCCCACAGTTCTCCTATCAGCCTGAAGCCTGCTGCTGGGGATGGCCCCGCCACCAGCCTGGAGGTGTCCCAAGGGGAGGCTGCAGGCCCCTGAGCCAGCATGGAGGCCCCTGAACCAGTGTGGAGGCCCTGGCAGTGGCCTGGCCCATGGAAGCAGGTTAGGGAGGTGGCAGAGGAGCAGAGCCTGCCCCCCTCGGCCCAAGGCCCTTGCTAAAATTAAATGGAGACAAGTGTAACACAGAACACAGCTTCTTTAATTGCCTCATCTATGAAATACATGTTTCAATATTAACATCAAGAGAACAATACAATAATATAATAAATGGAAATAAATTCCCAAATGAACTAATCTTGGTCCTGCGCAATGGGGAGGAAGGAGAGCAGGCTTTTCCAGGGGCAAGCACCAAGGAGGAAGCGTTCAGCAGTCCGCATGCCGGAAGGTACAGAAGGCTGGGCAGCGTGGTGACGGCTTTTGAGAGCCTTCTGCATCCTGGAGAGCAGCGGCAGGCAGAGCTGCGTGTGTGACCTGCGCTGGGGTTACCTGGAAAGGCAGAAAGACAAAGGGTTTATCTGGGAAGCCTGCGGAAGCCGCCTTCCCTGGAAGAAACGCAGAGACTTGGGCCCAACCTAAACAGGTTGTGGGTAGAGTTCCAGCGTTGCGGCATGAGGCTGGCAGAAGAAGGAGCCACGGAACCCCCTTGGGTAGGGCTGGTGGAACCGTCCTGCACTCGCTGGTCCTGCACTGGGGAAAAAACAAAGTGAAAGACCTGTTAGGGAAAGGGCTTTTCCCAGGCAACAAAAGGCGACACAAGGAGCCAAGGCTGTGCAACGGGATTTGGGAGGACATACAGTCCTTCTTCTGCACGTTCATACTCAGTCGCTAAGAATCAATCAAGAAATGCTCCCTGGCCCTGAGAGTTTGGCCAGAGTTAATGTACAGGAGGGTTTATTTCCTGCTGCGTATTGTTGTCGTAGAGACCCAGAGGCTGAAGACAGGGATGAGCATCCCTTTGTGGCTCTTTTCCCTCTGGAGAAGCAAACTGAGATGATCTCGTTTGACCGCCTCAACAAGAGCCCGCAGGATGCCGAGTTGCGAAGCACCAGGTGCTCTATGGGAATTGTCCCAGGATGTTTAAGGCAGTTACACGCTGCGAGAGATCAGGAACAAGCCTGTTCCTAGCCCAGGGGCACTGAGTGCCCAGCAGCCCAGACGGCCTCCCTCCTGCTTCAGGTGGGATGGAACAGCCCCTGGCACAGCCCCTGCCGCGCTGTCCCCGGCCCCAGTACCTTGAGGAGGCCGCAGAGGATGAGCCGGCAGATGATGCTCGGAAAGGTCCTCAGTGATGAAGTCTTCTGCAGCTTCTCCTGCCCCATTGTTATGGCAGGTGATTGAGATCAGGAGCAGGACAACGTAGAGCAGGACATGGAGTCGGTTGCGGAGCACGGCAGGGATCAGGACACGGAATAGGAGATGGAGCAGGGCAGGGAGCAGGACACGGAATAGGAGATGGAGCAGGGCAGGGAGCAGGACACGGATAAGGACATGGAGCAGGGCAGGGAGCAGGACACGGAAAAGGATGCGGAGCAGGGCAGGGATCAAGACACGGAGTAGGACATGGAGCAGAGCAGGGATCAAGACACGGAGTAAGACATGGAGCAGGGTGGGAAGCAGGACACGGATCAGGACATGGAGCAGGGTGGGAAGCAGGACACGGATCAGGACACAGAACAGAGTGGGAAGCAGGATACGGATTAGGCCATAGAACAGGGCGGGAAGCAGGACATGTATCAGGACACGGACAAGGGCAGGGAGCAGGACACAGATCAGGACATCGATCAGGACATGGCGCAGGATGCAGAGCACGATACGGAACAGGATGGGAAGCAGGACAGGGAGCAGGACAGGAAGCAGGACAGGGAGAAGGATGAGGAGCAGGATGAGGAGCATCGCTGGTAGCGGTCACAGAGCGGGCCACTGAGCGGGACACCGATCAGGACAGCGAGTGAGTCACAGATCAGGACACCGAGTAGGACACTGAGCAGGAAGGTGACCAGGACACCGAGTGGGAGGTGGAGCAGTTGTCAAGACAACAACCACTGAACAATCGCTCTGAGCACACAATGCCCCGCCCACCTCATCACAATGCCCCGCCCACCCCATCTCCCAGCATGTGCCCGGCTCACGAGGCACCGCCCGACAGCACGGGGCCCTGTCCCCTCAGCAGCGCTGCCATTGCCCCTCAGCACCCCGTGCCCCTCAGCACCCCGTCCCCTCAGTTCCGCATCCACTTCAGCTCCCCGTCCCCTCAGCCCCACCTTTCCCCTCAAGATTTTCAGCCCTTTCAGCCTCCCCCAGTCCTCCTCAGCTCCCCAAGACCCCTCAGGCCTGTCGTTCCCCTCAGCCGCCCACAGTTCTCCCATCAGCCTGAAGCCTGCTGCTTGGCATGGCCCCTCCACCAGGCCGGAGGCATACCCAGGGGAGGCTGCAGGCCCCTGGGCCAGCATGGAGGCCCCTGAACCAGTGTGGAGGCCCTGGCAGTGGCCTGGCCCATGGAAGCAGGTTAGGGAGGTGGCAGAGGAGCAGAGCCTGCCCCCCTCGGCCCAAGGCCCTTGCTAAAATTAAATGGAGACAAGTGTAACACAGAACACAGATTCTTTAATTGCCTCATCTATGAAATACATGTTTCAATATTAACATCAAGAGAACAATATAATAATATAATAAATGGAAATAAATTCCCAAATGAACTAATCTTGGTCCTGCGCAATGGGGAGGAAGGAGAGCAGGCTTTTCCAGGGGCAAAGCCCCTGCTGCGCTGCTCCCTGGCCCCAGAACCTTGAGGAGGCCGCAGAGGTTGAGCCGGCAGATGAATCTCGGAAAGTTCCTGTTGCAGTTTTGCATGGTTGGCTACTGAGAGAGGGCCAGGTCTGGCAGAAAATGGCTGCTGGAATCTTCTGCAAGCCTGCTTATAGCGCCTCTGAGAATCACATATAGGAGACAAAGACTCCACCAGAACACCAGAGTGCCAGGAAGGCTGCAAAGTTTGGCCCATTAAGGGCATTGGGATGTATATTTGCGTATAAATGTAAGCAGTTGACAGACAAAAGGCCAGGGAGTCTGGGGGAGGGCGCCCAGGTGCACAGGCGAGGGAGAGATTGCCCCGGCAGCCCGAGCTGAAGCACGTGGAGTAGCCGGAGGAAAGGAGCCATGCAGGAGGCAGAGTCCCGACCTGCCCAGTGGAGAGGCTCCACGCTGGATGGAGCCGGTGCAGACATAGAGAAGATGCCATGACTTACGTTGGGATGAGCCCCTGCCAGCACAAGCGACCTACAGAGATGAGCCAAACAGGTTTGCTGGAGGAGGCATCATAGCCCCGTGGAGGACTGGGACTGAGAGACACTGATTTATTGCTGCCTGCCATAGCAGAGATGAAGCCCGGGGGAAGAGATTTGCCTTGGAGAAAGTTCGTGGAGGACTCGCTCTTATGGGTGAGATCCTACGGTGCAGCAGGGGAGGGTGTGTGGGATGGATGCCCCCATCCTGGCCGAGAAGGGAACCATCTTGCAAGGAACTGACTAAAACCCCCATCTCCTAGTCCCTGCCCCCCTGTCCTGTGCTGCGAGCAGGAGAGGGGAAGAAGGGAGCAAAATCATGGCTGAAAGGGAAGTCTGCTTTAGAATGGAGGGGTGGGGGGAAGGTGTTACCGAGACCCCCATTTCCCCAGTCCCTGCCCCTCCTGGGCTGTGACCGGGAGGGAAGAAGGGAGCAAACTTCTAACTAAAGCCTGCTGAGGAGGGAGTGGTGGGGGAAAAGTGTTTGCCTGGTTTGCATTTGTTTCAAGATTGTTGGTTGCACTCCTGACTCTGGTTCTTTTTCACTGTTTTCTCTTTAACATAGTGTAATAAATTAGATAACTTTTCTCTTCAGCACTCTATGTTGAGTCTGTTTTGCCCGCCTCATTAACGAGTTTGTCTCTTGAGCCGCCCAATTATGTTTTTTCTCCCCTGTCCAAATATGAAGGGGAGTAACAGACTGATTTTGGTGGGCGTCTGGCCTTTGGCAAGGGCTCAACCATCACAGGTCCTCAGTGATGAAGTCTTCTGCAGCTTCTCCTGCCCCATTGTTACGGAGGGTGATTGAGATCAGGAGCAGGACACCCAGGAGCAGGACACCCAGGAGCAGGACATGGAGCCAGTTGGAGAGCACAGCAGGGATCTGGACACGGATAAGGACAGGGAGCAGGACACGGAAAAGGACGCGGAGCAGGGCAGGGATCAAGACACGGAGTAGGACGTGGAGCAGGGTGGGAAGCAGGACACGGATCAGGACATGGAACAGGATGGGAAGCAGGACACGGATCAGGACATGGAGCAGGGTGGGAAGCAGGACATGTATCAGGACACGGACAAGGGCAGGGAGCAGGACACAGATCAGGATATCAATCAGGACATGGCGCAGGATACAGAGCACGATACGGAACAGGATGGGAAGCAGGACAGGGAGCAGGACAGGGAGAAGGATGAGGAGCAGGATGAGGAGCATCGCTGGTAGCGGTCACAGAGCGGGCCACTGAGCGGGACACCGATCAGGACAGCGACCAGGACACTGAGTGAGTCACAGATCAGGACACCGAGTAGGACACTGAGCAGGAAGGTGACCAGGACACCGAGTGGGAGGTGGAGCATTTGCCAGGGCAACAACCACTGAACAATCGCTCTGAGCACACAATGCCCCGCCCACCCCATCTCCCAGCATGTGCCCGGCTCACGAGGCACCGCCAGACAGCACGGGGCCCTGTCCCCTCAGCAGCGCTGCCATTGCCCCTCAGCACCCCGTCCCCTCAGTTCCGCATCCACTTCAGCTCCCCGTCCCCTCAGCCCCAACATTCCCCTCAAGATTTCCAGCCCTTTCAAGCTCCCGCAGTTCTCCTCAGCTCCCCAAGACCCTCAGGCCTGTCGTTCCCCTCAGCCGCCCACAGTTCTCCCATCAGCCTGAAGCCTGCTGCTTGGCATGGCCCCTCCACCAGGCCGGAGGCATACCCAGGGGAGGCTGCAGGCCCCTGAGTCAGCATGGAGGCCCCTGAACCAGTGTGGAGGCCCTGGCAGTGGCCTGGCCCATGGAAGCAGGTTAGGGAGGTGGCAGAGGAGCAGAGCCTGTCCCCCTTGGCCCAAGGCCCTTGCTAAAATTAAATGGAGACAAGTGTAACACAGAACACAGCTTCTTTAATTGCCTCATCTATGAAATACATGTTTCAATATTAACATCAAGAGAACAATACAATAATATAATAAATGGAAATAAATTCCCAAATGAACTAATCTTGGTCCTGCGCAATGGGGAGGACGGAGAGCAGGCTTTTCCAGGGGCAAGCACCAAGGAGGAAGCGTTCAGCAGTCCGCATGCCGGAAGGCACAGAAGGCTGGGCAGCGTGGGGACGGCTTTTGAGAGCCTTCTGCATCCTGGAGAGCAGCGGCAGGCAGAGCTGCGTGTGTGACCTGCGCTGGGGTTACCTGGAAAGAATCATAGAATCATAGAATTGTAGGGGTTGGAAGGGACCTCGAGAGATCATCGGGTCCAACCCCCCTGCCAAAGCAGGCTCCCTAGGACATTTCACTGAGATAGGCATCCAGACGGGTCTTGAATATCTCCAGAGAAGGAGACTCCACCACCCCCTGGGCAGCCTATTCCAGTGCTCTGTCACCCTCACTGTGAAAAAGTTTCTCCGCATGTTGGTGCGGAACTTCCTATGCTCCAACTTGCAGCCATTGCCCCTTGTCCTGTCTCCACAGACCACTGAAAAGGGGCTGGCTGATTCCCCCTGCATCCCTTGCTTAAGATAATTGTAAACATTAATTAGGTCCCCCCTTAGTCTTCTCTTCTCAAGGCTGAACAGTCCCAATCTTCTCAGTCTTTCCTCATAGGGGAGATGCTCCAGGCCCTTTATCATCTTCGTAGCCCTTCTCTGGACTCTCTCCAGGAGATCCCTGTCCTTTTTATACCAGGGAGCCCAGAACTGGACACAGTACTCCAGGTGGGGCCTGACCAGGGCAGAGTAGAGCGAGAGGATCACCTCCCTTGACCTGCTGGCTACACTCCTCCGGATGCACCCCAGGATCCCATTGGCTCTCTTAGCCACCGAGGCACACTGCTGGCTCATGGCCAACCTGTCATCCACCAGGACCCGTGTCATCCACCAGGACCCAAAGGCAGAAAGACAAAGGGTTTATCTGGGAAGCCTGCGGAAGCCGCCTTCCCTGGAGGAAACGCAGAGACTTGGGCCCAACCTAAACAGGTTGTGGGTAGAGTTCCAGCGTTGCGGCATGAGGCTGGCAGAAGAAGGAGCCACGGAACCCCCTTGGGTAGGGCTGATGGAACCGTCCTGCACTTGCTGGTCCTGCAGTGGGGACAAAACAAAGTGAAAGACCTGTTAGGGAAAGGGCTTTTCCCAGGCAACAAAAGGCGACACAAGGAGCCAAGGCTGTGCAACGAGATTTGGGAGGACATACGGTCCTTCTTCTGCACGTTCATACTCAGTCGCTAAGAATCAATCAAGAAATGCTCCCTGGCCCTGAGAGTTTGGCCAGAGTTAATGTACAGGAGGGTTTATTTCCTGCTGCGTATTGTTGTCGTAGAGACCCAGAGGCTGAAGACAGGGATGAGCATCCCTTTGTGGCTCTTTTCCCTCTGGAGAAGCAAACTGAGATGATCTCGTTTGACCGCCTCAACAAGAGCCCGCAGGATGCCGAGTTGCGAAGCACCAGGTGCTCTATGGGAATTGTCCCAGGATGTTTAAGGCAGTTACACGCTGCGAGAGATCAGGAACAAGCCTGTTCCTAGCCCAGGGGCACTGAGTGCCCAGTAGCCCGGACGGCCTCCCTCTTGCTTCAGGGCGGACGGAACAGCCCCTGGCACAGCCCCTGACGCGCTGCTCCCCGGCCCCAGTACCTTGAGGAGGCCGCAGAGGTTGAGCCGGCAGATGAAGCTCGGAAAGGTCCTCAGTGATGAAGTCTTCTGCAGCTTCTGCTGCCCCATTGCTGCGGCAGGTGATTGAGATCAGGAGCCGCACACGGTAGAGCAGGCCTTTGAGTCGGTTGCGGAGCACGGCAGGGATCAGGACACGGAATAGGAGATGGAGCAGGACAGGGATCAGGGCAGGGAGCAGGACATGAAATAGGAAATAAGTCAGGGCAGGGATCAGGACAGCGATCAGGACACAGATCAGGACACGGAGCACAGCAGGGATCAGGACACAGATCAAGACACGGAGCAGGGCAGGGATCAGGACACAGATAAGGACATGGAGAAGGGCAGGGAGCAGGACACGGATCAGGACATTGAACAGGGCAGGGAGCAGGACACGGAGCAGAACACGGAGCAGGGTGGGAAGCAAGAGGGGGAGCAGGGTGGAAAGGAGGACACGGAGCAGGACACGGCGCAGGACACGGAGCAGGACACGACGCAGGGTGGGAAGCAGGACATGGCGCAGGACATGGAGATGGAGACGGAGCATGATACGGAGCAGGGCAGGAAGTAGGACATGGAGCAGGACATGGAGCAGGGAAGGAAGCAGGACAGGGGACAGGATGAGGAGCGGGATGAGGAGAAGGATGAGGAGCATCGCTGGGAGTGGTCGCAGAGCGGGACACCGAGCAGGACACCACTCGCGACAGCGATCAGGACAGTGAATGAGACACCGACCGGAACACTGACCGGGACACCAAGTGGGACGCGGAGCCGTTGCCAAGGGAACAGCCACTGAACAATCGCTCTGCGCACACAATGCCCCGCCCACCCCATCACCCAGCATGTGCCCGGCTCACGAGGCACCGCCCGACAGCACGGGGCCCTGTTCCCTCTGCAGTGCCACCATTGCCCGTCAGCACCCCATGCCCCTCAGCGCCCTCTCCTGTCAGCTGCCTCTCCCTCAGCACCACCATTCCCTTCAGCTCTCCGGCCCTGCAGTGCCGCTGGCCCCTTAGCACGCCCTGTCCCCTCAGCCCTGGCCCTGCCATGCCCTCATTTCCCACCACCCTCTTCAGCCCTGCCATTCCCCTTGGTATTTCCAGCACTTTCAGACTCCCGCAGTTCTCCTCAGCTCCCCAAGACCCCTCAGGCCTGTCACTCCCCTCAGCCGCCCACAGTTCTCCTATCAGCCTGAAGCCTGCTGCTGGGCATGGCCCCGCCACCAGCCTGGAGGTGTCCCAAGGGGAGGCTGCAGGCCCCTGAGCCAGCATGGAGGCCCCTGAACCAGTGTGGAGGCCCTGGCAGTGGCCTGGCCCATGGAAGCAGGTTAGGGAGGTGGCAGAGGAGCAGAGCCTGTCCCCCTTGGCCCAAGGCCCTTGCTAAAATTAAATGGAGACAAGTGTAACACAGAACACAGCTTCTTTAATTGCCTCATCTATGAAATACATGTTTCAATATTAACATCAAGAGAACAATACAATAATATAATAAATGGAAATAAATTCCCAAATGAACTAATCTTGGTCCTGCGCAATGGGGAGGACGGAGAGCAGGCTTTTCCAGGGGCAAGCACCAAGGAGGAAGCGTTCAGCAGTCCGCATGCCGGAAGGCACAGAAGGCTGGGCAGCGTGGGGACGGCTTTTGAGAGCCTTCTGCATCCTGGAGAGCAGCGGCAGGCAGAGCTGCGTGTGTGACCTGCGCTGGGGTTACCTGGAAAGAATCATAGAATCATAGAATTGTAGGGGTTGGAAGGGACCTCGAGAGATCATCGGGTCCAACCCCCCTGCCAAAGCAGGCTCCCTAGGACATTTCACTGAGATAGGCATCCAGACGGGTCTTGAATATCTCCAGAGAAGGAGACTCCACCACCCCCTGGGCAGCCTATTCCAGTGCTCTGTCACCCTCACTGTGAAAAAGTTTCTCCGCATGTTGGTGCGGAACTTCCTATGCTCCAACTTGCAGCCATTGCCCCTTGTCCTGTCTCCACAGACCACTGAAAAGGGGCTGGCTGATTCCCCCTGCATCCCTTGCTTAAGATAATTGTAAACATTAATTAGGTCCCCCCTTAGTCTTCTCTTCTCAAGGCTGAACAGTCCCAATCTTCTCAGCCTTTCCTCATAGGGGAGATGCTCCAGGCCCTTTATCATCTTCGTAGCCCTTCTCTGGACTCTCTCCAGGAGATCCCTGTCCTTTTTATACCAGGGAGCCCAGAACTGGACACAATACTCCAGGTGCGGCCTGACCAGGGCAGAGTAGAGCGAGAGGATCACCTCCCTTGACCTGCTGGCTACACTCCTCCGGATGCACCCCAGGATCCCATTGGCTCTCTTAGCCACCGAGGCACACTGCTGGCACATGGCCAACCTGTCATCCACCAGGACCCGTGTCATCCACCAGGACCCAAAGGCAGAAAGACAAAGGGTTTATCTGGGAAGCCTGCGGAAGCCGCCTTCCCTGGAGGAAACGCAGAGACTTGGGCCCAACCTAAACAGGTTGTGGGTAGAGTTCCAGCGTTGCGGCATGAGGCTGGCAGAAGAAGGAGCCACGGAACCCCCTTGGGTAGGGCTGGTGGAACCGTCCTGCACTTGCTGGTCCTGCACTGGGGACAAAACAAAGTGAAAGACCTGTTAGGGAAAGGGCTTTTCCCAGGCAACAAAAGGCGACACAAGGAGCCAAGGCTGTGCAACGAGATTTGGGAGGACATACGGTCCTTCTTCTGCACGTTCATACTCAGTCGCTAAGAATCAATCAAGAAATGCTCCCTGGCCCTGAGAGTTTGGCCAGAGTTAATGTACAGGAGGGTTTATTTCCTGCTGCGTATTGTTGTCGTAGAGACCCAGAGGCTGAAGACAGGGATGAGCATCCCTTTGTGGCTCTTTTCCCTCTGGAGAAGCAAACTGAGATGATCTCGTTTGACCGCCTCAACAAGAGCCCGCAGGATGCCGAGTTGCGAAGCACCAGGTGCTCTATGGGAATTGTCCCAGGATGTTTAAGGCAGTTACACGCTGCGAGAGATCAGGAACAAGCCTGTTCCTAGCCCTGGGGCACTGAGTGCCCAGCAGCCCGGACGGCCTCCCTCCTGCTTCAGGGGGGACAGAACAGCCCCTGGCACAGCCCCTGACGCGCTGCTCCCCGGCCCCAGTACCTTGAGGAGGCCGCAGAGGTTGAGCCGGCAGATGAAGCTCGGAAAGGTCCTCAGTGATGAAGTCTTCTGCAGCTTCTGCTGCCCCATTGCTGCGGCAGGTGATTGAGATCAGGAGCCGCACACGGCAGAGCAGGCCTTTGAGTCGGTTGCGGAGCACGGCAGGGATCAGGACACAGAAACGCAGAGACTTGGGCCCAACCTAAACAGGTTGTGGGTAGAGTTCCAGCGTTGCGGCATGAGGCTGGCAGAAGAAGGAGCCACGGAACCCCCTTGGGTAGGGCTGATGGAACCGTCCTGCAGTCGCTGGTCCTGCACTGGGGACAAAAGAGTCCCACAGTTCTCCTCAGCTCCCCAAGACCTTTCAGGCCTGTCACTCCCCTCAGCCGCCCACAGTCCCCCCCTCAGCCTGAAGTCTGCTGCTTGGCATGGCCCCGCCACCAGCCTGGAGGTGGCCCCAGGGGAGGCTGCAGGCCCCTGAGCTAGTGTGGAGGCCACTGAACCAGCGTGGAGGCTGCTAAACCAGTGTGGAGGCCCCTGAACCGGCGTGGAGGCCCCAGCATTGGCCTGGCCCATGGAAGCAGGTTAGGGAGGCAGCAGAGGAGCACAGCCTGTCGCTGTCTGCCCAAGGCCACACACGCCTGTAGGCGGTGGAGGGCTGCACTTCAGGGGGCTGAGGCCAGGGTTCTCCCTGGGTGGGAGGTGGGAGGCCTGCTGTCAAAGGAATCGGAAAGGGAGTTCACAAAAGGAGTTAAATCCCACAGAGTAATAATCCCACAAAGAGCATGGGGAATGAGGGAGGTGATTTCTGCTCTCCTCCTGCCTGTGGGGCTGCATGCTTGGCTGGGGAGAGCACTGGGCATCAGGGAAAGGCAGCACTGCCGCATTCCTACCCAGAGGTTCAGGTTAGGCTTGGAACTGTTTGGGACCACCCAGGAAAGAGAGGATGAAGTGAGAGCAGATGTTTGACATTGGACCTGCTTGTCCTCAAAATGGAAAATAAGGGGTTAGAAGAGGAATACAGGACAAACCAGGAATTGGTCACTGTCCTGGTTCTGGCCAGGCCAGGGTTAACCTCCCCAATCAGCCAAGCAGGTGAGCTGAGTCAGCCCAGGTGAGCTGAGTTAGCCAGGGCTGTTTTCCACACTACCTGACACCCTGTGATGGTTGAGCCCTTGCCAAAGGCCAGACGCCCACCAAAATCAGTCTGTTACTCCCCTTCTTAGTTGGACAGGGGAGAAAAAACATAATTGGGCGGCTCAAGAGACAAACTCGTTAATGAGGCGGGCAAAACAGACTCAACATAGAGAGCAGAAGAGAAAAGTTATCTAATTTATTACACCATGCTAAAGAGAAAACAGTGAAAAAGAACCAGAGTCAGGAGTGCAACCAACAATCTTGAAACAAATGCAAACCAGGCAAACACTTTTCCCCCACCACTCCCTCCTCAGCAGGCTTTAGTTAGAAGTTTGCTCCCTTCTTCCCTCCCGGTCACAGCCCAGGAGGGGCAGGGACTGGGGAAATGGGGGTCTCGGTAACACCTTCCCCCACCCCTCCATTCTAAAGCAGACTTCCCTTTCAGCCATGATTTTGCTCCCTTCTTCCCCTCTCCTGCTCGCAGCACAGGACGGGGGCAGGGACTAGGAGATGGGGGCTTCAGTCAGTCCCTTGCAAGATGGTTTCCTTCTCGGCCGGGATGGGGGCATCCATTCCACACACCCTCCTCCTGCTGCACCGTAGGATCTCACCCACAGGAGTCAGTCCTCCAAGAACTTTTCAACAAGGCAAATCTCTTCCCACCGGGCTCCATCTCTGCTCTGGCAGGCAGCAATAAATCAGTGTCTCTCAGTCCCAGTCCTCCACGGGGCTATGATGCCTCCTCCAGCAAACCTGTTTGGCTCATCTCTGTAGGTCGCTTGTGCTGGCAGGGGCTCATCCCAACGTAAGTCACGGCATCTTCTCTATGTCTCCACCGGCTCCATCCAGCGTGGAGCCTCTCCACTGGGCAGGTCGGGACTCTGCCTCCTGCATGGCTCCTTTCTTCCGCAGCTCGGGCTGCCGGGGCAAACTCGCCTGGGTACCTGGGCGCCTACTCCTCCCCCAGCCTTCCCGGCCTGTTGTGTCTGTCAACTGCTTACATTCACATGCAAATATACATCCCAATGCCCTTAATGGGCCAAAATTGCAGCCTTCCTGGCACTCCAAGTTCTGGTTGGAGTCTTTGTCTCCTATATGTGATTCTCAGAGGCGCTATAAGCAGGCTTGCAGAAGATTCCAGCAGCCATTTTCTGCCAGACCTGGCCCTCTCTCAGTAGCCAACTATGCAAAACTGCAACACACCCCCTTCCCCATAAAAGCAGCTGGTTGGGGAAGGGCAGGAGCTGTTTTGCCTCTAGGACAGTTGGAGAGTGTCTGGGATGTCGGGTTGGTCAGTCCTTACCGTGGGGCAGCCCTCTGTAATCATCGGGTCAATAAGGTACTCTGTGTTAGCACTGGGTGTGAGTGTAACTAGCCATTATTGTTCTGTATTCACTTTGGTATTTGGCAGTAAACTGTCCTTATCCCAACCCACGGAGGCTCTGCCTGTTTCTCCTCTGGGAATGAGCGAGTGGCTTGGTGGGCATTTGAACTCTAGCCAGGGCCAAGCCACTACAGTTACATTTGCCCTAAAATCCCCAAATCAGTGCAGTCTCGATCTCCCCCCCCCACACACACACACTCCAGAACAGGTTGTTAAAATGGGATAGAGAAAATCACCATGAAGGATGTGAACTAGCTTCAACAGAAGGAAATACTGAAGCAGAAACCCTCAGGGGAGGGTTTATACAGGAAAGTAGGTAGTAAAATTGTGGGCAGTATAAAAGAGGTGAGCACAACTAATGGAGGATATAAAAATTAATCAAATCATGTACCTAATTGCAGGGAAACCGGTGAACTAATTGTCATGGGATGTTGTAGGTACCAAAATGTTACTTGGCTGGGGCAGGGAGGGGACAGGGGTTGTAGGATGGACAGATTAGCTAGATTCACAAAGAATATAGGTGTTAAGAGTGGCACTGGTGGAAGCTCAGTTTGTATCCAGAGGTGCTAATAGATGTCTGTCCTCCACCACTTAGCAGGGTGCTGCTGTTACCTCTGACCCGGAGCTCTGACTACAGGGACCATTTTTTACCCCATCCCCAATCCTACCATTTGAGAACCAGAAGAGCAAGGAGCTGGGAAAGGAAAGGGTGTGGGTATCTCTCCATTTGTGTCCTACCCTTGGGTCACCAACAGTGACAGAAGAAAAAAACTATATTCCTCTGTTTTGGCTGCCCTCAGAGCAAGAAAGCAGGGAGAAGATGGAGCACCTGCTCATTTCCTGGCCTGAAATACATTCTCTGAGAGCCATGATAAGATTTCATAGTGAGAAGGTACAAACCAAACCCCTTCTTTAACTGAGATAATCCTTCTTGCTTTGGTTTATGGCACAGCCCCAAACCACCGAGGCAGGAGAAAGCACAGTAAAGTTTGGAAAGGGGACAAAATTGCATAAAATGGTAGGAAACTGTTCCTGTTTGCAAAGTGAAAGCAAAATCACACTGCTCTTCTGCATGTCTGAAGTGAGGGAAAGGGTGTTAGACCAACTAGCTGAAATATTTTGGGTGGGGTTGCTAACAGAGCTCCCCACTTCAAATTAAAGCAGACAGGTAGAGCAGGAAACAGGACAAAGGGAAATGATGATAAGGAGAGGAAGGACTGCAATATGTTTACCTCTTTTAGCAGATTAGCCAATTATTTCTCTGCCCATCTTCAGCAGATTTGGCACATTGATCATTGCTCCCAGTCAGCAGTGGCCGCAGGAATGAGCAGAACCTGTGTCAGCCTTGTCATCAAAGCTGAAATCCCACACAGTGTTTATTTACCCAAGGAATTAGCAGCCTGTGAACTCGTGCAGACACCTGCCCAGGAGGCTTTGCAGTTCTATTTCCTTGGGAATCGTTTATGCTTGGCATAAACAGCCAAACCTTAAGTAAAGTGACTGGATGCAAACTGGGAAAATCAGGTAAAAACTCCCCAAGAACCATTTCTTCTCCTCCCAGAGCTTTGTCCTGAGCATTGCTGCCATGAAACGAGGCCAGGCTTCTCTGCTCTCCCTCTGCAGCCCGAGTGCAGGAGACCACAAGCACGGGGCTGGGAGAGGTGAGGTTTTACTGTGTCACCTGGAACTCAGGCCAGAGCCAGCAACATGGAAGAGAAACGCAGGGAAACTTCACGAGTCCCTGAAACTGAAGCCCAGAGACAAAGGTCCCTCTGACATGTCCTCTGAAAGGAGTGGCAGAGCAGATGACTTCTTAAAGACCAGAATGATGTTTTCCATCAGCACCCAGAGAGCTGCAGGTGCTGGGCAGAGCCACATCCTGCCCTGTCCAGCTTCTCTCACCCTCCAGCAGCTGCAGCAGGAGGGACAGTGTGGAGGGAACAGCTTCACAGAGCTCCAGCACCAAGTGCACCTGACTGGCCAAGCAAGCCTGATGCTGAGGAGAGGTGCTGGTCCCTTCAGGGCTCTGCCTAGATCCACCTCCAAAGCGCTAGTGCCTTAGGCTTAGCGCAGGGCGTCCCTGGAACAACTTACCTGGGGAACACCACGACTTTCACTTGGAACAAGTGAGTGACCAGATGCTTTTTAGCCAGAGACATAGCAAAGTCAAAAGCTGTTGGGCTGCAAGGGATGCCTCAGCAGTGCTGTGAGCTGAGGGCAGCGCCCAGCCTGTTCAGCCGGCCTTACCGCTGCTCCCTCTCCACACAGTTCTGTGTCCCCCCCACCCAGCCTTCCCTCAACACCCACCCTGACACCCCTCCAGCCCCTCAGGATTCACCCTGGTGTTTCCTTCAAACACAGCTGTGGGGCTGGCTGTGCTCCTGCTGCCTCCACACTCCAGGCACTGAGCAGGAGCTGCAGGTGGGTGCAGGAATTCCAGCTGTGCTGACTCTTAAGTCTGTTCCTCTTTAGACCCCTCACAAGCCTGTGATGCTGCACATCCCCCTCCTTTCAATACCACTGACATCTCACCAGTAGTTTACTGGGGTGCATTCTCTTTCCTTTGGCAGCTGCCCTCCAGCCAATGCAAAATATACTGTTTTTGTCTTCTTGCAGAGTTAAATTAACCAAAATCTGCGTTTTTTATATGATGAATGAAAATCCCACTTTGCAATTTTTTCTAGCTGGATTTTGGACTCCTTTGCTAGAAGGTGACAGGCAGCATTTTACAGCCATCAGCCACAACAGAGCAGTGGGAGCTGTGGGGACACAGGAAGCTGGTAAATACCCCCCAGCCAAGGCTTAGGCCACTGTCATCTCACCAGCGCTCACCACCCAGCGTGGGCCAGCCCAGCAGGCAGCTTCTCCCAGGTTTTCCAGGCAGATGCTGACACAGGGACTGGGAAGTGACTGGGTGTTGGGTAAGAAAGAATTGATTCCCAGCACAGCAGTAAGAACCACGCTCAGGTGGGACAGGGATGTTGTGTGACCGGCCTGGGGGGCTGATGTGATGTGTTGCTTGGGGCTACTTGGTCAGTTTTAATTTAAAGGTGCTGACAGCTTCATGCAGGGTCTTCCAGTGCAGCTCAGAACAGCTTTAACTGAGGAGAGAGACCACCATACCCAAGGTACCCTAAATAAATGGCCGTGTCCAAAGGCCACTTCCACTGGCACCTGATGTTCTGGGGGAGAAACATGCTCCTCTCGCACCAAAACCTGAGTGAACAAACATCCCTCACAGCCCATGTCTTTGTCCCAGCTCAGCACACACAGGGCTCCCACAGCCACCCATCACCTTCCCCTCTCCTCCTTTCATAGCTGAGGCTTAAGGCTGTCTCTCCCCTCCAGACTGAGCTTTATCCCAGCCTGAGCAGCACTGACCAGGCTCCTCACTACACCTGCGACTGTTTGTTCTGTGTGTGGCTGATACTACAGCCCATCAGGAGCAGTTGCAGCTGTTAATTGGCTAAGAACTCGTGGCAGTTGGCACACTGATAGAGGAAGGCTTTGATCTCCCTGTTTGTATGAGGCTCAGACAGATCACCTCAGGGTGAGGGTGTTGCAAATCACGGCTCTATATTCATTCAGTGATAACGCTTTGTCTGTGCTCAGTCGCCAGCGTTGAGCACCCTTTGCTGGTGTGCCCAGCTTGGCACTACACCAGCTCAGGAGTGGCTCCAGCGATATCCACAGGGAAACCGCTGCTGGAGCGTTCCCCCAGGTGGAGAGGAGAAGGCACAGCACCAGTGCCCGCAGCCAGCTGCCCCCACCTAGTGAGGAGCTGGGGAGGCTCCTGGCAGTTAATCTGTAGCCCCTCCATTCCTGTGGAAACATCGTTGCAAGGGATGCTCAGCCACGTTGCCCCCACAGATGAGTCACTGGATGCTGCTGGGTGAAAGGGATCTCAAAGACCATTTAGTTCCACCCACCCTGCCCCAGTCAGGGTCACCTCCCCGAGCCCAGGTTGTCCCTTTTGTGGAGCTAATTTAAATGCAACAAGCGCTCTCACTCCAGAGATTTCTAGAAGAAAGCCTTTGGGTGGTCCCTGCCTAACATGGGCCCTGACCCATGCTCAGTGCCCAGCTCCCTGGCTGCTGGTGAGGACAGGGTTTCTGAAAGCTGCACCAGAGCTGTAACTTGCCCACAGCCCCCCTGGCACACATGGCTGACGGAGCCCAACTGTCCCCACCCCTCATCTTGTCCAGGATCAATCCCAACCCTGCTTCAAATCAAGGGAAAAGGTGGCGAGGAGGAGGAGCAGCCTGGGGAACCGCGGCGCAGGAAGAATCCCCCACCACCTGAAGAAGGGTCCCAACACAGCAGCACTAATATAGAGATTTTATTCTGACTGTATTGAGTTGTACAGCACATTTTGTTTGTCACGATGCTATCGAACTGATTTTAGAGTTTTTGGCCAGCACGTTGTGATGCTGAAACTCACAAGAGCTAAAAGCAGTTTGGACTAACGGCTGGAACGGAAGGGCCAGGAGTACCTAGTTTCTGGCTTCCTTATTGCTTGCAGTCACTCCAACATGTGCAAAACAGGAGCAAATCCCACTTCTTCTGCCAGCCCAACGGTCGCTCGTTCATGCCTGGCAATGACTGCAAGGTACAAGGCAGGGGAGAATCTGAAGCAAGGTGCCTTCTCTTCCCAAAGCCACACTGGTTGTTCTCCATATGGAAAAGAAGCAGAGTCCAAGTAGGTACAGGGTCTTCAGATGATGCTAGCTTTGCTTGCACTACTGGGATTGACCAAACCAGAGGCTGACACAGCAAAGTGCAGGAAAGGGTCGTTACTCCGTTCCCTCCAGCTGAGATGAGGAACCTGGACGAGCACCCAAGCGCACGGTACCCGTGCCACAGAGCGAGTGCCCCCGCAGGCCCTGGCCCCTGTGTGACATCCCAGCTCCCAAGGTGCAGAGCACAGGGGACATTTTCACTGACCTGGAAAGAAAACCTGCATTTCTGACAAGAAAGGCCCCACGTTCAAACTCCTCTTCCTCATTAATACCCACAGGCTCCTTCGGAAGGAGCAGGATGGATACTCCCAGAGGGACCTAGGGATTAAAAGCCCACCTGAAGCCCTCTTTCTTTCCACCCCTTCTTTTTTTCTAAGCCCAGTTCCTTTTCCTTAGGATGAGTTGGGATTCCCGCTCTCTAGTTTCCAGAGGAAGCAGAGGGGCAATTACAAGTTGGCAACTCTGAACTTTGACCACTGTACAGGAGAAAAAAAAGAAGTCAAATTCAAGAGGCATCTCAGGTAGCGCTGGGGCAAGTCGGAGAGATCGTTTCCACCGCTGGAGAGGTGCCACATGTCGTGTTCAGCACTGTAGCTTGGTGGTACATCCTCAGGTGAAAAGCACAGGGCGTAGTGTCTACGTCAGCCAGTGTCCTTCCCCCACCCCCGTTTTGGTATCGATGCTTCATTCTCCCTTCTTCGGGTTACAATAAGTGCACAGAAATATATAGCAGCATTTGGACTGAAACCCTCACAGACACCAGACAGCACATTCCAGGAGGTCAAACAACACATTATGGCCTATACCCTTCAAGGTATCAAGTTTTCAGGATAAAGAGCAGTAGGAAGTGGAGAGCCGAGGGTAGAAAAGGGGAGGAGGAACCACACAGGAACATGAGTTCTGTCTCTGTGCCAGGAGGGGACCAGGGTGCTGTTCCTGTGGCAGCACCGGGCAGGGGTGCTACGGCAAACAAAGCAGATGGGCAGAGCAGAGGAGGGGGACGATCACCCACCTCCCCACCGTGGGCAGAGCTCACCAATCCTACCGGCGGCAGGAGAACAGGCGCAATCTGCTCAGCCTGTCTTCCACCAGGATGAATTTCTCTTCAACACTCAAGAGAAAAATCAATCAGTGAGGGCTTAACGAGTCTTGTTCACCAAGCTGATCGCAGGTCACACTTGTGGAAAGAGAATCCCAAAGCACGTGGTAGCCCCTGGAGCCTGCCCTCCTCTCTACAGCCTTCGCAGGGGGAGGTGGTGCTAAACATGCCATTCTGTTGCCCTGGGGTACTCTGCACAGGCAGTGTCTGTGGAAACATTGCTTTCCAGCCCATGAAAGAAAGAAAGAGGTTGCAATTCCCTCTCTATCCCTAGGTTGTCAGACTACAACGTACGGGCCCCACCGGTACCAGAGTGGGGACACACACCGTACCCTCTAATCTGAGCTCCTCTGCTCCAGGCTGATGGTAAGACTGCTGAAAACAGTGCATTTGAGCTTGGTGTTCAAGTGTTGCACCAGCGGCCTTCACAGTTACAGGGGAGGCAGAGTCACCCTTCAAACCCATGAGAGAAAAGGCTGGGCTTAGACAGGTCCCTTGTCTGGCATTCAGCTGGAAGCCGTGGCAATGGGTTTCTTCAGGTGTTGGCTCATGAGCTCCCTGGCACGAGACACTTGGATGTGGTCATAACAGGGGTTACAGACGAGGACGGGGTCGTACAACTGCTGGTCAGGGATGGGCAGCTTCAGGTGGCAGCAACCAGCACAAAACACATTCCCACAATTCCTGTCAAGGAGAAAGAAAACCAGTGAGAACAGAAACACAAAGAGGAACACCATGGCAAAACATCAGCAAGTGCAAAAGGTCCGGTTCAGGGTGAAGGACCAGCCTTCCCAGGGACTGGTGAGCTTTAAAGCGTACGCTGTGTAATGATGGATGGGCAATGCTGCCCAGGCAAAGGATCCAAAGTCTTGGAAAACAGAAAGAACAGTGTGGAATGGAAAGCTGCAGGGAATTCACAATGCCTGGCAGGTAGAGGGAAGAGCTAAAGCTTTCCCCTAGGAGCTGGAGGGAACAAACATGGCAGACAAAGGTTTAGCAAGGTTTGTGAAACACAGGCTGAGAAGAGGAGCAGAGCTGCAGCGCTGTGGTGCTTACCGGCAGTGATGCCTCCGCTTGGCCAGCCAGAACTCACAATCGCAGTTAAAACAGTGCGAGGCCATGTGGTCTGGAACCCACCGTGTGACCTAGGGCAAACACCAGTCCCCATCAGATTTCGGCTTGCAGCACCACACAGGCTGGGGCTCAGGACCCCAGTGCAGGCTTCATCCACAACAGGCCAGCCCAGAGTGCACCCACCCCACCGGTCCCCCCTCCATCGGCACTGCCACTGCAGAGGATGTGTTAAAGGACAAAGGGGGCTGCTCCCCGCCATGGGTCCAGCTCACTGCTGGTGTAACCACTGAAGTGAGCTGCCAGGAGAGAAGCCTCTCCCCTGCTGCTCTGGCTGGACACGTACCTCAGTTTCCTTCTTATCCACAGGCTCCCAGCTCGCCTCTGACAAACAGTCCTCGCTGTGGTTGGAACAGAAATCCTCCGTGTCGCTGCCATCCGACTCCTTCAGGCACGTCTGCAAAAACAGAGAGAGTCACAGACCCCCTCGGAGCGAAGCTAAGGGCATTCCCTGCTCTGGCCACGTGGGTGTGGGGCCTGTGGGTGGATCCACAGCTCCCATCCAAGGGGGTGAAGCATTCCTGCCTGGCATAGGAGCCATTGCTTGGCCCTCGGGAAGCAGAGACACCTCTGGGTGGCATGTGGACGCAGCACGGGGACAGGAGGGGAACAAGGCTGAGGAAAACACAGGAACAATCCCAAGAGCTGCTCCAAAAGCTGGAGACTGAGTACCATGGGCTGGAGAGGGTGTTGTGAGGGGACCACAGCTGGCCAGGAGCCACACTGCTGGCCCAGGGCTGTCAGAAGTGGGTACTTACAAAGTCATCCTCGTAGTCCATCGGTGGCTCGGCCGGAGGGGCACAGAAGTGGCGGATGTCCAGGCGCAGCTGCAGCTCCCGCACCTGCCTGCGCAGCTGCTCCACCTCCTGCTTGTAGCTGGCCTCGATCTGCCGCAGCCTGTGCTGAATCACATCGGTGGGGAAGGGGAGCCCGTCATCGTCCAGGTAGAGAGGAGGCACAGGAGAAGGACATTTTGGCGGCACGTGCTTGGGACCAGGTGCTTGTTTCAGGTGCCAGGGCAGCCACGAATGGCCAGGCTTCCCCGCGGGGCCTGCAAAATGCGTGCCAACATGGCCAGAGCAGACTGAGGGCTTCCCACCTTCTCTGGCAGCCCACTGCCCACTGAGGCACAGGCCTGGTCCCCGCAGAGCTTTGCTGCTCAACCTCTTGCTACAGCAGCCATAGGAAAGGAGGTGTCTGGGTGCAGGCTCCCCATTGGGGAGCGATGTCGCCATTCCTTGGAAACTGTCCCAGTTGGACCCCAGGAAGGAGAACTCGCTGCTTTGGCTCTGGGAGATGGGCTTGCGCCATTGCTCCAGCGGGACCCTCCCCACACGGGCAGGCTCCTCACAGGGCACGCTCCTTCCGGTGTTGCCTCTGCCCTTCTCTTCGTCTGAGCAGGGCAAGCCCGTGGCTGGGCCTGGGCTGTCCTGGCAAAGGGTGCCTGGTGCCAGACCCTCCTGGTTGGGAGCGTCTTGGCAGGTGGTGTTTCTCTTGGGGCAGCCTCCTCCATCGGACACCTTGACAGCAGCCTCCAATGGTTCCTGGGAAGAGGTCTCTAAGGGCTTTCCAGAATTGGTGGAAATCCTGTCAACATTTTCCTGTCCAGAAGGATTTGGAACTGGACATGTACCATCCAGTTCCTCCACATACATTCCATTTCCCTTTCCTGCCTCCAAAGAGGCACTGCTTCCTGGCACAGAAGTCTGGCTGCCGGGGTGCTTGCTGTGCCCCTCAGGCTCAGCACGGCTGCTCCAGGCGCTGCTGGCTTGCAGGGGAGTGTTCTGCCCTTGCTCCTCTGCCTGCCGAGCCTCTCCTGCAGCGCCCGCACTGCCTTCCCCCAAGTGTGGCTCTGCTCCCTCAGCAGTGGTGTGACGGGCTTCCAGGCCCACCCGCACTTCCTGACAGTGGTTGTTCAGGTTTGGATCGCTGGACGTGCGGGTCAGCGGGCTGCTGGAATCGCAGGCTGAGAGCAGGTCATCCATGGACCTTGTCTTTGGTAACCTAGAACCCCAAAGCAAGCAAGTCTCAAAAGAAAACTCCCAAAACTTCCCTTGATTCAGTCAAAACTGAGATGAGGGAAGGGAAATGTCCCTAATTACAGGTCCTGGGGAGGGTGGGGACGGGCAGTGCAGCAGCGTTAGCTGCAGAGCACAACAGGACAGCAGGGCTCTGCAGTGTGCCTTCTGAGGCACAGAGCTGTGCACATTCCTCTCGGAGCAGCTGGAGATGCTACAGAGCTTCCACAGGAAAGGTGAGAGCAGCGGGAGGAGGGAGCAACTATGATGAGTGAGGAGGGAAGGAAGGCCTGGGGACAGGCGGTGACCTGGCATGGGGCTCTGGGCTCTTACCTGTCCAAACATCTGCCGCTGAACTCCTGGCTCTGAGATCCAGGGGGAGGGTAAATGTCCATATCATCCTGTCCCAGAGGATGCGGTGAGGAAGCAGGGAGATACACTGCTGTCCAGACGTGCAGCGCTCGCACATGGCACACTGGATGCAGCACCTGCAACGAGCACTTGTGATCAGAGACGGGTGCAGAAGGAAACCTTTCTGACCTCCCCACACACAGTCCCTGTTCCCAGAAGGCAAAAAAAGCCTGGAAGGCTGGGCCAGGAGCTGCACTGACCTGCTCCGAGCCTGGCATATAGAGAAGGTTGTGGAAGTTCTTATTGCCAGCCCGCAGGAGGGACCACACGGAGCAGGTACGCTTGTAGATGTTGTGCATCTCTCGCTCGCAGGGGCTGTTCCCAAGGAAGGTCCCGTAGAGGCAGGAATAGGTGTGCTGCACCAGCTTCACCTGCAGCATCAGGAGGGGAACACTGGTCAGGGATGTTGGGAAATAGAGTCTCCTACCCACAGGGAAAATGTCTGTCTGCTCCTCTGCGATGGCTCACACACGCCCCACCCAGGCGGTGACCCTACTGCTGTCCTGTCTTCCACACAGGGCAGGGCAGAGGTGACAGCAACAGGGATCAGTCAGATAAAGGGGACATCACACCATGGCCATCCCTCTGTGACCCAACCTCTGCCAGTCGATATGGGAGATTAATTAATAGCTGTTGGTTCATTTAATTTCTTTCACTGTTATGCAAACCAGGCTGTAGCCAAAGCAGTGCTTCAGACAGCACCTGAATTCACCTAGCAAAGGACAAAGAGATGTTTGCAGGCATATTTCTTACCAGGAAAGCTTCATTGAATTCAAAGAGGCAGGGGAATTGCTTCAGAAGCTGATGAACAGCATCCAGCCACTGGAGAAAAACCGGGCACTGCTCGTTCTGATCTTCCACCTTCTCCTGGTGACCGCAGCGATCGCCAAACTTGTGACCAAAATCCAGCCAGTCTGATTCAACAAGCACCTGGAAGCCCTGAGAAAAGAAGGGAAATGTCCTCTACCTCTCTGCAGGTCGGGTAAGGCCAGCACCTGGCACAACCAGGACAGCTGAGAGGCCAGACACTGCTCCAGTGCTTGGTTTGGGAGCAAAGCAGTCGGTGTGTCAGAGGTGTCTGAGCACTAGCTAACTGCTGTTATTTCAGTGTGTTGAACAGCCTGGAGGGCACACACAGGAAGAGCAGGGAAGCAGCAGGATGCTAGACACCAGAGGCTGTTTACCACAGCGCTTCCCCAGGCGGGGTGAGGAGCAAGGCAGAGCTCACCAACAGCAGGGCAACACAGAAAAACCCAGCGCCCACCCCAGCAGCGCTGAGCGGCACTGAGCTTCCTGCCAAACGCCATCCTGCTCCCTTCTCTGGAGCCCCCAGGACAAGAGCTGCCTTTCAGCAGACACCAGCGGGCAGTGGGACATGACCTCTACCTCCATGGTCCTGTAATAAGGGTCCAGAAGAATCTTTGCCAGTGCCACGATCTGCGGCGTCCTGTCCCAGCCGTCCGAGCAGTGAACCAGCACCGGGCGCCCTTCTCTGTCGACCGCTCCAGAGACCAGCACGGCTGCCTTCAGCATGACAGAGAGGTGCTGCAGCCACTTGGTGCTCTCCAGGGCTGAGAGCCAGCTAGAAAGGGTGCAAAGAAACCAAGGAAATGGTTGCTTAGCTCTCCAGTGGAAAGAGGGGGAGGGAAAACTAAACCTTTCCAGCATCCTCAATGCAAATCAGTCTTTCCTAAGACATGCTCGGAGGAGCCAGCCAGCCTGGGAATAAGTGCAGGGAATCCAACCCCTGATTCCAGTTTTTCCCATTTCTAAATGCATTGAAGGGAAGAGAGGCACAAGTAAATCCTCAGCTGAAGGCTCCTCAGCAGAAAATCATTCCCACAGCAGACTAATTGGCTCCTGTGTTCATTCTAATGTAGAAAACATTTCAGTGAAGGTTTCTTAAGAACAGCAGGTAATTCCCTTGCCCCAGAAACGAGGCCGGGATCAGCACCACCTGTGTTTGACACCATCACAGCACAGACATGTTTCACTTCAATGTGTAGTTCTGCAAATGCAGCACAAAAGCTGTCCCCTGCCCCATCACTTCCTGACCAGCGACCTCCACTTCATGTTCTCCTCCAGCTTTGAAACACCTATTTACAATATCCAAGGGAACTTTCATCTCCTTTCATACTGTTGGGTCGTGGTTTTTTTAGGGAAAAACCAGGTTTTGCTACCTGAAAATTTTGATCAATTAAGAATAGTTAATAGAATTTGAGGACTGACTTCACCAAAGTGGGAAATGGGCTGCTAGAACCAGCCTGTGGATGTAGTCCTGTAAGCTGCATAGGCACACATTGTCCCAGCCATGTCTCAGAAAGCCTCAGGGGACACGCAGAGCCAGGTGACACTGAGGCAGCACTGTGATCCCTTCTGCATGACCAGGGATCACAATCAGCAGCATTTGAGCTTTCCCATTCCTCCATTTTCTCAGGTAAAAACTCAAGATAGGAAAAAGAGATGAAAAACACCCAGGACACTGAGAGATCTGGTGTCAAACCTGGCATGAGAACAGTCACTTACTTGCTGGGGTCTGGCACCTGACTGCAGACAGCACGCAGGTACTGGAAGCTGTTCCGGATGGAGTGGATGTTGGCCATGCCCATGAACACGACTTCACAGTTGGGGTAATACTCTGCACAGAGACAGAAACATCCAGAGAGCTGCAGTCACTCCGTTCAGCTGTCCCCCTACCACTGGTCCTGCCCTCCAGGTAGGTGGGTTTCCTGCAGAAGCCTCGAGGGCCGGCAGCCACAGACCCAGGATAACGCCCTTCCCATGAGCTGGAAGGAGACCATGCTCCACAGTTTGAGTACCTAAACATCGACCCGACCCCTGGCTGTGGTCCAGGCCCCACTGGATGAGGCAGGTCCAAGAGGAACGTAGCCCTCTGTACCTTCACATTCGCAGCCGCCTCCCTTCGCTCTGTTGGCCACGGCTGCAGTGTAGGACCTGGCATCGAGGATCAGCAGCTTCTGAGGAGTTCCTGCATTCTCCACGCCTGAACACGCCGTCAGGGATGAGTCTGTGGAGACAGCAGGGTCTGAGTTCCCAGCCCCTCCTCCCTCCCGCGACTGGTCCCCAGTGCCACCAGACACCGGCAGCCACCAGCAAGCTCAGGGACCTGTCCCACACCCCGCAGCCACAGCGGGACAGGGCTTGGCTGGACACCGGCTTTCAGCCTCGCACCGTGACAAGCCCCGTCGGGGACAACAGCGACCGCTGGGGCCAGGAAGCGCTGAAGGGCTCAGAGCTGAGCTGAGAGCTGGGGGGGGGGGTGTGAGCTGTCTCACCGAAGTCGGCGTCGCAGGCCTCGCTGCCGTCGCTGCTGCCGTTGTGCGGCATCCCACCGGGTACCTTGGCCCCGGGGTTCAAGGCACAGGCTTTGGCGATCGATGTCACCAGATACTCGTCATCAGCGTTTCGCCAGCCCCACCAGCTGATCTCGGGCTGGCTGCAGCGGGCGATCACTGCCCCATTGCGCACGTGTCTGCGAAGGAAGAGAGACCCTAATGAAGGTTCCCCAGAAATCATAGAATCCCAGGGGTTGGAAGGGACCCTCCAGAGCCCATGGGGTCCAACCCCCTACCAAAGCAGCTCCCCAGCTCATATTGCACAGGGCGGTGTCCAGACGGGGCTGGAATCTCTCCAGAGAAGGAGACTCCACACCCCCTGGGCAGCCTGTCCCAGGGCTCCCTCACCGGGGAAAAGTTCTTCCCCATGTTGGTGTGGAACTTCCTGTGCTCCAACTTGCAGCCATTGCCCCTTGTCCTGTCCCCACAGACACTGAAAAGGGGCTGGCCATTTCCCCCTGCATCCCATGCTTAAGATATTGATAAACATTAATTAGGTCCCCCCTTAGTCTTCTTTTCTCCAGGCTGAACAGCTCCAGCTCACTCAGCCTTTCCTCACAGGGGAGATGCTCCAGGCCCTTCATCATCTTCATAACCCTTCTTTGGACTCTCTCCAGGAGATCCCTGTCTTTTTATCCCAGGGAGCCCAGAACTGGACACAACACTCCAGGTGGGGCCTGACCAGGGCAGAACAGAGGGGGAGGATCACCTCCTTTGACCTACTGGCCACACTCCTCCTGATGCAAAAGGTGAGGAACAACCCCAGCAGACTCCACCTGTTGTCAGCTCCAGCACCACCCTGCCCCAGCTTTCTCTGCTGCACTGACTCTTGCATCTGAGCAGTGAAAGGGGGCTGGAGCAGTGACATGGGGCTGTCACTCACAGCACAGCAGAGAGCAGCAAGAAGCGACTGGGAGAAGCACAGGAGTGGCTGATGGAGCTGGAACAGCTGGCAAAGCGAGATGGCAGAGGAGCCTGTCTCTGGGGTGGCTGTTTGGGAGGAGCCGGTGCCAGCAGCTGGTGGCAGCATCAGGCTCAGCAGCAGCACACAGGGGATCAGCCCCACCACTGCTCCAGCTCTGCCCTGGGACTTGGCTACCAGAAAGGAACAGTGTGTTTCTGCAGCCAGTTCTAGCCATCACTCTACTAAACTATTTGTATTTACAGTAACATCTATCTATCTATTATTATTTATAAATGTATATTTTTCTATATAGAGATGTAAATACTTATATGTTAAACCAGAGAGGAGATCTTCAAATAATTACAGCAGTCCTTTGGGAAAGCAATAATACTTATTTTAATACTGTTCTGTTCTCCCATTCTCTTTTTCTTCTAACTTTCTCTCCTCTCAAGGACGTACCAGTGGTTAAACTGCTCCATTTATCCCTTCTAAGTTGGACAGATTAGCTCTCTTTGCACCAGACTGGTGAATTTCTGGGAGGAGGCTTGAGCTGGTGGTTCCTAACTACTCCTAAAACCTGAACCCTTCCCAGGCTGCTGCCTGCAAGTGCCTGGGGTAGGAAGAAGTGTTCATTTTTCCCAGGAACACACTTGCCAAGTCATTCACAAACAGCCTGGGGAGGGAAGGGACAACTGGGTGACAGAGTTGCTGGTGAGAACAGAGTTATCCAGGAGCACCCACAGCTGCCTGGAAAAAAGCTGCTGAGGATCTGGTGATACTGGGTGGTAAAAATAGAGTAAGAAATGTAGTATTAATAAGTGAAAAGTGGTTACAGATGATCAAAATGTATCTCCAGCCACTGCCAGGGAGCAGCTGGGTACAAATCGGCTGCCAAAGACTTTGAAGTCTCTGTGGGGCTCTGAGAAAGACTCAGCACAACGCTCAAGAGCAGCAAGAACGTTCTGGAGTGTGTTCACAGGGATCCAGAAAGGAGTAAGAGGGAAAAGGGGATGGCAACTTCAATCCAACACAAACCTCTCACCAGCATATCTCAAATCTCTGACCTCCAGAGCAGGGGCCAGGGACAACTGGTGGTGCAGAGGATTACTGGAACAGGAAACAGGTCCCCACCCTGGGAGGAGGGCAAGGATGGGCAAGAGGCATAAAAAGTCATGAATAATATAAAAAAAAGGTGAGTTTTGAAAATTAGCCACCATTTTCCCCTGACACCTGAGTGATTAGTGCAACAGTCAGGCTGTGAGCTGAAGGAAAACAAGCTCATCCTTCAGACAGCAGACATCAGAGAGCAGAGCCAGTGCCACAATGCAGGGCAGAAGTGTGACCTGGCTCCAGCACCCACTGTGCTCACAGAACCTGGGTCTGAGCGACCAAGACAGTCACCCATTCCCCTGGATAGCTGCAGTAGGGAATCTGAGACACCAGCTGCTCCCAGGACGCAGCAGGGCAGAACACTGGCATTACTGGTCCCTACACATCCCCCAGAGGATGCTGCTGGTGCCCAGCCCTTCCCAGAGCAGGAGAACAGACTGGCTACCTCAAGGTTTCAAGAGACATAGCCACACACCAGTAAACACAAGATGATGTAGCCAGCATTGATGGCATGATCAACAAGCAGAAAGTCCCACAAGTGCCAGCAGATGGACCAAAACCAGAGCTGAGCTTGCAATGAGCTTCCCAGCTGTAGGGAGCACCCACAGCCTGACTCTCTGGACAGTCTCCCCAGCACAAAGCATTGCAGGTCTTTGCTTAGCAGAAGTTTTCCTCATGGAGAAAAGCTCCTTTCTGCTGGAATGGCAGAAGGTGCCACAGTAGTGTTCTTTAGGGATCTTCTGTTTAGCTTGAATGTGAGACCCTTTCAGAATCCCATGCTGGAGTTAACCAGGTGCCTTTGTGGTCTATCAGCTGAGCTCTTCTTCCCAGACTCATTCACAGCACAGGGCTGGAGCACAATGGGTACTGCTGGCTTGTGCCATCTAACCCATAACAATCATCCAGAAGGCATCAAATAACACCTCCCAAGTCCCCTCTGTTATTTTTTGGCCACAGAAGTGCTTGTCCCCAGCACAAAGTCGAGCAGCTTAGCTTCAAACCCCAGGAAGAGCTGAGGGAGGGTTTGCAGCACTGTTGCCTGAAGGTTCCCCACTGTGGTTAACGTATCCAAGAGCTTTTGTTTCCTGAGTCTCTGGGTTAAACTCCTGGCTCACCCCAGCATGATGTGAAGCTGCTCAGCCAGGGGGCTGAAGCAGCACCCACAGTTTGCCTGCTGCCTCCCTGGCAGCCACAGGAGCAGGGCAGATGCTGGGTATCCACAAGGAGCTCCTGCTAAGCACAGCCCCAAGGTCTCCTGAAGGTGGCTGTGCAGACAGGAACAGCCAGGAGCGGCTGGCACACGGTGCCCGTCTGACTCTGCAGTCAGCTAAATTATTAATTGCACCCTTCAGGCTGTTTTAGAAGGGAACTGTGCTTGGAGGCTCCTGCATCTCCTCTGAGGACACAGAGATGGAGACATGAACTCCTGCTTTGCTAACACCTAAATGACACTTTCTGTGATAAAGCTGATGTTCTCCTACCTTTGGTGGCACGTGCTACAGCTCTGCCTGGGACCCAATGAATTCAGCTGTGTCCTCCAAAAGCTCTGAAGCCTACCAAATGGTTCTGTGGTTGCCAGGTCCTTGAGATGCAGGCACCTGAGCCCACTTGTCCACTCTCTTGAACTAGTGATAAGGAGGAGCCAAGTGTGAAGCTTTTGGTTCCTTCCCTTCCCCTTCCATACAGCACAAGGCACTCTGGACACAGCCACGGCCCTCAAAGCCCCTGCTGTGCAGGAGGCTTCAGTCTGGAGGGCAAAGGCATGAAAATGAGAGACATATACAGGCAAGCACTGGTCCCATCCTGTAACAGCACCTGTCAGCACCTTCTAACCTGACCCCAGGCTGCAAAGGGCTCCAGCTCAGCTTCTGAATTACTGGGCACCATTAGAGCAAACCAAAATCCTTATGAGCAGCAAGAGGCCAGGGCTTTGGGCTCAGTGAGGGGGAACACTGGGACTGCTCAAGTGCCAGGCAGGTTTTAGCAAAAGTAATCCAAAATTAACTCCTTAGCTGCCTTGGCACAAGGAGGGAGCAGCTCCATGCAACACATGGTGCTGTTTGTCACTCTGATTGAGTCCCTCCAAAAGCAGCAACACACTGAGCTTTGCCATCACCTAATGCAAACCCCGTGACATGAAGGGGCAGAGTCAAGGGGTGTGTGAAGCCACCAGCTTTGGTTCCCAACTGTGGCACCACCTGCATTGGCCTTTGCTGTGCAGCTCTGGTATTTCCAAAGCTTTTCAGATCTTTAGTGACCCCTAACACAGAGTCCCAGGCTGGAAACCCTGATGCCTGTTAGCAACATGCACGTGATGGGTGCACCTATTCCACCAGGCTCCTGCTAGTTCCAAACAGGTAATTTTTGATGAGAACCCACCCCATGCCCTGGACAGCCCAGCTGGATTTGCTGCCCAGCCTCCTGCACCCCCAGCAGAGCTCAGGTTCAGGCAGACTGCCCCAGGAGGAGGTAGTCTGAAGATTTAGCAGCCACTAAGTCAAAAAAGTTCAGCTACACACAAACATTTCACTGCCTTACCAAAACCTTCTCAAAGACTCAGTCAAAACAGAAGTGACTGGCACCTGGGTGCTACAGGGAGCATCCAGGCCCCAACATGTAGCTGAGAGTGGGCCCATGGGACAGGCTTGGTTTGGCCAAGACTTTACAAAGTACTTTTGTAGGTACTTACTTGGGTAAGTACCAATCTGTGACAAAGTTTGGGAACTGAGAACCTGAATTCAACAGAGTGTCCTGGCTGCACCCGCTGCGACAGTCACCTGCGCCTCTAGACCTCCCCAAAAGCTGGGAAGAAGCCACAGGTACCAGAACGCTGTCTCACCCTGCCAGAGGACACCCTGTGGCACCAGCACAGACCAAATGCTGCCAAGGCTGTTGTGTGTGCTGGGAGGAGGAAGAGGAGTCTGGAGAGCAGCATGTTTTGAGGCAGGAGGCACAAGGACCAGGATACAGCTGTTGCTCCAGCACCCCTCACGCCCGCTCTGCAAACCTGACCTCCCAGTGCCCTGTGCCAGACTATGGTGGAGAGGATGGCTGCTGTGGGGAGAGCACTGCTTGGGTCTGGTGCTTACCTGTACACCACCACAGGGATCCTTTTCCACGATCTAAAGGAAGCCACGTTCTCTAGCTCCTTATCAGTGATCCAGACAGGGACCAGCAGCTTCTGGGGATAACTGGAACAAAGCCTGGAGAAGAGGAAGCACAAAGGTGAGTGAGGACTTGGCAAGCAGAGACCTGCACCAGAGAAGCTGTGCAGAGAGGAGGCAGGAGCAGCTCACGTTTCCCCCACACTCAGCATGCTCTTCCTCTTTGGCTCTTCCTGACCAGAGTCAGGAACAAGCTGTGAGAAAGCAGCCCCCTTTCATCCCAGGTCTACCTCTGGGCCCACAGTAAGTACTCCAATACTTCCAGGGGTACCTCAGAACATCCTCTGGATTTAAGAACACAGGGTTTAGGGAACAGCCCTCCATTTACACAGGGTTTTTAGTTTTCTTGCAGCAGTTGCAACACCAAAAAAAAACCACAAGAGCTTCTGGTGAATGATGATCTGCCCCTTTCTGCCTGGTGGGAAACAGGCTGGTGAGCTCTACACAATCCTCTGCCAGGAAGACACAGCCCTGCCCAGAAGGACAGCCCTGGTGATCCATGTGTGCTGTTAGAAAGTGACCCAAGGGGGTGGCTGAAAGGACATCTTGTTTGGTGGGGTGACAGAAACCAGATTCCTGATACCCAGCTGAATACCAGCAGTGAGAGGAACGTGAGGGGCAGGTCCCTGCCAATGCAGCTCCCCCACAAAACTCAGAGTGAGCTCAGGTAATAGCAGGGACACCCAACTCTTCAATGGACAGAGCTGCAGTCCCAAAGGAGCCTCACATCCCAACAGGCTGAAGCACCCAGCACTTGGACTGGAAGGGAAATTCAGCTGGTGGGCACTGGGCAAAATGGGAAGTGGCAACAAGGCTGTGAGGGCTTTAAGTCCCAAGGAAAAACCCAACTGCAAGTGGATTAACAGCAGGGCAAGGGGTGAGCCAAAGGAATGACCAGGAAAGCCAAACAGGGTGCTGGGGACAGGGCAGAGAGCAATCAGCAAGTAACAAAGCAGAGGTAAAGATCCCAGAGCACAGTGAGGGCTTCCTGGTCCCTGCAGCTGCTGCCCTGGCCCCGCTGCTCACAGCACACGGCTGCAGCAGGCAGGACACAGGGACAAAGCCTGGCTCTGATGCCAGGCCCATGGAGCTCCAGCTGCTCAAGCAAAGTGGTACATGGCAAGGAGCATCACAGAGCAGCTCTCAGCTGTAGCCCACATCCACAGGAGGAATGCCTCAGGGCAGATGGGAAGTGAAGCGAGAGGGGCAGAACCCTAAGGGTGGCCTGGTGTCACCCTAAGCCCAGGCTAGGCCCACTCAGGCACGATACAGCACTTAGCATGACTTAGTCTGTGATGCCAGTGAAGAACTGCCTGCCACCTTACAAGGTGGCACTTCACAGAGTGTCCAGACAGCTTCTCAGGAAGCCCCAGGCAGAAAGCGAGGTCGGTCCATGGGGTAAAAACAACAGGGTGAGGAAGAGGAATGTAGGATGCAAAATTAAAGCTGACAGGCAAGAAGCTGAAGACCAGGATGTCTGTGGTAGGATGTCTGGGCTTGGGCATCTCTGAAATGCCTCAGGTTCCACGTGGAAAGTCAGTGATGGAATGAGAAAAGTGTTGAAGTGTGACTGAGAATAAAGGTATGTGGAAGAGGTTAGTGCTGTTGAGGGCTGGAGGAACTTATGGAAGAGCTGAGCCTGTAAAAGGATGGGCTTCATCCAAATGAAAACAGCACCAGCTCCCCAGCACTTCAGATGAGGCATTATGGGAGGCACTGTGAACTGAAAATTGGAGAGAGCAGAGACAGGAGGTTTGGGAGCCAAGCTGCCAAGAGGTAAGTCACTACAGCTCTGGAGCCTTGGGAAAACAGTAAGAATTCAATGAAACTCAGGTAGGAAACACAACAGCCTCAAGAAGTGAAGCCAAATTTAAGCAGGGTGCATAAAAACAGGCAATGAGGTCAAGACAAAGGGACCTGTACTTCTGGGCTAGAATTCCAAAAAACAAAGTAGTGCAACTGCAAAGCCAGGGTAAACCAGTACAGTGGCTTAAGAGCATCCTCTAAACTTGATACAGGGAACATTATTACTGGTACTCAGTATTTCAGAGTTCAAGGTTCACAGGAAGACCAAAAGTAGGTTGAGCTCATGAACAAAGCATGACATGTCCCAGGAAAACATGAAGGTAAAAGCCAGTGACAGAGTTACCAGCACCCAGGAGCAGCACCGAGCACACAGGGACTCCAATCCCAAGCCCAAGGAGAAACAGGAGAGCACTGAGGCTGTGCTACCTACAGCTACAGCAACGACATCCAGAGGGGCTGGAAGAGATTCAGAGAGGCAGAAACAGCTGTGGCAGAGCTCTGCTGCTTCCACCTAACACACAGGAGCATCATGGCAACAGCTGCTGCGTGGTGCTACTGGCCAAGCCGGACCCAAGCACGGAGCTCTGCCCTCAGTCCTAAGGGGGGTCCAAACCAGAGCTACTCAAAAATCCCTTTGTCACAGGGTTCATCCTGCAAGAGGATTCAGCAATATTTTTAGAGGGGCCCATCGTGCCTCCCATGCTGGGAACAGGGAGTTTCAGGGGGGAAAAAAAGACAAAAGCAGCTTGTGGATGATGGCAATCAGTTAAACACCCTGTTCAGTGGTCATATGGACATCAGAAAGAACCAGCAGTTAAACAGTGAGCAAGAGAAACATTCTGGAAACAAAAGGATGTCCTTCAAAGAGGGGAAATGTTTCTGAAGGACATGAGCAGGCAAACGTGCACCTGAATTCCAAACCAGCTAAATAGAGCCACGTCAGGCAGGCTTTGAGAAGTGGTGACCTGTTAGGAGATTAAAACCCTGAAGCCCTTTTCCAGCCTCCTGGGAGGTGTCAGCCTGCTGTGAAACCAAGGGGCTGATGGATCAGGGAGATGGCAGCAGAAAAATCAGAACTATCTGTGTTGGTGTTCAGCAGCAGAGCCCACAAAGAAGCTGCCAGACCTACCCATGGTCTGCAAAGGGCACTGGGGGAGATTAAACATGGAAACATCTGCAGGGGAAGGTTTGGAGGAACCTGCTAGGAATGAGGAGTAACGAATCACCAAGACCAGACACTGCTCAGCATTTCTCCAGCAACCCCACTGCACAGGGGTGAATGATTAACAAGCTGTGTAAGCTATTGCTTACCTTGGCTTGGGTGCCAGAGGGATGAGAGGTGGCAAACATGGTATCAATTTTGTAAAAAGGTCTCTGGGGAGAACGTGGGAAACCCCCAGGGCCTGACTGGAGCTCAAAGCAACTGCCTGTCACTGTGGGGTGAGGGTAAACACTGGGCACTTGGGAAGAGTCAACATGGCTTTGGGGAAGGGAGGTCGCACCTCATGTACGTGGAGTTTGCTGGGAACATCTCTGAAGGGGCAGACACAGCTTGTGGGGCTGTGCTGAAAGGGTTTTTTCTCATTGTTTGGTGGGTTGGTTTGGGTTTTTCACAGGTCACTCACTCAAAGACTTGAAGGAAGCTCCTCTTCTGAAATGGCAGTTCTTGCTTAGAAACAGCAGAGAACCTCAGTGATCACCTGTCCCAGCAAAGGGAGCCCTGAGGAGAACCACTCTTGTCCCTGCGTTGTGTGATGTTCTCAGGTGCCATGTGGGCAAAAGATGGGACAGCAAAGCCATGGGGGTCACAGAGGGGTGGCCTGGAACACCTCCAGGCCCACGCTGACCCAGAACGTGGGATGAGGTGTTTCTGAAACCACAAGGCTGGATTCCAGAGGAAGGAAGGTGGCTGTAATGACACAAGACATGGGCACAGGCCACACCTGGATGAGCACTGATGAAGCACCTTCCTACCTCAAAGGCAGCAGCCAGTCCAGAGAGAGGGAGAAAGAGAAGGAGAAGGAGGGAGAGATCCTCCCTTGTGGGACGCAGAACACTGGGTCTATTGCTAACGGTCTTGGTAGACTTGTTGTCCATGGCAAATACAGGCAAAACACTAATTAAAACTTCCCCAATTAACGCCAAGGGCAGCACTAAAATCTGTAGAGATTCCTAAGGGAATGAGATAGGAATTCCAAGCAGTCCCAGGAAGGAGCAGGGAACACCAGCTGCCCAAACCAGCACCACAGGACTCCAACAGCTCCTTCCTCAGAAAGTCAAAAATAAATAAAACTGCAGCTGGGAACTGCTCCAAGCTGGAAACACACCTCTGCTGGCAGGGTGAACGTTGGGTGTTCCCCTTTTTGCAGCACCTATATGTGTTCCAGCACCATTTGGGCCAACCAGTCCCAGCTCAGGAACCCAGCCACTTCTCTGGATGCCCTGAGACTGAGAACCAGGCAGAGATGCTGCCATGACTGTACCATCCCTGTGAGCTGCTGTACACTTCTACCCAGACCAGAGGAGCGGTTGCTGTGTGCTTGTATTGCTCTGATTTTATGAGGGCTGTAGCCAGGAAGAAGGTAATCGTTTCCTGATAAGGCCATCTCCAAACAGACTTGAAAGACAAGGAACAAAGCCACTGCCTCAGAGTAGCCAGTCTCTGACAGGCTGCTTTGCCAGGCTGGGAAAGGAAAGATAAAAGGACCATAAACAGTTAAAGAGTAACCTGATTCCTGCGAGGAGAGGCAGGTGGCGGTGCAGGGATCAAAAGCCACGCAGGATTTAAAGACACAGTCCCCGAAGCAGCAAGAGGGAACTGGTTTCTGAGTTGCACAAGCAAATGACAGCACCTTTGAGATCTCAGGATGTCTGCAGGGAGCTGGGACCTGCAGGGATCCCCAGGCAGGACCTCAGCAGATGCAGGAAAGCAAAGCCAGGCCTGCATCCAGCTTGCTATGGTTTCTTTCTGCCCTGGTCTGGCTGGAAATAGAACATCTGCCTTTAGAGAAGTTGGGGAATTGCTGAGTATCGCTGCCCAGGAAGCAAACTACAGATGGGCAGTCTAAGCTGAACTGTCTGAGATAGTCAGAGGGAACTGGATCCCAGGATCCAGCAGCAGAGGAAGCCTGACTGCTCTGAGGCATGCAGGGACTCTACCTAGGGCAGGGACCTACAGGCTGTGTGCTCTGAGAAGTTCAGGGAAGCAATGTTTAATTGACATCCTGGGAGAACCCACATAAATGCCATCAAAGTCACATCAACAGTCCAAAACCAACGATGTGGTCAGTACAACCAAGTGTGAACTGAAAACAAAAGCCCCCAAAATAGGGGGGTTCCTAAGGGAGAAGAGCAATAAAGTGTAGAACTCCACCAGGATTTCCCCAGGCTGGTGTGCCTGAGGCTCCTCCACAAGACACCAGTGACCTGGCACCAGTTGACACAGAGGTGATGGGGATGTTAGTTAAGACTGGCTGAGGTAGAGGGTAGAGTGAGGGACACTGCTGTTTCAAGGAAGAGATTACAGGGGATTCAGAAACGAGTATGTCTGCCCAAGCTTATTAAAACTGTGTTGGCTTATTACCACCTGCTGCAGAGAATGCAAGCAGTGCTTCTCCAAGAGCTCCTGTGCTCTTCTCCAGGACAGGCTGGAATCACCAACACACAGCTGGGAAGTCCTAGAGACACCCCTCCCCACTCC
This sequence comes from Hypotaenidia okinawae, assembly GCA_027925045.1. NCBI lineage: Eukaryota > Metazoa > Chordata > Aves > Gruiformes > Rallidae > Hypotaenidia > Hypotaenidia okinawae. The sequence continues at coordinate 3,438,958 of BSDF01000020.1, forward strand.
AACCACCAGAGCAGGTGGCTCACTGGGATCACCTCCAACACTGGATGATCTGAGACTTGAAAGCTCTAATGATGGAGGATCCCAGCTCTCTGGGGATCTACCCCAGCACACCACCACACCCCTGGGGAATGATTCAGTTTTCACCCCTCCCACATCTAGTCTGACCCCCTCCAGGCTGCACCTTCTGGCTGTTGCCTCTTCTTCAGTCATCTGCCCGTGTCAGCAGCTTTGGGACTGCCCTGCCAGGAGCTGCAGGCTGCAAGCAGATGACCCTTTAGCTTCTTCAGCCCCAGACTGCCCAAGGCCACCTCATCCCCTGGAGAGGCCTCCTCCAGCTCGCCCCAGTTCAGAGCTGAGCAGCTGCAGAACTCCATGAACACTGGATTTCTCATTTCAAACAGTGTGAGGGTTTCAGAGAGAACAACCGACCAGAAACACAACCCCAGGACAGAAGGCTCCTCCAAGACCCCCAAATTTCTTCAAGGGTAAACTATGACCACTGCATTATTAACAACCTGAGTCAGCAGTTGCAGTTGCTGTGAGCTCTGAGGTTTGGGCTGTACTCCTTCAATTCTACAGCGTGACAGGTGGAAAGAAAGGGGACCTTGGGCTCCTACACTGATCTTGGGCTCCTACACTGATCTGCCAGAGGGTTATCGAGCTGGAGCCTGACTCCACTGCACTGGGACTGGAGTGGGGAGAGGGAGGGAAAGAGGAGTGGGGAGAGGGAGGGAAAGAGGAGTGGGGAGAGGGAGGGAAAGAGGAGTGGGGAGAGGGAGGGAAAGAGGAGTGGGGAGAGGGAGGGAAAGAGGAGTGGGGAGAGCCTGGTGGTGAAACACTCACTTGTAATTGTTGTTGATGTCAGAGACTCGCCAGACGTTCTGCAAGTCAAAGCCCATCCTCACCAGCTCCATCTCAAATCGGTACCTCACATGGTCTCCTGGCAGAGCAGAGCACAGCACAGCATGTTTACTGATGGTGAAACAGAACTGATGAGATCTCATAGCAACTACTGCAGGCTGCAGAGATGTGGCAGGACAGCTGGATGGCCCAGATCTTGCTTCAGAACCAAACAGACTTGTCCCTTATCAGTTTCCTCTGCCTAATCTGTCAGGTCAGATCACCTCTCAGTCTCAGAGCACCAAGTGGCACAGAAATAACCTTCCCACATCGATGTGGGGTGGGGGCATTAAGTGAACCTGCTCTTGCCTGTCTGACAGAGGTGGCTAACCAAGGGGATGTCAGGCAGTCCCTGGCAGAGGGGCACTGAGCACCCACCCCAGGCAGCTCCCCCTTCCAGGCTGCCCTCGCGGAGCCTGACGCAGGGTTTGCTGTCTTAGGTTTTAGCTTTGCCTGACAAATCCTGGATGTTTTGTGGCTCAAGTATCAAACATTGTTCCTAAATACTGCCAAAGCAACTGTTTCCACAGGAGAGTGTTTATTCTGGAGAATGACACTTCATTTAAAAGACAGACAGCAAATTGCTGGTGTTTGGGACCAGGCAGAGACACATCGTTCACCTTGCACACTATTCAACCCCATCCCTTTGCCCCACCCTGGGCTTGGGCATTTCATTCAGGCTGCTGCTGCTCTCCTCTAATACCAGAACCTTTGGAAGTCTAAAGCTAGGTTTGTGACTCGATTTAATCCCCTCTACTCATGCTAAGGCTGTTTAAAGGCAAATCGACTGCAAGTGAACTCTGAGTCCCGGTGAAGGGAAGCTCCCAGTCCACACGAGGGCACCAGCAGAGCTCCGGTGTTCTCTTTACGGACTCTGAGGTTTTATTTGTGGAACAGCCTGGAACAGGCTGCCCAGAGAGGTGGTGGTTGCCCCATCCCTGGGGGTGTTCAAGGCCAGGTTGGATGGGGCCCTGGACAACCTTGTGTAGATCCAGGCCTGGAGGTTGGTGGCCCTGCTTGTGGCAGGGGGGTTGGAGCTTTGTGATCCTTGGGGTTCCTTCCAACCCAGACCAGTCTGGGATTCCATGATTTGTGCCTGTGTAAACCAGACATCTCTGCAGACCTGGCTACAGGAACGTCACAGAGAAGAGATGCAGACTGATTCATACTGATTATGCTGCCTCAGAGCTCATGATGTTTTCTGTCCAAGGACAAGGCTGTCTGAGCACTCTGGCATTATGAGAGTACTGAAGTGTGGGACATCTCCTTTGTGCACAAGGAGCAAGGGAAAAGCTGCTTTGGTTGCTGGCTCAGAGTGCTCTTTCACATACTTATTGCCACTGTTCCTTTTACTGTGCTTCTTATCCAGCCGCCTCCGCTGGATCTCTAGGGCATCCCTCAGCAAGACCGACTGAGGCTGTGGCTACAGGAGAGCTTAAGACACAGCCAGACATCAGACAACCAGCTCACACTGCACTGTGGTGCTTCTGGACAGAAGAGGAGCAGGAAAAGGACAGGCCAAGAGCTCACCTGGACGGCAGAGATGTGCGTGTTGATCCTCCTCATCAACACAGACTCCTAAGCACCACGCATGGTAGGCAAACGCAAAGAGGTCCTCAGGCTTAGCAGGGCGGGCGATGGCTCGAGTCAGCCTCTTCAGCCACTCCTGGCACTGCTTAAAGGTGGAGAAATGGCACCTGCAAACCCAAGCAGAAGTCACCTTCAGTGGGAGCGTTCATCCCGCCGAGACAGACAGGGAGCTCTGCTCCACCTAACGGGAGAAGGAGCAAAGTGCTGAGCCCTGGTGACCTTGGCCAGGAGCAGCTGGGCTCCCCCAGCAGCACGGAGGGAGACGCCGGCGCTGAGCAGGGCAGCCGGCCTGCAGCGGTGTTACAGGACAGCAGGAAACAGATACCTGATCACTTTGGAGTCCTTGCAGACAATGTGAAGCTGAAACATATCCCGACACTCCACACTCTCCATCATCCTCAAAGGCACCTGTGAGGGACAGGCATAGGGTGTGACAAGACTTCCACAGACCACAGCACAGTCATGGCTCTATCAAGCTTCTAGTTCAAACTACAAACCCACTCTGAGGTTTGTGAAGCTTCATGACCCAGTGCAGAGCGTCCTTCACCAATTCCCATTCCCATTTCTACTGTCCCTGGGTCATCTCCCACCTGGGGCTGGTCACTGACCAAATCATGTCCTGACAATCACAGGAAACAAACAAAAGCTGTGATAGAACACCTCAGATCAGGGCAGTAAGAGAAAGTCTCAGGCTCCCACTGTCTGACTCTGGGTTGCTGGTCTCCAGGTAGGAGGTCTCTTTAAAGCTGGCCCAAAAAAGACTTTAATGGTCTTAAAACCACCAAGTTTAATGCTTGAATTGAAAGAAAATAGCAAGGGAAAGACCTAGTTATTATCCAAAGGAAAACCCCATCCACAGCCCCAAACACAGCAACAAAACAGTAACTGTGTGACCAGCAGTGATTGGAGATGCCATCAGGTTCAGCATCTTCACAAGGCAGAGCTCCTAGGCCACAGATCCCAGGAATGGCTTATGCCATCCCTGCCCCCCCAAAAACACTGTGAGAGAGAATGGTTCAGGCAGCAGGAACAGGCAGATCCCGACTTACATTGATCACAGAGTCCTTGAATTTGATATGAAGCCGGTAGTTGGAGATGGCAATCACAGCATCGTTGGCATGGCCAAGATACTCCACTCCCTCACCCTGCAACACAGTGAATGGGACCTGGAAGGGAGACATCACCAATTCAAGACACATGCAGGGTAGTTTGCACACTGTAAATGCCAAGAGTCACCCTTCCTACTGCCTCCACAGTGCATCTCCTCCTGGAAATCATCCGCAGCGACATGAGTTTGTGCACTGAGAGCAGACTACAGCAGGACACAGCGCTGGTACCCACTGCCCAGCACCATGAGATGGATCATCTTCTCCCAGGGATGCCTCAGGAGCTGCTGAGTGCCTCCTGAGAGATGATGACCAGCCAAGGAGAGGTGCAGCCACAAGCACTGCGTACACCAACCGCGGGCAGCAGGGGTGTTGCACGGGGACAGAGGGATGTGGGGTCCCTGCTTTTCAGAGAGGGTAAGCGTGGCTCTGGCACAAGCAGGGTGATACAGGACACAACACCAGGCCCAGCTCAAGCTGGGAAACACACTGCACAGCTGCTCATCATTCCTCTGCCCCAAGGCAGGGTGTCCTATACCCCATCCTCCTGCATCACACAAGCAAATGGGGCTCTCTGCAGCACCAGGGGACTGACTGGTCCCAATCCAGGTAAGCAAATGAACTGAGGTTTTGCCCAGCTTCTGCTAACGAGGCTTTGAGAGGATTTCTGTGTGTAGCCATTTGCATAACTCAGCAAACCTCATTAAACTTTTCTGTATTAGAATTTATAAAAAAAACCCCACCTATCAGGTAATAAAGTATCTTTCTGTTTCCCCTGTCAGCCCAGACATGCCACAGCTGGTTTTAACACAGGAGATCCTAGCAGAGGGCCAAGTTTGACTTTTCTTGTGTTAACAAAAAAAAACCCAAACCCACCAAAACCCAGAGTAAAAACCCCCAGCCCCCTTTTTCTCAGCTAAACAGACTCCATGTCGTTCCCTGGACACCACCTACACCAGGTTACACTGCCAACCAGTTACAGAAACCACATCCCAAAGATTTATCGCTCCAGCTGGAGCTCTCTACTTTTGCCAGGCAGGGTTGTCTGGTGAAACAGTTCATGACACTGTGACCAGTAGAGTCAAACCACCTGGTCCTGACTGGTTTCTGTGGCGTGAAATTGGATTCCCAGATGTCAGGCTTAAGGTGTGAGTGAGAGTCATACTAACAGCTCCTTCACTTACGCTGCCTGTACAAACATGACCTCAGACTGGCACCTATTTGAACACTCATTAAAAGTGCTCATTATTTGATATGCAGGGAACATGCTCTATCGCTGCAGTTTATCTCTGCGCACTGGCCAGAGCTGCTTGCCACTGGCACGTGTTTCTCCTGCTTAGGTGGCTCCTTCTCCAGCACCAGAAGGGAGGCAGGTTAGAAACAGGAGGGTACAGCTGCAGAAATGGATGGGGAAAGTCCTGGAATGAACTGCCAGGTGCCTGAGCACAGCATGTCATCAAGCTGACAGTGTTCTTTGTCACTTTATATTAAGAGAATAATAATCTTCTGCATGCTAATTACCCCGTGAGAGGGGTGATCTTTATGGTCCTCCATGCAGAAGACCAAAGCAGATCCTGCTCTTCTCCAGGTGGTCTCAGCTTGGAGTTATCTCAGGGGCTTCATCTCCTGCAGACCTGCAGCTGTGACCTTGTGCAACCCTGCAGCCTGTGTCCACCCCTTCAAGCCAGTCCTCCCATCACCACATCTCCCTCCTTGCTTTCCCAGCACTGTTTCCCAATCCCAGTGCTGATCCCGGAGTAAACTCCACCAGCAAGAACACAGAACATGAACCTGGCTCCACCACTGCAAGAGGACAATGAGCACTGGGACGTGGTGGCAGGAGACTATGCTGGAGGAGGGGGTGGCACCAGGAGGCTTTGGCTCCTGCTGTACAGCGTGCTGCCCTTGCTGCACAGCAGCAACAGTACCCGGGTCTCTTCCAAGAGCCTTCTGCAGGAGGCTGGCACCATGGGGAGGTTCCTCCATCCAACAGCTCTGCAGCAGGAAAACGCCAGGAGCAATGTGCATTAGGGCCAGATCAGCTGCTGGAACTGCAGGCTGCAGTCACACAGATCAGAGCCCAGCCCAGACATCTGACCTGTCCCTGAGAGCATCTCCCTGACACAGAGCACGGCGCAGGCGGCAGCGTCACGTCTCCCTGTCAGGGAATACCCAGGCTGGCTCTGTATTGCATCATGTTCCAGCCGTGTTTCCCAGCAGCAGCTCACAGTGCTGGGAAGGCAGGGCCAGGGCACACAGAGCTGCTGTCAGCAGCCTCCACGCTGTGACCTACAGCACAGGCCAGCCCGCGGCCTCCAGAACACGTCCTGGGCTGGAGAGCTGCTCTCAGGTTTCATGCTACCAGAGACCAGCCTGCCACATCCCAAAGCGGGTTTGGATTGCTTTCTTCCTTACCTGCAGTGACTCTTCCTCCTTCACAAGCTCTTTTGGGGGAAACAAGTCCTTGGCCTGGATATACTCCAAACTGGGAGGGCCTTCCTCACCCTGCATTGCAAACAAAACACACAGTGAGAGAGGCTCCAGCTAGCACATTGTCATGAAAAGCCAAAAATCAAAGCTGTGGATACTCCTGGCAACCCAATACCAAGGCCTGTTCTGCCTCTGGATCACACTTGGCATTGCAGGACCCCAGCAGTTCCTCCAGCTGCTGCAGAATACCCGCAGCACAGTGAAAGACCTACAAGTCCCATCTCTTCCAACCATCCAGGAAAGTCAGGCAGCTACACCTTGACCACCCAGATGACCTTGGACAGGACATGACAGTAATTTGTCACCTCAAACACTACCCAGTTACTTCACTGTGGCACAAGCAGAAACACTGTAGGGCAGAGAGTTTCCATCTACAGTCCAGCTTCCACCTACCCCTCCTCCTCTTTGCTGTCACAAGAGCTGCTCAGTTGGGCAGTTTTCACTTTCACTCTTAGCCCAAAGAAGTCTGGGAAGAACCTGAAGCTTTTTGAGGTGAACACCAAGTGTGAAAGGTAACCCCGTAGCAAGCACACTGAGCGCACCCAATTCACAGCACCCTGAGGGCATTCATCTTGGCACAGCTGAATGTGTCCACAGACCTAGGAAGCCCACTGAGACCTCCAAGAGGTGGTCTGAGAGGACACACTGAGCCTGGACATGTCATCCTTAGAAAAGTGGTGATAGCATCTCAGTGAATCCTCAGTCACTCACAAAACCTCACTCTCCACAGCCTGCCAAACCCCCAGCAGCACCCAGACACCCAGCTGAGGATGCTCGCTGCCAGAAGACTGGTGTTAATTTCATCTGTATTTGGTGTGGGAACATTTTCTCCATAACAGCTCTTGCTGTACCTCCTCCAGGGTCCAGAATGTATTAGGACACTCTGGTTTATAAGTATTAAAACATATTTTAAAATGAAATGTCTTTCTGAGGAAGTCACCCCAGCCAGACCCCCAAACTCCAATCTGAAGAAACAGGAACCCAGCCCTTTAGGTTCTGCTTATGTTTAAATTGTGCTGGACGACCTCATGCTGCTGACAGCTGTTTGAACCTCGGCACCCATGGGTACACCCTGGCCTGACGTGCTCCCTGGAGCTCAGACTGGAGCAGGCAGACTCCCTCACAGCCTGCCCCCCACCCTTGAGCCCAGAGGTGCCCAGGCACATGCTGCTTGCAGCCAGCGTAAAACTGAGCATCAGCCCCAGCCAGAGGCAAAGGTGCTGCCCCCTCCTCAGCTGCTCTGCAGGGCCCTGTGTGAGGCTGCAAGGGACACGGGGCACAGCACCTGCTCCAGCAGCCGCCGGTTACCGGGGAGCAGGAGGGCTGGAGGGCCTCTCCCACCGGCAGCTCACCCCGATGCTGAGGCACCAGCCCAGGAGAGCACAAAGGAACTGTGTGTGCCTGCCTGCTGGTACAGCAGCCAGGGAGCTGAGATCCTCTCCCATCACCACTCGGCAGCTCGCAGTGAAATCCCAGCGTGAGGAGGAACCGGAACAGGACAACCAGAGCTCTCTGCCCGCCCAGGTGTCCTTCAGTCCCTCCTCACCTGCAGCACAGGACAGGCAGGAGGCTGAACCCCCTCTCACAGGGTATCAGCAGGGCTGGGGGGTCAGGACCCTACTCCCTTCACAAGTCAGCCATGTCTTTGAAGCCCTCAGAGCCACTTGGCCACAAGCCCCCCTTTAGGTGGGGGTCTGCAGGAAGGGGCATGAGACCTCCTCTGAGCGAGAGAACTCCATCCCCAAAGGCACAAACGAGGGAGAGCTCAGGACCCCTCCCACTACCCCACTGTCCTGCAGTGTTAGCACAGGAGGGGGTCTTGCACACCTCTGCCTAGAGCCGGTAGCCATGGCAGGAGCACAGAGCTCCCCCGGGGCGGCTACTCTCTACTCAGTAATTTTCCAGCTCCGGGCCAGGACCGGCCAGAGCCTGCGTGGCACGGCACGCTCACCGGCGTGAGCACAGCCCGCGGTGCCAGGCGCTGCGGTGCCCTTGGGCCCAGGCACAGCAGCAGCACAGCAGCAATGGCACCACGGCATCCTCCGGCAGCACAGGGGAGGGAGGAGATGGGGATCCCCCTTTGCAGGGGGAAGGTACACTAGGCCAAGCAGATCTGGGCAGGAGGATCCATAAACAGCCTGGCCTCAAGGACAGGCCTGATCTGGGGCAGCCGACTCAGCGCGGGAGCAGGAGGGTGAAGCTGGTTACAGCCCCACTTACATGGAGGGGAAGAGGGAGGAAAAAAGCAGCACTTACAAAGCAGTTGAGCATGGAACAGGAGACGCGGCCTGGCAGACTCATGTTCATTTCCCGAGGCGGCAGCTGGGCTGGGCACACACAAGCAGCATCTCCCTCCTCCGGCCCTCTGCTGCCGCCAGCAGCGGCTCCGAAACCGTCACGCTGGGATCGCCGCAGCCTCCCTGCTCCACGGCGAAGGGCAGGAGCATCCCTGCTGCAGGCGGCCGGAGCAGGTGCCTGCCGCCGCTCGCTGCCGCTGACAATGGAGGGAGGGAGGGCGGAGGACGGCCAGACTCCACCTACCTCCGAAGGGCGCCGAGCACGGCTCTGCCATCTAAGTGTCTCCCTGATAGGCGAGACAGAAAATGGAGCGACCGACGGGAGGAATCACCCCTCCTCTCCCCCTCCCGTCCCCACACGAAGAGCCGGCACCCTGCAGACATGCCAGCGACACATCCCCTTCCTCGCCGCGTTGCCAAGCAGAGCGGCTCGCTAGAGATGCAGCCAGGAGATGCAGCCCGGGCCTGCGGTGCCTCTGCCTCGTGCCGCACCGATGGCGTGCGTGGGAGCACTGGGAACAATAGCAGCGAGCAGGCTTTGTGCCCTGGCACTGAGCCCTCCGGCCCGGCTGATGCCTCTGGATGTCCAGCCACCAGCCTGGTGCTGAGAAGCTCTGCCCATGGTCCTCCCTGCTGGCCTGGCAGCTGCCTGCGGTCCTGCTTTGGGAGGGGAGGACAAAGGGATTGCCGTGCTGCTGAGCGCTCCCAAACCTGCAAGTCCCCCTTCCCAGGAGCTCCTGTGTGCGCAGGGAGTAGCTGGGTGTCTCTGTGTGCTGGAGGCCACTGCTCCCCTCACTGACCCCGCAGAGGGTTGGTGGGAGCGTCACTGTCTCTGGTGTGGGAATGCTCAGGTCCCTGGGAAGTGCCTGGGATGCAGGGAACGCTGGTGGTTGAACACCCAGCTCCCCAGCCCACCCAGAGCTGGTTTTTTACTGCCTGTTATGCAAGTCCACAAGCAAATGTCACGCTGCCGAGGTCACAGCCCATTCCAGAAGCCACAGGACAGCAGCCTCCTGGACAATGCCACCTCCACTTCTATCACCAACTGCTGCTCTGCTCTCCACCTCCCATCACTCACCCAGAGCAAGAACCTCTTTCTTAAAGCACAGCATTAGACCTGACCCTTCATTAACCCTCCGAGGCCCAGGCCCAACTATTCTGCTCAAATCACAGAATCATAGAATTGTAGGGGTTGGAAGGGACCTCAAGAGATCATCAGGTCCAACCCCCTGCCAAAGCAGCTCCCTAGGACATTGCACTCAGATAGGCGTCCAGATGGGTCTTGAATATCTCCAGTGAAGGAGACTCCACCACCTCCCTGGGCAGCCTATTCCAGTGCTCTTTGCCCCTGGACCACAAAAACAGAGCACAGCCTGCAGCCCCTGAGCTCCTCTTAGATGTGGCTGCCCCAAAGCCACCAGAGACAGCTCCACCTAGCAATACCAACAGTAGTTCAAAAGGGTTTTCTCAAGCCAGATAAATGATCTGGGTGTTTCTCCACAAAATTGTTCAGGGTTCTGAGCTGCTTCAACCAAGGGACAGCTTTGCAGCACTGGGACTTGTTGCCCTTTGTTCCCACAGGGCAGCAGTGCCCAGGAGAAAAGCCCTTCCTGATAAACCAAACCCCCAGGTTACTCCACAGGCCACCGTCACACTGGCCTCACTACCTGGGAGAAAAGCCCTGGAAGAAAAGGTGACTGCTCCTGGAGACAAACCATGAAATCCCACTGCCCCTGGGCTCCATCCTGCTCCCCTGTTCAGGCCGTGTGTGGTGGGCAGATGCCAGGTGTTGCCCAGCCATGGGGCACCCGACTCCAGCTGGCACCCAGAGAGAGAAACATGTTCACATCACAGACACAAGGAGAGCAGAGGGATATGGACAGGGAAACAGATGTTTCTTGGTCCAGTCTGCATGGTGGCAGGAGAGGTGTGCTGCCTCTCACAGGCTCTCCCCTGGGGTCAGGGCCAGAGGTGTGCTGAGAATCAGAGCAGCAAAAGGGGAAAGGAACCCCCTTTATACTGGGAAGAAAGCATGGCTGTAAAGCCTGTAACACCAGTATTGTTTTCTTTCTGGTGTATATCAAGAGAAAAGCAACACAGCACACCCACCAGTACCTCTGAAGGACAGAGGTCTCCCTGAATCAGACCACATGGTGCTATTTAACATGTTAAGGCACACACCACACACCACCGGTGCTGGTAACATACAACCCCATGGACAGGGCAGGTGAAAGATCTGCTCTGACCCACAGTGAGATTTTTAGCACTAGTGCCTGGCACGGGATGCTTCCAGCTCAGGTTGCAGAAGGACCTTTGTAACCCTAAGCTGCAGCTGTGCAGAGTTAAAAGGCTCCTCACCAGATCACCACTTTGAGGTTCCAACCTAAGCTGACCTGAACACCCACAAATAGACCTTCTCCTGCTTTGACTAAAAATATTTTTGCACTTTCAGCATTAGAAAGAGCCTCACGCACGCCTTCGAAGCCTCTGCCCAGGAGGTGAGCCTGGCACACAGCAGTACACCTTGCTCTGGAGCTCAGCAGTGTCTCAGAGGCTTACAGAGTTTGAGGACAACCTGGATTCCAACCCCAGAGCTTTCACCTCCTCCTCCACCAGTTCACAAAATACCTGCTCTCCTTTCCACACAATCGATGGGATGAGGACAGGAGGAGCAGCAGCAGCAGGAGTGCCTGGTGCCAGGTAGCTGGACACAGGAACCCTGAGTGCCCACAGCCAGGTTGGGCTGAAGGGGTTCCCAAAATGCCATGGCAGATGCCTCCCTGGCGCAACAGCTGACACTCACTCCCTCACTGCTAACCACCACCAGAGCAAGGAAGACAAGGGTATCCTCACAGAGCTGAGCTCCTCCACATGCCACACATCGTATTCACACAGAGGGAGAGAGAAACCCCCTTCAGCTTCTCCCAACCACCCTAAAGGCTTCAAGGGCTCTGAGGAAGAGAGGAGCTGAATAGAACACTGACAGTCATTAACCCTTCTTCTCCCACACACACTGCTTGCTGCTCGTGCTGTGAGCGGCTCTCTCTCCTAGTCTGCTCTCCCAGTACATCTCTGCTCTCACATCCCAGTTAAACAGCTTGTAACCCCTCTCTAGACAGTCCCAAAAGGGAGTTGGAGGTTCTGAGCCAGCACAGCACTTAGCGAAGCTAGGACCAGCGCCCAAGGGGCTGTCTGCAGGCTCAGAGGGAGGCAACTTCCCCTACGGGGGCGATGTTCCCTGTGGAGGTGTGCCAGCATGCAGCAGGAGCCCAGTGCAGGGGTTCACTGCAATCTGGTGCCACATGCCCAAGGAATCTGTACTGGGAGCACAGGACAGCCACGGAGATGCTGAAATCTCTCTTGTGGCCTGGAGTCAGCCCCCACCCTGGACTGCAGCTAGTCCAGCTCTCTGAGAGACACAGAAAGGGTGGTTCAGAGAGCAGCTAGCACCCACCCCCCTGAAATACAGAGCTGGCAGAGCTCCATCACTCACAGAAAGGCAGCAGGGAGCAGAGGGTGAGAAGATGAAAACCGGTCCTGCCAGCTGCTAGCACACCCAACCCAGGCTCCTGAGCACAGGTACACCCACCCTTCCCGACCCAGCTGTCACTCTGCCTGCCATTTCTTTGGGCACCACAAATAAAAACGCTGGAAATCTTTTCAGAAGGCAGCATTCTTTTCAGAATACTAAGGGTGGGCTTTTCCTCCCCAGGGCACATCACCCCACAGGCGGAGAGGAGGGAAAGCAAGGGGCTGCCAGCAGCTGTGGGTGGCAGGGATCTGAACCCACCGCCCCTCCCTTGGTAGAACATCCATTGCACAGGCTGCCCTCATCTGCCTCCAGCTGGAGGTGACTGTCCTGGCAGGTACACCAGAAGCAATCCAACATGGGCTGGGACAGCCCTGCCTGCCCAGGGCCCCAGCAGTCACCCAGCCTTCACTGGCTGCTGTGGGCTGAGGCGTTACTAGGGTAACTCTAGCTTCCATCTGTCTGGGTCTGAGTATTTTTGATGAAGATCAAGGTAGGCACTGGCTATCCAGATCTTTTTATAGGTCAAGAGGGGTCAGGGGAGACTTCTATCATTTATCTCACCCTAAAAGTTAAATTTTATCCTCTTCCTGCTAAGCAGATACCTACATCAGGGTGGGATGAGCTGCACTCAGGCAGGTATTTCCATTTCTCCCCACTGCTTAGGCAGGGTATCTCCAGATGCTGGCGCAGAGCTGACCAGCTGGGGCCAAAGGCACTTTTGTTCTGCCTTCTCTACTTTTGCTGCACAATGAGTATCTTTGTTTCAGGTCCCTTTACAAAAATAGTTCGTTTCCTCAAAGCCTACAGAGGTCCTTGGGTTATCTGCAAGGGTGCTGAGCCACTGAGGCAGCTTCCCAGAAATAAACCCCTGAACTCCTGTGAAGGGAACTCACCATTTCATACCCTGCACATCAGGACTGGGATGGTGACTGTCACCTTTTCATCTTTACAGGATGGCAGAAGAGCTTAGAGATCTGTAACACTGCTTCTAATTCTCCTTCAAAAAGCTGCCCAGAGGTGAACACATACCAGAAATATGAAGCAAGAAGCCTCTGAGAAGAGGCACAAAAGGTCAGAATTCAAATCCATGTGCTGGGAATGAGGAATGAGAGACAGGTAACCTGCAAAACCCCACTCAACAAACAGCCACAGTCCCCTCCAAGAGACATGACTCACCAGGAGATGCAGGTGCCCAGTCTCCATATCCCCAGCAGCAAGAGAGGGGAATGCTGCCCTGGGAGTTGTACAGCCCATGGTGAGAGCTGAGCCCTGAGCCACCAGCACAGCAGCTCACACTGACTTACCCACCAGGTTAGCTCTCAGTAATACATTAAGGTGCTGGATGCTCGTTAGGATTTCCATTAGCCAGAGTTAAGGATTAAACCACCACTACTGCTGTCTTCAAGGTCACTTTCATCAGCAGCTAGTGTTTGGGGAAGAAATGAGAAGAGTCTCACAACTGAAGCAAAGCTGGTAACTGACAGGAGACCAAGTCTTCCCAGCAGCAGAAAGGGAAGAGCAGCTGGTGATCCAGGCCCAGGGTGCTGGGCATAAGGTAGAAGCTTCTGGGCATGTCCTTGCTAACCAGAGGACAATGGTGCTGTGCCCTTTGGCTGCAGAGATCACAGGTAATTAACTAAGCGCTCAGCATGCCCTCAGGGAACAGGGGTTCCTGCCAGCAGCTGGCTGAAGAAGTCCAGCCCAGAAGCCACCGTGAGTTAGTGGACAACCTCATGGAGCATCCTTTAATCAGCAAACGACCTCCATCCCTCCTCACAGACCTGAGCTTAACTGAGAAGTCACAAGCCTCCAGGGAGGTCACAACATGACTCCATGAAGGTTGTCAGGAGTTTATGCCAGCTCTATACCTTCAGCTGTTGACAGAGGCTCAGGTGGGCAGGTGGAGCAAGGGCTTATTTCTACACCTCCCAACTGCAAGTTGCTTTCTCTCCCTGGCCATGGGAGAGAAGAGCCCACACTCTCTTCCCAAACTGGTGGGTAAGAGCATTGGAGGATTTCTGTAGGTTCTTTTTCCAAAAAGGAAAAAATAATTGAAAAAATAATCAAAAGAGCATTTTAATGAAATACAAAAAAACATAAATCTTTTTCAGAAGGTCCTTTGCAACTGCAATGTCCTCTCCAGGCATCCATAAAGAGCAGAAGAGCCTCTTGTCTAGAAGAAAACAACCCATCCATGGTTACCACTAAAGGCAGGCCAGGGCTGGGTCAGGATAAGCATCTGCCAAGACACAGGAAGGGAGCACACTAAAAAGCAAAAGCTTCCATGTTTTAGTAGGTCCAAAGTTCCAACCTACACACCCCAAAAAGCATATGGGCCCAGGGAGCGTGACAAGGATCAACGATGGCTGCTCTACAGAGAGGAGCTGCAAAACTAGAGCTCTTCAGGTGTCTGAGGTGAACATGACAGAGAGACAGAACATCCCAAAGGACACAGAGGCACCCACAGGTAGTGCCATGCTTCATGGAAATTCATGGAAAAGGTCTACCAAGGCTCATAAAAGATCAATTATTTCTGGTTTACCAAGTCACTGAGCTGTGAATCCTGACAGATGAGGGCAAACACCAGAGAGATGATCCCCCCAAGCATTCACTGGTGGCTCCCAGTCAACAGGGTAGCCAACTAGCCAGCCCTTTTGGAGGACCCAGCCTGGGCTTTTCCATGCTACCTGGAGAGGTTTTTGAGGCATTTTTCATGCGTTTGACCTTTTCCACCCTTACCTCCTTCACACCTGAATGTGTCTGCATCAGTCCCAACTCAGCCCCATGCAGAGAAGCTGTTTGGGCTGATCGGACACCCAGGTAATTCCAACACCTTGCCAGGTCACAAGAAGAGCACACATCCATCCCTCTACCCCACAGCAAGCTCCTTCACTGAAGCTGTCAAGCAGCTCTTCAACAGAAAGCATAAGGAGAGCATGAGGACTGGGACTACACCAGGAAGGCTGTGTGCAGGACCACAAGAGCTGATGGTTCCATTAATGCAGAGAGCACATTTCCTCTTTCATTCCAGCTGTTAACAGATCCCACAGGGGACAATCCCACAGGAGACACCACTATTTCCTTGAGCAGTCAGCCAGATTTTTCACATGTTTAACCTCAATTCTCATGCCCTCAATTGAAATTTCCAACCCTCTGACTGTTCCTGCCGTTCTTCTCCACGCTCTGTCCAGCTTCAGGGCACGCTTCTGGCAGCGGCGAGCATGAAGCTGATGATAACACCACGTTACTGCAGCAACATATGGGCTGCCTGCCCAGCCAATATGCAGATCACCACGTCCCCTTCAAACCCTTAATTCAAACTGCTGCCCTGATGACACTTCCAGTCTCTTTTAACATTCCTGGTCTCCAGCTTTCTGCCTCTCATCAGACAGTGTGTGTTCCGGGTGTCGTGGTTTCCCCCCGGCTGTGGGCTGAGATCCACGCAGCTGCCTGCTCCTTAAAGGAAAAGAGCAGGGGACGAGGGAAAAAGGGGGGAAACAAGGGAAGGGAAAAGGAAGGGGAAATAACTCCAAACCCAAGAAACTAAGAGGCCCGTGGGTTGGGATAAGGAGAGTTTACTGAGAGAACAGAAAGATCAAATATCCCAATGCTAACAGGACTTTAGAGCAAAAGAATCTGAAACTCTTGATCCCCAATGCAGTTTCTCCCCGACCCACACAACTCAGGTACCACCCAGAGCTGTCCCGCAACCCGACCGTCCCCCCAAGCGTCCCGCCACCGCCCCTCTTCTTCCTCCCCTCAGCCCCCCGTTCTCCTGGGCAGGACGTCATTGGCATGGAATACTCTCTTTGGCCCATCTGGGTCACCTGTCCTGGCTTCGCCCCTCCTTTCTCCTGAAGAGAGAAATAGGAAGAAGCTGAGAAAGTCCTTGACTGTCTGACTGCAACTAAGAACATCAGGGTGTTCTCAGCACTGCTTTCATTGTAACTCCCAAACACAGCATCCCATCAGCTGCTACAAATGAAGTTAACTCTATCCTGACTGAAACCAGGACACCAGGTTATTCCTTGCTGGAGGCATCAGAGGCACCATACCCACGTTCAGGGGCAGTCTGGTTGGGTTGGCTGTGGTTCAGGCTCTCCAGATTCTTTTCTACCACGTTTCTCTGTGACTAATGATTGTGAAATTGTGGTGCCTTTAGTGGCAGAGCACATTATGAACACGGTGTTAAACCTCCACTGAGACATGACTGAGGAACAGGATGAGAAACACCAGTAAAAATAAATCAGTAAGCCCCAAAAAGTGGATGACTGTGTCAGTAGTCCAAGGAGGCAGAAGGGGGATTCTACTCTTATTTACTTCCCCCCACCCCAGTATATTGTAATAATGAGTTTAGGGGTAAACATCACCTTGGTGATGTTTACCTAACCCAGTAGTAAAAGCACCCCAGTACTAGGTAATAGGTGCAACACACAATCCTACAGTGCTCTTCCTTCCCATTCTTGTATCATTCTCTCAAACTCACCAGTAGTATCAGATTTGTATACACAAAGAATGAACAAAACCACCCACAGAGGACAAAGACAGACTGGAAGATACACTCACCATCCTCAGACAGCCCCCAAAGCCTCCTGGTTCGATCAGTTCAGCCTCTTGGTCTTCCAGTGGTCTCACCTGCAACAAAAGAGAGATAACCAAAAGCAGGAGTTTAGACCAACAGAAATCATACTTCGGTAGGAACATGGAGAGGAAGAACCCAGAGCCCAAGAGCCCAGCACCCTGTACTGAGCACTGCCAACCTCTATGCAGTGTCCTTCTCAGGAGCTGCAGGAAATTGGGCTCAGCACCACAGAGGGACACTAAAGCCCTTGGGTTGGCCACTACACATAGTGTGCACAGCTTGGTACCCAGCAGCACCCACTAACCAGCACCCCAAAACACACCTCGGCGCAGCACGGGAGGGAGCTTAAGGAAGACTTGGCCATTATGATTCAAGGACATGGGAAAGATCCTTCTTCATGCAGAATTTGGGTGTTTGGAGAAGACTGCTGTTGGTTTGGGGGAAAACTGCCTCCAAAATCCAGTCTTGGCTGCCTGGGAGGTAGGGCAGGATGCAAGAGCTCAGCGTGCCCCACAAAACCCAGCAGCCTGTCTACCAGCTTCCCCGTGGGCAGCAGGAGAGGTCACAGGAGGCTTTCATAGCAGGGGCAAAAGCCAAACCTGAGCAAGGTCCTGCTCCAAGAAGATCCCTTCCAGTGGCACCAGATGGTGCCACAGGCGATCCTGAGATTTCCACGGGGCAGGGAGGGGAAACCCTGGTGTTGGATCATTTTATCACCAGCATGTCTCTCTCATCTGTCCAAATCCTGCCTCCCATTCCGCTCTGCCAGCCCCACACAGTTAACCACTGTGGTTGGAAGTGGGTTGAGAGCCTTGTGCCCCTCACCCAGCAGTGCAGCCCCCTCACCTGAACACAGGTAGCACGGAAACCTGCACACACGTGTCCCAACAGCCTTTTCAAACAACACTCAGTACTGAAGCCTAGCCCAAAGAGCCACCAAACCCAAACCCTGACAGTTCCCAGCACACACCAAAGCTCCAGGGACCCTCAGGTGTCTTTGGTAAGTTTTTTGGGGTAAAGTTTTTTCCTCCTTAGGGGAAACACCAACAAATATGGAACTGGAGGACATCTGAACATCTCACTCAATACCCCAGCTGAGAATCACTCCTCCTGCCATCGTGGAACGGGGTTGGTGGCAGAAGAGTTTCCAAATACCTACTCAAGGCTTTTCTTCCACTCAGGGATGTCTGCCCCAGCCCAGAATTAAGTGAGGTTTGACACCCACACATCAGAAGTCCAAGCTGAATGCCAGCATCATGGAGTCATTTTTGAAATGTAATCCCCACCATGAGGAAGCAGCACACAAGTCCTGTGGCACGGCTGTGTGACACGGGAGGGAGCTCCTGGCCGGCTCCAGCAGGAGGAGGAAGGAGTCAGAAGTCATGGGCTTCCTTACCTTACACTGAAAAGCAGGGCAGGAGCTTTCAGGAAATGATGAGAACACCCATGACAGGAATCAACGTAGGAAAACTAGGGAAACAAAGAGCCAAACGTGTATCACCCCCTGTGCAGCCAGCTCCAGCCTGTCTGCTCTCCACTGTAAAAACCTTTCCCCCAACTAACAAAGTGACAGCACAGATCAGCCACCAGAAAGAGGGCAGAAAGAAACACCCCAGGAGCAGCCTACCAAGGCACCAGTGACTTCAGAGCTGGGTGAAAGGCACAGTTAGCCAGGGGAGCAGCATGTTCGGTAATCTGAAGATACCTGAATTATTTATAACACCAAATGACACCAGCACTTTTCCTGCTGTACGCTTTGTACCAGTTTATGAACCCACTGTGAATGCCTACTTGAGTTTCTCCCTCCATCCCTTGCAGGAGCCAGCACTCACTAGAAACTGCAATTCTCTTTGGCTACGTCATGTTTAAGGATGTTCCTCCTCGTTCCTCCTCGCTCCTGTCCCCCAAAGCTATTCTTGAAAGCCAGTTGCCCAAGAGGAAGCAGCAGCAGTTCAGTGCAGAGGAGACTCCCACAGCCACATTAGCTCAGCAGGCAGGAATGCCGCCACTCCTCCACCCCTGAGGGCTTCCTCATCCTGGCTGGAGCAGGGATGAAGCTGAAGAGCCTCCTGCAGATTTATGGAGCAATGGAAGCCAGGAGACACCACAAAAACCCCAAGTGCTGCTCCTACCACCACAGAAAGCCTGAGACCTCCAGAACTACCCAAGTTACACCTGGCCCAAACCACCAATCCACTGGGAACTTCGCTCACACACTCCTAAGGTTCCACACACTCCTCTGCCAGCATCCCAAACACATCCTCTTGTTTCAGGGCTGGCTGCTGTCCCCCTCCTTTCAAAGGCCACTGTGTTTGACTGGCTCCTGGTTCTGCTGTGATGGCTTCCAGCCACAGCCCTTAGGAAGACAGCAGGTGCCCAACACGCCCAGCACCACGATGTGACACCTCTGGGTTGGCACCAACCACCCATCACAAGCCATGGGTGCGCTTGGCTTTGCAGCTGCTTCCCATGCAGGAGGCTGGATTCCCCCAAACCACGGGTCAGGAGCTCCCCTAAAATCTCCGTCCCAGGCAGTGGGCTGGAGGTGCCCAGCTGCCATGCCCAGCCCAGACACTGCCCAATGAAACCAAGAGGGGACAAGAGACTGACAAGACAAGAAGGATGAAACTGGAAAGGAGATAAAAGAGCACGATGACCTTTCATGCATGGATGGGAACCACAGCCCAGAGCCTCACGCTGCTCTGCCGCTGTGTAATCACGGGCTGTGGCTGGTGGCCAGCAAAGCCAGCAGCCCACTGCCTGCCCCACTGCCTAGCTGCAGGGGAGTGGGGGGTGTGTGCATGACAGCACTTGCTGACCAGGCAGGGGGGTGATGCTGCCTGACACAACTGGGTACAGAAAATAACTCACCTGAACATTTTTTTTTATAGCCTGGATCCTACCCTGGAACTCAATCTCAGAGCCAAACCTCAGATAATAAGGAAGCATCAGAACTGAGAACACTTGTAAAAAGCCTTAACTGGCTTTTCCCGTAGCCTGCTGCCCGGGTGACTCATGCGCAGTGCTGCACACTACATTACACAACCCTGCTATTTCCTCCAGGGATCTCTGCCTCTCCTAGAAACAGAGATGGGGACCAAAGCAGCGGCTGTCTTGAAACCTCTGCCCTTGTTTACTGCAGATGCTACAGGAGCCACGGGGGTTGCAAAACGGAGCCTGGAGAGCAGGGCCAGGCTCTGCCTGCAGCGCTGGACCCGCTGTCACCCTCCTCCAGGACACTCAGCCCTCCTGGAGCAAAACATTTCATAGGTGATCAGTGACTGTTGTCTGTTCTCTGAACCGGGGCAGCTCAGGACTCAGACACCTGGGCTGCTGACCAGCCACATGCCAAGTCAAGATACAGTAAAACCCAACTCTCCAAGCAGACAGTGAGGCTGTCAAAAAAACAGAAGGAGCATTTATGCTGTGAGTCTTCGTGCTGTGGAATCGGATCTCCCCTTCACCAGCACATATTTACAGCAGCCTCCCCAAAAGCTCGTTAAAAGCTGAACAGCCCTGCCTGCAGCACAGCTTGATCAGCACCAGCAAGCCAGGCTTTGGGAACGCTGGATAACAGGGAACAGCACAGCCACTCCCTGGCATCGCTGGCTCGCTGCGGGGAGCCGAGCTCCTTTGGGAGGGAGGAAGGATGCATGTCGGGGTGCACAGGGGGTACTGCAGATGTGCACAAGGAGCTTTGGGAAGGTGGGAAACACAGCAAGCAGCTTGCAATCTCATCGCTGCTGCTGCGGCGCAGTTTTCGGTGCGCACCCCAGGCGAGGTGGGTGGCCCCTCTGGCAGCTCCACGCTTCCTGCTACGAGACTCGTTTTTAATTGCTTGTAAAACCTCACCAATTGTTTGCAGTTGGAAGGCAGCTCCCTGCGCTCAGCCCCGGGCACAGATTCTGTGGGATTTCAGCTAAAACAGCAGAGGTAGTTCTGATGGAGAAAACCAAGTCCCAGCATCGAACAGAAGACGTGAGGAGAACCAGCCAGGCACCCCATTGGCCTTATTTTGATCCAAAGCAAAAATGGAACAGTCATCTCAAGCCTCTCAACTAATTAAAGGCTAAAAATATAATTGTCAGCCCACAGTTACATGCAAAGCAGGTTGTACAGGGTGGTTTTTGTTGCTTCCAGCAGTATCGCTGCTCCGAGGGCTGCTGCTAATGAGCACCGCTACGGTCTGCGGCGAGAGAAGCCTTTCAGTGAGGAGTAGCTATTGAAAAGACAAGATGGGTCTACCAGAGCTCAGGGATGCCACAGTAACCCCACACGACTATGACAAAGCATCAGAGTATTCAGCTAGTCCTGCAACACAAACTGGTCAGAGCTTGCCTGCATACTGGAAGGGGCAGCAAGGCAGGAATTCAGGGATGGAATTACTCTCAAGATGAAGGGCTGCTGTTTGCTGGGGTCATGTACCTTGGAGGACCCCAGAGTCACTTTGGCGTGAGCTCCTGGACAGGTAGAGCAGGCAGAACATCTCCTGCAATAATACACACACATATTGAGCAGCAAAGAGGGTGAATTGATGCCATTTCTTCCCCCGTGGCTGCTGGGGCCGCAGTCCCAAATGGTCCAGGCAGTCAGTGCTCTGACAACAAGCCTGAAGCTGTCACAAAACCCAGCTGGTGACATGAAGCAAAACAAACTCACACACACAGCTTGAAAGAAATAAAAATAAAGAGAAGACTTGCTCGATGTGTTTAAGTATTTAGGCAAAGTGTAGTCAGCTCTGGGCAGCTCTGCTGACAAGGATACTGCTCAATCCAATTACTGGTAGATGAAATTTCAGAATTGGATAAATTCCATGGAGCTTATGAGAAAAGCTGTCCTTCTCACTGCCTAGAGCACTTCAAATGGATCAGATCTTGAGGGGTTTTGCCCAGGTTTGACCACATGAATGTCTGCAGCTGAGCTGCCCGCAATGCCCTTGGCTCACCCCACCCCTGGCCGTTCTTTCTGAGGACATGGGTGACTCAGAATTACAAGCCGACTCTCCCGTCCAAAGTAAACGTACCTGTGAGGTGGGGAAGGTAAGAGAGGTTCTCTCAGGGGAGGGGGTACCTACCATAGCACTGCCACGCTGCACACACATCCCCTGTCCCAAGTAACAAGGCAAGGAGGGTCTCAGACGGAGATGGAATGTGACAGACATCATCTCGCCCAGCCTGGCACAGCACCACACATCGCCCTGGTGCTGAACCACCCTGGCTCACCCACAGCCACCGCAGCAGCTGGGGGAGAACAATGGCTTGGAAACCCTTCCTGGCCATCCAATCCCAGAGTCAGTTCACAATGAAAATGCCTTGAAAGTGCTCTCCTCTGTATTTAAAAAACAATCAAGACCTCTCTCTGAAGGCCGATCGGGCTCCACTTGCACTTGAAGCAGGAACATCTTGTTTCAGACGTGGGCTCACACCTGAGAGGCCAGACTGGGACACACACAGCAGCTCTTTGCAGGGAAAGCTGCTGCAGCCAGGAGCCCTCCTGACCACACAGCACCATCCCAGAAACAGATTCCCCTTTTGGCTCTCAGAAACACATCCTGGCTTGGCCGGTGCTTTGCTAGTCCTCACACAGAGCCACAGCCCAGGGTTATGCAGCCGTTCAAAGGCCCTGCAGGCCGCCCTCCAAGCCAGCGCTTTATCGGTCACGGAGTCATGGGGACACTCGCATGGGGACAGATTATCCCTCCTGCTCCCCTGACAGCCAAGCCTTGAGGGGGAGAGACAGGGTAAGTGCACGTGCCAGCTGCAAAGGAGGGCAGCTGAGCACACACACTGGTATGAGATTACAGACAGCGCAGAGCAACAGGAGGACAGATACCAGAGCCACCTTGGGAGAGTAAATCCCTAGGGAAGTGCTAAAGGAGCAGCAGAGCAAGGGGGAAAACAGGCAGAGTGAGTTTGGGGAAGGGATTTCAGGAGCATACCATGGAGTCAAACCTCCCCGATTGGTGAAGGGGGGCAAGAATCATTTGGAAATTTTGCCAAGCTCAAGGTTTTGCAGCAGCAGTTCCAGCACAGCAGGTAAGGCGGGTCGAAGAGGCAAACAACTTCAGCCTGAGCAGGTCACCGGCGGGGCACTGACTGTGAGCATGGAGCTGGGAAATCAGCCACGGGACTGAGCAGGAACAGAGGTGAGCTCTGCCTTTAAGAGAGAAACTCCACAGCAAGGGGAAGGATTCAGAGGTGGCTGAGAAATTGAGAGTAAGGGGCAAGAGGAACAGTATAACGTAGGGAAAGAGACAGGACAGCACGGTGTCCGCACAAGAGGACAAACCAGAGAAGAACTTAAACCTACTGCTGGGAAAGGAGAAGAGCATGTGGGGAAATGCAGAGGGGGAGAGGGGATGCTGTCATGGCATTTTGTCTTTTTCCCTCCAAAGAAACAGGGTATCTGCAGGAAAAGGAGATTGGGGAACTCAGAGGTGCACCCAGAGGAACCATGGACCAAAACGCCTGACAAAAGCAGAGCTCTCATTTCGCGATGGCCAGAGGGGGTCTGAGAGGAGCCTTGAGACCAGCCCAGAGCGCTGCCACAGAGGCCCCTGCCAGGGGTGGGAATGGACCAGAAGCTTCAGAGAAGCAAATACATGAGTAGAGATGGGTGGGAGGTAACAGAGAGTGGGAAGAGCAATGCAGACCCCAGGGGCAGGGATGCTGGTGGTAACAGTGGTCTCTGCTCAAGCGGGGCTGGGATGAAGGCACCAGGAGGGGAGCAGCACCAGGGCGCAGGCAGTTTTGGGGTTCATATGCTGGTGAATGGTGTGCGAGGGCTTCTGATGGTGGAGGAAACTGCAACAGTGAAGGAAGGATGTGGGAATGTAGAAAAGGGTGTGGAGAGGGCTGGAGGGGGAAATGGGACAGAAGAGACTGGAGCTCAGGGGATGAAACCACTACCAGAATCTGAAGAGTGCAGAACTCAACAGGCAGGGCCAGAGGTACACACATCCCTGCCACCCATCCCTGTGTCTGGCTCAGCTTAGCCTGGGGCCACTATCAAAGTGGTCTAATAGCTTGTTTTGCAGAAAAGGAAGGAAAAAGGGCAGGAGGAGATCCTAACGACACATGCAAGCTGCAGGGCCACGTCTCCTATCCATCCCATCCTTTCCTTGGCCAAGGTCACCCTGGGATGTCTCATTCAGCCAGGAGTCAGGAGATATGGATGCACAGAGGTCCCAATAAACAGTTTACACCACGTGCATGGGCAGACAGACTGACAGATGCCAGCTCAGAGGGTACCTACAGCAAGAAGGATCCAGCAGTGCCACCCAGATGTCATCAAGGTGTGCAGGATTACAAGGGAAGAGGACAGAGCTCAGTGCTTTGCCAGACCCCTAACGAGCACTGCTATCCATTGCTGCAATGATTTTAAGCATAATTAACTCGAGCAGCATGCCTGCCAGCTAAGTCCACTCTTACATTAATGACAGTGAAACCAGAGTTTCAAGGGGGAAACCAGTAGCGGCAAAGGAAGCCCCACACACTGCACTGGTAGGACTGTTATGGTGTATTTCTCCAGACCATCTTCTGTCTCTGACCAAGGCTGAGGCAACGAAATCCCTGGCTCCGCAGGCAAAAGGGGTTGGGGGCAGCCGGTGGCACCAGGTGGCAGCAGCTCACCAAGGATGCTCCCCTGCCAGGTCAGCCTCCGCCTCCTCCTTCATCTTCCTACCAAACACACATGCAACAGGGACTAGCAAAGGTTCTCTGCGATGCCACACGCACTGCTGTCACCACACTGATTCACTTCCCATCATAGCTAGCGAGAAGCTGAGGCACCAACAGAGAATAAGCCAGACCCCTCATTCATTTCACCAGCACATGGAGGAAGCACAGGCCTATAGAGCCCCCCCACTGCCCCTGTGCCATCCCAACCCTCCCAGCTTTTCATCCTGAGCCTGCAGAGAAGGGATTTGAAGCCAAGACTCCAAGCTGAACTTCATAACCACCAGCCTAATGGAGCCAGGAAACACAGCTCTGGCAAACATTTCCAAAGCCCCCTGTAATTCCAGCCCGTTGTTCTCCAGTTTTGTTTACTTTTCTTTAAAAAAGCAGTTGGGACATTTCAAGTCACAATTAAGCCTTTATTCAAGTGCAAACAATTGCCTGGTCCCTACCCAAAGCAGCGCAGATGGACCCATCCCAGCTGTAAGCCAGGCTCCTGCCTGCTCCTGGGGTTCCTCTAGGCTCGTTCCCTCATCACACCGTGCACAGATTAACTCTGGGCTCAGGAAGGAAGCAGCAATGGCTTCCAGGAAACAGTGCTTGTGCTGCTGAAGTCACATCCCAAGTCTCCAGGCTGGAGAAGCACTGTCTGAACTGGTCTTTGTGCAAACACTCCTTTCTCCTTACGCATCGGGAGTGTTCCTTCCCCTTTTAATGCCCATGGCTCGGGGAGCCTGGCAGCAGGGTTTCCTTTGAAAGGCTGGCTTTGTGACTGCAGGAAAACACCGCCTGGAGCATGTGACCCAAGCACACCAGAAGGCTCCCAGGCCAGAAGAGAAAGTCCCAAAGCATGCCACTGTCCCTCTCCACCCCAGCCCACCGCCCTGAGCGGAGCCCACAGCCCTTCAGAGCGCCCAGCACACTGTGCTCACGCTTGACATCTGGGTATTTTAAAGTAACTTCAAGCCAAGGGCAGACACACAGCCCTGTCCCTACAGCTATTACAACCTCACTTCTATTATTCTTTTCTACAGGTGCACAAACATCCCCATCCGGTACTAGTTTAGAAGCCCTAAGGTTTCCAAGGCATCTGCCTGCAGCCAGAGAGGAGGGATGGGTGAAGGATATCGCTTGGTGACAGCAGCTGGAGGCCAGGCAGGATACTTTTGGTAACCAAACTGGTTCTGGACTAAACTGCTACTTGCCTGCAAGCACCTGAATCCCCCTGGGATTCAACAGAAAGTGTCTGAAGTAAAAAACCGTAAGATACTGCTGTTATTGCAGGGGATCACATGCTCTGTAACAGCTCCTCAGCACTACTGGGTCTGATCAGCCCCAAGACAGTCATGCTTCCAGCTCCATTTGTGACTGCTGGAACCCCAGGGCCTGTTCAGCTGGACAGAGGCAGACCCCAGGCCCAAGCCCACCTGCCATCATCACTCGAATACAACATTTCTAGGAGAGCCCATTTTCTCCAAGGGTAGCTTTCTTCCATTCAAGTAAGGCCAAGTATTTTTTCCATCTACCACATCAACATGGACAGGAAGAAGCTACAACCAAAACAAGAGCAGGGCTGAGAGACCAGCAGAGCATCGAGATACCTTCTCCTGACTCACCCAAACCAAGTCACCCAAACTGAGCCCGGTTTCCCTGGCAGCCTCCCCACAGCCAGCTGCGCTAATGGGAAGAGAAGGCTCCTGTGTCAGGGTCTGCAGCACTGACAGCTATGTCCAACTGCTTGAAACGTGGCTGGGAACACACTCTCCACTGAACACTCCTCCCCGTGCCTGGTGGAAACCCAGTTCCTTTCTAAAGCGTGCAGTAATTGCAGCATTATCGCATTAAGTACACAACCCAACCTTCCACAGGAAAACCAGACTGACACAGAGTGACAAACATCTGGTCAGGGTTTCTACCATCAAGCTACAGGAAGACAGGTGACCACAAGACATGAGGAAAACCCTTGAGAGGTGTTATTAGTAAGCCAAGAGCTCACTTTCGATTACATGTTCGGCTCGAAGCCTCTCGCTTTCCGCTGAGTGAGGCCACCCATACAGCAGTCAAACCTGCCAGCTCCCACCACAGCACCGGCTTTGCAGGCAGCTTCTCCACCCTGTTATGATGACAACCCAGATGCTCTCCTTCCCTGTGCCACTGCAGGGAGGAATCCTCTCAGGGCTTTGTGTTGGCAATGCTGCTCTTCCCAGCGCACAGCAACGAAGTCAGAAACTTGCCCTTCAAGTAATTCTGAGCAATACCCAACCTGGCCCTTAAAAACACCCCTATTGCCCCACAAAATCTCTACTTCAAGAAGGTTAAACTGGAACCTCTGGTCTTTAACACTTTGGTATCTTGAGCAGTGGAAAAATCAGGTGAAGGGACTGCCTCACACACTGACCTGCTCTTGTTAACAAAATCACTTCCAAAGCCCTGGGCAGGACAGTAAGTTCAGGTGAGCTTAGCTGCTACGGTCTCCGCTCTCACCCACGGGCTTAACTGCTTCTAAAAACAGCGCTGTCCCTGAGAGGCGTGCTTAGAAAGGGAAATCCCCAGCCAATCAATAGAAGGAGAGAGAAGGCAATTTGATATATATAGCAAAACCCCTGCTTATCTAGCAGTAAGGGCTGCACAAACGCACATGCACTGGCCCTTCCCCACTGCCAGCTTCTTCCAGGACAGCATACAAAGCCCACAGGGTGAGCTCGGTACAGAAAGGAGCCTGAAGATTTATACTCACCTGCTGCAATTCACACCCATTTTGTTCTGTAGTGCTGGAAACAGACCCTGGGATTCCCTACCTTAAGTATTAAAACAGGCACAAAATCTATTAAAGCTTAAATTCCTATCTCTTAAAGGGTAAGGACACAAATGAAAGGCATCCACAAGGACCCATCTCAGAAGGCAACGTGGATTTTATCAGCTTTGCTCAAATACGAGCTAGTCACCTCCCTCCCATCAGCGCAGACAAACCCCTGTGGCCACTAAACCAGCAGCAGATCTCTCAGCAATTTCAGCTCTGCTTATTCATCCCAGCACACACTCTGCAACACAAGCCAGGTCCTGGGGCTGCAGAACAGCTCCAGGCACCAGGAGCAATGGAGAACAGGCAGAGCCGAAAGCCACGTCTTTCCAAGAAGGCAGCGGCACTTGGGGTGGTGCCCTTCCCATCTTCTGTTGCTCCAGTAACTACTCTTTGCTCTGATTTTTGGGGGGTGGGAGGAAGCAAGAGCACAGCTACCCACAGCACCAGCATGGTGGGATCCTGCCCGCTGGGCTCCCTGATAGTTCCCCCAGGGAACTCCAACAGATCACTGGCTGCTCCTTCTGGGCTTCGATTTCGGCTGCGTTGCCATCAGTAAAACACGCTGAAAACACGACTTCCTCTGCTGAGAGGATCAGACCACCCAAACCTTTTCTGGAAAGTCTAAGCAACTTCCTCTTGTATTTCAAGAAGGCAAGCCCACAGAGCGAGCAGTTTCTCTTACTTCTGGAAATTCCTTCAGCAGAAACACCTTCTGAAGAAGGAAGGAGGCAGTAGGGGAGGGAGTTTCCCTTTTCATCAAGCCTGTGCTTCATAATAAACAATACAGGACGAAAACATCTCAGTGGACTGACACTTTTGCTTCCTCTTTTGCCTCATTTAGCAACAGCAACAAACACTCTGCAAGCTGTTGTCTGACGAGGCAGTCCGAATTCCCACACAGAACCTCTGTGTTCAACAGTTTGCTACTAAAAAGGATAAATCTGCTGTTACTCTTCTTGCTGAATAAAGCAGCCAGTGTCTGACATCAGCTCACCCAGCACCCAAAAGTGCCTGGCTGCCTTTTTTCCAACGAACTGCTGAGGACAGGCAGCTGAAAGGTACCCATCTGCCTGCTGGCATGCCAGGAGGGGTGACGCTCCCCAGAGAGTGGAGCTGGCAGGCTGAATATATTACCTTTAGAGTTACAGAAAGGGGAAAGAGCAAAGAACAGAGGTTAGAAGAGATCCCGTGCCAGCCT
The DNA here is from genome assembly GCA_027925045.1 of Hypotaenidia okinawae. Taxonomy (NCBI): domain Eukaryota; kingdom Metazoa; phylum Chordata; class Aves; order Gruiformes; family Rallidae; genus Hypotaenidia; species Hypotaenidia okinawae. The sequence goes on from BSDF01000020.1 coordinate 3,467,132, forward strand.
AAGAAGTGCAAAGGACTTGAGGGAGGGGTAGGAGTCGCTGGCTGGCACATACCAGCCCTGGCATCCTCTGCCCCTGTGGATCCGCATCCAGTTGGCGCTGGCTGCCTGCCGTAGCGCGGCATTCCCTCCGGCAGCTGCCTGCAGTATGTCTCCAGGCAGCCCTATAATGAGCACAGCACGGAGGATGCTAGAAGCTACCGGAACGGTCAGTGGCGTGAGTCAGCCACAGGCACAAGAGAGGACCCTGCCAATTCTTCAGACAAAAGCAGGCCTGTTCCCTTCTCCTGATGGTTTATTTGCTTTAAAGGACTGCGAGGGTTTCCCTGCAGGCCCAGCTCCTCTCAGGCCATCACATCCCTGCCTGAGGCATCCCTGTTAATTATCGCTTCCCGTGCCAAGGCTAACCCCTCACCTTCAGCAAGCAGAAAAGCTCCTCTCCAACACAGTTCTGGGTGCTATCAAACTGCTACCAAAAAAAAAAAAGACCCTGATAGCTCACAGTATCATGACATTATACAGACAGAGTCAACAGCAGCACTAAACGTTTAAGGCAAAGCCTAATTTTGCCCACGTCACCTCTCTTCAAGAGACACTGCCTCCCCAAAGCTCCCACCCAGTGCTCTCACCAGCTTTGCAGACACCCACTGAAGGGTCATGACCAGCAGGCTGAGGAACTGAAGCTGTCACAGCTGTTGAGCCAACATCAGCAGAAGGATGAGAGCAAAGCTGTTGAGGCAACAACTCGAAGGGATCGCCTCCACTCCAGGCAGAGGAGCGCCTGTGGCTGCTCTACAGGACAGGCTCACGTGGCAAAGCTGCAGGGGAGGGCTGGGACTTGGTCTTTGGTCCCTTGGGGGTTCCTGAGCATACCTCCAACACCTGGGAATGTCCCACCATGGCTCCTTCCCTTACAGCAGGGCTTCCAAGGAACAGGTTGTGTATTCTCGCTGTGCTGTGCCCTTCAGTTACAGCCGCAATGAGGATGACACACCACAGGTTCAAAACCCCCTGGAAACAGGGACTTCACAGCTTGAACAAGCACTTCTCCTTTGGAATCAAGGTACTTTCTTGTCCCATAGGCAGATAAATCCAAACGTGAACGCCCAGCGTACGTCAGCAGCAGACATTCAGAGCCCAAAAGACTTTTCACCTGCCTAAGAGACAACCAGGCCCTGAGCAGGGCAGCAGCATGGCCCCTGGAGCAGGAACAGAAGGAATATACAGTCCTCTGTTATCACAGGGATGATAAAACCCCCTAAATCCAGTAATAAAATTACTTTATAAAGGCACTGTAGTGCATCGGCTCCAGAATCAACCTGAGCCCAGCTTCACCAGAGCTGGCAGCAGTACCAAAATGCACGATGGCTGGGTTACCAGGCCATGGGCTCAGCTAGGCTTCAACCTCTTTGTGAGGAGCCACTGCTGACACAAGCTCTGACCCTCTCCCTGGACAGTGTTATTCTCTTTTCCTGCCAAGGGGAAAGGGGCAGCACACAGAGCCCCCAGCACCTTACAGAGATCTCCATGTGTCCAGACTGCTCCTCTCTACATCCAGAGGCACTTGCTGGGTTTGCACACACATCCACGGCGGCTAGATAACCCCTCAACAGAAAGAGGAGACACTGGGAGCTTCCCTTTCCTAGAGTAGTTGCCTCTTGTCAGCCTCTTGCCAAGGCTGTGGGTATGGAAAATGCAAACCAGTGGCTCCCTCTGACAGAGAGGTAAGTGCTGGCACTATCTAGAGGCAGACAGTCTCCCCTCCGTACAGTAGGTGACTGACAGCCCTGTGCGGGTGAGATTGATGTTCTCAGAGGCCTGAGAAGAACCAGGCACATTGTCTAAAGGCACAAAGGATTCAAACACACCGAAGGAAAAGGTGATACCCCAGAAAGAGGAGCCAGAGTTAATCCCCCTGCAGGGATCCCAGCCATCAGACCGCAGGGAAAAGGCTGCCCAGGGGCACGGCAGGCACAGGCAGATAACTCACCATGCCAGAACTCAGCAGCAGATCCCCAAGTCATGAGGCTCTCAGCTTTAATAAATAAAATGCAGCATCAGAGGAAATATGTCACCTGTATCTGGGACTTAAAAGCTTTGGGCTGTGACAAACCCTGGACTTACACCACCCAGCCCACTGGAGGAGCACTGGAAAGGGAGAAAGGGGCTGACAAGGGCCTAGACCCACCCCAGCGTGCAGGAAAATCGACAACCCAAACCATGAGCTGTTCAGCACAGCCAGAGAGGAAATTTAACACCCCAGGTCACCAGTAACACACAGCACAGACAGCACCCTCAGTGGTAAGTAAAGCATTTTAAAGTAAATAATAAATCTCCAATGCTTCCAGAGGAGCTCACTGAATCCAGCTCTGCTGTGCATCTTCCCACCAGCCCCCACAGGGACGTTACAGCTGTGCTTCCCACCCCCCTCACAGCTTTCTGCCCCACCACATGCAGGCTGCACCGTTTCACATCCGACTTCAGCTTCCCCAGCCTCATGCCTGAAAAGACTCACTTCCACAAGCCTGACCTTCAGGACAGCACAGGCTTTCTGGGTTGCACCCAGATGCCACGAGCTCGCTCCAAAGTTTTCAGCAAGAACAGAATGTTTTAGCTTCTGGGAAAGTCAGCCCACTGTTAGGGAAGGAAGGCAGAGGTGCCTCTGGCACGGGGGCGGCTGCAGCCCTGCCCTTCTGGGATGCAGGAAAGGGGCTGAGCAGCCTGGCCAGAAAGCAGAAGCAAGTACAAACCCAAATGATGCTGACTGGGGTGAGAAGCCACAACTTCAGGGCTCCTTACATCCCCCTAAACCTGCACCTGAATATTCTGGGTCAGAAGAAGCCCATGGGCAGCACTAGCAGACAAGCCGTGGTGCTGCAAGGAGCACAGGCATTGGCCTGAGCTCCAGCCAGGCTGGTTCGCAGCCACACGCTCCCCATGTACCCTTGGTGAGATGGTCTCAAAACTGGGTGTAGGTGCCTTGTAAATGAGATACTGAACAGGACAACTGCACCTCTCGTTCCCGTTAAACTGGTGACACAGAGCTCTACCTGGCTCCGTCACCGTGCGCCGGTGGCACTGCATGCTACGTGCCAGCCCTGCTCCAGCAATAAAGTGCTCTTCTGCCAATTGCTGTGACATTTAAAAATAATAATGAAGGTATTTCAACTGTACTGCCTGGATTCGCTATGCTACAGAGGCAACTGAACAGATTTATGCTGGATTGCCACAGGGCACTCATCCATTCACAGAAAGCTGGCTACTTCAACAAGTTTCTAGAATAAAACAAACCAACAAAACCCTCTGAAGCTTCCAGAAGGAACAATGAGAACTGTGCCCCTTGCTCGGAGCAGTCCGCAGTTTCAGCTGAGGCTGTCGCAGAACAGCTGGCAGAGTCCAAGCGACTGAAGTGCCTGTAAAGTAGAAATCCTCTGAGGGTCCTTACCATAAAGCTGTCACTCACAAGCAGTACCATGTCCAAGCATGTTCTGCCAGAGCGAACAATCCCACAGCTTCATTTTGCAATGAAGAACTGGTCAGGTTGGGAAAGGCACAACTCCACTCTCCAGTCAGCTCTCCCGAGCCATGAAATGGATGGAAGCTGAGCTCCAGGTTATACCCTGCCCTGAATGTGGGCTTAAGTTCAGACACAAGACTTTGCCCCCGAGTAGATAAGTTGTAAGCTGAGTCTACCTATGTCTCTGCTGCCAGGAGAGATCCTCTGGAGAGGGGTGGAGCTGACAGTGATTAACAGCCTCAGCAAGAGTCACCAGATTTGATTTCTTGCTAGGTCTCAGGCACAGGTACCCAACGCACGGCCTGTACTGTGCTATCACAGCAGCCCCATCCACTTCTTTCCCAGCTAAGGCCACCCCCAAGGTCCTCATTGCCAACACTGCCACAAACACCATGCCTGTCCTCCACCATGCCACCAGATCTCACCCTTGCAAGAGATATGATATTCCTTTCCCCCAGGAAAATAAATATTGGGAAAAGCAAAACTCCATTGTGTGTACCCAGGACATCTGACCTTCCCGGGGTGTACAGCACAAGAGATCAGCTGTATCAAACACGCTGTTGAGCAAATGCTCCACCTAGAAGATAAGCAACACGATCCACAAGAGAAGGAAGACCAGTATTGCTCTCAATTTGAGACTAAAAGGAATAAGGCACCGACAGATGCACACATGGGAAGGGAAGCTCTGGGGCCAGGAACGTGATACATGTTGAAACAGAACCTACAGACATCAACTCTGCTCCCTCTGGACAGGCCCTGGGCAGGCTTCTCCCTCTTGAAGAGGAAAATTGAGGACATCTTTCAACAGAGAAAGAGCAACAAAGCCAAAATAAGCAGCAACAACAAAGTCCTTACCACCACAGAAAGCAATCATCTGTTCAGCAGTGCTGTTGCCATGCCCCTTTAACATTGTCCACCCCCCCCCCAGGAAAGCCAAGACACAGCATGACAACACACACATCACTTGGGTCTGCGAAACAAATCCCATGCAAAACCATTCCCACAATTCGATCCCTGGCCCCAGCGACGCGCAGAGCCCTGGAGAAGAGGAATGGGCTCCTCCAGCTCAGCAGCAAACCCACATACAGAGCTAAGGGAGGCTCCACGCCAGAGCCTCTGCGTGAGGAAGGCTCAAACTAAAGCCAGCAGGAGAGGTGTCGGGGAGCTGTGTTGGATGGAGCCTGGACAGACTCCACGGGCACCAAACCCTCTCAAGCAGCTGTAAGGCTGACCAGGCCAGAGATGAGGGAAAGAAAGCTGAAGGGAAAGATTTGGCAGGTAAGGGGGATGTGCGTGCACAGCCCAAAAGGACTCCATGAGCTCAGGCTCAGCAAAAAGGGTCCCCAGTAACAGCAAGCAAGGCTCCCCAGTACTGGCACACGCTCCCTGGCAGGAAAACGGGCTCATTTCAAATGGGACTCAACTACTGAACGTGCTGTAGCTTCATTTCAGCTCAGGCTCCCAGTTAAGAGAGCTGATTTTCCCATGCAGGTGAGGAATCAGGCAGCACCCCTGCATACCCAGCAGCACCCCTGCATACACAGCAGCACGACACATTACCGCTGCCAGAGCCTTTCGAGTCCATCACAAGGTCTGAACCTCTGGCTGCAAAGCTGAAGCACCTCAGGCTGGGGCAGTTCCCTTCCTCACAGAAACTCATCACCTCTGACAGAGCGTGTGCCTGGTTTCCTTGGGTTGGGTTCTGGGCCACAAGGCACAGATGCAGCTGTACTTGTTGCAAAGGCAGAGAGCAAGACCGCGACCAAACAACAGGCACTGCGAAGTAGGCCTGAACAGGCATTTACTATTTATAAGCTAATCATCTGATCCCTCCCCAAGGGAAATCCTATCCTTTCAGGCTGTTGAGACTGTGTGTAACTGCAGTCTCCTCAGGACTGCTAAGGAGGAACAGAAGGGAAGTAATTATATCAGTGAGGAGTGCACTCAGAGTGCCCGGACAAAATTCCTCCCTGCTCTGTAACCGTGCAGGAATCCTCCTGGAGAACAAGCCAGGGATTATGAGAAGGGATTAATCTGTTACGCTAATTTGCTAAGAGCAAAGTAATTTTTTAAATAGCTCTCTTCTCCATTCATCATTATCTAAAAAGGGCTCTGATCTAGTCCTGCAAATGTTGTTGTTTTCCTGTGAGCAGTGATAGAGGAGGGCTTCGTGATGATAAGAGCCCACGTTGAAATCCAGAAGCAGGGAACTGTGGCCAGCTGGAGCTACCTTGGGCAAGCAAGGAGAGAGGAGGAAGGTATGAACTTCCATAATTGCTTGAAAGTTATTAATTTCTGGGAGAACATTCCCATCCTGGGAAGCTGAGCATGATGTGGAAGGATGCAGCACTGACTGATTTTTTTTTTCCTTCTCCCATTCACATCTCTCTCTGATAGAAATAATACAGGTCAGATTATACTGCTTGATCTTCTGGTAAAAAAAATGCTCAGCATTTCCAATGCAACAACACACACCCCCATCCCCCAAAACAACCTCATTTTCTCTCTAGCTGCCTTTTTAATTCACTTACCAAACTATTACCAAGAACAACTCAGGTAAGAGCAGTCTCTAAACATTGAGCTGAGGGTGCAGAACAAGAGCAGAGGCAGCACAGATAAAGGCAATGTCTGCTGGAAGAGAAGGCCTGGCTCCCTGAGCAACCCTCACAAACAGGGTGGACAACAGGGTGGCAGAGCACCAGGAGGGGAATGGCTGCACACATCATCCCCTCTGCTCCCACCAGAGCTGGGACAAGGGCGACTTTGAAAAGCCCCAAGTGAACAAAACCCAAAAGCAAGCCAGCACATATTTTGGCAGCTGGAGATAACAATAAAAGCTGGCACAGTGGCATTCTCCAAAGCCTCTGTGCTGTGGCAGGGTCCATCAATAAAGCTTTCCTCAATTTTGGGGTGGTTTGGTTTCAAGTGACCCTGTCAGGAATACAGAAGGGCTGGAAGGAGGCTGCCATGGGACTATCAGCACTGATGCATCTGAGGAAACTTCCCTGCTCAGGCTCCCTCAGAAAAATCAAATCACTGTCACTGCCACTGTAAACAGATTCCTGCAAACGCAGCAAAGGGGAAACCAGATGTTCCTAGAAATTAATGAGGAAAACTTTCACATTTCTTTTCCAGGCTTCATCTCAGCTTACTCGGATCTTCTGGCAAACAGCCAGAAAGACATTACAGCCACCTCACCAATCCCCAAGCAAAGCAGACCACAGGACTTCCCAGGCTGTCAGCTGAGCTGCTGCATTTATTAAAAACAGTATGGAGACTTGATGTAAAAATTGCTGACAAATGCAAAGTCATCACTGACTGGGAAGTTTGTCCTCATGCTTGAATCTCTGTCACTTAAAAATATACACTTTATTTTCCATACACACACCCCCACAAGCCATACCCAACTCCCACAGCTCAACCGGGGTCCTCCTCAACTCCCACAGCTCAACTGGGGTCCTCCTCTTCTCTCAACTTCTTGTTGGATGAAGCAGCCACAGCCCTCATTGCTGCATGGCAGCCTTTTCCACCTTAATCCCATCCTCATACACTGTCTCTGCACAGCGATCCACCAGCCTTCACACCACACACAGTCACCACACTGGGATGCAGCAGCATGGAAGCACTTACACCAGTGAGAGCTGAGCCAACACACCCTCTCCTCCTTCTCCACAGCGAGGTATCTAAGACCACCTCTGCCTGCCTGTCTCCTGCCTCAACACAGTCCCGAAGCCATGCAAAAACTACCACTCTGGAGGACAGGCCCTGCTCCTTCCTTGCTTCTCTGTCAGCATGAGAGACCCTAGTGATGAGCAGCCTGCATTCTCTGGCAGCAGATATGTGGCCACACCAAAAGCATGGTGGCGAACTGATCATTCTAACCTCTCTTATTTTCTGCCCTGCACTCATGTGCTCCATCAGCTTTCAGCTGCAAACTTTCTTCAGGTAACTGACAAAAGTCAGCAGGAGGATCCTTGAGGCACCATTAATATAACGTTCTCTCCCCCCAGTAACGTTCTGACACCCGCCAATTGAACACAGGTTATGTTGAGCTCATTCCCCTTCTGTTAATTCAGCAGGAAAACCCACATGCATAGTGTTTTAGGGAATCTTGCATTGATGACACACAGCTTTTTGACAGCTGGAGGTGGGGGGGTTCAATAAGCATCAAACCAGCAACACCACCATCTCCACACCAAGCCACCCAACTCTGGCCACCGACAGCTTCCAACCAGCACAAAATGGTACGCTGGTTTCCACCCATGAGGCAGGGAGGGGACAGCCTTCCCCCAAACCAGGGATGTGCGTGGGGCCACCCTGCAGGATGCAGGTGAGAGAAGCCTGTCAGAATAACGCGCTCCGTGCCGCTGCCGGCCTGGCACACGGACCCCCCCAACTCGTGAGGTGCTTCCACGTAGGACCCCCATGGCTTGCTCGGCTCCCGCCGGGCGGGAGGGCAGCTCCCATCGCGGGGCTGGAGAACGTCAGCCGGGCCCACAGCCTCCGCTCCGCAGGCGAGGCCTCCCGCCGGCGGGCCCGACTCGCACCGCCGGGCCGGGGAAGGGCTGCCGCTCCCGGTACGGCAGGGCGGAGGCTCCGCAGAGCCACTGGACCGAGTAGCAGGGCCGGCAGTGGCCTGGCCGCCTCGGCCTTGACCCGGCGGAAGCCGAGCGCCTCGTTCCTTCTCCTTAGCGCGAACCGGGCTGCGCGCACACACACCCCCCGCACCCCAGGGCGGCACCTCGGGGCCAGCCCCAGCGGTCACCGGCTGCCAGCAGCGCAGACCGGCCAGGGCCCACCGCCACGGCCCGGCCCAGCCCACCGCGACCGGGCCGCGGGGCCGCCGCCTCAGAGCTGCCGCCATCGGGCCGGCAGCCGCCCCTCGCAGACGGGCCCCGGGAGGCGCCGCTCACCGAGCGGCGGGGACGAGGGGGAGGAGCGGGACACGGCTGAACGGGCTGAAGCCTGAGGAGCGCCGCGGGGACCGGGAGGGGCCGGAGGCAGGGGCCGGGCCCAGGAAGCGGGGAGGGGGCCCGAGGGTCTCACCTGGCTCCGTCCGCGCCGCTCCCGCCTCTGCCGCGTGCAGCTCCCCGCCCTGCCCCCCCCACCGACCCGTACGACGCAGCCAATCAGAGCCCTGCGCCACCGGCACCGCCGACCAATGAACACAGCGAACGCGTCCCCGCCCAGCGCCACCGGCCACCGAAGCACGCCCTTCTCTTCTCCCGCAAGCCTATCCCGTGACCCGGCGAAGAGCGCGGTACGGGGCGGGATCCGGCACCCAGCCGGATTTCTGTCCAATCAGAAATCACAGCGCGTCCCATCGCAGCCAATCCACGACTGGGCCCAGAACAGGGCGGGCGAAAGTAACCGCGGGTGGGAGCGCGCCCCGTCATGTGACCGGCCGGTGGCCGGGCCACTCAGCTGCCCGCGCGGGACCGGGCCACCGGCTGAGGGGGCGGGATCGGGGCCGGGCCGGAGGCAGAGGCACCCCGCGACACCCCCGGGTGCGGCGGCGTCCTGCGCAGGCAGCATGCGCCCGCCGAGGCCCTCGGTGCGGGCGGCACCGGACAGCCCTGGCCCGTCTCCGGCACGCAGCGCCTCCCCGCCCTGTCACTCAGCGCGGCCGGAGGCCCCGGGGCCGGCTGGCCCCCTGCCCCGCCGCTGGCCGTGCTCCTGCCGTTCCCGGCCGGTGTCACCCGTGAGGCAGCCCGGCTTGAGCTCTGGTTCCCGGACAGCGCCTGTGGGGCCGGGCCCGGCTCGCCCGGGGGCGGGCGAATGAGGATGCTGCAGCCCGAGGCGGTGTCTCCCCGCCCGCGCCAAGGGCCGGCCCGCGCGGGGAAGGGACAAGCCCAGCTCAGCCCCGCACAGGTCTGAAGGGTTTGGGGCCGTGTGGCCAGAAGGGTGATGGTCTTTGGCAGAGGACAGCCAGATCTGTTGGTCCCTGGCAGCCAGGCTGGCTGCGCTGCCCCGTGCCTGGCTCTGAGGGGTGCAGGGAGGCTGGAAGCCTCTTCTGTGCCCGTGGGTGCTGGGTGTTGCAGCACTGGGGCTTGTTACCGGTGTTCGTGATGCTGCAGTGACACAGGGATGTGTGGAGTACCCCTGGAAGGATACACAAGCGTGGGTGCAAGAGGTGTAGGTCCCTATGCCCACAGTGCCACAGTCCTCTGGCAGTGTGCCCAGTGGGTTTGCTAGTCCAAGTTGAGCTACAGTGACCGTGGGGCTTGGGTGAGGTATGGCAACAACCCAACAGTGACCGTGGGGCTTGGGTGGCGTATGGCAACAACCCAACAGTGACCGGGGCAGCTTGGGTGGGGTATGGCAACAACCCAACGGTACAGATTCAAGTGCAGAAACAGGAAAAGAAGCTGTGCCCTTGCTTTTGCTTTCATTTTCCCCCTGCAAAAACGGGCCTCGTGGCTGCTCCACAGCCCGGGGCCTGCGGGACAATGGCGGGTGAGTACAGCCGTGGTGGGACAGGGCCCTGCCTGGGTCCTGCTCGGGTCCTGCTCGGGTCCTGCTCGCCCGATGCATAGGGACACGGTGCAGCATGGTGGCTGGGGCCTCATACGCTGCACCCCCCGAGCTGCTGGGGCCCTGCTCCTTGCAAATGCATCAGCTGGGGGGTGGGAAAAGGGGAGGTGAGAGGTGGCAGGGTGAGCTGCTCCCAAGACGGGTGATGAGGGAAGGAGCAGCACCCAAGGCTGGCAGTGGGGGAGGAGGAGCACTGGAGGAGGAGCACCCAAAGTGCGGAGGAGGGATCAGCAGCTGCGGGGACAAGATGGGTCGGGACAGGGGCAGGGAGGTGGGGAGGGGTGGGGGTGGGGGGCTGAGGGGGATGGAATTGGGAAGGGGACAGCACCTGGGGAGGCAGAGGCGGCAGCTAGAGGGATGATGGGGAAGGGACCAGCACTCAGGGAAGCCAATGGAGAAGAGGAAGTACCCAGGGTGGATGGTGGGGCAGCGGTAGCACTGCAGTGGAGTGGGGACTCTGGGCACTGACCTGGCTGCCCTGCAGACAAGCTGCTCCTGAACGTGCGGACAGCCTTCGTGGAACGCGTGAGCAAGCCGCTGATCTCTGGGCTGCTGGACGAGCTGCTGGCCCAAGGGGTGCTGAGCCTGGAGGAGGTGGACGAGGTACAGGATAGATACACGGTGCGTGCCGACAAAGCCCGCTGCCTCATCGACACCGTGCGCCTGAAGGGCCCCAGGGCCAGCCAGATCTTCATCCACAGCCTCCGGAAGCGCGATGGCACCTTGTGGGAGCAGCTGGGTCTGGCTGCCGAGTCAGGTGAGAGTTGCTGGGCTGTGGCCTGGCCCAAGCTGTGTTGTGGGTCCCGGCTCCTCTGGTGGGGTGTTAGAGGGGGGCCTGGCCCTGGCAGGTGCCTGAGGCTGGAAGGCAAGAGAAGCTTGAGCATCCCTGGTGTCACTGCTCAGTGGCATTGACTCCCCCTTGCCATGCAGCTCTGGGGGTGGCTGTTTCCTGTGGGGCTGAAGAGGGACCCCCGAAGGGCAGTGCCAGCCCGCTCTTGCTGCAGGTTTCCAGTGTAACCAGTGCTTCCCAGTGTAACTGCAGGGCTTTCTGCTTGCAGGGCCCCCCAGTGTGCAGCTGGCCTCCCCTGACACTAAGGCACCTCCTGGGGCCCCCGTTGGCATTCAGGGTGAGCAGTGGATCCGACAGTGCTCCCTGAGCGAGTACCAGCACATCAGGGACACAGAGGGAGACCAGGTGCTGTGAGCAGAGGAGACAAGAGGAGGGCTGGAGCATGGCCTGGATGCCCTGCCAGGGCCTTCTCAAGGGGAGCCACGGTCCTGGCTGACCCAGGAGTAGGGCAGGAGATGTGGGGAGATGCCCCAGGGACAGGGAAATGCAGTTGCTGCACCCATGGGCCTTCTGTGCTATTAGCAGCCTGACAAAAAAAAAAGCCCTCTTGCCCCCAACCCACCAGTGATTGCTGCCTCCCTCCCTCCCCACAGATCTATCCCATACGTCTACCACGGGAAACACGAACCCGTAGGGCCCTGCTCATCTGCAACATCGAGTTTGAGCACTTGAGCCGGCGGGATGGGGCTGAAGTGGACGTGGAGGGGATGAGAGAGCTGCTGGAAGGGCTGGGCTACACGGTGGACATCCATCTCAACTTAACTTCTGAGGTAAAGGACTGCACAAAGCAGCTGCCAGTGGCTCCAGGAGTGGTGCAGAGACCCTCCTTGTGCATGGGGGTGATGGGAGGCTCAGGCACTGCAGGGACACCTCTGTCCCCAGTGGCTCCTGCCCACTGCTGGTGGCTGGGTCTCCACGCAGCTGGTCACACAAGGCTGATGTTCCTTCTTTGTGCTGTTTTGTAGGAGATGGCTAAGGTCATGGAGGGTTTTGCAGATCGCAAAGAGCACCAGACCTCTGACAGCACCTTCCTGGTCTTCATGTCCCACGGGGTCAGGGCTGGGCTCTGCGGGACCAAGAGCAGAGATGGGACCACAGACATCCTTGCCACTGACACCATCTTTGAGAGATTCAACAACAAGTGCTGCCAGGGACTGCGGGGCAAACCCAAGGTGATCATTATCCAGTCCTGCCGTGGAGGTGAGTCCCTGCTACGAGGTGCCTGCAAGGCGGGTGAGCCAGCCAGGCTCTCCCAGGGCCCGTGAGCTCCCAGCAGAGGGTGAGGACGGGGCACCCCATCGATGCTGATGCCTGGCCCTGCCTTCCTAGGCACTGTAGGGTCCGTGATGGTGGGTGACTCCCCGGGCCCTGCCTTGTCCGCTCCCAGCTCTGCTCAGGCAGCCACCACAGGGCTGGAAGATGATGCAGTCTGTCAAGTCCACCTGGAGAGTGATTTTGCCGCTTTACATTCCTCCACGCCTGGTAAGCAGTCTCTGGAAACAGTTGCCCTGCCTGAGGGCAGGCAAAGGCAACAAGACTCCCATTCCTGATGTCATGGGTCTCCTCCACACCTCCTCCTCCTCAGGGTGGGTTACTGGGCCTCCTCTCCATCTGGTGACCACTCGGGCATTGCTCCTGCAGCCTCTGGAGCAGGCAGTGTCATCCAAGGCCAGGGTACAAGGCTGGTCAGGGACACCCACGGATCTTTCTTAGTGGCACCAGGGCCAGAGCTTTGTGGTGTTCCAGCCTTTCCCTGCCCTGGCTCCAGCCCTCCCCACCAGCTCAGCCGCCGCTCCTTCCCCAACTGATTTACCTTATTGCAGTGGCTGGCTGGGGAAAATTGTCTTCTCCTGCTGGGTGACAGATGGCTCCAGGCCCTGCCAGCCTGGCAGCTGGTGTGGCTGGGAGCATGGGAGAGCAGAGGGGCTTGAAGAGAATTTTCATGTGACTTCTGTCTTCCCTGTCCCTTTACCAGGCTGTGGGTTGGATGGTCCAAATCCAACGATCTCCGAGAAGGTGCCCCAGTCTCCTGCTCCAGTTAATCACTGCTGCAATGAGGGACACCAGTGAAATCACACTTTGCATCTTCCATCTCCCCAGATACTGTCTCTTGGAGGAGCCCAGTCACGGGCTCCATTTTCATCCAGCGCCTGATCGAGCAGTTTCGAGACCATGCCTGTAACAGCGACTTACAGGAGATCTTCCGCAAGGTGAGGCTCAGGCCTGCTGGCAGACACAGCCATTTCTCCCTGCTCTGAGAAGAAAGGCTCAGAGCAGAGCTCGGGCCGGGGCAGGCTGTTTCTCAGCAGCCCCCCTGGGAGCAGGCTCTGTCAAAAAGGGGACTGGCTTGGCCTGGGAAGTCAGCTGGATCTCTGGAGGGATCAGCACTATGCTGCGTGGTGACCATGCAGGAGCCCAGTGTGCTGGCAGAGCCTGTGGCATCCCTTGTGCCACCAGACACATGCCTGACGATGCCCCTGCTGATGCCTCCTGACTCCCTGCACCCTTCCCACGCTGGGAACAGACCTGCTCTCACTTCCTCCCACTGCCTCTCTCACCCCAGATCCAGTATTCCTTTGGAAAATTCCCCCGGCAGCTGCCATCACAGGAACGGACTACGATGCTCAGGAAGTTCTACCTCTTCCCAGGTCTCTGATCTCCTGCCCATGGTGAGTCTCTTCACCTCACACCTCTGCAGCTGCCTTTTTTCTGTGCCCCAAACCCAGTACCCACCCAGGGGGAGGCCTGGGTACAAACTCCCCATCACCCTGGGGCTTCAGACCTTTTGGGTCAGACAGGGCATCAAAAGGGTTTGTGTGCTGGTAGCCAGGGCTGGGCAGCAGCCTGACTCCATCCCCATCTCCCAGCTGGCTCAATAGCCTGTGTCTCAGGAACCTCTTGGTCTGATGTTCTTCACAGGTGAGAAAATAACACACTGACAGCAGAAGGGTCTGAATCTGGGGTAAGAGAAGGCTCGAGGCAAGCACAGCCCTGCTCTCTGGGGATGCATGTTGGAAAGGGCAAGAGGAAAAGCCCAGAAGAGCTCTGCAGAAACACATCTCTGAGCCAGCTGCTTGTGCTCAGTCACTGCCTGGCAAACAGCCCTATCCTTGGTCTCCTGTGCACCCGTGGCCTCCAAAACACCCCAAACTGAGCAACCCCTCCCCAGGGAGCAGCAGACACCTGCCTCTGGAGCACCAGGCACAAAGCTGGTCAGTGTCTCTCCCTGCTATCCCCAGAGCCCATGCCCAGTTGTGACAAGAGAGGATCCATCCCCCCAGAGCCACTTCCACCCCATCTCTGGCTTTGCCCGTCCCCCCAATAAAGGGCTTCCCACAGCAGACAGCGCTGCCCCTCTGTCTTCAGCCTGGGGTGGGAGCGGTGGGGGGTTATGGCTTGTGGGGGGAGCATTACAGCCAGGGGAGCATTATGGCTGGCTGTAGCTGCTGCTACGTTGCCATTTCAGTGGGGAGGACACTAGGTAGGTGGGAGATGAGAGATCAGAGGGAGCTGGGGGTGGGTGGGACACCTGCTTTTGGGGCAGGCTGGGCAGATGTGCTCTGTGGGGAGGGGTTTCCATGCCTCCCCCTTGCAGGTTCACAGCAGCCCCTTGCTTAGGAGGCAGCTTCCCCCACTCCCAGATCCTCATGCTTCCCCAAGGTGGAGGAAGGATGCAACTTCCCCTGGGAGCCAAGAAAGATCCTCAAACCTGCTTCTTAGGGGCACTGCTCCCCAGCTCAGCCTGTGACAGGCCTAGTCCGGCTGTCACCTCCCACCAGCACCCCTGCCACTGCCCTCCACAGCCACATCCAAACCGTGTTCTGCCTTGGCATGGATTCAGCTTTATTGCACGTTCTGCAAAGTCACAGACAGATCCAGAGGCCGGTGGTCCGGCAGCACCATCCAAGACCCTTCAGCACAAGCAGGCCCAGCTGTGCAGGAAGGGCAGTGTCCTGGGCCGGTGCCACCCTGTGTGGAGGCAGGAGAGCTCAGCAGGATGGATGGAGGTGCCTCGCTGCTCCAGCTCCAGGAGACCCCGGATGGGAGAAGGTCTTCAGGCAGGATAGGACCCCAAAGTGGGCAGGCAGTCCAAGCTGAGCCCCTTCTCGCAGAGCTCCACGTCACTGCCTGGAGCTCCTCGGGTCCCACACAGTGCGTGCAGAAACCCTGGTCCCCAGAGCTATGGTGGTGGCAGGAAATTGAGGACAGCAGTGATGAACTCTTCAAATTTATCCTGATGGACGATGTGTCCTGCACCTTCGATGTACTGGACATCTGCCTTGGGGAAGAGGCGCTGGATCTCCGGGTAGTCTTTGGAGCTGCAGGACAAGGGAATGCCCCATGGGAAGGGTGGTCAGGGGTTCATCCAGGTGACTCCCCTCACCCTCCCCAAGCAGAGGAGGATCCCAGATCTGACCACGTATCCTTCCCTGCTAGGAAAACCTGGGGTTGCCCTAAGGTTCCCCCTTGCTCTCCAGCCCATTGGTGTCACTGGAGGCACAGAGCTCCCTCTGCGACCTTCCCCATCTTGGGGTTTCCTCCCACCCTGGGCAGCCACAGAAGAGCACAAGGGGTCCAACCCCAGACTTCGAACTGCTTCTCTCCAGTCCCACCTGATGTATGGCGAGTTGGATCCTCCCAAGAAGAGGGCTGGGCCAGGATACGGCTCATGGAAGATGGGGAAGTTCATGATATCTGCCAAGTGGTGGGAAATAGCCTCCAGGTTTACCCGCCAGGTGTATCGACCCTCCACCTCCACCAGGTTGGTGAGGAGGAACTGTCTCAGCTGCGGGAGCTGTCACAGAAGGGGATCACGCTCTCCTCTGTGAGAACAACAAGCCCTCGAGATGTCCTCGCACCCTCCATCCTCCCCTCCACCCCTTTCCACCCCATCTCCCATGGGGTCACAGTCCCCACCGCCTCCGCAGCCCTGGTGAGATATACACCAGCAGCAGGTGAGCAAGGGTGGCAGAGAGTCCTGCTGGGACCTGTGCTCTAGTCCCAGGGACAGGCTGGGAGCAGAAAGCCCATCCAAGGAGCAGGATTTCCTACCTGGACTATGGGACGCAGCTGATCATCTGCCAGCTGGCGGGCAGCAGAGCGGGACAGACCATCCGGGATCCTCACTGACCTCATGGCCGAGATGTAGGCAGCGAATTCCGACACGGGCGCTGTTGAGACAGGACTGATGTCCACGGAGATGAGGCGCTCCACCAGATCCGGCTGGGGACACAAACCAGGGCAGAAAGGTGCCAGCTGAGATGTGCCCAGCATGGAGCTCTGCTCCCACCCAGACTCCCTGGATGCCTTTAGCTCCCTTGTGCTCTTCCCCAGGCTCCCCCTTCCCTGCGTGCGAGCATGGGGCATCTCCTGGCTCGCTCGCAACTGGTGCCGGAGGGGCAGGCCGCCCTGCTCACGGCTCTGAGCAGGACCCCAGCCAAGGAAAGCCCCCTCCCTTCCCAGAGGGGTGTGGGCAATGCTACCAGCCTCACAGGCATCACCCTGCTTCCTATCCCCCTCCTACCCCGGGAGCCCCGTGCCTGCCCAAGCCCCCTCCCCATCCCTGTCCCTGGGAGCCCTGTGCCCCCCTTGCCACCTCCCTCAGCCCCGGGAGCCCCGTGCCCACCTACCTCCCTCCCCGTCCCTGTCCCCGGGAGCCCTGTGACCCCCCTGCCACTTCTCCAGGCCCCGGGAGCCCCGTGGCCCGGTCCCCCCTCCCCCCGGCCCCGGGAGCCCCGTGCCCGCCCACCCCCCTCCCTGTCCCTGGCCTCGGGAGCCCCGCGCCCCCCTGCCACTTCTCCAGGCCCCGGTTGCCCCGTGGCCCCCCCTGCCCCCGGCCCAGGGAGCCCGTGCCCTCCCTCGCCACCTCTCCTGGCCCCGGGAGCCCCGTGCCCACCGACCCGCCTCAAGGCCAGCGTCATGGCCGTCTTGCCCCCCATGCTGTGTCCCAGGAGGATGCACTTGGCGATGCCCAGGCGCTCCAGGAGGTGCTGCACATCCAGGCTCATCGCTTCATACGTCATGTGCGGGCTGTGGGGGCTCCCGCCGTGGTTCCGGGCGTCCAGTGCCAGCACCTGCGGCGGCACCGCGTCACCCCGGGTCCGGCCTCGTCCCCGCGTCCCGTCCCGTCCCGGGGCCTCACCGTGCCGCTGCCGCCCCTCACCAGCGCCTTGGCCACGGCCCGGAAGTTGCCGTGGCTGCCGAAGAGCCCGTGGAGCAGCACCAGGGGCGGCCGGTCCCCGCGACCTCCCACCTCGGCGTGGGACAGCTGCACCGCCCTGCGGGGACAGCGACGCGGCCGGAGTCAGCCGTGACCCCAAACCGGGCCCCGACCCACCCCCCCGCCCCGGCCGGGCCCTTACGTCACCGCGGAGCGGGCGGCCGGCGGGCGGCGGGGCAGGACGGGGGCGCGCGGCGGCCGGCGGAGCATCACGGAGGCGGCGGTGGGGGCGCGCGGGCCGCGACGCCGGACGAGAGCGGAAGGCTCCGCCCCGACCCGTTACCGGCGGCGGGCGCCCCCTGGCGGCGGGAGGCCGTAAGGCGGCGGGTCCTGCCGGAGAGCAGCGGGAAGGTCACGGGCTGCTGCGCGCTGCGGGCACCGGGCAGGGGAGAGAAAGGGAGAGACCGGGGAGGGGAGAGCGGGCAGCACAGACCCGGTGCAGGCAGAGCCCCGGTGCGAGGAGAGCCCCGGGCAGGACAGAGCCCGGTGCAAGGAGAGCCCGGTGCGGGAAGGGCCGGTGCAGGCAGAGTCCCGGTGCGGGGAGAGCCCCGGGCAGGACAAAGCCTGGTGCGGGCAGAGCCCGGTGCAGGCAGAGCCCCGGGCAGATCACAGCCCGGTGCAGGCAGAGCCCCTGTGCGGGGAGAGCCCCGGGCAGGCAGAGCCCCGGGCAAGGCCGTGCCGTGCCGCCAATGCCGATCGTTATCGCAGCCGCCGGCCGTGCCGGGCAGCGGCATTCGAGCAGAATTTGAGCCGGGCAGCGCGGCGGGGGGTCCCCCGGGACGCGGCTCCGGCTGCCCGCTCCGGCCCGCGGCTGCCGCCGAGGGCGGCTCGTTGCCGTCGTCGGCGTTTTCCGAGGGGCCGCTCGGTTCCGAGGCGGGCGGGGGTGGGGGGAGGTGGCCCCGGCGCAGGACACCGGGAGCTCGGGCACCTGCCGCGGCCCCGTCCGCCTTTGTCCCTGCCCGTTGGAGCGTGGCGGGGCGGGCGGCGGCCGGGCCTGCGGCGGGAGCGGTTGTGCAACGCGGCCTCGCCCCGGCCGCCGCTCCGGGGTGTGTTTGGGGGGGGTGGAAAGAGCGCCCCGCGTTCCCCTCCGGCGAGACAGACTTTGGACCGGCGCGCAGGGAGTGCCCGGGCTCGGGGATGGCTGGGGGGGGGGGGGGCGGGGAGCGACCGTCCCTCCCCGAGCAGAGACACCTGCGGGCCGGGGGTGCGGGGGGGTGACGGGCGCCCCGCAGGGCCCTGCCCGCGGCCCCGGTGCCGCTGGGCACAGGGGGCACGGGCGGCTGCCGGGGCCGGTGCGGCCGCGGTCCCGCACACAGGCTCCGAGGACGCTCTGGCTACCAAAACAGGACACGTTTATTGACACATGTAACCGGTACAGACCCGCGTAACAGGGGCAGGCGGCGGGGGGCACCCCGGGGGCCCGGCCCCGGTCCCACCAGCGCGGGCAGGGGCCACGCCGGGCGCCGCTTCTCCCGCCGACCCGAAACCGCCTCTTGTTTAACCGAAACCGTCTCTATTTACACAGCCCGGCCCTGACCCCACGGCCATCCCGGCCCTTCCTTCGCGCCCCCGCCCGCCCCGCTGCCGCCGTCCCCGGTCCCCACCGAGGGCGATGATGAGGGTCCCGGAGTTGAGGGGTGGGTGGGGTGGGGTGGGATGTCTGGGAGGTGCCAAGGGGGGGTCCCAGGGCGGCTCAGACATAGTTCCTCTTGTCGTAGCTGGTGACGGCGGAGCGTGGGGCGGAGTAGGCCACCTTGCCGGTGGGGTACCTGTTATCTTTGGGGGGCAGGAGCAGCAGAGCAGGGCCCCCCCATCAGCAGGAGCGCGGAGGCCGCCCAGCCCACGTAGAGCGAGGTGCCCAGCTCCCGCTTCTGCGCGTCAAGCACCAGCGGGTTGTAGAAGTCACGGATGATGGTGTTGGCCGACCAGGAGACGGGGATGAGGTTCATGACGCCGGAGAGGAGGAAGATGACGCCGGAGACGATCGTGATCTTGGCTTTGGTGCTCTCATCCTCCACGCAGTTGGTGCACTGGGCACCCATAATGGCCACCAGTAAACCCAGGACGGCCAAGACGATGGCCACGACCAGGAGGGCGCGGGCGGCTTGCAGGTCCTGGGGCAGGGCCAGCATGGAGTCGTAGACCTTGCACTGCATCTGCCCCGTGCTCTGCACCACGCAGTTCATCCACAGCCCTTCCCAGATGATCTGGGCCGTCACGATGTTGTTGCCGATGAAGGCCGTCACCCTCCACATGGGCAGCGCGCAGCAGATGATGCTGCACAACCAACCCAGCACCGACAAAGTCACCCCGCCGATCTCCAAGCCCATCGACATGGCGGCTGGTTCGCTGCTGCACTCTGAGCGATGGCGGAGAAGAATCCACGGACCGAAACCCTCGCCGCCGTCGCCCTTCACCGCTCGCAGCCCTCGGGGATCAGCTTTCACCTGGGTGCACCTGTACTTATAAGGTGCTGGCGTGGCCAGCCCCAGCGCCCGCCCGGGGTGGGGTTTCACTGCTGGACGCTCCTCTCCTCTCCTCTCTGCTCCTTCGGCTCCGTCACCGTCAGTCACCTGCTCCCACACCCTCCCCTTTGTTTGCAGAGATGGCGCTGGTTTCTGCGAAGGGCGGGAGAGGGAGAAACGCCACCTGCCACGGCCATCCCCTTGGTTTCGGGGTGATAGGTACCAGGAAGCATGTCCACGATGCTCATTCGGAAGCACCGAACCCCCTCAGGGACATAGAAATCCCTGGACTTCTCCGTTCCCTGCCCCAAGAGGTGCCAGTGGGTCAGGGCTGAGTTTATTTCTGGGGTGCCTTCTCAGTCCTCACATTTAACCGGGGTCTGGTGAACACTGGGCACCTTTGCGGCCACGTGCGGGGATGCTCGTGGCTCCAGCATTGGCATCCCAGGGGGAAACTACAGGTGCTTCCTGCCCTGCCTGGCTGGGTGAGAGCAGGAGGGGGCTGGGCAAGGGGTCACCTGCCCAGTGATCACTCCCAGGGGTCTGTCCTCCTGCTCCCACCCTGCCAGGCTGGGCAGCGCCAGTGGGAATCCCCCGGCCGGATGATAAATGCGTTTAGTCATCCTGCTGAAATAATTTGGCCTTGAAGGAAGCAAACGCCACATGCAACCACCCAGGAGGTGTCACCCTGCCAACCCCAACAGGCAAACGAGAAAACACCCCAGCCAGGCAGTGCAGGCAGGCTGCCCGCAGTCCTGCTCAGGTGCAGCAGCGTGGGGGGCACGTGTATCCCCCATCTGCTGTCCCCCCTCCAGTCTTGCATCCCCCCCACTCTCCAGCCTCCCAGGAATGTGGCATCCGGCCCCTGCAGCCCCAGGCTCGCTCCTACCTGTTCCCTGCCTGCACCAAAATCTCCTCTACAACTTATTAACTTGCTGGAGAGCACGGTGGGATGCTGGCAGCTGGTGCCGGGGAGGGAGCGCTCCCTGCTTGGGCACCCAAGGTCTGTGATGGGGGGAGGCCTGTGTCTGCCTGGCTGTACCCCCACAGCACCCCAACAGCCCATAGCTGGAGAAGGGGGTTGGCTTTGGATGTCCCGCAGCACCTCAAAGCCTCATATCTATCTGGGACTGCTTCTGCCTCCTCACAGCACCCTGAACCCCCACAGCCGTGGGGTCAGCCTTTGCAGCACCCTGACACCCTAATCCGGCTGGGTCAGCTCTTGTCACCCCATGTTACCCCAGCACCCCATATGACCTGGCTTGGCCTCTGGCCCCTTGCGAAGCCCTGTGTCTGACCCCCACCACTCTGTGACACCCTAATACCCTGTATGCAGCCAGGTGACCCTCTGCCAACCCATGGCATCCCAAAGCCCCCTGTATCTGGCCAGGGGGGCCTCCTGCCACCCTGTGGCACCCTGAAACTCCCTGATCCCCCCTGCCAAGAGCACCCCAGGTTCCTCAGGGCTGGCCAGGATGGGTGGCTGTGGGTTTATGCTGGGTTGCAAACAGCACCCCAGGGCCTTGTGCCCCAGTCGTGGGGTGTTGCTGGGGGTCCCAGCCCTCGGGGACGCATCGGGGTTCCTGTAGTGCTGCTGGCTGGTGGCTCTGGGTACAGACCAGACCTGCTGGGGTCCTGCTGGCACCCCCCAAACAGAGCGGGGTTGGGCTGTCAGCCCCGTGTGTGCAGGCGGGGTGCTGGCAGCACGCGCCTTGCGCGGGGCTGTGCCGGCGCCCCGGGGTGCAGCCGCGCACAGGCGCACACAGACACGCGACTTCACACCCCCTCTGCCGGCTGGGACACACGGACACGCAGGCAGACACACGGACGTGCACAGGCAGAGGCGAACAGGCACACGACGGCGGTACTGGTGTGCACCCATGGCTGCGGGTACACCTGCACGTGCGCCCACGGATGTAGCTGCAGAGGCTGTGGGGCAGGGGGACCCCAGGCAGGGCTGTGGGGCAGGGGGACCAGGCAGGGCTGTGGGGCAGGGGAGACCCCAGGCAGCGCTGTGGGGCAGGGGGACCCTAGGCAGGGCTGTAGGGCAGGGGGGACCTCAGGCAGGGCTGTGGGGCAGGGGGGACCTCAGGCAGGGCTGTGGGACTGGGGAAACCCCAGGCAGGGCTATGGGGCAGGGGAGACCCAAGGCAGTGCTGTGGGGCAGGGGGACCTCAGGCAGGGCTGTAGGGCAGGGGGACCTCAGGCAGGGCTGTGGGGCACGGGGGACCCCAGGCAGCGCTGTGGGGAGGGGGACCTCAGGCAGGGCTGTGGGGCAGGGGTAGGGGCAGGGAGCTTACACAGTGTGTGGGGCAAGGGGGATACCCCTTGCAAGGCTGTGAGCAGGGGGATACCCCTGGGTAGGGATGCGGGGCAGGGGAAGGAGGGGGATACCCAGGTGCCCTCTGCACACCCCTGAGGCAGGGGGCAACTGGGGCAGGGATGGGGTGAGATGGGGCAGGCGAAGCACCACAGCCCCCGACCCTGCAATCAGAGCCCCACGTGCCGCGTCCCCACTTTGTCACCCCAAATTGCCCAAAGTACAGGCTGCGTGCGCGGTGCTGTGCCGGCCTGGGGCAGCAGCCGCCTGACTCATGGGGGAGGAAGGGGCAAATCACTGGGGTTTCGGGGTGCCGACTGCCTCTGCGGGCTCTGGGATGCATTCTTGTGGCCAGCAAACTCGTCTGCTGGTGTTTACCAACAAAGCTGAGTGGGGCTGTGGGGGTCCTAGGGGTACCCCCATCCCTCCCACTGCTGCATCACCCAGCCCGGTGAAGTCCCTCTCCCTCCCCTCCACAGTTGGGAAGGCACAGGGGGACCTTTACCCCCTGGGCTGGGGACAAGGTGGGGTGGCTGCACAGACCCACCGGTGACATGGGCATGGGTCTGCTGGCCCTCTCCCCAGCCCCCAGTGATGTGGTGACCTGGACAAAGGTCAGACTCAGAGGGAGCATCGCTGTTTTGGTGACCTGTGCCATGGGAGGGAGTGGAGGGACATCCCCCACGGGCATCCCCCCATCCCGCACAGGGATACCCTCCACGGGCATCCTCCCATCCCACACAGGGTCACCCTCCACGGGCATCCCCCCATCCCACACAGGGTCACCCTCCACGGGCATCCTCCCACCCCACACAGGGACACCCCCCACAGGCATCCCTCCATCCCACACCGGCACAACCCCCACAGACATCCCCCTGCCCCACACAGGGACACCCCCCACGGGCATCCCACCTACCTCCCCCCACCATGTCCCCAGCACCCAGCGCCCCGGGGCTGAGCAGGAGGTGACAGCAGAAACTGCCCCGGGTGCCGCCGGGCCGCGTCCCGCTCACGTGCACCCGGCAGCCGGCCCAAAGTTTGGGGTGTTCCCCCACCCCTGCGGTCTCGGGAGAGACGGTGTGTTTCCCCCCGGGGGGAGCTGGGCCGGGGCGGTAAATGCTGCCGCCGCTGCTTATATTTCAGGCGCGGGGGTGCTGGCTCTGCCCCGGCCAGGGCACACAGGCAGCCCATTGTTGGAGCCCCTTCGGTGACGACGGAGAGCAGGTGAGGCGGCTTCGAGCATCAATGGCAGCTCTGTCTGCCGGCGGGGCGGGGATGGAGCTGCCGGCACACACAGGGGGCTGGGGGGAGGCAGCAGGGGCCATGGGCCGGTAGGACTTGGCAGGGGGCTGGCAGCTGGCCCCCCAAGGGATGCCGGGCTGCCCAAAATCTCAGCGTACCTGGGGCATTCCCACTCTGACGGCTTCGGATGAGCTTGCCCAGCATCCCCTTCCCCTGGACACTGCCTGTGAGGGCCCCCCCCTTGCACTGCTTGTCCCCTCCATCCCAAGCCAGGGCTGTCGTCTCCCCTGTCCCCTGACAGCCCCCAAGCAGCCCTCAGGTGTGATTTCCCCATTTTAGGTCGCTTTTCGCTCAGAGAATAGGGCAGGGCTTAGATTTTTGGAGCAGCTTTGGGCCAAAGGTCCTGTTCCTCACAGCACCCGTCGCTGCCCCATGGCTGCATTCCCCCAGGGACCCCTCTGCTCCCAGCACTCCGGGTTCCCCTCCTGTCCAGCCACTTAAACTTTGTTTCCCCAGAGCCGGAATGAACCTGACTCTGCATATTTGAGCCGGTCGGGGGGTTTATGTTGGGCAAGGGCTTTTTTTTTTGGGAACATTCAGTCTCCGTGCTGCCGGTAACTAATCCCTGGCTGGGGGAGGCTGCCCAGCTCCGTGCCGAGCTGGGGGTTGGTGCCGGCGGTGCCTCGCTCCGTGGATGTGAAGCTGGAGATCCCGTCGGATCCCAGCTCACCACCAGCTCCTTCCTGCCTTCTCAGGACCTCGAGGTAGCCAGGGCGTCAGGGTCACGCGTGGGGGACAAGGGGCTCTCAGCTCGGGGCTCAGCCAGTGCCACATGTGTAGGAGGTGGCAGCCTCACCCGTGTCCTGGCTGGGGATGTCCCCAAGCCCTTTGGCAGAGGATTTGTGCCCTGAGCCCTTGCCCTGAGGGGTGTCCCCTGCCCTGAGCGAGGTCAGGGTGGCACCGCCTATGCTGTGTACCCCGTGGTGTGCGGTGACACCGGGTTTCATCCCACCTCCCTCCCTGGGAACGGCCCCGCTGGCAGCCAAGGGCTGCAGCATGTCCATGTCCCACAGAAGCAGGGCTGAGCTGCCGATGGCATCTCCTGAGCCACCAAGGGCCACCGTGCTGGGATGGGAGCTCTGCCGTCACCGGCTCCATCAGCCTGTGGTGGAGCAGGGACGGAGCTCAGGGCCGCCCACACTGGATTTGGGGCTGAGCACCTGCACCGTGCTGGGTGGTGAAGGCTTGGGAGGGGGTGAGCTTGCCTTTTTCGGGTGGGGGGCCCCTGCTGAGCAGATGGGCTGTGGTCCCATCAGGACGTGTGCCTGCACCGTGTCTCCTTTCATGTGGCACTGGGAGATGGAGCTGGGGCCAAGGTCCTGCAAGGTGCACTGGGCACAAGGTACTGGGGCTGGTGTTGGTGTGGTGCCGGCCCCAGCGGTGTGTGCCGGGGTGCTGGGTGGTGCTGGGGTCCCTCTGGCTCAGTGGGCTCTGAGGATGGGGTGCTGCCCCAAGGGTTGGCTGGTGCTCCTCTGCTCCCCGCTGAGCCTGCGTCCATCTGTCCCACTGGCCAGCGGTGCCAGGGACACCGGGCTGGCTGTGCAGGGCAGCAGTGTGTTGCTGGGGGATGTGGGGAAGGACATGGGGGCTGTTTCGGGGTGGCAGCCGCCAGTTGGAATATGTGTCACATTCTGGCTTTAATCACAGTAATTGGCTGGTGCTGGTGCTGGCTGGGGCGTGCAATGCTCTTGGCACTGTCCCTGTCCCCACCTCACTGTCTGTCCCCAGCCAGCGGCACATCCCCATGAGCCTGCGGGGACAGAGCCCGTGCGAGGCCACACGCGCGTGTGCCTCCCTCCCACCCCAGCTCTCTGGAAGCCACGCTCAGCCCCGGGCAGGGTCTGGCCTGGGGATGCTCCAGAGCACAGATTAAAGGGAGACCTGGACCGCAAGGCTGGGCCTGGGGTGGGCACGCTGGTATGTGAGCAATGCGGGCGCTCCAGCAGGACAGACGGACAGACTGATGACGTCCCAGGCTGGGTGGCTCCTCCCTGGCTGGTCCTGCAGGTCAGGGTCTGCAGAGAGACCCCCACTGTCCCCGTGCCTGAGCTCTGTCCTGCCTGTTGCTGTTGCACCAGGCACCACGAGCCCAGCCCAGGTGGTGTTGGCATCTTCACGGCACCACTGTGAGCCCACCACCCAGCTCATCCCTCTGCCTGGGGACATCCTGGCACGGGCGGTGGCAGCTCCAGAGCCCATCACACCCAGGGACTGGTGCAAGAGGCCGAGTGCTGTCGGTAACCCTGGTGCTCAGCAGAGCCACCATCACTCAGGGCTGGGTATCTTTCTCAAGGCACTGGGTTAAGCTGGAGTGGGGGAACAGGGTGATGTCCGTCTGTCTGTCCTGGTCGGTCTGGCCTTGTGCTGCAGCTGCACAGATGCTGGAGGGACTTTGGAGAGGGTGGGGAGGGAATGGATGTGTGGGGGCTTGTGGATTAAAGGAGGAGAGGGCAGGCACCGCCCAAAGCATCCGCATCAGCGTCGGCATCAGCGTCGGTGTCGGCACAGCCTGGGTACAGCTGGTGGTGCCAAAACCCTGCCCTGCCTGCGCCTGCCCCCCACCATGGGGCACCTTGGGGCTCCTCTGACCCCTGCACTCCCGACCCACCAAGCCAGGCTGGCAGTGGAGGCAGCGGGATCAAGGGCTGCCATGTGAACGCCGGCTGGGCTTGGCACACAAGGTGGGGTGGGTTTTGGGGTCTGCCCCCCCTCGCCCCAGGCAGCGCCGTCTCTCCTCCATGGGAGCTGCTCCAACCGGTTTGTGGGTCTGGGTGGTGACACCTCTCGCCCCGGGGCTGATGGAGGGCTGGGAAGCGCTGGAACGCCAGGGAACAAACAAGAGCCACTTGTGTCCCGCTGGGCACAGAGCCCAGCACCGGGCAGGGACAGCGTGCTGCTCCCCAGAACAGGGCTGGGGGGGCTGGAGCCTGAACTGCTGCTGGAGCAACCACCTCACCACCTGGGGGGAAACTGAGGCACAAAAGCATGGAGGGACCCTGTCTGGTTGATGGAGCGTGAGGTGCTGGCAACCACGGCACAGACATCCCCATGCCCAGACACCAACTCTTGCCCTTTGGGATGCCAGGCTGAGCTCCAGCAGCTGCCCTTGGCATCTCCAGCCTGCCCAGGGGAAGCGGTGGGATGTGCTCCTGCACCTGGGTGGCCTGATCCCAGTCCCCTCCATCCTCCTCTGTGGGAGCAGCCGGGATATTAAGTGTCATCGCTGCGGGGAGAAATGCAAGCGGAGGAATCCTGGGAAACTGGTTTTACCCCTCCATCCTGTGCTGGCGGCAGGACGGCGGCGGCTGTGGCGTGCTCCTCCCTGGGCGAAGGCATATAACGCTCGCCATGGTCCCGGCGGCTGGCACTGCGCTGCGGGAGGCAGACAGGGAGCGATGGCCTCCATGGGGCTGCAGGTGCTGGGCATCGCCCTCTCCGTCATCGGCTGGCTGGCCTCCATCCTCTGCTGCGCCCTGCCCATGTGGAGGGAGACGGCCTTCGTGGGGAACAACATCGTGGTGGCCCAGATCATCTGGGAAGGGCTGTGGATGGACTGCGTGGTGCAGAGCACGGGGCAGATGCAGTGCAAGGTCTACGACTCCATGCTGGCCCTGCCCCAGGACCTGCAAGCCGCCCGCGCCATGGTGGTGGTGGCCATCATCTTGGCCATCCTGGGCACCCTGCTCGCCGTCGCCGGTGGCAAGTGCACCAACTGCGTGGAGGACGACACCGCCAAAGCCAAGGTCGTGATCCTCTCCGGCGTCATCTTCATCATCGCTGGCATCCTCGTCCTCATCCCCGTCTCCTGGACGGCCAACACCATCATCCGGGACTTCTACAACCCGCTGGTCACCGACTCCCAGAAGCGGGACCTGGGCTCGTCCCTCTACGTGGGCTGGGCGGCCTCCGCGCTCCTGCTGCTGGGGGGGTGATCCTCTGCTGCTCCTGCCCGCCCCGGGGCGAGAAGCCCTACTCCGCCAAGTTCACAGCCGCTCGCTCGCTGCCAGCCAGCAACTACGTGTAGGAGCCGCTGCGACTGCCCGGACCCCCCTACCCCCAGCTGCTTTGGGGGAGCCGGGACCTCCTGGGGTGCCCTTGGCTTGTGGACTCCCCTCCCTCCCCACCCACAGCTGGACTGGGAGCCAGGACGCGGGGGGGGGGGCGCTGGATGCTGGGGCGGTGTGAGGGAGCGCAGACAGAGCTGCCTTTGTTCACCGGGGGATTGGAGCTGGTGCTTTGATCTCAGTGGGGACAGGGAAGGTCCTGTCCCGGCTGCTGAGGTGCGGGGGTCCTGCTCCCTCTGGAGCGCCCAGCCAGCCATGGCATCTTCTCAGATGCCACCTGATCCCACCCCCCGCCCCCGGAGCATCCCCCTGCTCCCGGTACCGGGGATGTGCTGTGTGGTGATGCAGCTCACTGTGGCACATCCCACGGGTGGCACAGGGCTCTCGTGGGGTGAAGCCCCCCAGTACGTGCCCCTTGGGGCGCATGGCAGTGCCGGTGGGGATGGCAAACCTGTCCCGTGCGGTCACAGGGACCGGGTGTCTCTGCCAACCCCGGCGGGGGCTTGAGGGGCAGTGGGGGCTCTCATCTGCCTGTACCCTAAATTTTGACTCTGACCTACTTTCCGGGCTCGGAGCAGCTGCAGAGATGGGAGATTTTCTTGCAGCAGCTCCCCAGGGCGGGGGCATCATTATCCTGGGAGTGGGAAGGCAGCAGCTGGGCTGGGAGAACCGGTCGGGGAGGCGGGAGCAGAGTGGGGCTGTGCACCCACATAGAGGGGGGCGACTCCCAGGACCCGACCCTGTGCCGTGGGGATGTGCCCAGCCCTATGGCTCCCCTCGGAATCACCCAAGTGGGGTGCCTGAGCTGGGGGCAGGAGGCGGTGGCTCGTGCTGGTCCCCCCGGGCTGTGCCACCATCAGTCTCTGCACCGCAGCCTTCCCACATTAAACGGCAGCTGCTCAGACCCTGCCGTGCTTTGTTTTCTTTACCTCCCTCCAGCACCGGCCCAGGGGGTTGGACACCTCAGTACTGCTGGACCCCAGTCCCGGTGGGATCCCTCAGACTGGAGCCCCCTGGGATCCCAGCCAACCCTCCCCCTGCTCCAGCATCACCCATCGCTCTCCTCCCCAGGACAGGGGGTGACAGTAGGTGCCTCCATGGCACAATGCCTTGGGGGTGCTGGATGCAGCCCCATGCCAGTCCCGGTGCGATCTCCCCTGAGCCAAGAAGAAGGTGATGGGCACCAGTCAGGGTGGATGGGGCGTGCTGGCCCCGGGGCATTCCTGGCTGGGAGCACCCTGGGGCTGGCGTGGGCAATGCTGCCTGTTTTGCCTATCCTGCTTCCGGCCCGCCACTGCCCTGGCTTGGGAAGGTCCTTCCCGTGTGCCTCGCACGGTGCATGAGGACGATGGGTGATGGCAGCTGCCAAGCCCTGAGTGTTTCATGTGGGTCTAGGGGCACGAAGGCTCCCAGCTCCCCCCTGTCCCCACACTGGGAATCACGATGATGGAAAACACTCCCAGAGCCTCGTGGTGTCGGTGGCTGGGTGGGAATGTGAGCGGGATGTTCTGCTGAGCATCCTCACTGGGATCTATGGGACCACTGCTCATCCCCACCGTGGGCAGCTATGGGCCCTGTTTTGGGTGTCTCCCATGGTCCAGAGAAGGCTGCTGGGGTGGCTTCCCACCATCCTGGCCGCCTGACCTCCACTTTCACTGGGGGACGGGGACTTTGGCCCAAAGGGGCTTTCACAGACTAAGGAGGCACCAGGTCTCCGTTGGGATGCTGAGGTGCTGAGGAAGGAGCAGGAGGCCAGAGGAGCAGGAGGAAAGGCCACAGAAACCAAAACCAGGACCAGAGAAACCCCAGCGAAACCTCCCGGCAGCGCCGCAGGGTGTGCCGGCACAGCCGAAACCACACTGCTGCTCAGGGCCCATAAAAACTCACACACCTGCCCAGTATGGAGCCACTGGTATGTTTCCCCCTCATTACCAGCCACCCCACACTCTGAGTGTTACAGGGGGACGGGGTGACCCTGGGCTCCACAGCTCCTGGCTGGGGGTCTGCGCTCCGGGCAGAGCGGGGTCAGCTGCGAGTGCCCGACACGGCCATGTCGGAGGCAGACCTGAGCTCTGACCCATTCCCGGTGCTCCAGAGAGGAAACTGGGTGCAAAGGGCGCTGCCGAAGGTGAAGCCAAGCCTGTCCCTGCTCCAGGAGCAACTGGGGCTGCGGGGAGGGAAGGGGCTGTCCCCTATTCCCTGCAGCCGGGAAGGCTGAAGGACCAAGCATGGGGCAGGGCATGGAGTGGCTGCCACGGCAGGATGGGGTGAGGGGGGCAAGGAAGTGGGATCTGTGCTTTGGGGTGAGCTGGGATGGGCACAAGCGTGCCCCTCAACCTGCTCCCCAAAATCCAGACTCTCCCTGGCAGTCACCATGTGCGAGGCCCAGCTGGGATGGGGTGATGGCAGAGGACAGTTCTGTCTGAGGGGACATCGTAGTGGAAAATGTGACAGGCGGGGAGCTCCTGCGCCTTGGGGCTTGAGTGCTCAGTGCCACACGTGTCCCCACGTGTCCCCATGTCCTGCAGCAACGCCCCGTGTGCCCGTGAAGGCCGTGCTCCCCAGAAGCCTGCCCGGCTCAGGGCTGTGTCCTGTCCCTGCAGGTGCTATCGATGGCGACGATGACGATGCAGCTGGGCGGGCTGATGCTGGCCATGCTGGGCTGGCTGGGCTCCATCCTCACCTGCGCCCTGCCCATGTGGAAGGTGACGGCCTTCATCGGCTCCAACATCGTGGTGGCCCAGGTCTTCTGGGAAGGGCTGTGGATGAACTGCGTGTACGAAAGCACGGGGCAGATGCAGTGCAAGGTCTACGACTCCCTGCTGGAGCTCACCTCCGACATGCAGGCCGCCCGGGCCTTGGTGATCACCTCCATCTTCGCGGCCTTCTTCGCCTGCCTCACCGCCTTCTCGGGCGCGGACTGCACCCGCTGCGTGGATGACACAAGCACCAAGAGCAGGATGTCCGTCGTGTCAGGTATCATCTTCATCCTGTCCAGCATCATGCTGCTCATCCCTGTCTCCTGGTCTGCCAACAGCATCGTCAGCAGCTTCTACAACCCCATGGTGCCCCAGGCCCTCAAGAGAGAGCTGGGGGCTGCCCTCTACATCGGGT
Organism: Hypotaenidia okinawae; assembly: GCA_027925045.1. Taxonomy (NCBI): domain Eukaryota; kingdom Metazoa; phylum Chordata; class Aves; order Gruiformes; family Rallidae; genus Hypotaenidia; species Hypotaenidia okinawae. The sequence continues at coordinate 3,497,515 of BSDF01000020.1, forward strand.
GGGCCTCCAGCGCCCTCCAGCTCTTCGGTGGGGGCATCCTGTGCTGCTCGGGACCCCCATCCCAGCAGGATCCCTACGCCAGGAAGTACAGAGGGGTGAAATCTTGTGGCCCGATGGGCTACCCCATGAAGGACTACGTGTGAGCCACCGTGCCCGGGGGCCAGCACCTCTGTCCCCATTCTGCCTCCCCTCTGCCACCCTCTGGCACATCCCCATGGTGGCTGCACCCCCAGCACCCTCCTGCCCGTGCCCTTCCCCAGTGTGCTGGGGCTGTGCTGGCGACTGGCTATAAACATCTTGGTGCCACTGAGGCTGCCTGGGCTCCTTGTGAATGGTTTTGGGCGGGGGGGAAGGATGGGGACATGTCCCAAGGATGTCATGCCCTGACAGCTCAGGGGCTGACACCCTCAGTGCCTGGCATGTCCCCGTGTCCCCATGAGGGTGCAGCTGTAGCCAGCCAGGAGGCTGCCAGTGGGGAAACTGAGGCAGGGAGGGGGTGCTGAGCCAAGAAGGGCACAGGATGACACCAGGCTCCTAGAGCTGGGTACTTTGAGCCCCCAGGGACTGGGAGGGGACACGAGAGAAAAAACCAAATTCCCCCTCCCTGGTTCCTGGCCAACCCCCTCTGACACACACAAAAGGGTCTGCAGAAGCCCCACTGCTCCAGGAACAACACAAGGCAGGCAGCAGAGGTGGGGGGTTTATTCAACAGCCAAGGGGACAGCTGCAGCCCCCGATGACACAGGGGACAGCACCGGGTTCAGACCGGGGTGAGGGGAAGAGGGGCACAGGGCAGCTACCCACAACAGACCCCAAAACCGGGGTGGTGTGTGTGGGGGGGCAGGCACTGTGGAGGAGTGATAAGAGCCACGGGGAGGGTGAGTGTGGGAGAAGTGGGAGAAGTGGGACACGGAGCTGGGAAGAGCTCCAGAGGCGAAGGGGAGGACCCTGTTCCCCAGGGCGGTGGGAACGGGACAGGCAGGACCAGCTCTGCAGGAAGAGGAAAGGAAAAGGGGAAACAGCCCCACAAGATTTGGGTAAAACAGTTCCCAGGGGTGCAGCAGAGGAAGGGGGAGGCAGCTGGGCAAGGGGCTGGAGGAACAGGCTTGGCCAGCAATGCAGGGAGCAGCCGTGGGCTCCCATGTCTGGCCACCCTCCTTTCCCACCCAGACCATGAACTACAAAGCTGCAGGAAAATGGGATGAAAGGCAGAGATGGTGCTCCCAAAGCTGCCCCAGCTGGGTGTCACCCAGGCACGGCTGGTCCCTGTTGGGATGCGGAGGAATCCTGGACCTCAGAGTGCATTGGGTTCACTCCTGGGGTGGGGGGAACACGGCGATGGGGACCCACCTCCAACAGTCCCAGGTAAAGGCCACAAGACTCTGGGGTGGGGAAGATGAGAGAGGAACTAGATTTTGACCATGGATGTGGGAGGGCTCCCGAGGAGGAGAAGGAGTAGGACCACAGGACATGGTGATGAGGACCCAGCTCCAATGGTTGGACAGGTAAAGACTGTGGGGTGGGGAAAGTGAAGAAGGATACGGATCTTTGACTGAGGTGGGCATGGTGGGGAGGACATCCTGCCTGTGAAGAGCCAGCTGGGCCTGCAAGATGTCATGGTGAAACAAGGAGACCCTCCCCATGCTGCTGAGCAGGCAGTGTCCCACAGCACAGACCTCGGGGAGTGGGGAAGGAGCTGGGGAAGGGAAGGGGATGTTTTGGCTCTGACTGCTCCCCACAAACCTCATCACCCCCTGGCAGCTGCCTTGCTCTGGAAGGGGGTGGCTGGGCTGGGTTCTACAAGGGCCTAAGCGCTCAGCCTCCTCTCCCCAGAGCCAGGTGATCTCTCAGCTCTCCTGGAGGGGGGTCACAGGGCATTTCTGATAGATGTAGATCACCCCGGAGATGTAGCCGGTGCCCTGGGTGCTCTCCTCCTTGGAGGTGGCCCTCTCCCAGCGCTCAACCTCCTGGACCAGGACCTTCTGCCAGGCTCCCTGCTGCTCCAGGCTCTGCAGCATGGCCTCCAGCTCTGCCTTATACCGCAGGTTGGAGGGGTTGCTCCTCGTTGTCAGGCAGAGGAATCCTCCTGTGGTGAGAGGGGATGGGTGACACCGACACCAGGTGTCTCCCCATGGGGACGGTGTCCCTTGGAAGGGCAGGGGCACCCCAAAGGGCATCACCTGGCACTGGCAGGCTGGGGCAGGCAGGGATGGGCAGGCCAGGAGGCAGGATGGGCAGGGATGGGCATGGACTGGCCAGTCAGGAGACAGGATGGGCAGGGGACGAGCAGGGCATCGCACCCAAATACATGCTGTCACACCTCAGGAATGCCACTGCCACCTCCTGCCAAGTCCCCCTGCCCAACCCTGCTGACAGCAGGGCTGGGGGCCCGGTGCCACTGCACGTCCCTGCCGGTACCTGGCAGCAGGGACAAGGCCACATCCCGGCTGTGACACCAGGATGGCACCTACCCACAGACCTACATCCACTGGGACCGGTATCCTCATCCTGCCACCCCGGGGCCCGGTGGAGGGGGGACACGGACAGGACACACAGCGGGGGCCGGGGGGACCCCCCTCACCTGGCTTGGTGACGCGGAGCAGCTCCGGCACGGCCGTGCTGGGCACCTGCCCCTCACCCAGAGCCCCCACCACCGTCACGGCGTCGTAGTGCTCTGCGGGGACACGCCTGGCATCACCGGGGGAGGGAGGGGTCCCTCCGGGGCAGCCCCCATCCCCGGTGCCCGCCCGTTACCTGCGGGCGCGGGGAGCGGCTCCTGGCCCAGGACACAGCACCGCAGCTGCCGGTAGAGGCCGGTGCTCCGCGCCCGCTCCAGCATCCCGGGGCTGCCGTCCACGCCGTGCAGACAGCGGAAGCCGCGGCGGTGAAGCTGCGGGGACAGCCAGCCGGTACCGTTAGCTCCGCGGCTTTCCGCGGCCCTCCCCGGCCCCCGGCCCGTTCCGCCCGGTACCTCCTGCGCTACGAGCCCGGTGCCGCAGGCCACGTCCAGCAGCCGCGCCCCGGCGGGCGGTGCGGGAAAGGCGAAGGCGAGCGAAGCGGCGGCCAGGTGCGGTGCCCGGTACTCCAGAGCCGCCACATCCTGCGGGGACACGGGCGGTCAGCGGCGCCGGGGAGAGGAGCGGGGAAGCCCCCGCGGCTCCTCCCCCCGCCTCCCCTCCCGCCGGTACCTGCTCGTAGCGAGCAGCCCAGCCGTCGTACAGCCGCAGCCGCTCGGGCAGCGCCGAGTCGCTGTGCACGGCCGCCACCCGCTCCAGCACCGCCGCCGGCACCCGCATCCCCCGGCCACGGTCACGGCCCCGGCGCGCCGCCGACTCCGTGCACCCGCCCCCTCGGGGACGCACCCGCTCTCTATTGGCTCCCTGCACCCGTCCTGGCTACGCCCCCGCTCTCTATTGGCTCTCTATACCCGCCCCTCCAGAGACGCCCCCAGAATCCCATTGGCCGCCGAGCCCAGCCCGTCACGGCCTCTGTTATGGGAAGCGGCGACCCGGGCGCGACCAAGTGCTCCGGGGGACGCGGGGGGGAAAGACCGAGCGCGCCGGGCGTGACCAAGCGGCCGGGGGGGTGTCCGAGTGCTCGGGGCTTGGAGGGGGGGCGGGCAGCGCTGCCCCGCGGGGTGACCGGATGCCACGGGGATGGTGCCGCCTCCGCTCCGGGCCTGCCGGGCCGCGGGGGACCCGTCGCACCCCAAGCCCCACCCTGCCCGTCCCGCTCGCAGGCCGGGCGCTGCCTTCTCGCCCCCAACCCCCGGTGCCGCTCCGCTCCCCCGGCCCGGCGCCGTCGGCATCTCCCGCCGCTCGGTCCCACCGGCGCAGGGACGAGCGAGCGGCGGGCACGCTGCTCCGCCACCACGCGAGCCCATCCCGGCGCCCCGCGTGTCGGGGTGACCCCTCACCCCGCGCATCCCCCACCCCCCCCCAGCGAAGCGGTCACCCGCCGGGGGGGGGGCTGGTCCTGACCTGGGTCCCGTCCCGTGTGTGTTCCCCCCGCCACCTCCACCTGCCCAACCGTAACACGGGGCCGGCGTCCCGCCCTGCCCCGCCCTGCCCCGCCCCGCCCCGCACTGCCCCGCACTGCCCCTCGCCCGCGGTGAGAGAGGAGCGGCAGGCGGAGATGGGGAGGATGGGGAGGGGGGAGGTGGGCAAAGCACGGGAAGGAGGAACGAGCATCTCGGCCGAATGGGGTCTGGGTTTGGGCACGGGGAGGGGGACAGGACCCGCCGCCGAGTGAGGGGGTGGTGAGACGCCTTCTCCCTCGATCTGTGAGCCCGCTCCGGGCGGGAGGGGTCGGATGGATGGGACCCCACCCGAGGGGGTCCCCGCGGGAAGCCCCACGCACGGCGCTCAGGGAGTCGCCGCTGTGTCGGGACAGGCTCTCGTCTGTCGCCGGATCGACCCACCCTCGAGTTCGTGGGGCAGGACGTGGGACAAGCCCCCCCGCTTGTGGGACCACCGCCCACGCCTGTGACCCATCGCTCGCCTTCTGGCTTCTTCCAGGAGCGGAGCGGGCAAATCCAGCCGCTAATTAATGACGGAGAGAACATGAGGGAGTCCCGAGGGCGCTGGGGGCTCTCGGCACCCCCTGCTCCGCTCCGCGCCAGGGCTGGCGGCTGGGTGATGCCCCTTCGCTGCCCCGTGTGCATCCAGCTTCGCCTGTATCCCGCCGTCCGGGGCCCGGGACTTGCCCAGGGTCACACGTGGGGGCTGGCTGTGCCCCTCGGCCGGGCAGTGCGGGTCGGGGGCCTCGAGAGGGAGCCCTCCGCCCGCGCTCGGCCCCGCCCGACACCCCCTCCTTCCCCTCCACCCCCCTCCCCCGGCACCCCCGGCGAGCGTCCCCCGGAGGGCAGCAGAGGGGCCGGGCCGGGCGGCGAGGGGTCGGACCCACGGGAGCAGGACTGACTTACGCCACGGACACACGGACGGCTCCTGCACCGGGGGCTGCGGCCCTGCGACAGCTCCTGCCGCCGCACAAGGGTACTTTGTCCCCTCCGCAGCTGCTGGCACGGGCCCGATCCTGTCGTCCCCCTCCCCAGCCCCGCACCTCCCGCCTCAGCGCACATCCCGAGCCCGGGGGAGAAAGGACAGTCATCCTTTCCTTGGGGCACCTACCTGAGCCCCACAAAGTGCAGGACCTGCCCTGCCAAGGGGAGCGCTCCACAGGGCACAGAGTTGGGCTAGGAACAGGGCAGGAGCATCCCATGGGGTACCAGCCAGTTGGACCCGGAGAGTCCTGTAGAGAGGCAGGGGCAGGAGAGTGCATCTCACCACGGCTGAGGCGGCACGGGATAGATGGGGTGTGGTGGTGGGGGGCTGCACAGTGCATCCCATCCACCGCCTCAGCCGTGGTGAGACAGGCTGGCTCTGTGCTTGTGTGCTCAGGGGGACACAGCCCCAGAACTGTCCTACCCTTCCATAAACCCCTCTGGTATCCAGGGACAAGTGGATTACATCCCTAACACGCACCACTCGGCACCACGAGCTCCCCTGGATCGCTGGGCTCCTGCCCAACTTCTCAGTTAGTGAATCCAGGCGTTGCTGGGATTGATGGTGGACGGGGATGGTGCCACGCCACCAGCTCCTGACACCCATGTGGCTTGTGACCTGGTAGAAAGAAGAGGCTGAGATGTGAAACCAGCGTGGCACGGCTCGGAGCTGGCTGGAGATCAGACAGGAGGAACAGGCAGGTGGGAGGAGCAGCTGATTCAGGACTGCTCCCATGGCTGGGACAGGCTGTCCTCCCGCCAGTGACCTGCACAGCCTGTGCCACACGCAGCCTTGGGGACCCGATGTATTCCCTGGCTGCCGCCTGCCACCCCGCAGGGTGTGTGTGTGTGTGTATGTGTGTGTCCCCTCTGACCACAGCCGCTCCCCTGGGGTCAGGATGCAGCAAGATGTCTCTGCCGTGCTGAGAACATCCCCGGGCTACGGTGCTCCCACATCAGCCCCAGCCCTAGTACATGTGCCACCCACATCCCACTCCCCAGCTCGCCCAGTCCGTGGTGCTCCCTCCCTTCCTGCGTGCCTGATGTATGGTGCTCCCATCCCTCTTGCACCCCCAGTGAAGGGTGACCCCATCTCCTGCACCATTGGCTCCATCCTCTCCCATATCCCAAACCTACAGTGCCCCCAGCCCCCTGTACCCCCAGTGTGTGGTCCTCCCACCCCCCTACACCCTGCACAGCAGTCCCAGGTCAGTACATCACCGGGCATGGTGCTCCCCATCCCCATTCCTCACTGTCCCCATCCCAGACACCAGCAGCTCTGCTGCAGGGTGCCTTCCCTCTGGAGCTCTCACCCCAGGGCCCTGCTCAGCCTCTTCCAGCGCAGGCAGCCCCACACAGTCTATCTCCACACCCCCAGCCCACGAACCTCACTCCCCTGTCTGCCCCAGCTGCACCATCCCCTTTCCCCTTGCTTCCCCTCCTTCTCCCCACTGCCATCTCCTCTCTTCCCTCCATCCAGGACTTCCACACCCCCTAACCCCTGCCTGCTCTGTCACACCCCATCATGGCCTGTTACCCCTTTCCCATCCTGGCAGCCCTTCCTTCAGCCTGGCACCCCACACTGCTGCCTCCCTGCTCCCACGCCCGTGGGCCGTGCCTTGGCATCACCCTCAGCCCTGTGACTCAGTGTCCCCGTCTCTCGTGGGACTGCACCCTCGTGACTTGGCGCCAGGCACACCCCAGGAGCTCCCTGTCCCCGTCCCAGCCGCTCTGTGTAAATCCTGGTGTGTCACTGGGTGCCCGGGAAGGGCTGCTCACATCCTCATGGCTGGGTGGGATTTCCCTGGCCACCTCCCCTGGCCACCAGCCTGGCTGCCCAGTTTGCCCCTGTGAGGCTCAGCCCAGCTCCATGGTCTCATCCCCTTGGTTTTGCCTGTGGGTCTGGGGAAGTGACTGCCACCTCCTGGGAAGCAGCAGGGCTGGGCTGGGTGTGATCTGGGAGGTGGAAGCTGGAATCAATAATTAAGTTCAGATCATTAATAAGGTGCAAACTTTCACTGGAGCAGCAGCTGGTGAGTGGATCAGGGGCTATAAATAAGCAAAGGGTTTCCTGTGACTCGTAACAGATGACAGGGTGTTTTTGATAGGGCTGGGTGTAGTGTAGAAAGCCCCAGGTAGTCTGGACCTTCTCTGTTGGGGTCCATCCTGATGATCCCGAAGCATTTCTGGAGGTTTGACGAGGCCAAGCCATCTCAACCCTGCCTGCACAGGGACTTACGTGGCATTCAGGGACCTGAACCTTAAAAAGCAATTTGGAATTCCCCCCACCAGCACCCAACCCAAAAGACATTCATAAAGGAGGACAGCCTGTTGCACCCAACTGCCCCTATTTATTTTATCCCCAGGCTCCTCCTGGGCCCCAGACCTTCCTTTCTCAGGGGCATCTGTGAATCTCAGCTCTGCTTGGAGCCACCAGCTCGCTTTTGGTAGGAGGGATGGAGGATCCCTTGGCTGCTTCACCCCCTGCAGATGAGGACTGTGGGTTCCTTTGGGGAGTGGAGCCAAGTAGGTCAAACTGGTATTGTTTTTTTTCTTTGAAATGAGCTAAACCTGAGCTGGGCTTTGCCAGTTCCAACTGGGACTGAATCACCAGCCATGGACCATGCAACACGTTCAGGAAAGGCATGGGTGGAAGGTGGGGTCTGGCTTGACCAGCAGAGAGAAATGGGCTGAGGTGACAGTGGTTTGGGTGGTGGTGACCATGTACTGACAGCTGGCCTTTTGCAAAGCTTGAGGACATGTTCTTTTGTGGTTGAAATGATGTCAACCCAGCTCTCCCAGTGTTGAGTCTTGCCCCTGCCTGTGCTGGAGGATTTCAGCTCTGGAGGCTTTTACTGGAGGATTGCATCTTTGGATTCCCTGGCTGGAGCTGCGTGTCTGAATGCTCTCCAGCCCGTGTTGATCCACATGACCTGCTTAGGAAGTCTGGTGGTGGGTCCATCCTAACTCACAGTTGCAGCTGGAAGAGGCTGTACAAGCAACATCTTGGAGAAGGAAGGAGGGAGAGCAGCAAAGGGAAGGCTACAGACTGAGAACTGCTACGTCACAGCTCCTGGGAAGAGCATGTGAGGGAGAACAGGGCAGGACAGCTGCCTGGTCCTTCAGAAACAGCTTTAAGGGAATAAGTTCAGAGAGAAGCCAGGGGTCTGGCCAAACTGAGATCTGCTGTTATCCCAGGAACCAGGAGGAACAGCCCAGACAGCGGAAACAGCACTACATCACTGGAGATGGGGTAGCTTGAGGCACAGGCAGATGCAGCCCAACCTGCTGGGACAGCTGATGGGTTTCCCAGGGTCTCCAGGGAGGACAGAGGTGGTCACTGGCCATCCCAGTGGTCCTGGGCAGGTGTGACCACGGCTGGCTCTGGGATGGATGGTTGGTGTTGGGTGGGAAGCGCAGCCGATGGCCTCCTGGCAGGGGTGGGCTGGAGGTCTGGGTAGACCCCGTTGTTCTCAACAGCCTGACGATGAGCTTCTGTCTTACGGCACTTCCAACACCGGCTGGAGAAACCTCACCCGTGGGTGCTCTTGGAGAACAGGTCAGCCAGGAGCTCACGTGGGTGCCAAGGGTGGGTTCAGCTCAAGTTCAGGGAAGAAAAAATCCCCCTGGGGATTATCACACAGAAAGCTGCAGTTCTGGCTCCTGAGCCACCCGCTGAGCTGGGAAAGTCCCTGAGGATGTGTCACCCTGTGCCAGTCCCCTGTCCCTGGAGTTCAGCTCTGTGCTGGAGGAGATGTGGGGTGATGCACGGTGCCCTGGGGTGCTGGGGAATGCAGTGAGGGTCCCTTCTGCAGCAAGCAAAGGGACACGTGTCTGGTCCTTGACTGCAGGAGGGTGTTGGATGCTGGGTCACCATGAAGTGAGAATCTCTGGGACTGGTTTGGCTCCTGATCCTCAACACCAAGACTATGCATCTGAACACTCCACATCCCTGTGAGAAGCCCTGAAGGACCAAATCAGAGGTCAGAATAATTCTCATGTGTTGAAGAAATGATCTTACAACCCCTCTCCCACCCCCACCCCCCCCAAACACAACCCACCTTGTTAAGGGAGATGCTCTAAGAGGAAACTCTCAGGCAAGAGGATGTGGTCAGGCTGACCATGTTGGAAAGGAGAGGGGCTGGAGGAGCATCATGGGGGCTGGAGACCAGGGTGAGGAGGGACCTGGTCTGATCCTTCCCAGCAAGGGAAGGACTAGGATTTGTGGGTCAAGGTGGCAGCAGTGCAGTAACAGTGTTGGAGGATATTTCTGTGCCCAAAGTCTCTCTCTGGGTTCATCCCATCCCTACTTTTGAAGGTTTCTTCTTTGAAGGTTTGTCTCTTGCAGCCCACATGACACCACATGCTTGGCTAAGCCAAAGACAGCCTTCCTCTTCCAGACCAAGCCATACTCATGTCTGCTCTCCTCTGGAGCTGCCCTGCCACAAGACTGAGGCGGGGGGTCACCCCTTGGTGCTACAGCCCCGTCACCTTCACCAGATCTGGTCTGCAAGCCGGCACGGTGGGCTTTGGAGGAAGATGTCTGGTCTTGGATGGGTGGCAGAGCTTCATGTGCCTTGTCTCTGTGACAAACAAGAGCAGAGCTGGGTGGAAGAGACCTCAGGAGGTCCTCAGCCCAACCTCTACTACTGCCAACACTGGGCTTAGTGTGCTGTGGGCAGCAGGAACTTCTCCATGTCAGTGTCCCAGCTCCTGGCTTGGGCAGGAGGATAAGTAAGGGCTCTGTGACTCCTGCTCTGCACCTCTCCTGTGGTTCTTTCAGGGTGCAGAGGAGCTTGGTCCCTTCCTGGGCTGTGGCTCAAAAGATAAACCAGGTGTTGGGGATGTGTGGGGGTGTGAGAACCCGGCCCTGAGGTGGGAAGGGTTTGGGCTCTTGATGCTTGCATGCCGGTCGCAGGAGAGCCGTGCTTCACTGCTGGGTGGATGGAGCTCAGCGCCTCACCTCCAGCCACCCCTGCTCACTGCCAGTTCCCAAAGTGCTGGCCATACATCAGGGTCCTTACTGTGACCTGCTGCCCCCCCTGCCAGGCTTGGAGATCCACACACAGGCCTGGATGCTTGCAAGCTGTGTGCAGCACAGATGCTTTGGGTGATGCCAGATCTCCTATGTTTCTTGGCCCCGGGTTCCTCAGCCATCTCTCCAGGTATGTAACTATCCCAGCTATTTCCTGCTGTACTGCAAAAGGAAAGGGAAAAAAAAAAGAGGAATTAAAATTATAAATGAAATAATACACCCCTTCCCCCCCCTGTTTGATAGAAATACAGACTGCAGCTGCCCAGCCCCTGGCTGGACAAGCAGCATTGCAGACGGATTGCGTGGTGCAGCCTCACAGCCAGCACCCCCCCATGCCCTGCTTGTTCCCTTTGGCAAGGGGAGCAGGGGGGTGAGGGTGGGGGCTGCCACGGTCATGGCCCAGACCCAGCTCCATCGCAGCTGGAGAGATTTAGGGGCTGCTTTCCTCCTCCTGACAAGCACATCCTGGGTCGGTGTGCTTCTGCCCGGAGTGGAGAGGGGAGCTGGGGGCACCTCATGGAGCTGCCCTGTCCCCTTTCAGGGGCTGATGGGCAGAGGGGAGCAGCCTCCTGTCAGCTCTGGGGAGTCAGGGGTGGTGAGGGACCCCCCTGTCCCCCTCCTCACTGTATCACCCTAGGGACTAGTGTGTGTCTTCCCATGATGAGAGTGCCAGGGGCCTGATATCCAAGGATTACACCCCATAAACCCAAATCCCCAGGCTGGTGCAATGGGTGCTTCCCAGCCTGGGCAGGGAAAACCACGCTGGCTGTACAGCTCTCCACAGGGGTCTGTCACCTCTGGGATGGGGTGACAGCAGTGCCAGGGTCTGAACTGCTCCAGGACCTTTGCTATGTGGGTGCTGTGCTGGGGTGGGGGGCTGGGGGGCACGGACACGTGGCCTTGAGCTCTGTCCTTGGTAAGAGCCTCCAAGTGCCAGTGTCCTACAGCCCAGGGACTTGTGTCTGCAGCTGATACTTTGCTCCTCCTGGAGCACAGTCACCTTTTGCTGTCCCTGGGCTTGTCCCCGATTGCCCTCTGCAAGGGTGATGGATACTGGGGGGAACAGGTTTGTGATGGGATACAGGAGCAGGGCTGTGGTGGGGAGCAAGACCTGGAGACCTGATGGCCACCGGGCTTGGTGCTGTTTTGAGCTCTCTGAGGGGGTGTTGGGCAGGAGGAACCTGTTCCTCCATGGCCTTGCCAGACATCTGTGCCAGCTTCAGGCAACAGGAATGGCAAGAGAGGCTCCAGCTCAAGGTCTCTGGGTGCATTGAGGCTGAGGTCAGGGTGAAGGACTGGATCTCTCCTCCAGCTTGCACCCCACCAGCCCCTGACTGCTCATCCCCTGCTCCTGCTTGCTCCCTGCTGATGGGGTCTCAGTGCCCTGGCTCTCTCATCCTGGTTGTGCAGGAGGAGGAGCAGGGATTTTTACAGTTATGGGGTGCAACCTGGAAGAGAGAATGGCCTCAGGTCACCTCCAATGGCCAGAGCTGTGAAGGGATGTGTCTTGCCAGGGCTCAGACCCCTCGACTGCCATTAATTAAATGAGTGAGGTCCTGGGCAGCTTCTGAGGTGCAATGCCAAGGAAGCATCTTCCCCAGGCTCCTGTCAGCACCCTGCCCAGCACTGCTCAGGTCCCCTGGATCTGTGCATCCAAAGGGTGGGGGATGCAGACTGGTGCTGCCCCCTGGCACTTCAGACCCCTCTTTTCCCTGCTGAGGGAGGGCTGGGATGCTCACCTGGCCCCCAGGCTGGCGGTGCTCTGCTGGGGCTGGGTACCATAGGGAGCCCCATGGCAGCATCCCCACATGCCACCAGCCTCATCCATGGGCAAGACCCTCTGCCCTGGCCCTTGCTGAGGGTGAGCTCTCTGGGGCAGGCAGTGGTTGGTGTGTGTGGTAGGTCTTTTGTTATTCTGTCTGCTCTTTCCTGGGCTCAGGGCAGGCAAAGCCATGGCTGGAATTCCAGTTTCACTCTAATGATGCTGTTATCTCTCTGCCCCCGTCTGGTTTCACTCATGCTTTGGGTGGCTGTCTGCTGTGAATGGATGTCTCCACTATAGCAAGGGCTGTTCCAAAGCTTTCCCTGCCTCTGCCCTTTTCCACTTCCCACACCACCCTCACAGACCTCTGCACGACCCGGAGCCCTGATCCCAAAGGAGGAAGCCCCTGCACCACAGGCAGGGTAGAGCTCCTAGGGATATGGCACCTGCAAACCAGGACTTGGCCTCTCCCCTCAGCTGGGAATGGGGCTGTTTTGGCCAGGAGACCCTTCAAGGTGATGTAGTAGGACCATGGGGTGAAGAGGAGGAGGAGGGGAGGAGCAGTGAAGGCACACTGGGGGCTGCACTGTTCCCTGCCCCACATGATCTGTGGGGATGGATTAAAGCTAAAGGAAGGAAGGGTTAGATTAGATATTAGGGGGAAGTTCTTTCCAGAGAGAGTGGTGAGGGGCTGGAACAGGCTGCCCAGAGAGGGGGTGGGTGTCCCATCCCTGGGGGTGTTCAAGGCCAGGTTGGATGGGGTCCTGGGCAACCTTGTGTAGCTCCAGGCCTGGAGGTTGGTGTCCCTGCCTGTGGCAGGGGGTTGGAGCTCTGTGATCCTTGGGGTCCCTTCCAACCCTAGACCAGTCTGGGATTCTGTGACTCTATGATCTGGGTGCAGCAGGACAGGACTGATGTGATGGGCCCTGGCTGCAATGGGGCAGTCGAAATTCAGTGGAATTTTTCCTGATGGAAATGTTTTCCCCACCCCTGGGAGTGGTCACACAGGGGAATGAGGACCCAGAGAGGTGGTGGGATGTCTTCTCTTGGAGATGTGGAAGACTTGACTGGACACAGCCCCACTCAACCTCAGCACATGGGACCTGCTGTGCTGGGGGAGCGGGGCTGGACCAGATGCCTCCAGGACCCTTCCAACCCCAGCTACCCAACCATTTACTGGTAGCTGACAGGGACACTGCCCCATCCAGGTGATGGTCATTCCTGAGGGGGGAAGACACTGAGAGATGGCATCACTGGGGGCTGCTGAGGGTCACACCATAGAGGATGTTTGCAGAAGGTGCAGGATGGAGGACATCCCTAAGTGTGATCTGGGACCCTTGTAACTGAGCTCTGGTCTGTTCATCACAGGCTCTGGTTGAAGCTGATTTCCCAGCACACTTGTTTGGGATGTGACCCTCCTCCTGGCTCCAGCATCCGACCTGCCACCAGGATGTTCCTGACCTGACAGCATTGCTCTGCTGATGGAGCTGTGTGTCATGGCCAGAGCAGGTCTTGATGGGCTTCTCCTGGACATGGTGACCCTGAACATGAGCCTGCACCCTGGGGACATTCCTGCTGCCCCATCATGGTGCAAACTCATCTTTCCTCACTGTCCTCTCCAGCTCCCAGGGCCACTCCCCACACCTCAGCCTCCTAGACCCTTCAGCTGATGTGTCCCCCATGGACCAGGGTTGGGATCTCTGGGTTCAAGGGCTTTGTTTCACCACTCTCACATCTCTCTGTGCAACAGCAGTGCAGCTCCTGCAGTCCCAGTGTCCCTGGGACTCAGGAATGGGTCCTGCACCCCCTTCTAGGGTGGCTGGTTGCCACGTAAAGCAGGACATGTCCCTGTGCCCCTCTGGCAGTTCCCAGGCATCGCTCCATCCGCCATGCTAGAGCTGGTGTGACAGTGCTGGGGACACTGAGATATCTGTGGGTGCTAATCTTCAGGGCCATCAGACCAGGCACTGAGACAAAATCCAGCTCTAATTTGCCTCGTCCAGTAATTCTTCCTGACAAAAACAATTAAGTTTCTCAGGCAAGAGATGTTCTGTGCAAAGAGCCGTTGCCAGATGCTTTTGCTTTTTATATCTGTGGTATTTAAGGATCTTTTCCTAATACTCACTCATTATTTTATGAGGCACAGGCCGGTTCTGCTTGCCCTTTTGAAGCTCAGTATCACACTCATGTTCGTTTGTTGCCTCACGGCTTCCCTAACTCTATGTGAGGGGTTTTCCATTGGGTTTTTTGTTGTTGTTGTTGTTGTTTGGTGGGGTTTGTTTGTTTGTTTGTTTGTTTGTTTAAAGTTATTTTAAATAAACATTCCTGATTTGTAAAGGGCCCTGTGAGACAGGGCAGGGAGTGGGACTGGCTCCAGCCCTTCCAAGCTTGCTGAGGCTGCAGGAGAACTGAGGTCAAAGCTGGAAAAACTTGAGCACATGGCAGAGAAGAGCCCAGGCTGGTGGCAGCCTGGCTTCTCAAGGGGAAAACACGAGCTGTCTTTCCTCTCTCCATCTTTGCCCACCTCTGGCAACCATCTATACAGCAGTGCTGCTGGTGGGCTGATGGTCCTCTGCCCCCTCACCTGGGACCGTTACAACTCCAGTCTGTTCCTCCTGCTTGGTTCCATCCCATCCCCACTTTCCCCCTCTCCTGTTCATTACTAGTCTCAGCGCTGCTAGTCCTGATCCTGGGAAAGGGAGGAGGCAGCTTTGGGGAAGGGCACCCCAGGAGGGTGCAGCACTGGTACCGTTGGGGACCGGCACCCCAGGGAGGATGCAAAGGCTTGTATCCCTTGGAAGCGGTGTGTTAGCATCTGGAGAACATCTGGATGGGATGTGGCAGAGTGTGAGACCAGCTAGGTTTTGGGGTGACTCTGTGCTGTCTGAAAGGTGTCTGGGTGCTAGCGCTGGGTAGGCTTCGTAGTCTCTATCATCCTGCCTGGTGACCCCAGCATTGCTGGCTGGTCATTGCGGATGATTTGGGCTGGGGTGGGTGCTGTTTGACTGATTCTGTTCCAAGTGTTATCTTGTTTGGCCTCTCCTGGAGCCATGAGGGATGTGGGAGACTTGGGGGTGGGGGGGCGGGAAGCAGAGAGGGGCTGGGAGGATGCTGAGCAAGGGTGCAGCCAATGTACAAGGTGTGGACTCAACATGAGCATCCTGATGCAGCAGCCCCCCAAGGCAGGTCCCAGGCCTCTTGTGCCACCAACACATTCCCCTGGTCAGGGGAGAAAGAGCAACCTGGGAGTGGGTAACTGTGTTCCTCCTGCCTGCATCTCCATCGCTCTCAGCTTAGAGGCTGCGCTGGAGAGTAAGAAAACCTATGCGGTCGCGTTTGTGGCAGGTGCTCCTGTGGCTTGGGATGACCTTTCCCAGTGGGCTCCATCCCAGGGATTCAGTCACTCCATAAATCTCCCTTCCTCAGCCATGGCAGGCCACGGAGAGGCAGCCCTGACTCAAGGCTGGGAGTGTCCAGCTGCGGACGCTATCTCAGCGGAGGAGCCGTGTGTGGGGGTGCCAGCGTTTCCAGGCCAGAGACAATCGGCCTTTATTTCCCTGCCACAGAGGAAAAATAATAAACATTCCTGGGGTTTGTTTTCAGGCTGCTTTGTGGAATAAATCTCAGACTGTTGTTGTCTCCCCGGGCTCCCCCCGGCCTGCAGAACTGCCTGTTCTCACTCCATGAGTCACTGAGGCCTACGCCGACGCTGACGGCACCTCCGAAACCCGCGCGGCGGCCTGGGGCCTGCTCCGTGTTGGATGTACTGTAGATACCTAGAACAGAGCTGCTCCGTACCCTCAGGGAGCTCAGGTGGGCACTAGTGTCCCAGCAGCAGCCTGGACAGCCCTTGCCACCTGGTCCTCTGGACCTGGGACTTCCAAATCTAACCACACGAGATGCTGCAGATGGCCAAGGGGAAGGGGCTGTCCCATGGGGCAGGGGCTGTCCCAGAGGAGACAGGCGTTGTGCAGGAGTCAGCGGCCTTTGCCTGGGTGAGAAGAAGATCCAAGGGATGCTATGGCCTCTGTCCTTCTACCTGTGGGAATGCCTGTCAGGAGCTCCCGTTGTGGTATGGTGGGATCTGTCCCTCTCCCACGTGGTGTAGAAAGCCTGGCCTGATGTAGGCCCTCACGCTGGAGATGAGGCTCCGTAAGGGAGGAGCTGACCATAACCCCACTGTGGCTAATCCCCACGGAAGGATCCGGACACCACAGGAGGCACGTTGGGTGGGAATGGTCCACACAACGTTGGCACCACCACTGATGGATCAGTCACACGGGTAACCCCACACGTTGGGTTACATGGGGGTGGGAGGCAGCAGGCAGTGATGGGTGGGCACCTCCTGAAGCAGCAGTTCTTGGCGTGACCAACAAGCAAGCACTACCCACACCATCTCTAATGCCTAGAAAAGCGTGCCCAGTGCCCAACCACACGTGAAGACCTAATGAACCTGGCATCCAAACCTTGCCAACTCCCCTCCTTACAAGTGATACCACCACCTGGGTGATCAAGGAGACCCCCGAGAGCTTGATCTGGACTGTACTTGTGAGGGACACAGGACTTCCAGCTGGCTGCTGCTGGGTGGTCCCCTCTGTCAGCAACCTGTGCTGATGAACCCTTTGGCACAGGCTTGGGACAGAGGTGTCAGAGCGTGTCCCAAATGGTGGGACAGGGTGGAGGAGTCTCCCAGAGGTCAGTGTGTGCCCGTGGCTGGATCCATGGCATTGCTACACTAGAAACACGATAACTCCTCCTGTTATTGCCCAACAAACGATGTGAACATGGCAGCAGCCAGCAAAACTATGGCCAGAAATAGTGTGAGTCATGGCAAAGCATCCAGCTCTTCTGAGCAATGGCAGCTGGGGTGGACTCGTTCCCTGGGAATGCCGAAGAGGGGTGGGAATTCAGGGGGTTTGCGGGGCTGCCCAGCAAATAATGACAATAAAACCCCAACAGGTAACAGCGTGGTGTAGCCTCACAAGGGAGGGAAACTGGGATGAGGAATGAATGGAGCAGCGTGTCCAGGAGGGGCTGTTCCATGCACTGGAACAAACATCTCCATGAGCACAGTGACCCCCGGCAACCAGTGGCTGCCAGGAGAGACACTAACACAACCTGGGAGTGGAGAGGGACAGACACCCGTCACCGACAGAGCTGGCATCTGCCTGCAGCCCTGCAGCCAGCCCAGCTGCTTTAATTAGAGATAGGGTCGTTTAGGGGAAAGGTGATTGCTGCTTAGAGGAAAGGCTCATGGGGGGAAAGAGCTCTTTCCCTAGAGAGTCCTGGTAGAGGCTCAGCGGATGCGCTGTGCCGCCAGCGACCTCACGCCAGCGACCTCACTTCTCGGGAGTTTCTAAAGCATCAGAGATAAAGCCGGTCACTGCAGGGAGCTCTGGACACTGTCAGGGGAAGAAGCAAGCTGGCTCCACTCTCCTAATGACAGGCTAATTGCTGAGCTTGGGGGTGGTGGTGGGGGAGTCTGTAGGCACCGGGCTGCGCTCGCCTTGGCCATCAATGGAGAGAGTGTTTATTGGGGCACAGCAAAGGTCAGCTCGCTCAAAGGGGAAGCAGCTGCTGGAGTGACTGGCTGGGGCTGTAAATTTGGAGTGGGAGGTGTTAGGAAAAGCTGGGACTCGTTCAAGGACATCCCAGCAGTGCCACAAGAGCCATGATTTCTGAGACCAAAATAGAAGGAACTGTCACTGTTTGGACATGAAGCGTGGTGGCCGGCAGCCGGAGGGGGAGGACCACTCTGGCCTGAGGGATGCAGCAGGTGGATCCAGGAAGGAGCCTGGCTGGCATCTGGGGTAAGGGGAAGGAAGTTGAGCAAAGGCTGAAGTGTTTGTTTCACTGCCTTGGAGAGGGCAGTGTGCCTTCCCCCTCCTCCTCATCCCCCTTCTTCTGTGTCAACCCTGTGTTTTGGAGGGGTGACTCATGCTAAGCAGGCAGAGTCAGGTGATGGGGAGGCTGGTGGTGGTGTGGAGCAGAGTGGCCATCAGATGAGAAAATGGACATTGGTGGCATCTCCTGGGACAGCGGGGTGGTGGCAGCTGGGGAACACTTCAGAAAGGGTCTGCCTGACCCAGTGGAGCAACCGGCCTCCTGGCCCCCCAGGGAAGGGCTGAACAGCCCCAGCTCACTCAGCCTTTCCTCACAGGAGAGATGTTCCAGGCCCTTCATCATGTCTGTAGCCTCCTCTGGACTCTCTCCAGGAGATCCCTGTCCTTTTTATCCCAAGGAGCCCAGCACTGGACACAACACTCCAGGTGGGGCCTGAGCAGGGCAGAGCAGAGGGGGAGGATCCCCTCCTGTGACCTGCTGCCCACACTCCTCCTGATGCCCCCCAGGATCCCATTGTCTCTCTCAGCCCCAGGGCACACTGCTGGCTCATGGCCACCCTGTCCTCTACCAGGACCCCCAGGTCCTTCTCCACAGAGCTCTTCTCCAGCAGTCTCTGTCTGAGAAGCAGCCCCCCATCCTCCAGTCATCCCCCTGCAGAGCTGCCCAGAAGACAGGATGGGTGAGATCAGAAGATGGCACAGGCAGGATCATGCTCTGGGGGCTGCTCTTTCCCCAGGACACCGCTGATAGGCTTGGATGCTCGCTGCCTGTTGCCCATCTCCATCCTACACCCCGACCTCATAAGCAGGGGAGGAATTTGCTGAGTCCCTGCACCTCTGTTCACCAGGGCACCAATGTACCTCCACCTTGTGTGTGCCCCTTCCTCCTGGGGAAGAGGAGGGCTCTGGCCAGTCTCTAAAGAGCCTGTTCCAGTGCTGGCCAGAATAATACTGGGCATCCTGCCTGATGCCATTTGCACTGCTCGTGCTTGGGCCAGTCCCCTGGGTGCTCTGTTCCTCGTTCAACGGCGGGAAGGAGCGACAAAAATAGATGCTGAGAGAAGAAGCAGATGGGAAGTGACACCCTGGAAGGAGGGGGTATGTGTAGGGCACTGTGGGGCACTGCTATGGGAAGCTCACAGCGCTGGGCTGCTGGCAGGCACCACAGTCACCCCAGAAGTGGGGTGATGGGATCCATTCCCAGCCTCCCTTGGAGATGGAGTCAGGTGAGCCTCGCTGCCAGGGGATGGTACTGGCTGCCTTGAAGCACTGGCCAGCTCCTGGGAGAATGTTCTGGCAGCATGGGAAGGTCTGGGAGTCAGACTGTGACTCTGCAGGGATGTCCCTCTTCAGCTGAACTAGAGGCAATCCCAGGGGAGAAGTGTTGGGGAAGATCTCCTTTCCCCCAGCACTGCCCAGGGTCATGAAGGGGTCCCTGGGGTGCTGGGGTGGTGGTAGCATCCATACCAGCTCACCTGTGCAGGCTCAGCCTTCCAAGAGTGTCCATCTCCCTGGCTGAGCTCAGTTTGGGGTGGGACCTGGGGTGGTCTCAATGACCACCGTGCTGAGACATCCCTGTACAGCTCCCCAGGGCACCCTGCCCAGCCAGGCTGTTCTCAGCCCCATCCCCTTGACCTCCCCAGGGAAGACAGCTCCACAGCTCCCACCCGTCCCCCTCCAGCCCTGGGGAGAGGTGTCCACTGCCTGCTCGATCTCACTGTCTGGGAATTTCTCCTGAGACTTTGCCTGCATTTTGCTGTCCTTATTTGCACCTCTTTAGGCTCATTCATACCCTTGTACATCTCCTCTCCTCCTTGGTGCATCTCCTTCCCTCTGCCAGCTGCCCTTTGAGGTTCCTCTTGCTCCCGGACCACTTATGGTGGCCCTGGGGCCACTGTCCAGCACCAGTGAGAGGGACTGTCACCTCTCCCTGCTGACCCCCATCTCCAGGGCAGGTCTCTGAAGGCACAGAGCTGCCTCTACCCCCAGCCAGTTCCTCTCTGCCCTGCTGCAAGCTGACCATTGGGTCCCCCTACACTACCAGCTCATGCCTGGCCCAGCCCTGCTCCCAGCATGAGGATGCTTTCCCCTCTGCATCTGTTCCTGAGCTACAGCTGGAGCCAGCTGGGTACCTGCTCTGTCAGGCTAGGTGCAGCCTGTGTGTGCCTGCTTCTCATCCTCCCCTGCAGCTCCGGGGTAAGGCAGCACATCTGGACTCCTTGCATCCAGCCCCCATCTGATGTGCCACATCTGGATTCCTTGCATACAATCCCCGTCTAACATGCTGTGTCTGGCTTCCCAGCATGTGATTCCTAGATAACAAGTCACTCCTGGATTTCCTACATGTGGTTCTTGGATAACATGGCATATCTGGATTCCTTACATTCAATTCCTGGACAATATGGCACATGTGGCCTCTGGCCAAGGCTGGGGCTGGAACAGGACTTTCTCTTTACAGTTTAGAAGAGGGGTTTTTGGGGTTGGGTTTTTTTTTCTGGAGAAAATGAAGCTTTGACCTGAATTGCTGGCTGCCTCACAAAATCTCCCTTCTACCTCAGCTTTGGCTGCTCTTGGCTGGGAGCCTGGCTTGAAAACAAAGATACTATCTCCCCCCTCTCCCCCGCCCCCAACCCCCTTTACCCCCTGGGCTTTGGGACTGCTGGCGGTGGACACGCTGCCCCTGGCCAATCCCTGCTTACAATAATATTTTTCTCTAGGATTGAGCTTGGAATAACTTTGTTTTGACATAATCTGAACTAATGTCTCCCCGGCAATGACAGTAAACACTCGACAATAAGTCGCAGCGCGGCCCTGGAGCTCTGTGGAAGGGGTTCTTGGGGGGAAGGGGGAAAGCATGGGGCACAGTGATGGGGAAAAGCCTGGCAGGGGGCACCCCAAGGGTCTGCGGGGTGCCCTCTCCCTCCCCCACCAGCCCCCCAGCCTTCACTGGCTCTGTAGAAGGGATGGGAAATGCAGCCCCCGGGGGGCTTGTTGCTAATCAGTTCCTGTGGCAGGAGGAGTTGTTGTGTCTGAGGCGGTGGCAGCTCCAGTTTAAACACTGTCACCACACTATTAATGGGCCTGGCGCTCGCTGACCTCACAGCTCAGCCTGGGACCTTGGAGAAACAATTCTGTGTGGAGCAGAAAGAGCTGCTGAGCTCTGCTCTGTGTCCCTCACCGGCTGTGCCCGGCATTGCCCAGTGCTGCCCCCATCAGCTGGCACGCTCGGGGTGCCCTGTGCCATGCACACCATGCCAGCCATGATTCCTCCCCATCCCTGCCAGGGCAGGACCCCATCTTACCTTCATAGGGTCACACAGCACCCACCAAAACAAAGCCCCATCCCTGGAGGTGTTCAAGGGCAGGTTGGATGGGGCCCTGGGCAACCTTGTGTAGCTCCAGGCCTGGAGGTTGGTGGCCCTGCCTGTGGCAGGGGGTTGGAGCTCTGGGATCCTTGGGGTCCCTTCCAACTCAGACCAGTCTGGGATTCTATGATTCTATGAAAACAGCTGCAGAAAGGCTGTGCCACTGCACAGCATCACCTGGAGACCAGCTCACTGCTGCTGACCATCGGGGGACATGGCCACGGTGGGGCTGGGAGCTGTCGGGTAGGAATGGGAGTGCCTAAGAGGTTCCTGTAGAGAGGATGTCTGCCCAAAGTAATGGGGACAGGTTCCCTGCCAGGATCCTCTTCCTGTCTCTGTGATAGTCAGCCCCTGAGGGAGGCTCTGCCTTGTGCCCGTTTTTTTAGGTGGCACCTGATGTCCAGTAGGACCTGGACCTGGCGTTATCCCTGGGGCTGCACACAGGGCAGTGGAGAACTGCCCATGAGCCCCTGAGCCCTCCATGTGCTTCTGGGAGCAAACAGTGTCCCACTGGTGCTTCTCCCTCCCCAGCTTTCCTTCTCCACCGTGCTGACACTGATTCTGTGAGCCAGTCTCCCATGGGATCTCTCAGGTAGCTCTGGTCATGCACTGAAACCTCTCTCCAGCCCATTCTGATTTGCTTTATGAGCCAGCAAGGTCTGTGGTCCAAAGGCTTCAGCCAGGAATGAAGCCAGTCTCCCTCCCCATCCACAGAGCTCTGTTCACCCACTGCTTCCCACCCACCTGCCCCCTCGCCCCGTTGCACGCCGAGGGTGAAGCCAGTGGTGATGGCAACCAGCATCCTGATGGTTCAGCTCCAGGGAACAGCTCAGAGCAGGTAGTCCTTAGGACAAGGACAGTGCTGTAAGGGGGGAAGAGGTCTGTGCATCGCAGGTGGGTGTGCTGTACCCATGCCCTGCTGCTCTCCATGAAGGCAGCCCTGGCCGTGGGCATGTGGACCTGATTCTGTCCCCGTGGTGAGTGGCTGGCTCTGGAGAAAGGCAGAAGGGCAGATGCTAGGTCCCCCAGCACGGGGAGGACTTCAGGTGGCTTTCCTAAAGATCTGCTGCCCCACCCCTGCACCTCGCTGGGGCCCACGGGAGCGTCCACAGCACAGGAGCTGGAGGGTCACCCCTGCCTGGGACCTTAGCACTGCTGAGTGAAGCTCACAGCACAGCAGGGTGAGTTTGCAGATGAGTCCTGAGAGATGTGAACAGCTCTCAGCACCCTCCTCCAGTGGTCTCCTCGGGCACAGCCAGCGCTGTGGCTCCTCTGGGTATTCCAGAGGAGCTGAGCTTGCCCTAATTTCTTTTATCTTTGTAATGGATAAACCCACGTGCTCAATGCTGGGGCAGGAAAAACTGGGGAACAACATCTAGGAGACTTCCAAATGTCAATGGACTGAGGCCTGGGAGACTGGAAGAGGGATGGATGCATGGAGCAAAGACAGGAAGGAAAGTCTGGCCTGGCCTGCATGAAGGAAGCAAGGAAGGGTTCCTGGGGGAGGATGCAAAGGGACAGGATGAGCTGTAAGGCACACTCTAAAGGGACAGGACGAGCTGTAAGGGACACTCAATAGCTTCAGAGCTGTAAGTGGCTCAAGTGGCCAGGGCAGAGGTCGAGGAGATGAAGCGTGATGTCCCCACTTTGCAGAGAGTACTCTTGGCTGCTGAAGGAGCATCGAATGGCTGGTCTGAGAGCGTGTTCCAGAGGGGACAGGCAGGTGGTAACAGGCTGGCTGCCGAGCAGGTGGTGAGGTGCCTCATCTCAAGGGGATGGTGGGGTCCCAACAAAGCCTGGGACCTCTCTGGGTGGCCTTATTCCTCCCTGTCTCCTTTTCTTTCCTCTTTGTCATATTCCAGGAATCCTTTCATCCGCCTGTTTGTTTTTCTTTCCCTCTCCTCGCAGATGCTCAGGAATTCTTTGAACATATCAGAGGGTTTGTGTATCCCTGTATCTGAGCTGCTCTGTGGATTCTCCCCAGAGGGAAACAGGCACCGTCGGAGCATGTTGCACACTGGCCTGAGGTCATGTCTCCCAGCAGCCTGGCAAACTCCCGCTGGAACGCTCTCCCAGAGCAGAGGGCAGGTGGTGAGCTCTCAAGGGGGAGCCATGCTGCAGATGGGAGCACTTTTGGAGGCCAGGAGTGATGGTGGGCACTGCTGGGAGTAAACATCGCAGTGACTTGTGAGCACAACAGCCCCGGGGCCGTAGTGGAGCCACAGACAAGTCTGGCAGCTCCTCTGGAAAAGTGAGCTGGCAGATCTCCTTTCCATGGATGCTTCATGGGGTGTTAGGTGTCCTTTCCATGGATGCTTCATGGGGTGTCAGGTGGTGGCTGTGGGGCACGGCCTGTTCTGCAGGCACATCCCTGCTCTGAGGCCTGCCTGGCCCGGCAGCACCAGGGCTGTCTCTGCCCACACGTTGAGTGCCAGGACCCCTGGTCCTGAGGGTCCCTCTTGGTGTCTTGGCCACATTGGATGTTCCCCTTCAATGTCTGAAGGAAGAGGTGTCCCTAAGCACCATCAGAGACCCACGGGCACATGAGCTGTCCTCACACTGTCCTTCATGTCCCCCAAACCAGCCAGTGCAGTATGGGTCCTGTGTCATGCCCCACTTCTTCGTTTCCTTGAGTCCTCAAGTACCACAGTGACCACACAGCACCTGAGCATCTCAGGGGTGCCCCTGAGCATCTCAGGGCCCAGGGTCCTGGGGTGCAAAGCCAAGGAGTTCAGAGCAAGATGCACAAGGCAAACCAGCAGCAGCTGGAGGGGGGATGCTGCTGAATGAATGATTCAGCAGTAGCTGCTGCCCATCCTCTCCTCCTGCCTTCAATGCACGACCATAGGGTGTCCAGGAGCAGCGGAGTGGATGTTGGCAGCGTGGTGAGCTGGGCAGCTGGCAGGGGTAATGAGGATACTGGGGAGCACTGGGAATTGGCAATCCCTGCTCTGGCATGGTTAAATGCACTGTCTGAGCCAGTCCCCTGCCAAACTGTTGTTAGTGCCCCCAAAACTCTGTCTGCTTCTCCACAGGGCTTATGGCCCTACACGTTGGATGAGTTTGTAGGCAAGGAAATGAGGAGCAAAGTGATGCAGAGGCAGCTGCTCAGGTCGTGCTGGGTTGTGACTGAAGGGGCAAGACAGTGAGCTCACAAACTTCTTAGGAGAACTGTGGGCAATAGAGCCAAACCAGCACCCAGTGTGGCCCCTGAGCTCTGCACCCCCAGGCACGGACAGGCTCCAACCACTGAGGTCGGCTGCGGGGTGTCTGGGGAGGGGAGCAGGGTCCCTCTTGGCACAGCCTGCCCTGCCTGCTTGGGAGCTGCCTCACAGCATCCTCTGTGGTTGGGGCACTTCTCTCAGAGCAGCCTTGAGTGATCCTGGTATAAAAAGGATCCTTGGTCTCCCTGGTATAAGGACAGGGATCTCCTTGAAAGAGTCCAAAGAAGGGCTACGAAGATGATTAAGGGCCTGGAGCATCTCCCCTGTGAGGAAAGGCTGAGGGAGCTGGGGCTGTTCAGTCTTGAGAAGAGAAGACTAAGGGGGGACCTAATTAATGTTTATAAATATCTTAAGCATGGGATGCAGGGAAAAATGGCCAGCCCCTTTTCAGTGTCTGTGGGGACAGGACAAGGGGCAATGGCTGCAACTTGGAGCACAGGAAGAACTTTTCCCCAGTGAGGGTGAGGGAGCCCTGGGACAGGCTGCCCAGGGGGTGTGGAGTCTCCTTCTCTGGAGAGATTCCAGCCCCATCTGGACACCGCCCTGTGTGACCTGTCCTAGGGAGCTGCTTTGGCAGAGGGTTGGACCCCATGAGCTCTGGAGGTCCCTTCCAACCCCTGTGATTCTGTGATTCTATGATCCATGGGTGGGACCTGACATCTGTGCATGTGAAGCAGATTTCCATGCTAATGGCATTTTGGGGGGCACGGGGCAGGCAGATCCTTTCCAAGTGCCCAATCATGGACTATTGGGGCTGAGCCAGTCTTCCTGGGGACCCCCGGGGGCATCCTTGCTGTCTTGCACAGGAGCTTGACCAGTGCGACTCAGTCACTCTCTCACATCCCATTCCTCCCTCCTTCCCACATCCCTCTCCACTTCCCACATCCCCCCTTCCTTCCCACAGCCCAGTTTAGCAGGTTGGGAAGGACTTCCCTTGCCTGCATCTCCCCATTGCTTGCACAGGCCAGGGCCCCATCCTGCACACACCCTCCCAGCACCCTGTGGATGGGGGATGTGATGGTCACTGTTAAACACCAGAGTGACTCTTGGGTCCTGCCAAGGAGTCTCTGGTGAACCAAGGACGACTCAAAGCTGTACAAACATGTGCTGCAGCTGGGAGGAACATCTGGAGAGGAAGTAAAGGGACCCTGGCTGCCATCCTGCAAGTGCTGGTACAGTATGGTTTTGGATAAATATTTACTCTCAAGGTTTCTATCTTTGAGGACTCCCATTTTCTTGGTGACAAAGTAGAGAGGTCCTCCTGCCAGTCACCCTGTGCAGACATCACCATCCTAAGTGACCAAGATGAGGATAAGGACAGAGCTGCCAGCCCTGTCAATCCTCATCACTTATAGGGGTGGTATGTGCTTTTTGGGGCTGACTAGACACAGCCACCTCCATCCCACGGGGGTCTCCAGCAGCTCCCACACAGCCCTTCTGCCAGCTGCATCCCTGAAGGAGCAGTGTGATCCCAGCACCCAGAAGCAGGGCTCTGCCCTGCCAAAGGGGGCCTGAGGGCATGGGTGGGGAGGGGGGAGGGAGGCAGCACAGAGGAACAATTGAAAAGAGGAAAAAGGAAATCCTCCTGGAGCTGTGAAAGTGTTTTCCCAGACTGTCTGACCGTTGGGATGACCTCATTCTCCGTGGTGGTGGTGGTGTTAATTGGGCTGAGAGGCTGGAGAACAGGGGGGACATTACAGCCCCACAGCCACCCTCACCTGTGCAGCCCCTGGTGCCAGGCAGCTCTCCCTAATATCCTGACCCAGGCAGCCCCCTGTGAGGACATGGAGTGGCCAGGCTCCTGCCAGCGGGCACTGAGCAGGGTTAACAAGCCCCACGTTTCCATGAGTTCATCTCAGCTGTTTATCCTGGAAAAATCCCCTTTGCAAAACCCAGCGATGCGTGCCGAGATCTGGAGGGGAGCATCCCAGTGCAGGGCAGACAGACAGACAGACAGACTGTCTCCGAGGTCTCTGCCCATCCCCAGGCACCCGACACCCCCGGGGTGCCAGCGCCTCCCATGATCCCACAGTCCAAGGAGCAGGAGCCAGCAGCTGGAGTTTGGGCTGGGTGTGAGTCTGCAGGACGTTAGGAGATGGATGGGCAGCTGGCAGGCTGGATGTCCTGTGCCAGGCACAGGGTTTCCAAGGGGATGCCTCCAGGTGGGGCAGTTTTAACTGGGAGACTGGAGGCTGGAGTAACGAATCCCCTCCCAGGTCACCGACTCTCTACAGACCTCACCACCACCAAAAGCTTTTCCCACATCCCTCCCCTCCATGGGGAGGGAGAGAAACCAGCAAAGCTTGTCTTCTCCCACATGTTTGCCTGACTTCAAAACATCCCTGAGAGGTACCTCCTAAGGCCACCAACTATCAAATTCTCCTGGGTTTGCTTCACCCCTTAGGCAGGTGTGAGGGACAGACACGGTCACAGGAGGCTCGCTTCCCTGGAAAACCAAAGCATGGAGTGAGCACTTGGGAACTCTTTTATTTAGCAGAGAAATTAATGCAACAAGACTCAAAGTCTGGGAGTTAAAGCTAGGCCTGCTCAAACGTGGGCTAACCCAAATCCCAGCACTGACCACGACTGGGACTAGTTGCAGCGGGTGGGTGTTGAGTTCTCCTCAACATTGCCAGTGGGTGCAGAGGGTCCTGAGCCAAAGTTCCTGGTCTCAGTGGTCACAGGGCAACGCTGTCAGGGCTCTGATCTTCAACTCACATTTATGGACTCATGGCCAGAAATTTGGTGCATTGGAAAGACTCTGAGAACAGCAACCCTGTCCTGCTGCTGGCTCCCACTCAGTGATGCTCAGCGTGCTGCCAGCGGTCAAGCAACCAGATCAGTGGACATCTCGTGTCTCCTGTGCTTTTGGGTTGGGTTTTTTGCCTCCCATGGATGATTTAAGATCTGAGCCTCACCAGCCTCTCCAGGACAGATAAAAGAAGCCAAGCCAACAAAGTCCTCTTGGGAGAGTCTCTGCCAGACACAAGCCATACCTACATCACAGCTTTGGATTAAGGATCTGGCATGTTGAAAGCTGTGAGGCCACTGTCAGCACTCGTGGTGCCTCTCACACCCATCAGGGTGGAGCTGGAGGATGTGCTGTGTCACATCCATGCAGAGCCCAATCTGTGGAGTGTCTCATTCCTCTGTCTCCATTTCTGTCCCCAAGGAAGATACCTGTGTCTGGTCATAGCTCTCCCCTGATGCATCCTAACTTCTCAAGAAGTTGGGAGACACCTACGTAGCCAGACAGGTCGCTGCCCAAACCTTCCTTCTCCACCCTTTGCTCTCACCTCCCAATGTTGTCACTTTGCAGCCCCCCTTACAGACCCTCATGGGAAGTTTTGCAGCAAACACTTGAGCTTCACACACCAACAAGCACCACGTGGAGAGGATTTTATGACAAGTGGCAGATGCCATCTGGTCCTGGTGCCCCCAGTGCTCATTTTTGCTGCAGGATCTCTTGACCATTTCTCTGATAATCTTTAGGGTTTTGGTTTTTGATTGTCATCTTCTAATGTGGACAAGAGTGTTGTCATACCCACGTCACTCTCTTAAACTAGGTAGGCTCTTCCAAACCTGGAAAGGTAGGGTCTGCTCCTGCTGACCTTGAAGGGATCCTTTCTGTGCTTGGCAGTGGAATGTTTTGTCCACAGGGCTGTCTTCTGCCATGGGGGTTTTATTGCTTTTTACTTTTGCCTAAGGTCTATCATGGACTGGAGCATCTCCCCTACGAGGAAAGGCTGAGTGAGTTGGGGCTGTTCAGCCTGGAGAGAAGAGACTGAGAGGGGATCTGATCAATGGGTATCAATATCTGAAGGGTGGGACACAGGGGGACATGGCCAGCCCCTTTTCAGTGTCTGTGGGGACAGGACAAGGGGTGATGGCCTCAAGTTGGAGCACAGGAAGTTCCACACCAATCTGTGGAAGAACTTCCCAGTGAGGGTGAGGGAGCCCTGGGCCAGGCTGCCCAGGGGGGTGTGGAGTCTCCTTCTCTGGAGATATTCCAGCCCTGTCTGGATGCTGATCTGTGTGCCCTGTCCTAGGGACCCTGCTTTGGCAGGGGGTTGGACCCCATGAGCTCTGGAGGTCCCTTCCAACCCCTACAGCTCTGTGATTCCTTTTCACACACTCTTTAGTCCCTACTAGTTTTGCTGTTACTCCCTTTGGAAATGGCTTTAGGTTGAGACTTCAAGCCCTCTTCTTTTTTTCAGGATACCACTGATTTTTCTTATGGGATGAGTTTAGCTAATGAGTTATGACTTTATCTCCATTTTTCAACCTACTTGGGAAGCAGCTGATGTTGAGTCTTGGTGATGTCATGGGATTGCATTTGGAACAGAGCTTTCATTGTGCTCTGCCTCAACTTACACTGCAGATGATGACAGAGAAATCTCGCCATCCTCCTCGCTGTCCAAGTGTTTTTGAGCAGTCTCTAGCAGTACCAATGAGTCCACCTCTTCCTGAAGGATGTCACTGAAAGCATTGTTATGAGGCATGAGAGGACTGACCTTTGCATCTGGTTTTGTGTTGTTTGGAGACACAACTCGAGATCCAGATTCTTTGCTAATAAAATCATCATCCCAGGCAGAATTTGGAGCTGGCATATTTTGTCCCAGCACTTATGTTTTAATTTTCTCTATTTCTGAATAAACAAACCAGACCTGAATGTGGTATTTCTTCTCCCCCACTCTCCATTCCCTCCCCCTTTTCTGTTTTAGTTTATTTTTTAGTCTATTTGAGCCAATAACTTCACACAGGTCCAGCCCATGCTGTTACTCACCTCTCTTGCCTAATCTAGATCTGATCTAATTGAGAACAGCCTTGCTTTCCTGTGATGAGCTACTGATGCTTCGTTAAGGATGTTTTTCTACATCCTTCATTAAGGATGTTTTCTACTCAGTGCTGGGACACCACTCCCTCTATCCTTGCCAGCTTGGTGGTGGTGGGCAGTGGAGGGTCCTCCCTGGCTGGGGAAGGGCTGGTGCTCAGCAGATGCTCTGGAGTTGGTCCAGCTGCTGCAACAGGCAGTAAAAACTTCACCACATGTACAGACAGAGAGGTAGGCAGGTAGAAATGGGCAAGATTGGCACGGAGAAAGTTGCTGTAGAGCAGACATGTGTTTTGGAGAGGTGGGGAAAATGTTCCTTCCTGGTGGTGTTCTTCAGAGGTGAGTGCTGGTGGTGAGCAGCATGGTGCTGGTGGACTGGTGGCAGCACTCGGATGTCCTCCAGGCCAGCATTTGGGAGTGTCTGGCAGGAAGATGTGTGGGGCACACCAAGGCATGGGTCAGGAGGCAGAGCAGGCTGATCTGGACTTGCCCCCCAGCAAGGCCAGGAGAGAGATTGGATTTCACACAGAAGTGATGCTCGTGGCACCAACCACAAGAGCTGACAGACCCAGCCTCCAGCCCCTGGGAGGGCACCCAGGTGTCCTCTGCTCTTGGGGGCTGCCTGAGAGGACCCTGACTACCTGGGAGGGAGAGGTGATTTCCCAAGAGGGGGTGATGAGGAGGTGCTGGGACTCTTCACTGACTTGCTGGTGGAGTTGGGGGGCAGGAGTGGGTCTAGGACAACTTTTCCTTGTGCTGGTGGCCCTACTGACCCATGTGCCCCCTGACCATGGGGTGACCATGCCCATCTCCCTGGTTCCTTGTTTTGGAGCACGTAGGAATCCCAGGCAAAGGAGTCAGGCTACATGGGAGTGGGACCCCAAGGTCGGTAGGGACAGCTGACACTAAGGCCCAGGTACAAGTCAAGGGGAAGCTGGGCTGTTCTGTCTGACCCTCCCCAACCAGACTTGCCCATGCCTTGCTGCCATCCTCCCTCTGCAGTTCATACCCCCTTGTCCCTGCCCATCCACCCCATCCATCCCTGCAGGAGACACCCTGGGCAGCATGGGCAGAGCAGCCCATCCATCCTGGACGAGGTGGCTGGCACAGCACCCGTAAGGAGCCCCAGCTCTGCTGCTCAGCCAGGACCTGCAGCCCAGTCCCCACATGCTGTTCCAGTGCTGGAGGAGGGATGAGGTCCTGCGGGGACAGAGCAGCAGCTGGTCCTGCCATGAGAAGGCACAGTGGCAGCACTGGCTGTGGCCTCGCTGCTGTCCGTGGGCACCTGCCTGAGCAGCTCCAGATGTGCCGGCAGAGCAGGTCAGCTGTGCACTGCTGCAGCAAGTCCTCAGACCAGCTGAGTCTCAGGGATGCTGCCAGCGTGTCCCTCCCCTGATGACACTGCTGGGGGCTATGGACACAGCCCCTGGGGACTCCCCTGACCCCCACTGTGCTGCCTGTCTGTGGGGAGCCCCTCCTCATGCATGCAGGATGGGCTGCACCTCCCTCCAGATGTTTGCGTGGCCCTTGACCCCCTGTTCCCTTGCAGCAGGGCCTGTCTGGGTCACACGAGGGGCTGGGGCTGCGCAGGCTCCGAGCTGCTGGCTGTGTCAGCTGCAGAAGGAAAGATGAGACATGAGCAGCCCCGTCTGGCAGCAGGGAGCAGGACCCCAGGGTGCCATGGGGAGAGCACCCCTCTGGGATGTGCTACAGAGAAACACAAGGTGCTGGACAGGGCAGGAGGAGCAAACCAGCCTGTGGATGGGCCAGTGGATGGAGAGCAGAGAGGCAGGAGCCCAGCTGCCAGGGGCAGGGCGCTGCCCTCAGCACTGCTCTGCTGAGCTCCCTGCCCTGTGGCTTTGGGAAGCCCCTGGGGCAAGCGCCAGCAGGTTCCCACCTTGGCTGCAGTCTCATTGCAGTACTCTGAGGGTCTTAGATCAACACCCTCCCCCTCCCAGCCTTGCTCTGTTTGTGCCACACAAGCCATACTCAAGCCCTGGTGTCCCATCTGCCCGTGTCTAGGATGGTGGGGGAAACTGAGGCACGCAGCACCACTCTGGTGCCAGACCATCCCTTTGCCTGCAGAGTGAGGGGCTGAGCATACCCAGCTATCGGTGGACTAGTTGGCACCAAGATAAGGATGATCCTGGGGGCATATCCAGAGGAGCCCAGGAGGAAGCCTTGGACTTCAGTGTCCTAGGCAGCCTGGGGACCACTGAGATCCAGCCCCTCTGCAGCTCCAAAACACAGGGGTCCTGTGGGCAGGGAGGGAGGACAGAACAACTGTGTGGGTGGTGCCTGAGCAGAACATGACTGCTCTGCTCTGGTATCTTCATGGCTCTCATGCACAGGCTGCTCAGGGGATCCAGGTGCTGCCCAGGATCCTTGAGCAAGGTGGGGGCATCTGAAACAGCCCAGGCTGCAGGGACCCCTTCTTTGCTTGGTGGGGACACCATGGTCCCTGCCAGCAGGCTTGTGCCTCCTCCCATCCCTCATCCCCTGGTACTTTGACCCCCCCAGGCCAGCCGCCTCGTGCCCCTCAGTATCCCTCAGCTGCCCTTGGCTGTGTTCACAGCTCTCCTGGGGCAGCCAGCCCAGCGTCCCCACCCTCCACACCCTTTATCAAGTTCCTGCAGCCTTCCCCCGGCCTGCCTGGGCCCCCTGCCAGGTTGGACTGGGATGGAGAACATGGCAGGCTGCCTGCATCCCACCTTCCCTCTCTGCTCGGGCTGCTCACCCTGTGGGGATGCAACCTGCTGCCCACCTCAGCTCCTTCAGCAGCCAGCAAGCCCACCAGGGATGGGTGCCCCAGGGATGGGGGAGGTCCAGGCAGCTGGGCAATGCACAGCCATGCTTGGGCAGCATGGGAAAGGCCTTCACACAGCTTCACCCAGGGGGCTGAGAACGCTCCAGAGCACTCCCCAGGCTTCCTGCAGTGCTGTGGCAGTGCTGCCAGGCTGCTTTCAGCACAGACATCCAGCCAGCACTGCCAGGGCCTGCATCCCCTTGCAGATGCAAGTGGGGGTAAAGCCAGCCTGGTGAGGGCTTTCCTGGGGGCAGGGGACATCATGCACAGCCCGAACCTCTCTTCTTCCCAGCTTCAAGCTGCAAAGATGCTGAGGGGACTAGGACATCTCTTACAAAGAGAGGCTGAGGGAGTTGAGACTGTTGAGCCTGGAGAAGAGAAGACTAAGGGGAGAACTTACCAATGCTGATAGATCCTTAAGGGGTGGGCTCAGAAGGATGGGTCTGTGTTCAGTGGTGCCCAGGGACAGGACAAGAGGTGATGGGCACAAACTGGAGCAGAGGAAGTTCCCCCTAACCCTGAGGAGGAACTTCTTTGCTGGGAGGGCAGCAGAGCCCTGGGCCAGGCTGCCCAGAGAGTTTGGGGAGTCTCCATCTCTGGAGACATCCAAACCCCATGATCCTGGATGCTGTCCTGTGCAGCCTGCTCAAGGGGACCCTGCTCTAGCCAGGGCTTGGAATAGATGATCTGCAGAGATCCCTACCCCCTCCACCAGTCTGTGACTCTGTGATTCTGCCATATGGGTACCTCCAAATGTCACCCTTGAGAGTGGAAAATCCCAGCAGGAGAACCAGAGAAAGATCTTGGCGTGACTTCCACCAAACAGCTGTGAGATGGAGAGAGTCACAGTGAGTCTGAGGACCCAGACATGTGAAAGAAGCAGTTTTCAATGAAACAGTTTTCAGCAGCATTTTCCCCAACTGCTGATCAAAACCCAAAGGACCCTCAAGACCAGCACAAGAGGTGTGGTGAGAAACTAAACCTGGACCCTCTCAGGTCACCTTTACCATGAGATGTGCCCCTAGGGAAGCACAGCCCTAGAGAAGATGTGCTCTGTGCTGCGGCTGGGATCCCTGCACCTGGATTTTCCTCCTGGCTCCTGTGCTCCCATTGCTGGAGAGGACTCAGCCCACCCAGTGCCTGTCCCTCCTCCAAGCCCTGCTCGGCGTTGGGGGCTGCTCTGCAGCCTCACCCCCAGGCCCTTGCTCTGCTGGGATGGCGTGGAGCCGGCCAGCCTGTGCTGTGCTGCTGCCAGGAGCCTCGCCTCACCTCTGCAAGCCCCGAGCAGCTCCATCAGCACAGGACAACTCCTGCCCGGCTCCAGAGTGCTCGCTCGAACCTCAGTAACCCTGGGTCTCTTACCACAGGGAGCTGGGAGAGGTGGCCATGGCCTGGGGCCTCCGTGCCACAGCTGGGAGGCAGAGCAATGGCCTCTCCTTGCTTCTCTGCCACCCGCTGACCCTGTCTGCAGCCCACCGCCCCCTCCGGGCACCACAGAAAGGCCTGCTTGTGTCTCCAGCAGCACCGGGGCACGGTGAGGGGTGTCCCCCAGCCACGACCTCCCTGTTCAGGACAAGGCGTCCCTCTGGAAGGTGCCTTGGCTTTGCTGTTATCTGCGTCTGGGTCCCTTATCGTGCTGCCCCGCCTAGCAGGGTGCTGGCCCTCGTGTCCCTGGTGCCAAGGCCGTGGGCTAAGCGCAGCTCCGTGCCCAGCCTGGCCCCGCTGCTCCTCAGGGGACAATTGGAGGAAGCCGTGTCCCTCAGCAAACCCTGAGATTTCTTCTGGAGGTGACAGCTTCAGAGTCAGCAGAGGGTGACGCTTCACATGGGGACTGGCAGGTCTCAACCAGCACGGCGGGAGCTGTGCCCTCCCTTGCCCCACACGCAGACCCCTGCCTGGACCCCCACACCTCCTGGGGGGTGGCAGTTCAGACATGGTGGAAGGGTGGGTGCATGAAGCAAGGACAGAGCTTCACGTGCACATCTGCTCACTTCTACCTGCTGGCACACACTGCCCACTGCACACACACCAAGGAGATGGGGGCCATGCTTGTACAGACAGACAGGAGTCATGCAGGTGCCTCAGGACACAGACACAAACCTGGGCTGGGCACAAGAGCACCCAAGAAAACACACACCAGCCACACCACGTCCATGCACATGCATGTGTGCAGAAAAGGAGGTGCAGCAGTTTGTGTGTGTGTGTGTGTATACATGCAGCCATGGATGCTCTCCTGCTATGCTCTGTGCAGCCCCAGCCTAGCAGCCCCGTGCTCTGCCCCTGTGCTCTGCAGTGCTCAGTGGAGGTGTCATAGTGATGCACCTCAACCACTTCTGCCCGTGTTCAGGTCCGGAGAGCCCTCAAATCCCTGCCCAGGCTCTTTCCAGCTGCTGCAGGGTCCTCAGCTCATCCTGTCTGCACCTGGCTGTGCAGGCAGTCGGTCCCTGAGGCAGGAGCTGCCTGCTTGGCGGTGCTCAGCGTGATGGAGAGCAGCTGGACGTGCCTGAGCCGAGCGTCCAGGATGCTCGGGGAAGGCAGAGGGAGTTTGGATCTTGAGGACAAGGTCCTTAAAAGGCTGGAGACATGCAGGCGGCCGAGGCTTTCCCAGGCAGCCAGGAGTTCCTGGAAGTTGGCTCCCGGTGCCAGAGGCTGCGTCCTGGAGAGCTGCACGGGTGAACCTTCCTGAAAAGAGTCGCCCTGTGCCAGCTCTTGCCCTGCCATGGGCTGCCCCGGCGGGGGTGGCTGCTCTCCCCACGTGCCCTCCGCTCACTGCTGCGGGCAAGGGGTGTGCGTGCAGCTTGTGCCACGATCTCTGCCACAAGCTCGCCTCCCAAATGAAACCGGCCTTGTGCCCGGGCCTTGCCCTGGCAGACGTGTGGCCAAGAGCTGCCGTCACTGCCATCCCTGTCCCCAGCCTCGTGCCTCCGCTGGCCCAGTTCCCCGGCTGGGAGACCGTCCCAGGCGCAGGCTCAGGTACCTGCCAGCCAGGACGTCCTGCGTCTGATAATGCTCCTTAGCTCATAGCCCTGCAGCTTCTAGTGCCCTGCACCCTCTTTGGCTCCCAGCAACAAGATGAGTCCTCACAACCTTCCTCTGGGTGGAATAAAGGCAGGTGTCTCCTGCTCTGGATGACCTTGGAGCAGTTCAGCTTGCTTTGACCCCACCACGTGCCTGGGATGCCCAGTGTGCATCCTGCAGGACCCCATCTCGTGTGCCAGAGACACCTCCAGTCCAACACGGACCCTTGAAGGATTCCTATTCCCCATCTGAGCCATCCCTTGGCAGTGGCCAAGGTCTTGTTCCCTTGAAAGCTCTGATGAAACCCCAACCATAAGGCCCCTCCAGCAAGCCGAGGCCATGCAGTACTTCTGTCCCTTCATCTGAGTGGTCCAGATCCCCTCACCACCAGCATCAGCAACCAGTCTGGCATGTGACTGGACAGGAGATTGGCATTAGGCAGTGGACAACCTCCAAGATCTCAGAGAACTGCATGGAGAGCTGTGTGCAGCTCCACCATGGTTCCGTGCTTCTCAGGATGGAGAGAGGACAAGAGCACATGGTGGACAGGTCCCCATCCCCCAGGATCCCTTCTCCTTCATCCCAGCTCCAGTGATCCCAGGATTCTTTTGCCCCTTTGGTCCTCGACACCACCAGCTCACACTGCTGGCTCAGGGTTGACATCCGCAGCCTGGCTTTGCCTCAGGAGCTTCCACCTGAAAAACATCACCTCTTAGAACACATCTCCCATGGATGGCTCTGGGTGAAAAACCTTCCTGCAGCATCACAGTGTGCCTCTTTCCTCTCACTCCAGTTCTCAGTGTCACCCGTTTGCTGCTCTCCTGAAACCTCCTGACACTTACCTTGTGTTCCAAAGGGCTGATGATGACCTGGACCTAAAAATAAGCTCTGCTAGTTGCTGTACCTGGCCCTCCAGCACAGCCTGATGATATAGCCCAGATGATCCCATGTCATCCTCCTTCTCCTCCAGCCTTCTTCATAATTGCCTCTTTTCTCAAAACAAAAAAAACAAACCCACAAAAATGAGGCTTTTAAATTTTTTTTTTCTTAGATGCCAAGTCAATCTGGTACAGTCTATCCCTGATAAACAGCCCTCCCTTGGGGCCTCCTGGGATCAGAAATAGTGCAGGGGCTGGACCTGCTCGGAGCAAACATTCCTCCCAGCACACGCATGTCTGCTTCCCCTGGCCGCCAGCAGCCCGCTCATCCCCTGGGAGCCGCGGGGCCTCGGGGACCGGTGCCATGATATGGCTTCCTGCAGGTCCCAGCATCATCACCCAGGGAGGGGAACCCATCCACCTCCAGGCAGCTGAGCATCCCCCTGGGGCATTCCCCCCCACACCACCCTCCAAGCCCCCCTACTCCAGCACGGCTTGGCCCTGCTCGCTGCTGTTTCAGCAGGAGTCAGGATGCTCCCCAAGGGCAGGGCCCTGCTGATCCCAGCCCTGCTGACCCGGTCAGCCGCTCAGGCCTAGTATGTGTTGGTTATTCCCCGCCCCAGCCACCGCCCAGGGAACCGTCACTGCTGGAGCTGGGTGGACCTGAGATAGGCCCGTTCACGCCCTGGGGGAGCAAAGCCAAGCCCAACTCCTCAGGTGCTCCTCCCCCCAAAAATCCCAGCCCTCAGGGCTTTCTGCTCTAAGTAGAGAGGCAGGGTCCTTCCCAGGGCCCAGGAGCCTCCTCTGCCCCCAGTGCCTGGCAAGTTCCCTTGCTGGGACTTCCCACAGGGCACTGGGATCTGCCCAGAGCTCCCATGCCTGCTTCCAACCCTTGCAGTGCTGTTGGGTGAAAAGCTTTTGCATTTCATACCACAGACTTTTATCTCTCAAGCCTTGTCCCCCTCGTCCTTCCAAACATTTCCCATCACCTCTACCCCTCTCCCTTTGTGAGGGTTTCCACGTTGAGAGCTGGCCCTGATGAGCTGGCCCTTCCTGGCCCCCTTCCTGCTCACCCACTGTACCTGGAACCTTCCCTTCTCATGCCCCAAGAACAGTTTTGCCTTTTTTTTTTTTTTTCAAGAGGGGCTGCTTAACACAATCAGCCTCTTAAAGGATTGCAAACAAACGCCCAGGAAAGACATGGAGGCCCCGTAACCACCCACCACAACGCCTGTGTGGACACCCCGGGTGTCCCCTGTAGCTCAGAGGATCCTGATGCTCTCTGCTTTCTTCTCTACATTAATTTCTGTGACTCTTCCCTGCCCAGCCAGCCCCCCTGTGACGGGTGCGAGCTAAGCACAGCTCCCGATGGGGGCACGCCAGGACACTCACAGCCTTCCCACTTCTGCTCCAGCCCCACCCCCGTCTCACTGCTTTGGGGAGCATGATCCCAAATTTCCTGCCAGAACCCCAAGCTGCCTCCCCCACCCCTGGGAATGGGGGTGAGGACCCTCAGGTCCATGCTCTGCTCCTGCCAGAGCGGCTTCACACGCAGCTAGAGACACGCTGCTTCCCACAGGGCACGGCAGTTGCTCTCTCCCACCGCAGCCTGTGCCATCTGCAGACAACATTAATCATGTTTTTCATCCATTAATTGCTTATAACATTAATCATGTTGTCTTCATGTTGAAGAGGGGAGGGCTGGGACGGCAGGAACTCGCCTGCAAGTGATAGGCCTCATCTCAGCTGCTCCTGAGAGCTGACTGCCAAGCCAGCGCTCAGCTACGTTCCACGTATGCCATGTGGCTTTGATATTGTTTAGTCTCTAATCACACTCTGGGGCTGGATTGAATTACCTGTCTCACACCAGTCACTGCACTGACACAACTACCACCTCTAGAATTATGTCACAGTTTGCTGGAGGCTTGTCCCTGCTGGGCTGCCAGCCCTCCATGCACGTCTCATGAACATGAAACACAGTCTCTTTGCCTCTCCCATGGCTGCCCGTGGCCAGAGTCAGGCTGGCAGGAGCAACGCTGTGGAGAAGCAACCGTATGGAACAGGGTCCTCAGCCTGCAGCCAGAGCACCTGGATCTCCTAGCAAGGAAGGTCTAGCATCTGAAAGGGTGTTTCTCAACAACCTTAGGGGTGGTTGTCCCAGAAACCCCCAAGGTTTGGAGTTAGAGGGGGTTCTGGATTCATTGAATCCAGTCTCTGGCTCACAGCAGGACCATCCCCAATATGAGATGAGGGTGGTTGTGGCTTTGTCTACATGAGGTTTGAAAGCCTCTGAGGATGGACATCTTCCACCTCTTTTGCTTGCACCCACATTGGGATCCTTCCCAGGAATCGATGTGATAAACACACCAAATCTGAGCCACCAAACGCACGGTGTTGGCTTTTCTACCAGGAGCAGAGGAGTATTTATCTCATGCTGCAATGTGCTTTTGGGTGGGGGATCCAATCCCTGCTTCACTGCCACAACAAGGTGTGCATATATATGTATATACACACATATATACATCACACCTTTGCGCCAGAAGGGTTTATGTGAATAACTGACAGCACAGCTTTTCCACACCATTTATCCAAAGCTTCTCTCTGATCCCACCTGGGAGGACCCTCATTCCTTCAGCAGATGGACACGGGGGGCAGCTTTCTCCTATCACATCCCTACACCTCTCCCCAGGAACTGAGCCCCTCACTGCTGCTCCAGGCTCCTGGAGCTGCTGGAGCCTGATGCCAACACAGCACTCACAGCAGCTGGGTCCGAGTAAGAGGAGAAAGTCTGGTTTCCCAAAAAAATCTGACATTTGGAGGTTTGGTTTTGTTTGGATGTCGAATGAACCCAAAGCACAGAGCTTCTCCAGTTGACAGATTTTCTTTTCGTGGGTGGGGGGCTTGGATCCGAAGCTCAGGCCCAGGGAATTCCTGGGAACGCTGACTTCACGCTACTCCTCTTGCTGCTCTGTTCTCCAGCCAAAGCCCAGGCCAGCCATGGGAGCTGAGCTTCTCATGGAGCGGTGAGTGGAGACCTGGGGCTTGCAGGCTCGAAGCTCTTGGGTGCCTGCCCATGCCCCAGGCAACTTCTCAGGAGCAGGGGGAGGAGGAGGATTGCCAGGCAGCAGGTCTGGCAGTTTCTTGGCAGAGTTTGACTGCAATCAAACCGTCTCCTCAAAACATCTCGATGAGCCAGCACATTCCAATGGAGAAATGTCTTGTCTAAATGTTTCTGACCAACTCTCGTGCGGCGGCTTTCTCACTTTTCCTCCTGGCTGGGTTTCTGAAGGGAGAAAGCTCTTCAAACACACAGCCCTGGCTTGGGATGCTGTAGGTGTGACTGCTGTCTCAGACCAGGTCCAGACCCTCCACCTGTGGTCTGCTGAGCCTTAGGACAATCCCACCGGTGCTGGGCTGCCTGAAGAGCCCTAAATGGACATGAGAGGAGCACGGTGAGTGCACCTCATGCGTCGAGGAGCTCTTCTTGCAGTGGAGGGCTACATGGACCAAAACTTGAGGAGCCCTGAGGCTGGGCTCAGTGTGTGTGTGCGTATGACCCAAGAGAGTTTAGGTGATGCCCAGCAGCAGATGTGACCCAACCTTGAGGCATGTTGGATGTGTGGAGGACAAGACCTCCCATCCACAGCAAGACAAGCCTCAGCTCTTGGTGCTGGGGTCTTCTTTGGACGAGGGTGTAGATCTGCTCCCAACCTCTCACCACAGAGTCAGCTCCTCCGCAGCCTCATCAGAGGTGCCTGGTGCTTCCTCCTCTGCTGAGGGCTTCTGATGGTCCTCGAGCACGTGCTGCTTCTTCAGAGATGTCCCTCACCTGTGCTGCCACTCCTGGAATGGTCAGCAGTGCCGGGCAGTGTGCCCTGAGGCCTGCAGGCTGGCAGTGCGCAGTGTGCCCCGAGGCCTGCAGGCTGCTGGAGCAAGTGTCCCTCACCCCAGGGATGGGTGATTCCCACCACACCCGAAAGCAGGAGACCCCTCCAGGACTCTCCCAGGGCACCTCCCAACCCCCAGCCTTTGGCACTGCCACCACAGGGCAGAACAGGAGGGGGTGTTATTCCCACATGGAGGACAAGCCCATGGGCAGCGTGGGGATGTGAGTGCTTCCAGGTGCGGCGAGGCGCGCGGGGACGCGGCGGATGCTCGCGGGGGGCGCGTCAGGCAGTGTGTGCCTGGCGGGGTGTGGCGACCAGCGATGGGCAACACGCAATTCGATATGAATTTTAGGTGAAGCCATTTTAGTGGGTGAAATCACACAGATTCTATACCTTTATTACTGCAAACGTGGCAAGCTAAAAACCTGCTAATTGCTTACACACACTGCTCACAGCACACTGATTGGTTAGTGATTATAACGAGTTCTGATAAACATATCTTATAGCTAAATATTGTTAGTTTACCTTTGATGCCTAAAAGCATCCACACACCTGCTATTTTGACCATCTTATTATGGTTGGTTCTTAACATGTTCCATTACTCCCAAGTACCTTCCCATAACTCCTTCTTGGTTTAGGGTAGCCTGTACCTCTATCAGAAGGCCGCTGTGTTTTGAGAATGTGATTATGAAGTTCCTCTCAGCATGAGTAACTTTTCCCTGTCTCATGGGGACGGGATGATATTGTCAGAGCCTAAATCTTGGGAGAAGAGAGCTAGGCCGCTAGCAGGCCTGCTGTCTTCCCCCGGCAGCGGGGTGTGCACGCACATGTGTCAACGCGCGTCGCTGGCGGCGGGGTGTTGTTGTCCTGGCCTGTGCGGGGAGGGCGCGCGCGTGCGCCGGCCAACATGTGGTTTGTGTTTAGAGTGTGTGTCTGGTGGGGCTTTGTAAATGAGGTGCACTCGGCGATGTGTGTGTTCATTCTGGCACGCCGCGGACAGCGGTTGCGGCGTTCCCGGCCCGGCCGCCCGCTGTTTGTGCAACGGGCCATGTGCTCAGTCAGCGCGGGGATGCTGACGCGTTCAGCGCCGCCCGCACCTTCGAGCGGTGGAACGCGCTGCTGCAGGGCCCCCCATCTCATTTTGGGGGGGACATGACCTGTTTGGGGCTGAAAAGCGTTTTACCACCACCACCACCACCATGTGGCTGCCATTCCTAGGACTGCAGTCCCCGCTCCCTCCCTCCGCACAGCTGACCCTGACCGGGATGTGTGAAGGGGGAGGCGCTGCTCCGCTGCCCCTCACCACACCGCACTCCCCGGGGAGGTGATGAAGTGGGATGTTTTGCAGGCTGGTGGCCCCGGGGCTGGGCCCAGCAGACAGCCTCTCCCTCTGCAGCGCCCTTTCTGCATGCGAGACCCGAGTGAAACCACCTGGAGCCAATTCCCAGCCCCGCCAAGGCAGCAAAAAAATGGGGCTGCTCACTTCCCCCTGAGGAGGGAGGGAGGGAGGGAGGGAGGAAGGAAGGAAGGAAGGAAGGAAGGAAGGAAGGAAGGAAGGAAGGAAGGAAGGAAGGAAGGAAGGAAGGAAGGAAGGAAGGAAGGAAGGAAGGAAGGAAGGAAGGAAGGAAGGAAGGAAGGAAGGAAGGAAGGGAGGAAGGGAGGGAGGGAGGGAGGGAGGGAGGGAGGGAGGGAGGGAGGGAGGGAGGGAGGAGTGAAGGAGTGAAAAAGGAGGCAGAAAGGAGGGCAGGAAGGAAGGCAGGAAGGAAGGCAGGAAGGTCCGGTGGGCTGGCTGGCTGGTCCAGGGACTCTTGGAGAGAGATGAAGGGCGACACGCAGGGCATCTCCGTGCAGTGCTTCGGGATACAAGGGTCTTGGACAGAAACGGACAGCCTGGGGATTGAGCGGCTGGCTCGCGGCTGGCGGAGGGGAGGAAACGCTGTCTCCGTGGCGGTGAAGCTGCTTTCCAGCCCTGGCGAAAGTTCAGCCATCCCGAGCCCAAGCAGGGAGAGAGGCTGAGGGAAGGCAAGGGGAGAGGGTGGGAGAGGAGGCAGAGATGCATCTGAACAACCGTGGAAAAAGCCCCTCCTCCTCTTCGGCATGCTGCGAAGAGGCAGTGGGGCCAGTGCCTCCCCCACTGCCTGGGTTTGGGGCATGGTAAACAAGTCCTGAGGTATCAGCACTGGTGGTGTGGTACGGGGACCACCAGCTTCTCTGGGGCCAGGACGGGGTAATAGCATGGGGACATAGCAAGGGCTCGTCACCTGGCATGGACAAGGAGGGGTGACTCCTCAGCAGGAGCAGACCCTGCTCTGGCAGGGACACTCAGGGCACCCACTGTCTCCTTGTTCCTGGCTCAGGAGGGGCAGCTGGGGCTGTTGCAAGACGTGGCATCTCTCGTGCTTCCCAATAAGATCCAGGTGGCATTGAGCGGTCCCGGCTCCGAGAGCGGGCAGGCTGCCGGAGAGCAAACCTGGCAGATGGTGGATGATCCATCCCAGGGCAGCTCAGGAAGGCCAGGGATGGGCGTCAGAGGAAACCAGAAACTGCCTGAGGAGCTGATGGCTGCGCTTGTGTAAAGTCATGAGCCATGGTGAAAGCAGCAGAACGTGGGAGGGACGCTGATGCGGAGCAGCTTCAGGAACAGCGAAGGATGGAGGGAAGAGTCTGGCAATCCACATCCGACTTTTATTTCTGGTTAAATAACAGAGCACGTTGTATGAGAGAAAGTCATTAAGTGTCAAGACCCAGATTTCAGAGGAGCTCAGTGCCAAGTTTCCCAGCGCTCAGCACCACAGACGGGGCCAGGCTTTCCGAAACGCCAGCTCCCAATCGGAGCCGCTGCAGCAGCCAGGCTTGCAGCGGGGCTGGATGGGCCTCCCAGGGGACGTGTCTGGATGGACTCGCAGGGAAGCTGAGTGCCTGACCTGCTCTGCTCTTCACTGAAATGCCCAACCAGTGCCTGGTGCCGACAGGATGCTCCCCAGCACCCACTCGGTGAAGTGTCCCCACCATGCCGGAGGACTCATGTCACCTGGAGAGTTGGGATGGTTTCAGCCCCGCATTGGCCTGGCTGAGGCTTTTCAAGCAGGAGACTGACAAATTGTGGGTTGTCAGCTTCCTGTGGGAATTTCTAAGTGAATAATCATTGTGAACATCATGAAAAGCATTTTAATAGTCAGAGAATACCATCTGGATGTTCACAAACAAAGGCGATATAAATCCACGACTGACAGCGCGCTGAACTCACTGCTTTTATAAGTAAAAGTATTTCCAAACTGTTTCCCAAACTATTTAAGCAAGTCTTTCCTCTAATGACATTCAGAAATGATCCTAACATAGGCAAACGGAGTGGGCTGGGATCAACAGAGGCTGTGTACAGAGGGATTAAAGTTTGTGTCGGCTATAATCAAATGACATCCCCTGCGCACGAATGCAGCCCGTGCTCGGAGATAAGAGGAATCCCAAACACTTCTGCAATGGGAGGAATAAATCCAGAGGTGCCAGAAGGGAACTGGGGGAGAGAGTGGGGGAGAACTGAAACCAGTTTCTGTGGGTTTGAAGGGCCCGTGGAGCAGCGCGGGGCTCGTTTGAGAGCTTAGCAGGAGGGATGTGCTTGGTTCGGCTGCAGCTGCCTCCGAGGCCCTTGCAGGGCAGTGGGGGAACCTAGGAGGGGCAGGAGGGAGGGATGCTGCAAATAAGAAGAGGAGAAGCTAGCCAGGCACAAGCCTGTTCTGTCAGCAGGAGAGAGGTGCTAACAGCCCTGACTGGGTGTTGGCTGGAAGTGATGTGTGGCAATGGAGGGGAGATGGAGAGGAGAGCTCTAAGGAGGAGGAGGAGGTGGCAAGGATGGGCATGGGGTTGTCTCCAGCAGCAAGGATGGAAGGTTTTGGGTCAGAGATGCACAAACTAGCCTAAGTTGGGCTGGACTGGGGAGGCTGTGGGATTCCCAGTGTGTCCTGGGTGGCAACATGCACAGAGCTGCTGCTTTCCTGGACAAAA
Organism: Hypotaenidia okinawae; assembly: GCA_027925045.1. Classification (NCBI taxonomy): domain Eukaryota; kingdom Metazoa; phylum Chordata; class Aves; order Gruiformes; family Rallidae; genus Hypotaenidia; species Hypotaenidia okinawae. The sequence goes on from BSDF01000020.1 coordinate 3,541,168, forward strand.
ATCCCTGGAAACCAGGCAGCAGCACAGATCCTGACCCCTGTGTCCCTACGTCCCGGAGCGCACCTCTTGACAGCCCAAAGGCACTGCTGAATCGAGGGCTTTGGTCAGCGTGGGCCTCTGTGGAGAAGGAGCTGGGAATGGAAGTGGTGATCCAGATCCAGTGGAGGCCACGCTGACAGCAGGCTCGTTGGAGGCAGAAACCAGCTGAACCAGGCTATGAGCTGGCCACAGGCCTGTGAGGATGGCCACTGGAGAGGGGACTTCACCAGCAGCACCCAGACAGCGGTGGCTGGACACATTGTTTTCTGACTGACAATAGCCAGGGGACAACTGTGCTTCTGTCACTCTCGGACCTCTGGACAAAACTTAGGATCCTGGCAGACAACAGAAACATCTGCTTTTGTTGGCTATTCCTGGTCCAGCTCTTGCAGCAATGGCTGAGGATCCTCCAGCCAGGGAGGGCTGGGGAAAGCTTTGGGCTGGGTCTGAGGGGTCCTGTAATGTTCATGCTGTGGCATTTGCCTGCAGAGCTGCCCTTGCAAACATGGGACAAACCCACTTTGCTCTCCATGCAGGAAGACCATGTGTCCTTGCTGGAGAGGCCTTGGTTTGAGAGTCCTCCACCCTGTCCAGGCAGCCCAGCACTCCTTCGCATCATCTGGGAGCAGAAGCTGCCCCACGTTCCAAGGGGGCAATGAACCCCATTTCCCAGATCCCATCTGAATTCACCTTCTCCTGTGGTGCTGGGCAGTCTTCTGAGGGGAAAAAAACCAAATTGCCTTTATTCATGACTAGTTCAGGCCAAGTTTTGGGTGGGAATGGGTACAAAGTTTGGGAGGAAAAAAAGGTGCTTGCAGAAAGAAATGGGAAATAAAATCTGGTCTCTCCAGCGTGATGGGATGCCTGGTCATGACAGGACACCTACTGACAGCTGGACACCTCACCGCCAGCCCAGCCCTTTCCCCACTGAGATGCACCACTCATTTCCAATGTGAACTTGTTTGAGAGAGCCTGTCTCAGGGCAGGAAAACATGAGGAGGACATGGCACAGGGTCACTCGGTCCTCCTCCCCTCCCTGTGCCAGGGTTTTCTGCCTCCACAGGGCTTGGAGGCTGCTCTGAGAGCTTTGCAGGTTTCCAGCCCTGTGCTTCAAGTTTCTCCTTGGAAACATCAGCTGTACATGCCTTGTGTTCAGCCCGTGGGCTCCAGCACGGTCTCGACGTTGGACTGAGACCACGCTCGGTCTTGTTGGACGTATCGGAAAGATTCCAGACGCAGGAGTAAAGTGTTTGCCCAGACACGCTGCCGAGGGCAGGCTGCCCCACAACCGACCAGCTGCCAGCTCGGGGGGTGCCATGTCCCCAGCTGGCCCCCGTGGCATGGTTTCTGTGGGTGCCAGCAGTGAGACCTGCGGCTGGACCTCCCCTGCCTGGGTAAACAGGGCAAGAGGTGCCGCCGGTGACAGGGGATCAGAGGAGCTGCCTGTTCCCGTGCAGTCACTTTGCTAACATGCCCCTAAAGCTTCCCCCAGCCAGAACAAGCATTAGTCACTCTTACAGAGTCAGGATGAGCAGACAGAAATAACAAGTGTGTTCGTCTAGAGCCTCTCCATGCCAGGCAAAATATTGTGGCTGGGACCATTCTGCTCTTGTTCTGGAGAAGGGGCAGAGGAACATGCTCAGCCGGAGCGGAGGGCAGGGCTTGTGGTGCATCGCCCCAACACCTGGCCAGCTGTGCGGGGCAGGCACTGGTGGCTGCTGGAGCTGGTCCTGCCCAGGACCTTTCACTGGTCTGCAGGGATGGGCTGACCTGGCAGAGGAGCTGGTGAAGTGGTTTGACTCCTGAGAGTGAAGTGAAATGGAGAAGGGCTTGGGGAGGCAGTGCTGTGACTTCCTGGCCATCAGAGGCTCTCTGAGCTAGCTCATGGCCAAACATGAGCTGGTGGACATTTTGGAGTGTACCGCAGCTTGGGACATCCTTCATCCCACACCATCCCAATCCTTGATACCAACAACCTCTCCCCATGCTGATGCCAGGGTCAGGAGGGTGGTAGGCTGCCTGTGAGAAACCAGGCAGCCCCCACCTCCCAGGAGACTCTTACCCCCTCTAACATGGCCCATCCACCCGCTTGAGCATCACTGCAGAGGAGCAGAGCCCAGACCTGGACACTGTCCGCCAAGGGGAGAGGACAAAGGAGAGGACAAAGGAGATCTGAAGTCGGCGTGTGGAGAAGGAGAGGAGCGAGGATGCTGACGGGGGTGGCTGCAGACGGTATCGCAGCAACGTGCTGGCATGGAGCAGGGGCCAGTCTGAAGTCAAACACAGGGAACATTTCTACCAGACGGGACAATTACACACTGGAGCCGCTTGCCAGTGAGGCCCCATCACGAGTGGAACAGATCCCATAAGATACTTCTAAGTTTAGAGTAAAGGAGCCGTCTCCAACAGGGGAGGATGCGAGACTGGAGAGAGCTTAAATCCCACCCGTCGCCGCCAAACCGCACTCCCCGGAGAAGCACACACTGGGCTGCTCTTGCAACACTCCAGCCACGGCTGAGACACACATTCCAGCCCAAACCCCTATTTTCAGTTGTTTATACATCGCTCAAAAAAATATCCTTTTGGATGGAGTTTGGTCGTGCTTGATCTCAGCCCAGAAAAACGAAGAATTATTTGGGGATGGTTTGAACAAAACCCGTTCAGCTGTTTCTGTGTTATGTAAGCATGGGGATAAATATGTTTTCCTCTTTTTCAAACATTTTTTTCTCATCCCCACTAGCTGTCAGATAGCTCAAAATCAGCTTCAGGATTTGGAAGTGGTGTACTCAGCCCATGCCTGGCTCTCAGTGAGGGACCGGCCCGTTCATCAGCTGCACTTTGCCTCCTTGGTTAGTGAGGAAACCAGAAAGCACTACAGCTCTTATGTTCAGCGTCCTTACAGGTGGTCTCCAGGGGCAGGGGGGAACAGCCAGGCACCTTCTGAGAGTGTAAAAGGAGTTGGATGGTATCAGCTGAGGTTTAAGCAAATAGATACTGATCCCGGGTGTGGAACAGAGCCCCAGGTGTTTGTGCAGAGGGGAGGTGAGCATGGTGCTCTTGCACTGACCGTGCAGTAAGAGGTAGGCTCTTGGACCAGGGGTCTAACAGGGTCTGTGCATGTCTCACTGCCCACCTACTAGCTCCACAAGAGCTCACAGGCTGCTCTGTAGCTGCTCCTGGATTATTTTTTGTGTGATGTGTCCGTGCTTGGTGGCTAGGTTTTTTCAGGACAGGAGAAGCAAGGGAGAAGAGCTCACAAACTTGGAGAGACTCTTTCAGCCCAAGATTGTGCCTGGGTGCAAAGAGGTGGCTGGTGATGGGCACTGCAGAAGGAAGCCCAGTCTTGAGTGAGGGGGATGCAGCAGATGTTGGGAAAACTTTGTGCCAGCATCTTTGTGGTGGGGAAGAGCAGATGGGAGTGAACACAGAAATAGCCTTGAAATACAGCTCCAAGGCTGGAGAAGGCTGTTGTCCAAGTTTTAGGAGTTCACACCAAGGCAACAGAGGGGTGATACCTTGACCCATCAGATCCATGCACTCGCAGGACTTCCCCTTGGATGAGGGGATGACGAGGCAGCCTTCACTCCCACCATGCCATCCACAGGGGTGAGGGTCTCCAAGGCTCTCCAAGGCCTCTTCCTCTTCCCCGTTTGGAGAGAAGTTGAGTAACTGAATTCCTGGCAGTGCCTGGGACGTCATTCCCAATCAAGCACCTACACAAGCTTAGGGAAGCCTGTCCAAGTGCTGGCTCTTAACTACAGGGTGTTTGCTAAAGGAACGGCATTTGAGTAGCTACAAGACCAAGTGCTATAGCAACAGAAACCAGTAATGGCCAGTAACAGACACTCCAACATCATGTCAGTGTTTTGTGGAGACACCATGGAAAAAAGGAGAAGGGGGATTCTGAGCTGGAGATGGGGAATTTTCTAGAGAATCAGGAAGCTGATAAAAATGCCCTAAGCACAAAAGGAATTAAATGAAAGTCCTTCAGCTGAAGGTAGAGACTGCCTCAGCATCTGTACAAGTCACTGAGGGCTCACAAAATTTGAGTGGAGAAAGAGGGCAGGAATGAGAATCACTTTAATTCTGTCAGGAGGCTGTGAGACCCTGAGCAGGCAAAAGGAAAAAACAGATATTGAGGGGAAACCCAGAAGCATCTTGACTTTGACTGAAGTCCCCAACATAGGGACAAGATGAGTGGGGAAAGGCACCAGTAGTCAAGGGAGGGACTCAAAGGGGAGACCACAAGCCTCCTGGAGCTAGTGTGAGCCCAGGATGCTGTCTTAAAGTAGAGGCATCGCTTGGACCCACAGGAGGGTTCAACCCCCTCTGAAAACTCCCAGCACCAGTAGGCAGGCTGCACTGGTGAGAAGATGGCACCCCCAGGGTCCTGGGGCAGGAGGAATGATTTACCTTGAGATTGGGTACTGAACACTTGCCAGGACTGGCATGAAATCCTAACCAGAGCAAGGTGACATCAGTCTCTGCCTCCTTCCTCGTTCCATGGAGCATCCTTCAGCAGCAGAAAGGGGCATGTGAACACCCCTAAATTTGCATCTGGAAACCAAACTTTTCCCTTTTGACAGTTCAGCTTAAACTTGGGTGACTTTGCACTGAAGCAAAGAGTCCTTCCACGATCCTTCCTCTAAGCAGGGAGAAATACATCCTTAACCCATCCCAGATGTTTGCAAAGCAGACATATAGCTTAGTCCTGAGCTAGCAGAAGGAAAAGAGCTGGAATAAAACACCAGATCCACATGGTAGAGCTGAGAGTGCTCAGGGAGACGAAGAATGTAGCAGCTGCTCTGTCAACTGAAGCAGGCAATTTAACATTAAAGCTACTGCTTTCCAGAAGTCTGGAGTGAAGCAAATTTGGTCTGCAAAAAACAGCAGCGGTAATGATCCTGGGAATAGCCCAGCAGCTCTTTGTTCAGGAAAACATGCTGGAAGGAAGGAAGAAACATGATAAAGCCAGTCGAGGGACCTTGAGGTCTTGTTGACAAGCTGGGTGGGACAGTAGGAACCTCGTGAAGCTCAGCAGAGAGAAATCTGTGTCCTGTGCCTGGGACAGAGCATCCCCATGTGCCAGGGCAGGCTGGGGACCCAGCGGCTCTGCAGCGAGGGACATGGGGACCATGTGAAGGAGCTGCCCATGAGTCAGCAGTGAGATCTTCCTAGGGATGCAGCCAGCATCTGGAGGGAAGAGGGGTGAGAAGAGGCTGAGGGAGCTGGAGTCGTTCCTCCTGGACAAGAGGTGTTGAAAGGGGGATCTCATTGTGACTTCATCTGTCTAAAGGGGAGAGGGCAGAGCCAGACTCCTCTCAGAGGTGAGCAATAAAGGGAAAAACAATATGATTCTCCCAGAGAGAGTTATTCCCTGATCCTGTGATTTTCTGATAGAGGAAGATAAGGAAAAGTACATTTCTCAGCCTTGAATAGGTTGGCAGAGCCATGGGTGGAGAAAGACTGCTCCTTGTTCCCTACACTTAGGGTGTGACAGTGGAGAATAACTGAAACTGCTGTGACACTCTAGAAGTGTGTCCCTGTTGGGTGAGGGCAGGACATCAAGTGGTCTGCTCCCTCTGCAGCATGATGGGCTGCTGCCTGGGAGGAGCATCACAGCCCCTGGCTCTGGGATGTCTGGAGTGTCTTCTCCTTCTGAAGATCCCCCAGCCTGCAGCCTGGAGAAGGAGTTTCTGAGGATGCTCCAGCCTTGGAAGAAGAAGGAAAGAAAGGGTCGTGATGGTTGCTGTGTTCAGTGCTAGTTCAATTTATGGGTAGAGGGTCTGAGAGCTGTGGCATTGCCAGAGGGGAGCTTGACACCCCCTGGCAGCATGGAACAAACTCTCCACTGAGTCTCCTCTTTGCTTGTGCTCAGATTTCTCTGCTTCTTGAACAAGGTTGTTGCCTTTCTATTGCAAACCTGGGGAGGAGCAGATGCCACCCTGAGCACCCATCACAGCCTCTGAGCTGCTGGTTGATCTGTGAAGGCTGAGCAGTGGTTGCTCCCCTTCAGTGACTGGGATGGCACAAAATTCTTACAGACATCTCACATGTTGACTGTTCCTGTCCTTATCTCCAGGATCAAGACCATGTTTTTCTCCTCATTCCAGGAAGGATGTGTTTTAACAGCCCGGGATTGGAAACAGCTCCCCTCTCTTCCCATGCTTCCCACACATCTTTTCATGTGGGGAGTGAGTTACCACAGCTATGCAAGCAGAAGGAGGGGGATGTGGTGAGAGCAGAGTCCTGGCCCCCGGGGCACAGCGTGGCTCCCACTGCCCTGCACACCCTGCCCGGCCCCTGCATCCCATGCGCTGCACCCGTGATGCACACAAGAGGAGAGGGAAGAAAGAGATGTCCTGCTTCCCTGGCCAGATGGGACAGTCCTCTGGGACTGGATCTCAAGGTGGAACTCTGAGATGCGTCCTTGGACCTTGTGGAGTAGACACCCAGAGGTAGCTGAGCTCCCCAGATCCTTTCCCGAGGCCAGTGGGAGCCTCCATGCCAGGACTTGATGGCTCTGTTTGCCTGTGAGCAAGGCAGTTCCCATCAGGGATGCAGGAGGACAGGGACCACATGGTGTGGCAGCAGGGAGAAGGGGCAGTGGGCCCATAGATGAGGTCATTGAGCAGTGAGGTGTTGTCACCCCAGCCCTATGTTCCCATGAGCATGGGACTGTAGTGGATGTGATCAAAGGGCACACTGATCCCTGCCCCAAACATGGAGTTGTCCTTGGAGTATCCAGGTGCGACCTCCTTGGTGACAATGGGAACCTCCCCTGATGTGCTGGCCAGCCTGAGACCACCTCAGAGGAGTGCCATACTGGTCCACATTCAGGGCTGCAACTTGGCTTTTCTGCTACATGGGTGTCTCTGCCAGTCCCTTGTCTTGGTCCAGAGGGTAGCACAGAGTCCCAGCTGTGGAGGGGACATCATCCCTTCCAACACCCTATGCACCTCTCAGCTTTGAGGAGCTCCACAGGCAGATCTCACTGCCGTGTCTTCCCTCCCACCCACCCCTGTGACTCTTTCTCTTCACACATCCATTCCTGCTGCAGTTTGCATGGAGCATCCCATCTCTCCCAGCAGAACCCCAGCATCACACCCCACACACACACCCTGCATCCTGCCCAGGCAGTCTTGTTTCCATGCCCACAGGCTGCATTCAGCCTCCCTGGGGGTGGTGGGTCTTCACCTTGAGCGTGTTCAAAGTCCTGCCTCTGGAAGGTGCCTCATCCTGAAGCACCTCCTCTTGCCATGGGCCAGGCTTCTCCAAAGCCCTGATCGACACAGTGGTCATCAGCTCCACGTGTTGTTCTGGGGAAGGTCCTGGGGTACCGTCCCAGTCTCCAGACCTGGATGTTGTTTGCCTGACATCCACCTGGAGCTGGCGGACGAGTTAGGGTTGGCATGGAGGGGAGGGGTGGGCCAAGCCCCTTGGGTGCTCTTTGCCTGTAATTTTCTGGCTTTGTGGGCTGCATCTGCAGAGCCAGCGTCTCCTCACGGGGTTGGAAGCAGCTGCTCACAGGTGGCTGGGCGAGGGCTGACCCTGTGCTTTGGGTGGGCTGCTGGTCACGCAGGTGCTGGCAGCCTGCAGAGCCTCGCTGGACCCTCCCTCCCAGGACAGGCTCTGGCACAGAGGTGTCCTTGCAGCAGGAGATCTGACAAGCCTCTGTGCCCAGCTGAATTGAGGCCTTGGAACAGCCCCCCACCACCCCTCCCTTGCTTCCCACACACGGATCCTCTTTCTACCCACAGCGTGTCCAGCAATGGGGCAGGATCCTCCTGCTGCCATGAGATGCTCTTTGCCCTTCTACCACCCAGCACTTGTCAGGGTGCCTCCCTGCCTCAGCCTGCTCCATCCAGCTCCACTGGCTGGTGTGGGCTCTGCAGGGTGGGCAGCACCCACACAGGACCTGCCTTCTTGTGGTGGGTGTTGATCTGCCCCTCGTCTGGAGGAGGCACCAGGCTGTGTCCGGGCAGGACTCTGTGTGCAGCCTCATGGGGACCATCTCAGACCCAGCAGGCTGCACCCCCACTCCTGCACTGGGTGATGTTCCCAGCTTGGTGCCCAGGGCTTGCCATGAGCTGGGGAAGTTGTGAGGACTTCAGGCTTCCTTGGGGGTTGCAGGAGGCCAGCAGCAATGCTGGTGGTGATCACCTCTAAGGAGGTGATCCTCCCCTCTGCTCTGCCCTGCTCAGGCCCCACATGGAGTGTTGTGTCCAGTTCTGGGCTCCCTGGGATAACAAAGACAGGGATCTCCTGGAGAGAGTCCAAAGAAGGGTTATGAAGATGATGAAGGGCCTGGAACATCTCCCCTGTGAGGAAAAGCTGAGGGAGCTGGGACTGTTCAGCCTGGAGAAGAGAAGACTGAGGGGGGACCTAATTAATGGTTATAATTATCTTAAGCATGAGATGCAGGGGGAAATGGCCAGCCCCTTTTCAGTGTCTGTGGGGACAGGACAAGGGGCAATGGCTGCAAGTTAGAGCAGAGGAAGAACTTTTCCCCAGTGAGGGTGAGAGAGCCCTGGGACAGGCTGCCCAGGGGGTGTGGAGTCTCCATCTCTGGAGAGATTCCAGACCCATCTGGATGCCAACCTGTGCAATATGAGCTGGGGAGCTGCTTTGGCAGGGGGTTGGACCCCATGAGCTCTGGAGGTCCCTTCCAACCCCTGGGATTCTGTGATTCTGTGATTCTGTAGTGAAAAGACCCACCATGGCTGGGTTATACTGATGGAGTGAAGGGCTGATGACTCCATGGCTGTGCCCATGGATCTCAGCCTCCTGAGCCATGCAGGCACCAGAAGACGGGGTGACCCTAATTGAAGGGTCTCATGTCCACAGTTCTATATTGGAGAGGCAAGCAGAGCTTGGAGGACAACTGGGAAAAGGCCAGAGCTTTTGGCAGCCCTTCTGCAGCCAGAACAATGGCTGACATCATGTTTTATTTAAGAGGGAGAAGGGGAAAAAAAAAGATAAATAAAATTGCGACCAGAAGGACCGTGGCCCTGCAGCCCTGGGAGAGATGGAGTTTATTTTTCCTGCCTGCTAGTTCCTCTCGTGCTCCCCCCAGCCCTGGCTGTGGCACAGCACATTCCTTTGCTGTGATCTCCTCCCTCCCATGCAGCAGCACATTCCTCCTGTGCCGGCTGATCCCTTCTGCCCGACCGTGTTGTAGCCCTGCCTTGGGCACCCTGGCATGGCTAGGGTGCCAGGGGATGGCAACTGCCTCTCCTCCATGCCTGTGCACAGCCAGAGGTTCTGTGCTCTCCACCGCTGTTGGAGCTCAGGCTCAGCCATGGAGCATGCCTGCTTGTGGTCAGGGTCCAGCTCCACCCTGTGTCCACCACAGGTGTCTGTCCTGGTGCTGGGTTCTCCATCCCTGGGGTGCTGGGTTGAGCCTCACCAGTCTGGTGTGGTCCGTGGTGCTTGCCTCTGTGGCAGGCACCCGGTGTCGGGTGGGTCCCAGCAGAACGGGTCGACCTTCCAAGGTGGGGTTTCCTAAGCACCCCAGCCCCACAGGGTGTGGGGTGCCAGGCATGGCTCAATGCATTCCCACACTGTATTCCCAACACCAGCCTGGGCCTTGGATCCCAAACAGGCAAGAGCGCAGGAAGGTGCCCATCAAACCTTGGGATGAGCTGATCTCAGGGTGAGATCTCAGGGCTACCAGCAGCTCTGGGTGCAGGGGCCACCCCAGGCAGGATAGGTCACCCAAGAGCCTGGCCAGACGTGGGTGCTGCAGCACATCACCCTGGGGTCATGATCCCCTCCTGCCCAGTGCTGGTGTGGGGTCAAGAAGGCCAGGCTGTGGGTGCTGCTGCACCCATGCCAGCCCAGTGCATCCAGTGCACCCAGTGTACCAGCCCCAGCACTACTGCTGCACTACACTGCTGTGTCACTGTCCCATCCTGAAACACTGCTGAGTCCAGACACAGAGCTGGCTGCTCGTCTTGCAGCATTTGCCCTGTGCAGTCAGACAAAATGAGACGCTGCCTTCACCCAGGACATGCTCCTGTGCTCACCCCAAAGCCCCTTCCCAGGAGTCTGCCCTATACCCAGCCATAGGGGTGACCCCCAACACCCCATGCTGCCCACCACGATGTCCCAGTGATGGGAAAGTCCCTTTCTCCTGTTTTTCCCACCTGGACCAGCTCTGCCTTGCTCCTGCTCATGATGGGGGATGCAGAGGAGAGAGCTGGGGGGCTCTGATGCAGGTTTATGGGGGGCATTGCAGGGCTGTGGAGTCAGCATCAGACAGTGGGGCCATGGGTGCCCCACGTCCTGCCAAGTGGGGCTAAAGTAGGGTTAACCTGAGGGGTGGCTGGGAGCTGCCACATGCTGAGGATGTTTTCAGGCTGGGGAAGGGTTGGACATGAATCACCCACTCCCTGGTCACAGGCTGGGCTCCGTGCTGTGCTGTGCCCTGCAGCCAGTCTGGGGACCCCTGTGCAGACAAGGGGTCTGCCAGCCCCATCAGCATCACCTGTCCAGGACACAGCCCATTCTGTGGCTCCTCAGGGGTTCCAGCTGGATCTGGGACCCAGCACACACAGCGCTTTGGGCGCTGCTCGCTGGGGAAGCCCCTGTGCACACTTTGCAGCCATGGGATATGCTTCTGTGGTGCTACTTCAGCTATTTTCCTTGCTTGGAGCACAGACTCCAGCACCTGCATTTCCAGGGGTTGTAAATCAGTCTCCAGAGACCTTGTACTGGTTGGTGCTGGCTCCCCTGCTGCCTTCCCCACCCCCAGTGCCCGTCAGCACAGGGGATGCTCTCCCTTCACCTCTGACTGACAGCAGTCTGTCCTGCTGTGATCCTGGGGAATCCCCACAGCTCTGGAGATGGGAGCTGCAGCCTTCAGGCTCCCAGAGAACTGGTTTTGTACCCTGGGGTCCATGCCTGATACTGTGGGCCCTGCAGCTTGTCCCAGAGAGGAGGTTGGACCTGGGGGCTTGGAGAGACCCTGTTCAGTGACAGACATGTTCAGTGCCTGCTCCCCACATGTGACGGGCAAGGGGACAGTGGCCGTTTGCCCCTCTGCCTGGTGTCATTTCCCTGGGTCACATAATGGCCTAGGAAGACACAGAGTGGTGACTGTGGCTCCTTTGCCCCTGGAGAAACCAGGTGGTGGGTCCTGGATTGTGCCTGAGAGGTGCATGAGGATGCTGCAGCTGTGGTGTGAGCCTCAGGTGGAGCGAGGTGCCTGCAGCAGAAGATAAATGAGTGTTAAGAAGATAAATGCAGTGTTCCTGGGCACCTGCCTTCTCTGCTGTACCAAGCCCTCCCCAAATGGTTTCTGCTGCTACTACACTCCAGGAGATTTTGCAGGAGCAAGGAGTGCTGGCCAGCGTGGGACTCCACAAGCTTTTGCCCTTGAGAGCTTTCAGAGAGCTGATCTACTGGTGTTGTTCCTGCTCCCTGTGGTTTGAAAGAGGTGGCAAAGCAGGTCAGAAAGTTTCCATGCTTGTGGTTTGCCCGTGATGTGGTGCTTGGCTCTGCATGCCCCTCATCCATGTGCTTTGCTCCCTAGCTTCCTGGAGCAGGGAGAGGGGTCTCTCCTCCTCTTGGGCAGGTTGGGGTCTCAAGCTGTGCCAGTCACTTCATCCAGAGCTAGCCCAGAGGTGATGCCCCTTCTCCCCAAGCCCTACCCTTTCTCTGTGGCCTGGGTTTATCTGCAGGTAAACCTGAAGAACCTTCAGAGCAACAGCAGTAGGGGAAAGAATGAGGCTACCTTGGACTTCTGGGCAACCAAAGGTCCCCTAGTACGGTCCTGGGGGACCTGGTGCTCCTGGTGCACAGATGCTGCTTGTCCACCAGCTCCCTGTGCACGGTGAGGCAGCCAGTGGGTTTTGAGGGCCAGACCAGACACAGGGATGTCTGTGAGGCAGGGGCTGGATGAAGTGAGTGAGAAAACCCCAGGGAAGAAGGGTTGCTGCTGCTGAGTGCTGGGCTCCTCTCCCTGTCAGCATGCTGAGCTGCCTGGGGCTGATGGACCGGCTCCTTTAATTGGGAACATCTCCTGTTTCATTTGGGGGTCGGGGCGGGGGGGTGAAAATGGCAATAAATGTTTCCACGTTCACTTCACCCTTGCTGAAGCTTGCTGGAAAGGCTCCCCACAGATGGTGCCACAGAGCAGGTCCCTGTCTGGGATGCAGGGATCCTTCCCATCGGACGTGGTGTCACTTCCTTTGAGGCACCGAGGGCAGCACCGAGCTGTGTCTCCGCAGCAAGATGGGCGTTCAAAGCCTTGTGCAAACACCAGCCCGGTTTGCTGTGCCTGGTGACCTCTCTCCATGGTTTCTGGCGAAGGATTTAGTCTCCAGGACAGTATTTTTCCCCTTGATTTCCTAACACTTTCCAAACAAGCTCATCTGCAAGCGTTGACTCAAGCGTTTCAAGAAGCTGTGCCGAGCTGAAAGACACACGCGGCCAGATCCTGGTGCCTGTGGACTTGTCGGCTCAAGCAATAAACAATAAATGGAGCAGACCTCTCAACATCTGGTGGGAAGGAGAAGCTTGTTCCACAATCTGAGTATCTGAAGGATAAATGGGGCTGGACCAAGCCACAGCTCCTTTTCTTGTCCGCGTCGCAACTGGGGCAAGCGTGATATTTACAGGCTTCGGTGATGCTATGACTACAGGCTCTTGGCACTTTGCTTTTGCCAGCTTCTAGGGGAATAGTGACACATATGTGAAAAATATGCTGCTGGGGCATGGTGTCCCAGGTCCAAATCATCATGGAGGTGGCAGGGAAAAGCTCTGGAGGCAAGCTGAGATCCCACTCACAAACATGGTTGAGCAGGGCACGCTGTGCTGGATGATGAAGAGGAGCTGTGAGTCTTGGAGAGCTGTGGCAACCTGGAGAAGATAGAAACCAGGCAGGAAGTAGCCTTGAAAGCAAGTTGGCTAGCTAGCCTGGTGCTTTTGCTTGGGGAGACTTCCCCAGAGGTGGGCAGATAATATGTGGACCTGATCAGGAGCAAGCAAGGGAAAGTGTAGGGAGCTTCTCCTTGATCAGCCCCATTGCTTTGTCCTGCACCTTCCTTGTTTTTATGGGTCCAACCAAAGCAAAAGTAAAGTTTTTTTTTTAAAGAAAAACCACAAACCAGGACCTTGAGGAACTGCCAAGGAGCAGGACTTGGAGTCTGGCATGGAAATACATAAGTCAGTGGGTCTGGTGACCCTCAGTTAAGTGCGTGAGTGGTCCCACTGATTTCACTCAGGGAGGAGCGTGCACTTAAGTGCTTTGCTGGATGAAGGCCTGGGAGATGGGAGGGCTGAGCTCCAAGTGGAGCTGGGCAGGAAAGAGCTTTAAGCACTCTGCTGCACTGGTTGGGATTTCCAGCCTGGAGACAGATGAGCAGGGCAGGCAGAACGTGGAAGCGCTGCCTTGGAGCCCTGAGCAGGGCAGGGGCTGGAGCCAGCATCCTGGACAGCCCAGCTTGTGGTCCCAACATGCCTAGGATGGGGTGGGGAGCTCTGGGGTGCTGTGCTGTCCCCAAGCAGGCACAGATATGGCCAGGGAGGTCAGGAATTTCTCCAACAAACTGGGCACAGGTGAATGTTCTGGAAAGCTCAGGATGCCAGAGTGATGCAGAGACTGTGCCTGGCTGCTCAAGAGCATGGTCAGTCCTGCTGAGGTCAGCAAGAGGAAGAGTGAGAGGCTACAACTTGGGAGGGCAATAGTTAGCTAGGACAAAAACCTCAGCAAGAAGACTGATGGCCAGAATGTCTTGACATGGGGCTGTGTTTAGCTTCTGTTGCAGATGAAGGTGGTCTTCAGGAGATGCTGCTGTAGCAACAACTCCTGCTTAAAATCCCAGGCTTGGGCCAGGGGTTTCACATCTGCCCCACAACCACAGGTGACCAAGGACAGTCTCTGCTGTGAGGTGATGCTGGTAAGAGTGCCAGCCCCCTCCTCTTGCCCTCCTACCCAGACTCCACCAGACTGCCAGCTGCCCCAACACCTTGGGCCCCAGCTGCTTCCCTCATGGCACCACCACGCCAGGTGAGAGATGCCATGGGTGGCTCTGTCCCGTGTCTGCATCTCCATGGTGGTCTGGGGAGTATGGCATAATGCAGTCATCCTGGACCACATCCCTGCTCATGTGGGCCAGGAGAGGATAACTTGCTGCTGAGGCTGGGGACTGGTGGGACATGCAGCATGGCCAGTTGTTGGACTGCACTCAGCAGCATCACCCTGCTCAGCAGTGTGTGTTCCCAGCAGGGTTGGCCAGGGTTGTCTTTGCTGAAGTGCAACGAGTGCCTGAGACCATGGAGAGCTCCTGCACAAGAGGTCCATGAGCTCCTGAGGCCTCTTCAGGACATACTTTACCCATGGGGAGCTGCACAAGAGCTCCACCAGCACATCCACTGGTGCCTTGGCGGGTGCTGGAGCGGCGGTTCCCGGGACATCTGAGAGGCCAAGGGATGCTGCAGGGGGAGGGAACGGCTTCCTTGCAGCTGGGACTTGGCAGAGGTGCAATCTCATGCATGGTGATGATACTCAGATATCATCTCTTGTGATTTACGGCCAGAGCACGCAAATGCCGGTTTGGGAAGATCCTCATAAATAGCTCTGGCGTGACAGAGGGCCGGCTGGATAATGGAAAATTGAGGGATCATCCCTCACCACAGCTCTCTGCAGTATCTGGTGGTTAACCCTGCTGTGGCAGCTGAGAGGGGCACACAGCCCTTGCTCCAACTCCTCTCTACAGGACTCGGGTCCTTCAGCCCCCCGGCCCTGCCAAGCAGGAGGCCGTGGGTCACCCCACCATGAGGCAGGCTGTGCCAGAGCACGGGCTGCGTGTCACCGTGCTGTGGTGGGGTGGTGATGCTGTGCCAGGCAGAGGTCCATGGGCTGTGTCCCACCACACTGAGCTCTGGGTGTCGTGCTGTGCTGCGCTGCGGTTCTCGCGCTGCTGCGCACCTCCACATCTTTCCAGCCCCTTCCTGCTTCCCACATGGATTTTGCAGCTTTAGTGCTGAGCAGTTTCTGTCTGGAGGCTCTGCCACCTATCAGCAAAACTTGCTGGAGCGTGGGCTTGTCCCCTAAAGCCAGACCTTGCATTTGCCCTGTTACGTCCTTCTTGACAGCTTTCTTCTCCAAAGCTCACCTCCTGCTCCCTCCTGATGCTGGGGAGGTCTCATCCTCCCCTGGACTTCAACAGGACCATGGCAGCTCCCTGACTTCCTCCCCACTGGCCTCCCTGCGTGTTCACAGCAGAGCCACCTCCCCAGCTTGGTCCCACCGCTGTGCTTTGGCCAGGAGCCATCCAGGCAGTTGCATCTTTTTCACAGACTCTGGATCATAACCTGAGTTCCCATTCTTGCTGATGAGTCCCAGAGAGATGCTTCCATGTCTAAGCCAGAGTAAAAAAGGAAACTGAGGTACCAGAGCAACCTGCAGCCTTCCTCACAGCCCCCCGTGGCAGCACAGCACTCTGCTCCCAAGTGTCCCCCTCCTTTGCCAGCATAGACCTGGGCTGGGTGGGCACTGCTGGGGTTCTGCTGTGAGGAAGAGGAAGCATGTGGAGGGGGCACATGGCAGATCTCTCTCTGACAAGGAGTATGCAGTGCCTGCTGGGCAGGTGCCCAGGCAGCTGGACTGGGCTTGGCAGCGTTGGCTCTGGTGTTTAGGGAGGAACAGATGGGATCCATTAGCAGAGATTATTTAGATATCTCCAATGGGCTCCGTCACAACCCATTAAACTTAGACAAGCAGACATAATGAGTGCTGAGCAGGGCTGTCTCAGCACCGTGCCGGGCACAGCTCGGCACCAGTGGAGCTGTGTGAGGACAGAGGTGTGCACAGACAGCCCCCCTCCCCCAGACCCTGGGGTCTCAGCATGTCTGGGCAGTGTGAGAGGCTGGCACTGTCCCTGGGGTGCAAGCCTTTCCAGGTGCCCCCCAACACACACCCTGTGCCCAGCAGCCCTCAGGGTGAGGGGATGCCAGCTCTAGATGTGCTCACCTGCTGCAGCCCTGGCGTTCCTACCCTCCAGTGTGACCCTTCTGCAGAGGCAGGGGAGGACACGGCTGTTCCAGTGCCCTGGCACTGCTCTTGCTCTCGGCCCCATACTGGGATAACACAGGCAGGGTGTGCACCATCCCTGCACTGGCCTGGGAACTGCCAGCTGCCACGATAGCTCAGCCCCTGGATGGGATCCTTCCACCCTCTGCCATGGCCCATGAGACACCCCCCCTTCCATCTCCTCCCCGACAAGCCCAGATGCCTCTGGCTGATGGTCGGAGGATGCTGCAGCCAGGAAAGTCAGCTGCCTGCAGCATCTCACTGCACAGTGCCATTTCACAATGCCTGGAGCCCAGCAGGGGTGGCTGGAGGCTGCCCCGACCCTGCAGAGCTTCCCAGCAGAGCCAGGACGGTGCCACAGCACGGCAAGCCCTTGCAGCCCTGGTGCTGCTCAGCTGCATCCTTGCTGGGTCCCCGCTGCCACCATCCCTGTACAAGGGACAGACTCAGCTACTCTCTGCTTTCTTGCAGCATCCCCCCTGCTCCATGAGGGCTGTGCTGTGGAGGGAGGTCTCCTCCCACGCAGGGAGGCCTTCTTTTGTGGAGGGGCTTGGAGAGCAGGCTGTCCCAGGAGATGGAAGAAGGGCAGCCATTCCCTGGGGCTCTCGGCAGAGGGATGGATATGTCCTCATTGGCAGCTGCCCTGCAGTGGACCTTAGAGCAGCCTTTGATCTAACAGTGGTTGATGGACATTAGAGGTTGGCAGGGGTCAGGTGGAGATCCACCATGCCACCAGGACAATTTCTGATGGGCGATGTCCCTTGAACCAGGACTCTGCAGGAGCTGGTGAATGTTCAGTCCATTGTCCTGGCCATCCTACTCCCAGGGGTGCAGCAGAAAGTTCTGGGCTACTTCAACCCATGAGGACCACAGATCACATCTCCCAGGTGTTCCAGGGAGTCACCTCCACAGCATCCTGGCCGCTGCTTCCCTTATGCAGTGCCTGCAAAGCCTGGGAAGCTACCTCCCACCAGTCTGCTGTCTTTCTTTACAGGGTTCATGAGGCTCCCCAGGTTCCAGCCACAGAGGTTTCGTAACCAGATCACGTTTCTCAGCCTCTGTGGGTGATGGCTACAGCTCTCCAGGAATCTTAGCAACACCGAGTGGGCTCCGGATGGGACGGCTCAGGTAGCTGAAGGTATGTCAAGTCTCTGCTCAAGCATTCGTCAGCGTTTTCCATGACCTCATTAGGTGGAGGATCGTTAGCATGGTCTCTGCAGAAACTCGAGCTCCTGGCAGGGAATTGAGGTTCCTTCCCTGCCGCCAGCACAGTAGGTATGTCATGTCTAGCGAGCGCAGCGTTGATGTGTGCCTGTACATGACTGGGCGTCACAGCCTCTAATAACTCTATTTCTGGATCACAGTAATGATAATTGAGAACTAGCGTGTCATTAATTATACAAACCACTTGTTGCCAGCACTGGATTGTGTCTCTAATTTCTGGAACTACTGTCCTCATTCGTTTTGTCGACAGCTTCTAGCATTTGATGTCTCTCATTATTTGATGTTTTGTTCCACGGTGAACCCAGGCCAGTGGGTCCTTGGACATGCCCATCCTCCCCAAGGCTCATCCTGCTTCCAGGCACAGACAGCCTGTGAGCTCTGGAAGGGCTCCTGCCTCTGAGCTGCCTCCTCCTGCGCTGCCGTATCCGAGCTGCCAGGACACAGGTTGGAGTTCCACCTCGGGCACGGCTCCTCTGCCCGTGCCAGGGAACACATCCCTCGCTCTGTGTACGGTTCCCTTCTCCCTCCTGGCAGCTCTCAGCCAGCACAGAGACTCTCCCTTGTCTCCATCTCAGCCTGAAAGGACTGATGGTGCCCTCCAGGTAGTTTAAGGAGCCCAAATCTCGAAGGTCCCAGTGTGGCTCCAGTTGGAGGGGGTGAGGAGGAGGAGGACTGGGGTGCACCCCAGAACCTGGGGTCCTGTCCCCAGTGGGTGGCACTTCCCCATGAGAACGAGGAGACTTTGGCTGGGCTTGGCTGTCAGAAAGCATTCCTGGCTCCAACAGGAACATGGGTGGGAGACCAGGTGATACCACATGCCTGAATGCCAGGGCAGTGGGCATGGGCTGTGCGGGCAGCTCCTGGGGTATCTGGGGCTTAATTTTTGTTCAGCCACTCTTTCTCACAGGTTATTCCTTTAACCTGGAGCATTCTCCATCTGTCAGTTCCTCCCAGAGCTTTTCAGGACTCTCTTCTTCTGGCAGTTTTCCCTGCAGTACAACACAATCCCTGTGAACTCCGCTGCCTCCAGTATCTCAAATATTTGCAGTATCTTTTTGTGAAATATTTTGGATGCGCAGCGTAGCCCCAGGGAGTCCCGGGAAGCACCTCCCAGAGAAGGCACTAGGAGCACACATGCAGGAAAGCTTGGGATTTGTCCAGGAGAACCGATGAGGATCCAGATGAAACATCCTATTTGAGAACGTCTGACCCCTGCCACTTGCTCCAAACTTGCTCCCCTGCCAGGCACAGCCGAACACGCCGCGTCCACGCCGAATTTACCCACAGGCTGGAGAGCCTTTCCGTTTCCACCCGGCACCGACCCGCTCCCCGGCGCTTCGCTATCTGACGTCTCCCTCCTGCCAGCTGGTTCCTCTGCTGGAGAGCCAGAGGGACATTTTTAGCTGCTCTTATGAAAGGACAACGTTATTTGCTAAAATTACACGTTCCTGAGTGCTTCCTCAGCTTCCGCAGCCCTGCCCCTTCGCCTCCCAGCGCAGACGCTGAAGGCAGGTGGAGGCATGGCCAAGGGGCCAGCAGCCAGGCTGGGTGCCCAGCACAGATGCGTGGAGCCCTGTGGTACCCACATCTGAAGGTCAGCGCCGTCCCACGCTGCCATCTGGCATGCTTCTCCCCACGGAACGCTTCCCAAAACAGCCTCCAGCATGATCTTTTCCACTCTGCCTCAGTGCCCCGTGCAGCGGTGGCAGGATCACCCCACCATCCAGCTGGGATGCAGTTGTGCTCAGCGTGATGAGGTTTTTTCCAGCAGCTCCTTTATGAAACCCAATGGCCAGGACCCAGCTTACAGGCAGCTCATCAGCCACCAAGGCAACTGTCCTGTCCCTGCATGTCCTGCTGCTTGGCCTTGCCCACAGCAAATCCCTCAGAGCGAGATTCTCCTGGCTCCCAGGGTCCAAGCAGTCCTCCTTTTTCTTTTTCTTTTTCTTTTTCTTTTTCTTTTTCTTTTTCTTTTTCTTTTTCTTTTTCTTTTTCTTTTTCTTTTTCTTTTCTTTTTCTTTTTCTTTTTCTTTTTCTTTTCTTTTTCTTTTCTTTTTCTTTTCTTTTTCTTTTTTTTTTCTTTCTTTTTTTCTTTCTTTCTTTCTTTTTTTCTCCTCCTTTCCTTCCTTCCTCCTTCTCCTTCTCCTTCTCCTTCTCCTTCTCCTTCTCCTTCTCCTTCTCCTTCTCCTTCCCCTTCCCCTTCCCCTTCCCCTTCCCCTTCCCCTTCCCCTTCCCCTTCCCCTTCCCCTTCCCCTTCCCCTTCCCCTTCCCCTTCTCCTTCCCCTTCTCCTTCCCCTTCTCCTTCTCCTTCTCCTTCTCCTTCTCTTCTCCTTCTCCTTCTCCTCTCTCCCTTTCCATCCCAAAAAACCTGTCCAGATGCTGGGAGGATCTGCAAGGACATCACCAAGCTCTCACCCCCAGCTTAGTAAGTTCTTACAAAGTCCAGCTTAAAGATCAGCCTGAAGATCACCTGTGCTCATGGCCCCTGTCCATTAGAGACTGATAAAGCCCAAATATTGTGAACACCTCAGGCTTGCTGAGAATGTTTAAGGCTGACAACAGGGCTGGAGCTGAACAAGGGGCTTGGAAATCTTAGGCTCTCTTCTTGTCGGCTGTGTCCCTACAGGAGAGTCAAGGACCCTCCTCAGAAGGCTCCAAGCACCATGACGTTCAGTGACAACTCTGTGGGCATCCAGGAAAAAACAAAAACAAAGAAAAGCTGGGGAGAAAAGTGGTTTCCATTGGGTTTTCTTAGGATGTGGGCTATGAGCAGCCATGCTGA
This sequence comes from Hypotaenidia okinawae, assembly GCA_027925045.1. Taxonomy (NCBI): domain Eukaryota; kingdom Metazoa; phylum Chordata; class Aves; order Gruiformes; family Rallidae; genus Hypotaenidia; species Hypotaenidia okinawae. Next base: position 3,561,252 of record BSDF01000020.1, read on the forward strand.
TCCTCAGACAGTTGCGTTTCTGTGGTCCAGGTCCTTGGTGACTAGTGATGTCCTCAGGGGGTTGTATTGTGTCCCCACCTCTCAGTAACTTATACTTAACCAAGGCAGTGTTCCTGTCTCTCTGTGAAGTGCTTTCTCTTACTGTACTGACACAGGCACATGACCTTATCAGCGCTGCCTTAATGGGTTTGGGGGAGTATAACTCAAAATCCTCATTCTGAGACATCTGCACACTGTCCCAGTTGGATACCCAGAATCCAACAGTATTAAACTCCGGGCTAGTCCTGACCAGGACCACCACTGTTTGGAAACCAGTGTGTGCAACATCTGTCCAGAACAGTTTGAGATCGCACTGAAATACTCTCAAGAGCCCTGCAGCTGAGGCTTAAGCAGGAACATAATACACATACCCATGATGTAAGATGAAAGAGAAAGCCCTTCCTCAATGGAAGGGAGGTGTGTAATTGCGGAGACGCGAGCTGGATCTGGTTTTAATCCCACTGGACAGATTGAACACTGTCAAGTGCAATTTCTAATCTCAGCCCTGCTCTGCTGCGTTGGAGTATGGCTGAAGGTGTTTTTCAAGTGTTTAGGAGCCTTTCCAAAGACAACAGTATCATCTGGATAACATCAGCCTCCAGGCTGGTTGCTGCTCTTTGAACAGCCCTCGGTGCTGATGCAAGCCCATATGGCGCGTGTTTAACCTGGGACGGGTCCATCTCTCAGACATGCCATGAGGTTCCTGTGGCTCTCACGCCCTGGCTCGGCCACACTCAGCCTGGAAGTGCAGCACAGAAGTGCTGTCCCCCTCTTCCCAGGTCGCAGGGGGGACTCCTCCGACCCAAAGGAGCGGTCACGGGTGCAGCCTGCACCCCTCCAGGTCTCCCCAGCTCTGTGTGCAGCGGACCCACCAGCGTTTCCACTGAGCTGGACTCTGCCCCAGTACTCCCAGCAGAGAAGGACTGAGGTGGGGATGGACCAGCCCTGGCTCAACACGGGAACAGGCTCATCCAGGGATGCCCTCGGAGCTGAGCATGGATTCAGGGGGTGCAGAGGTGGTGCTCAGTGTCAGTGAAGAGCTTGGGGAAGGTGGGCAGTGGAGGCTGCCTGCTTCCCCTGTTCAACCTCCTGTTTCAGGCACGTGGAGCTTCTCCCTGCCTCCCCTCCCACCTCTGCTCCCATGGCAGCCCAGTGCCAGCCTGCCATAGATCTCCTCCATCCCCAGGCAGCTTCTCCTCTGCAGGCAGTACTCTTCCTCCTCACGCCGGTCGTGGTGGACACACAGATGGAAATCTCTGCCCTGGGATGGAGTCAGCAGCCACCCACCCCTTTCACTCTCCAAAAACCAGTGGAAGGTACCGCTGTGGGGATGCCATGCTCCCCGCAGCCCGGAGCGAAGGCGCGGGGAGGCCAGCTTCCTCAAGCTGCGGGGCCAAGGGCTGGATCTGGCTGCAAGTCAGAGTCACACAGCTGATTCCTGCAGGAAGAGCATCCGCTCCTCTCTAAACAGCTCTGAAGGGGCTTCTTCCTCTGTCCCGCTGACACTTCCATAGTCCTCAGGCTTGGCAGGGCCTCAGGGACGCCTTCCTGGGTTTCAGTTTTCCTTTTGCTGCTTCTGTAGCTCTTCCAGAGGTGAAGAGGTTTGGAAAAGCTGCGGGTGGAAATGAAAGAGCACTGACTACAGATCCGAGACACTCTTGATTTTTTTATGGCCGTGAGCAGCAGAGGTGGGGGGGGGGAAAGAAAAATGGGTGTCTGTCCCTGGCTCCAGGAACTTCCAAGCTGCAAGTTACAAGGAGGTGTTTGAGGAGATCAGGAAAACCACCATAGTGGTTTGCAAAGTGGTTTTCTGACTTGCTTTTATGCCTAGCCTGTCGCTTCAGACAGCTCAGACTCCGGGTCTCGCCAAGAGCGGAGGGGATCGGCTGCACGACGCCTGGCCACGGAGCAGCAGAGTTCTGCTTTCCAGCTAGGAAGGAGGATGCAAAGCATGGCAAGGAAGGAAGATGCAAAGCATGGCATGGAGAAGGGCTTAGATCAAAAGTTGCAGGCTTCCCTGCTGCGTGTGTCGGGCTGGATAGTGGTACAAGTGCATCAGGCTGCTGGGACACCAGCAACACTTGGCACCAGCACAACCAGCCTCCAGCGAGGATTAGCCGCGTGTCATCAGAATGTCAACCTGCATTCATGGACCCGAAATAAATCACGTCCCTGTAGAGCAGCTGAGTGAGGCAAATCTCTGCAGCTTTCCTTCCTGACTACATTTGTTCTGGTGTCTCTCCACCCCCTCGAGTGCCTGACCCACGTATGCACAGGGAGGAGCACACATGGGCACCAAATGCTGCAGCTGCACGACTGATGGTCGAGCTCCTGTGGAAAGAGATGTCCAGGCACAGGAGCCAGCACTGCTGTCCTGATGGAAGGGTAGGAAGAGGGTGCTCTGGGGCTTTCAACCTCTCTGCCCTACCTGGGCTGGGTGCACAAAGTGGGGCTGGGACCCCCAACACCCCTGCCTGAATCCCATCAGTCTTGGGAAGGGAGGGTTCCCATGGGGACTCATGGGAGCAGCAGGGACCACTTTCCAAGTCTGGCTGGGAAGCACCCCCTGCCCCAGGGCTGCTCAAACTACCCCCTGCCTCAGGACTGCTCGAAGCACCCCCTGCCCCAGGGCTGCTCCTGCACTGAGGTGAGGGGACAACAGCGTTGCAGTGCTGGCAGCCACAACCTGCTCCAAGCAGCACCCAGAGCACCCCACACCCATCTTGTTCATGCACTGGCAGCTCAGCAGCCTACGACCAGTCTTTTGGGGCCGGTCTGAAGCAAAGAGATTCTGACAGCATCTCTTTAGGGTCTGAACTCCTCTCAAATGCTTCCTCTTACTTTAATAACTTAATAGAAATTATTTCAATTTTTGGACTGAAAGCTGTATGTTGCCTCAGTAAAGTTCAGATGTTCTGGCTTTTTGGTAACGAATCAAATGTCTTTGTGCAAAGGAAAGGAGTGCTTTCCTGCCTAATCCCACACAGGCTCTGCCTGGCCCAGGGGAACAGCAGCTGGGTGCCCACTAGCATCATGCTGCTCCTGCCTCGACCAGGCTCTGGACAGCCCAGAGCTGTCTCATGCAGGTAGCAGGAGTAGAAATGAAGAGCAGAGTGGTTTCACCTTCCCTGGTGCCCACCACAGCCTCTCCACAGAGGTACCTGGGTGCTGCTCCCGGGTCTGGCTGAGCTGACCTGACCGTGGCCCATGAGGCTGGGGTCTTTGCTTGTTTTCCTTCCAGAATATGCTTCTGATAGCTAAAAACTAATCTTCCCCCACCTCCCCAGCACAGGACCTCTGCTGTAGTTGTGCCTTCAGCTCACGGATTAGCACGTACCCCTTGGGTGATGTTGCATCTACGTGTCCAACCCAGTGAGTGTGCAATGCTGTCCTGTGCTGCTGCTGCCCTGAGGGAAAGGATGGCAAAACAGAAGGGAAAACACATCCCCTGCTGCGACTGCTCCTCCTAATGAAGAGCAGGGCTTTGCCCAAGCCCCAGGACATGGAACAGAACTCTGCTGGGGAAGCACTTTGTGCCGCAGAGCTGGTCCCTGTGCAGGAAAGGGGAGGGTGTGTGTGTCAATCTGATAATTTTAGTGCATCCCAGGGGGGCAAAGACCTGCTGGCTGTTGCTCCTCTGGACCACTTTTCCTAGAAAGCAGACAGCACAATCCAGATGGGCACCCTCTGAGGCTGTCCCTGGCTGGGATGGGGAGAGGGACGTGCTGTTAGTCTGCAGAGGTCTGATGGGCTCTGGCCAACACCCGGGCTCTTCGGAAAGTATTTCTGAATGACTCCCAGCCATCACTCCCATTTTGTTCTGCTTAAATTTTCCTCCAAGACAACCTCACTTGTAATTGTTCTCAGATTTAGGAAACTTGCTCTTCCTGAGACTCAGAAAACATCCTTGGGACAGTATTCCTTCTGCTCACAGGGAGCTCCCTTCCACCACGTATGTGCTCCGGGCTACTGCAGTGTCTTGTGAGCTTGTTCGTGCTGTCCCATGCTCCCACCTGCCCGTGCTGGGCTTTGGGAATGTCTGGGCTTCAGAAATCAACCCTGGCTTCTGGAGATCCATGGGTGTTTCGTGGTGGCAGGGAAAACCTCCAGCACACTTCTGACTGCCTGTGGCATGAGGGGGTGCTCCCACAGGTGCTTTGGGACTGCCTGAACCTCTCCCCAAGGACTGAAAGACCTCTGATGTGCAGCTTGCTTGGCAGGAGAGTGTCACCCAAAGCCTTCAGCAGTGTGCCATACCCAGAGACCTCAGCAGCCCTAAACTGAGCATCCCAGGCTCGGATTCCATCAGGAGCAGCTTTTCTTTGAAATAATGCATCCTACCAGTGCCTGGCCTGAGGGTCTGGGCTAAAAGAGCTGATCAGGGTCCTGCCCAAGCTCTGAGGGGGTTCTCCTCTGTCTCTACCATGCTAAAGCAATCCTGGTCCCTGCTCTTCCCTCCATCCCTTCCATTGCTCCAGGACCTGGATAGCTGCTCGGGGAGGTCGGACCAGAGGCACCAGCTTCCTTCCAGCCAACAACTGCCAGTTGGGAATCCAGTCCTAACTGCATCAGTGGCTGGGAGCTAGACCTCCTCCATCAGCCCACCTCTGGGGCTGGACACAGGGATGTCCGTGGCGCTGTGAGGCTCCAGGACAGCCTGATCCTGGCGGCTGCCCACGCTCCCCGCAGTGACGTGCTCCTCGCATCTGCCTGAGGTTACTGCCAGGATTTGTCCATCTGCCCTTCATTTGGCAAAGAGCATGGGAAGAACTGCATGGAAATAGAGCAGAAACGTTGGGAAACGGGCACAGAGGTTGGACTGTGGGGCAGGGAGGAACTGAACAAGAGCATTTGCTGAAGGATGAGCTGTGGCTTTGGAAGATGAGCTATAGCTTGAAGGCAGATGCTGGAGCTGGTCCTGAGACTATGGTCTTGTTACTGAATTGTGCTGGAGTGCCAAATGGGAAGGCATCATGGACACAGAGGAGCAAACCAGCCTTGGAGGGCTGGCAGAGATGTTGGGAGGCAAGGTCAGGTGTCTGCACAGCACCCCCAAAGGTGTCCATGAAAGTTGAAATAGAAAAGGAAGAGCAGTTTGGGAACACAGGAGTCTCCAGCGTGCCCTTGGAAAGGACAAACGCTGTTGGCAGGGTGCTCCAAGCCAGGACGGGCTTCTGGGCACCACCGCTGCCAGGTGGGCACTGCTGAGAGCTTCCCTGGTCCCAGCTCTGCTGTGGTGATGAAGGGCATGATGAAGGGCTCAGCACAGCAAGAGGTGGGACGGGCGGGTGGAAGGAGAGCTGGTTTTACGAGGGGAGCCTGAAAGCTCTTGGCTTGTTTAGTCTAGGAGACTAAAGGCCAGGAGAGAGTTGCTCTATAAATACATCTGGGAGTAAACAGCGGGATGGAGAAGAGCTATTTAGGCTAGAGGACAGTGCTGGCAGAGAGGCAGATGGCTATCAGCTGGCCGTGAACATGGTTACGTTGCAAGTGAGAAGAACCAGCCCCTCCCTGCGAAGGGGGGACCCTCCAACAGCCTCTGCTGGGGTCAAACGGGGCCAAAACCTGCTGCTTGGTGGAAATCTTTGGCCCAACAGCCTTGCTGAAAGCCACGCTGAACACTGCCACGCCATCAGGGTGGTGATGGAAGGGGGGACTAGCCTGTGCAGGTACCTGGAGGGGTCAGCGGGGACCATCACTTGGAGCCCCAGGTGCCATCGCAGCTGAGATCCCACCACGCTCATCGCTGGTGTGAGCCCTGAAGCACATCAACAGGAGGAGCAGCTGTGGGGCTGGGAAGCTTGTGGTTCACCGGAAACTTCAGGAAAAACCCAAACCAAACACTGGTGTGGATCCAGGTTGGCCCCAGCCCAGATTAAAAAAACAAACAAACACGACATTTCTGGTGAACTAGAAATCCTGGAGCTTGGCCAAGGCTGCAAATAGCCCGACTGGTTTCAAGATGGAGCTTGAAAAATTTATGAGCAGGATTACCCGAGCGGTTGCCTGTGGTAGCAGGGGATGGGAATGGGTCCCTCAGGAGTGTTTCCTACTTCCCATGGCCGCAGTCCGGTGCACGGACACCCTGCTGCAGCTGGGTCGGGAGCGGTGGCCTGGCCACCATCCCTCAGCACCCCTGTCCCCGCCCCCAGCCTGTGTCACCCTGCCCTGCTCCGCAGCTGTGGAGGTTGCCCCAGGGAGATGGTCCTTTGGGAAGCAGAGAGTGAGAGGACAGATGTGCAAGTCCCAGCTGTGCTGCCTGAGAAGGTGACGCTGTGTAGCTGATGCTCTGGAGGGGCTCAGGGCTGGTCTCCACACAGCCATGCGAGGGTGATGCTCAAGGGCACCTTGCACATCACTTCCACTCTCCTTGGCCTCATTTTGTCCTCCAGCTCCCTCCTCCCATGGCTGCCATGCTGTGCCCAGAGCCTCTGCTGCCCCGTTTCCCTTCCTTATGTGATCACCATGAATCATCCTTGCCCTTCCCTCAACTCAGGGGGCTCCTGCAGTCCTTCACCACCTGACCCCCCTCACCGCAGCACTGCCTGCACGCTGGGGGTGCTGCTCAGCCACCCCCATCCCAGCCCTTTTCCCAAGTCTGATATTCCTCCATTCCACATGCTCCTTTCCTCTCTTCCCACCACAGCCCTGTTCTGGTGGGACACTGAGAAAATCCCTGGTAAGGGCAACCCCCTCCCAGTCCCCACCCTGCGCTGCCCCTGCCCACACCAAGGTTCAGGGGTGAGGCTGCCGTGCTGTGTTGGTGGCTCTCAGCAGGTTTTTTGGGGGGGGTGTCACCTCCCAGGTTCTGGTTTGTCCCTGGGGGGTGTCAGTACTGGCATTGCTGTCTTTCTCAGCCTGTGTCAGTGATGCAGGGGTGGGGTGAGAGCCTCGCACCTGATTCTCACCCTGCCTGCCTTGGGTCAGGCTCATGCAGCTGCCCCTCACTTTTCCTGGGCCTTCCCCCATCTTTGATGTTTGCCAGGCTTCCCAAAATCACCCCTCCCCAGGGAGCAAGAGCTCCAGCCCTCCAGATGCGTGGTGGAAGTGGAGAGCAGGTTGTTACCTCCCCTCTCCCCCCCCCATGATAGCCTGATGTGTAAGGTGATATGAGGCCCAGTGCAAGGGATGGTGTGTGACACGGTCTGCGGTGCGATGTGTGCACCCGGAGTGACAGCAGGCAGTCTTCACCCCCAAGGAAGATGCTGCCCATCCCCAGGCGCTCCCGGCCTCGCCCTGTCACGACATGTCATCGGGCTGATTCCCACCCACCTTTGCTTCCTCCCCGTGACCCCCATTGCCTCACATTTCTAACTCATTTCCTCTTCCCTCCCAGCTGCTTCGGATGCTCTGTTTTATTTTGATGGCTTCCTCCCTCCCCATCCCTTGAAGCCCAGGGGGAACAGGAGCAAGCTCCGATGATGTTCTCATCTGGGCAGTTGCACCAGCTGTGGTAAAGTGTTTTCAAAGAGATTTGAAGTGTTGCTCAGGCTCGGGGGGCTCGGGGCCCCCTTCCAGCTGGTTGGGCTTAGAGCAGGTTCCAGCTCTGGGAAATGGGGCCCTTTCAGAGGCCAGCATGGTGCTTTGGGGCTCACAGAACACGTTAGGATGTAACCCTGCTACCCAAGCATGGCACACTCCTGTCCCCATAGCGTCATTGCTTTTGGACCCCCTCAGGGACCCCTCTTCAGGATGGGCCCTGCCCATCTCGCATTCAGCGCTCTGCAGAGTTCCCAGGCACAGTGATACAGATTTTACCTGCTGCCAGTGTTCACAGCCCGTGGCTGTGTCCCTCTGTCCCCGAGGGACATTCAAACACCCCTGTCCCATGCCTGCCTGAGGTGCTTTGCCTCCTGCCCAGCCCAGGCTGCAGGTAGCAGGGCAGGAAAGGATTGCAGAAAGGTTTTGAGTCACCAGCCAGTCCTGACCGTTGTGCCAGCCTGTCAGGGTGCAGGGGGACTGACTGGACTCCGTGCAGGAGACACAGCCCCTCTTGGGGGGCACCCTGACACCCTGCCCCAGGCTGCTCTGGCATCCTCAGCTCCACAGCCTGGCTTCAGGCCTGCTCTGGCTTTGTGTAGCACCATGCACTGAGTACCATGGGGTTTGGCGATACCAGCGGCACTGGCAGGTGACTTTCTCCATAGCACCTGAGCGCCCTCAGCACCCACAGCAGGCATCCCCTGTGTGCCCTCAGCACCCACAGCACCCATCCCCTGAGCACCCTCAGCACTCACAGCTCCTCTGGACTGCTAGAGGAGCCTGGATGTCCTGGGCTTGTCCCACCACCTCTCACTAACTGGGATCTCATCTCCACTCTGGGGGTGCATGGGGCTGGGCTGGGTGACACCCCCCCCCCCCATCCCAGGGTGCTGGCCCATTTCCCTGGGCGCTGGGACGGGTGTCTGAGTCACTGCTGTGTTTTGTCTGTCCGAGGCAGTTCTGCTGGATTCAATTAGGGGCTGTGCTGCATCTCACTTGTGAGAGCAACTGGGGCTTGGCCTACTCAGTGTCTGCCGCTTCCCCCTGTGCTTCACCGATGGGGTTTCTGCACTGGGGACTGGCCTTCAACCGCCCTCAGACCATGCAGCTGTGGCAAATACAGGGCAGGCCACTGCTGGGGGAAGCTCTCAGCTCTGGGGACAGGAGTGCTCTGCATGATGGGCCGTCTTGGGTGGCGGCAAGAGCACAGGCCCTGTCGCACCCCAGCAGCGCCCCTTCTCCTAGAAAAGCTTCGGCCTTGCTCTTGGATCAGCCCCACGCACAGCGGCTGGCTTGTCCTGCAGCCCCAAATGCTGCACTGGGGCTGTGAGAGGCAGCAGTGCCCAGTGCTCCTCTTAATACATGCTCGAGGACCGTGCCATACGCTGCCACAGCTCTCCTGTGGGACAGGGCAGCTCCTGCCCCCATACAGCCTGTGGTCAGGCACGGGTGCATCACTTGCAGCACCCAAACCTGCCGGTGCCCAGGCTGTGCAAGCAGCACTGCTCTGCTCGGGGATGTCATCTGTCTGCGTGATGCCAACCCCCCTTTGCTATGTGCTAAGATGCAAAATATTTTAATCCACTATTCTTCTTCGTGTTTCTTTTCTTTCCCATGCTAGATTCCTAGAAGACAGGGAATTTATGGTGTGAGTCCGCTCCAGCCGTGGAGTGAGCCCAGCCAAGGTCAACACCACGAGACAGGCAGCTCCTGCCAAGGGGGAAAGAGCGATCGCTTAGTGCTTGGCGGAGGAGGAAATCAAACCAAAACCCTTCCAAAAAAATCGAGATATAAACCACCCCCCCAAGCCCCAAAACCCTTTGGTGGAAGAAGACCAAAAGCTGTAAGGACCGTGCCTGCACGGCTCCCCCCACCCGGCCCCAGCCTGGCCCCGGCCCCCTCCCCTGGCACCGCAGCAGGGAGGCCAGCGAGCGGGGATGCAGCCAGTGCATGGGGACGTCCCTGCTGCTGTGCCCAGCTCCAATCCTTGTGAAGCCAGCTTTTGGCACCTGTTTTCCAGGTTAATTTTCATTTTCGGGGCCATTCCGGCGTCGCTCCTCAGCATCCTTCCACGCATCCCACCGCGGTGCCTCTGCCCATCAGCGCTGGACACCATCCTGAGATCTGTGGGGGGGACACAAAGAGATTTCAGCTTCTTGTGGCACATGTGCTCCCAGCCTGGTGTGAGCATCCACGGGGAATTCCAGCCATTTCACTGCCTCAGATGATGTGCTTCGGGGTGTTCTCCAGCAAATGCCCTCCGTGCCCTTCCTGGTGTGTGTGTGTGTGTGTGGCTCTGTGAGCACCTATACCAGGCTCTGCCATGAGGTTGCCTGTGGGACAGATACCAGGACGCTGCCTGTGCTGCCAGTTGCCTGTATTGTGGGGAGGAAGGGAAGGGAGAGAGCATCGGTCGGTGGGGTGAGCAGCTCAGGGGATCGGGATGGGTCTTGCAGAACCTTGGCAAGGGCAGGCGTGCTGGTCCTCTCAAAGACATAAAACAGCTACAGAGGGGAAGGGAACAGTCTGTTCTCCCTGCTCGTGGCAGACAGGATATCAAATGGGCTCGAGTTGTAGCAGAGGAAAGTCAGGTTAAACACTGGGAAGAGCTAGCTGAGCAAAGCAGCCAGTGCAGCTCTGCTGGTGTGGGAGTGCCCAGCCCCAGGGTGGCAGAACACCCAGAAGCCCTCCTGGACCCTGTGCCATTCCTCTTGGATCCCAGGGGCATGCCTGAGCATGGGCATGGGCACTGGCCTCTGCCCCCCTCACGATTTGGGCCATGCTGCATGTTCTTCCTCCATCCCTTCTGTTGTGCCCACATTTTTCTTCTGCCACCCCTTTCTCTTGCCCCAGGAGCCGGGATGGAGTCCCTGTCCCAGCCAGGGAGCTACTGGAGATGGCAGGAGGATCCCATTGCCCACGGGAGGTGATGGGAGGGTGGGATGAGGTGGCTTGGTGATGTGGAGAGGTCCCAAAGCCAGAAGAGCTGTAGCTGATCCAAGGAAGAGATGGTCGCTGCACTAGCATCACACCCCACTCCAAGCCCCCTGCCTGCCCCCCTGCCTGCCCCGCTGCCTACCTCCCTGCTACTCCCCTTTGCTAATGGCAAAGTCTGTGTGTCCATCCCAGTCCCAGCCTCGACCTACACAGCGGCCTGAGGCCACTCTTCAGCTCATGGGCACCGCTGAGAAGGTGAAGTCCCCATGTGCTGTGTGGTGTCTGGGACATTGCTGTGCCCCCCACATCCTTGTGCTCATGACCCTGGTCACCACCAGGTCACCACTCGGTCAGGCAGTGCCCACTTGATGGTCCCCTGTGTGTCCCCAGCCCTCAGAGGAGATGTCTGTCCAGGACAGAGGGGATGAAGTTCCCTGTTGGGCAGTGTGTCCTGCTCTCCCACATCAGGACTGCCCATGTGTTGCTCTCCAGGACTTCTTTGAGGACCTGGGGTGACCAGTTCAGCAGTATTTCCACAACCTGCCCTGAGAAACCAGCTCCATCGTGTCACAGGAGATGTTGTCTGGAAGTTTCCTCCAGCCATGACGGGGGATCCTCCACTGATGGGGGGTAGCAAAGGATGCTGCAGGGACAGCTGCACTCATCTAAACAGACTAAGTTGCAGCAGATGAGCAAAGCCGTGGCTTGGACCAGTGCGAAGGGTGCGAAGGGTGCTGACCTGTGTGGGTTTTGTGGGGAGGAGAAGGGTGCTGACCTGTGTGGGTTTTGTGGGGAGGAGAAGGAGGAGGAGGAGGAGGAGAAGGAGGAGGAGAGGCAGGCTGCTTGCTGTTTGCGGTGATGGTGCGCTGCAGGACCCCTCTGGTGCAGCACACCAGGACCAACGGTGCTGGGAAAAAATCTGCCACCTTCTCTGTCTGGCTCTGCAGCCAGCAGTGCTTGGGACAACCTGTGCCCATGGGCTGATGCCAGCTTGTCCTCTGTACCTTATCCAGGGGAAATGGTGTTTCCTGAGAACGTCCTGCCCATCAGCTGCTGGCCGTCCTGGTGACTCATGCAGCTGGTTTCCTCTCCCAGACCCTTGCACCTCCTGGCCTCTCCTGCACACTCCCACCCTTCCTTGGCAGGGCAGGGTGTGAAATACCTGGCTTATCACAGCCCAGTTTCTCCCCAGCACTTGCCATGGCCGCACCTCTCATGTGCAGGCACCTCCCTGCTGCAGGGCTGGGGGTACCAGAGCAGGCTGGGGGTCTCCAGCCTGGCCACAGCCCCCCTGTTGCTCAGGGAGCACCTTGGGCACCCTGAGCACCCCGGCCACCCTAGGCACCCTGGGCACAGACACCTGCCTTAAGAGGATGGCTTTTTTGGCAAGTTCTCAAACCTAGAGTCACCTACATCCTTGGCCACCTCCTGAGAGAGATCCCCCGGCACAGCCCAGTGCTGGAAGCGTGGGGATGGAGACCAACCACCCCAGCTGGGGGATGGAGACAGACCGACCACCCCAGCCAGGGGATGGAGACAGACTGACCCCCCAGCTGACAGCGTGGGCACAAAGGGGCAGGTCTGGTGGCTGCTGTGCGCCACCCACCAGGACAAGCGTGGTCGCTTGTCCCAGCAGCTGCCTTTGGTGTCTCCTGGTGATGGCTCATCCCACACCCAGACGCAGGGAGCTGAGGAGCCCAAGGCAGACATTCCCAGCAGCAGCATTCGCACCGTCTCAATGCAGCTTGTTAAGGGAAGAAAATGGGGGTCTGTGGTTAGAAGTTTGGGTGTCTGAGACACTGGCTTTGGTTCCCACCTCTGCAACCCCACATGGAACCCTCTGGGCTGCTCTGGAGCAAACACCATGGAACAAACCTCTCCCCACCACCTGATCTGAGTGGTCAGACCACTCCACCCAAGCTGCTCGGCGGTTTGGGGTGCCAGAGCCCCCTCCATCTGTCCTAGACCAAGGAAGGGACTACCACCCACGCCTTCTCCGCCTGACTCCCGAAACTGACTGATGTGTCCCTGTTCGAGGCCCCCTCAGCTCAGCTCCATTTAAGGGGCTTAGGAAGAATTGAACATTGCTGGAATTCTTCTCTCACTAACTTTAAACATTCATTACTTTAAATGCTAATCCCCTGGGATTATCTCATTGGAGAAAGCAATGTAAAGCAACAGGGGAGAGAACAGCGTGTCTTCTTGCCCCTTGCACACCAGCCTGTGGCTCTTTTGGGGATGGAAATGTGAAGAATGCCAAAGAGAGCTTCTCCAAACCTGGCTTGGTTTTCACACCTCGGCGTGGACTCTCAAACAAGCCAAGTCTGAAGTCTCTTGCTCCAGCTGGTTTTGAGTCGTACATGTCCAGAGCGTCTCCGTGGAGCACTGAGGGGGGAAATGTGTATTTTTCCATGTGTGTGACTCAGAAATGACTGAACCCAGTCGGTTCCAATTGCTTGAAAAATCCACTTTTGGCTTCAGCCCAAGAGTGGAAACTTTCAACCAAAAAAGAGTTGATTTCAGCTCTAAATAACATTAAAAAAAAAAAAAAAAAGAAGGAAGCCTTGGAAACTGGATTTCAACCATCGTGATGGCAATCGCTTCTCATGGCCCTCTGACAGCAACAGCAGAGCAAGTAGTGAAAGTAATTCCCAAGGAAAATTCACTTGGATTCCACGGGCAGAGCGGGATTCGGCTGCAGACGCTCTGTACCGGCCCTTCACGAGCAGGAGAGAGATCAACCCTTGGAACCACGAAGGAACAAGAGCGCTGAGCTCCAAGACGTGCTGGGGATGGAGGTCAGCCCCAGGCCTTGGCACCGGCTGAGAGCAGGGCAAGCGCCTTCGGACAGAGACCCAGCCTTGCTTTTGGGGAGAGATTTCTCCCCCTCTGGGTTGTGCCTCCCCTGTTCAGCCGGGAAAGATTTATTCCCTGAGAAATGCCTGAATAATTTCAAGCCACAATTAATTAAAGGCTGCTGCGATCTGCTTGCAAACAGGAAGTGGAGAAATTTTTTAAAAAATAAATAAAAAAGGACAGAATCTCTTGAAAAACCCAACAGTGTTGTGAATTAGCCCTAATCAGGAGAACAGTGATGGATGCGCTCCCCGGCGGCTTTCATCTGAGAGCTCATTACACTGGCCACAGAGAAGGCCCTGCGCTGGATCAGGATGAGATGCACCAGCTGATAGACTGGGTTTCTCCTGCGTTTGGAGGAGGCTGGATCTCAGCACGGGGACGCCGGCCAACTTGGCCGTAGTCACCCCAGTAAATCACTGGCCAGGCTGTAACCGGCGATGTGGCTCCCTGGCTCCGAGGAGAGGCCGGCAGATTTTCCTGAAAAGAGCAGACTGTTTATATTTGGGGAGAAAAAAATAAATAATAAAATAAAATACAAGCTCCATTAATTGGAAGGAAAGCTGAGGCTGTGAGCTGCTCACCAAAGTACGCAGGACATCGTAGTATGGCACAGGGCTGCCGGCTGGGAGGGATCTCTGGTGCCTCCAACCTCCTCCAAGAGCTGGGGTAGCTCTGAGGAGCGAGCGGGTGGCTTTGGGCTTTGTCCAGGACAGTTGTCAACGTGTCCAAGGAGGATTTTCACCCTTGCTGTGGAAATCCTTCTCTTCACATCACACTGCATTTTGCCGTGCCGCGTGTTGTGCAAGTTGCCGCCAGTCCCTTTGCTGGAAGCCTCTGAGCAGGGTCTGGTCCTGTCTTTGTGGCTCATTAGGCAGTTGAAGATGGCAATTAGTCAGTCCCTTAGCTGAAGAAACCCACCTCCCTCAGCCTTCCCTTGTGCATCACATACTCCAGCCCCTCACGGTCTTGGTGAGCGCTGGGCTTATGCCAACACATCGCTTGCTTATCGCCATCCCAACCCAAACCCAACACAAAGACCCACTGAGAGATGATCTGGGCATGGCATTAGTGAAGGTACTGTGACCCTGTCCCACTGGTGTCACCACCCGATGCCCACGGGTTTCTGCTCACAGCAAGTGTGGTCAACTAAGCCCCCAGCTCAAGGGGATGAGGGGTTGGGCAGTCACTAGGGGGTAAGGGGAGGGCAATTTTGGGCTCCTCAAGAATTGTGACTGAGGCCAAAACCAGAGAGAGAGATGTGTGTGTGCTGTGCAGGGGGCCATGCAGCTCGTCACAGGACGTCTGGTGTGGGATAAGGTGAAGGGAGATGTGAAGGGGGATGCAGGGGATGAGTGAGGGGCATGGGATGACCCCCATGATGGGGTGTGTGATGCAGAAACATAGTACATCCATGTGAACAAGCCAGAGCCTGGTCATATGAAAGGGCTTTGAGGGTTGATGTGGTTGATGTTTGACTGACTTTGGCTGCCAGCTCTGCTCTGGGAGAAGGAGATGTATCTCCAGGACTGTGTAGAGACACAGGCACATGGCTGTGGCTGCCTCCGGGTTGGGATCTGCACCCTCCAGGTTGGGATCTACACCCTCCAGGTTGGGATCTGCACCCTCCAGGTTGGGACCTGCACCCTCCAGGTTGGGATCTACACCCTCCAGGTTGGGATCTGCACCCTCCAGGTTGGGACCTGCACCCTCCAGGTTGGGATCTACACCCTCCAGGTTGGGACCTGCACCCTCCAGGTTGGGACCTGCACCCTCCAGGTTGGGATCTACACCCTCCAGGTTGGGATCTGCACCCTCCAGGTTGGGACCTGCACCCTCCAGGTTGGGACCTGCACCCTCCAGGTTGGGATCTGCAGCTCATAAAAAGGAGGCTGCAGACAGCAGCACTGCATGTTTGTGGTGGTGCTCAAGTATTTCTGGGCCAACCCAGAGGCTCCCAACGCTGGAGTCGCTGCAGCCACTGTGGATGAAAGAAGATGGGTGAGAGAGGGTCCTTGTCTCCACCCCCTGGGGATCTGGGCAGGGATGCACTGTTTGAGCCACGCTTCTCCTAACACGGGGCTGTGGAGCAGGAGCAGTGCAGGGCTTGGGGGGGCTACACGCATCAGTTGTGCTCCCTTTTTTAGGCACCAGAGCAAGCAGTCTGGGTATGTCCCTTAATCACAACTGCTCATAAATCTTGCTGTCACAGTGGGAGCCTTTCACTTCCAGATATAGATTGGAGAGCAAATGCTACCGACTATTCTGGGACCTGGCAGCTTGATAGATGGCTCCAGAATTCACTATTTTAGACTTGGTCCTTGCTGAGGCATGGTAGAAAAGTCAGGTTCAGAACATGCATGTTGACCTCATAGGCTTCATCTAGAACGTACTGAAGAAAAGCCTCTGCCAGAGCAGTGGTTCAGGTGGAGTATTTCTCTTTCCTGTATTGGGAAGTCAGCTGAAGTCAACTGAGCTGAAGATCTCAGAGGCTGAATCTGCCCCGGGGGATGAGAGGTTTCTCAAGGCAAAGGCACCAAGCTATTTGGTACCTGGTGCAATAGTGGCTTCCCCACCGAAAGTCCCAGTGAGAAGGAACAGAGCTTAAAGAGGCCAGGCATATCCTCAGGGAAACCTGGGTCTGAGGACCTGGAAGTGCCCAGGGTAAATGGGAATTGCCAGAAGTCAGCCTGGTTTGGGCCTTGCAAAGGCAGTTCAGACAAAGACTCTCTAGCTAAGCCAATAAAGAGAAGGGTCGGTATGTGGGGAGAACGATGGAGATTAAAGGTTATCTGGGGATGGCCCCCATCCTAAATGCATTGCATTTCTTGTGAGGTCAATGGTGCACCCACCATGGCGATGAGCCCATGGGGGTTCCAGCCCAGGGGAACCCACCTACTCCAGCCCTACAAGAAGAATTGTCTCCAACTCAATGCAGCTCCCATGGGAATAGCTCAGTGTGGGCTGGGGAAGGTCAGCAAGGGCAGGAGGCTCCTCAGTGACCCCCAGTCCTGAGACAGGTTTCCCTGGAGTCCTGGGAGCCTCCTGTCCCTGAGAAGGCTTATCTCAGGGCAGCAGCTTCTGGGCAAAACCCTGCAGGGTGCGACTAGCAGGAAGGATTGGGAATTGCAGGTTATTTTATCAGTTGTAAAAGGCGGTTAGGGGACAGGCTGGGGCAGGGGAGCAGCTTAACTGGGATGTTGGCTAATTGCACATCACTGTGAGACAGCAGCACGTACAGGAAGAGTCAGGGCAGAGGGAAACAGGAATTGTTTCCAACCAGGGGTTTACACGAGCTCTTTGGGAAGGTTTGGTGTCTGACTTAGAGACCACAGCTGACATGGATGGGACCACCAGAGAGAGACTGGTCCCCTCCCAGAGAGCATGGCTGGTTGCAGAGGATGGGGGGAACCAGGCTGCGTGGCAGCAAGTGGGTGGGCTCTGCAGCGGCTGGAGGATGCTGCTGGAAGGGACAGGGAAGGGCTCAAGCTGGTGGAAGATACCTCTCTGCTGCTTTGGGGCTAGGAGAAGGTAAGGGATGGAACAGACCTGCAAGGAGAGCGGTGGGAATAGGGAGGACCATAAGAGGGAATGTGGCTGGTTTTTGAGATACTGATGCTGCAGGGAGGCTGTGAGGTCTGGCCCATCAGTCCATGCTCTTTGTAATGTGGATGCTAAGACCATAGATACTATAAATACTAAGACCCCAGATACTATAGATACTGAGACCATAGATATTATAGATACCAAGACCATAGATACTATAGATCTCAGTGGTGGAGATTTTTCCCTTGGAGCTCACAGAGGATGTGAAAGTACTGACCTAGAGGAGCCATTCTGAAGTAATGAATTTTAACTGTTAAGGCAATCCACAGGGAGGCTTGCACATCCTCAGGAAATTCAGGCATTGCCCGGAGTATTTTGTAGGTGTTGGGAGGAGGAAACCTTTCAGTGTGCAGCAGGAGGCTGAGTCCTTGCTCCAGTTGTGGAGGAGGGGTACCAGGAGGTGCAATCTCCACCCTCTCCCCTCCAACCAGGCTCAGCTTAGCTCTGTCCCTTGTTCTCAGCTCTGTCTCTCCCAGCACCCCAGTAGAGCTTTTCCATTTATCGAGACCCTCACTGCTCTCCCACCACAGCTCTGCTGTGGGACTTGGCCCTACATCTCAAAGTGGAGCTCGCACCAGGGTCCAGGCTTTGTCCCATGTGGCCCCCGTGCACATGCACATCGCCTCCAAGGAATGTGCTTTCTGGGTGGAAACTTGTGTCATCAGAGAAATATTTCATATTTTCGTTTGTTCACATTCCCCAAATGAAAAATGAATCCTGAAGTCTCATAAATAAGGGGCCGAGTTCCTCATTTACATATTTCTGTGGTTGTTGGAGCACGGGCGGCCGTGGCCCTGCCAACCATGTCCTAAGCCTTCCCCCTGTGCACCTTCAGTCCTGCTGGCAGCTGCCCCTGCTCCCTGGAACACGCTGCCCCGAACCCCGTGCGCTCGGATGGGCTCTGTGTCCCTTAGGTCACCCTGCCTCCTGCCAAGCCCTTCGTGCAGCCACGGGCTGCTGGCACGAGCGTGGCGGGGAGAGCATGGGTAGCTGGGACTCTGGGAGAAATCCCAGCCCCAAGAAGGTTTTTTGGGATTCAAAGAGGGGTTTGCACAGGCAAGGGAGGGTGTGCTGGAGAGGGGAAAGCCCGTGGCGTGGTCGCAGCTTGTCTCTGGTGATGGGGCACTGGGGTAGACAACAGGAGGTGACAGGGGAAGCACATGAGAGATGGAGCAAGTGGGAGAGTAGAGGGCAGGGAACCACGGGGGAGGAGGATGCAAGTGAAGGGGAGAGGAAATGAGGGACTCTGGGCACAGCCAAGGCAGCAGGCAGAAGACCACAGTCTGATGCGTGCCCTATGGCTCCCTCCTTGGGTATAGCCAGCAACTCTGCCCCTGCTCAGCACAGCCCTGTTGCACCACCTCTCCATCTACCTTCCTCGTCCCAACCCTCTCCCCTCCCTCCATGGCCAGGGACACTGCAATTTGCCTTGTCCATCCTGCTCCCCCTCCCCATGGATACTCTGTACCCTCAGGGTATGATGCAGCACTGCCACTGAGTGCCCCCTCTGAGGTCCAATGCTTGGCACTGGCAGGTTGGAGGGAGGAGAGGGTCTCCAGGCATCCTCCACAGATCCCCCAAAAGCATTTGTAGCAAGGTGTGTCGGGGCTCCTGCCTGGGGCATGTTTTCCTCCCAGTTCCTCCAAAGAGGTCTGCAGGTCTCTGAGGGGCTCCGGTGTGTGCAGGCAGGGGGAAGCCCTTCCGGGAACACAGCGAGACCATCCCAAGGCACACACAGGGCTGGGAGGTGCTTCTCTCCTTGAGGATGCTGTGCACCCCAAGCCACGCACACCAGCAATGTGAACATGCCCTGGTGCACACCTGGGTTTGGGCATGGGGCTTGGCACAGGCGCCAGCCATGGCCACCGCTGTCCCCTGGGCCTCCTTCTGCCTGGGCCATGTTTGGGGCTTCAGGTGGGCTTGGGGCTTCAGGAGGAGTCCAGTTCGTGTCACCAAAGGGTTAATGACTATAAACTGTGCTGCTAAAGCCATCTTCTGGTTTCAATTTAACTTTGCATTTGCGTGTGGATTAGACTCAAGGATGTTCATACTCACTTAATAACCTCCCCACTTAGGCACCGCGGGGATGAGCGCTCGGATGCCAGAGTTAGAGGAGGAAGAGGGACGCTTAACACTTGTCTCCCTGAAAGGTGACCCCACTTTTACAGGCCTCGGCAAGCAAGAAGAGCTGTGCACCTGCCCCTGAAGCCTTGATGATGTTTGAAGGGCAGATGTGAGCTCAAGCAGAGCCCCCGTGCCAGTGCCTGGGAGAGCTGTGCCCCTCAGCTCCCCACCTCACCCTTCCAAGAGCGCACCAAGACTATGGTACGAGGGGTGGCTGCTTCTCCCTGTCCTCCTGCTCAGCTCCATCCAGCAGATCATCAGCACGTCCCCAGCCCTGCGGAGATTATCCACCCAAATCCACTGAGAGAGGCTCAAGCCAACCCTTGCTAAGCCCAGGGAAGCCCGGCGCCAACATCGCTCGTGCCGTCCGCCTGGCCCAGGCACACAGACCCTGGGACCTTGCCTTGGCTTTCTCCTGCCCCTCTCTTGTCAGGCCTCAGAATCGTGCCGAAAATAAGATGTTTTTGGAACGGGAGCAAGCGTGTCCTGCAAAGTTGTCTAAACATAGCCCAGGGAAAGAGGAACACAGGGCAAGGCTGTGAGCACAGCAAAAATAACATGGGGCTCGCTGCTCACAGCTCAGCCTCCTCGCCTTCCCTGCAGCCAGAGCCCAGGGATGCTGGGCAGGCGGAGTGAGCCAGGGCTGTCCCAGAGCCAGGGAGCATTCCGGGTGCCCAGCCAGGCAGGGATGTAGTGTGCAGCTCTCCCCAGGCCTCCTGGGCTGTGCTGGGGCTGGGGACACGGGTGGCCCTGGAGATTCAGAGAGCCATGGCAAAAGGCTTGTACGGCACTGGGAGCGCGCTGGGGCTCGGCTCGACCCCTCTGTGGGTCTTCCCAGCAGGACTGGTGCTCTCACTGACCCCGACACTGGAGGAGGAGGAGGAGGAGGAGCGTAAGGGATGAGGTGCCCTGTCCAGAGCCATCAACAGCAGACCTGTACTGGGGACGTTCTTCCAGACACCAGTCACATTCCTGGAGCTACAGCAAAGGGAAGGCATGGTGCCGTGGGCTTGCAGGCAAGACGTTAACTGGGAGCCCCAGAAAGGAGGAGGAGGATGATTATCTCCACCAGAGAATGTTGTACTGGCCTTTCTGAACTGTCCAAGGCTACAGCTCCTCTCCACTGTGCATCTTAGCAGTGGGACCCAGACATGTTCTGAATCACAGACACAGTCCAATGGACGTGGTCCATAGACAACTTGCTCTAGGTGACCCTGCTTGACCAGGGGATTGGGAAAGGTAACCTAAAGAGGTCCCTGCAAACCTCAGCCAGCCTGTGATTCTGAGACTTTTCTTCTCCTCGTCCACTGAACATGCTCTTAGAATCATAGAATCACAGACTGGTCTGGGTTGGAAGGGACCCCAAGGATCACAGAGCTCCAACCCCCTGCCACAGGCAGGAACACCAACCTCCAGGCCTGAATCTACACAAGGTTGCCCAGGGCCCCTCTTGCTATCTCCATCCTCCCCTCCCAGCTTCCTGGAGCATGGACCAGCAGGTGTTTCCTCATCCTTCAGTGCTTGCTCAGAGGACACAGCAGATTCATGGCACATGGTGAGCCCTTCCCAAGGTGGTCCTGCCATTCACCCCAGTGCAGCCAGGCTGGCACACACATTTCCTTGGGGAGCAGCAAACTGGGAGGATTTTTCTCCCCAGTTCAGATCTCTGTGCAGGTGGCTGTCAGGTCCCCATCCCTGCTGACCTCCTTGCCCCCCATGGTCTCACAACACTGGTGATTCTCCCCAAATCCCTGTTTCCTGGGGCAGCCCCTCTGGCTCACAGGATGCAGCAGCCTGTCCCGCTGCGGCTCCACAGCCCTGCAGCTCGTCAGACACTCACAGCCCCCATCGCTCCCTGCTGAGGGCTGTGCTCCATCACAGAGATGTTCAGATGTTCTGGTTGATGGCAGCCTGGCTACGCCTTGCGCCAAGAGGGACCTGATCAGATTAGGTGGTCCTCACCAGAGCAGACAGGGTCCTCACCTCCATGTCTGAGACTCTTTAAAGAAAGCGGAAAAGAGACCAAAAAAAAAAACCCCAAAAGGAGCATTTAACATAAACCATCTGGCATGTAGTTCTGCCTTGCACACTAGGATGGGAAAGAAACGTGTCCTCGAGGCAGAGGGGAGGGAAGGGGAGATCTTTGGACATAGTGACTGGCACAGCAGCAGCTGGACAGGCTGTGTCCATGTGCTCACGGCCCCATGTCCCCCCTGGATATGCTCAAAGCCAGGGCTTTGGGATGTGTCCTGCACCCTGCGTGCCCTGGGGGGAGCAGGGTGCAGGATCTGGAAGAGCCTGAAGCCACCTGAAGACCAAAAAGCAGGGACAGACCTGCTGACTGCTGCCACAAGCAGATGTCAGGAGAGGTCCCAAGTCCCCTTTGGGAGATGAACACTCAGCACCCAGGGCGGGAGGGAGCCAGGGAGTTAAGCAGGGACAGGCAGGCTGCAGGAGGATGTCAGAGAACAACCCGTGCCTGGGAGAGAGCTGTAAAATACTTGGTAGTCTCTCAAGCTGGAAGGAAAGCGAGTTCAGATGGACTCAAACATCGTTTCCACCTGGTCTGAGAGCAGTCCAGAGGAGCCAGGCAGTGTGTGGAGCTGAGCTGAGATCAGAGCCTTGCAGTGACCCAGACTAATGCTCCCTTTTATCACCAGGCTTTAAACAGGCGCTTTTATGATGTGTGAGAAAGGGGCATATGGTTCTCTAATTATCTCTAGAGTGCTGAGTTGTGAAGTGCTGCGAGGAAAAGCAGCTACAGTGGAGATGGCAGGGCACATCCTCAGCACAGCCCACTCCCTCTGCCCAGCAGCCCCCACCCCCCTCAGGGGTGGGGGGAAGGATGCCTTTACCCCTCCCCCCGCTGCTCTGCTTGCTCCCAGCACCCTGCATCTCCAGGCGCTTGGCTAAATCTTCCCAGCCTTACCCTTGAAAGTTTTTGAGGGACTATGCCTGAAGGACCTCTGCCTGATGGGCATGACATGACATGACAGAGGATGTTCTGGTGCACTGGTCCTTGGGGAAATTCATGGCATGGCTGCTGCTTCCTTCACAGAATCACAGAGCTGTAGGGGTTGGAAGGGACCTCCAGAGCTCATCAGGTCCAACCCCCTGCCAAAGCAGGGTCCCTAGGACAGAGCACACAGGTCGGTGTCCAGACGGGGCTGGAATCTCTCCAGAGAAGGAGACTCCACACCCCCCTGGGCAGCCTGTCCCAGGGCTCCCTCACCCTCACTGGGGAAAGGTTCTTCCCATGCTCTAACTTGCAGCCATTGCCCCTTGTCCTGTCCCCACAGACACTGAAAAGGGGCTGGCCATTTCCCCCTGCATCTCATGCTTAAGATAATTATAAACATTAATTAGGTCTCCCCTTTAGTCTTCTCAAGACTGAACAGCCCCAGCTCCCTCAGCCTTTCCTCACAGGGGAGATGCTCCTGGCCCTTCATCATCTCCATAGCCTCCTCTGGACTCTCTCCAGGAGATCCCTGTCCTTCTTATACCAGGGAGCCCACGGCTGGACACTTGCTGCCATTTTGCTGGGAATTTGTGCCCAGATGCTCTTTGCACCCAGATGGATTAACACTTGACAGTGGCAGGGTGACCTTGGCTCTGCAGAGTGGGGGATGAGGTGGGCAGATGGCCTCTCACCCTTCACGTCTGCCCATGGAAGCCCAGGGAGCTGGTGGGGACCTGCCTGAAGCCATCGCAGGACAAACCATCCTTTCACCTGCCCCAGCTGTGGCACCTCAGTCCTGGCACCAGGACTGGGAAATACCCTCAACCTTCCCAATGGAGTGAAAAGTCTAATCCCTCCCTGTTTTACCTAAAAACAGTATTCCTGTGATTTATATCCCTGGAGTCAGAACTAAGTCCCTAATAAGTTGTCCTTGAGGTGAAACGTTTCTTTCGGTCTGGAACATGATTGCTTGATTTGCTCAGCCAGGAAACACATCCCAGCTCCACACTGGAGTGAGAAATACCCCAGATTTTGGGTTGAAATGGTGAAATGTTTGATTGCTGTTCTTTTTGTCTGAAGCCTCTTGGGTGAGCAGCTCACCTGGCCTGAGGCAACACTCTGCAGTAAAAGAAGTGGTAATTAAATTGAATTATTACCCATGTGCCAGCTACAAACGAGGTCTTAATTGGATTAGTTAAGCCAAAGCATCACTGTGGGCAATAGGATCTGGGTGGCAGAGCAAAGGCAAACTCGAAAGCTGTTCAAGAGCTTCACCCATGCACATCCTTGAGGCGCCTGCACAGCTGATGCCAGGGTCCTCACACCCTGCAGAGTGGGTGTTTCAAACACCCAGGAGCAGGCAGCAGGAAGAATTGTCTCTGTTCAGGCCCTGGGAATGAGAGGGATGAGGACAGTGAAGCATCTGTTATCTCAGCAGGAACAAAGGACTTGAGGGATGGAGACGCCATTGCTGGAGGCAATGGGTGAAGCTTTGAGGCTGGGAGGAAAGTTTAGTGATGGTTGTGACACCCTGAGCAGAGGGAGAATATGGAAGTAACAGGTGGTTTGTATCCAAGAGCGAGGAAGTTCTGGCTCTGGAGAAACACCCCAGACATCAGCGGTGGCTGGTGCACCCTGGTGAAGGATGGAACCAGGGACATCCCAGAACGTGGAGCAGGAGACAAGCCGTAGGGCCAGCAGCCTGACCCACCAGCATCAGCTCCCACTCCCGTTCAGTGAGGGTTACCCCTGGCTGCCAAACCCAGCCAGTGCCCTCCATTACCCCCTGCTTCCCCTGCGCCTGCCTGCACTCCCAGCTCCTCTCATGTCCTCATCTGACTCCTCCTGGCCAGCCTGCCGAGAGGAAACAGCGTGCGCTGGTGCGGGGCCAGGGCTTCGCTTGTGCTGGAGCTCACTGCCAGACTGCACGGCTGATCCCCCCCAACCCGCCCCGGGGAGGGGGGCTGTGTTTTGGGGCTCGCTCCTCAGCCCAGACAGGCCGATGGGAACCGAAGGATGTTGAGACCTGCCAGGTCTGGGCAGCGGCTCGCAGGGCTTTTCGGGAGGGGAGCCAAACCCCAACGGACAGACAAAGTCCTGGCTTCCCCCTGGGAAGCTGAAACCTTCTGTAGGGCTTGGTGGAAAGAGAGGAGCAAGTCAAAAAGGCAACGCTTGCTGCCCAAGGGCTCTTGCCAGCCTGCCCATCACCCCAAAACAGGGATCCAGCAAGCTCCATCTCCAGGAAGAGGTAGGAAGATGTGGGTCTGGATTAGCCCTTCCATGTGCCTGAGAGAGATACAAGGGCAGGTCCTCAATATGATCCCTTCCCAACTGTGCCTGCATTGGTGGGGGTGTGCAAGTTAATGGGAAACTGGCTGGAGTCCCTCTTCCCTTCCTGTACCATAGAGTGGCCACTCAGAGGGAAACATGGGCTGGGGACATGTCATGGGCTGGGGATGCTACCAGCACGGTCACTGGCTAGAGAAGAGCAGGACCATTACAGGCTGACCACCCACTGACCATGGGGAAAGGCAGCCGGGATGGGCTGGGCAGACCCTGTCTGCAGGAGGATCTGTTTGCTGCTGCTGCTCAGGGGGAAAGACTGAAGAACAACATCAACCCAGGCAGAATGGGCTGGAGATGGCCAGGAACACACTGGAAGAGTCTCGCAGGGACACAGCTCTGGAGGAGCCCGGGGAGGTGTGAGGAAGTCCTTGCTGTTGCTGGGATGAAATGTGACCCTGACCCCACCAGGGACCTCCACACCTCTTCTGCCCTGTCACGGGCTCCCATCCCTAATCTCTCCAACCCCATCTCAGCTCATGTGGAAACTTCTGGGACCCCTTCCCACCATCACCTCTGCCTTGGTGTCACCAGTCCTCACTCAGACCCTGACCATTCTGCTGTTTCTAGCACACTGTCTCCCTCTCACGGGGTCCCAGCCCTTCTTATTCCCTCACTTCCCAGCTCTGAGCAGGACCCTTTCATCCCACACAGTGCTTGACCTCTCCTATTGACTCTCCCATCTTGGACCAGCCTGGTATGTCCTCCTTGGTCACTGCTCTGCAGCACTGGGCTGGCCATCCCGCTCCTCATCCCTCCATGCTGCTCCCCTTTTCTGACTTAGCCCCGATTTTGGTGCACTGACAGCCCCCTTGCTGCTGCAGACACCCCGACCAGCAGCGGGTCCTCTTCACTGTAGGTCATGCCAGTTGGCTACCAGCTGCCAGCCCCGCTCCAGCTCCCCTTGCCTTGGTCCAGCCACCTTCTCAGACCACCCCCCAGTCCCCTCTTATCCTTGTCTCCTGCCCCCACAGCTCTATTGCTGTGTAAACCCCACAATGTGGCTGTCCCACAGACCCATGGTGTCCTCCATCACTTCTCCAGGTCCCTCACCATATTGTTTTGTCAGAGCCATTATACCCCACGGTCACATTTCCAGTTACCTGTGTGATGGAAGCCCTCCATGGGGGAGCTACAGGTCCCTGGGCATCCCAGGGAGGGTGGCAGAGGGACCAAGCCATGGGGTCTTGCACGTAAATAGCTGGCTTCAGCCCTGATGGAAAGCATATTTGTAGTTTCTTGGAGGATTTCTGTCATTTCCCAGCAAGGGGATCATGAAATGCCAGATCTCAGGATTGTGGGGCTTTTAATCCCACCCGTGGTGCCCTCTTTGGGAGTCAGCTAAGAAGGCTGGAGATTACCCTGGAACCAAAATCCGCCCTTGACAAAGCATTTTGGCACAGAGAACTTCTCTCTGGGTCACCCCATGGCTGGGCTGGTCCCCCCAGCCTCTGCAGTCACCTCGAAGCAGGACAGGCCAGTGTCCCCCAGCCACAGCAGGGAGTTATAGTCCCTTGCAAGGGGAACTTTTGGAAAGGACATCCCCAGGGCGCTGCCTCAGTGGACCCACAGCCTTTTTGCCATCAGCCAACACATCACTTGCCTTGCAGGTTCCTTTAATCCCTAGCTCCTGGAGCCATGCATGGTGCCTGGGGGAGACTCAGGTTTCACTCCTCCTCCCAAAAGGGAGAACACTAAACCATTTTGGATGCACAGAAAAGCTGGAGGCACAAACCTCGTGGCTTGAAAAGCAGAACACAAGAAACCAGAACCCAGAACGTGCTTGTTCTTTTTTCTTTTTCTTTTTTTTTTATTTTTTTTTTTTTTGTTTCTTGTCTAATTTTTAAATAATTCCTAATTGGAAGCTCTGCTTTGGATTTCTGGGCGCTGACTCGAGCTCAGGATTATCAGGGCTCTGGGAGCCATCGCCTGGCATCCACAGGGTGCACTGGGAGGGGAGGGAGACAGCCCAGCCCTGCCTGCTATATGTTTCCCCTCAACACCACAAGGATCTGGCTGCGAGATAATAGAGCTCCACCGCCTTTTCCTCAGGGCCCCTCTGTGCTGCAGACACAAACTGGAGCACAGGCAGTGTCTAAAGTTCATGTTCTGGCTGAGTGTTACCAGTTACATCTCTGTGCTCGGTTGCCCACAACTTGCTCCAGTTTTCCCCTTCTGGGTTGATATTTTCCAGCCTCAGTCTCCTCACAAAGGC
This sequence comes from Hypotaenidia okinawae, assembly GCA_027925045.1. Classification (NCBI taxonomy): domain Eukaryota; kingdom Metazoa; phylum Chordata; class Aves; order Gruiformes; family Rallidae; genus Hypotaenidia; species Hypotaenidia okinawae. The sequence continues at coordinate 3,587,813 of BSDF01000020.1, forward strand.
GATTTGAAAGGCAAAGTCTCTTTGAACACGCTCTTGGCCATTCCAGAGAAGGCAGGCAGTGAAAAGCAATATCTTCATCATAAACATACCCCCCCACCACCACCCCTTTTTCCCTCCCCTTCTTTTCTTTCAAGAATAGGAAAACAACCTTCTAATTTTTAAAGGGCTCCACTGCTGAAACTGCTGGGGGTCGGAGCTGACATCTGGCAGGGAATCAGTCCTGACCGAGAAGGACCGCGGCGCGTTCCAGTAAACACTGTGTTTCGGCTGCTGAAAGCTACATCCACCCAGGCACAGCACGTTTCTTAGCGATGGTACCTTCTAATCAACACTTGGAAAGCTCCCACACAACCCCCACCCTGGGAAGGATGGAAACGGCCCCTCCAATAGACCCGTCCCCAGCAGCGGGGATGGAGAGGGCAGAGGAGAGGTTTCACACCCCAGCTGGGAGCGGGGCTACGCCGCGGCCTGGGGTTACCTATCAGCAGCAGATGTTCAGCTGTCCTTGAGAAGGACAATGTGAATGAGATGGATGGAGCCAGGACCACTAAATCCCTCCTTGGCCAGCGCCGGGTTATAACGGTTCAATGATACATCACTGAAGGCTTCCCAGAACTACATAAATACCAAAGAGAATTCGATATAAATCATGGCAGGGTTTAGGTTGGGAGGGATTTCTGCAGGTCTCCATCCCAGGCCATGAGCAAGTTAGCACTCCAAAGCTGGGCCAGGCTGCACAGGGCCAGCTCCAGGCATGCTTCAAACATGCCCAAGGATGAAGAACGCACCACCTCTGTCCCTCATCGATGGTTGCTCGTTAACACAACCCAAGCCTCGTGGGTACTGCCTGTCCATGTGTCCTCCCAGCAGAAGGAGAGCTGTTTGCCTGAGGGCTGAGAGAGGGAAGCAAAGCCTGTGGAGAAGGCACCAGCACAAACACCTCAGGCATGGCAGAAGTCAGGGGCTTGGGTCAGGCATCTAGACTGGGAACTGGGGATGGCAACTCCCTTATCTGAAGTGTGGGACACAGCGGGAAATGGCCAGCTTCTTCGCAGTGTCTGTGGGGACAGGACAAGGGGTGATGGCCTCAAGTTGGAGCACAGGGAGTTCCCCACCAATCTGTGGAAGAACTTCTTCCTGGTGAGGGTGAGGGAGCCCTGGGACAGGCTGCCCAGGGGGTGTGGAGTCTTCTTCTCTGGAGGGATTCCAGCCCTGTCTGGACACCAACCTGTGTGCCCTGTCCTAGGGACCCTGCTTTGGCAGGGGGTTGGACCTGATGAGCTCTGGAGGTCCCTTCCTGAGAGACCCGGGGGTCTCTTCATGTCTGGGGGAGGATGATGCTGTTTCAGTGTGTCATGCCAAGGAGGACCATCCCACCTCTGCACGTAGCTGCAGCTGCAGCACGGGTCCCACCGAGCAGCATCCTTGTGTTGGCAAAACCACTTCCCATGACAACCGTGGGAAGCAACTGCCAGTGGGAGAAGAGCTAATGGAAAGTTAAGATCGGGCAGGGTATGGCTGGGGTCACATGAGCCTCATCAGTTAATCAAACCCAACAGGCACACGTGTCCCATGGGACCTGTCAGCAATTGGGGTTGGCAGGGGAGAGGCTGCCTCAGCCCCCGCGCTCCTCAGGCAGCCTCTGCAACACTGGCAGCGCCTCTTGTGCTTTGAGAAACACCCGTGCATTGAGTGTACGTGGGGAGAGCCGAGCAGATCCTGCCCAGGATGGGTCTCTGGGATGGCTCCTGGCCTCATGCTTGGGGACAGGATGGCTCCCTCAGCTACGCTGGGCAGGTGCCAGGGGGATGTCTCGTGGGGCTGTGGCGTGGGCTGCGTGTGGGGAGTTGGACATGTGGGGCAGGTGGGATGGGATGCACAGGGCAGTGAGAGATGGAGACCCCCATCCCTGGCCCACGCTCAGTGTAACCCATGGCTCTCAAAAGAGGTGTCAGTGTTTTATCAGCCACCAACCCACCATGTCTGAATCTGAACACAGAGTGCTAGGCCTCTTCTTGCCCCCTGGACAAGGGGGTGGATTAAAGCTAAAGGAAGGAAGGTTTAGATGAGATATTAGGGGGAAGCTCTTTACAGAGAGAGTGGTGAGGGGCTGGAACAGGCTGCCCAGAGATGGGGTGGGTGCCCTGTCCCTGGGGGTGTTCAAGGCCAGGTTGGATGGGGCCCTGGGCAACCTTGTGTAAGCTCCAGGCCTGGAGGTGGGTAGCCCTGCCTGTGTCAGGGGGGTTGGAGCTCTGTGATCCTTGGGGTCCCTTCCAACCCAGACCAGTCTGGGATTCTATGATTTTCCATCGGAACCCGCACGGCGTGTCTCCGCTCACCGGCTGGTGCCTGGCAGGGCTTCCCAGGGCCTTTCAGGATATCCCCAGCCACAAACACAGCCTAGGTCTAGATCAGGGAACTTTCTTCCCCAGGAGGGTGACGCACCCCCAGGACAGGTCTCTGGAGAGGTGGGGGATCCCCATTTCCAGCTGGGACCGCCCTGAGCGGTTGCTGCTGGGAGCTGGACACCTGGGAGGGTCTCTTCCCCCGGTGTTTCTGTGACCTGCCCCTCACACATACCTTTCCTTTGAGCGCATCCGGCTGTGCAGGAGCTGTAAAGCCCCGGCACACCCCATCAGCCAGCACCGTTTCCTATGACAACGCTGTCAACAGCGTGGAGATGGATTTGGATCAGGGGGAGGAGGGCAGGTGTGGGGGTCTTCTGTAGCTATGGCAAAGGGGTGTTTACTTCTGTGTTTGGAGTGCCGGTGTTACCCCCGGGACAGCTCTCCGTGCAGGATACCGCTGCGTGGTGTCTCCCCCAGCAACTACATCAGCATTTAGGGGAACTTGCTGGCCACCACCACAGGACCCCCATCGCATGAAGAATCGTCCCTGGAGCTGCCACAGCTCCCAGCAAAGCCCCCAGCCCATCACCTGCCTCCACACTGGCATGGGCAGGTCGTGGATGTGGTCCTAGGTCTTGCTCCAGCCCTCGCAGCGGGTTTTCTCACCCAGCTTTTGCATGATGCTCCCCTCTTTTCCACCTGGGTCGTGTCCCTCCCCCCTTCCTTGCAAGTGATATTTTCTGCCTTCCCCTTTTCTTGCCAGACCATACCCATACCGATGCCTTCCCAGCAGCTTTTCCTGGGCACTTTAGGAGCCTTGGGGAACACTCCCAGCCCTTCCCTGTGGGCAGCTCGCGAAGCACATAGCTCTGCCCCGGCCAAATCGCAGAGGGCTTGGATCCCATTCCCCAGCACTTGTGCCAGGGGTGGGGAGATCTTGCCTTGCATCTATTCTTTCTAGGTACAAAACACTCTTTCAAAAGTCAGAGTGTTTCACTGGCAAGAGATAGAAGCTGCTGGAGGCGGCCAAGTGTCCCAGTTACGATTCCCAGCAAGGCTACTTCCCCGGCTCTGTTTTGAAGACACAGGCACGGAGGGTGCATCGCCCAGACCCCTGGCCCACCCCAAAAGTGGGTCTGCATCCCCACTGGCCACGGTGCAGCCCTGAGGCTGCTGGAACGGCTGCAAAGCGCCTTGTCCCCACATCCCTCGGCTCCCCGCGTCGCTCCTCTGGAGCAGAGGGGCTGGTGTTTAACAACCACGTGTGTTTTCGCTCAAGCATTACATCATCTGGCAGCAAGAGCCAGGTGGATGGATGGGCCAGCCTGGCTGCTTTGCCCCTGCTGATGCTCCCCTCCCCATCTCCACATTGTAGGGGTGCTCCATGCTCCCCACTCCCCACCCCTAGATTTCACGGTACCGGAGGTGAAAAGAAAATCAGCATCTGTGCAAAGCCCACTGAGGCTCCCACAACGTCCCCACCACCACCCCAACTCCTTGATGTGTCCCAGCACCGGGTGTGGAGGGCAAAAAGCTCTGTAATTTCCACCTCCTGGATTTCCTGCTGCTGTTGCCATGAGCTCTTTCCCCGGGAATAAAGTGGGAGCTGAGATAAGCCAGACAGCCAGGCTAGGCTCCGGAGGGACTGGTCCTGAGCGTGGATTTAGCTCACACTTCTTTAAGTGGGCGTCCAGGTTTGGGACTTCACACCTCTCACAGGCGCAGAGGAACTGGGTGGATTTGGGTTTTGCTGATAATTTGCTGCCAATTTCCACAGCCAGGGATGGAGGGTGGGGAATAGGGGGTGGAGGAGAGGGGAGGCTGCTCAAGGGGAGCCCCACGGGAAGGAAGGGGGTACAGAGGGGGCATTTCCTTGCACGTGTTCTCACTCCCTGGGCGGTGGATTGGGCCTCAGAGGGATTTGGGTACAGGGATGAGCAATGTGCTGGCAAAGAGGCATGCAGGACCTGCAGAGATGGTGTGTGGCACTCAGCACGGCCAGGGAGAACTCTGCACTCCTTGCTCTTCATCCCCTTGCTCTTCATCCCCACTCTTCATTGCTGCCTGCCCCAGCTGCCCCCCTCCTCCCACCCAGCCAGAACACTTGTCCCACGAGAAGAGGGGTGAGGTGGCCAGTGGGGACACACCATGCCTGGGGTTGCACCAGCATCAGCCTAGAGCCGAGGGGCTGACAGGGGGGTCGGAGCCCCGCTGGCCCTGAATGAGCTGGAAAGAGGGGAGCAGAGCCTGCAAGAGCCGTGTGTGTGTGTGTGTGTGTGTGTGTGTGACTCTGTGTGTGTGTGTGTGTGTGTGTGTGACTGTGTGTGTGACTGTGTGTGTTTGCCCCCCGCCCCGGGCTGCGGGGGTGGCTGGGGACGCGATGGCATCACCACCCAGGGCCAGCCCGGGCTGGGCGCTGCGTGTCCCCAGGACACCCGTGGGGGGGGGGAGCGGTGTCGTGTCCCCCCCTTCCCCGGCTCCACGCCGTACGTGTCTCTGCCGGGTCTCGCCCTCCCGGGGCCGGCCGGACACCCCGCGCCCGCCACCTACCGTCCGCGGCCGGAGCTGCCCCCTCCCCCCGCCGTTCCCCCATCCCCCCGCAGCCGGGCACGGGGCCGGGGCCGGGCCGCCTCCCTGCCCCGCACCCCCCAGCACCCCCCGCGCTCCGGAGCGGCCCCTCGCTTAACCACCCCCTGTTTGAACCCTCGGGACCCCCGTGCCTTTACCCAGCGGGTCCCCACCTGCCCCCACTCAACCCCCCCTTCCCCATCTGCTCGGTGCCACCCGGGATGCGAGATCCCACCTGGGGCACCAAACCCCTTACATCCCCCCCTCCCACGGTGCCACCCGAGGACGCGGTGGTCCATGGGGGTGGGCGCAGCCCTCCCTCCCCCTTCACAGGCTGCCTTGGCAGCTCCCCCCCCCCTCCTTTCCCTTCCCCGCTCCGGCTTTTTTGGCAGAGGCGCGCGCGGATTGGAGAGAGGAATTTAAAAAAAAAAAAAAAAAAAAAAAAGAAAGAAAAAAAAAAGAAAAAAAGAAAAAAAAAGGAAAAAAGGGAAAAAAAGGGAAAAGGGAAAAAAAGGGAAAAGGGAAAAAAAGGGAAAAGGGAAAAATTCCCCATCCAGCCAACCCAATCGGGCTGTGAGTGTTTGCCCTTTCCTCATGACGTAGTGTCCTGTGCCTCTCTCCCCCTTCCCCGGCTCCTTTTCCCCTCCCTCTTTCCAGCCCCCCCCCCCACCCCCCCTCCCCTTCCCCTCGCATCCTTGGAAGCAACAATTAAGCAGCTCTGGGATAAAACACACTGCCCGCGGGAGCACGGGGGCATTGCTTCAAGAGATGGCAAGGCGGGCAGCTGCACCCCTCCTTCCCGGAGTCCTCCTCCTCCTCTTCTCCATCCTCCCGGCTTCTCAGCAAGGAGGTAAGGAAAGAAAAAGGCTCCTTTAGCCCCGGCCGCAGCTTTTCCTCGGCTCTGCCGGGACCCTCCACGGGGACCGGGGCTAGGCTGCTGCCCCAGCTCCCTGCAACCCCCCGCCCCGGGCAGCCCCACGCCTGCCCCGGCTGCGGTTCCTTGATTAGGGAGAGGCAGCTCTCGTGCCCTGTCCTGGGGACATCCCCGAGGGTGGGAGGGCAGCACCCCTCGGGTGCCACCTCCCCGGCGGGCTCTTTGCTCTCCAACCCGGTGGGCGGCGTGTGCCATGCCCGGGTGGGGCAGGATGTCACCGAGGGAGGTGACAGGGGCACTCTGGGCAAACACTTGTCAGGGGGAGGCTGCGAGGTGCTGCACCCTGGGCAGAGCCTCGGGACCCCCAACCTGCGGCGACAGGAAGGGCTGGGGAACACGCAGGCAAGCACAGGGCAAGGCAGGGGGTGGCTGCCAAACTGCCCCGGGGGCTGCGACTGTGGGGGGCTGGGGGAGCTGGTACCCATCACCCCCGGTGCGATGGCAGCGTGAGCTGGGGGGCAGTGGGGGGTTGCGTGTGTGCATCCCGCAGTCTGTGCGTGCGAGCTGCTGCACAGTGTGTGGCCGTGACACAGCCAGAGCTGCTTACCCCCCACCCACCCCGAATCACAGGCTCTGGGTGCCTGGGGTGGCCCCTGTCCCGTTCTCTTTGCGCTCATGTCACCCACACCAGGTCCAACCACTGGGTCATGGCTCCATGGCTGGTGCTGGTGGCAGGAACAGGGGCAGTGTGACAGCACCCCCCACCCCCAGAGCACACACACACACAGAGTCACAGTCACATGCAGTGAACCCAGAGCCGAAGGGCAGCATGAGCTGTGTGTGTCCCCTGGCGCTGCGTGACGCAGCCGGAGCATCCAGCGCAGCAGGTGCCTGCCCGGGGCTGTGGCCAGGCCCCGAGCACACACAGGGAGAGCCAGAGCAGCCCCGAGCACACACTCACACCCCGAGCTCATGGCACAGCCCGGTGAGGATGGGTGAGGTGGGGGGTCAGGGGTGGGACGGCCACCTCTGGGGAACCAGGCGGTGGTCACCCCGTGCTGTGCCGTGCAGAGCGTGGGGCAGGCAGAGCCAGCAGCAGCGATGGGGCTGGTACCAGAGCCATTGCATGGGGCTTCTTGGCTACAGAGAGGTGAGGACCAGGGGAGGGGAAGGGCAGGATGCTGTGGGCAGGGGAGGGCAGTGCCAGGGCTATGTGTGGCAGCGGCAGCTGGAGTTTTGGGCCACCCCTTGCTCAGGGCAGAGCGCTCAGGGCTGCTCTCCGTAGCATCACCCGCCGGCACCCTGCAGCTCCCTGCTCTGCCCCAGCGCAGTGGGCTCCTGGACCCTGACCACGGGCTGGTCTGTCCCCAAACCACGCAGGCAGAGTGACCCCAGGGAGGTGTTGAGCCAGGCAGCTGCCTGTAAACCTGAGCCACTGCCAGGGCCTGATCCTGGGGTCGAGATGCCATCCCTGATGGGATGTGGCTCAGCTCCGTCCCCAGCAGTGACAGCGCTGGCTTGCTGGACCGCAGTGGCTTTTGTCCCCAGCTCTCCAGCAGTGGCCAGCTGGGAAGGTCTCTGGACTTTGTCCGTGGGTTGTGTGAGGTCCTGCAGCAGTTTCTGAGCTGTTGGGGGCTGTTGGCCCCACTCCAGTCCCAGGCTCAGTCTCCAGGGGTGTTTGCTGGTCAGAGAGAAAGTGGTCCTGGCCCTGGGTATGGTCCCAAGTGCTGATGGGGACAGCAGGGAACACTTCCCCATGGAGAGGTGACCAGTGGGCAGGCTCAGCCATGCTCAATGCCCTCAGGGACTGAGCCAGGACAGAGGCATGGCCAGTGTCATGGGGCAGGGTGGGGGAGGCATGCGAGGGTGCTCAGGGTGCACCCAGCTGGAGAAGGCTCAGAGCAGCATCCTTCAGCACCTGCAGCCAGCATAGCTCCGAACTAGCCTGGCAGGAAAGGGACCCCTCAGAGATCCCAGGGTGGAGGGGAAAAGAGGGGAGCCCCCTGCACACACAGACCATCCCCCTCAGAGCAGCAACCCTGCTGAGTGGCTGAGCCCTGTGCTTGCAGCAGCTGGTGGTGCTTGGGAAGCTCCTGGCAGCAGGTCAGGATCAGCCCCTGCTGCTCTGCACCACCCCAGGGAGCAGAGCTGTGCCGGGCACTGTGGGGACATGTGTGGCTGCATCTGGGCTGCTGTGTGGGGAAGCGGCCATATGCTGCCCTGGAAGGTGCCAAGAGCAGCATGTCCCTGCTTTTGGACTGGGACATCTGTCCCTTGGTGCTTCCACCCATCCCTCGGTGCTGGAGCGCAGGGATCCCCTGGGAGAAACACCCCAAGAGGTGACCCAGGGGGTCCCCAGGCTTGCAGGTTCTGGGACCGCAGGGACAGCTTGGGTGGGTGCAGAGATGCTGGCATAGGGTGTGCTGGCATCCCAGCCTGGGCATCGTGGAGATCCTCCAAGGACGCCCAGAGTCCCAAGGTGCCTCCAGGGCCAGTAGTGCCAGTTGCAGGGCTGGGATGGCATCTCCCTTTTCCAGCCAGCACCTCCCCATGGAACCCCATGGCTGCTACCCCCACAAACGACTTGTGGGGTGCAGCGTGTCTCCCAGTGCTCAGAGATGAAAGCCAAAGCCTCAGGGAGGGCTGGAGAGGAGACAAGCAGCCCCCCCCTTGCTCCTCCCCAAGCTGCTACCAGCGAACTCGGGCTGGGATGTGACACAGCTTCAAAGTTGGGTCTTGGAGACTGGGTGTTTCCAGAACTGATTCTCCCAAGAAAAACCCAGCAGCAGCATGAGGGAAGAGGGGAAATATCTGTGGCAGTTGTGTGCTGGGCCTCCTCCCAGGGCAGTCACCCATGGGTGCAGGGAGGTCAGTGAGGACAGAGGTTTGGCTGCCCAGCCAGGGTGTGAGCTCGGATCCTGTGGTGGAGCCTGGTTGGGGTCTCAAAAGGAGGGGAGAATAATCAGTCAGCTAGAGAAATCATCTGCATTCCTGGCTTGGAAAGGAAGTTGGGAGCAGTGACCATGGATGCAGGAAGAAGCGGCGTGGGTGATGCAAACAGGGGTCAGCCCGAAGCAGCGCAGGTGATAAAGCGGTGGGGGTGTCACAGGGGATGAGGGGGGTAGAGCTGGGGAAGGAAAAGTCTGGTTTTGACAAACAAGGATGCAGAGCATCTCCAGGCGCACCTCCAGCCCTTACCACAGCTGGGGCTGCACAAGTGGGGGGTGCAAACTCTCCTGCTCTTGGCTTGAGGAGACAGCCTGGGGTGGGTGCTGGGGTGCTGGGGGCCAGCCCTGTGCTGTGCAGGCTGATGGCCCAGGAGACAGGCTGGGAGACAGCAGAGCAGCCCCTTCCCTGAGTCCCGGTGGGCTCAGAGCAGGGGCAGAGGCAGTGCAGAGCTCCTTCAGTGCCCAGAGGCTAGAGACTCGGTTTCCCCTTCCCTGATGTGCTGAGGGAATGTGGGATGGAGAGGTCAAGGAGTGGGGGGATGCCATTCTGGGGAGCAGCCCCCATGCTGGGCTGTGGGCTCCTGGCCCCGTGGCTGGGGAAGGACCTGGTGCAGCCATGGGGGGCCCACGGGGTAACCAGTGCTGAGCACATGGGCTGCTGCCAACACCTGAACCGCGGTGGTGCCACTGATGTGTGGGACTGGTGATACTGGGGGGTTGAATTTGGCTACTTGGGGTTGGTCCTCAGGTGGAGAGCCAAACAGGTCAGAGACCCCTGTACCCCAGGCAGTGCCCATGCTGGATAGAATGGGACAAGTTCCTCTCTGACAGCACCAAGACAGCTCGTAAAAGAGCTTGAAGTGGCCATGTTCCCCCAGGGTCAGAGCTGGCCAGGGGGAGCAGAGAGGGGAGCAGCCCCCTGCGAAGCTCCTTGGCTCCCTGAGGCCACCTGGCTTCACTGCCCTGGCCGTTCCACTGCCCACAGCCGTGCAGGGCCCTGCCAAGGCTTGCTGAGGCCCTCTGCTCTGGGTGTGGAGGTGGTTGATGGACCAGCACATCCTCTGTAACCCTGCCTCTGGGATGGGCACAGCGCCTCGGCCCTGGGATGGTGCCTAGGGGATGCCTGGGGAGGGGTCAGCGATGGTGGTACCATAGTGGGACCTCCCTGCCACTGGCTGCAGTGCCCAGGAGGGTGACACCAATGAAGTGTGACAGCTGTGGCTGTGGGCAGGTGTCACCTGGACCTTTCCAGTGTCCCCATGCATCCCAGGAAAGCTGTGAGCCACCCTGCCTTCTCCCAGCTTCCCCAGGGGTCTCTGCCTGGCAGTGCTGGCACATGGAGCAGAGGGGTAGGGTGTGTCCCCCCACCAGGGACCTTGCCTGGCTGTGGGGGTTGATGCTGGGGAACACCACGGGGGCTGAACGGAGCAGGGACCTGCTTGGTGGGGGACAGTCACCGACCTTGGGCATGGGGTTCCCCTGACAGATCCCAGCCATCCCACCAGCTCCCACTCCCGGCACTGATGGGTGTCCCCTCCCAGCAGGGAGGATGGGTGACCCGTGGGCGCTCAGAGCTTGTTTGGAAACAGGCAAGAAGCTGGGATTTGTTTTCTCCAGGCTGGCGGGGGGGGATTGGTGTGGGGGTGGGCGGGGGAATATGCCGGGAAAAGGAGCCGCTCTGTAAAGCCCTGGCCCACAGCCGGGCTGGGCCAGGCCAGAGGGGTGAGCAGGCCGTCTGGAGCCATGACCCAATGTCTGGCCCTCCGCTCCAAGGGACAGCTGCTCTCCCAGGGCTGGATCTGACCCCCGGCCCCGGCAGGGCCCTAGCAGGTGGTTCTGGGGGGCACAGGACTGAGCCCCCTTCTTTGGCATCGCTGGGGCCTGTGTGACGGGATCTGGCGTGAGTCCTCGGGCTGCGTGCGTCCGGGGGTGTCTGTGGGTGTATGTCCTGCTGCTGCTGTCCCCCCTCACCTCCCGTGTGTGCCCTGCTGTGTCCCCTTACCTCCTGTGCCACACACAGCCTGGCACCCCTCTTGCCTGCGTGCGGGTGCTGACACACGTGTGGGTGCATCCTGGTCTCTGAGCGGCTGGGGGTCCGTCCCAGGTGCCCTGAGAGGTAGGTGACACGAACCAGGGGGGCTGTGGGGCACAGAGTTTGCTCCACATCTGAGACGTGCAGCCCGATGCCCCCGCTCCCTGGCGTGCCACCTCTGCTGCCCACCTAGCGCCTGCACAGCCTGTGATGGTGGTGCCGGGGCTGTGCCACTGCAAGTTGCCAGCTCCTGGGGGTGCCAGGTGTCCCCACCCTGGTCAGGATGCTGGGATGATCACTGCAGCCTCAGAGGGACAGCAGGTGCTGGCCATGCCACTGCAGGGTGCCCACTGCCTGCCCACTCTGAACTCCATCCCCTCTGCTCAGAGCTTGCTGTGGAGGCTCTAGTCATGGCAGCCCCCTGCTTGCCCTCCAGCACCCCCTGAAACACCCTGCCAGCCATCCTGCAAATCCCCACCACAACCTCCTCAGTGCCAAAAGGATGCTCCAGCCAAAAGCAGAGCACCCCCCTGTGCTGCAACCTCCTTGTACCATGAGCCCCCATGGAAACCCTCACCCCATCCCTGGCCCTGACAGAGTAGGGGGGACACAGGGACACCCAGGGAGTGGCTGCCTGGGGGGCTGCAGCAGACAGACCTTTGCAAGAGTGAAAAGATGTCACTCTGGTGTTGACCCCTGAGCACAAGCTCCAGACACCCTGTAAAGTGGTGGGAGCTGGGTACTAATCTCAGCTTCTCAGGGATGGGCACAGGGGTGCAGGTGTTTTTGGGGAGTCTCAGCACTGTTCCAAACACCCTCCACAGGGCAGTGCAGGGCAGGCAGCCATGACCCAGCATGCTCAGGCTTGGCTGGGACCAGTGGAGGCTGTGGGGATGAACTGGGACAGCCTGCCCACCCCCCCATGCATGACCATCCCTTGACCTGTTCCCCCCCAGAGCCACGTGAAGCTGGACGTGATGGAGACAGAGTTTGCTGTGGTGTGGGACAGCTTTTGGGGACCTGTCAGCCCTACTCCATGCCAGCCCCATGTCCCTCCTCCCATGCAGGACCATGTCCTGCTGACACCTTCACCCAGATGCTCTGCCAGGCTCCTGGCTGAGGCACCTCCAAGCCCCCAAACTCTGTCACACTGAGGTGTGCAAGGAAAGGCAGGGGCCTGCCCTTGAGCCCCCACCTCAGGGCCCTGCATCCCACACTCCATCCCAGGAGGTGCTCCCCCAGCCCAACCTGCTGGACACACTTGGATCCCCAGGGGCATTATAACAAGACTCTTCTCTTCCAGGGGTCCCTGGTGCTATCCCGGGAGGGGGAGTCCCAGGAGGAGGCTTTTTCCCAGGTAAGGGGGGTTCAGGCAGTCTTTGGGGGGAGCATCACCCTGCTTGCAGTGACAAGCCTGCATGCATGGAGGGCTGGGGACATGGGGACACCCTGTCTGGCTGCTCAGCCCTGGGTGGCTGTCCCAGTGCCACCTCCATGGTGTAAGGATGGGGCTGGGTGGCAGTGCCAGGCTTGTGCTGGGGGTCGCTAGCCCCGGGCTGGCACCTACAGTCTGGACATGGCAGGTGCTCAGTGGTCACAGCCTGTCCCCAGTGTTTCAGCCGCAAGTGTGGGGACATCCTGAGAAGATGCCCCATCTACTTGCACCCTTGTGACCCTCTCTGCCTCCCCATGGACCCATGGGACCCTGGGGTGGGTGGTGGGTGCTCTTAGGGGTTGGTGCTAAGACTGTGTTGTTGTTCACAGGTGCTGGGGTTGGAGGTTTGGGAGCAGGTGAGTGCTGGGACCCTTTGCCCAGGCTGTGCTGGGCTGGGGAGGGGGCAGCGCCCCTGGAAGAGCTGCCCTCTGCGGGGTCTGCCATGAGGCTGGCCTCATCCCACACAGTGTCCCCCACCTTGGGGGATGCTTGGAAGAGGGATGGCTCTGACCCCTCTCCCCTGGCTCTCCCCTAGGACTCGGGGCTGGAGGAAAACCTCTCAAACCAGGTAAGGAGCCTTTCCTCGGTGCTGTCACCATCTCTGGCCACACCAGTGGCCAGGACATTTCCCAACCCCTGCTGCCCTTGTGTTTGTCCTACATGGTTTTTGGGAGCCCCCCAACTCTGGGAACCCCCATGGCCACAGCACCAGCTCTTTCTGCCCTGCCATGCTGACCCCCACCAAGGCTCCATATTGGCAAGGGAGCCTTCCTCTCTCGCCCCCTGCTTCAGCACGCCGCCCACTCCCCCCACAGACCACCCTTTCAGGGAGGTTGCTGCCTGCAGACCTGTGCCAAAGCTCCTCAGGAAGATGCAAAGTCCTGAACCTCTTGCTCAGCCCTGCCAGGAGCCGATGCCCACAGGAAGCTGGCAGCACCTCCACCTGCCCGTGTTCATGGCCGAGCAGCTTTGCTGGGGCTCCTGCAGCCCATGCTGGCTTGGGAATGAGGGGACAAGGCGGGCGGGGTGAGTGTATCACCAGGAGAGAGATGAGGATGCAGAGCCTGAGTGCACCGAGCTTGAGGCACAGTGGGGAGGTGAGGGGGGCAGCAGGGACTGGATGTACTGGGGGCGAATCTGATGCCAACCCAGATGCCAGGTGTGGAGACCTTGAGAGAGATGTTGTTTAGGTGAAGACCTGAGTTCCCCCTCCCTGCCCACCTGCTGTGCCCTGGAGCAGGGGAGGGGGACACTGCACACACACCCCCCACACACACCCACACACCCCCACCCACACCCCCAGTCCCCCTCAAACCATCCTGTCTGCACGGTGGGAGCGCCAGGCCGAACCGGGGGCCGACAACCTCCATTTACTCAGATTTCAGCTCGTGGAAAGAAAAACAAGGCCCTTTATTTCGGCCTAATTAAAACCAAACCCCCGGCGCGGCCGCGGAACCCCAGCCCGAGCGGTGTCCGGCCCCCAGCCAACGGCACTGGAATTTGAGCCTGGAGGGAGCGAGGGCTGATTAGGCCCAGATGTTGGAAGGCAGCTCTGGCCCAGCCGCAGGGACTCGTTCCTCGGCCCTGTCCCCTCGTGGCCTAGTAGGGTGGGGGGTAGGCAAAGGGTGGGTGACCTAGATGTTGGTGTGAGCATGTTTGTTACCCTGTCCCTGTGCCCGTCCCTGGGGCACGTTCTGGGCCTGTTGGGGTGGTGCAAGTGGGATGCTCCTGCTCTGGTCCTGGCCACCCCTTCTCCAACCCCACAGCTCACCCCACTTCTCTTCACAGGGGTCGGCGGCCTCGGGGGACTCGGCCCACTTGGCCTGCAGCCAGGTGAGCACAGGCCACCGGCCGGCCCCACTCCAGAGTGTTCCTGGGGCAGTGTCCCCAGAGACCCACCTTGGGGACAGCATGTGGCTTGTCCCCATCAGGTGGTATCTGTGACCTGCCTAGCGGGTCCCATCTGAGCTGGGAACCCTTCCCAGACATGAGGGACCAGTGGCCTCCGACAGGCAGCCCTGCGGCCCCCAACACCACAGCATCAGCCATGTCTGGGGGTCCCTGCAGAGGGATGGTGCCTGCCCAGGGCTGCAGGGGACCCAGGGGTGTGCAGCAGCTGGTGGCATTGCAGGGTGTCCCAGGTGGTGTTGGCACAGCCAGTGACTGGTGTTAGGGCTGCTCAGGTGGCTGGGCCACGGGAAGATGTGCAGATGAGAGTGGGAATGTGGGGGGACACAGGGAGAAGCCGGTGCAGGACAGGGCAGTGCCTGCTAACCACCGCCTTGCCCAGCCTAATGCCAGCGCCTGGCACTGCCACGCAGCCCCCCCATAGCTCACCACCCCTTGCACTCACCATGGCCGGTGTGGGGGGCAGGATACCTTCTCCCTGGCAGCTGTTTAGGGGTTCTGATGCTGCTTACTGTCCTGCCCACAGGTGCTGCAGGTCTCTTTCCCGGGGGTGCCTACCCCGGGGGGTCTTCCCAGGAGCTGCCTCTGCTGCTGCGCTCAAGGCTGCTGCGAAAGCTGGTGAGTGCAGGGGGCTTGTGATGCAGGGCTGGGCCAGGCAGCGGTGGGGTTTGAGCAGTCCCCAGGACTCCTGATGTCCCCTGGGTTAGGAGAGCTTTCCCTTGGACCTGGGGGAGGTGCTGGTCTCGCAGAGGGACCCTGGCATGTCACAGGGGGCTGGGGTCATTGGCTGAACCTGACCCCCAAGGCTACCTGGCCCTTGTGCCTAGGTCTGTGGGACCCATCCCTGGGGTTGCCTCAGGGTGACCCCTTCACCCCCCAAGAGCTGTCCTGAGCTTGTCCCTTCCTTTGGCACCACTTGGCCACCTGTAGCATCTCACCTTGGTATGCTCTTTCCAATCCCCTCAGGTGCTGGCCTTGGTGGTGTGGGTGGAGTCGGTGGTCCTGGTGGCCTCGGGGTCTCCACAGGTAGGAAATAGCCCTCAGCCCCTCCTCCATGCATAGCTGGGCCTTGTGCAGACTCATCCCCATGCTGCCAGGGTGGGCAGGAGCCGGTGCCAGCAGCTCAGGGGGTCTCTGCTCTCTGCAGGTGCGGTGGTACCGGGTGGGGTGCAGCCTGGGGTCGGTGCAGCAGGGAAACCCCCAAAGTACCAGGTAGGTGCACAGCCCCATTGCTGGGGGGCCAGGGCACGGCTGTAGCTTGCCACTCACCCTTCCCTGCCTTTCTCTCACCCCGCAGGTGCTGGGATTCCTGGAGCTTTCCCAGGTGGCGTGCTCCCCGGTGCAGGTGAGCTGGGGGTCCCCCAACTGGTCTCCAAGGGGGATGGTCTATCTGATGCCAGCACCCTGGGTTGTGTCGATTGCTCTGTGCAAACCCTGGACATGATGAAACGTCCCCTTCCCACCCTGCTGCCTGCAGTTCCCAAACCCTTTGGCAGAAGCCATAGTGACATTTCCACCATGCCAGAGGGACCTGGCATGTCCCAGAGGGGGAGATCTCGTGCCAAACTCCCAGAGCAGGCAGCAGCAGTGCCAGGATCTGGCACAGACCACACCAGGGCCAGCTTGGCCAGCCCAAGGCAGCGTGGGAAGGAGAGGGAGGAGGTGGCAGGGGGGAGGAATTCCTCACTGCAGAGTAATTTGGGGGAGGAAAACTTGTGAAAACAAGATGTTTCGACATTGTCAGAAGAAGTGGTGTTGCTGGTCAGGAATGTCTTTTCCATGGCTGAAAATGCACAAGTTATAATGAAAGACATTTGTAAACAGGGAAAAACAAACAAACAAAACCACCCCCAGCACCAAAAAACCAACCCAAATGACTGCAGGGCCAAGGCACTGCCTGTTGCCCTGGAAGGTTGGGGTTCCGTGGGCAAGATCCCAGCCCCCAAAGAGCCCCAGTTTGTGGGGAGCTGCTGCATTTCACTGGGGCAGAGAGCAGTGCTGGGGCTTGGCCACACTGTGGGGTGGGCTGGTGCTTTGCTGTCACCAGATGGATCCACCTGTGGCTGCCATGTACCCCCACAGGCACCCCAAGCTCCTATGTGGGCAGCCTGCTCCCCACCCCCTCAAAGCACAGGTAGCCCCAGGGCTGGAGCAAACCCTTCCCAGGCAGCTCTGCCTGAGGAGCATGGGTAGCCAGACATGGAGGGGCATGCAAGCCCCTGGGGATGAGGGTACCCTGTCCTGGAGTACAGGGGATAGTGCTGAGCCAGAGATGAGGTGACAAGGATTTGGGAGCTGGGGTCTTGGGTACCACTGTGTCCAACTGTGCTCACCTGGCCCCTCTGGTCCCTGCTGCAGGTGTTCGCTTCCCTGGTGTGGGGGTGCTGCCCGGCGTGCCCACTGGTGCTGGAGTGAAGCCAAAAGGTCCAGGTAGGTTCCCTCAATCCCCTGGGGACACTAGGGAGGAGGGTGGCTACAAGGCTGGCTCCAGCTCTGCCCTCACCCCCATCCTCCTGGGCCTGGCTCTAGCACATCCTTTGGGGTTGCAGCCCCGTGGGGAAGCAGAGCCCAGCTCTGGCTGAGCCCAGGCAGCCCACACAGGCCAGCGTGGACCCTGAGGACCCACCCTGAGGCTCACAGGGGTCTCTCTGTGTTTTTCCCTAGGAGCAGGAGCCTTCGCAGGAATCCCCGGTGAGTGTCCCGTGTCTCTTGCCTGTCCTTCTGTTCCTTCCCAAGCCTGTTGGTCTCAGCTCTGGCCTCCCCGTGACAGAAGATGCCTCAGGGCTTCCCAGGCCATCCGCTCTCCTCTCCTGGGGTGTGCTGGGGTGCTCCCCTCTCGCAAGGACCAGTGGCAGCCTGGGTGCGGGCTCCAGGTGAGAGTCTGCTGTTGGCTTTGCAGGACTGGGAGGTTTTGGAGGTCAGCAGCCCGGTGTCCCTCTGGGGTATCCCATCAAAGCTCCTAAGCTCCCAGGTAAGCTGACACAGCCAACAGGGCTAGGGGCAAAGGACCCCCAGCAGTGCCAGGAGAAGGACCCGCCGTTCCCCAGGGCTGAGCCACGTTGCCCCCAGGTCCCCTGGACCTGGCAGTGCCAGCGCTGGCCCTGGGACAGCAGGAAAGAGCAAGGAGTGCTGGGCAGGTGAACGCAGCAGCATCCCTGCCTGGTGCAGCCCCATGGGCAGCTGCATGGATGCTGCTGCTGGTCATGCCTCCATCCCATGAGGATGATGCTGGTTGTGGTAAGGTAAGGAAAGAATGTGTTCTGGGGACATGCTCAGGGCTGACCCAGCTGGCTCCTCCTGGCAGGAGGCACAATCCCTGCAGGGATCAGCCCAGGGGTGTGCTGGGCATTGCTAGGCATCATCCTTTGACACATGTCCCAGGTCAAAGAGCTCTAGCTCAGTCCACCAGCAGCAGGCAAGCGGTGAGGGTGACCTCCAAGTCTCTCCTCTCCTCACCACCCACCCAGCTGAGGCTCAGCCCCAGCCTGGAGAAGCATGGGGGTGCTCAGCACCCCTTTCACAAGCTGGGCTGCTCCAGGGACCTCCATCCCTGTGCTGAGTGCCAGCGCTGCCCATCCAGAGCCCACGGTGCCCATGCAGGGCTGGCGGTGGGACAGGCAGTGCCAGGCAGCCAGTACGGTGTCTCTGCCTTCCAAGGGCCACATTGCTGGCTTGCTGGTCCCAAGAGGAGGAGGAAGAGGAGGAGGAGAAGGGCAGCCACATCTGGGCTGGGACCCACATCCCTGGGGTGCGAGTAGATCCACGGGCATTTTCTCACTCACCAAAGCCAGTCAGGAAGGCTGGGGGAGGGCGGTGGCTGGGGGGAGGGGGAAATGACACAAGCCCAGCCCTGGGGAGCAGGTCCCAGTCCAGCATAGGTGCCAGTCCTGGCAGCGCTGCCGGTTCCCCCCGCCGGGGCCCATGGCCACAAACAGCAGCAGAAATACTTGGCCCACTCCGGCTTCCTCCCGCGGAGGCCGAGTTACACTGGTTGGGGCGACTCGGCCCGGCCGCCATCGGATACCGTCTGGCCTCCCAGCCGCAGCCGGGCCCCAGACGGCCTTTCATGGGGTGCCCAGAGCAGCGAGCAAGCTGGCGGCACACGGCACAGCCGAGCCTGGCTCCGTCCCGCCGCAGTCCCACCTCTGGCCCGCAGCCCGGACAAGGCGCCGCTGCCGGCTGACCCACTTTATGTGGAGCCTTCATTAAGGACACCCATCCCCTTGGCCAGGGAGCCCCTTCGGAGCATCACGCCCTGCGTGAGGGCCAGCGGGATGGTGCTGGTGTCCCCAGCTGTGGTTTCAGGCACTGCCTGGCACCCTGGTCCTTCCTGGGGTGCAGGGGAATGCTGGTTTGTCATCTCTCAGAGCTGGGGGCCAGCAGTGCAGGTACATGCTCAGCTGGCTGCCGGGGCTTTTGGTTTGATGTAGACAGACCCAGGGGCTCCCACACATCTCTGTGTCCCCCATACTGTGTCCCAGCTGCAGCAGGTTCAGGTTTAGAGGGGATAAGGGGATAGCAGGGGAAAATAACATTTTCAGTGGAAAGCCTCCTTTTTTGATGGTTTGCTCCAAATAACCCAAGCAGCTCCTGCTCTGTGCTGTGTCTGCTCAGGGAGTGTTCTCAGGGTCACCCCACTCGCTGGGGGCTCAGCCTGAAGCTATGGGTGATAGCAGGATCCCACCCAGTGCCATAGGGATGGGGACTGCTCCCCAGTGCCTGGCTGTGCTGGGGTGGCATCGGTCTGTGCAGAGTCCTTTCCATGCCGGACAGGGTTCCTGTCAGCCCCAAGCCCCTCCAGCAGCACTGGCAGCATCCCCGTGACGGTGCAGGATGAGTGTGCACAGCCCTGGGGCAGGGGTTGCTTTTACATCTGGCTGGGGGTGGTGGGGAGCTGGGCTTGGACCTAGAAAAACTCTTGGAGACCCAAGAGCTTGGGCCCTCAGCCCACAGAGTCACCTCCATGTGCGTCACCCCGTGCCAGACCTTTTGGCAGCTTTGGAGCAAGAGAGGTGCTGATGAGGTGCCGCAGGATGGGTAAGGGGGTGTCCCAAGGTGGGGGACACTGATATGTCTCACGGCCATCGCAGCCTGGAAAGCCTCCGCTCTCCAACAATGCTTTGCTAGCGTAGGACACAGTGGGACAGCTAGGCAGGGTGGAGGGAAATCTGGTCCCCACATGCTGGCTGGCGACAGGGGACAGTGTCCCACGCTCAAGGAGAAGCTTTGCCATGAGCAATCCCGTCCTGGCTGCAGGCAGCCGCATCCCCACCCTGCCCAGAACCCTCCCCGACTGGAGGGCTTACTGTGCAAGACACCCTCCACCCTCTGTGCTGCTCGAGGAGCCCCCATGGAGGACGTGGCAGCCCATCACCCCTCCTCAGGCCACTTGTGATGGCAGCTCAGTGCTGCTTGCTTCCAAGCACACGGTCCCTGCCAAGTCCTGGGCATCGCCACGCACTCCCCAGCGCTGGGATCCTGCTCTTTCACAAGGAGATGTTTCCCTGGCCGTGATGTTCCAGCTCATAATCCCCCCCATCCCTTCACTCCGACCTCCTAACGAGGTCACGTTTCAGCAGAGGCTCCCAAGCCCTGATTCCAATTAAAACCTTTCATTTGGAGCCAGCCCTGGCGCAGCCAGCTGGGTACAGTTCTTGCCGCGGGGCTCCCCAGGGACCCCCCCTGCCGAAGCGGGGTCATGGGAGGCTCCTGCAGAACCAGCTTCGGGCATCACAGTCCTCTGGAGCTGCTGCTTCCAAGGTGATGGAGGAGAGCATCTCCTGGCCCTGCTCCCTCATGGGGGGGTTGTATCCTAGAGGATTTACTATCCCCATGGAAGGAGCCCCACGGACGGCTGGCAGAGAGGGGCTACACCGCGGGGCAGAGGGGGTACGGCCACCGGCAGCCAGGTGCTAACCTGCCACCTTCTCTCCTCTCCAGGTGGTTATGGATTGCCCTACAGCACTGGTAAGCTGCCCTATGGTGAGTGCTCGTAGCCCTCGCTCCGCGGTTGTAGCTCCTCACGGCTCCGCCACCTGCTGCCGTGCCACTGACCCCCGGGGCGGTGTGAGGGGCATCTCATTCCAAAGGGCAAGGTGGTCCCTCGGGGTCCTGGGCCTTGCTCTGCTGGGATGCTGGATGACCCAGCTGGGAGCGACCTGCAGAGCTGTTTGAACTGGCACCTCAGCACATCCCTTGACGCCAGGGCAGGGGAGATCCTCTGGGCCAAGGGAGCTGCTCCATCTGCTTTGCCCCCTTTTCCCAGTTCCAGTGCCTGACCTGGCTCTGCCTTTCTGTTTGTGCTTGCAGGCTTCGGGCCTGGTGGGATAGGAGCTGGAATTGGGGCAGGAGGAAAGGCAGGGTACCCCACTGGGACAGGTATGCTCCTTTCCCAGGCAGCCCCAAGGTGGGGGGTTGGCACGAGCATGATGGGGAGACCAGGCACCCTTGGTTCCTCAGGTGGGGTGTTGGACACTACCCGGCTGTCTGGTAGCCCCATGGTGGCGGTGTCACCCCAGGGACAGTCTGGAGGGGTATGTCACCTCCCAAAAGAGAAGGGGATGGATGCTGACAGAAGGGACTGGTCCCCAGGGGGATGCAGGGTGGGGAAGATGAGGTGGGAATGGTCTTGGGAGCTCAGCGACGGCCGTGTCCTTCCCCAGGAGTCGGAGCACAGGCGGCAGCAGCGAAAGCAGCAGCAAAATATGGTGAGTCACCCTCTGGCACATCCATCACCCACCTCCCCAGCAGGGCAGCTGGTCCCTCCCCGGCTCAGGGGGATGCTGATTGTGTCCCCATGTCACTGTCCCCTTCTCCTCTGTGGCAGGAGCCGGTGTCCTGCCTGGGGCTGGTGGCATCCCAGGAGTCGGTGGCATCCCAGGAGTCGGTGGAGTGGTACCCGGTGTCGGTGTTGTGCCAGGAGCCGGAGGTGAGGGGATGGTGGGGCTCAGCCCTGGGGTGGGGAAGGCTGCCTCCTCCTCTCCCCCACCCCTGACTCTCTCCCTGTTCCCTGGCAGTTGGAGGGCCGGCGGCAGCAGCGGCGGCAGCGAAAGCAGCAGCGAAGGCAGGAGCTTTTGGTGAGTGCCATCTCGGACAGGTACGGCTGCTGCTGGTGGGGCCAGGCAGCTCTGAGGGCACAGAAGTGCTACCTTTCAGTGCTGGGGTGCTGTGGCCTCATTGTCTGTCCCACCACCCCCTGCCCTATTTCCTGGGGTGCTCTCCCAGCCCCACACCCCTGCCCCAGCTCCAGCTGGACCTTGGGGCAAGGGGAATTCAGCAAGGTGTCAAACCTGCTGCAAGGGTGCAGGGGGGTTTGAGCCCCTCAGGGCAGCTCCAGAAACACTGGATTTGGCTTGGGACATCCTCATCACACATGGTTTCTCTGTAAAAGATGTGGGTTTGCTGTGCCAGGCTGTGGTGAGGTGCCTGGGGAGATGGTGTCTGTAACGAGCCATCGCTCATTAGTGAGTGCCAAACAAGCATCTGCTCCCGGGAGCACCCAGAGGAAATGCATCTGGGATTTACAAACATGGCCTTGGGGGACCTCAGGGGTCCCCAAGCTCCTGGGGAGCCAGTTGGGCTCCAGGCTCCTGGGCTGGGAGTAGGGAGCTGGGAATCCCAACACTGAGTGGATGCCAGGTTCCCTGAGAAGCGAGGTGTGAAGAACCCACATCGAAGCCAGGTGCCCTGAAGCCTCCTGTGACACCACAGGAGACGGTGTCCCCACCTGTGGCACAGGGTGTTTTGGGAGGGTCTGACTGCTCTGCTTCCCTCCAGGCCCAGGGGTGCTGCCTGGGGTTGGTGGCGTCCCCGGCCTCGTGCCCGGCGTTGGCGGCGTCCCCGGCTTGGTGCCCGGTGTCGGAGGAGTCCCCGGCGTGGCAGGTGACTGTTCCCAGGAGCCCTGTTCCCACTGCTGGCTGTGAGGGTAGCTCAGGGGATGGTGGCTGAGAGTCCCTCTCTCTTTCATCCCCAGGAGTCGGGACACCAGCAGGAGCAGCAGCAGCAGCAGCAGCAGCAAAGGCAGCTAAATATGGTATGTGCAGCACAGGGCAAGGAGCTGCCCCAGGGCCCTGCTGACCCATGGCACTCAGTGTGCCCCCAGACTGGCAGGTGTCCCCTGGGCATCACTCCTCATGTCTCATGATGGGGAAGCATCAGAGGGCAGGATGGGGATGTGGGGGATGCAGGGCATGGCCAAGCAGTGGGGTGCTGGGCACTTGCCTGCAGACTGGAGGCAGAAATATCCCCAGGTTCCACACAGGGCTGGGGGATCCACATGCTGCTCCAAAAGGCGGTGTTAGAGGTGTGTGGCCAGGCAATGGGATGAGGGGGATGGGCTCAAGCTGCACCAGGGCAGGGTCAGGTCAGACATTAGGAACAAGTTCTTCCCTGAAAGGGTCATCAGGCACTGGCACAGGCTGCCCAGGGAGGGGGTTGAGTCACCATCCCTGGGTGGGTTTAAAAGATGGGTAGATGAGGTGCCCAGGGATCTGGTTTAGCACAGGACAGGAACTCCAACACAGGTTGGACTCGATGATCTTAAAGGTCTTTTCCAACCCGGTGATTCTGCCCCATCGCTGCAGGGTCCCCTGGGAGCAGTCATCCTCACTGGCAGCTTTCCTGTGAGGGCTGAACCCTTGCTGGCCATGTCTTCTCTTTCTCTTCTGCATCAAGTAGACAAATATCCCACCACATGCTGAGAGGGACGGCTGGGGTTTACAGAGAGGGCGGGCAGTGACAAGTGTAACAGGGGTGTGTGCGGTGCTGGGACACCAGGCACCTGCCAAGCAGGGAACCACAAAGACAACCCCTCCTTCCAGAAGTGACCTGATGCTTGTCCCTGTGGCACTAAGGAGTGCCAATGAGTTGAGGCTCTCACTGCTCTGGGCTGCTTCCCAGTCTAGCCAGTGTGTGGGGCACCCAGCCCTGCCAGGTGGCTACTGGGGACCACGTGTCCTCCATGGCCTGCTTGGCCGCAAGGCTTCTCCCCACGATGAGTACCACCTGGAGAGCCCGTGATGATGAGAATCATCATGGTCCCTTGTGCTGGTGACTTCCCAGCCTCTCCTTTACAACAGCAGATTCACTACCCTGCCTGGGGCCTCATGGGAGGCACAGGACCAGCCCCTCCCTTGCACCCCCATGCATCTCTCCTGGGATGAGGTGGTGCCCTCCTTGCTGTGGCGTGATGGTGACAGCAGACCTACAACAAGGTCCCACCTTTCAACAGCTCCTGCAGCAGCAAGATCTAACTTCTTACCCCTAATTGCCTGCAGGAGCTGGAGTTGGTGTTCCCGGCATTGCCGGGGTTCCCGGTGTCCCTGGCGTGCCCGGTGTCCCTGGCGTGCCCGGTGTCCCCGGAGTGCCCGGCGTGCCTGGCGTGCCTGGGGTTCCTGGGGTTCCTGGTGTGGTGCCTGGTGTTGGAGGTGAGTGGATGGGCTGACACCAGCCCATGGGTTGGTGCTGGCTTCACTGTGTGCCAACTGTCTCCCTTGTGCCCTGCAGTGGGTGGCCCAGACGCTGCAGCAGCTGCTGCGAAGGCTGCGGCGAAAGCTGCAGCGTACGGTGAGTCCCGGTGATCCTTCCCCAGGGAGGGAGGAGGGATGCTTCCCAATGGCAGGCTGTCGCCCTGGCACTACGGGTCAGCAGAGCCTGCTGGCTTGGCCTCATCCCCAAACCTCTCTGCAGGAGCAGGGCGTGTGCCTGGCGTCGGTGTGCCTGGCGTCGGTGTACCCGGTGTCGGTGTGCCTGGTGTTGGCGTACCCGGTGTTGGTGTGCCCGGTGTTGGCGTGCCCGGCGTTGGTGTGCCTGGAGTCGGTGTGCCCGGTGTGGGCGTGCCTGGGCTGGTGCCTGGTGGGGTCGGCATACCAGGTGAGGTGGTGTCTCAGGGATGCTTGGGATGTCCCCAGCGGGGCTGGGTAGACCACGGCCCATCGCTGCCCCTCACGCTCCCCCTCTCCCCCAGGAGTTGGAGTTCCATCAGCCGCTGCTGCTGCCAAAGCAGCCGCCAAAGCAGCCAAGTACGGTAAGACAGAACCTCCCCAGGGTTATCCCACCTGTCCTGTGTCCTGCCGCCCCACTCCAGGCTGCTTCCCTCATCTGGGATGAGGCCTGGCACCACACCGGTTTCCTGGGGGTCAGGGCAAGGGATGAGCTCTCCATAGGGCTGTGTGTGGGATGAGGTCCTGGCTGTCTCAGGGAACACTCTCCAGACAGCGTGTCTGCATGGAGTCTCCTAGGTTTATCATCTATACACCTCCTCACACATTAGTCCATCCACCCTCCCTTCTACCCACCCACCCACACCAACAGCCAGCCAGCTACCTCAGTAGCCATCCATCCATCCATCCATCCATCCATCCACACACCCACCCATCCATCCACTCATCCACCCATCCCTCCCTCCCTCCCTCTACTCATCCACCCTCCCACCCACCCCAACCTTCCATGCCTTTCCAGCTGGCTCCTTCTACCACCTCTCTTCCTGAGCTGAACCCCTAATCCTTCCCTCTCCTTGCAGGAGCAGGTGGTCTGGCTCCCGGTGTCGGAGGTCTGGCTCCCGGCGTGGGTGGTCTGGCTCCCGGTGTGGGTGGCCTTGCTCCTGGTGTAGGTGGCTTGGCTCCTGGAGTGGGTGGCCTGGCTCCCGGCATTGGAGGTGTCCCAGGTGAGGAGGAGATTGGTGGGTGGTGGTAACCTGAGGCAGGGCTGGGACATGAGGAGAACCTCTGTGGTCTCCCTTGGGGGATGCAGACAAGGCAGGAGGGCTCTGCCCAGCATTGCTGGAGGGGACACCCCTGGGGACACTGCCCCTCCCCTTGCTGTCTCCACTCAGGGGTCGGAGGTCCAGCCGCAGCGGCAAAAGCAGCAGCGAAGGCAGCTAAATTCGGTGAGTTGGCTGGAGAAGCCCCTCGCTCCTGGCACAGCCCACAGCAGGCAGCTCCACCCCCTGGTTGGGCACCTGGGGTCTCCCCGTGAGCCCCTGGCCTGGCACGGCTAGTCCAGGAGCTGGGGGTGCTTCACAGGTGGGTACCCCACACTGGGCAGCCCTTCCCATGGAAGTTTGGGATCACATGGGGGTCACCCCCTCTCTCTGCAGGTGCTGGGGTCGGAGGGGTACCAGGCGGGGTGCCCGGCGTTGCCGGGGTGCCAGGAGTGCCAGGAGTGACGCCTGGTGTGGGCGTTGTGCCCGGGTTGGTGCCAGGTGTGGGGGTACCCGGTACTGGCATCCTCCCTGGGGCAGGTACGTGCTCTGTCATACCCCAGTCAGGACCTTGCTTGGGGACAACAGTGGCCAGAGGTGCCAAAGGCCACTGACACCCGTGGAAGGGTGGCGGGGGGATGCAGGTGGAATGGGAGACAGTGGCACCCATGAGGGGTGCAGGAGTGACTGTCCCACCTAACCATGGTGTCCTCATTCGCTTTGCAGGCATCCCCCAAGTAGGGGTGCAGCCTGGTGCTAAACCTCCCAAATTCGGTATGTACCTCTGCCACCCTACCCCAGGTTGCACCTCTGGCCATCACCGGGTACCCTCCTCACGGGGCCATCGTGGTGCTGGCCTCACTTTTTGTCCCCTGCATGCCCCATGGTGCCCAGCAGAGGGTGGCCCAGGCATGGGAGGTGGGCTGCTGTCACCCATGGGTACAAACTGCCATCCATGTCCCCTCCCCTGGGCTTACAGGGGACATTTTTCTCCTGCTCTGCGTTGCCTGCAGCAGTGTCTCATGCAGGGGTGAAGCACCCTCCCGCTCTTCTTGCTCTGGGTCCTGCAAGATGGGTCACCCTGAACGGGAGTTAGGGCCACCTCAGTGGGTCAGGCATCAGCCAGAGGTGCCCTGAGCTGGGGGGGACACACAGATTAATGGTGTCTCTCTGACAGGTGTTCCCGGGGCCGGAGTCCCAGGAGTCGGCGGTGTCCCAGGTAGGTGCTGGCAGGACCTGAGCCTGGGCAGCAGGGATGCTCCCCCCGAGGGGTGTGGGCAGGGGAATACTCTGAGGGGGGATCTGGGGCTGCCTGAGGAAGGACAGGCTTGTGGGGGGCTGTGCAGGGGGTGGGTGGCACACCGCCCTGCTGCTGGTGCTCACCTGGGGTCCCCATCACAGGTGTCGGAGTCGGTGGCCTTGGAGTCGGTGGCCTTGGACCTGGTGGGCTTGGTGCTGGTGAGTGATGCTGGCCCCTGGCACGGGGACCCCCCAGGCTGGGCTGCGGGGAGCGGAGCGGCAGCAGAGTGCTGACAGCGTGCCCAAGAGGAAAGGGGTTTGATGGGATGCAGGGGTGCAGGGTCACCTTCTGTCCCCTCCCAATCCCACCCTGTGGCCATACCCTGTGCCCCATCCCGTGTCTGCCGCCTGCCCCGCTCCCGGGGTGTGATCGGAAAGGGACGGCCATCACTGACAGGTACAAGGGCCATGGCACCCACGTTGCCCATGCCGTGGGTGCAGGGGACGGTACAGTACCGTGTCCCCAGCATGCAGAGGTGCAGGTCCCTGCCTGGGGACCCTCTGGCCTTGTAGCGAGGTCCAGCCGCAGCCCCAGGGGCAGAGAGCCCCGGTGAGGGCTGCACTGATGCCCCTCTCTGACACAGGGATCTTGTATCCAGGAGCTGCTGGGAAACCTCCCAAGCCAGGTAAGGAACAGGGACTGCTCTGCCCTGGGGAGGGGTGAAGGGGTGACCCCCATCCTTGTCCCCATCCCTGTCCCTATGCCCACCCTTACTGCCCTCACTGGGGCTCTTCTATCCCACAGGTTTTGGTGTTGGGGGGCTGCAGCCAGGTGAGTGCTGTGGTTTGGGGCTGGGGTTGGGAGCGTGTCCCCTGCCATGCCACGCTCATCCCCACTTGCTGTCCCCACTGTGCTGCCGATCCCACTGACCACACTGCTCGCTGCCTGGGGAGAGCACCCCAAAGCCAGGCGGGTACCCAGGCGGGGACAGGGGCTTCTGCAGCAGTTCCTGTCCCTGCAGTGAGCCAGGGTATCCCCGCTGGGCAGGGTTGGGGTGGCACTGCTATCACGGGCTGTCACCGCCTGTTGCTTTCTCCCCAGGGGCTGGAGTTCCCGGCTTTGGTGTGTCACCCATATTTCCAGGTACCGTCCCCAGCTCCACGCCTTGGCACTCACCCAGGGTGTCCCAGTGCCCACCTGGCTTGTGGGGACATGCACAGCCCACAGAGTGCAGGGACATGGACACGGCTTGGGGAGGGACCCGGGAGGCTGGGTTGAGCTGAGCCGGGGTGGGGGGTGCTTGTTTGGGGGGGTGCCGGGCAGAACGATGTGGGTGCCTGGTGGGTGCTGAGGTCTTGGCTCTGCTTTCAGGTGGGGTCGCCGGCCAGCTGGGATTTGGTGGTGAGTGTCCATCCCCCCAGCAGGACATATTTAGGATGGGGTTGGGGGGTGGATTCCCCCTACCCCTAGTAGCTGAGGGGGCGGGGGTCCTGCTCACCCAGCTCTGCCTCCTCCTTGCAGGGAAGCCCCCCAAGACCTATGGAGGAGCCCTTGGTGCCCTGGGCTTTAGAGGTGAGCAGCACTGCCGGGTCACCCCCCTGCTCACAGGGGCCAACCCCCACACCCCCTGCCCTCCTCCCAGACACCCCGGGGGTCAGGAGGTGCAGGGGGGCTCACACTTTGTGTCCCCCCAGGCGGCGTGGGCTGCGCACAAGGGAAGTACTGTGGGAGGAAGCGGAAGTAATCCCCCCCGCCGTCACTGATGACCTCATGAACTTTGGTGCTACTGCATGGTCCAGAATGTAAATCCCAAGCAAAGCTGAGACACCATCCCCTCCCCAAGACCTCGGACGCCCCCTCCCCATCCCGGAGACATCCCAGGCCCCATATTGCCAGGAAGGACCCCAGGCCTCCGGCAGCACCCGTCCCATCACCGGCCCCTCCAGCCCGGCCAGGGAGCGCGGAATAAACTGCGGGGAGCAGCCGTCCCCCTTGGTGCTATCGCTCCCTGAGGGATTTGGGGAGGGGTCTTGGGGTGTCACACACACATACATTTCCCCCCTCCCCAGCCCCAGAGCTGACCTCGGGGTGGGGTGGGAGGGTTGAAGGGGATGAGGGGCACACTACATTGGAGGGGGAGGAGGGAAGGGGAGAGAGAGAGAGAGGGAGGGAGGGAAGGGGATCCCTGTGGGGAGGGGGCAGCAGGGGAGTGTGTCCCTGTCTCCCTGGGGTCCCCCCTAGGCGGGGGGGCCGCAGGTGGGAGGGGTTTGGTCCCTTCATGTTACTCACTTTGCTATAACTGGGTGGGACGCCCTATACCGAGGGACTCGCTTCCGACAGACTAATAAAGGACAAGTTTTTAAAGGACTCCGGCTCCATTCCTGTCCCTGTCCCTCTGCCCGCGGCTGTACCCGCGTTCGGGGACGCGATGCGCCGGGGCTCCAGGGGTGCCCCGCGTTCGGCTCTGGGGATGCCCGATGTCCAGCCCCGGGGTGCCCCGCGTTCGGCTCCGGGGATGCCCGATGTCCAGCCCCGGGGGTGCCCCGCGTTGGGTTCTGGGGATGCCCGATGTCCAGCCCCGGGGTGCCCCGCGTTCGGCTCCGGGGATGCCCGATGTCCAGCCCCGGGGGTGCCCCGCGTCCGGCTCTGGGGGTGCCCGATGTCCAGCCTCGGGGGTGCCCGATGTCCGGCTCCGGGGGTGCCCGATGTCCAGCCCCGGGGCTGCCCCGCGTTCGGCTCCGGGGGTGCCCGATGTCCGGCTCTGGGGGTACCCGATGTCCAGCCCCGGGGGTGCCCCGCGTCCGGCTCCGGGGGTGCCCGATGTCCAGCCCCGGGGGTGCCCCGCGTCCGGCTCCGGGGGTGCCCGATGTCCAGCCCCGGGGGTGCCCCGCGTTCGGCTCCGGGGCTGCCCCGCGTTCGGCTGCGGGGGTGCCCGATGTCTGGCTCTGGGGGTGCCCCGCGTTGGGTTCTGGGGATGCCCGATGTCCAGCCCCGGGGGTGCCCCGCGCGGGGCGCAGCGCGGGATGCCCGTTCCCTGAGGCGCAGCCACAGCCCCGACCCGCGCTAACACCCGCGGGCCGCGTGCCCCTGGCCCCGCCCCTCAGACCACGCCACGCCCCCCCGCGCGCAGCAGCAGGCCCCGCCCCCGCGGCCGCGCCGGCGCCGTGCTCCCGCCCGGCCATCCCCGCCCGCCCGCCGAAGCCGCAGCGGCAGGGCCGGGGCCGGGCCGGGGCCGGGGCCGGGGCGAGGGCAGGGCCTGGCGCGGCGCCGGGCAGCGCGGCTGCATGAGGTTGATGCTGCTGTGCTGCACCTGGAGGGACGAGCCTATGGGAGAGGACGAAGGTGCGTGACCCCCCCTCCTCCCGCACACACACACACACCGGGCCGGTCCCCCCCACCCTCCCAACCTCCCCGCCTGACTCAGCGCTTCCGCCGCCACTGGAGCCCCGCGACATCCCCCCCGGCTCCCCCCTACCCCTCAGGCAGCCTGCAGACCCTCCCGCATCCCTCCTGCATCCCGCATCCCCCCCAGCCCTCCTGCGCCCCTCCTGCATCCTCACATCCCCCCAGCCCTCCTGTATCCCTCCTGCATCCTCACATCCCCCCCATCCCTCCTGCACCCCTCCTGCATCCTCACATCCCCCCCAGCCCTCCTGCGCCCCTCCTGCATCCTCATATCCCCCCCCCAGCCCTCCTGTATCCCAACGTTCCCCCTTGCACCCTTACGTCCTCCCTGTACCCACCATCCAGACTACATCCTCTCTGCAGCCCCCCTGCACCCCTACATCCTCTTCTCCCCCCCCCCACCAGCTTGCATCCCTCCAGCACCTTTCCCTTCACCCACAAATGACACTCTGCACTTCTCATCCAGCCCACGTCACCCCTGCACCCCCACTGCACCCCTCTTTTAGCCTGCACCCTCCCTGCACCCCCACATGTCCCCCTGTACTCTCCATCCAGCTCACATCACTCCAGGAACCTCTGCAGCCCCCACTGCACCCCCTTCCAGCCTGCAGGCCCCCACGTCCACGGTGTGCAGCCCCAAATCCCTCTGTGCACCCTCCCATCCAGCCTGCACCCCGCCTGGACCCCACATCACCACCTGCATCCCCCCAGCATCCCCTCTTCAGTCTGCACCCCTCCATCTCCCTCTGCACCCCCATCCAGCCTGCATCCCTGTCTCTACCCCTCTACACCCCCACATCTCCCCCGGCACCCCCCATCCAGCCTGCATTCCTGCCTGCACCCCACACCCCCCTTCTGCACCCCTACGTCTCCCCTGTAGACACCATGTCCCCACACTGCACCCTCAAGCCCTCACCACTGCCTGCACCCACCAGCACCCCTACACCCCTCCTCACACCCCACCAGCACCCTCGTTCCCTGCGCCCTGATTTCTCCCCACAACTCCTATCCCTCCTGCCTCCTTCCCTACACCCCTGTGTTGCCCCACTGCACCCCTCATATGCTCTGGCACCCCTTTCCACCCTGCACCCATTCTGCACCCGTCTGTGTCCCTGCTCTGCTCCTGCACCTCATCCATGCTGCATACCCCAGCACCTTCCATCCCCCAGCACCCACTCTGCACCCCTCTATCTCCCCAGGCACCCTGCATCCATCCTGCATCCCTGTTTTCCTCCACATACTTTATGTCCCACTGGATCTCTCCTTTACATCCCTTTTGTCCTGCACCCCTCACACCTCCCCCACTCCCCCGGACCCATCCTGCACCCCTTCATCACCCCTTCCCCTTCTGCCCCCTTCCTGCACCTTGATATCCTCCCCCATACCTGTCCTGCACCCCTGTATCCCTCCCTGCCCCCACCCAGCACCACTTCACACCCCTGTACCCTCCATCCCCATCCTGCCCTCCTGCACTATACCCCTCCTTGCCCCCATCCTGCCCCCCATCATCCCTCCCCTCCAGTGAGTGCCCCCCATCCCGCCCCTCCCAGCACACCCAGACATGAGCACCCAGGCACCCCTCCATCCCCAGCACCTCAGTGTCCCCCCAACATCTGTCCTGCTGCTCAGCACCCAGCTGCCTCCCCACCAGCCCTGCACACACCCATCCCCGTCCCCTCCAGCGCCTCCATGGCACACCCCATGGTCCCCAGTGCCACCCCTCCAACCTCTGCACCCCATATACGCTGCTGTGGACACCCAGCACCCCAATCACACAGGGGTCACTCCATGCCCCCAGGGGACAGGGGCTCTGGAGGTGGCCCTGGCTGGCACCACCTCACTGGTACCCTGCCCTGTCCCCAGCCCTGGGGACATCAATGCTGTGACCTTGTTCCTAGCACAGGATTGATTGGGGGGAGGGAGGGGGGTGTGGAATCCTCACCCTGGGCAGAGGGAGTTAACCCTGGGGATGTTCCTGGGCACTGCTGTGGGGATGCTGGGTGGTGACAGCCCCGTCCCCTTCGTGTCCCTCTGCTCTGCCCAGGGACCGACCTGCCGGTGTGTGCGAGCTGCGGGCAGAGCATCTTCGACGGGCAGTACCTGCAGGCGCTGAACGCCGACTGGCACGCTGACTGCTTCCGGTAGGAGCCCGCGGCACAGCCGGGACGGACACCGGGACGGACACCGGGATAGACAGACAGACACCGGGATGGACACTGGGATGGACAGACAGACACCAGGATGGACACCAGGATAGACACTGGGATAGACAGTGAGACACCAGGATGGACACTGGGATAGACAGACAGATAGACACCGGGATGGATACCAGGATAGACAGACAGACAGACACCGGGATAGACAGACAGACAGACACCAGGATGGACACTGGGATAGACAGACAGACAGACACCGGGATGGACACTGGGATAGACAGACACTGGGATGGACAGACAGACACCGGGATAGACACTGGGTTAGACAGACACCGGGATAGACAGACAGACAGACACCGGGATGGACACCAGGATGGACACCGGGATGGACACTGGGATGGACACTGGGATAGACAGACACTGGGAGGGACACTGGGATAGACACTGGGATGCTTCACAGGGACAGGGAGAGCAGATGCTCCAACCACAGCAGCACCCAGCTGCTGGCAGGAGCCCAGCTCCGTGTCCCTGGCACCCTGGGGTGCAGCGGGGTGCAGGCTGAGCTCGCCGGGCGATGCCCAACCTTGGCGAGGGGACTCTGCTGCCTGTCCCACGCTGTCCCCCTGCGCTGTCCCTTCCTGCTCTGTGACAGGGGTGCGTGGGACTGATGTCACCCGGCCTCCACCCCCCTCCCACCCCTGTTTCCTCTTTCACTCCTGCCCTCCCGGCAGCTTGAGCCGTGGGAGACACTGAGGAGGAGGAAGGTTCCAGGGTCGGGGAACGGAAAGAGGGGGCAGGGACCTTGGCAGGGGTCCCCGTGGGGCTGGGGGTGCTGAGCACAGCAGGGTACCGGGGTAGTTCCCCCCACCCCACCCCCCCCCGAGGAGGATGCTGGTGGCGGTGCTGAGGAAGAGCCGGGTCCTGAGCGCCGGAGCCAAGTGAGTGGGAGTGGTTTGGACCAGACTCCGCACGCCCCCCCCCTTCAGCTTCTCTGCCTCCCCCTCCCCCCCTCGCTTCCCCGGGGTGCTCTGCCTGCCCCCCTCCCCGTGCTTAGCTCCCCGCACCCCCCAGCCATCAGCCCCAGCGAAACCTCCGGGGGGACTGGATCCGCTTTCCTCCCCCCCCCCCGCCCCCCCCAACTCGGGAGACCGGCTTCCGGCAGCTTGGGGCTTGCCGGTGCAGCAGCCTTCCTCTTCCCCTCCTCCTCCTCCTCCTCCCCCTTCCCACCCCCTCCCCCACACACCCCGCCCCTTTCCCCGCAGCCAGACGGGCTGGGGGGGGCGGGGGGAGGGATGCGCCCTCCCCGTCGGGGCACTGTGGGGCGGGAGCAGCAGCGCGGGGGTTAAAGGGGAGGGGCTGCGCATCCCCGCCCCCTCCCCCCCCCCCAGGGTCTGGCCAACCCCCTCCCCAGGGCCGGGGGAGGTTTGGGGCTGCGCAATCAGGCGGAGGAGTCCTCGCGTGGTGACGTCATGGGGTGGGGAAATTCCGCGCCGTGACGTCACGCCTGGTTGGTATTTCACTTGCGTGGCACCGACCACCCCCGCGGCTCAGGAGGGGGTGGGGGACTGCGGCAGCCCCTGGGAACACCCCCAACACCGCCCCCCCCCCCCCCCCCCCGCACCCCTTACTCCTCCTCCTACTCCTCCTCCCTGCACCCTCCATAGGCACTCCCCAATAGCACCCCCTGCACCCACCTGCAGCAAATCCCCTATAGCACCCCTTCACAACCCCATGCAGCACCCTGGCACCTGCCTGTGCACCCCCAAAATTCACATCCCCCTTCGCACCCCTGGGCACATCTCCCCATTGAGCAGCCCCCCTGCTTCCCCCCACACCCCCCTGCACCCTCCTGCACCCCACGCTGCAGGGGCATCCCCCTGCACCCCGTTCGCAGCACCCAGGGCATCGCACCCACCGAGGCTGCTGTGTCCGTGACCGGGGTGGCACCTCTGTGCCAGGCTGCTGTGTCTGTGACCAGGGTGCCATGTCCATCTGTGTGTCTGTGACCAGGCTGGCGTGCCTGCGCAGGGCTGGCACCTCCCTCCCCATGTGTCTCCCTGCCTCGTGTCACCCGCCCTGCCCACCCCAGTGTCCCCACACGTCCCCCGCACGCAGCCTGTGCTGGGACCCCCGGAGCCACCCGCTGCCGCCCTGGGGATGGTGACACATGGATGCGGTGGCCCTGAAGCAGGGTAGGAACCAGGGGGAGCATCTTGGCGTGGAGACCGTGGGGGTGGATGGGCACCGACTCTCCCCTGGGGTAGCCATGGGGACAGGGTGGTGATGGGGACGTGGTGACAAGGGGGTCCCGGTCCCCTGTGCAGGTGCTGCGAGTGCGGGGCCTCCCTGTCCCACCAGTACTACGAGAAGGATGGGCGCCTGTACTGCAAGAAGGATTACTGGGCACGCTTCGGGGAGCTTTGCCACGGCTGCTCCGAGCAGATCACCAAGGGGCTGGTCATGGTGAGCGCTGGGGAGGTCCCTGAGGGTCCCCAACGAGGGGCAAGGAGCCTTGACCCATGGCTGAACTTTCTGGAGAAGGGGCAAAGTGGGGAGGGGATGCAGACCCATGGCACATGTTGAGCTCCGGGGGTGGCTGGGCTGTCCCCATATTGGGGCTAGGGGTGGAGGAGGGGAAGCTGGGGGTGGTGGGGGAACATCTCTACAGCCATCCTCACCCTTGCAGCATGGCTGTCCTCACGGCTCTGGGGACAGCCTGGGGTACCCATGGTTGCTCCCAGCACCCAGGGGTGGTGCCCGGGATGCCTGGTCCCCAAGGCTGATGGCATCTGCCCGCAGGTGGCCGGGGAGCAGAAGTACCACCCCGAGTGCTTCAGCTGCCTCAACTGCCGCACGTTCATCGGGGACGGGGACACCTACGCGCTGGTGGAGCGCTCCAAGCTCTACTGGTATGTCCCCAGGCTGGGTGGGTGAGGTTGGGGATACCCCGGCACCTCCCACCTCCACACCCTCTCTGTGCCCCGCAGCGGGCACTGCTATTACCAGATGGTGGTGACGCCGGTCATCGAGCAGATCCTGCCGGAGTCGCCCGCGTCCCGCATCCCGCACACGGTGACGCTGGTCTCCATCCCCGCCTGCTCCGACGGCAAACGCGGCTTCTCCGTCTCCATCGACCAGGGCTGCGGCACCGAGCACCCCCGCACCGTCCGCGTCCGAGAGTGCGTCCCTGTCCCCTCTGCCACCTTCCCTTTCCCCCGGGGCTGGGGGCATCCCACGGCCCTGTTTGCGGGTGGGATCCACCCCCGCTGAGACCTTTTAGGGTGAAGGATGGGGCTGGTGAGTCCCCCAGTGGCTGGTGTTAGCCACAGGGGACGGTGGTGGCGTGTCCCTGGTCATCAGGGTGATGCACTTGATGGAGCTCTGTCCGTCAGGGTGCTGGGCTGGGGTGTCCCTGCATGTTTAGGGTGGCTCATGGGTACTGTGCCAGCATGTCCCCGGCCAGGGGACATCCAGGGGTGATTCGTGGGCCACATGCCTCTGTGTCCCTAGCTGGTGGGTGTCACCCGTGGGCAGCGTGCTTGTGTGTCCCCATCCCGGAGGGTTGACTCAGGGGTACTGTGACAGTACGGTCCCATCGAGCAAGTGTGGCTCATGGGCAGAGGTCCCGTGTCCCTGTACACCAGAGGTGACTCGTGGGTGGCTTGTCTCCATGTCCCCAACCCATGTGGGTGGCTTTTCTTCATGTCTCCATCTCATGTGGGCAGCTTGCCTCCATGTCCCCAGACAGCTGGGGCTGACCCGTGGGCAGGTCCCCTACAAGTCTGTCCCCACCACACAGGGGTGACTCGTGGGTACTGTGACCGCATGTCCCCATCTTGCAGAGGTGACTCATAGGGGGCATGGGGGCCTGTCCCCATTGGCTGGGGGTGTCTGGGGGGCAGTGTCCCAGCATGTCCCCACCCCTGACGGTGGCAGGGCCGTGGCACTGAGCCCTGCTGCTTGTCACAGGGTGGATCCAGACTGCATCAGCCCTGACATGAAGAACTCCATCCATGTGGGCGACCGCATCCTGGAGATCAATGGCACCCCCATTGGCCACGTCCCCCTGGATGAGGTAAACCCCCACCAGGTGCCACCCCCTCCCTCAGGCCCCCCTTCCCTGGGGTGCCTCCCAGCACCCCCCTGCCCTTCTTTTCTGCCCCTAGATTGACCTGCTGATCCAGGAGACCAGCCGCCTGCTCCAGCTGACCATCGAGCACGACCCCCACGAGCCCCTTACCCGGGAGTCGGGACTTGCCTGCAGCCCCCCACCCGCCTCGTGCAGCCCCCTGCTCTGCTCCCCAGCCCTCCCACCCTGCGGAGACCCCAGTGCCATGCGCCAGCGGACTGTCATGTAAGACACACACACCCCCCCGGTTCACCCACTTCTGTTGGGTCCCTGCTTGGGGTTGACCTTCAGTCTGTCCGTCCATCCATCCCGCAGGAGGAGCTGCAGCACGGACAAGTCCCCGGGGTCCAGCTCGGTGGGGTCTCCTGCATCCCAGCGCAAGGACATCGGTCGCTCCGAGTCGCTGCGCGTCGTCTCCCGCGCCCATCGCATCTTCCGCCCCTCGGACCTGATCCACGGCGAGGTGCTGGGCAAGGGCTGCTTCGGCCAGGCCATCAAGGTGTGGGGCTGGGCAGCCACAGGTGTCACGAGCGGGAGGGTCTCAGCTACCTGGGATAGAGGGAGGGAGGATGTCATCCGCCCTGGGCTGTCCCCCCTGGGGTGCAGGTGGCTCATCCCCTGCGCTCCCTGCCAGGTGACGCATCGTGAGACTGGCGAGGTGATGGTCATGAAGGAGCTGATCCGCTTCGATGAGGAGACACAGAGGACCTTCCTCAAAGAGGTGAGCACCCCCTTTTCTTTCTGGGGGGCAGGTACAAGGGGTGGGGCTATCCAATCCCACCCCCCACCCTGACACCCAGAGAGCAGGGGTGTGGCCAGGGCACCGTGGGGTGTGGGCAGCCCTGCCTGTTCACCAGAGAAGATGTGAGCAGCAGGTCTGTTGGGGTGGGTGCTGAGTGCCTTGGGGTGTTACCGGCATGGAGGGGTCCTGCAGGTGAAGGTGATGCGCTGCTTGGAGCACCCGAATGTGCTGAAGTTCATCGGGGTGCTGTATAAGGAGAAAAGGCTCAACTTCATCACCGAGTACATCAAGGGTGGCACCTTGAGGAGCCTCATCAAGAGCATGGTGAGCGCAGGGGAGGGGCTACAGGTGGGCTCTCCACCACCCTACGGTCCTGGTGGGTCTGGGGGACCTGTCCGCTTTGTTCTCTGGCGAATTGCTCCTCCTGCCCCCAGGACAGCCACTACCCCTGGAGCCAGCGGGTCAGCTTCGCCAAGGACATCGCCGCTGGCATGGTGGGTCCCACTGGAGCACAAGGGGGTAGGATGGGTGCTGATGGGTGGGGGACTGTGGGGTGGGGGTACTCCTGGCGCTCAGCCTATCCTTCCCCCAGGCCTACCTCCACTCCATGAACATCATCCACCGTGACCTCAACTCTCACAACTGCCTCGTGCGGGAGGTGAGTCCCGTCTCAGTGCCCTCCCCTGGCCTGGGTGGGGGGGTCTCAGCTCCCTGGATGGCCCTTCCCATGCCTCACCCCTCTCTACCCACCCAGAACAAGAGCGTGGTGGTGGCTGATTTTGGGCTGGCGCGGCTGATGGTGGATGAGAAGAACCAGCCCGAACATCTCAAGAACCTGAAGAAACCGGATCGCAAGAAGCGGTACACAGTGGTGGGGAACCCGTACTGGATGGCCCCCGAGATGATCAACGGTGAGCCCGGCCCCAGCGCTGCGAGGGGGGACACGGCCAGCCAGGGCTCTGTCCTCAGGCAGGGAGAGCTTGGTGGGACAGGAGACGTGGCATGGCCTGACCCATCTCATCCCGCAGGGAGGAGCTACGATGAGAAGGTGGACATCTTCTCCTTCGGCATCGTCCTGTGCGAGGCAAGTACCACAGGGGTCCCCTGTTAGGAGTTGGGGTGTCCCCCTTGGGTCTGAGCCTGCTTCACCCCCCTTCCTTGCAGATCATCGGCCGGGTTAGCGCTGACCCTGACTACCTGCCCCGCACCACTGACTTCGGCCTCAACGTCAGGGGCTTCCTGGACCGCTACTGCCCCCCTGCTTGCCCCCCAGCTTCTTCCCCATTGCCGTCTGCTGCTGCGACCTGGACCCTGAGAAGCGGTGAGGGGTTGGGACCCATCCCTGGGGGGGGGGCTGCCATGGGGAGAGGGGCTCACTGGCAGAGCTGTCCCCTCAACATGCCCCTCCATGTCCCCCCTTTCTCGCCTAGGCCGTCCTTCAGCAAGCTGGAGCAGTGGCTGGAAGCCCTCCACATGCACCTGGAGATCCACCTGCCACTGAGCTCCCAGCTGGAGCAGCTGGACCGAGCCTTTGGGGAGACGCACCGGCGGGGCGAGGGGGGCTGCCTGCGCCCCCCGATAGACCTCCCCCACCCACACCCACCCCTTTGCCAGAGCTGCTGGAGAAGGAGCTGCATCCGCTGACAGCATCTCCTCCGGCTGCCACCACCCCCGGGGCTGGATCCCCGAGGGTCCCCAGATGACCCCCCCACACATCACTCGTCTCCTCTGCACGGGCTGCCCGCAGTGTCCCTGGGAGCTGGCTCTCCCCGGGGCCCCCTGCGCGGCCCCCCCATGCTGTAGCTATTAGTCCCAGGACAAGCCCGGCTGGCCACACCGCAGGGACTGTCCCTGTGTCCCCATGGCCCCCCCTGCCCCGGCTCGCTTCGCCTTTGCACACCCGGGGGTGGTGTGGCCGCTGCACCCCACGAGCCCCGTGGGCTCCCCCATACTGAGCCGCGGCCTCGCGGCGGTGCCTTGGCTTCCCGTGAACTTGCACTGCGACACAGGAGGGACCCCCCCAGCCCCACCCCATTCCTTTTTTTAGGGGGACACACAGCCCCTCGCCCCCTATGGGAATGTGGGTGCTGGGACAGCCTCATAGTAACGCCCTCGGCTGGCCTCTCACGCTGCTCCTGCTGGCACCTCTGGGTTTGGGGGGGGGGGGGTTGCCGGCACCCCCAGCCAAGCAAGGGTTCCATGGAGGATGGGGGACACCTCCATGGCGTGGGGACAGGCACGTAGCAGTCCCTGCTGTCCCCACATCCCCGCTGCCCGTGCTAATCCGTGACCGCGCATCCCTGGAGTCAGCACTGGAAGGGGGTTGGGGAGGGGGGACAACAGTCCAGAGAGATGCAGGGATGTGACTCATCTCAGTCCCCTTGACCTGGGGGTTGGGGGGGATTTGGGAGGGGGGGGGGGGAGCAGGGATTGGGGAGCGGGGGTGGGGGGGTGTTGCGCCGCACGGTGCTTTTCATGCTCTTTATTCAGGTTCATTTTTCTGTAAGATATTTAAAGAGAAGAGTTTGTATTATTTTTTCATACGACGTAGCGTCTGCCATGTGTCACTGCCTCGGTTCTGCTTGCCCCAAGGGATGAAACTGTGAAGCCTCTCCGTGCACTTTTGCCCGGGAAGTCCAAGGCGACGTCCTCTCCGGAGGTGGGAAGGGAAACTCAAACTGTGATGTACCCCGAGCCGTGAGTCAATAAATCCTTCCCTGCTCGCTGCCCGGCCTGCTTGGGAATCGCTCACCTCCCCTGGGGGATGTTGGGAGCTCGTGGGGAAACTGAGGCAGGAGGGGGCTGGGCTTTGCTTGGGGTGGTGCAGCAATGCTGGACTTGGTGGTGTTTCCCTGGGCTCGGTCACTGCTGTCCCTCCTTTGTGCTGTTCCAACCCCATTGTGGGTCACCTCCTCCAGGTGTGGGCCTGCACTGACTGGCCAGGCCCCAAGACCCCCAAGCCTCCTGTCCCTTCCCTCCCTGTTGTCACCCCACGCAATGGCAGAACCCGTGGCAGTGATGTGTTATGGAGCCATGGAGCAGCTTTGCCTCCAGTGTCAAAGGTGACAGCAAGGTGGCCCATGCCCCAGGTGGTGGCAGCCCATGCCCCAGGTGGTGGTGGCCCATGACTGTCCCATGTGTCCCTCTGTCCTCTGACCAAAGGAAGGTCCCCAGGGTGGGGGATCCCCATCTGCAGAAGAGTTCGAGCTTTGGCTGGAGAGAACCCAGGGCTCAGGAGGGTGACAGGGAAGGGGTTGGGGGAATGTCCCTAGGAGTGCTGCAGCTTGGCAAGGAGGCAGCATAGCCCGTGGGGATCCCGGGATCCAGGCTGGATCTCCATCAGGAAAACTTTAAAGCGTGTTGCTCCAGGGATGCTTGGCCACAGCATGGGAGGTTCTGGGGGGGCGTTGTGGGAAGTGAATGATGGAGCAGGGACACCGCCCCGGCCCAGGCTGGCTCCTTCCTCTGGCTGCTTGTCCCCCATCATGCTGGTGAAGGGACACTGCCAGCGTCATGGTGCTGTCATGGCACCCCTAAGTGACATTGCACCACTGCTGTTCTTTGCTCCAGCGGCAAAACGCCATCACCCCCTGGGGACTTGAGGGCCACAGGGCATCCGTTGCAGCTGTCACCCCTGGGCAGCACCATGGTCCTCACCCCCTGCCGCCATGGCAGAGCAGGACCCCAGGGAACCCCCAGTTTGGCAGCGGGAGACCCCCAGCCCCGCAGGACCCCCTGCAGCCCCTCACCCAGCTGGATGTGCCTGGGGTGGCTGGTGTCATCCAGCCTCTTGCTGGTGACCCTGCAGAGGACCCTCAGTGATGGGCAGGGAGACAGCTAGGCCGGAGCAGGCCTGAAGCCACAGCAGCTCAGTCAGCCCCATGATGGAGCTGTCGGCCTGGAGGCCCCCTCACCAGGCCACGAGGCAGCCCCAGCACAGCCCTGGAGGCCCCACACCATGGCTGTCACCCACCCAACTTCCCCCAACGGGGGCATGCAGCACCCTGTGCCCAAATCTGGCCGCTGGCATGTGCAGCACCCACCTTGTACCCAGCCAGCAGCAGCTTCACAGGCTCCTCACCCCCACAGACCATCCCCCAGGCCAGCCTGATGCCAGCACGAGGGGCTCAGCACCCCTGCTCCCAGCAGCTGACCCAGCACCCCTGCCCCAGCCATCACTGTGCCAGAGGGACATGGGCACCCAGACCCCCTGTGCCCCCCTGGGGTCTCGCTCTGTCCCTTCCCAAGGTGGTCCCCCGGGGACATCCCTGCCCCAAGCTTCGTCCCAGCTCGGCGTGGTGGCCCTTGCTGCAGGCGGGGAGCCAGGCATCCCCACTGCCCGCATCCCTGATGGCAGGCCAGCAGCTGAGTGCCACCAAGGTGGTGGCCAAAAGCACCGGTGGCCCTGTGAGACACCCAGCTGAGCCAGTACCATGCAGCAGAGCTTCCCCCAGCATCCCACCTGAGGCCCAGCCAGCTCTGGCTGTGACAGCAGGGGTGACCCACCAACCTCTGCCTTTATCACCCTCTTCTGAGGTAAGCTTGGGTGACTGGCCTCCCCGGCACCTCAGCAGGGTGGGCACTGCTGCTGGGGACCCTCCCAGGGGTACAGTGGCTGCCTGCAGGCAGGGGGTGACAGCAGGGCACTCACAGGGTCTGAGGGCATGGCACAGAGGTGCCAGGGTCTGCTGGGAGCAGCTGGTCTGTCAGGATGTCGAGCTGGAAGGAGGGGCTGCTGGGATCTCACCAACTCCCTGCTGAGGTGGGGTGCTGTGAGGTGGCACCCATCACTATGGGACAGGGGGAGTGGGGTCACTGGGGTCCAGCTAAGGTTCTAGGTCCACAGAGATGTAGGGAGCAGTCCCCATCCACAGCTGCAGGAAGGCTCACCCACACTGGAAGATTTTCTGGTGGAGATGGGAACCTCCAGAGAGCTTTCCACCAGCATTTGTGTGTCTCTGCCTGTCCCTGTTTTGAGCTGGAGGATGAACTGAAGATGTCTGGGGGGGTGTCCTGTCCTACCCCCCACTGATCGATCCCCCATCCTGCACCTGGGGCCGGGCTCTGCAGGGTCTCTGTCACCCAGAGCAACACTTTGTCCCCTGGGCACAGCATCCATCCTTCCAGCTCAGGACTTTGCACAGCCCAGGAGTGGCCTGAGCCCTCCTGTGATTTGGACAGAGACGTGGGGCTGCCTCAGCCCCCTGGCCCCCACCCGAGCAGCCTGGGCTGGGACAGGAGCCACATCCTTGGGTCACTTCTGTCTCTGGGTCATCAGGTCCTGGTTGCTCCATGGGGCAAATCCAGACACCAGAAACCCCTGCAGGGCTCAGGCTGATTCTGGCAGGTTGGTACCTGTCTGCCTCAGTTTCCCCTCTTACTGGGGCGGGAGACAGGGGTGCTGGGTGAGGGAAGGGGAGGGAGGGGCTGTTCACTCCTTCTGGTCCCCCCCAGATGGGACTGATGGGGGGCACAACGAGGTTCCCTGGCCTCTGAAGGCTGAGGCTCACCCTGGGCAAGGCTGGGCCAGGAGGTGCCATGGGCTGTGTGTTACCCCTCGCTGGCTGGTGGGTTTTGTAGGCCTTGTGTCCAGGTGGCTTTTTAAGCATGGCACCAGGGGTGCAGCTCCCCTGTGCCTCCCTGTGCCAGCGCTGCCATCCCCCATTGCCCACCTGCTCCTGCCCCTCTCTCCCAATGGGCCTTACCCCTGGCTCAGCTGGATGTCCTGGAGCGACACAGGGACCTGGGAGGGGGAGAGACAGGGACAGGCAGGGATTAGTGGGGGGCCATGGACAACCTCAGCTGGGTCTGATGGGAAAACTTGTTTTCCCTTGGTCCTGCTGTCATTCCTTTCTGGTTCTGGTGCACGTGTGTGTGGCTCCAGAGGGGAAGGGGTAAGTGATGGGCTGGGGTCCTGGGATGGGAGCTCGAAGTGACACTGGGATGCTCCTCATTCCCTGGTGCCACCAGATCCCCAAGCCTGGCACTGGAGATGGGCAGGACTGGCTGATGAATCTTTTGTAAGGGGTTTGGTGGGAGCTGGTGATATGTGATGAGTTGTGGGCAGGCTCAGGTGCAGGGGAAGGTCAGGCAGGGGGCCTGTGTGACCAGGGTTTGGGGTGGGACCACTTGGGCTTGTGGGTTTGGATGACTGTGACTCTCTCTCCCCACTGCTGTGCCACTGTCCTGCAGTGCTCACCCCATGCCCGAGCACCTCCAAGGGGGTGGTGCTGGAGGGACAGCCCCCAGACACCCTGACCACCACGGGGACCAGAGCTGCTTCAAGGATGGGGAGATCCTGGTGCCTGGGTCTAGGGGGCTGAAAGACCCCAGAACATGGGTCTGGGGGCTACTTGCTGCCCTGCAGGGACCCAGCATGGGGAGAGGCCACCTCGGGGCACCCCTCATGTGCTTGGATTGAGGGGGAGAAGGCAGAAGGCAGGAGTCAAACCCCAGGCTTTTGGGGTGTCCCCCTGAGCGCAGACCCTATGCTGGGAGCAGTGAGCTTATCCCAGCCTTGGAAGCTGTTTGGCTGCTTCAGAGACTAGAAAACAGTCCTCCCCCCACCCCCACCCCCCATCCCAAAGCCTGCTGCCTCTGCCTGGCCTCTGGTGTGGCTTTTGGGATGGGCCCTTTGAGACTTCATCCCCTGGGACATTTTATTTGGGGCAGCAGCGAGGTGCTGCGCTGCACCCAGCGTTCCTCAGCCCAGCCTCACACTGGGAAGGCCCCAAAACAGGACCCAGAGCTCACTAAAAATAGCGGTTCTCACGGCGGATGCAGCAAAGCATCCAAACACACAGCCTCTGGACCTCCTCTGGACCCCCCTGGCCTCTACCACCCAAACTCTTCCTTCCCCCCCCCCCAAGAATTTGGATCCTCTCCAGTGCAACCAGGACCCACTGTGATGCTGGGTGGAGGTGGGGGGGTGTGCAGGTAGACCCTCGGGCATGGGCAGCCAAGGGGTTAACCTCCCTGCGCCCGCCGGATGCAGCATCCTGGGCTGGGCTCTTTCCATCTTGTTTTGGTTTGGAGGAATAAAAGCCTTGGCAGCTCTGGAGCTGCTTCCCAAAATAACTCAGCCTCCCATGGTAATTACAGAGCTCTGGTCCCCGGTAGCAGCTCGTGGTGGCTTCCCAGCCCTCCCAGGCCAGGACCTGATGCTGCCGGCTGGCATGAAGAAGGCTGGGGTGCCTCAGGGACC
The DNA here is from genome assembly GCA_027925045.1 of Hypotaenidia okinawae. Classification (NCBI taxonomy): domain Eukaryota; kingdom Metazoa; phylum Chordata; class Aves; order Gruiformes; family Rallidae; genus Hypotaenidia; species Hypotaenidia okinawae. The sequence continues at coordinate 3,631,501 of BSDF01000020.1, forward strand.
TCTCAGCAGTGCCAACCTCCCTCCACGTCACCCTCACTCCCCTTGCATCCCCCCACCTCTGCAGCTGACCCTTTCAGCTTCTAATGCTCTGTTTAAAGCCAGGGCTGCAGCTCAACAGCCTCACCGGGCACCAGGCTCCTGGACCCAGGCCCTGGCCAGCTGGCGGCTGCTTCAGCCTTGTACCCGCTGGCACAGCTGAGAACACCCAGCTCATTGCAGTAGTGCCCAGCCTGCCCTTCCATACACCCACCCCAGCCCTGCCCCGCAGGGCTCAGCGCTGCTCTGTGAAGGGCAGGGAGAGAAGGGGCTGAGCTCCTGGAGCACCCAAGCCTGTAATCCCCAGTAATCTCAGAGGAAAGCGCTTGCTGCAGGGATTAGGGATGCAAACAGCCACCCTCACCTACCTGCCCCTGCCTGGGGGCTGCCTGCAGCCCCTTGGCCAGCAGCAGCCCAGGAAGGGCTGCCAGGCGGGTGGGCTCGCTGCCTGCCCACCCCAGATGGGACGGGGCCTGGGTGGGTGCTGGGACTCCTGCACAGCATGTTGAGCCTGCATCTGTTATTTGTGGGAATGATGGGAACAAGGAGCCATCTGGCCACATAACATGGAGGGGACAAGGACCTGGGTAGTGACAAGGCTGAGAGGGTCCCTGTGGAGTCACCCCAGCCTTGATGCGAGTCTCTGTGCAAGGCTGGATCCAGTATTTCCTGCTGGGAAATTAACCCCAGTGTCATTTTATGGGTGGGGAAACTGAGGCAGGGAGAAGCTGCCCATGAGAGGGGTGCTCTGGGGATGTGTGTGACCCCTCTGGCATTGGGTGCATCCTGAGGGGGGGAAAGGGGTGTGTGGGATGAGGCCAACCCTGGGGGGTGCTGGACTGGAAGGCTGAGATCTGGGGATGGCTGAGCCTCTGCCAGCTGCTCTCCACAGGGAATGGCCAAGGCCGGCCAGGACTCCCCCAGCCCCTTTCATGGACGGGAACACAAGCGCCCTGTGCCACCCTGGCCAGCAGTGCCAGCGTCCTCCCCTGCCCTCGCTGGGGACAGAGGGGGATGGATACAGCCCTGTGCCTCTGCTGCACGGGCCTGGGACCGGGGCATCCTGGGAAGGGTCTGCAGCTCCTGGCTTGGGATGGGGACAGGAACAGGGACACCCCCTGCGGGGGTCACTGGTTCCCCCTGCCAGATTTCCAGGCTGCCAGCCTGCCACAGCCCAGCCAAGGCCGAGCTGCCTGACAGATGTCAACCCTGGGAAACCCTCGGGGAGCGGGAAGCAAGGTGGGATTTAGCAGAGGGAGCACTGGGAAAGACTGGGATCCAGCACCCCACGCCTGGTTCAGTCCCCCACCCCTGGTACATGGTGCCTGGTGTCTGCTGTGTGGTGCCAGCGCGTTTCCCTCATGCTCAGCACCTGGAACAGTCATTCCCAGTACCGAATACGCCTGGGGCTGGTCCCTCTCACCCCTACCAGTACCCGGTACTGGGGCCTCTCACCTGCTGCTTGTGCCTGGACCCTGCACTGGGTGTGTGTTGCACCATGCTGGTGCCCATAACTGGTGCCCAGTGCCTGTTCCCAGTGCCTGTTCCCGGTACCTGATGATAGAGACTGTGACTGGTGCCCAGTGCCTGTTCCTGATGCCTGTTCCCAGTGCCCAATGCCTGTAACTGGTGCCTGGTGCCTGTTCCCAGTGTTTGTTCTTGGTGCCTGTTCCCAGTGCCCAGTGCCTGTAACTGGTGCCCAGGGCCTGTAACTGGTGCCTGGTGCCTGTTCCCAGTGTTTGTTCCCAGTGCCCATAACTGGTGCCCAGTGCCTGTTCCCAGTGCCCAGTGCCCGTTCCCAGTGCCCATAACTGGTGCCCAGTGCCAGTTCCCAGTGCCCAGTGCCTGTTCCCAGTGCCCAGTGCCCATAACTGGTGCCCAGTGCCAGTTCCCAGTGCCCAGTGCCTGTTCCCAGTGCCCAGTGCCGGTTCCCAGTGCTCGTAACTGGTGCCCAGTGCCAGTTCCCAGTGCCCAGTGCCTGTTTCCAGTGCCCAGTGCCGGTTCCCAGTGCCCATAACTGGTGCCCAGTGCCAGTTCCCAGTGCCCAGTGCCTGTTCCCAGTGCCCAGTGCCGGTTCCCAGTGCTCGTAACTGGTGCCCAGTGCCAGTTCCCAGTGCCCAGTGCCTGTTTCCAGTGCCCAGTGCCGGTTCCCAGTGCCCATAACTGGTGCCCAGTGCCAGTTCCCAGTGCCCAGTGCCAGTTCCCAGTGCCCAGTGCCGGTTCCCAGTGCTCGTAACTGGTGCCCAGTGCCAGTTCCCAGTGCCCAGTGCCAGTTCCCAGTGCCCGGTGCCTGTTCCCAGTGCCTAGTGCCAGTTCCCGGTGCCCAGCGCTCTGGTGCCGTGTCCCACACGCCGTGCCGGTGCCCGGTGCCGGAGCCCCGTGCCCGGTGCCGGTGGTGCCGAGCGGCCGCCCCCGCCCCGCCCGCCGCCCGCCCCGCCCCGGGCCGCCCCCGCCGGCTGCTATTTCTGCTAATCCCGGCGGCGGGGCCCGGCCGTGCCGATCGGCAGCCGCCGCTCCCGGACGGCGCCCGGCGCCGCAGCCATGGTAAGGCCGACGGCGGGCTGGGCTGGGGAGGGGACGGGACCGGACCCCGCACCGCACCGGGCAGCGCTGCACCGCACCACATCGCACCGGGAGGGGGGGCCGGGCCCGCTCCCGCATCCCGGTGCCCTCCGTGAAGGTGACGGTGCGCTGGGGGCGGAGCGGGCCGGGGCCACCGGTGCCGCAGCGGGATGTGGCGGGGGGGACACGGACACGGACGGACACACGGACGGGCAGGCAGCACCTGCTCGGTCCCGGCAGGGCAGCAAAGCCGGGTAGAATCCCGGGACCGGCTCTGGGGGAGATGGATAGGGGGAGCGGTGGCTCTAACGGGACCCCCTGTACGCCGCCCCTTACCGTGGCATCGAGGCGGGCGACTCGCTTCCTCCGAGCGGCAACCTGCGCGTCCCCGCGACCTGCGACGCCCCCGGGGTGTCCCTGCACGGGCGGGGGGAGGGACGGGGGCGGTGCAGGGGGTGTTGATGCTGCTCTCGTGGAGGTTCCCAGCTGAGCATCGGTCACCCAGCCGTGCCTTTGGCTGGTCCCCCGGGCTGCGGTCCCGGCGGCGCTGCCAGGCTGGCCCGGCCCTCCCGCGGCGGTGCTCGGGAGCCGGCTCTGCCGCTACCGGCCAGGTCCGGAGCCGCACGGGGCCTTCCCGGCTCCGCGGGAGCCCGTCCTGCTTCACTCCTCCTCCGCGGTGCCAGGCCCCGCGGGGACCCCAGGGCAGGGATGGCGATGGAGGGTCGTGGCTGCGGTTCAACCGGGGCTGCGGCAGCTGGGACCCCTTCCCTCGGCAGGGACTGTGGTGGCTGCCTTTCCCCGGCCCCCCCCCCCCCAAGGGGGGCAGCTGGTGGAGCGTGTCTCGGCCGGCTCCGGCTCTGGGGAGGGACAGACCCAGGCTTGGAGACATCCGAGGGGGAGCACGGTAGTGGCAGCTGGATAGCAGGGAGGAGCTGGGCTTTCCTGGCTGGGCTGGGCTGGAGACAGGTGTGGATACATCTGGAAGTACCCGCAGAGGTGGAGCTGGTGCCCCCTGACGCCGGTGGCACATCCCTCTGTTCACAGTGTGGTCTGTGGCTCGCCTGGAGAAGCAGGATGGGCAAGTCCCCCCAGCCTCTGCTCCTGGCCCTCAGCTGGCTGCCTCTTCTCACCCATCCCCACGTTGCTGAAGTGCCACCTCGTTTCCAGCCTGCGCAGGCGCCCGTGTCATTTGGTGGCTTGTTGGGGACTCGCTGCATGTGGTCCCATCCTGGGGTTCCCACACAGGTGCTCGTGGGTCTTATGAGCCAGAGGGCTCCCTGTGGGACAGGGGTTGGAGCTGCTGCACCGAGGGATGCGTTGGGAAGTCTTGTCCTGTGTGCTCACCCACCGGGTGCTGACACCCTGCCCAGACCCTGGTACTGCCCACTTCCATGCCCAAAGGGTGCCCAGCGCCCTGCTCCTGTTAAAGCTGTTGGTTTGCCACCTGGGGTGCTGCTGATGAGGTGGGAAGGGAGAGCTTGGGGGTAAGAAGCTCTGGTTACTGCATGCCGGTGGGAGCATCCCATGCATCTGGAGGCAGGTTGGAGCAGGCACAGCCCAGGTGCCAGCTGTCCCTGGAAGTGTCAGACTCCCTGGGCTGGTCCAGCAGAGCTGGGCTTTGGTGGAGGCCACTGTGCTTTTGTCCCATGTGGGGCTGATGGCTCTGGGACAGCGTGTTTGTACCTGGGATGCTCAGCCCTCATGGAGTGGTGTGTGCTGTGTCATGGGTGGCACACCTGGATGTCACCTTTAGGTGGGCTGGGGACACCTCAGTCAGCTCAGCTGTGAGGACAACACCTTGCTGGGACGTTCCCTTCCTTCTCCCAGCAGAAACAGACTGGGAAAACGCATCCCATGGGAACCTGGTGCCAGGTGGGAAGGTGCTAATGGGCAGCCTGTGGCTTTCCCAGCTCAGGCTTTGCCTGTTGCCCCCCACCCCCTCCCCTGCCACAGCCCTCGGGCTGTCACCGCGCGGGGAAGGTGCGATGCAGCTTGACAGGCAGGGACGAGGCAGCGCTTGTGTCACCTCGCTGGGGCTGCCGGGCCGGTGACAGCCCCGGCGCCGAGTGCCGGCTCGGGCACGGCCGGGCATGTAATCGGCTTAGGAGGGCACCGGCGCTGCCCCGGGTGGTAAATCCCCTGCTCCTGCCGGGGTGCGGGGACGGGGGGAGCGGTTGGGAAGGGATGGGTGTCATTAGAACTGTGCCACACCGGGCAGGGGGATCTGGGTGGGGGGTAGGTGAAGGGTAGGGTGCCCAGCTTGGCTGGGGTGGTGGAGGGGTGCTCAGGCTGTGATGGGAAGCGGAAAGCACAGCCGTCAGGGACACGTGGTGTCAGCCAGGGATGGATGGTGGCACCGCTGCCCTGGGAGCTGGCTGAGGCTGGGTGTGACTGTGGGGTCTCTGCTACTGGCACTGGGTGGACTTGAAGCTGGGAGGGGGGTGGGGGGAAATCTGGCACTGTAGTTGCTGGGACTCATGGGTGCTGGGGACTGGCACAGACCCATCCAGGCCCCTCTCCACATCCACGGGCTTGTGGTTCATTGCACCTCCAGCAGCAGCCAAGGCTTTGGGGCTGTTTAGCACTTCCCTGGTGAACCAGCCCTTCCACGGGCGAGTGCTCCTGGCTCCATGCCTGAGCTGCTCTGATGAGCCTTGACACCCATCAAGGTGAATCACCATCCCTGGTGACCCCCAACAGCGACAGCTCTGGTACCCTCAATGCCATGGATGGCAGCTCCTGGGGCCCTGTTAACCCTTTGCCTACCCAAGAGTGAGTTTGGGAAGCTGAGACAGGACCACTGGAGCTTCTGCCAGGATCCCTGTGGTGGGCATCATCCCTGCTTCTCCCAGCACAGAGGGGTCCTTCCCAGCCTGATCCATCAGGCCCAGCCAGAGCAGCAACTCGGAGCCACACAGGGAAACTTTAAATGCCAGGCACAGAAGTGTTGTTTTCAGTCTTTCATGGAAAACTGGATTTCTCCCCTCAAAGAGTCTGGGGTGGCTGCAGGGGTCTCCAGGGCAGGGAGTGGGAGAAGACCTGGTATGCACTGGGGTAGAGGAGGTTTTTGTCCTGGGATAGAGGAGGTTTTTGTCCTGGGACAGAGGTGTTTGCAAGGACTGGATGTCCTCCTGGGCTGTAGCCAAGCTGTATGCTCATCCAGGGTGGGCTGGCGGTGGCGTCCATGTAGCCCCCAGGACCTGTCTTGTCACCTCCTTGGCCAGCAGTGCTTTTCTGCTGGTCCTTGGCATCTCCTCAGTCAGTCAGGAGCTGGGTTTGGCTCTGCCCCAGGGCTCCCCCACGTTCTTTCCCTGCACCTCCCTCCCCACCCCCTCCCTCTGCCCTGTCCTCCCCGCAGGGGCCGTGCCTGGCTGCTGGGTGCTGTGGGTGCCCAGGCCGCGCTGCCGGCCCAGGGTGGAGCTATGCTAATGCAGCTCCTCATCCCCGGGCGCAGCTCCATCCTCTCCATCCTCCTCTCCATCCTCTCCCTGCCAAGGGGACACCGGCTCTGCCATGGCCACCTGTCCCGACCCGCAGCCTGGGCGAGAGGTACGGGTGCTGCACCCTCCCTGGCGGGGCGGGGGGGGACGACGGGGGGAACCTGGAGCACCCTGGAGCTGAGGGGAGGTGCCACAGCTGATGCTCCGTCCCTGGGACAGCTGGCGGGGGTGGGGGGGAGGTGGGGGGGATGCGCTTGCTGCAGGACCCCCGCCCTGTGCCGCGGCATCACCGAGGCTCCTCTGGGGTGGGCGACGGGGGAGCCCCGAAAATCTGGAATCCCGGGGAGGAAGCAAAGGGGGGAGTGGGAGCAGTATCGTCTCTCATCCCTGTGCGGCTCCCAGACGGGCTGTGCTGTGGTGGGGGCCGGTGCTGAGGTCTCCCTTCGCCCTCCCCTCCAGATGAAGGTCGGTGAGGAAGAGGATGCTACCCTTACAGACCCGCTGAGCGCCACCGGCCCCGCACCCCCTGTCAGGGGGGAATCCCGCTGTGTGTCCCCGTCCGTCCCCCCCACACACAGCCTGGCGCCGTGGTCCCAGCGCGGGGGTGTCGCGGAGGGGGATCCGGGTGGGGAGACGCGCAGCCCCGGCAGCGCCGTGACCTTGTTTCCAGCCCACTGACTCGGTGCATCCCGCCGGCACGGCTGCCCCGCCGCCGGGGGAGCGGGGACACGGCTGGGGGGAGGCTGCGTGGGGGCTCTCACCGGTCTTAGGCGGGGGTGGAGGGGGGGGAGAGGCGCTCCCCCATCCCCGGCTTGTCCCGGCGGCAGCGGGACGTGCCCTTGGGACCGCGTCTCCTCCCGCCAGCGCTTGTAAACAGGATGTGGAGCGGTCCCGGTGCCGGTCCCACAGCCGCCGCCCCGGCCCCGCCGCCCCACGGGGTCACCGGCTCGGGGGGCCGCCGTGCCAGGCCCCCTGCAGCCCCTGCCCGAGCTGCTGCCGGTACCAGCTCTGGGGCGGGCAGCGCCGGAGCGAAGAGGTCCCGGGGTGCCGGTGTGTGCCCCGGGGTTCGCAGCCCCTTGTCCCCGAGCCTTTGGCACGGAGGGGGGTCGGGAATGTCTGGGCATAGGGTGCCCTGTCCCAGCTGTCCCCTGGGATCGTGGGGATGGGATCCCCTTGTGCCATCGCCCCCCACTGTGAGCGGGCAGGTGGGGGACACGGGCAGAGCCCTGACCGCTATCTGTCCCCCTCCTTGGGTCTGTCCGTCCCCCTAGCCCAGCTCATCCACCGCTGCTGCTCATCTCTTCTTGGTGTCTCTCCCTCCTCCCCTGCGCCCCCTCCCCATCCTCCCGGCAGGCCGTGGGGTGTATGGGGGTCCTGGCGACCCCAGAAGACCCTGAGGACCGTCAGGGTGCCCAAGGGGAAGGTTCCTGTCCCCTGGAGTGCCAGGAGCCAGCTGCCAAACCTGCACCGCAAGCCGTAAGCGCCCGGGGTTCATGGGACCGTGGCTGTGCCCGCTGCCATCCCCGTGGCTGTCCCCAGGGTGGTGGCTGGTCCCCTGGGGTGGCCGTGTCCCCCTCTTCTCCCATCCCTGCCATCCTTGTGGTGCATGTGTCTGGCTGCTGCATACTGAGGGCTGATGGTTCCAAGTCGGGTGATGCCAACTCAGGCTGGCACTGCCACCACCAGTGTCACCTCCTCCCTTGGTCCCCAGATAAAGCGTTTCCTGAAGGAGGACTCGGAGGAGGCTGAGCTGACCCAGCTCCTGCGGGATTGCCCACCAGCTGACAGCCCCAGGAAGGTGGAGCACCCGGAGAGCCGTCGGGAGCCTGGCCACCTGCTCTGTGGTGTGGGCAGGGTCCCCCTGAAGAACCCACCGACGAGAGAGATGCCCGGATCTTCTCCCGGTCTCGGCCCTTGGATTTCCAGCAGCACATTGCTGCCCCTCCACCCCCCAGCCCCAACCGCCCCCGGAGCCCCTGGGGGCAGCTGGACCCCTACGACTCTTCTGAGGTGCAGGATGCAGCCATGGGGAGGAGGGGACATGGGGTGAGGGGTGGCTGGAGGCACAGTGGAGGATGCTCCTGCACTCCAAACCCGGGCATGGCTGCATCCTGCAGTGCTCTGACCCTATAAGATCACTTTTGGGATGCAAGGAAAGGGGTTGGGGGTGGGGGGAGAATGCTGGTATCCCCTGTCCCACGTCCCCTCTGCCTGCAGGATGACAAGGAGTATGTGGGCTTCGCCACGCTGCCCAACCAGGTCCATCGGAAGTCGGTGAAGAAGGGCTTCGACTTCACCCTCATGGTGGCAGGTATGGGGGGCTGAACCTGACATGGGGGGTGCTGGCCCTACTCCTGGATCCTGCAATCTATGGCAGGGGGAAAGGGCTGATTTTGCCCAACCTCCTCCCCTTTATCCTCTTTTCCCAGGGGAATCTGGGCTGGGTAAGTCCACCCTGGTCAACAGCCTCTTCCTGACAGACATGTACAGAGACCGCAAGCTGCTCAACGCTGAAGGTGAGGGGGGGGCAGCCCCATCGATGGGGTGTCTTGAGGAGGGGGTGCAGAGCCCCATGTTGGTCCCAGCGGGGGCTGCAGCCCCTCTCCCTACCCAGCCAGGCTTCTCCAGGCCTCTGAAGCTGTGTGTGGCGTGTGGCCAGCTGCCTGCCTGTTCTGGGGAGCTCTCCAAGGCAGCGGGGAGACCCCCTGCCCAACACAGGGACCCCCGCAGGGGCTTTGTCCCTCCTGGGAAAACAAGCCCCAGCTTGTTTGGGATCAGGAGCCGCAGGAAATCTGGGAACTGGGGTCAGGGGCACAGCGCTGGTTCAGCTGCTGCCAGGTTTTGACCTAAAATCGCCCAGACTTGCCCAAATCCCCAGGGGCTTGGGGGTGGGGGGGCCCTTTGGTTTGTTCCGTTGCTCGGGGGGATGCGTGCGGCCACGTGTGCATGACCCAGCCAGAGCATTCTTGGGAATGCAAGGATGTGGAAAGGTCCTGGGGGTCAGGGGGGCAGTCCCAGAGCTGTGGGACCAACTGTGGGGGTACAGGGACTGCAAATGCTCCCTGCAGTGATTTCTGGCCCCAGCAGAACCCCCCAGGCTGGCACGGGGAGGTGGCCCAGCACCGAGGGAGGGGGGCAGATCCGTGTCAGGATGTGTGAGGTTGGCTGAGCATCCTGTCTTGGGCCCTGGTGCTCGTGGGGGCTGATCCTGTGAAGCCACCCCAGCTCCCCAGGGTGGAGGGTGACACCCAAGGGTGGCAGCATCTCCCACTGCCATCCCCATGGTGACTCCCCTGTGTGTGTGTGTGTGTGTGTGTGTCCCTCCTGTCCATGTCTCCTGCCACTGCAGAGCGCATCACGCAGACAGTGGAGATCACCAAGCACGTGGTGGACATCGAGGAGAAGGGAGTCAAGCTGCGCCTGACCATCGTGGACACGCCAGGCTTTGGCGACGCTGTCAACAACACAGAGTGGTGTGTCCCATGGAGGGGTGGGAGCAGGGTCTCACTGGGGCTGGGCAGCGCTGCCCTGGGTGCCAGCGGCTCTGAGTGGTGTGTCCCATGGAGGGGTGGGAGCAGGGTCTCACTAGGGCTGGGCAGCACTGCCCTGGGTGCCAGCGGCTCTGAGGGTGGGATGCTGGTGGCTCCTCAGGGCGGGATGCTGAGCCATGGGGAGGTGTGGATCCAGGGACAGCCCAGGGGTCCAGCAAGGGGACTCTGAGGGTCACCTCCCTGTCCCTGCAGCTGGAAGCCGGTGGCTGACTACATCGACCAGCAGTTTGAGCAGTATTTCCGTGACGAAAGTGGCCTCAACCGGAAAAACATCCAGGACAACCGCGTCCACTGCTGCATCTACTTCATCTCACCCTTCGGCCACGGGTATGGGCAGCCCCTGCTCGAGCTGCTGAGGGGGGTGTGCTGGGGAAGAGGTTTAGGGGGATGGTGCTCACCACACTTACCCTCCCACCCCCACCAGGCTCCGGCCCCTGGACGTGGAGTTCATGAGAGCCCTGCACCAGAGGGTGAACATTGTGCCTGTGCTGGCCAAGGCTGACACCCTGACCCCCACCGAGGTGGAGCGCATGAAGAACAAGGTATGGGGAGGTTGGCCCAGCCTGGAGCCGTCCCATCACATCCCTGGGGATGGTGATGCCATGGGGGCTGGGGTCTCTGCTTGGCTGGGGGCTCTCTCCATCCCATCCCCTCCCCATGGAGCTATCTGCATGCTTGCAGCACTGTAGAGGGTGGTGTGGTGCGTGTGGCCACCAAGGACATGTCTCCCTGCTGCTCAGCTGGGGGCCAGAGGGCTGCGGGGCGGGGTCTGCAACATCTAGTCTTAGGGCTGCTGCGGGGGACAGGGCTTCGTGGGTCTCTGGGGGACACTGAGGCTCTGTGGCACATCCCACCCCCTTGTCAAGGGCCAGAGCCCAGCCCTAAGCAGGGCTGTCTGCCCCCAGATTCGGGAGGAGATCGACCACTATGGCATCCGTATCTACCAGTTCCCTGAGTGTGACTCAGATGAGGATGAGGAGTTCAAGCTCCAGGACCAGGCGCTGAAGGTGAGTCTGGCTCTTCCAGCTTCATCCATGGGGCAGCAGAGCCTCGTGGCCAATAGCCCCACAGCTATCATCCCATCATTCACTTTGAACCACTCAAGCCCTCTGGTAGCATGATGGGATTGGGGTATATTGTTACCAAGACCTCACAGGTGCCACCTGCAGCTCGGTGGGATGGGGCTGGCATGGAGAAACCCATTGCCATCAGTGCCGCCATCCCATCTGGGGCTCTCCTTGGCCAGGGCTCCCAGGTATCTTGGCAAACAGGAGCTGGATACGTCCGAGGAGATGTGCGTGGAGGGATGGTGGGCCTCGGTGGGCAGGACACAGCACTGCTAACTCCTGCTGTCCCCTTGCAGGAGAGCATCCCCTTTGCCGTCATTGGCAGCAACACGATCGTGGAGGCCAAAGGCCGGCGTGTCCGTGGGCGACTCTACCCCTGGGGCATCGTGGAAGGTAACGCTGGGCCGTGTCCCCACCAGCCCTGGGACCCTGATCTCCACACTGCTCAGCCCCGGGGGGTGCTGAGGGGGACGCGGGGGACCGGCTGTGACCTTCACCTTGACCTGGGGCTCCCTTGCAGTGGAGAACCCATCCCACTGTGACTTTGTGAAGCTGCGGACGATGCTGGTGAGGACCCACATGCAGGACCTCAAGGACGTGACCCGGGAAACCCACTACGAGAACTACCGCACACAGTGCATCCAGAGCATGACCCGCATGGTGGTGAAGGAGAGGAACCGCAAGTACGGGGCGGGGAGCGGGGTGCTAGGCTGGAGGGGGGTGGGGGGAGCATCTCCTCTCTTTGGGGTGACCCCGCAGCCCATGGTGGCAGGGGATCTCGTGGGGGGGGGGAAAGGGGAGGTTGGGGTTGTGCGTGGGTGAATGGCAGGCGTTGTGGTGGGCTGGGCCAGGAAGCCGTGGCAGTGTGGTGGGGTGCCACAGTGTAGTGGGGGGGGCTCTTCCTGGGCCATTGGGCTGGGGAGTGCTGCTCCAGTGGCCAGGTGGACCCCATGTCCCCCCACAGGGCTTGCTGGGGGTGGGGAGGGGCAGTGCTCAAGCAGTGATGGGGACCCTGCATCCCACAGGTCTGAGGAGGGATCTCTGACAGTGAGGGGGAGCTACATCCCTGTGGGCTCTGGGGTTGAGCAGGGGCTCAGCCTCCAGCACTGGCCAGACTCATGGTGTCCCCTGCAGCCCTCCAAGGTGCTGGGGAGAGCCTCCCACCCCACATTCCCAAGGGGTGCTGGCTGCACAGTCCTGGCTGGGGGGCTGGAGCAGTGCAGCAGTGAGCAGAGGCAGTGGGGCAAGGGTGTGTGTGGGGGTGAAGCAGCAGTGGGGCTGGCCGTTGTGGTGGCTCTAAGCTGGTCTCTCCATCCGTGCTGCCCGAGAAGGCAGCGTCCCTCCGCGCTGAGGCTGTGCTGCACCGACTGCTCCACCGACTGAGCCAGGACCCGGCTGGGGCCACGTTGGGCCCCTGCCCCCCTCCTGGCCCTGCCCACCCTCCTGGCCCCTACATAAAGTACTTGCTGGTACCCAACGCTGTCTCGGTCCTTCTGTGCCTGAGCAGGGGCCAGGCAGCTGCTCTTGGGGAGAGTTGGCCCCGTGGCCACCCACCCCTTGCCCACACGAGTTGCCCATGGGGTGCCAGGACCGCTGGTGGTGCTGAGGGGGTGCCAGGCGCTAGTAGCATCCCCCCAGGTTCACCCAGACAAGGTGGGGTGGGGGGACGCATTATGGTCTTGGTAGCACTCAGCTTTCCCAGACAGAGGCTGCCCAAAGGAAGGGCTGCAGGGGGGCACCCCCATCGTACTGCCCTCCCAAGTGGCTGTGATAGGAGGCAGCAGTAGACAGGCTGTCCCAAGCTGGTGATGCCACTTGCTCCATTGCCAGTGCCCGACTGAAGCCCCGTCTCGCTGCCAGGGGTGAAAGGGGTTGGATGTGCTCCCTCCTGGGTCCCCCATGGTGAGGAGCCGTGACAACGGGCAGTGACTTCCAAAGTGGCTCAAAACGTGGCCAAACCCCATCCCCTCCTGGGGGACGCTGGCACATCTCCCCCCAGAACAATGCGACCCTGCAGGGTGTCCCTGCCTGCCCCATCCACTGCATCCATCACCCCTTTGCCCGGGGGGGGGTGGGGGGATGGGAGGGCTGCACTGGGAGCAGCAGCACGTGGCAGTGGCACGTGGCAGCACGCGTGACCCCTGCCAGCCACCGCAGCAGTGTCCCAGCCATGTGTCTGCCCCCAGGGGCCACGCGTGGCATCCGTGGGAACCCAGCTGGAAGAGCTGGTCCCTCCCCGTTGCTGTGGGCAGGGGACAAGCCATCGATTCAGCTTGCTGTGGTCCTGCGCAGTGAGGTGGCCCTGTGGGGATGCCCGCAGCTCCTTCCAGTATGGATGGGCTTGGACAGGAGCTGCTGCTTGGAAAAAGGAGCGTGGAGCATCCCCAGGGCTGGCGAGGCAGTGGGTGCTCAGGGAGCCCATCCTGCAGCAGGGCTGCAGGTGTGGGAGAGAAGGGAGATACTGAATTTGGGTGAGGAGAACATGACCTCAGCTCGAAGCACCTGGGCAAGGCTCTGCCCTGGGCTGTTCCTGGCACCCCTTGCCATGGTGATACCTCCCTGCGCTCCCCAGACTGGTTCACAGCATGTTGGGGGTGCTGAGGTTTGGGGAGGGATACCTGGAGCTGCTCATGTTCAACCCTGCTAGGAAAAAACAGGGCCTGGCTGGGGACTGGGGGGAAGAACAGGTTCTATGCTGGTGGGTGGTAGGTATCTGCAAGGTTTGGGGTCTCTGGGGCTGCAGCACTCGTGTGGGAATATCTGTTGTGGGGGCTGTCAGGGCTTGTGGGAGCATCCTCACCTCCTCTCTCTGCCCACAGCAAGCTGACACGGGAGAGCGGGACGGATTTCCCCATCCCTGCCATCCCCCCGGTGCCGGATGCGGAGACAGAGAAGCTCATCCGGGAGAAGGATGAGGAGGTGAGTGTGTGGAAGGCTGAACCCCCCCCTTAACCCCTCAACACCCCCTTGAGGGCACAGTCGGGGGGGGGGGGGTCACCCTTCCCTACAGCATCCCAGGGGCTTCAGCTCCTCCAGACAGGATGAGGGAGGGTGGATGGAGGAGGGTGGGGGTGGGGGTGTGTCCCCAGCTCACAGTTTTGGGTCACCCCAGTCTGCTTGGGATGCTTGATCCAAACCACATTTGTGAGGCTGGGGGTGCCAGTGCCCTCCCCCCACCATGGTCCCTGCTCTGCTCCCTTCCAGCTGCGGCGGATGCAGGAGATGCTCCAGAAGATCCAGAAGCAGATGAAGGACTCACACTAGCCCCCTCCTCCTTCTCCTCCTCCTCCTCCTCCTCTTCCTCCTCATCCCCCCCAGATCAGAACTGTTTACATCTCGTTCCATCCCGGCCCCTCGGTACCTACACCACACCCGCCACCTTAAGCTGCTGCAGTATCGCCTTATCCAACGGGCCAGCGCCTGACCCCTGGGGCAGCGAGGGGACAGGACCCCCGTGCTGGGGTCCCTGCACCCTGTCCTGGCTGGATGCCTCTCCCCCCGCCAGCCACGCTGCTCCCCACACCTGTCCCTTGTCCCCGAGGCACCTTAGGCTGCCTGCTTACAGCCTGTATGCTCAGCTTGTCCCTGGCTTAAGGAAAGAGGAAACGGAGGGACAGCACCAGTCCCAGCACACCCAGCCCCAGCTTCCTTGCTCTAGGGGACAGGGTTACCCCTCCCACACCCCCCACCAGTGGCTGGCATGGAGGGACAGATGACCAAGGGCAGGGAGGGAGGGGGTTGCAGCTGGAACCTCAGCCCCCTCCATCCCAGCGCTGGTGCAAGGGAGGACTGAAGTGGGGTGACATCCAGCCCTGTGTCCTGGGCAGGGTCCTTGCCCCTGCTGAGCGTCGCCCTGGGGAGCACCCTGGGTGAGTGGGAGCGTCATGGCTCAGGAGTGTGGGGGCATCCCAGTCCTGGAACAAGTCCCTTGAACCAAATTCAGTAGCTGGGGCCCTTTCCTGCCTGCCCCAACCCCCTCCCAGTGTTGGCCCTGTAAAGCAATAATGACCATCCCATGCCCGTGGCATTTCCCAGCCTGGCAGCAGTGTTGTCCCCTGCTGATGTTTTGGCCCCTTGCTCCTCTGTGGTGTCCCAATGTCATGTCCCTATGTCCCCCCACCCCCAGTTGTCACTGTTCCTGCTGCTTCCTGGCACAGCATCACTCTGTGTCCCTCTGTGTCCCTCCAGGATCTCCCCATTGAGGTTGCTTCCCAAGAAAGCAGTACTGTGTGTCCCCCATGACATTGCTATCTGGGGCTGCTCCGTGGAGCACTGTGTCCTGCCCCCTGAGCTGTGCCCACCCCTCTTGCTTTCCCACAGAGTACCGTGTTGTGTCCCTGTGTCCCCCCAGGATGTCCCCATCTGTGATGCTGCCCTGCAGAGCATGGCTGTGTGTCCCCAGGGTGAGCCGAGCCCCGCACCTCCCAGCCAGCAGCATCCCTGGGGGGATGGACCCAAACCGCTCCCCCTCCCAGCCCCAGCACCCTGCTTCCCCTGGGGAACAGGGAAAGGCGAAAGGGGACATCGAGGCAGAACTGGGAGCGGTGGGATCGCAGGGAACACATCCCCTCCCTGGCAGGGTCACTCGAGCTGGGGTCTCTCGGGTGGGTTCACCCCTGGGTGGGTGTGGGAGGTTTGCATCCAGGAGGTTTGGCTGGGGAGGGGATGGGGGCTGAGGCTGAGGCTGGCAGATTGCATCCACCATGTGCTGCCCACATCTCCACACGAGCTGGAGGGTCCCTCTGCCCCTGTGACAGGCACCCCGGGGGGTGCATTAGTGCTTTCCTTTTTTTAATCACTTTTCTTCCCGCTGCCCTGCCCTGGCACTGCACGGCACGGCACGGCACGGCACGGCACGGCAGGGCAGGGCATGGCAGGGCAGGCACAGCGGCGTGTCTTACCAGAGAGGCAGACTGTAGGTTTGGAACTTCTTAGAGAGTTAGTGGAAATATTTTTATCCCTCCACAACCGTTCTCAATAAATACGGCTGACCCGGCTTGTCTGCAACCCTGAGGTGCTTCCACGCAGGGGGTGGGCACCCCAAATCTCCGAGCAGGGAAGGATGGGGGCTCACTGTGCCCATCCCCCTGGCCTCTGGCTCCTGCTTCACTGGTAAAGGCTGAGATGGGATATTGGGGCGCTTCTGCTGCATGTACACTGATGGTGGGCTTGGGGGTGGGTGGGAGAGGGCCATGTCACACACACACACACACACACACACACACACCCCCTGTCTGCTGCTGGCTCCTGTCCCCCCACTGTGCTGCCTTGGGGTCCCAATGGCCCCAGCCCTGCTGGCATTGGGGCTGTGGTGGGAACTGGGGGGCAGAGCGGGAAGCCTGAGCAGGGGGAGGCCACAGCATAGTGCCTGCTGCCATCAGCACCATCATGGCCACATGGTGGGGAGGCTGGGGGGCACTGTGGGCACTGTGCAGGGCTGGGTCACCCCCCAGTGCCAATGCCCAGTTCCTCCACTTTGGCTTCTGTGGTGATTTGGCTCTGTCTGGACGCCTGACACCCACCAGAGCTGCTCCATCACTCCCCTTTTCAGCTTGAGAGGGGGTAGAAAATAGATACTGAGCAGCTCTAGAGTGGAGGTAAGGCCAGGGAGAGATCATCCTGTAATCAATGTCATGGGCAGAACAGACTCAACACAGAATAAAGGAAAAAAACCTCTCTAATTGATTACACTGCCCTGCACACAGTGACACTAGAGTTGGATAATGAGAAGTGTGACCACATCTTAAAGCACCTCCCCCCATCCCTCCCTTCTTAGCAGGCTTGAGGAAAGGATGAGTGAGCTGGGGCTGTTCAGCCTGGAGAGAAGAGACTGAGAGGGGATCTGATCAATGGGTATCAGTATCTGAAGGGTGGGACACAGGGGGACATGGCCAGCCTCTTCTCAGTGTCTGTGGGGACAGGACAAGGGGCAATGGCTGCAAGTTGGAGCACAGGAAGTTCCACAGCAACATGGGGAAGAACCTTTCCCCAGTGAGGGTGAGGGAGCCCTGGGCCAGGCTGCCCAGGGGGTGTGGAGTCTCCTTCACTGGAGAGATTCCAGCCCCGTCTGGACACCGCCCTGTGTGCCCTGTCCTAGGGACCCTGCTTTGGCAGGGGGTTGGACCCCATGGGCTCTGGAGGTCCCTTCCAACCCCTACAGCTCTGTGAACTCTCTGATCCTTGGGGGGTCTTTCTATGATGCCATGCTCGCTGATTACATCATTGATGACATCACCAGCGTCCCTGCCCGCGTCCCTCCACAGGGCTCCGGTGGCGGAACGGCCCCTGTCTTTGCTGCTGAGCCCCCGGCCCCACACGGTGTAACCGGCACCACCCGAGGCCGCCATCACGTCACACCGCGGCGGTTGCGTCACAGCTGAAGTGGGGCCTCCCATCCGCCTGGGGGCGCTCTCAGCGCCGGGACGGCGCGGAAATGACGCTCGCGGGCGCCGCGGTACCGGCGGGGAGAGCGGCGGCGAGGCGGAGGGATGAACGCGCCCCCGGCCTTCGAGTCCTTCCTGCTCTTCGAGGGGGAGAAGAAGTGAGCGGGGCGGCGGGGAGGGGACACACCGGGGAACGGGGGGGTGGGGGGAGGGAGGGAGGGAGGGAGGGAGGGAGGGAGGGAGGGAGGGAGGGAGGGAGGGAGGGAGGTGGCCCGGGGGCCTCCCCCGCTCCCCCCCTTCGCTGCCCAGGCGGTGCTGTGACGGCGCTCTGTGCGTTCTCATCCAGGATCGCCATCAACAAGGACACGAAGGTGCCCAACGCTTGTCTGTTCACCATCAACAAGGAGGACCACACGCTGGGGAACATCATCAAGTCGTGAGCCAAGTTGGGGGGGGTGTGGGGGGGGAGTTGTTGGGTGGGTGGAGAAGGGGGGGGTATTGGGGTCGGGTGGGTTGTGTGTTGGGGGTGTTGAGGGGTTTCCCCCTCCTTTGGAAAGGTGCGATCGTGGGATCATAGAATCACAGGGGTTGGAAGGCACCTCCAGAGCTCATGGGGTCCAACCCCCTGCCAAAGCAGCTCCCCAGCTCATATTGCACAGGGCGGTGTCCAGACAGGGCTGGAATCTCTCCAGAGAAGGGGACTCCACACCCCCTGGGCAGCCTGTCCCAGGGCTCCCTCACCCTCACTGGGGAAAAGTTCTTCCTCTGCTCCAACTTGCAGCCATTGCCCCTTGTCCTGTCCCCACAGACACTGAAAAGGGGCTGGCCATTTTTCCCTGCATCCCATGCTTAAGATATTTATAAACATTAATAAGGTCCCCCTTAGTCTTCTCTTCTCCAGGCTGAACAGTCCCAGCTCACTCAGCCTTTCCTCACAGGGGAGATGCTCCAGGCCCTTCATCATCTCTGTAGCCTCCTCTGGACTCTCTCCAGGAGATCCCTGTCTGTTTTATCCCAGGGAGCCCAGCACTGGACACAACACTCCAGGTGGGGCGTGACCAGGGCAGAGCAGAGGGGAGGATCCCCTCCTGTGACCTGCTGGCCACACTCCTCTTGATGCCCCCCAGGATCCCATTGTCTCTCTCAGCCCCAGGGCACGCTGCTGGCTCATGGCCACCCTGTCCTCTACCAGGACCCCCAGGTCCTTCTCCACAAAGAGATAAGTCTCCACAAACCCATTCGTTCAGAGGTATGGCAGTAAAGCCCATTGAAGGTCTTTAGAGGGGTCTGGGCAGGCTGGATCCATGGGACGAGGTCACCAGGATGAGGTTCAAGGAAGCCAAGTGTAGAGAAGTCCTGTGCTTGGGATGTAACAACCCCGTGCAGCGCTACAGGCTTGGGGAAGAGTGGCTGGAGAGCTGCCTTGTGGTAGAGAAGGATGTGGGGGGGTTGTTGGTTGTCTGCAGGCTGCATATGAGCTGAGGTGGTTGATGGCATCTTGGGTTCTATCAGAACTGGTGTGGCCCAGTGTTGTGCCCCTGTTCTGGGCATTGGTCAGGTCACACCTGGAGTGCTGGGTCCAGTTCAGGGCTCCTCACCATCAGAAGGACATTGAGGTCCTGGAGCATGTCCAGAGAAGGGCAAACAGGCTGGGGAAGGGGCTGGAGGGCAAATCCTCTGAGGAGCGGCTGAGGAAGCTGGTGGTGTTCAGCCTGGAGAAGAGGAGACTGAGGGGAGACCTTATCCCCACCTACAACTACCTGAAAGGACATCATAGAGAGATGGAGGTTGGTCTCTTCACCCAAGCGACAGGTGATGGGATGAGGGGAATGGGGGGTGTCAGTGCAAACTGTTGCCATTCACACTGGGTCTCCCTCCAGCCCTGCTGCACTAGCTGCATTAACCACCAGCAGAGCGAGCTGGCAGCAGAGCCTTGTGGCTGTTTTGGGTTTTTTTTCCTCTTTTGGGTTTGTTTTTAAATCAGTTGGAAGCAGCAGCGCTGAGGTACCCACAGGCTGACCTCTTTCTTACCTCTGCCATCAGGGGCTCCAAAGAAGGTTTATCAGTATGGTGATAGGCACTTTCTAGGCATAAATATAACCTGTGCCAGGGCAGGCTCAGATCAGACATCAGGAAAAAATTCTTCCCCAAAAGGGTTCTCAAGCACTGGCACAGGCTGCCCAGGGAGGGAGGGAAGAGTCCCTGCCCCTGGCTGTGTTTGACAGGTAGATGAGGTGCTCAGGGATCTGGGTTAGTAGAGGATACGTGTGGTTGAGCTCGATGATCCTCAAGGTCTTTTTCAACCTTGTGATTCTGTAAACCCATGGCTGTTTAATGAATCATAAAGCCCACGTGGCTGCTCACTGCTGCTTCTCCTTTGCAGGCAGTTACTGAAAGACCCCCAGGTGTTATTTGCAGGGTACAAGGTCCCCCACCCCTTAGAACACAAAATTATCATCCGGGTCCAAACCACCCCTGACTACAGCCCCCAGGAAGCTTTCACCAATGCCATCACAGACTTGATCAGCGAGCTCTCACTCCTGGAGGAGAGGTTCAGGGTAAGTTTCTTCCTTTTTTTTATCTTTTCATGTATGTTTCTTAACTGCTCAGCACTGCTGCCAGGAACTTCAGCAAAGCCACACAGCGTTGGGTCAGTTGGCTCTTGCCAAGGCACAGCCCAGCCTGGCTGCCCTTCAGGGGGGTTTGCTTGCCAGCCAGGGTTCAGGGGGTGCTCTGTAATTCCCCTAAATGCTTTTCTCACAGTCTTATTAGGGTAGAAAACAATTTTCTTTTCTTTTTTTTTAAACAAGTTCCATTGATTCTGCTCAACCCTGCAGCTGGGTTTATTAGCCTCTGATTTTTTGAGACTTTATCTGCCTCAGACAAACCTGGGGCAGAGGAGTGGTGAGGGGGGCTGTGAATAGGATACTCCCTCTGATGAGATCTTTGATGCACTGGTAACAGCACACCCATTTTCTATGTACAACCTTAAGTAGCATTTTTCTAGAGGGGGTAGAGATTGCTGCTGCTGGCTTGCAGTTCTTGTGCTTCAAGACTCATACGGTTCTTTAACCTCCAGCTCAGACCCAGTTCTCATCTCACTAAGTATCTTTCTGTTTGCATTTACAGGTTGCTATCAAAGACAAACAAGAAGGAATCGAGTAGCATCACCCCTTTGAGGCAGACTGTAGCTGGAGGCAGAACAATGTGGCAGCTGAAGGCTGTAGTTAAACATCCCTGTCCCCTTCTGTTTCATTTTTGACAGCAGTAGCGACGGTTCAAGGGATACTTGAGACAGAGGCTTTGCCAAGAGGATAAATGTCTTGCTCTTGTTTGATGGATAAGTCATTAAAATGATTTCTACTTTTCTAATTGAAGCCTTAAGGCAAATGTTTGTACTGAGCTGGTGCTGTGTGTAATGTGGGTGGCACTTCCACCATGTGAAGCTGCTGGGGGGAGGGAAGTGGTTGATACCTGCACTCTCTGCTTTTCCTTCTCAAGAAGCCCAGGCACTGCCAAATGAATTGGTATTTTGTTTTATTAAGTGTCATTTCTATAAAACAAATGCACAAATTGTGAAAAATTACAGTAAAAGAAACCAGATGTTTACAGTGACTTGATGAGTTTAACAAACTCTTTACCTTTTTTTTTTTTAACTTTTTTTTTTCCTTTTGTGTCTCTTGCATGTAAATAGCTGGTCTAGAAAACTGTATGGTTACATGGGCAACAGTCACTAATACTGCACTATTCCAAAACACAGGAATGAAACTCTGGTACAAGGAACCTATGACTTCTTCCAAATTGCTGTTATGTTCACACTAGTTAGAACAACAAGGTAAGTGAAAGTAGGGTCTGATACCACGTTGTTTATTAGGACTTCAGCCAGCTGCTCTCCGTTGGCGTGAAGCTCCGGCCACTTGAGAATCTACGAGGAGAGGAGAGTTGGGGGAGGAAGGGAAGGGAAGGGTGGCATTTGCTCTGGAGTTGGAAGGGTGTTCAGCAGTGCAGGGCCTCTTTTGGGGACTGGGGGCTTTGTAGAACCTGCTCCCTGGGGAAGGGCTCTGCCCTGGCTGGGGGGATGCAGCTCTGATCCCCCTGCTCAAGGAGCGAGCTTTAATGATCAGGGATGTGATCAGAAAGGAAACAGTGAAAGCAGCTGGAACTGAGCGTTCAGCAAAGCTCATGGAACACTAGGTCACCTCCTACCTAGGGTTGGGCTGGTTCAGCCTGGAGAAGGCTCCAGGGTGATCTAATTATGGCCTAATTACAGCCTACCAATATTTAAAGGGTCCTACAGGGAAGTGGGAGAGGGACTGCACCAGGGAGTGCAGGGACAGGCTAAGGGGCAATGGCTTCAGCTGAAAGAGGGCAGGGTTAGCTGAGATGTTAGTGAGAAAGTCTTCACTCTGAGGGTGGGGAGGCTCTGGCACAGGGTGCCCAGAGAGGCTGTGGAAGCCCCATCCCTGGCAGTGTTCAAGGCTAGGTTGGATAGGGGGCTTTGGGCACCCTGGGCTAGTGAGGGTGTTCCTGCCCATGGCAGGGGGTTGGAACTAGATGGGCTTTGAGGTCCCTTCCAGCCCAAAGTGTTCTGTGATTCGAGGCCAGGTGCTGGAGTGTGTGTGATAGGCCTTTCAGGGCCTTCTCCTGCCAAGGGAACAGCACCTGCCCAAAGAGGGATCTCTCCAGATGCCAGGGAAATGCCAATTTGTAGTGTCAGGCTCTGTTTTAACCACCAGTTCCTTACAGGGGGCCGTTGTGCTAGCTGCCAGAAGGAAGGAGCAGACAGACTTGCTTTGCAGCTCCTCATTCCTGTCGCCTCTGGATATGGCTTTTAATGCTTGTGCGAGTTAGAGAAAGTAGCTGGCACAGTGTGGTGGAAATTTGCTGCCCAGGTGGAGGGAGGGAGGCCCAGCTCTCCCCCAAAGGGTGAGACAGACCTACCTGGGTGGGTGGGATCCTCTTGTCAGAGCGTTTTCCCTTTGCAGACCTCCATGCTGCTGTGTAGTTTGAGAGGTTGTACATCCACACGCTTCCATTCTCATCACCACAGAAGACGTAGTCTTTTGCTGGAAAACCAAGGGAAGAAGCTGGAGAACGAGCACAGAACCAAGTGTCTGTTCCATAAAGGACAGCTCAAGCCAGTGCTGTAGGATTTATTTGGGTGAAGACAGCCCATACCATCAGAATCCTGTTTGCAGCACAAATGCATTAATCCACCTCGCTCTGCAAAGAGTCAGGTCCTTGGAAGGTAAACTGGCTACCTTACTCTAGTACAGAGAAACTAGTGATAAATGTGTTGGGATTCCTTCCAACTGTTTGGATTTGGAAGATGGTGATCACATCAGGTTTCTTTCTTCCTTGTTAGTCTTTACAGCCAGCAGCCTGGGGTGTGGAGGTCCTACCCTCCCTTCAGAGGTGGTAAGCATTACAAGGGCTCAAGAGCAGCTACAGAGCTGAGCCCTCTGCTCCATGTGCTTCAGGGGCCTGTACAGGGAAGACTCTGTTGGTACAGTGCAGTTGGGGTAACGCTGCTAGCCTGAGCTGTTCCCGTGGCAGGGAATAGAGCAGCATTTACACATTATACAGCAGTGAGCCAAGGGCTCTTGTTGCTCACAGAGGGGAGACCAGACCCACTCTCACATGGGTACTTAAGTCCAGGCCTCTGCCTCCAATTACAGGCTTCTCCACCAGGTGCAAGGGGAGGCTAGCCCACTGGTCCCAGTAACTCTTGCTCTGTGCCACCATCCTTGTTGCTGTGACTGGTACGGCCTCTCTGCGTGCCCGAGGAAGGGTGCTGCCTACCTGGGCAGGTGCTGAGCGTCAGGTAGGACAGGTCTGTCATGGACCACTCCAGCTCCGCTAGAATAACGGCGGACAGTGTTCGCTGGCCTCCCTTCCCTTTCGTGTCGAAAGACCGACTCCAGCTCCATAAGTATATGCAACCAGGTTTAGAGCTCTTGGAAGCTGGGGACAGAAGAGGGGAGAGGCTGTGTCAGCTCCTGAGATGCCTTAAAACAACAGCCGGCCTCTGGCAAAGGTTGAGACCTGATACCAGCTGCTGCTCCTCCTTTACACCTCGTTTCAGGGCAAGCGGAGGAGGCAGAGGTATTTTCAGTCCCAGCCTACATGAACTGCAGAACAAGCACAAGCTACTCAGAAGGACCCAGCCCCTCTTTAAGTGCTCTCCCAAATGTGGGAGCCCCCAGTTTCCCCCTCCCCCCAAGAAAACTACTGCTGCTCCCAACCCTTGAGCAGAGAGCTTTCCTCCTTCCACTCTGGCTCTTGGGGAAGCTCCATCTGAGTTCCTGTTCTGCTCAGACAGGGGTTTGCACCTCTAGCCCAACATTTTAGGGAAAGATCAGTGACTCTGGGAGACAAGTCTGTTCTACATAGCCCCCAACAATGCAAGGAAGAGGTAGTCACACCCATGCAGTCCCTCTGCTCACCATGCTGGCTGCAGCCTGCCCCATGCTGAGGTGCCCGCCTGTTTTTCTGGATTAGGCTATTGTGCTTATACTCACTCACCAATGACATCATCATTGAGAAAAGCCAAGCCATCAACCCTGTGAGATGTTGTCAGGCTTCCATCCTCTCCAGGAAACTGGAATGTGGCTTCAGAAGGCCTAGAGTGGGAGAAGGATGAAACAAGTCAAGTCTTGAATAAGCAGCCGTAGAGAGCGCTCGGGTACAGAGCCCAGCAAGAGCCTTGGCCAAGCTCTGATGAATTCCCACTGGAGCTTATGCTCTGGGCCACCTGGGTTTATTCGTACAGCAGGAGCCTGTCTGCTTAAGAGACTGCTGGTTTACTTCATTTACTTCTGTAGGCCACAGGAGCAACATACATCAGCAGGGCAGGACCTCACTCGCTTCCTCCTTGTAATTTTTCCTGTGCTCCTTCAGAGTGCCAGTTTCCTGGGTAACCTCACATAGCAGCAGCAGGGCAGGCCTCACTCAGACTCCAACATGATCCAACAACTGGCACTCCCTTATGCTACTTCAGGATGAAATGCCTTCAGTCATAGAATCACGGAATGGCATGGGTTGGAAGGGTCCCCAAGGATCACAGAGCTCCAACCCCCTGCCACAGGCAGGGACACCAACCTCAGGCCTGACGCTATACAAGGTTGTCCAGGACCCCATCCAACACTTCTAGGGATGGGGCATCCACCCTATCTCTGGGCAACCTGTTCCAGCACCTCACCACTCCCTCTGTAAAAAAACTTCCCCCTAATATCTAATCTAAACCTTCCTTCCTTTAGCTTTAATCCATTCCCCTTGTCCTGCCAGTCTCTGCCCTTTGAACAAGCTGATTCCCCTCCTGTTTCTCTGCTCCCTTCAGGGACTGGAAGGCTGCAATGAGGTCCCCCTGCAGCCTTCTCTTCTCCAGGCTGAAGAAGTTTGAGGGTAGAGTATTACATCTGCCCTCCTTTAGCACTATGCCAGTGTTCCTCTCTTGCCACTATGGGGTGGGGAACACGTTTCAACCTCAGTAGGAGACGCTGCTTTTGCTCAGGCCACCTCAGTTACAAATAAAGCCTCTTCTAGTCCTACACCTTGTTATGGAAAGCACATGCAAGGCCCCAACTTTTTGTTCTCACCTGTTTTTTTGTTCTTTATCCAGTTTAATATTCCAGGCAAAGCAGCCTCCTTCACAGCCAGCCAGCAGGTACTGGTCTGGGCAGGTGGGGACCAGGGCAATCCGTAAGGGAATAGAGAGCACTTCCAGCACTAGCAGCTGGCTATAAAAACAAACAACACAAACACAAAAACAACAGGGAAAAAAGAGAACAAGCAGTTAAGTGATGCTGCAACATGATAGGTACAGGCTCCCAGACTGACCACATCTGGTTTTTGAACCTTTACCTTGCTTTGAAATTGTAGTCACAGTCTGGAATCCCAATATCCCAG
The DNA here is from genome assembly GCA_027925045.1 of Hypotaenidia okinawae. NCBI lineage: Eukaryota > Metazoa > Chordata > Aves > Gruiformes > Rallidae > Hypotaenidia > Hypotaenidia okinawae. The sequence continues at coordinate 3,656,448 of BSDF01000020.1, forward strand.
AGAGCGATTCGCTTGTCATAGGATGCAGCTGTGGGGGACAGAAGAGAAGCAGGTAGTGACACCACTGCTTATCTGGCTCTTCTCATGCTAGCTGGCAATTCCACCTGTGTCATAGGCCATGAGACTCTGAGCTTGTAGCATCAGAGAGCTCATTGAAGCACAGCAACAGTCACCGAGGTTCCTGGCTCAACACCACTTCACAGCCTTGTCAAAACACACACACACATTTTGCACTCTTACCCTGTGCTCTGAGAGGAGCAGAGAAAAGAAAGTTTGTTTCCCAGCAGCCATTGGCAAGTTGTGGCTTCATGAGGTCACTGATTAGTGCTCCTTTCAGCACGTGTTTCTGGTCATGGGTTCTAGCAGAAACTAAAATAGGAGCTCCAGCCTCTACTCTCAGGCAGACACCAGTTTACTCTGCCTATCCATGGCTTCCTGCATTCACAGCCCCAGCAGCTCCCATCAGGAAAGCTAGGTCCTGATGGGAAGCATGAAAGACACTCAACGTCTTTGCCCCCAAACTGATTATACTGACAGCAGAAACAATCCTGGAAGATTACTCAGAGTAATCTGGATCCTAATCAGATGGCATCCCTCAAAAGCAGAGTAAAGGGTTAGCACCCAGTCCCCAAACAGCCACACAAAGACTCTCACTTTACAACTATACATTTTTCTACACGATGTAAAGGGCCTTGCTGTGCACACCAGTACTTGGGTGTGCTGTCACCCTCCATATCCCCCTGGGCTTCTGCTTTCTGCACTTCTGAGCTTCTTGAACAGTATTCACTACAGATACCCATGGTTGAAAAAAATCTCCCCATTTAATGGTTCATGTAGCACTCTAACCACTCCAGGATGTGGGTTAACTGTAGGGAAGAGAAACAATGTGCTGAGGGGTGCAGGTGGGGTCCAAATGGCTTGGTAACAGGTTACTTTATAGTGCTGACAATGCAGCTGCAATTTGTAATAGGATGGTTCAGTGCCTACCAGTCCAAAAGCCTCACCAGACCCTACTGGGGTGAAGCTCTCTTCTGCAGCAGGACCTGAATCATTTCTGATGAGCCACATAACTCAAAAAAAAAAAAAAAAGATAAAAAAATCATTTATTCAAAAGCAATTAAGCATGTGGCATTGCTTGCTGGCAAAAATGAAACCAAACAGCCCATTTACACGCTGCATTGCCCCTGTTGCCATGCTTGAGGAGAGCCTTGCCCACTGACTGCTTGCTCCCTGGCAGCAGGCTGCCCTGGCCATCATTCTTCTTCCTCACCCCAGCGAAATGGATGCGCTGCTGGGCTGGTCTGTGGCTGGTACGTGCCTGACAGGCACACTGAGAGCTACAGAGGGTCAAAGAGGAGCTGCTGCCCCTCAGCTGAAGAGTCAGGCTCTGTGGCTGAGACAATCTGTGCCTTCTGTAGGTCAGTGCCACAGGGGACTAACCATACTCTCTCCTCAGCATCTGTCCATGCTTCCTGTACGCGTGCAAGGTCCCTGTAAGTACTCCTCTACCTGCACACACTTGCACTGGTGACAGTTCCCCTTGCTAAGGAAACACGGCCCTTTCTACGTCAGCCACCAACACCAGAGAGCTTCTGAACCAGAGACGTACTGAAGAGGTGAGTTTCTTGAGTTGGGCTGAAGCAGACGGTAGCAATGGGCTTTTTATGAGCCTTTATCTCTCCATAGCAGAAGTCAGCTGCCACGTGAATCAGTTTGATGATCCCTCTCCTCCCAGCAGCTGCCAAGATATTATGAGATTTTTTCCGACTGTTGCTGATGACCATTGTGAGGGTTGTCCATGCAACACTGAAAAACTCCTAAGAGAGAGAGAGACCCGAAGAACAGTGTGAAAGAGAACAGCCAGCAGGATGGCTGTCAGCTCAGAGATAAGACAACTATCACAGAGCTATTCAGGTGAAATGAGACACGACTGCTGGAGCTGGAGCATCGAATCTCAAAGCCAGAAGAACACAAACTATCAAAACAGGATGTTTATTCCTCTGCACTGTCAAGCAGCCTTAGCAGCCTGGATACACATGTCTGCCCACGGGAGGAGAAGAGAGGCAAACTCATCTTTAGAAGTAATAAAAACATAAATAAACCAAACCAGGCTTGCAAGTAAACAGCTCTTGCCATCCATCTCCAAGCTTTTAAGACCTGTCCACGCTAACACCTGAAACCCTTTTAGAACTCTTTATTAATATCTATTGTATATAAATGCAGGTAGTTATTAACAGATGTATATGGTGTTCCCATTCAATGCTTACTCTTCCCACTAGCAACCTACCTCTGTAGCCACCTTATACTTTTTCAGCACCGTTCCCGTCTCGCAATCAATCAGACAGACAGATTCCCCTCCACACGTTGCCACGGTTCTGGAGGAGCTCACAATGGGATCTGAAAGATGAAAAGAACAGGTGAGAAGCTCCCAGGTTCAGGGACAGCACATGAAGACTGCAGCTTATGACCGCCTCTGGTGCTCTCCCAGTCTCCTGTACTCAAAGTCAAAGTAAGACGTAAGCAAGTCTCTTCCTGGCAGTGGAGACTACAGCTTGAAGGAGCAGGGATCTAGCGCATGGAGTCCGCTGGGATTCCAGAGCCAGGTGGTTCTGGGAATCCTGCAAACCCTCTTTAAGAGCTCACCTTTCCTGGCTCCAGAGTCTAGCAATGGCTCGAAGACACAGGACCAGAGCTGCGTTTTAAAATCCTCGCGGCTGTTGCCTTTACTGTGACACTGAAGGAAATGCAGTGGCTCTGCACTCACATCCTCCTACAACAAACCATCCACATTTAGAAAATTCATTCCCCTGACAGCGGTTTGCTTGCGACTGCCTCTGACAGAACTCTCTACTGAACACAGCAATCTGAGTGAAAATGGGAGTATGTTTCAGCCCTTCTGTGCTAAGGGAGAGCAGGAGACTGAGGTGCCACCAATGCTCAAGACTCCTAAGCCAGCATGCAAGTGTTTAGAAAAGATGGGCCCAGCAGTGAACCCCATTTCCTGCGGCAGAGCAATGTGAAAAACCCTTTAGATTCCCACTGGTCTGAGCTGAGGGGGAAACACCTTTCCCCATGCAGCCATCAGTTTGACCTGAAAGCAAGTCAGTCCCATTTCTCAGAACAGGCTTTCAGTGCACCACCTCAGAACGTTGGTCCATCCATTGCCCGCAGGGAATTCACTGTCTCCAGGGGTGGCCTTCCCTCATGCCTCTGAGAGATTTAAAACAACAGAAAAACCCAAACAAAACCTGTAACATACAATGTATCTGGCCAATTATGAGCTCCAAAGTGTGTAGAGCTCTGATGAAACCTGAATGTGGCTCCTCCCACTAAACTAAGAGGCCAAAAGCCAGTCCCCCGGGGCTGACAATCATACCTTGCCCTTGGAGTTCTTCACTGGAGTCAAGCTAACAACTCCATTTTCCTGCTGCTCACTTTTCTGTTCCCCTGTCAGCTGGCTGGATCTTCTGTTGCTTTGCCCCTTGGGAGACTGCTCTCCATTCTTCTGTGTCCCTTCAGCTTCCTGTTCCGGGGTCGCCTCTTTGGCTGGCGGGTTTGATGTTCTTGGTTTATCAGGGGCTGGGTCATCCTGCACATGATTGGACTTCCTGGGATTTACTGCAGCTTCCTCCTCAGTGCTTGCCTGGGACTTGGACCTCTTGTTTCCAGACCTTGGTTTTGAATTACTTCTTTTCCTCTTGCTGGGTGTTACTGTCACCTAAAAGGCACGTTGCAGTTTCTGAAAAGGTTTCTAGCTTGTGCAGATGATTTGTAAGTCAGAGGTATTAATTATTCAAACACAAGTACTCTCCCATGGTTACAGAGTGGGTTTCAAGAATCAGACAGCCCAGATCAACAGAGTTCCTAGAGGCAGAAACTCACACAGCCAGCCTCCTCCTCATCTCCATTCCCTGACCCATTTACATATGATACAGAAAACCAAACCAGGTCCATGGGCCAAGGGGCTTCAGTCTGCTGCCACTTCCAAGAGGGCAAGTGCCATCAGTCTGGCCATGCATCAGCCCAGTCCCCTCACTAAAAACATCCCTTCCCCAAAGGAGAGGTGGAGTCAGTAGGGCTGTATTCATGGAATCTTCTGGGTCTCCTATAAGAATAGAAGCTCTCTCCTCTTGGAGAGCAACTCAACCCTCAACACTGCTGGGAGAGCTTTAATCTTGCTGTAAAAAGCAAGGCTCAGATGTAGAATCACGCTGGAGCCTGAGTCTGTCCCTGCAGTTACCAAAGAGTCAGAAATGTAAACTGACAAGTGCTACTGAATTTGTAAAAAATAAAAAAGGTCATTGTTAATGTAACTGGAAAAACTACATACCTGATCCACCTCCTCTGCAGCTTCCATGGGGCTTTCTGTACTTTCTTCTTCACTTTCATCTGTCTTTTCATCTGTTTCAGGATCTGTGTTTAACTCCAGACCCAGTGAACATGCCAGAAACTCTTCTGCAATCATTTTCACCTTAGAAGCAAATATGTGGCCATGTTTGGGTTTTTTTTAAATAAATTTAAAAAAAAGAGAGACAAAAAGTGACAGCAGTCAAACTCTGGGCTGTGATGACAAGAGCTGCTTGTCGTTACACAAGAGCTTTTAATATCTGTTTCCATTATTCTACGTTAATTTCACAAGTGATGGAGGAGTCCTCAGCTTCTCTGCTGACATTACATGACCCAAGAACTTCCCTTTGTTATAGACATCCAGGGTTCCCATTTGCAAGGGCAACAGCAGAGCAATGAAACAAGACAAAGGAGAGATGGAAGCCTCCACTGCACAATTGAAACGTGTGTTACAAACTATACGATCTCTTTCTGCACTGCAAGCAACTAGTTTTGTCATCATCTTTTCTCTGTCCATACAGCTTCCATCAAGACTGAAGGTTGGCATTAAGAGTTATTTGCAAATCATGGAGTATTAAGGATACTGCAGACTTTTTAATTAGCACAATTATTGCTTGTGAAATTAAAACCTTCACATGTTTAATGACACCCGTTGCAACCTGGTGTATGTTTAGTCCTCCTGCAACTGCTTAACAAGGCAGTGAAGAAACCAGAAAAAGTGATACCACCTGTCTGCAGGAGCCCCAATAGCCAGAACCCAAACCCACAGAGCATTCCCCTCCCATCTGTCCAGCATCAGGCTGCAGAGCCCTTGCCTGAAGGGCAGGAGGGTGAGTGAAGGGTAACCTACCCGCCAGCGGGTGAATTCACTCAGTGAGCTGGGCCCATGCACAACGTTGGTTTGTACTGACTTGAGGAACTTTTTCCTGATGGACTTCACCTGCTCAGCTGTGTGCTTCTCAGGAAGTTGGTCACGGAAGAATTTTTCCCAGTGAGCTAACCTAGGAAGAAAGACTGAGTCCAGTCAAGACCACTAGAGAAAACCAGAGCAGAGAAGCACACGAGCACTTGTGAAAGCATTTCAGGAGCTGTGGACCCTGAGGCTCTGCTAGCTACGTGATGGCACTGCTTCCATTTACTTCACCAGTGTTCAAACCACCACTTCAGCTGGCAAGAAACCCAATTCCTCTGAGTGTGGCAAGCACTGTCAACACAGACCCAGAGCAATGCCTGACTTCACGCCTCTGTATCCATGGCAAATGGTCCTAAGGAGCCTTACCCTGTGCCTTACTAACAGGGAGTACCTGACAGGTAATTAATTTATTCTAACAGGCCCAGGATAATGGGGGTGCCCAAGATTTCTTGTAGTTGAAGTGTGTGCATGAGCAGGAATGGTGCAAGTCATCCCCATTTATACAGACACCTTGACCCCAAAAGGCTTTTGAGCTGTGGGCACACTCATGCAGACACTCACCTAGCAGCCCAGTTTCCCACCTGAGAGTTTCTGGTGGGCACCTGTAACCATTTGGACCCAAAAGACACTTTACATTTGGATACAGCAGTAAGAACTGGGCGGCCAGGTACAAAGAACACCATCAGGGAGAGGTGTCTGGGGCACAGATACCAGCAGAAGAACAGAACAGCACAGGGGAGCATTTGGTGTCTCATTAAACAGCCAACTGTGCCTGGCTGTCTGGAAGATAAGAGGCTGAACAGCACCCACCAAGACTCTTTGAGGTATAAGGTATTACACAGGTAACAGCACAATAAGCCATCCCAGTCTTCAGTACTTGATCTCTCCACCACTGCTACATGGAATGAATTATTAAGATCAACTAAGTAGCATCCAAATGGCAAGACAGTCCTGCACAAAACCCCCTCCTTTTTTCACTGTTGCTCAAGATCACAACATGCTTCATGGGGACAATCTGCCAGGAGCTAAACTGTGTAAGTAAATGAGTGAAAATACAGTTCTGAACATGCACAGCTGAAGAAGAAAGAACAAATCTGCATTCCCAGTTTATATGCTGAAAAAAGATTATCCTGAGCTTGGTTTTGTGCTCCTCATTTCTGGGGCCAGGACAGTAACACCAATTAGATGGGGAGGTGCATGCAGCTGTCAATGTCAGCACCAGGCTTCTCCCATTTCTGGAAGATGATTGGAATGACCTGAAAAATTAGAGGGTCAGGCACAGACCACGTTGGCCCTGCTCCTGTGATTTAAACCAAAGACAGAAGTTGGCTATCCAGAAGAGGCAGAGCAAATTCAAGCAGTGACCATAGAAGGCAGCAAGAAGACTTTCACTAGGTGGCCCGTGCTGCAGGCTGTGCTCAGATCAGACCAGAATTACAGTTGACCACTTGACACTTGTTTGCCATCAAGCTGAGCACTGTATTTAGTTACTCCTCAGGTGCTTAGAGGTTGAGAAAACACCCCACATCTTACCTTGCTGGTGAGCTTACGACTGTTGACACGCCTGACATGATTAGCCAGCTTGGTTATATCCTTGCCATTGAGGAGCCGAAGATTTTGCAAAAGAAACATGACCTTGTAGTCATCATTGAGCTAGAAAGAGAAGACATGAGAGTTACAGAAACTACACATGGTACTTGTTTAGCTTTAGTACTTTATTAAAATGCAGTCAATTTCTCAGCATTTCTGACTTGCATATCACCTCGCAGCTGTAAATTACCATTGTCTGAGGAGTCAGGGTGTCACGCTGCAGACCTGGCTCACACTCAGGCAGTACTGACATCCAACACAAGGTGGTGGTGGTGTAACCGGACTCATCTGCTGCTTGGGCACTCTGCATCCTGTAGCTGGGCATTTAACCCAGAGCAAGGGCTGCCTCCACAGAGGATACCCGCAGGGCTCCTTCGGGTCAGGTGCGTTTTAAGTGAGACCAGTTCCCCTGTCCGGTTTACCACACAGCCATACATACCCTTCTGCCAGAATGATAGCAAATAACCACCTGGGGATGGCAACGGTGGCTGATACCAGTTTAAAGCCCAAGAAAAATTACAGCTTTGGATACTTAAACTGTACAGTTGGCAGATCCTCTTGGGAAGAGTCAGAAAACCTAAACCAAGCTCATCACCCAGTTTCAGCCATCATCAGAGGAGCAACTCCACTCTTGCAGAGCACATGGAGCACCAGAACTAACATACAAGGACACTTCTATGCAGTCATGACATTTTAAACAAGTGTGAGCACAAGATACCCTGCCTGATATGCTGCCTAAAACGGGACCCTGCCCTGGAGAATCAGGAGTTGAAGATAGCCAGAGTTTAACAGCTCTGTGGTTTTTGGCAAGTCACTTCTGTAGATGGGGAAACAGCAGCACAAACTGGCAAAGGGGCACAAAAACACAGACTGCTTTCTGGGGTGCCCTAACACAGGCTGCCCAAGAGCAATGCATAAGAACCAGGCATAACTACTGCTCCTTTCCCCCTCTGTTTAATGCTTAGCTTGTAAGGGTGGGAGGTAACTCACTGTCAAGTACACATTGTTCTCATAGGTTAGCTCCTCCAGGAGAGGGAACTGTTTCAGAGCGGTTACATCTTTCAGCTTGTTGTTGTTGCAGTTGAGGACACGCAGATCAGGCAGGGTTAGACTGTTGGGAAACTTGTCCAGCAAATTATCAGAGAGATCTAGTTTCTGCAGATGCCTCAGACGGGAAAACAAACGTGGGTCTAAGTCTCCAGTCTTCAATTGCAGCTTGGACAGGCTGAAAACAGAAGAGAACATGAACTATCTGTGTCTCCTTGGGATAAAAAAACCCAAGTGCTGACTTTCTCAGGATACAAGTTCCCACCTGGTGGCACCTCATAGTCCAGCACAGCTCACAGGGCCAAATAACCAAACCTGCTTCTTCTCTGCAGCATCCTGGACTGCAAGCACACACACAGGGACAAGATGCCATCGTGTCAGAGCTACGGACACCATCACAGAATCCCTGACTGGTCTGGGTTGGAAGGGACCCCAAGGATCACAGAGCTCCAACCTCCTGCCACAGGCAGGGACACCAACCTCCAGGCCTGGAGCTACACAAGGTTGCCCAGGGCCCCAGCCAACCTGGCCTTGAACGTCCCCAGGGATGGGGCATCCACCCCATCTCTGGGCAACCTGTTCCAGCACCTCACCACTCCCTCTGTAAAAAAACTTCCCCCTAATATCTAATCTAACCCTTCCCTCCTTCAGCTTCAATCCATTCCCCCTTGTCCTGACAAGGGCAAGTCTACCAAAGTATTTGCAGTGTAATTAACCTGTGATCTGGATAAAGCTCCTATGGATGCCAGAGCTGGCTGCAAGCCGTGGATCACCAGAAAAGCTCTTGTTCATAGAAAAGATTACTACACCCCTGACAATTTTGGTATTTTATTCCTTTGCAACTTAAATTCAATCAAACAAGGCACTTACTCACTACACCATCAGTCTATTCTGTCCACAGAATGCACCAGAATCATTATTTCACTCATTTTTATGAAATCACCATCTCAGAGCTGGTATAAGCAATGTTAAAACCATGTTGACTCCAAAAGGCTGGTCCTGTCCCCCCTCACTCCATGCCCACACTTGCATTCACAAAAGGATGTGGCAAATTGGATCAGTTTGCTGACTGGGATCAAAACTTTCCTTCTCTGTGTTATAAGTTAAGTTTGGGCCAAGTGCAGAGTACATCCCCAAGTAATTTGATTGTTTTCAAAGAACTAACCACAAAAAAAGGTGCTGTTCCTATTTTTTTACAGTGGATTTTGCCCCCAAAAAAAACCCTTCCAATGGCAAATATGGAAATCTACTTAAGAAAAATCCCCAAATACCACCAAAACAGAAGAATTCTGTCCTGAAAGAGGAAGTCATGCAATATTTATGAAGGGAAAAATAAACAAACACCCCTCCTCTGCAAGAGAGTGAAAACTACATATTATAAGAAGGGTCATTTAGGTTTGATTAGATCATTTAATTGAGCTCCAAAGGGAGCTTCTAGTCCTGGCAGCCAACATCTCTTGAGGACATGAGCCTATGTTCCTTTAACAAACTGAATCTCTGTCTGTAATGATTAGTAAAAGATGGCTTTCTAAATATAAATGAAGAGTGAATAAACGAGGTAGGTAACATTAGGAAGCAAGACCACTTCTCCTTCGCTCGTTACCTCAGCAGCCTAACCAGCCAGTGAAAGCATGCAAGAAGTGCCTGTAAAGCTGAGTGTGCCTCTGGTGTCATTTTGGGGAGAAACTCAGCAGAGTGTGCCTCTGATGGACTTTCTGAAATACAAACCTTCACCATCACAACAGGAAGCTGCAAGGCAAAAGCCACAGCCTAGAAATTCACTACATACATCACTCTTACCCAGACTACTGCAGCCTATACTCTTCAGATGTTTTGAATTTCTCTCTAAAATATGATCCTTTTAGCACAAGACACAGTAACAGAAATAACTGAGCACATATGAAACCCAAAACTCTTACATCAGCAACAAAAACAACCAGGGTGCCAGCCAGAAATTGGCTAGCTGACTCCCTTGGATTGACCAGTTCTGGAATAGTGAAATTCCACTGCATGAAACATTTGGAAACACAGGTATTTTCAATGACCTCTTTAAGGAGAAGAGCAACTAAACTGGTTTTAGTGGGTTTTTTAGTGTGTTGGAGTTTATTTTGCCTCTCTGCAGTGTTTGAGGTACTAATGTAACTGGATTTAGAGGAGATAGAAAGTGATGGAGGGAGAGGAAATAATGCCAAAAATATTTTAAAAGCCTCCTAAAATCCAGATCAGGAGAGATTCTCTTATGTTAAGCGATTACCAGGAAAGACAGAAGTGTTTTGGGGGTAGGAAGTGTATCTTAGGGTGAGGAAATCAGGATCCAGCCTTAATCAGTTTCACAGGAAGATGGTGGCAGCACATATAAAATATAAACAGTGAAAGGGGTGGTGAGTGCTGATAACCTGTCTAGTCAGTGCAGTTCCACCAGCGCTTGCTGTTCCTGCATTGAGAATGCCACCTCCTGTTCTGTATCTGTGTCTCTGTCTGCAGTAAGGAAGCTCAGGGGAAGAAAGACAAAGAAAGGGATCACCCAGGCTGAATTCAGCTGTGATATTCTGGACTGTCTGCACTTACTTCAGCGTCTCGATCTTCCGGAGCCTCGTAGATCTTGGAACTGCTCTTTCCAAAAGAAGTTCTGTAGTAATTTTTGACATTTTTAATCTCCACCCCTCTGCTGGAATCACTCATCAGTCAGCTGTAGGATCTCTCCTTGTACCCTTCCTGGTAAAACAAACAGGAGTAAGAGGAAGACCTTTCAACTGGCTCCAAAAGGAGGGGGCAGGGGAGAATTAAAGTTATGAGGTTAGCTACTGACTCTGCTGATGTGATTGAAGTCACCTTTTTTTACATGGCTGAAGTTAAGATACCAAAGATGGTTATTAAGCTGGGAACATGCTCCCAACACACCGACCCAACCCAGCTCCAAAACAACAGCCATATGTCCCTTGGCTATTAAAACAACAGACTTGCTGCAGGTGAAAGCTGTCCATGGGGTGATGGCACTCAGGACTAGGGCAGTCTCCCAGTTACCTGCTTGTTCCTCTCCTGAGCAACAGGGCTCTGCTCCAAAAACTCAGACATGCTTTCAAATAAACAGCAAGAAAAAATACACCTGTTGTGAATATCTTCCCCCCAAGGAAATGACAGGGTGTGCTCACTGGCCTGACCAGATGGATGAACTCCTGCCTGACAACTTCTGAAATCCCTAAAATGTTGGAAAACTGTATTAATTTTTAAAATTCAATTGGTTAATTAAAACTTAATTACCAGAAATGTAAACATCCACTGACCAGTAACATAATTTCCTTACCAAGGAAAAAAAAAATCCACAACATTCTGTATGTTATTGGTAATTAACAGCCATTTGCACATGTTGTTGTGGATAGGATAGTACACGTGCACACAGGGATACACCAATGTTTACAGTAACAATACTGATAGGGCCAAAGCAGCTTCATGAAAATACTGGTTCATGGCTTTCCACTCTTTCTGATACAAATTCCAAGAGAGAGAAATAAGAGAGAAAAGAGCTCGGAGGCCAGGCTTGCTTCTGTCTTTTTGTGTTAGTCTCACCACCACCTAAATGCCACTCCAGTGAATCGTGCTGAACTCATGAGGTCCTAAAGCTGTCCTTAGGCTTGCCTTCAGCACCATAGCATCCCCACAGCACCTGGACCACTGGGTTGGATGAGCAACAGGGCATTGCCTTGTTAACATGTGTAAGGAAGGGAAATCAGAATCACAGAATTGTGGGGTTGGAAGGGACCTCCAGAGCCCATCGAGTCCAACCCCCTGCCAAAGCAGGGTCCCTAGGACAGGTCACACAGGTTGGTGTCCAGATGAGGCTGGAATATCTGCAGAGAAGGAGACTCCACACCCCCTGGGCAGCCTGTCCCAAGGCTCCCTCACCCGGAAGAAGTTCTCTGGCAGATTGGTGTAGAACTCCCTGTGCTCCAACTTGAAGCCACTGCCCTCCATATGTGGAATATTTTGTACCAGCATAAAGAACACTGAGCCTAAAAAACAGCTTGAAGAGCAGCTGTTAAGGGTTTGACCCTTCAGGTGGCAGGGCTGACACCGAAAGCCAAACCCCAGGATCAGGCCGTTACCTGAAGAACCCATTACACCTCCCCAAGCTCTAGACCCTCTAAGAAAAATTAGGCACGGATGGCTGCAGGTGTTTCCATCACCCTCTTTTTGACCTCACCAACACCTCAGCCCGGCCACACGACCTATGGTACTTCGGGAGCTCCAGGCAAACCCGCAACACAGCGCGGCCCCATCACCACACCACGGGTGACACTGCAGAAGACGCCTTCAACTGCCCCAGGCCTGCGGAGCCCCATTCCTAGCTGAACTGGGAACCGCTACCAGCGGCGGCCATAGGCCCTCCTCCAGCCCCACAACAGCACCTCCCGGGTCGGCGATGCTACAGCCGGGCGCCGGCTCAGGCCAGGCGAAAGGGAGAGATTAAAACCAACCGAGCTTTAACTTCCCCGCGCCGGCTGGGCCACGGCTTCAGTCACACCGAGGCCAGCCCAGCTCACCCGGCGCTGCCCGACATCCGCAGCACTCGGGGTGCCAACGCCACCAGCGGCCTGCAGCCCACCCAGGGGCGGCTTAACGGGTGCGAAGCGGTTCCCGGCGGCCCTCCGGGCCGCGGCAGTCCCGAAGCCGTGCCCGGGCCGCGGGGCAACCGGCCACTGGGCGCAGGCCGCGGCGCCGCCCGCGGGTAGGGACGGCGGCGCCTGGCTTGGAGCCGAGGAGGCCAGGTAAGACCCTGGACCGGGGCTGCCGCCTCACGCCGCCCCCGCGCGGCGCTTTCTAACCGGAGCCCGGGGCGAGGGCCGATGCCGGCCGCAGGCTGAGGCGCCCCGGCGGAGTGCGCCCTGGGCAGCGGGACTGCAACTCCCAGCAGCCCCCGCGGCGCCGAGCAGCGATGCGGGGCCCGGCCACGCCGCGGGGGCTGCTGGATGAGAGAGTCCGCGATCCCACCCCCGCTCATCCCGCCGGCCGGCCGCGCAGCCTGCGCCGAGCCCGTCTCCCCCCGCTGCCGCCCCGGCCTCGCCTCCCCCATCGCTGCCCTCACCTGGAAGCGGGTCGGGCCGCGGCGGCGGGAGGGGAGGAGAAAGAGGACGCGGGGAGGGAGGAAGGAAGGAAAGAAGGAAGGAAGGAAGGCCGTATCCTCAGCGGAGCCGGCGGCGATGGAGGCGGCGGGCAGCGGCGGAGGGCCGGGCTGCGGCTGCAAGGGGATCCGCTCCTGCCTGCTCTGCGAGGGGCCCGCGCAGGCCGCTCCGCCCCCGCAGGTACCGGGGAGGGGGCGGCGGGGCGGGGCCGGCGGCGGGGCGGGGCCGGGACGGCGGGAGGAGGGGGCGGGGGGCGCCTGCCATGTTCCCCTCAGGGCGGGCCTGGCGGGCGGGGGCCGCGGGGAGGCCGCGATGTCTCTACACCGAGAGGGCCTGGGAGAGGGTGCGGGGGGACACCCCTGCCTCAATGGCGGGAGAGGGTCCGCTCCCCGGGGGTCGCAGGGCCCCGATCGAGAGCCCAGGCTGGGGACAAAGCAGCATCCCGGGGGCTTTGCCTCAGCACCGGCAGCCTCAAACGCCCCAGGAGCCCCTTGCCTGAGATCCAGGAGCCAAGACAAGGCGCGTTACCCACCACTTGGCCTGTCGGCCTCGGCAGTTTTTATCAACTTTCTTCATTCAACATTTATTGCTATGACAAACCATATCTCTAGAGCCGGGCTGAGAACACCGACCATTAATCTCCTCATATGCTTGGCACTTCTTCCCTACCATTGCAGGGTAAAGCCATTAGAAGGGAAGGGAAGCGGCTTCAAGCAGGCAGTACAGTGATGCTGGAGCTGTAATAAAAAGCAGGGAAGAGTTGTTCCCCAAAAGCAGCTGTAAAATTCCTCATCTCCCCGTGAATCCCATACAGACAGCTTTCATGCTGCGGCGTCAAGGTTGCAGGGGTAAATCATGCAAATACTTTATCGTGATGTTTCCCCCACACGGTGCCTTTTTTCTTCTTCATTGTTATTTCCACAGGTAGAAGATAATTTTACTTACTGTCCAGCAACAGGCCTAGCGAAAGGAAACGAGGGCTTAGAATTTGCTGGCTGGACATTTCCATTTCCAGGGGTGTTTCTGATGGAGGAGTTCATTAGTGAAGATGAAGAATCAGAGATAGTTGAGCTGATGGATCAGGATGACTGGAAACCATCACAGTCTGGCCGAAAGAAACAGGTTTGGCTTAAGAAGCACATAGATCCTTCTGGAAAAGGAAAGCTCTTTTCAGTTAAAACCCAGAGCATTTACACGATGCAGTAAATGTTTTTCTTCAGAAACTTTTCCTGAAATCAGTTGCAAGAATTACTTGTAATTAAAGTCAACTTCTTGCAAAACTGTACAGTAGCAGTAACAAATCCTACCTGATGGTGCATGTGCAGGCATTGATGTTCACACAGTCTCCATGGGAAAGAACTGGGTGTTTTGGGGTTTGGTTTTACTTTACAGATGAGAAATTGAATTCCAGCGAGATTACTGTTGCTTCACTGAGTCCTTTTGTATCCCAGTGGCACTGGAAGAGAACTCAAAAGGCTTGATCATGGGCCCTGTAGGGATCACAGCCTCTCCAAAAAGACTTTTCTGACAGATTCCTTCCAGAGTATTCCTTAATACTAGCTTTTCCCCTCTTTTCTTACAACAGGACTATGGACCCAAAGTGAACTTCAAGAAACAAAGGATGAAAGCCGGCAGCTTTACCGGTTTGCCAAGTTTTAGTAAGAAGATCGTGGCACAGATGAAGGCCTGCTCTGTACTGGGTGGTTTCTTACCTGTTGAACAGTGTAATCTGGACTACATGCCAGAAAGAGGTTCTGCCATCGACCCGCATTTTGATGACTGGTGGCTTTGGGGAGAGCGCCTGGTGAGCTTAAACTTGCTCTCAAAAACCGTGCTATCCATGTCTTGTGATTCCGAGGACAGGATCCAATTATTTCCCACTTCCAGTCAAGAAAACGGGGAATTAAACCCCCCTGGGTCTTTTACACAGACGTCAGCATGCAAAACTTCAAGCATAGAGGGAGTCAAGTGCATTTTCTCCCCGAGGCTTGTTCCAAGCAAAGAGGTGACTGTCGCCATTCACTTACCTCGCAGGTCTCTGGTGGTGCTGTACGGTGACGCACGGTACAAGTGGAAACACGCGATTCACCGCCAGCATATAGAGCACCGCCGAGTCTGTGTCACGTTCAGGGAGCTGTCTGCAGAGTTCAGCACTGGAGGAAGGCATGAGGAGCTGGGTAAAGAACTGCTAGAAATAGCCCTTTCGTTTCAGGGCAGACCAGTGTGATCTGCAAGAGGAACCCAGCACTGCAACTCCTTAGGAAACTTGGAAAATAAAGGACAGAGTTTGTACAACTGGGTTTATTTCTGAAGTGTGTGTAAGGAGCGGTGTGTGTACAGAGATAAAAGCTCAATCAAGTGGAAGTTTAACAAACTGAAATAAGAGAGTGCAAGGAAGGGGGTGGGCTGCTTGTTTCTTTGAAGAAGGTCCTGCAATGGGAGCTTTTAGGCCAAAGTCAGCAACCAGCTCTTGTATTCATGAGTTGTATTGTCACAAAATGCTGAAAGCAAACGGCCAGTTCTTAAACACTTAAACCAAGAAAGAAATTTAGATTCATTAAACTGAGCCATTCATCAAACAGCCCTTGGTACAGATTCAGGCCAAGCCCTGCAGCAGATTTTACCCTGTACTGGCCTGTACTGGGTTCTGTTGTACTGCTTTTAGTGTTGTGCTGTGCTGTAGGGACACAGCCATCTCTCACCCACTTCAGATAGCTCCTTCAGAGATCAGCTCTCATGGGGAGGAGGGTAGGCAAGTGTCTCTCCATAGACAGTACAACACACTGAGAACTAATTAAAGTAATTATCCTTTGCTGAAGATTCATGCTCTAAAGGTGAGGATTAATCATAAATACACTGTGTGACCTATATCTTTTGGGACCAAAGAGCAGCATTTGCAGAGGGCCGATGCAGACTCTTCTGCAGAGACAGCTTGAGCAGAGTTCAGACCAAAGACTTGCACAGACCATGTTATTTTCTGATCATTTGTCATCTCTGAACCCTGCTGTCAGCTCCCAGTAGCAAGAGCCTGGTTTTGGGAATAAGCTGGGCAACAGACTGCAACCCTGGCGGCTATCATTTTTTTTCTTGGCACCTCCAGCAGTCAGGTTTGAATCATGCCTCGTACCTAAGATTCAAGTAGTCATTTGTACCAGAAGCTGATTTGAGACCATCTGTCTGCTCTGAACAAACTCCTGTGCTCTGGAAAATGAAGTTGTGCTGTGGAAGAAGTGTGATCCTTTAATAAACACAATTGTGGCGTCAGCCCAGTCACACCTGCAGCAGTAAAACCCTTTGCAGTGCTGCCTGGTTTGACCTGGTGAGGAGAAGGGAGACACTGACACACAGGATCTCAGGTGAATTCTGCCCCAGAAGCACTTCCCTGGCACAATGCAGAGGTTTTACTGTAGAGCAACACACTCCTGCTGCAAACACTGCACCCCACATTGGGCACTGCTGGGGAGGGAGCTCTTCACCCCACACAACAGTTATTAGCAATCAGTTGGATGAATCAGGTTATTTTTTTAAGCTAACAGATACAACACCAGTCCTTTGTGGCTGCCATGAACCAGTTTCAGTTTAGCCCAGTTTTAAAACAGATGTGGACGTCGATGCTGTAATTCCAACAGGGACACACGAGCAGGGCTCCAACGGGCCCCCAAACTCCCAACAAAACCTCCACCCAACAGGCTGGTGAGCGTTCCCTACATGCTGCAGCAGCGTTTTCAGCAATCACAGCATGCCCTCTCAGGGCAGCCAGTCACTGCGAATGCAGGCAGGCCACGCGTGCTCGCAGCGGGCTTTATCCCAGGAAATACTTCATAGGCTGCAACTTCCCCAGCCCACTCCCAAAACCAGGGCCTTGTGCTCTCCAAACAGCGGTTTCTAACCCTTTTCCTGGCAGCCTGGTGTGATCAGCACCGTGCCACGGCTGCCCACAGCATTCACAGAGGTCCCCAGGCCAGCTCCTGGAGCTGCTGGCGGAGCAGAGGATATTCGTCCGAGCAGGAGAATGCAGCCAGCAGCCCGCTGGGGCTCGGCACAAAGCTCTGCTACAGGAGGAAACCCAGGACAGGCTTTCACAGATAAAGCAAGGTTGAACCCACATCCTCACCACCCTTTCAGCCTCTCCAGCAATCTGCTCTTTGCTCAGCAAACCACGGTGGCAGCCAAGTATTCCCATTAACGTTTGGCCCTTACTTCCAGTGCTCCCTTGTAGATGTATGTTGTTGCTCTTCGGTCTGGTAAAACACTTTCTGTGTGTGTACCTGCTGTTTCATCCTCTTTGCAGTGAAAGCAGATGATGGGTCCTGATGAATCAGTGTGCCACAGGAACAAGATAAACAGTATTAGCTCATTTTGTGCTCTGCATTTGTTAGATGGGTTTTTCTGCCTCCATCAAACTATAGGGGAAGCTGCTGTTCTTGCCAGAAAAATGCAGCTCTTCCAAGTTGGTAACTTAAATTTTAAAAAATGGAAATAATTATATTCAGAGCCAAAAATTGAGGTCTAGGTACTTATGAAGTCCAAAATTCAATCTAGTCACTAGACAGTCATTGCTATGTCTATCTTTTGACATTTTTCACCTGTTGAGCAGTCTCTCAGGCATGACCTTGGACCAAAATGCAATTACACACCCATTGGGTCTGTATCTTTACAGGACTTTTATGTGCATTCTCTCAAAAAAAACCACCCCAAACTAGAACTGCCAAAAAAACCACCCCAAACTAGAACTGCAGTGGTGCAGAACATCTACAATGGGTTTGGACTGTCAAATACAGAAATCAGAGAAAAGCATAGAAAGGTTTTAATCTTAATTAATTAGCTCTTAAAAGTAACTTTGGCCCCTATGCTACTATTATTAATGTAAGAGAAGCTTTAATGGTCTTCACGCTAGGGGAGTTCTTATCACAGCCATTTATCTTTTTAACTGAGATTAGTGCTTGTAGAACACACACCAAGAACCAGGCCCTTGTTAAAAGGAAGCACATCTCCTAGTTGTGTATTTTAAAAGAAGGGTAACATCTGACCAAGCTTTAAAAAAAAAAAGAAATATAAAAAAAGGCAAAGCCCAAGTTAACCCATAGAGGATGCTGGAGGACTTGAGCTGAAAAAAATCAGTCTGAAATCAGCAAGAGGCGTAAAACTTAGCAAGTTTATCCAGCTTCTCTCACGCGGCTGGATGATAACAGAGATTAATATGTTGTTCTACAGTGCATATTGTGCATGCAGAGATAAAACAAGAATAGGCAAAGCTAAAATGCAGGTGTTTTTTCCCCTCCTAGCACTTAGTGCTCGTTGTTGCTCTAACCCTGGGCAGAAGGTAAGCTCCCAGTCCTGCACACAGGAGGAATGCTTTCCCAATTCAGCTGGTCAGTAATTACTGAAACTGCTTTGTTTGACATGGGTGCAGCGGGGAGAGCCTGGAGAAGTTAATCAGAAAATCACCACGCTGGCCCGGTTGTGCCAGGATCTGAATCTGAGGTTGCAGCTTGAGGAAGCTGTCTTAAAAGTAGATGCAACAAGATTTAGAAGATAACGAAGCTGCAGCAGCAGGGAAACTTGGAGGCCTCTTGTTTGGTTTAAGGCAGGGAAAGAAGCGAAAGGACGTTATGAAATCCTAAGGAAAGGCAAGAGGAGGATGTGAAGTATGAGCAACAAGTCTTGCAGCTGGACAGGCACCCTGCACCACCATCCCCATGGCAAACTGGGATTGCCTGTCCCAGGTCAGAGAACCAAAGGATGTTCGCCCTGCAGCTGCACCCACCAGCTCTCTATAAACACTTCCACATAGCTGAGCGCTTACCGCAGAGCGTGCTCCACCCGGGGATCTCACAGTATCGCTTTCATCCCTCACGTGGGTCAGGACAGTCAAATCCAACATCTACTCCATCTCCCCTGGTCACAAAGCCTCACTGAGAGTCACACATCTATGGAAACAACGGGGCAGCAGCTTACCAGAGCCAGGGCTGCTTCAGGGCAGTGTTAAAAATAGGGAGCTCACAGACTAAGAGCTGCCACAAACCACAGCAAAGGGAGAACCTGATACTGCTCTGGCTCTGACAGCTCCCTCCAGCTCGCATTCATGCCCGGTCTTGACTCCTGCTAATGAGGGAAGGAAAGAGAGAGAGAAGAGTCACCTCCTAAACCAAGGCAGGTGCCCTAGAATGATATGGAACAGGGCTGTATGTCTGTCTCGACAGCTTCTTCCCCACTTTAGGGAGGGTCTTTCCAGTGCTGGAGCCTGCAGATGTATTTTTCTGCCAGGCAAAACCATCCACAGGAAGTCTGAAACAGGACTCAGGACTCTGGAGCGGGATCGTGGCTGTCCCCTGCAGCACACCAAGGCAAACCCCACTGCAGAAACTGGGGAGATGGCTCAAACACAGCAATAGCTGTCCAGAGACCTACAGCCCAAGAGAGCTGAGAATTAGAGCAACAGCCACCCCACCCCAGGGCCTGAGGCTGGGTCAGAAAACTCACACACATCAGGCGAGATCCTTGCCACACATCCCAGCCCGAGGGTAGGGTCCTGGGGAGCAGCATCCCTGTGCAGGAACCGCAGGAGTGGAGCCACACAAAGCCTGGCACACCGCAGGAATGAGAGGAGCACATGGCAGACGTGGCCAGGCACCAGCTGTCACACAGCACACTGTCAGCCTCACTGGGACACCAGCAACTGTGTGGAAAGCCAGGCATCTCCACACTTGACTGATGGATATCCTGCTGCCAGCCATGGGGGCAGCAGCAGAAGCAAGGAGGATTTTCTGGTGCTGCAGCACAGAAACACCCATCTGGACAAGTACAGTGTCTCTGCTCCATCAAGGACCAGCTACCATGGCTGACAGCACAGGCAATGCTTCCACAGCACGACCGCGGAGCCAAGGGCAGAGAAAATGTAAACAAGTAAACCAGTTGGAGGAAGAGAGGAGGGAGTGAAACAAGCAGATGCTGTCGTTGGGAAAAAAAATAAGAGAGAAGTTACAGCACAGAGGTGATGGGTAACCTCGAGAGATGCCAGACACCAGAGTCAAAGAGCAAAAATACACCCATGGGCTTCTCACAGAAGGGAGAACTTGGTGCCCAGAGAGACACATGACACAAAGCTGCAAGCAAAGATGGGAAACTGCATGATTATTCTTAGTGTGTTCACCCTTGGGACACCAGTTCAAACCGTACCTCAGGCTCCTTGCTGCAGTAAGGTGATCCCACTCCAGGCACGGATGTGCTGCCTTGAGACTCCTCTCGAATCTGATCCCACCAAGTTATTCTACAAAAAGCACGGTTTCTGCTGCATTTCTCCATTTGCTGAAGTTTATTATATTTGCAAAGAATTAAATGACTTGGCTGTTTCCAAATGAGCTGCGTTGCTTTTGCAGCACCGTATGCACGCTGTGATACTTTTTTAAGTGCAAAAACGACTCATTACTTGATCCTCAACAACCTCCTGAGCTCCACAGCACGCAGAGTCCAAATGCTACTGGATAGCACAGGACAGTGCAAAGTAGAGATGAGTGATTCGTTTCTCTGGTCTGGTTCTGGCCTCCTGATAGGAATTTTGTTGGTAGAAGAGCTTCCACACGTAACACTTGGCAGCAAGCTCAACTCTGATTTTTGCTGCGTAAACCTTTATTACAGCAAGAAGAGGGAGAGAGGGGGCAGACTCCTGGGGAATGCGCATGAATTTCACCACCACCCACTTTCTGGAGAACTCTCCTCTTTTTTTTTCAGTTGCATATGCACATAAGCACCGACTAGTCATTTAGTGCACAAAGGCTATTTTCTTTGCTGCACGTCAGCCAATATGGTACACGCCAACGGTGGCAAGAACAACAGACGAAAGCCACAGACACAGTGCTAAGCAACTTGTTCAGCAACGCTCAAACTCGCATGGTAAACAAGAGAGATTAGAGCTGGGTTCCCAAGGCCTTCACCTGAGAGGAACACAGGGATCGTCTCACCCCCCTGCACTGGGATTTGCGTGTGTTCTCCATTCTGGGAAGCTGACATGTGATACACTGCCCTTAGATTTCTCAGATCCCAGTGGAATAAGGGACCGGGGGGTTAAATAGAGCACTACAAATATCCTTAATGATTTCGGAAGCCCGGGAGACTCTGAAACGGTGATGCTTGAGTGCAGAGCAGGAAATCAGCACAGGATTGGGGCCAAGGAAACGTGCCTGTGCCTCTCTCCACCCCACCTGGCAGAAAGCCGTGGTTTCCCTTGCATGAGCTGACGGCTGCAAAACACGCTCATCCCTCCACAGAGTTACTAGAAATCAGAAAAGCATCGTTAAGGAAGTTTTCAGCCCAAAGGATGCTGTAGGATTAACGAGCTTCCCCTGCTAAGGAGTACAGGCGTGCAAGTGTCATTTTCTCTGCTGCTGGGGAAAAAAACCAGCCAGCTCAAATGAAATGTGATAGCTCTTTCGTGGCACACAGCTCTCTTGCCAGATCCAGCTCCATGAGAGTCGTCAGCGCAGCTCTGGGTCCCACCAGAGGAGTTGCCTGCTTCGGTGGAGGGAGAAGGAAGCGTTCTTTTTTTTTTTGACAGACAAATGCTACAGCTGAAAACAAAGCCCCTGCCCACCCCCCATCAACAACTGATGACATGAACAGGACTGGGGCTTGTTCTCTCCAGCAAACTGGGCAAAGACATTGTGACAATACATTAATGGTGATGACGTAGTGATAGATTCCTACAATACGCTGTCACTCCTTACCTCCTTGAAACTTGCTTTTCTAGTCCTTCAAAGTTTTGTCTCCTTAAATTCCCTGTCACTGTTCTGTTTTAAGAATGTCCTTGTTAAAATTGAAACACCTGTAAGCCTTCCCTGGGTACTTTTGCCTCTTACTGGGAAAAAACACACAATCTCGGCATTCATTCAATCTAAAGTGACAGATGCTGCTGAAGAAAGTACGACAGAACTTCCCAGCCTCCTCCAATTTGAAATTCTACCTGCCCAACTGTAAAAATAAGAGTAAAGAATAGCAAGGAAAAAGAAAAAAAAAAAAAGAGAGAGAAACTGAACATCCCCTCCCAAACATAAAAGCTAAAGCTGATTTCTTTCTGGTAATGTATTTATGGAACACTTGCTTTGGAACAAAGGTGATCAACACTCAGAGTTTCTCTTGTGCTTTCCTGGATGTCCAAGCCAGCTGCAGATACCATCGTTAACCAGCTCAGCTCTAGAAATGAGCTGCCAGTTAATTGCTGCTGCACTGACAGCCAGGGAGTTCTGACACATACGACAGGTCCTACACACACACTGGCTTTTTGGACAGCTGATGTGGTTTTACTTTTGGCAACAGAATGTTGCGTTTGGGAAAAATACAGGTTTTTGGCTACCTGAACCAAGCACTGACCTTGAACTCCATGGCAGTGTTGACATAAGTACACAAGTGTGTAGGACCAGAAACAGGCCAGAGACCCTGGCACCTGAAACAGCACTAGAACCCGCAGCTATATATGGCAGGCAATTAGCGTTTACATAATTAAGCCTCAAGACAATCCATTGCTGGTGCATCTCACCAACTAGCAAAACAGGTATTTAGTTTGCTCTTAGCCTTGGCTGAGCAGATTTGTGGGAGCAGCCTGTGCCTGTCGGTCACACTACCTGCATGCCTCTGTCATGCCCGTCTAACTGCACTTTCAGTTTGTGGAGCTCCTCGATCTCCCGGTTGTGCCGCTCCGTTTTGTGCCGCACCAACGAGCGGTAGAAGTGAATGGTGAAGACGACAAAAATCAGACCCACTGGGACCATGATGATGGTGGAGACCAGTGCTGACTGCCACCCTGCGTGGCCGCTGGGCTTCTCGACGTTGGTGGTCTCATTTTTCAGGATGGAGCCCACGGGCAGAAATTTTATCCAGCACAGAAGCACGACTTCTGCCAGGAAAAGGAGGATCCCCAAGACGGTGGAGAAGCCCCACGCCAGCTCGATGTAGGGGTGCATGCGCTCATGGGGGGACTCGCTGATGGAGTTCAGGTTGTGGATGTTGCTCACTGCTTCCACGTTGGGCAGGATGCAGGTGCTGATGAGAAGGGCGAAGAGATGAACTGCCACCAGCACCGTCGTGCAGGCACTGAAAGCGATCAGCAGCATCTGGGGGTACTTGTACTGTACCTCCAGCTGCACCTCCACCATGGCAACCTGGGGGAAAGGAACACAAAAAGCACATCATCAGCTGCTAGTTTTCCTCTTTTCCAAGGCTTTCAGCCGTGAAAGCATCTTTATTCAAGAAGAGGCACCTAAGGTCAAGTACACGCTCAAGTGCCTTTTAGAGTGGCAGCCTAGATGGACCATTTCTCTTTCCCAGGAAGATGTACGTGCAGCCTGCAGCCTGGCCTTTCTGGAGGCTCACGCACACGGTTCCGCGCTGTGGGTTTCTCAGATAACATATCGCTCCGTGCAACCGCCAGCCATACGAACGGCATCAAACCAAACACACAGCAGAAGGAACTCATTAGACAACACGTGGAGCTCGGAGGCAGCTGACAGCCTGCTAGCCCACCCGCCCATCACACGTTCTCCTTCCGCCCATCACTCCCGGCTGCAGTTCTGCAGGAAGCTTTGACTTCAGGCGCGGAAGCAAAGGCAAAAGCCAGCAGCTCCTCTGGCCAGCAGCCAGCAAGGTTCCACTCCCCGCCATGGGAAGCACGCAAGCTACTTTACAGTTTAACTTGGTTAAAATAGCTGGCTTCTATTCTCAGAACATCTTACGCTTGTTTTTGTTACAAATACACCCAGATACAAGTTATTTATAGCCTCAAATTTCTCCCCTGAGAGCTAATAACTGACTGATATACTCAGCAGAA
The DNA here is from genome assembly GCA_027925045.1 of Hypotaenidia okinawae. Classification (NCBI taxonomy): domain Eukaryota; kingdom Metazoa; phylum Chordata; class Aves; order Gruiformes; family Rallidae; genus Hypotaenidia; species Hypotaenidia okinawae. The sequence continues at coordinate 3,680,284 of BSDF01000020.1, forward strand.
GTGGACAGCTACTGGCTTATGGGTGTGCTCAGGAACTCAGATGGGAGCTCCCAAGTCTCTACACCTGTCTATTTGTTCTTTAATCAAAGAAAGTTCAACAAGCAGAATAAGCACGAGAGAGCAGAGAGCTCTTCTGAGACCAGATCTGAAGTCCAGCTACAGAACTGGTTTAGCATTGAGGATTTGTAAAATCACTTAACCTACCTGTGAAGTAAAACTGTATTTCTGTGTGGTGGCATCCCTGGAAGGGCTGCAGAAACCTTTTGCTATGAGAAGCCACAAAAACAGCGGCTGAGACTATCAGACATTCCTCTCTAGTAACTCTCTCATGGCTTGCTTGGACCTGCAGCTGCTCTTTGTGGTTTGCAGACACTGACTTGCCTGGCAGCCAGGCAAAACCTCTGGCGATCCCAGGCGACCTGCTGCTCTGGCACGGCACAGCTTGCTGGATGCACTGAGGAGAGAAGCTGATGCTCACATGCCTGCCTTGGGCAGTGCCTCTCAAGGCCATGGCAAGAAGACAAAGGCTGAACGAGCAGCTTGGTTCTGGGCAAGATGGACTTTGCTGAAGGGACTCATCACTCCTTTACCCAGACTTTACATGAGACCCCTGCTTTGCAGCCAGCTTGGGCTCTGCATAATAACCTGCACCACTTGCTGGGCATTACTTGGTGGTAATATAACTTGGGCACTGGGGCAGGCTCACGTTCACGTTGTGGGTGTGGGTAACCCCAAGAAGGATTAAAGGGGGTGAAAGCAGTACCTGAGGTGGCATGAGTGCTGCCTTGCCTGCAGTTACTTTGAAACCATCAGCAGCCTGAATGAGGGGATCACAGAATCACACAATGTTAGGAGTTGGAAGGGACCTTGAAAACTCACCTAGTCCAACCTCACCGCCAGAGCAGGATCACCCAGACTAAATCACACAGGAACGTGTCCAGGTGGGTTTGAATGTCTCCAGAGGAGACTTCCCAACCTCTCTGGGCAGCCTGTCCCAGTGCTCCATCACCCTCACAGTGACAAAGTTCCTCCTGACGTTCCCATGGAACCTCCTCTGCTCCTTGTCCTGTCACTGCCATCCCTGAGCAGAGCCTGGCTCTGTCCTGACTCTGTCCTGACTCTGGCCCTTTACATATTTATAAACATTAATAGGGTCACCCCTCAGTCTCCTCTTCTCTAGGCTAAAGAGGCCCAGCTCCCTCAGCCTCTCCTCATGAGGAAGGTGTTCCACTCCATCATCTGGATCACAACCAAGTCTGAACACATTTAGTACCAATCATGACACATCGCGTGTGTTTGGGGCTGCGAGTGGTCAACCTCAACCAGTCCAGATTTTAACTTACATCAACCATTTAGGATATTAGAGACACCAAAATACTGCAGCAGCTGTTAGACACTGCCAGCCTTTTATTCTGATTAGGAAAATGTAGGCTTTTTACTTTCCTGTTGCTTTTTAACAGCTCCTGTTTGCAATTTACAGTAGTTGTTGTTACACAGCAGAGAAGATAACACAGGATCAGCTCCTCCATCTATTGCAAGGTCAGTTTAATTTCAACAAGTTACGCTCGTGTATGTTCTCTCTGCACTTCCCCCCATATTGATTCAGGGAGGAGGAGATCAAACTTGCTCTGTACAATACATTTATCCAGTGCTGTGATTGCCAGTCACACCCAATCAGCTGCAGGTCTGTCATTCATTATTGGGCGCTGTAATACCCAGAGATGCAGTATTCAGCGAGCTGAATAGGAATCGTACCTGCATGTTCAATTTATAGCTTTATATGAAAGCTGAAAGCCTGGCTGATGTCAACATATCAATTTCTACTTGTTATCCCTCGCTTGAGCAGCACTTTTCAGCTAATTGGATGTTTCCTCCCAGACTAACCTATTCCCTAGGGCTGGCTTCAGCTGTGTGATGCGATGAATTTTTAACACTGACTGATGGCTCAGTAAGAGGTATTTCAGGGAAAAACATCAACAATCCAGATAGGGCAGCAAGGCAGAAAAGCAGTTCATTTAAACTGAACAAGTACTGGGAAGGTGAGTGAGCTCTTCCCACTTTAGCCTGTACAGGCTGCCATGTCATTCTCTGACCGGGATAAGAGAAAGAGGACAAGCTGACATAACCCATTTAAAAATCATTAAACATGCTGCTTAGTCTGTAAAACTATTAATAATGTCACGTTTGATACAATTATACTCTTGCATGATAACAGCTCCCTTTATTTTAACCTCTTCCCAGGAGCTGAGGTGTCAAGGGCTTGACTTTGCAAGGCACTGAGCACTCTGCTGAGCAGGAGATTTCAGCTCAGGCTTCATTTTAAGCTTGAGACTCACCCTGTTGAACTCCACAGGTTTGCTAAAGGACCAAGTACTCGGACCATTTTAGAATTAAACTGCAATTACATTACCTGCGATTATGGTTGGTGTTTTTCAGACCAGATTGTCCACAACAAAGATGATGGGAGGAATTTAGACCAGGATAGATAGCATCAGGCAAAAGGATGACAAATGGCTTAACGTAAATCATGTTACAGTCACACAGATGGTTTGGCAGCCTGTAAAAATAATCACTCCAGTAGATCTGTTAGGTTTTCTTTGGGCTGGTTTTTTTGTTGTGTGGAGTTTTTTTAGATCCAATACATATCCTGTAGCAATGGGGACAAGTATTGAGAAGGCTGATTAGCAGCAATTATTAAGGAAAATGATTAAATAGGTTTCCTAAGCTCCCTCTAAATCTTCATCTGCAAACGCATTAGCCCTACAGCCCACCTCCAAGCAGACCTGGCACCAGACAGGACCCATGTCCTCCTGATCCACCCAGCTCCCTGCCAGAAATACCAGAGACAGCATCACACAAGGAGGAAGGTTTGCATGATTCTGCAGCCTGTCCAGAAGGAGCTGGATCGAAGCCACCGCCTCTTGATTAAATATCCATCAGCTCGTAATAATTTTCAGCCAATATGGAACTGGCTTGAATCAAACACGCTGACAAGGAAGTAAATAAAGGAATGGCCGAGCCCTGTAGGACGTTTGTTTACATATTTAAATGTAGCAGGGCTACAGGGAGACCCAGGAACTTCTCTACTTCCATCAATAGCCAAATAGATGCTCTTGTTAGAGAGTAAACATCCGCGTAGCGAATACCTGCATGCCAGATTAACAGCAGAGAAGTGACCCAGTAGAAGGAGCTGCCTCAGCATTCACTGCAAGGAAAAAACCTGCTAATAAAGAGAATCCCTTATTTTTATTTCCGACAATTACTGGTTTCAGGTGTACTTACTGTGTTAAGTGGGCGATTATAATTAACACCACTTCTGACTAGGTGTTCATTTGACTTGGGTTTTACGAGCCAAATGGTTCATTTTGTGCGTTTGCTGAGGACTTTCAGCACCTTCCCGCTGCGCCAGCCAAGGCATGCTTTGCCTTCAGATATGTGGTTCAGCTTTCAGTGTGGGTGTGCTGTCGGTCCCCCCAAGCCCCAGCCGTGCCAGCATCAGCGCACCCCAGCATGGCACCCCGCTTGGGTAACCACACTGTGGGGATAGAGCAGTTCACAGCACCAAAAAGCATTAACTTAATAATCATGTTAAAGGGAACAATCATGAATGACTAACACAAACTCAGGGGTACGACTGGCACAAGAGGCAAACACGTGAGCAGATTTTTTAGAGTAAGAAACCTTCTGAGTGAAACAAATCTACAGGGGAGCACTCAACTTTCTCAAAGTGAGGAGGCACCTTCTGCCCTTTCAGCACACACGCTTGCTTCTGAACCAACATACACTGCATGAAGAGGTTTTACAAGCGTTGCTTGCACACAGCCAGCAAGCAGAGAGGAATCCCAAAGCCAGTGAGCACCCTCCCTGCCCCACTGCCTGCTCCCGTGTGTTTTTCCAGCCTCACTGCAGAGAGGAATCCCAAAGCCAGTGCCCCACTGCCTGCTCCCATGTGTGTTTTTCCAGCCTCACTGCGGGTGACCAGCTTTGTTGGAATATTACAGATGACTCATGTTCTGGGGGAAATTGGGGGAGGAAAAGGCAGCAGCAGAAGCAAAAATAAAACAAGGAAAACTATCTGTAATGTTCCTGAGATCCGCCTTCCTTCCCAGCTTCTGAACTGGGGGTGCAGCATCCTCCCATCATGCCCCACTCACAGGCGCTGCCCTCTGCCTCTGCGTTGGGCTGACAACACCCAGACCTGCCCACTTCCTGAGCAGAAGAAGTCCCCCCAAATAGGTTTCAGTTCTCACTCCAAATAAGCAAGAACCAGAGGGGGATGAAGAGGCCCATGCTGGCACAGCTCAGCTGTGTCTTAACACTATGGCTCAGACAGGCCTCAGCACTGGCCCACCTTACTTGCTCCATCTTACTTGCTTGCTCCCTGACACGGTTTTGACCTACACAGACAGCTTCCAGACAACACTTGAGTGCTGTGCAGAGGGCAGTGAGGACCAGGGATTATTCCCAATAGGCAGCACTGACAAAAATACCCCTGGTTTGGCTCCCTTTAGGCTCAAGAGTCCTCTGACACCAGGCCTGAGGCTGCAAGGCCTCTTCTCACACCTCTGCATAGAACACGATCTCCCCGATCACGCTACGCACACTTTGCTCTGGCAGACCGTGACCCAACCTCCACCTCATTTTAGACACCGTGACCTGAAAAAACACACACAGAAATCGAGATAACGTTCAGGACCACAGCAGGGGCCCGGAGGAGCTCCACACCCATGCACAACCCCACGTGAAGGCAGCAAGCAGCAAATGGCCTCGGGTCCAAAGGACAGCCCAGGCTCTGCAGGGTTTAGCGAGGCTGGTGGAGCTCTTGGGGTGTCCCTTACAGGTTGGGGATAGGTACTTTTAAAGGGGTGATTTGGGAGCACATGGGCTGGCCGTTAGGTAGCTCACGTATCTGGTGCTGCCTTCAGAAACCAGCCTCAAACTTCCCAGCAGGAACCAGGCAGAAGCCCCCTGGCAGATGCCTCCCGCCTCTTTAGAGAACAACCATATGTCCTTCTTCTTCATGGGAGGAAAACACCAACAAAGAGATGATTTTTACACCCAGAAAGCATCGCTACACAGTGCACCTACCATGGCAAATCCAGAGAGCAGAGCAGAGGTTCGGCTGGACGCTTTCAGTTTGGCTCTGCTCAGGTAGAGCTTTCTCCAGGAAAGGGCCTGAACAGAGTGGTGGTTTGATGTGACCAGTTCCAGATAGCTGCGCCGCACCCAGTCCCGGTAATCCATGCCTTTTGTGCCTGGTTCAGAGCAGCAGGCAGGAGTGGAAGGATCCACGGGAACGTTTAATTCAGAACTCATGATGAGAGAAGCGCTGAGGAAACAAAACAGTCATGTCCCAAAGGAGGCAGCAGGCAGGACACCATCAACTGCCAGCAGAGCCGTGTTTAAACATGTGTTCAACCAATAGAGAAGTGACAGACTAGGTACTGTCACACTTCCAAGGCACAGGGCAGAGAAAGAACTGTCCATAATTGCTAAAAATGACTGTGAGAACTAGGAAGGGTTACACAAGTAGCCAGAACTACTCCAGCAGGAATTCAGGAAGGCTGCACAGCGACTGGCTCTCCATTTCAAAGCTGGCACCTCAAATTTCCCCTTCAATTCCTCCTTGCTAATAAACTAAACTCTTTACACAAAGACACTTCAGAAAGAGAGCTGCAGTCTCAGAGTTTTGTTTCAAGCTGGCAGTTTCACAGAGCAGCCCGGAGTGGAGCCAAATGCCTCTGCATTAGAGCAGCAAAGGAACTAGTGGGTGCAGAGTCCCATTTTCCTCTTTCCTTGGAAACCAGGTTTCTGTTAAACCATCGCAGCTCGGTTTAGACGGGCACAGCTCTTCCCCAAGACCTCCCCAATAGTCGCTGAACCGAATGCTGTGCAGGGTTAACAAATGAACTTCCCAGGCTCCCACAGTGGCAAGTTACATTTCCTGAACTGCTCCCACTCCGCTCATCAGCCGCATCCAACTAAGAATCCTGTTCCCTTACTTCCACTGGTGGCTCTTAGTGTGAGGAAAGGAAAAGACAAATCCAAAGGGAAAAGCTAGTTGCCTGCCTGGAAGTTTCAGCATCTTCAGATCCAGGAGGTTACACTGAGAGGTGTAAGAAAGCAGCCAGACTATTTCAGGTGGTGAATGCCTCAGCAGCCAGCATGGACAAGCATGTGGTCCACACCTCTTTATGCCACGACTTAGCCAGACTGCTGCAAAGGGCTCTGGACATCTTCATGCCACCCACGGACATAGAACCAGATTTGCTCAATATTTCAGCAAAAATTTCTCAACTCTGACAAACACCTGAAACTACAACGTTTAACCAGCCTTCCAAAGAGTAGAAACTGCAAGTGAATCCCCATGCTCACAACTCAGTGGTGGTGGGTGGCAACACTGGAGCTGCACCACATGAGACCTTCCTGGCTGTAAATACTTACACCAGCTCCTAGAAGGAGATGCATGCCCAGAATCACCCATGGCATGGTACTAATTAGTCCCAGCACCGCACCTCAAGGTCATAAGCGCCTTGCTGTCAGTGTGAGAGGAGCCCCAGCCCTGCCTGCAGCCTCCCTCCGTGTACACAGGCAGCTAATAAACCAGCATTAGCTGGGAGATGTGGAGGAGAGGCAGTGATGAAAAGGACAGCAGCTGCACACAACTCCAACTGGTATTACTAACAGGGAACAAAGCTGCCCCGGGCACAATAAGGTTAGGCTTCAGCAGCAAATAAAGCAAGCATCATGGGTCCTAATATTGCCTGTCCCTCCCAAAGGCGGTGGGCTTTCAGATTTCAGCCCCCTCAGATATAGTAAGGATGGTAGCAAGAGCACAAGAGGTGGTCTTCTGGGCAGGTTTTGACTACAGCAGCCCCTGCAGCACTCCAGGACGGCTCCCGAACTGCTCAACAGTTTTCAAGTTATTAGAAAGGAAAACAAAAGAGCAACCGTAGAAGAACTTTCACAGGAGAATAAAAACCAAGAGCAGAGTAACAGGGACAAAGGACCATGCTTGCTCTGTGCTTCCAGAAAAAGCCAGGAATCGCCTATTTTACAGAAGAAAGGAAAAACCCCTCTCCCCCAGCCTCCTGGGAGGAGGATCAGAGCAGAGATGTTATGTGAGCAGCAAAACTATGAAGCTGTTTCCTGTGACAACATCCTGTGTGGATCCTGCAATGTATAGCGTGGGGTGAATTTATTAGCTTTGTCTGTAGTTGGGACACTGATGGCCTCTTCCCTGCCTTTTATTTTCAGAAAGTGCTTGTAGAAAACTTCAACCCCTGGGACAAATTCCATTAAAAAAACCAAATGAATGCAGAGGTTACAGAGGGAGAGCAAGAGTACCCAATCACATCTGCTTCTTTCCTTAGAAAAATAAGCTAAAAATACCACAGGGATGAATTTTCACTCTGGAGCAGCTCAAGAGATGTTCCCAAGTAAGTAAACAACTTCAGAGTAAAATCCATAAACACGACCGTAGCCTGAGCACGCAGGAACAGGCCAGCAAACTCACCTGGCTGCCTACAGACATGGAGAGACGGGCAGAGGGTTCCGACAGCTGAAACGCAAGACCAGAGGAGCATTTTACATGCACGGTATCTCAAGCAGTTTCACTCTGGAAATACTTTTCAACAAGTTATCCGCATCGGGGGAAGAGTTATCCTGGAGATTTCATGTTCCCACCTTGCAGCATTCAAGGTTTAGGACACTTACTCTTTTGGAAATAACCATCCTTCAGGGCTTTAGCACCCAGGGCTGTTTAGGTTTGGATGGAGAACTAAGACCTCCCCAGGAGACCTCTTCCTAAGAGCCAGCTCCAGCCAAGCTTATCCCAGCTATGTCTTTACTCGCTTTCACTGTGCCTCTGATGCACTTGATCCTGCTTCATCTCACAGGACTGCAGGCAGAAAGCTCTCTGCAATTGCAACCTGACATGGATCTCATTAACATGTCCAGCGCTGCCTTTCGGAGCCCTGGGGAAAGCCTTCATCGGAGCCCCGGGGAAAGCCTTCAGGGAAAGCCTTTGTGGTGCAGGGAAAGCCTTCATCATCCTGCCTCAGCCTGGGCTGCCCCTGTGCGCTTGTGTGGGGATTCCTTCACAGCAGGGAGGGGAGCAGACACTGCCAGGACGGAGCTATGCAGATCTCCTTCCCACTGCCGGCGTGCCCCAAAAGGCATCCTGCAGAGCTCTGTCTCAGCAGCACTACCAGCTTTGCTGCCTGGGTTCAGGACATTGATCTCCCCCTTGCACCCAGGCGTCTGCCCCACACCCAGGGAGCCATCAGTGCGTTTGTACCAGTACCTTTCCTGTGTGCTGTGCCAGTCAGGAGCCCACGCACTGTGGTTAAGCCTAAGCCATGGCCCTGCCACTGCCCGCTCTTCTGCCACCACCAAGCTCAGCCCATCTCGGCTACGGGGAGCCCTTCCATGCTCCTTGGGCCACCTTCCTGGCAGCACCCCTGGGACGTGACACCACCCAGGTGTCAGCTGTGACCCCCTTTAGCAGTGGGGATCCCCACACACAAGATGTGGCCCCTCACCCCGCCACAGCTGGGATCCACCCTCGGGTCACTGCCTGAGCAGGGGATTTCTCCTCCTCCTTCCCGGCCACCCTCAGCGCGCCCCGGGCAGGATGCAGCCCTTCCCTCCAATGCACACGCAGGCAGGGGACCCTCCCCGGGCAGGATGCGCCCTGCTCCCTCCCCACAGCTGGGATCCCCCTTCCAGCAGCAGCACAGGCCAGGAGGTGTCTGCCCCCCGGCACCTGAGCGAGATGACCCCTTGACAGGACAGCAGCCCCAGAGCCGTCCCGCCCTCCGCATCCCAAGGGGGCTCCAGGTCAGCTCCGGGCAGGACGGGACCCCCTTCTCTGCCCGCAGCCACACCCGGGCGGGACGGGGCGCGTACTCCCCGCCCCGGACAGGGGAAGCCCTACCCGGCAGGGTAAGACCGGCTTTCCCCTCCAGCGCCCCGCGCGGGAGAGAGACCCCCGCTCCTCCCAGGGCGCCGAGCAGGAGATGCTCCGGTCCCCCGCCCCAAACACCCCGGCAGGGAGGAAGCCCCTGCCCAGAGATCCTCTCCTCCCACACCTCCCCCCGGGGGCGGGCGCTGGCTCACCGCGCTAGCTGGCCAAGGGCCGGGCCGGGCCGGGCCGGGCGCAGCGCCCCGGGAGCGGGACCAGCCGCCGCCGCCGCCGGCTGCCGAGAGACGGAGCCGCCTCCGCCGCTGCCAAGGCAACGCCGGGCCCCGCCACGTGACCCGCAGGAAACGCGGGGGCGGGCAGCGACCCCGCCCACCGCACGTGATCGCCGCCTCACCGGGCCGCCGGCACGCCGGGCACCGCCCCCTGGCGGAGGGGCGGGGCTCTGTTACGGCTCAACGCCGAACGCGGAGGCTGGGTGCTGTCTGCCCCGCCGCCCCCGGGCCGGGAACCGCGGCCTCCGCCCGCCTGCTGAGCGCGGCGAAGGCGGCGTTCGGGGGGTTTTACTGAAGGGGGAACGTTCTGAGCGGCCGCACGAGCTGCCCCAGCGCCGCCGTGCCTGCAGCAGGCGGGGATGCAGGGGGAGGACGACACTCAGCCCTCGGGGGTCCCCGCCCGGAGGAAACCGATCCAGTCTGGGGCTCCCTCAATTCACGGTCAGGGGGAACCTCTCACCCACCCCCCCGGTTAAAAGCCCTGCTCGGTCAGGCGCTCGCGTGCCTCGGGTTGTGCACACAGGAGGTGTCGGTGCAGCGGGATGCAAATGTGCTTTTATTACACACGTTAATGATACAGCAAAAAGTCGCCACTTACATAAGTGAAGAGGCAGCGCGGAGCCGCCTTCTGCCTCGCCGAGCCGCAGCGTCCTCGGGCTGAAGCACGCCAGAGGCTCCCGGTGAAGAGGAGGGCTGTGGAAGCCAGGCAGCGTTCTGCCTGCGCTCCTCCACCATTGACTCAGCAGGAAATCCTCTGGAAAGCCATCAAAAGAGCAAGGATAGGGACAGACTTAAGGGAAAGGGGAGGGAGTTCCTTCCCTGAAAAGGAGATAAAAGAAAATGCCAGAAAGGCAGCACAATGGGTCAGCGTTATCTCAGGTTACCCCACGGTAATCCCATCTTCCTGAATTCACTTCTGCCTCGGGGAGGAAAAAGACAAAAGGAAGAGAATTCCTAAAAATTTAATAAGAGACAAATACAGTCCTGACCCTGATTGTGCTTTTCAGCTCTTGAGATTATGAAGCCTCTCAGTTACAGCACTAACACTGCTGTCCCTCAGGGTCCCCACGCTTGCGCTCACACAAGGAGAAATGGAACAGCAGCAAACTTTAGCCCCTGAAGATTAGTCTCCCATCAGAGGGAGGAGAGGGACTCCTCCAGAAAAGAATCCAGAGCAAGAATTTAACATAAGCAGGTCAAAGTCCGTGGCAGTTTAAAGCCTTTACGTTATTACTGCTTTTTTTTTTGGTGCCATTTTTGGAACAGGAAGCAATTGTGGAATTGTTCCTCATTTCACTACACATGGGAGCACTTCCCTTTGTCTGCTCCACAGATGATGTGTTCCCCGTTTTGAGGTCACAGAGTACTTGGTGTTTTGTCTTAACAAAGAAACATCCCTTCAAAGGCTGGCTCTGAAGTGCCTTTGTATTCTGGAAGATGTAGTACCGACAGGAACCACCACAGCATGGCATAGTATTTTTCAGCACTCACAGCAACACCTACCAAATACAGCTCCTACTGCTCCATGCAGCCACCCCGGCAAGACAGACCGTAAGGCAGACGCCACCCTCAGCAACACGTTCTCTTTGCTTTTTATGGATTTCACCTACAAACTTTGCATTCCCAGGAAATGAAGAGCATGAATAATTCAGCACGGGTACAGTGGCAGCGTAAGGAGGCAGGATGAGGCCACACAACCTGAATTCATTTCAGTTTGCCAAGACAAACTCAGGTCCACCTTTCCCTGTGACTGAGATAAGCGTGTCCTCAAGCAGCAACATCTGCTCTGCTTAATGCAAAACAGCACTTCATTTTTCAGCTCAGAAGCCTGAGGAGCTCAGAGGCAGAACAGTCCTTCTTTGAGAGACACTCACTTCTCCATCCACAAAAACTAAGAAAGGTCACAATGCTTTTACAGCTCATCCTATGACGTGGACATACAGATGGGGTTTTGCCTGCCCTATGGGGGATTCAGGTGAAGCAATGCTCATCGCTCATCTCCCCACAGGGAAAGTGCCAGAACATCCATCCCACACCTGAAGCGCTCGAGAAAGAAATGCTGCCACAACTTGATCTGCAGCACCTGCCTCAAGGGAGGTTAAGCAGAAAAGAGATCTCTGACCCCGGGGGTGGTGAGGAGATAAGACCTTGCAACTCCAAAGTTACCCAGCTCTGAAGGCTCTGGGTACATACAAGGGGACTAAACAAAAAACTCACTTGCACTTGATCACGTCTGCTTCCCTGCCACCATGGTGATGCCACTGAGAAGCCATTACATAAAGCCAGCTCAGACAAACTACGGGATTTTTGGCAGCACTGTGCAGCAAAGGCTAAATCCACAAAAGATTCTCCCTTTTTGTTTTTGCTTTAAATAATTTGGCATCAACAAAGGCTTGAGAAGAAGTAGCACCACGTTCTGGATGCTGAGGTCCTGGGATAAGCGTGTCTGAAAGATAGCAGGCACTTCTAATTAAAGATACACCGAGAGGACAACAACCCAAGGTACAAATAAAACCACCACTGCATATGCTTTTCATTCAAGCACTGGTAAGAGAGATATATACATGGATGTTACAATTCCTACCAAGGAACCTGAAGTTCAAAGCAGAGAGCTCAAGCAGAGAGAAAGGCAAGTGTAAGCTGAACACAAGCAAAACCATCCCAAGCCTTTCTACCATAAGGTTTGGAGGCTTTACAGGCTCAATCTTCTGGAAAAGATACTGTTCCAGCTCACAAGCAAAAAGCAGATGAAATGCAGCTAACATCACATCACTTGGTCTTTTTGTCCCTTCCTGAAGCACTGCAAGCATCTCTATTTTACTGAAATCCTCTTCAAAAACAGAAAGAAGACAGAACAATCCAAGACATCCCTTTTTATTCATTTAAAAAACATGGAAGAATAGGGAAAGTTCTAGCAATAAAAAAGGGATCCTGCTTAAAAATCTACAGAGCTTGTCTAGCAACGTAAACTGATTTCTTTGGGTTAGAGATGACCCCATACAAAACCCCAAATTCAGAACACTCACAGTGCAGGAGAGTCTGGCTACAGACCACTTCTCTACTTTAGCCTGTACTCTTCTCTCAGACTCATGTATCCTACCGCTACCAGCTTCGACACAAGTAGAATACGTAGCCCTCACAGTAGTATTTTCCTTAAATGGTAATGGATAAGTTCTAGCTTTCAGGCAGAAAAACGCTCTGGGCCATGTTAGAAAGAATTCTAGGGTCAGAGAGCCTTAGAGCTGATTCTTTAGAGCAAACTTTGAGCAGACTGCACAGCAGTTATACAAGCGATTAAGGAAAAATCTCTTATTTGGCATTTCTCTATCAACATCTCTTGGACCTGTGAGGTGAAGTCATTCACCCTTAAGCAGATACAACGTACGCCAATGGGTTCTGCTTGGCTGAGATGAAAGACTTTCATGCTCCTGAATATAAAGCAATGGACAGTGTTTCCAGCTGTCCCTGAAAGGCCTCATCCTCTTCCCATCACGAAACTCGGCTCTTCAGCATCATCTTCCTTCTCTTCCTCCTCCTTGCTATCCTCATCATCATCCTCCTCGCTGCTGACTCGCTCTTGAGATTGATCAGGTTCTACAAACACAAACAGTATGAATTGATAACTCATCCCCACGTGTCTTCCTTTGTTAAGTATTTCACAACAAGACATTGTCAGGTGCTAAGCAAGCGGGTATTAGGTCATGCTAATTAGCACAGACAGATAACATATTCCCACGTGTCTTCCTCATTAAGTATCTCACAACACAGTAGTCCCAGATACCAGGGAAACATGTATCAGGTTATATGAATTCTACCAAGTGATGCAGAGCTCAGAATATCAGATTCTCCCTTGGAGAAATATTCCCTTACCTCCAACCTTACCACTGTGCCAAGTCCACCATTAAACAACTCCCTCCACCTCTGTGGGACATCATTTCAGGCAGAGGTAGCCAAAAGCTGAAGTGATCTAGATTATCTCATCCCCAATCTCACCTCTGCACGAACTCTGGAGTATCACAGAGTGCTGTCAAAGAACACAGGCAGGGGAAGCCATGGGCAAGGCTCTACAGCTATAGAAAACTCTACAAGTTGCCACAAACTTTTGCAGCCTGGTCTAATACAGGAACTCGTTAAGGTATGTGTAAGATTAACAAGGGTCACAACAAACATGAAGCCTGCTAAAAGACCAGAAAACTCTCCCCCTCTACTCTGCCCTGGTCAGGCCCCACCTGGAGTATTGTGTCCAGTTCTGGGCTCCCTGGGATAAAAAGGACAGGGATCTCCTGGAGAGAGTCCAAAGAAGGGCTATGAAGATGATGAAGGGCCTGGAGCATCTCCCCTGTGAGGAAAGGCTGAGTGAGCTGGGACTGTTCAGTCTTGAGAAGAGAAGACTAAGGGGGGACCTAATTAATGTTTATAATTATCTTAAGCAGGGGAAGCAGGGGGAAATGGCCAGCCCCTTTTCAGTGTCTGTGGGGACAGGACAAGGGGCAATGGCTGCAAGTTGGAGCACAGGAAGTTCCGCACCAACATGAGGGTGAGGGAGCCCTGGGACAGGCTGCCCAGGGAGGTGGTGGAGTCTCCTTCTCTGGAGATATTCAAGACCCATCTGGACGCCTATCTCAGTGAAATGTCCTAGGGAGCTGCTTTGGCAGGGGGTTGGACCCGATGAGCTCTCAAGGTCCCTTCCAACCCCTACGATTCTATGATTCTATGAAAACACCTACTAGAAATGAAATAACAGGTAATGGAAATTGGGTAGGGCACGAAGCAGGACCTGAATCTACCAACTGGTCTTCTGCTTGCAGCAGCTCTTCTGCCTTTACTGTTTCCCACAGCCCCTGCTCTGCCCACGTAGGATTTGGGATCAGTGGCCTGATGCCACCGCGTGGTGAAGCTCTGAACTTTCAGTTCTTATCAGGGATCTGTGCAGGAACACGGTAACAGCTGACCTTCCTTAGTGCCAACCTTTATCCTCAACGCTTTTACTACAACCAAGGTGAAAGATCAGAACTCAGAGGTTTAGTTATTCTTTCAAAAGGAAGAGAAATGCTTGCCTGCCAGATCAAACATTTCAATTCATTTAGAAAAAACCTTCTCAGATCTCAACCCAGGGTACACAATGCTAAAGAGAGAAGCCTGTTCCCAGTGGCCTGTGTGTATATATATATATATATATTATTTTTTTAAAATAGATAACCACATACCATAAAGAGCTAAGAACTGTTTGAAGGAGGGGAGTATGGATTCTGGCTTCAAGAAGAAGGCTTTCATGTGTCTAACAAAATCACTCCAGCCCACCAATCTGCACACAGCAGCCCCAGACCACAGTGTCAGTCCCAGACCACAGTGCCAGACTCTGATGCAGCTCCTCTCCATCCCAGCCACTCCCTAAAGGGATGGGCATTCATTCACTCAAAGTGAACAAAAGTATCTTGACTCATACATAAAACTGTCCTCCCAGTCACATCCCATAAACTTAAAAAAAATCCCCACCCAAACCAAACAACCCCAATAACAACCCAAAACACCCAAGAAACCCCACTCTGCTACACTCACTTGCTGTCATAAGTAAAATTAACCTAACGATTCATCTGCCTTCCCCTGTTTATACAGGAGGCTGGCAATGGTTCAGCTGAAACAAATCCAGCTCTGAAAAGCAGAGCAGAAATAAGGTGGATCTGTCAGACAAGTCCCAGTTCTGGCTGAATTAACAGGAACTGGTGTAACTTTAAGACTTACTGCAGAGTCAGTGTGCTAAACCAAAGCACAACTATTTGAGAGCAAGCTAAAACATACTCACTGGAAGGCAGCAACAGACACTCAAAAGCTTGAGCAGTTACACTGACATTGCTAAACATTAATTTTCAAGACTGCAGGAGTGCAGAGGCAGTCAGGCTTTTCACATTTGTTTCTATGTGAAATCAAAGTGTCATGTGGAACAGATGGCACCAAGGTGGCTCAATTTCCTACACACAAACCCGTAACTCAGCTCCTTGCTGTCCAAACTGTGTATTTTTCCCACCTGTTTTCCCATCCACACACAAAGACAGACTTTAAAAAGGAACAACCTTTCACAATGCTGCCTTTTTTAGCACAAGATTTTTCTGTAACTGCAGTTTGTCAAAATAGCTGGGGCAAAACTTTCACAATCAACAAACTCAGATTCTAATGTTTGCTGTCCAAGAATTTCCCCTAAAAGAGGGAAAAATATTCACAAACAGCCTATTTGTAAGATTAAATGTCAACATAGGACTTTGGAAACATTAGCTAAAGTAACAAACCTAAGGCTCAGTCTTCCTCTCCATGCATCATGAGTGCCTGAGGAACAAGCCCTTCTAGCCTTCAGTTAGGAAAAAAGAACTAGTCTTGAGGGAAAAGAACTAGTCTTGAGAACAGAAACCTAAATTTCACTGACCTTTTTCCTGCTTCTTTTGTTCAAGTTTATTTTTCTTAGCTTGCAGTTTCTTCTCTTTTAGCTTCTGCCTGTAAAGCAAAGAAGAAAAGACTCTTATGCAAATACAACATTACAATTTCTGCACACTCATATCCCAATCAAGAGCTCAATACCAAGACTTGGAAGAACAGACTTCAGAAGCTGAAGGTGAATTTGGCCTCAACTGAAGATTCAGCAGGAGCAGACTTAGACACAGGATCAACAGAAACTTTTCTATGTTGATTTTAATAGAAATTAAAAAGTCTTCTCAGACACCACTGCAACCAAAACTATGATATGTAAGAATCTGAAAGAACAGAGAGGGAACAAGAAGGAAACCACCCTACATTTTAGCTACCTAGCCCAATAAAGAGAAAACAAATATTGAAACCCAGACTGCTGGAACCAAACACTGATAAAAATAACAAAGCCATCACCAGTAATATGTATTTTAAATTAAAAACCAAAGCAGCTCGCTTTGTCTTTCATCTTTGGCTGTACTTGATTGCTATGCTGGGCCCTAGGAGCTGTATTGGGGCAAGAGGGAATTGCAGTTCTGTTTGCCTAGCCTAGGCAGCTAAGCAGTCTCACAGCAGACACAGGGCAGAGCAGACTGGGATTCATGCTTCTCTCACTGCAGATGAATTCCTGTGAAACAGAGTGCTCAGTACTGCACCAGTTAACTTGGGACAGAAGAGAAAGGGTGGTGAGGGAAGTCAGAGGGGCTCCTACAGGGAAAACCACTTGGTATCTACAGTGCTAAGTGACAGAGGGGGACAAGGGGGTGTTAGGACTGTTTAGGCAGCATTTGGTGTTTGAACAGTTGCTCTCTGTCTCAGCCAGGGAAAAGCCAACAGGCCAGATCTGACTTGCTGGCCATCTGTTGGACCACACTGAATTAAAGTAATCTGGCAACAGTGTTTGTGTTGTGTGCTTTGTGCTAATGTGCCGGTGAGTCACTTCCAGCAGGCCTTTCAGCAGCAAGCCTCAGCTACAGGGTGCAAGCCTCCCGTTCTGAGAGAAGCAAGAGAGGCAGCTCAGGGCCAGGCCTCTGAAAGAGCTGTCATATCCTGCTATTTCTAGAAGTATGATTGACACAGGCTGCAGAAATTAAATTCTTGTATCACAGCACTACATTGCTCATGCTATTTCTTGAGAGTGTCAGTCTTGTAACCGTTTCACTTTGTCCAGAACCTAAGAGAAGGATGGATTTAATATTGCTTTCCTTTTTCCATCCAACTTGCCAGACATTTCAGTGAGGTAGGCAGAAGCAGCTACTGATTTCAACAATCCTGCATCCATCAGTGACCTTTTCAGTGTTCACAGACTGAACTGGACCAGTCATGCTGTCAGTGTTCAGAGGAGAGCATCAGGCTCTACCACGCTCTGCTAGTCCGAATCCATATGTGTGTCCATTAAGCAGCACTCATTTTTGCAATTAAGCTGCTCAGTGTCAGCTGTTTAGATATTTATTTAAGCCAGATGTACACAGAAACCTTTCCTGACATTGTTTTAACAAACACACAGCAAGGCATGTCACAACTGACACCGCTGTGTCAGCAGAAGCTGCTCAAGCGGTCAGGAGTTACCCTGCTAGCGACAGCACGGGGAGCAAACCCTGCCAAGCAAAGCCTGTCAAGCTTACAGCCACCTTTAGAAACCAAGCAATGACATTAACCAAATTAATTTCCACAGCCAGGGTTCTCAACTGATTGATGCAGACACAGAACGACAGCACTTATCCAGAGCATGCAGCCACAGATGAGGCACGGGGCAGGAGGGGTTCCATGCCAAGCCTCCAGGGAAGTATCTGCCCTTACCGCTTCCTTCTGCGTTTCGCTGTTTGTTCCTCTGCAATCATCTTATTCCTCTCCAGTTTCTTCTGGAATTCCTCATCTAGTCTTTGCTGTAATTGATCACATGTCATGCTTTAGTCACAATCTGAATTAAAATACTTCTTTTAAAACTCATATCCTTTTAGGGAGAAGTCTTTTAGCAAAATACATAAGGGAGCTTCACCAGATTTTGTCTGGCTGCTCCCTTATGCAAAAGCCACGTTCCTAGGGATGGCTTCTGTACACACAGCATTTTTAACCTGCAGCCTTAGGCAGACACTGAAGCCTTTAGAGGGAGGAATCCTCACCAAAACAGATGAGGGAGGTTGGGCTTCTGCCTTAAAGGGCATTAAGTTAAAAAAGACAGTAATTCAAGACACAAATATTAACATACAGATCAAAGGATTCATCTTGTCTGAGAGAGAGGATAACAACCATGCTCTCTGAAAGAGCTGCTATTCTACTTGACCAAGGCTTACAAGGGAGAGGTCCAGACTCTGTGCACAGGTACTTGCTTTGATTCTGCCTGAACAAGACAGTGATATTAGGGATTTCTAGTTTCTAAAGCACTTTCAATCCAACCTGAGAACACAACCATTCATGTGCAGTCTTCCTTTGTGCCAGGGCCCCAGTGAGCAGAGAAGACAGAGCTGGTCTGACACAAAGCACCAAACGTCTCAATACTGACAAAGACACCACGTACCACCTGTTCCTACAGCTTTCCTCTGATACGGGGTGGTTTGGAATAGAATTATTTGTGCATAATTCTAATAGGGAAAAAAAAATTACAACAAACACCAAATACTTTGATGAGGGTTGGAGGGGAAGGGAAATGAGAGAGTCCTGCTGACCTTCTCAGCCATGGCATCCATGAAATCTTGCCTCTGGTACTCTCGCCGACGAAGATGCCGGTACACGTGAAACTCCCCACTCCCAGCTCCAGCACTGGAACCTGCAGTAAATAAAAGAGTTAGCCTGCTAGGAAATAATATACACTAGCTGCTCATAAATGACCACAGCTAGATGCTGAGGGACAGGATACACAGAAGGGCACTGGAAGGTGAAAACCTACTAACAGACAGAGTGTCACCATCTTCATACAAGCTCAAATCACTCAAAATCAAAAGCTGGAGTGAGCTGCAAAACCCCACACGCTTCACTGCAGTTTCTACCAGTGAATTACTCTCCCAGAGAGAATCCAATCTTAGCTGGACATTGAGGCAGTAAAGGAACAAGAGATAAATGCACACCCCGTTCTCTTCTAGGCAGAGGTGAACTAAAGCATCCTAGCAAGGCTGCTTCTCACTAATTTTCAGCACAAAGGCTCATGGAAAGATGGTAAAGCCCATCATATTACACTTCCCCACGCACTGACAGTTTGTGACCGTTTCTTCATAAATGAAATCCCTACAGCTTTCTCTTCCTGGCATCAGTCTGCATGTTGAAGTCTCACAGGAGCTTTCAACGTCGCACTTCATTCTCTCCCTCTGTCTCCCGAGCCATTTCTCCATGCAAAGCTCACAAATACATGCCTCAAAGACACCCAGTAATTAAAACGTGGCAGCTGGGACTGCAGTAGGGGTGCTTTTGGTACCAACAGAATCCCAGCACGTCAGGTGCTTCCAGAAAAACAAGACAGTTCAACTTAAGCACAGGGCAAAGCTATCTGAAAAAGCCAGGAGGGGATTAAAATAAGCAGAATGGTTTATTTGGAAGTTTACAGAAGCTTTACTCTGAGACCAATTGTTCTGAAATAAGAACAAGTCAGCCTCGAGAAAGGATCCTTACTAAGGATGAAGGTCTCAAAAGCAGAACTTTTACATGCACACACAATTTATACCATGACTAAATCCTTGCAGGTAAAAGTAAAGTGTAAGCAAAGTGCTCGGGTCAGGTTCCTTGTACAGCTGCCAGCTCCCTGCCCGACCACAGACCATCACATCCGCTGCCTCAAGTTCAGACTCAAAGGAGTCTAGAGAGGGACTCTGTAAGTTCCCAGAGCACTCACGGAGCTGTGGAAGGGACAAATTTACTTGTAGTTTGTCATCACTAGAGCAGCAGCTTATTTCACTGCACACAGTCCATGTGCTGGAGGTGCCACAGGCATTGCTCACTTCACATTCTGACAAGCAGCAGCGAAGTGGAACCCAAGCACCAAATAACACTGGAAAAGGCGAGTCTGGAAGCACTTTTCATACCTCTTTTCACCAGCAAAATGAGCAACAACAGAGAACTGTCTCTGGCCTTTTCTGTGAAACAGTTTTCTAAGCTTCATGTAGCTGACCCTAGAGTTATCTGAAGAATAGCATCTTTACCCATGACATCTCTAACAAACTCCGGGGGAGGTCGTGGTGCCCATTCGTTCAGTTTTTCAGGAATCGGTACAGTCTTTTCCTGCAAGAACAAACCAACCAGTCATCAGTATCTTCTAGGAGCAAACTCTGCAATTCTAACATAGTGTTGAAAGGTGGTATATGTCTGACAACAGCCTCTTCCATCAGCTGGCAGATCTCAGAAGGAGCACAGTGATTTCTTCATGCCGAGAGAGCAGAAGCAGGCAGAGAATGAGAAGCAGAAGGTAGGCTCTTTCCCTTCTTTCCCTTCCTTCAGGCCTGCAGGTCAACAAACCCCAGGAGGACAAGGAACATCTCTGCTTTTCAGTATGGGAACTAGAAGGAAGCAAGTCAGCACCTCCAAGCACTTGCAGAAAGAGTATGCTCCCATTGCCAGTAGCCTGGGAAGCGATGAAAGGCATTTGTGCACCTTCCATGCCAGATCTATGGAGGACAGGGCAGAGCAGAGAAGGGAGAACACATGGTGCAAGGTCAGAGGAAGAACACAGCGCAGGGACATCTCAGCCTCCTCCAGCAAGCACACAGAGGGAGACACAGAGCCTCCACCTGGCAAACACCTCCTTCTCTGGACAAGGATCAAAACACCCAGTTAGAGGAATCAGGATTACGCTACCCCCACCCCTCCCTGCCCCATTAAAAGCGCTGGGCAGAAAGACCAGCTGGCAGAGCATCGAGGGGCCAGTCCTCCCCCTGGGTCCCCAGAGAAGGCTCTCTCCTCTCACGGCACCCCAGGAAAGATGGGTCTCTCTCGCATCAACCCGGTGTCTGTATGTGGGGGTCGGCCTCTCCCCCTCACAGCCCCAGGGAGGGAGAAGGAGGAGGCGGTGCCAGCCCCTCTCCCCTCAAGGCCCCGGGGGCGGTGGGATTCGGCCCCTCTCCCCTCACGGACCCGGGAAGCAGGAGACGTGGGAAGTGTCGATCTG
Source organism: Hypotaenidia okinawae (assembly GCA_027925045.1). Taxonomy (NCBI): domain Eukaryota; kingdom Metazoa; phylum Chordata; class Aves; order Gruiformes; family Rallidae; genus Hypotaenidia; species Hypotaenidia okinawae. The sequence goes on from BSDF01000020.1 coordinate 3,701,030, forward strand.
TCTCCCTTCGCGGGCCCGGGAAGGAAGAAGCGGGGGGCTCAGCCCCTCTCTCCTCACAGACCCCAGGGAGGGCGGGTGGGGGTGGCGGTGAGGGGGCGTCGGCCCCTCTCCCCGCCGGGACCTCTGAGGAGGAGGAAGGGGAGGCCGATCCCTCTCCCCTCACGGACCCCGAGGAGGAGGAAGCGGGCGATCCGCCCGTGTCCCCTCGCAGAGCCGGGAGTGCGGCGTGTCAGCCCCTCTCCCCTCACGGACCCGCCGCCGCGGGCAGGGACGGAGGCCCGGCGGGCGCCCTCACCGGGTTCCTCATGAGCCGCTCGAGGCGGAGGCGCTGCTCCTCGGCGGCGCTCCGCGGGATGACGAGCGGCTGCGGCTCCTTGCGGGGCCGGGGCGGCCGCGGGGCTGAGGGCGCCGCCATGCTCCGGCCGCGCACCGCCCCCCACTGACGTCACGCCGCGCGACGCGCCCGGGCCTGTCCCGGCCCCGCGGAGGCCGGGCCGCGCGGAGGGGGGCGGTGCCGCGGGGAGCGGGGCTCGGGTACTGCCCGGCACGGCCCGCCGGGCTACGGCCCGGCCCCGCGGAGCGGAACCCGGCAGCGGCGCCTCTCGGCCGTACGTCCGCGGCGCCGAGCGTGGCGCCGAGGCCCCGGCGTGGCCTTGCTGGGGCTTCACCGGGGGCCGAAATCGACCCTTCCGCCGCCGCTCCCGGCTGCAGCATCCCGCGGAGCTGCGCTTGCTCTGGAGCTCCGGTGTCCCCTGAGTCCCCCTACCCCCTCCACGGGCACGTTTTCCGGGCTGCAGCGAGCGCAGCCCCCCGGCCGGGCCCGGCTCAGCTCAGCGCTGGCACCAGGACGGCGGGACGGGGAGCACTCGGCGCCTTGCGCACTGGCACCCCCGGCTCTCTTCCCGGGACCGCGTAAGCGATACGGGACTTCCTCGCCCTTGCCCGGCAGCCGGCCCGCACCATCTGTTCGTGTCACTTGGGGGATTAACCCGGGGGCTTTGTCCCCCGACAGTGAGGGACGGCAGCGCCATTCCTGGCGGCACGGCCTCCTCCGTGCTGGGAGAGGCGGGCGGCTGATGGCGGGGATGGGGGGCGACCCGCTGCACCGCCTGCATTCATCTACGGGAGCCAGGCCTGGACCGGCCAAGGGCTGGTACACCCAGCCCCGCGCTTGTCCGAGTGCACGGAGGAATCGGCGAGCGGGGCAGAGGAGCTGGGGCTGGCCGCGGTACAGGCCGCCGCCGCAAAGCCAAATACCTTGTGGCCCTACAGAAATGGCATGGCATGTGCTGGGGCTCTGCGTGCGTCAGAGAATTAGCTGCTAAAGGTCAGCGGCGGTGGAAGAGGGGCCTAAGCCTTTGTGCGGTTTATGGAGATAAGCTGGAGCAGTGACTTTGGGCTCCGGGTTTCAGACAGCTGCGTGCTGTGCATGTGGAGAGGGTGACAATGGGGAACAGAGAGGTTGGGAACGGCTCCTTCTGAGATTTATGGGTCATTTGTATGACCTGAATTTATTAAGCCCTCATGCTCTTCCCCCTTCTGAAGAAAATCAAAGCTGATCCTCAGGTTCATTCCTATGTTTACAAAAGACTTTTCAACCTCAACTGAGGTTGCTATGGAAATCGCACCAGTTTGTGCCTCGTGTTTGTCTTACCAACCTGATTTGTAAAAGAATGGTGTGAATTTAGGGCTGGCTGGGTTCCCAGCTGGCCGCACTGGCCCTGAAAGGCATCCTTGGAGCCACAGTCCTGGCTGGAGCAATGCAAACAGCTTTCCCCACGCTGTGTCCCAGCCTGTGAGCGCCTGTGCTCACGGCTCTGCCAGTCTTGGGCCTTCTTCAGCCCACCAGGACAGAATCAAGATGGTCCAGCCTGTACTCAGCCCCTACCTTTTGCAGAGGCTGGGCCATTACATGCCCCCATCCCCTCTCAGTCACTGCAGAACAGGTTATAGAGTTGCTGCATCTAAATCAATTTGAGTCTCCTCTCCCCTCTGCTCCGCTCAGTCCTGAACACAATACAGGCCAGTTTAACCCACTGTACCATGTCACCCTGGTTCTTCCTCGCTGCCATCACCACCTCCCCAAAGCACAGTTCCAAAAGCAGGGGGTGCAAGTGATGAGCTTCCAGGGCCCAGCACTCTCATGCCAGTTGCCCGCGAGGGGAAGGCGGAATGGCAGCTATGCCTGCAGATGCTGTGACAGCCCAAGAGCTGCAGGGAAAAGCTGAGCAGCTCCATTCTCTTGCCTGGAGCATGACTTGGGCCAGCAACAACTCCCAGCCCTGGGAAACAGCAGGTAATTGCCTGTCTTCCAGGGGAGCCCACACAGAGGACACGGGGATGGAGACCTGGGAGCATCCTGCTCACAAACTACATGCCTTGGGAATTAGTGCAGACTCCTGATCTATTATGTGCACGTTACTTTTAAGATGTATCTGATGAGTGGGGACAGGGCTACTACCTGGGTCATAAAAAAACCCCAAACCCATATATCATCATGCCATTAACACATACAAACCCCACAAAATCAGAGTGCTGGGCTAGGATCCGGGCAGAACTGGGGTTACTGGGGACAGGGGATTTGCTATAGAACAGGGAAGTGTTTTCATGGTTCAGTGCAAGCTAACCACAAAATTCTGCTCCCCGAGCTGCATCAAAGCACATTTGTGTTTCAGAGTGAAGGCCTTCTGAAGAGTTTTCCTACCATAAACCTTTGCTGAGAGATACCCCAGCGTGTCAGGCAGGCAGGAGCAGCCACGGACAGCTCAAACATACGGGGACGTGGGAGGCTGTGCTGCTGAAATCCCATTGCAGCTGTGCCCCCTTCATAGGAGCTGCCAGGGTGCAGCTCAGCACCAACATCCCTGCAGAGCAGTCCTGCTTCATCCCTGGGTAGAGGGCATCCTGGCACACAGCCCAGCGGGAGGCTGCTTTCCCCCAGTTTCACACCCACACCTCTGGTTGATGTGAAGGGCTGTTGCATCCTGCCCCTGCCCTCCCAGGAAAGGAAAGCAAAGCACTTTTTTCCAGCAAGACTAACAGCATAATTAGTCAATTTGCTAATATGCTGAGGTGTGAACGGCTTACAGTGGGGCAGGAGGAGCAGCTGTACCTTGGGGCGATCCCTATGGAGGGGCCCTCAGCTCCCCAGCTCCTGATGGATGAGCTCTCCAGGACCAGTGAACACCCTGGAGACTTTCTGGGGAAGGAATGTTTTTTTGTGAATGGATCATGATACAACCCTGGCGTGACGACAGAGCCGAGCAGCTCCCTCTCCTCCCCCAAAAGCCATGTGTTCGCTGTGTCTGGGAGCCATGTCTGTCACACCGCTTAGCTGTGACAGCACAGTCTGGGAGGTACCAGTTTTCCCAGGGGATCCTCAGCAGAACAGAGCACACCAGAAAGAGGCACAATGGCAGAGCTCGAGGCACTGCCTCCCAGGAGATGAAGGCAGAGGAGGTCGGGGGGAGTGACGTGCTGTGGGGAACTCAGCTGCTAGGAGCTGCTAGCGCAGGCCTTTGGTGAGGGAGATCCATCCTCGGTCCCCAGGGCTACTAACCTCCATCATGGGCACAGCTCCAGGGATGGAGGCGTTCCCATTTACACCAGTGATGGAGCAGAAAATAAACTGGGAGGAGAGGAAAACCCTGCCCTGCCCAGCCTGCACCCACTCTCTGCCTCCCTCTGCACAGCAGGGAGAACACACACCCTCCCCCACTTCCATCTTCTGAGCAGTCTAGAGGGGCAGCAGCATCCCCCAGCTGCCTCAAGACAGCAACAAGGGCTACACACACACACACACCACAACAGCATCTGCCTGTGTGCTCTTCTGTAGCAAGTCCAGCAAGCCCCAAGCTCATGCCCATATGCTGTCCTTTTCACAAGTGATTTTATTTTAAAACTGGAACTCAAGTTCTCCATTTGTTTAACAACTGTCCCCCTCCCCCCCTTCTTTTTTCTTTTTTTAAATAAAATTAATTTATTCTACAGACCAGTAAACTCTTCCAGACTCTTCCCTATGTACAAATTAACATTTTTGCTTGCAGATCATCACTCCCCTGTCCTTGCCAGTGATGCAGCAGTTCAAAAATCACCCGAGGTGTGAAGGTCCATAAGGCAGCGCTCCCAGCCACAGCCACCTGGGACCTCACTGAGGAACAAGTGACAACGTCAGTGCTGCATCCGGAGATCCTCCCCCTTGTTCACTGCATGCGGGAAGGAAGAAGGTCCTTGTTAAACCCATCAACCAAGAGCATTTGGCCTCTTCCTGCTGCCTGGGCTCCTTGAGGAAGGAAAAATAACCCTGCCAGAGCAAACTGCTCCTGCTGCCTTCTGAAGGGTCGTGCTGCTGGGGAGGTGATGGCATTTGCTGCAGGAATGAGATCCACAAGCCCTCATCTCACACGTACACGGGTGAGAAAGGCAGCTCTTGCATCACAGGAGGCCAAGAACCTCGGAGACACCTTCCCTGCCCTCTTGAAGCAGGAGAGACAAGCAACTCTAGCACTGGGGATGTGCTTTACTAGCTCAGGAAACAAGGCAACTAAAAAAAAAAAAAAAACAACCCAACCCAATCCAACCCAACACTCCAGGCAAATTCAAGGTGCTTTGAGCTAGGCTGGGGCTTGGCTCGTACCTCTCTCTGTGATAACTGGGTAGAGTGGTGTCTGCTCTACCTGGAGACCAATGCAGACACTTCAAAGCCACCTTGCTCAGGTCCTGCTAGTGCTGTCACCTGGGCCTGGCAACCACATGAGGAGCCAGGAGCCCTGGTGATGGGGAAAGACAAGCCATGCAAGGTGAATTAAGAGGGACACGCAAGCACTCTGTCTGCAAGTAAAGCTGCCCTTTTGGAGGGTCTCCCATCCCACAGGCCTGTAAAACCACCCAAAGGCCTTCAGTGATCTGGAGTTTACTAAATCACCAGCACAGTGCACACCTGGCTGACACAGGCTCCTGCTCTATGCTCTTCCAGGGCTCACCTGTCAGGACACGTCCTTTTTCTGCTACAGTTGCATGTGGCTGCACTGGCACAGAGTCACCAAGAAGCTCAGGGGTTGGACTCAATGATCTCTGGAGGTCCCTTCCAACCCCTACAATTCCGTGATGTGGTGATGGCTGCGGTGCCTGGTCCTTCCTGGCAGCGGTGCTGCTACAGCCATCGCTGGCAGGGTTTTACATCTGCCACGGAGGGACTTGAGCCACTGACAAAGGCAGCCCTGCCTGTCGCTGCAGTCAGCGGGCTGCTCACCCACCTGGCAGCAGCCCCATTCCTCTTGCTCCTCCTGGGTGTTTCTATTTCTCTAAGGAAAACAAAGCCCAAAATCTTCAATAGCTTCTACTGAAGATGTGTAGTGTTTTCATTCCTGGGAGCCCAGCTGGGCACCTGGGGGGTGAGGCTGCTCCTCACCTCCAGACACAGCCTCTGGCCTCTGCCTGACACCCACCCTGGAGACATCCCAACTGGCTACCGATTGATGCAAAGCCACAGTGGTGTCTATTCATCAAGATTTGCCTTGAGCAGTGGAAACGAGTGCCTAGCTGCAGTAGCAGGAAGGCAGAAGGCTGAGCTGGTGCCCTTGGGAGAGCTTAGGTTTTGAAAAATCAAGGAAGGAAGGGGTTATCCAGGGACAGCAAGGAGAGAAAGGGCAGAGGGACAAGAAATGGCAGGAGAGCGGTGAAAAAACCTTCCTCAAATGCAATTCATTGAACTTTGGAAAAAGTCTTCTCCTGGCAGAGGGTGGGAAACACGTGCCCTGGAGAGAGCCTGAGAGCTGGCCTGGATAAACCCTTGCACCTCTGCAGTGGTGCCCTCAGGCCCATGGATCCACATGCCAAAAAAACCCTCTGTGTGGGGATGTGTCACTTCCACCCCGCAACACCAGAGCCCCTGGGCGGCTGATGAATGCCAGGAGGGATGGAAGCCACACTGGGCTCCCTCCCCAGAGCGGATGTGCTGAGGTGCTTTGGCTGAAGGACGGAGCCTGTCACAGCTTTGGGCTGCTGTCCCACGATGGGCATCCCCAGGGAGGAGATGCAGGGAGCCTGGCTTGGCCCTGCAAGAGCTCTTGGTCCGGAGGGAAAGAGAAAAAGGCTGCAGGTTCTGAAATGGCACTGATGCTTTCAGCCACCCAAACCCCCAGCACCACCCCAACCTCAGGGCTGGTGCCAGGTCCCCTTGAGACATCACCTGCTGCTGATACGGTTCCTGAAAGTGGCAGGGAGGGAGGACAACAGCCCGGCTGGGTCGCTGGTGGTGGCAGGAGGCGGCGGTGAGGCTAGTGTGGTGGTGAGGGGCACAGGCGCCCTGTATCCTCCACCACTCAGCCCCTGGGCACAGGGGGCTCAGTAGAAGGAGTACTGGTTTTCTACTGCCCGGGTCCGGCTCCGGGCACCATCAGCCTCATGGTAGTCCTCGGTGCTGGCAGTGGAGGACTCTGGCCGGCGCTCGGTGCTGTCACTGCGGCTCCGGGGGCCCAGGGCACCCTCCAGGCGGTGGTAGGGTGCAGGGACTGCGACAGCGGGGGCCACAGCCCCCCTCGGCAGGCGGAGGGGCTGGTGGGCTGGTGGGTGCTGTGCTGCAGAAGTAGTGCGGAGGAGGCAGTTCGGGCCGGCAGCCTGGTGACTGCGACACGAGGGCTGGTGGGGGGCTGGCATCTGCAAGGGAGACAGGAGCTTGATCCCTCCAATGCAGCCTGGGCGGCTTGGCCCCCCCACCCCCTCCCTGCCACCACCCCACACCCACCCTTGTTCGCCTTCTCCAGCCTTGACCCTGTCCTTCTCCAAACCTCCCTGCTCACCGCATAGCAGGAGGGCCAGAGTCCCACAGACCCCTCTGCTCCTCTCCTGACCATGCCATGGGACTGAGGCTCACAGGCAGGGACACCCAGCACTGCCCTGCTGCTGCACGGCCCTCCCTGGCCCCTTCAAGGGATAATCCCACCTTGGGGCACCACCAGAGCCACACACACCAGCGCCAGAAGCTTTAGGGAGGGTGGGTGCGGAATCGCAGGGATCGGTCCCCTTTAGGTCCACACAAAACCCCAGCCCAACCACTGATCCCACCCTCCACATGGCCATACCCCTGCCTGGCCTGGGCACCTACCGGGCAGCGGGCTCTGGGCCACAACGTAGCTACGGAGGGTGATGTCAGCCGCGCCACCCGACTCGAGGGGGATGGGGTGCGTGTGGAAGTGGCGCAGCATGTCGAAGATGGTCTGGAACCAGAGGTGCTGCACGTGGCACTGCCCGCTCTCGTTCAGCGACAGGCGGAGGTGCTGCAAGTGCAGGAAGCCAGCAAAGTGAGCTGGGGACTGCAAGGGTGAGACTCACCCTGGAGATCAGGAGAAGGAGCCACCTCCATCAGCCGAGAGAGGGAGGTTTGCTCGTAATGGAGGGAAGTTATTTTTAGCCTGCCTGGCCAGGTGACCTCCTGCTGCAGGGTGTTTCCTGCAGAACCCCACTCACTCACTGCAGCCTGAGGGTTGTCCCCTCCTGGTGATGAATGCCATGCAGAAGGGTGGCTGGGGGCAGCCTGGGAGGAGACTGCAGCTCCAATCCTGGCAAAAGAGCCTAGGGAAGCCCCCAGCCCACCTGAATGACTTCTTGTGGGACAAGTGACAAGACCAGACCTCAGCCCCTGGCAGCCTGTGTCCCCTGGTAGAAAAGGGACCCAGCAGAAAACTACATGAGGTTTTTTTCCTAGTGCATCTGCACACTTCAGGACATGGAGTGGACAAGAAGAGGGCAGGGGATGGTGTGCTGGGCTCCGCTGGGTGTTTAGCCTTGTGCCCACGTGGCAGGCACTGACCCAGCTGGGAAAGCACTGGTAGGGCTGGGAAGGGTGCAGAGGGCTCTTGGGGGGCAAGGGCAGGTGGTCCTAAGGGATGCCCTGCTAAGGTGCAGCACCTTACAGAGCTGATGGTTTTGGGGTTGCCACGTGGACCTGCTGGCTCGCAGAGCCCCAGAAGGAAGGAGCCTGGGGTGCTGGGCAGGGCTGGCTTTAATACTTGGGGGGAAGCAGGGTACCCACCTTTGCTTTCCCCTGGAAGTTGAAGGTCAGCACGTACTCCCCTGGCCGGGTTTCGCTCTGCCGGATGACGAACAAGCCGTGGCTCCGGACACCCCCGAAGAGCACCAGCTGAGCCGCTTTGATCCGCGAGAGAGTCCCGTGGAACCAGGGAAAGTCGGAGAGGTTGATCTCTGCCTCGCTGTCATCCCCTGGCCGCAGGGACAGCAGGATTTTAGGGAGCACCCAGGAATCACCCTCTCCCATCCCTTCCTCCTCTCCCTCTGTGCACCCCCACGATGAGGTGCTGGAGCTGCATCCTGCATCCCGGTACCTGCGAGATGCCCGCTGGCAGCAGGGGAGGACTCCAGCGTCTGCAGGAAGCTCTCCAGTGGGACATGGGTGAGGAGCTCCCCCAGGGAGTCCCTACCCCGGCTGTGAGGCATGGGGATGGCAGAGGCCACAGTGGTGGTGTGAGCGCTGGGCAGGGCACATCTGTCAGGTGGCCTGGGCACATCTGGAAGAGAATTTGCAGATGGATGAGCTCGTGGCTCAGCACCACCGGGCAAGGGCTGTCCTTCCTCTGAAAGTAACTGTGGTAGAGCGACCCAGCTCTTGGAGACACCTTGGGTCCAGGTTATGGCCTTAGCTGCAGCTCAGGGACGCCCTCGCAGCCTGCACTAGATTTCCTTCTCCTGGTGTGACCAGGATGGAAGCACAGATGGGTCCTGGCTGGGCACAGAGATGAAGTGAGGCTGTGCAGGTGTGGGGCTACTTGCAGAGACCCAGAGACCCCAGCATCTGCAGGTAGGGACTGTGTCTTCTGCACAGAGGTGTCTTCAGTGGGGTGGGGGCAAGTGTAACAGAGAGGAAGGCAATTGACAGAGGAAGATCCAGCCCCGCATCACCCACTTCAGTCTTCCTCACTTTACCACTGGCAGATCCAACCCCCCAACCCAGAACTGGTATCCAGAGACACCCACCCTCCCCGGCAGGCATTTTCCTCAGAGGTTGGTCCTTACCATCAGCCAGAAACTCGCAGCTGCAGGAAGACACCCTGCCTGGCAGACAGGCTCCCTGTGTGCAGGATGCCAGCTCGATGTCATCCCCACTGTCCCTGAGGGGAGAGCACAGAGGGACAGTCACATGCCAAATGTCACACTGTGGGGACACACACACCTGCTCGTGGGCATGCAGTGGCGACTTCTGACCAAACCAAATTCCAGGTGTGATCTGGGACACATCCTGATGCTCTTTGCTTCCTCCTGGAGGGGCTGCCACAGACAGAGGCACCCACAGCATCGGGAGGCAGCGCGACTGGCAGAACGAGGTGGCTTTTCGGGGGTGAGAAAGCAGCGTGAGGGATTAAACCCTTGAACACCCTTGCTACCTGTGTCCCATGGGCTGGTCAGAGCTGCCACACTTCGCTGCAGCCTTGTTGGTTTGGATGCAAATCTGTTGCCTTGACATCCACCACTTCACTTTGCAAGGCATACATGGATGCACGCATGCTCCCACCACCAACCTAAGCGTTCCTTTGCTTCCACCCTCCACAGGAATTACAGCTCAAACGACACCAAAAAAGCCACACTGGGAGGCCCAGAGCAAGACAGCGAGTGGAAGCAGAGCAAGGTAGAGGCTGCAGCAGTGCAAAGTCCACAGAGAGCATCCCCACCGCCTGATGCCTGCCCACAAGCTTCAGCCCCCCTTCTTGTGCAAGCACCCCCCAAAACTTGCTCCACAGCCTATTTTTATCCTGACTGGCAGCGAGAACCCAGCACTGCCAAAGCTGCCCGTGGCACTCGGCTACCCTTGCTTAACAGCAGCCACGTGGGCGCAGGCAGCGAGGAAGCGGCTGCGTTAGCAGTAACAGCTCACGAGGGAGCCGCTGAATTATTTAGTGGCCAGTAAGTGAATCAGCCATTGGGAGTCATTCAGCTGAAGCCAGTTGAAAACAAGAAGGGAGGAAGGAAACCCAAACCAAGGGCTCTTTGCAGAGAAGCCCTTCGACAGGCGCTCACGCAACAGCCCCGGTGTGCAGCCCTTGGCAGAAGCATCAGGAGCTGATTGAAAATCCGTTCTTGGCAGCGAGCGTGCGTGGTGGGGTATTAAACAGCTCATTATTATTTGCTCTGGAGTTCATTATTATTTGCTTTACGGTCACGTCCGGAGGCCAGAGCGGGACTGCGCTGGATGCTAAGCAAACATAAAAGGCTGGGAGGCTGCTGGCAGCAGGGAGAGGGGCTGGCAGCTTCTGTGGTGGCTCAAGGTGAGCACAGCCTCAGCCACAGCTTGAGCAGCTCCGTCTGGAAAACCAGCACTGAAACATGCAGTGAGGGAAGGGGGTGGAAAAAAAAAGGGCAGTGTTTCCCAACCCCACCTCTGTCAGCAGCCCAGCCTCAGCATCACTGCTTGAGTGGGGGTTTTTAAAAACAGCAAAAGGAGATGAAGGAGCACAGATCTGGAGTGTGTTAGTGGATACTCCCCTCAAGGTGCAGCCTCCGCTGTGTCCGACCCCACAGTGCTCAAACTCCATCTCTCCCACAGAAGGTGGCAAATGCAGCCAGGAGGCAGCTGGAGCCTCTCCAAGCCCATCCTAGGTTTGCTCCAGGTTTTCACCTCTGTTGTTCCAAAACTGTGCCAAGATGGCCAGTGCTGGGGTTTCCCCAGAGCGTGACCAGACTGATCCTCTTCCCTGGGACTGGGGCTGTCTGGGCTGGCTGAAGGGCTGTGTAAAGCTCCCTACAGCATAACCCAACACATGGGACTATAAAAAAGCAGATGAGAAGTTTTGGCAGAGTTGTCTCAACTTCAATCACAGCTTTAAAACCACTGTGATAGAAACAAAAATACACTGATTTAGCCAACAGAGTCTTAAATATACTGTGGATGTTGGACTGGAAAAAAACCCCATAGGAAATAGCTCAGATAGAGTATAAAAGCTGCAGAGGGTGGGTGTTGGGTGCTTCCCTGGGTCACCTGCCCCTGCTGAGCCCAGGCAGTATGGGGCAGGGAGGGGTGAGCAGGCAGCCAGCCCTCTGCAAGGCTGCACCTCTGACACACAGGCTGCTCGCTTGGCCTCCAGACATGTGCTGACTCGAGTCAGGGACTTTCTGTAATAACCCCAGTAGCACAAACTGTCTCAGGGGTAACAACCCATGCTGGGTGCTGAGCCCAGCCACTGCACAGCACCTTCCCACCTGCCAGCCTTACCCGGGGTCGATGCAGTCCTGGATGTCCGCCACCCAGGAGTGCTTCTGCAGGGAGTCGATGGTCTCCAGGATGTACTCAGCCCCATTCTCCACCTGCAGGCAACATGGGACAGTGTCAGGTTGGGGCCAGGGTCCTGCCACCACCGTGGCAAAGCACACCCCATAACCAGCTGGACCCCCCCAGTCACCTGCTGCTATGAAACAGCAGCTCATGAACTGGGAGGAGGAGCGGGGGAAAGAAGTGCCTCCTCCCATCCCAGCCAAGGGATGCTGAGGGGTGACCCCCAGAGATGCTTTGGTGTGTGGGTGACCCTCACCAAGGCTGAAGCTCGGAGGAAAACCTCCACCCCTGTTACCAGCAAATACATCTCAAGGGCTTTGCAGCCTCTGTGGCAAAACTACAGCTGCCTAGAGGCACCAGGGGAGAGGGGGATGGCATGGCACCATGCACAGCACAGGCAGCCTCGCTTGCTTCTGGAGTGCCTCAGTGTCCCCCAAAAGCTCGCTCTGCACAGGTGAAGCCATCTTCTCAGTGCCTCAAAATCCTGCCAGACCCCTAAACCCAGGAGGTTAAAACTTCTCCTCTCTTATCTGCCTGCTGGTCCGTGAGGCTTCTGATTTCTGTTTGCAACAGAGCAGGAGAGAAGCCTACTTTAACAGGAAAAAATGACAGTAAAAATCAGGCTCAAAAGACCCCCAGAATCGCAAGCCCAAAGGAGCTGGGCTTTTTTGGGACAGAGGAGGACCCAGAGGCCCTACATCAGCATCAGAGCAGCGGGGCTGAGAGGCCTCACCACACGATGCTGGGTGCAGGTTTCCCTTCATCCCTCCCGGACCCTTTACACAGCGTGTTCTCCTGGGAGCCCTGACTCTGGGAGGGTATCGCATTGCCAGCTGAGACAACCTCCTAGCAAATTAAATTAATCACAAACAACTGAATCACTGTCCTGAAAATAAGCAGGGCATGCAGGGAGCGGTACCCAGCGCCTGGGCTAGGGCTGAGCAGCAATCTGCTCCCCTGCTGCAGCCTGGGGCCACGCAGGGGCCATCCTGCCCCGAGCAGAGAGGAGCAGCAAATTTCCCCCCACACACACACCTATTTTGTTTAAGAGGAGCAAAGGAGCTTCTCTGACTTCCTGAGGGCCAAGCACAGCGTTGGTGTGGGAGACAGGGCTGCTCTCTCGTGCACAGCGTGACAGCAAGCGCAGCACATGCTGGGCTGGGGTGTTTTGCAAGTGCCTGCTTATGCAATGGAAAGGAGAAAAAAAATGCACATGCTGGGTGTCTGACAGACTGTGGGGACATGCTGCCTGCTAATTTTTAGGTGACTGGATAGAAACTGTTCCTCCCTGAACAAGGCAGGGGCTTTTGCACCCATCAGAACCTGCCAGAGTACAGTGTGCTGTGTTCAAGAGCCGAGATTGGGCTCAACATCAGTGCTGCTCTTAGGAAAGTGGCAGGGAAACCACAGCACCCAGCTCCCTTTCTTACCCCTCCAATCCACACCCTGACATTTGAGGGGTGCTTCACCCCTTCTGTCAGTCCAGCCAGCAAAGAGGATGCAAAAGAGTGGCAAGAAGATGTCCCAGCAGGAAGGGGCAGAACAGGAGTTGCAAATAACAAGGGTGTCAGGAAGAAGGGAAGAGCATCCTGTGCCGACAGCCCAGGGGAAGGCAAAGGCTGCTGGAGGGGGCAGCAGGGGATGGGGAGCGAGTGGCAGCTCAATGCCTCAAAGGATCGATTGCAATCCATTAACCCCGTGGCAGGACAAGCACCCTGGCCAGGACGGGGCAGGAGCAGGAGGGTACCTCCTCAATCAGGCATTTTCAGCCCAGTGGGGTTTGGTGTATTCCCAGGGGTAATTAAAGAAATGGCTGAAGCTGAGCCATTAGTGATGGGAGTGGAGAGACCGTGGCTGGCTCTAGAAAATGGGAAGAGGGAAGCACAGAGCCCTCCTCCTGCAGAAACCAGGCCTCCACAGGTGCCCAGGAAGCACATCGGAGCAGAGTCCCCTCAGGAGGGATCTGCCAAACCCCACCAACCCCCTTTCCCACCCCCCAGCTTGCTTGTGGCAGCCCTGGGTCACACATCCTTGGCGTTGGCCATGCTTCAGACACTGATGTGACACTCCAACAAGGCAGACAGCAAGACACAGGTGAGATGGGACTTGTAAGGAGGTCTAGAAAACATCATCATAAGTAGCTGATGAGCCATATATCCCAAGAGCAGTTATTGATGGTTAATGGGTTATCGATGGCTAATGATCAGAGCTGAGGGGCTCCTTTACATCAAGGACTTTCTCTGTGCATGCTGCTCTTCAGCAATGATTAGGACAGAAGCAAAGACAAGATGTCTAATCAATTCATGGATGACACCACGTTGCAAGCGTGTTGGAGGATGAGAAGAGAATTCAGATGAACTTGTTGAAGCTGAGAAACACTGTGGAAGAAAAAGCCCCAGCTCAAGGACATGGGCGTGCTCTGGGCTCACACTGATCATCGTGGGCTTCTGGGCTGGGGAACTGCAACTCTGGGGTGGTTCTGCAAAAAGCATCGAGGGGTTACAGCAGCCCACAAGCTGCGTATGATTCAACATCATCAGCAGGGTATGAGGAAAGCAAATAGATCAAACTGGGCTGGGTAAAGAGGAAGAAGAAAGGAGAAGCAATCAAAGGAGAAGCAATCCTTCCTATCCGCTCCTGGCCATGGCACCATGCATGCTTTGGGGCACGCTCTCTCCAGAGCCTGCAAGGAGGGCAGGGAAGACCTTGGGCTGGTCAGTCTGGAGAGAAGATGACATGTGAGGGTAGTGTTTGAGACACAGAAACCAAAAGCTGAATTAGCCTTCGTGTCCGTGGCGGACACCAGCTGCAGCAGAGGTTGAACAGCAACAAGCCCTTGGGAAAGGAAGGATGTCCTGTAGAAGGATGCCAGGAGAAGGTGTGGGTAGAGTCTGGGTTTGATGGAACATCATTTTCCATGGAAACATGTGCCAGGTCCAGGTGGGCTACCAGGTGGAGGGCTTTCACAGGACTAGGCTCAATTGTTTTCCCTCCTCCTCTGCTTTCAGAGTTTTCTCAGCTTTCAATCCAGGAAGCCCAGACTCTCTGCTCTGCCCTTGCCACATGCTTTTAGGAAGAAGCATCAGGGAGAGAGGTGTCTTTTTAGCAGAGACAGGACATAGAAACCCTCAAAATGCTGCTGTTCCCTTGCGTACCTGTGCTGCCTCCCAGCTAGGCATGTCCAAGGGCTCTGATGGAGAGCATGAGCTGGGGCACAGCCTCGTCAGCTGGAGAGAAACACCATCTCCAATGACATGTCCATCATCACAGTGGCACATCATGCCCCGAGCCGGGACCCTGTGAAATTCAACCCAGATCTTCCATGCCAGGCTGCTGCCTTTCAGCAGAGCAGGAGGGAGCATTAAGATAATTAATTGCATTATATAGTAAACGCTTTCTGGAGAGAGAAACTTTCGCTCCCTGCTCGTGCCTCCAGGCTCCCATGGGGTGGTTGATCACTAGGACCTCAGTGGCCAGAGTCGTGCCCATCGCCCCACATCAATGAAATAGCCACCATGTGCCATCGAGCCAGGGCAGCAGCAGTCACAAGACCATGGGTTGCCACCTTGCCAGCCAACAACCTTGCAGGTTGTCTCTGGACACTAATTTAACCTGTCTCCTGGCGACACAGAGAAGCCAAACCCCAGGGTGAAAGCCATGTAAAACAGCTCAATCCCAAAATACTTGGGCATCAGGTGGAGGTTGCATCATTTCGGGGTGCGAGGGGAGCACAGCCTGGGGAAGGGAGGTAGGGATCCCGTGGGGAACATTAATGCTGTTGGCATCTCAGCTCCAAAAACCAAGACAGCAATCCCCAAAACTGCCACCCTGCTCTCACCTTTAGGACAAAGGTGTTGTCTTTGTCAGGCATCTCTAGCGGCATGGTGGTGCGGACTTCAATGATGGCCGACAGTGGGATGCTCACCTTGGGTTTGGAAGCCTGGGAAAAGGAAAAAAAAAATATTAAAAGAAATCAATAACTAAAAGAAGAAAAAAAAAAAAGAGTCACTCCATTGAATCAAACTCTCCTGGGGGGATGCCACAGCACGGCTCTCAGAGAGGCAAGATCGCAGCTCAGCCCGCGTCGTTATTACCAGGGGTGTGGAGGGGGAGGGTGGTGATGTGGGAAGAAAAAAGCATTGATTTCCCTCATGTGCCTGATAACTCTGAGCTCTTTTAATTAAACCAAGAGGAGGCCCGGTGGAAGATAGGGACGTCAGTGCATTTAACTGCCAAACCTCCTCCCTGCTCCAGCGCTGGCTGATAACACCAGCCCTGCCAAGACTGCTTAGCTCTCTCCTTTCCAAGCCCCTTCCTGAGAGTGGGACGGCTGCACGACCTGATAGGGGACGGTTCCTATATGGAAACAGGCCCAGGAATACACCCTGCTTATCCTGGGACAGGGGTGAGAAGCTATCATATAGCAGCTTTAGCTGTGTAGGGAATTTTAATTAAATTAAAATTTATAAATTAATTTCCCTCCACCCCGCTCCCTTCCCCCTCAGAGCTTCCGGCACCCACAAGCCCCAGGGGAGGGGTCAGGACCTGGTGCCTCCTACTCTAAATCTCTGCTGAGCAACAAATTCCCCAGATACTTGGTTTAATTATAACAAGTGCCCTCAGAGGAGCCCACGGAGCTGCTCTCTGTGCTGATGCCCTCTGGGGCTCTGGGATTCGGAGCTCTGTGGATGCAGGAAGCAGAGATGCCACTTGGCCATGGAAACCAGCGCCTGGTGCCTTGGGCACACAGGGTGGGACAAGGGTGGCGATGGGCACTGTGCTGCAGGCTGCCAACAGAGGGTTCAGTTCCCATTTTTTGGGGGGAAAAAAATACAACTAAATTCCAGAAAGAACAGGAACTGCTTTTTCCCTTCTGGGACATTTCATTTCTGCCCCAGCGCCAGATTTGGGCACCTCTGGGGGTTCAGGGTGGGGGGGGCTCAGCCCTGCCCTAGTAGTCTCTCCATCATGGTGTTTGCACAGCAGAAGGTCAGGAAGGAGGAGGCAGCTGCTTTGAAAGGAAAGAAAGTAAGTGTAAATTCACTGGTGAGATGGAGAAGGGCATTTTCCAGGAGGGCTCTTCTCATTTAAAGATTTAAAAGGACAGGACCATAGTTTTTGTAGGGCCTATGGAAAAACAAACATGTGGGCTGCTGAAGGAAAATGCTGTTTAGCTCCAGCTGTGCCAGGCTGGTGCCACTTTTACAGCTGAATCATTTGCCAGATGGAAAGCAAGATGGGATGAGGGGAGAACGATGTAAATCAAAGGAGGGTGTGATTGTAACAGAAGAGCAGGCAGCATTCATAAAAGTTGCCATAAAATCATTTTAAAATCGATTTTTAGAGGCAAATCAAGACACACATACACACACACACACAAATCCCTCTACAAGCCCTCTCTTAAAAGCTTTAACAGCAGTTGTTCTGATTTAACCTGAGCTTATTTCCCCTGCTTTGGTGTGACTGATTGCCAGCGCTGCTCCATGCAGCGGGTTCCCCAGATCCCCCATGCATTGTGCCACAGATGGGGGAGGGTTCCTGACAGCTGGGGCTTGTGTGGTCCCTCAGCTGAGGAAGCCCTAAGCCAGCCAGGACCAATGCCTGTCATCCATACCAGCGCTGAGCTGGTCTCTGTAGGGTTGTGCTTGAGTTTGAACTCGTGTTTCATTGGGAGAGATGGGGTGGGTAGGAGATAGGCAGGGACCAAGCAGTGCCAAGGGTCATTCTGGCTTAAAAAAGAAATAGAAAAAATTGTTTAAAAATATGAACTATCCTGCTGTCCCTATGTATAATGCATAGAACCAAACTGAGGGTTACTGGGAGTTTGGAGCACACCAAGACCCACAGAGCCTCAGCCCAGCACGAGAGCTCATGTTGCCCAGCCTTGCTACCAGGGATGAAACATAAGCAGGGAAGTCCTGCAGAAGATGAAGTAAATGAGATTTTTCTTCCCTAGGTAATTTAAATAACCTGAGATCTCATTACCAACACATACAGCTAGTAAAGCCCCAGGGAACAGCTTATTATTTGCCTCATGCTCTTCGAAGAGGCGAACACACATCACAGCCGAGGCACAACACGGCGTCAGCGTGGGTAGGGGCTTGGCAGCATAGCACAGGAGTGAAGGTGGGGTGGGGTTGGGGGGGCACTGAAGCTCTCATCATCCACATTTCTCAGGCTCCACCACTCAGCCCTTCCCCCAGGAAAACAAGGGCAGCACCTCCCTGCACGGTGTGCAAGAGGGGATGGAGGATGCGCTGCAGAAATGCCACAATGAAAACCACCTCCTGACTTTGGAGCTTTCCTTGAAATTAGAGCAGAACAGATGCAGGCAAGAAAAAGTGATAGTGTCAGTAATAAATACTAATCAGTGTTCCTCTGCCCAGGAGGGTAGGTAGCTGGGACTGTCTGGGAGGAGAGCTGCAACCTCCCCCGCCACAGTGGTGATGCTCTACCCCAGAGGGCATCACTGGTGTCTTCCGTTCCCATCACTGAAAGGAGAGGGGGGGCGCTTACAGGCACAAAATTATTTCAAACTAACTATTCTTTTAAAAAGAACAAAATGATACTTCTTTCAGCAGGTGAAGTAACCGCCTGAGATCTAAAGCACAAAGCCCAGGCAGCTATCCCAGCCATCCCACTGCCGCACAAGCCGCTGGTCAACCATGTGTCTCTGACATGTTGGGAGAAGAAAAAACCCTCTGACAGCCTGGACACCCCGTGTCTTGATGGGCAATAAGCTTTTCCTCCAAAATTGCTCATATTTGGCTGAGGGGAGGGACGGGGCTATGCCCTGGTGTACAGCAGCAATCGGGGCTTGCAGGTAGGATGGGTTGGGACCACACTGTCCCATCCATACGCTTCTCAACCACACAGCACCGAGTCTCCCTTTATGCCAGAGCAGGATTTCATCCCAGCTCTGCAGTGGAAACAAGAAAAACATCAAGCAACGCCCAGGAAGCTTCTTGAGCTTCTCAGAGAAACAACGGCAGAGAAGAGCCAGGACTTACCTTCGGAGGGACGTAAAACTCGAGGAGGAACCTCTCTCCTTCCACCTTCACTGCTTTCCGGAGCAGGAGGCGACACTTCTGCCACTGCGAGCTGCCCACACAGTTCGTGTCGTCAGCCACCATGTAGCGCAGCGTCCCTTCCCTCTGGATGTCCACCAGCTCCACCTTGGAGGAGGGCACCTTGGACAGGCGCAGCTTGTGGGTCCATTTCTCCCGTGGGTCACCGGGCTCCTTGCCCCCAGCCGGCCACGGCTCCCTCTCGGCTCTCCGGCCACCCGGGGCAGCCTCAGTGCCTGGCTCCGGAGAGGACTTGCGGTGCCACATCTCCTTCATGCCATCCACCACACACAAGCTCATGTTCCTCAAGGAGAAACCTTTCTTGAACTTGGGCTTGGCAGCGGCGTGGATGGAGACGTCCTCCGAGCTGCGGGACTGGCCGTAGGAGGACACCTTGTGCGCCTGTGCCTGCTGTGCTGGGCTCAGGTACCGTCCGGCCCCCAGCGGGGCATCCATGCTGTCCAGGGACTCAGTGGACGTCTCCTCTTTCCTCGGGGTGACCTCTCGCCCGTAAGGGACGTGGCAGTTCTGCAGCCCCACGAAAGGCACGATGTTGTACTTGGTGGGGGAGTCGGACACGAACACCCGGCTGACCTCCAGGCTGAAGATGTCCAAGAAGTTGGCAGCAAAATGATGGGAGAAGGAAGTCTCTGCCCCCGGGGTGTCGTAGTGGGGGTTCTCCTTCAGAAACTGGCAGAACTTCTGGGCGAAGTCGACCGCAGCCGCCTGGGCGTGCAGCTCGCAGAACTCCCTCCAGTCGGGGAGCGGGGAGGAGGGCTCCTGGCACAGGGCATCGCCGTTCATGGCTGCCCCATTCCACCTGCCGGCGGGCTGCGGGGAACGGGCACAGCGTGAGCAAGGCCGTGGGGAACCATAACCCACCCCAAAAAAATGGGGGTGTTCCCCCCATCCCACCCCCCAGGTAGGAGCAGGTCTGCAGCCCTGGTGCAAGCGCCGTGGGAAAGGGTTCTCGCTCCCTCCCCTCTCCACTTCCTACACTGGGGAAAAAAATCTTGGCCCCGGCAGCAGCCATAAATTGTACTTATTTTACGATTATGACCATGCAAAAGCATTATTGATTTCTCATAAAACCACTAAGGAGTCCCCGACCAGAGGAGCCCCGGGGGGATTTGCCTT
Organism: Hypotaenidia okinawae; assembly: GCA_027925045.1. Taxonomy (NCBI): domain Eukaryota; kingdom Metazoa; phylum Chordata; class Aves; order Gruiformes; family Rallidae; genus Hypotaenidia; species Hypotaenidia okinawae. The sequence goes on from BSDF01000020.1 coordinate 3,720,515, forward strand.
CAGGATTTATCTTGCCTGCATGCTCCACCTGGGCACAGCAGCTGCTTTTCCGTGGGCTGAGGGAGCACCGGGCATCCCAGAGGGACCTGCACAGAGCAGCACCCTCCTCTATGCCCAGCAGCCTGTCCTTCTCCTTCTCCACCCGTATTTCTGCCCTGATCCTTTGCCACATCAATGTTGGTCTGTTTTTTTGAAGAGACATATTGGAGGAGACACGGGCCTTGCTTCTGTGGCTGGCAGGGACTGAACCCGACACGCTGCCAGCGCCGCTCGTTCCCAGGCTTTATAGACTCAACCCTTCTTGGCTGGGTCAGCTCTCATGTCCCCCCACCACGGTGAGCCATCCCTGTCCAGTCACATCTCCATCAGATTGAGCTGAGCTGCCGGAGCCATGCAGGAGCTCAGCCTCTGCCCCTCACCCTCCCTGCTGAGCGTCGGCACCGTGGTGTCACCGATAACCCTGGGCCAGGTCCTCAGCAGAGGCCACCAGGACACGTGCACACAAAGCATGCAAGGGAACAAAAGAGCTCAGGAGAAGCCAATGGGACCTGAAGACCAGATCTGCCCATCCACCCTCCATGTCGGTCCCTTGCCCGGCAGCTAGAGGACTCAAGGGGCAGGCGCATCCCCAGCTCTGTGCCAGCGCTGCACTTCCCAAACCTCTGCCTTGCCTTGGGCAGCTGGAAACGCCTCCCTGGCAGCAATCGCATCTCTAAAGTCACCTCCCAGCACTGTGACTTCTCATGGTAATGGTGGGCAACTGTGGCACCTCTCCAGCCTCTAGAATCACCATCCCTGGGTCCAGCCAACCCTCCTCCTCCCCGAGGGCAGCAGCTCAGCTAACCCACCTCAAACGCAGAGCCCAGGGGTGCTGGCGCTGCTGTGAGCAGACCCAGCCTTTTGCAGTGCCTCCTGTTCAGCACCCAGCGACTGTGCCCAGGCACCCAGGCTGCTGGGAGGACAGGATGGGTCCCTCAGAGCCCTCTGCTCCCTGCTCTCAGAGCAGTTCTCTTGCTGGCAAGAGATTACTCCTGCTAATAAATCACACACAGTAACCTGCCAGCAGCTTACATGGCCAATAATTAATTACCACTCGGATGAACTGCTCAAGCCGTGGGACTGGGGTGGCACTGGGGACTGGGCTGACCTGCTCCTCATCCTCCAGACCGGAGCCCAGGCAGGACCCAGCCCCAAAGCTGGGAACTGGAGCAGTAGCCAGGAAGCAGCTGCCATTTCCCCCACATCCCCACGAAGAAGTGACACGGCCTGACCCACCAGGACAAAACATCAGAGCTCTCCAGCAACATCTCTGGAGAGGAACCTGTCTAGTATACCTCCTGCCCCTGGGGACAGCTCTCAACCCCCTCCAACAGAGAAACTCTCACAGGCAATAAAGCACTTGGTGGAGAGAGAAACCCCCCGAGTTGCTTGTGAGAGCTAGACAGGAGGAGCATGGCTTCTCTGCTGGCTCGTAAGGACATCGTGGCTTTACCCCCAGCTGCGTCTCTGCCCCATACCTTCCTGCTGTCAAGGTGGGGATGCTGCTGGGTGCCCCAGCTGTGCCAGGGAGCCAGCGAGGACAGGGGACACTCAGCCATCAGGCACCCATGCTGGCCCCTCACATCCCACTGTATTATCATCAATCCTCAGCAGAAATCCCTGGCCAGGCTCTCCCCAGCAGGGCAGGGCTTCCCCAAGAGCCACGCAGGTCCCAGTAGCAGCCATCCATGCCAACTGGGAAAAAAACCCCACCCCTACAGTTCAGGAGCAGTGTCTGATTTCCCCAGGAGACAGTAGGAAAGCAACAGAAAATGCAAAGCTGTTTGTTACCTGCTCAGCAAACACAATTCCTACTGACCCATCCCTCACCGAGCAGAGAATTTAACAGCTCAGCTTGCAGTGACAGCTCCTGCCCTTTGGCTTTGGAATTCCCAGCCCTGGCTCCCTGCCCCAGCACCCAGCCATGGGGCAGGAGTTATTTGGGCTCCAGGAGAAGAGGGAGATGATCCAAGCGGGCATGGTGAGAGCAAGGGAGGGGAGAAGGGTGTGGAATGGGTCTTGGGGGAGAAGAGAAAACTCTACTGCAACGGGTTTAATTGCATCTGCCAGAAGGGAGCAGCTTGGCTTTGCCCTGGTGTAGAGCCCCAGGGTGTTGCTGGTGTCCTCCTCCCATGGATGAGGGAGCAGACGGGAGAGACTACAGAGCAGGGTCTCTGCATGCCCCAAACCAAGGGATGGCACCCCAAGAGACAAGGGACTTGGAGAGATTAAGTAGAAAAAAAAAAACCCAAAACCCAAACCCACAAAGAAAGAAGAAAAACAAAAGAGGCACTTCAAAAAAGATCAAGCCCCAACAAAAAAGCCTCTCCACACAGGCACCACAGCCAGGCTCAGGCTCAGAGACACGCACGCAGAGGCATCGCAGCATCTTCCTTTCATCTGCACGGGGATGACAGACTTTAAAAGGCCAATTTATAAAAATGAGGCCTAGAGGAGAGACATGTGGCAGGCCTGAGGAGGCGGTGGGGGGCGTTACTAACCCTGTGTTGCATCTCTGGCCCCTTCCTCCTCCCTGACTGGAACATGGCTGAGGTCCCATGGCAAAGGCTGGGAACAGGCAGGGTGCTCGGGGGACCACAGAGTTGCCACCGCCCCAGCACCCACCCCAGCACATACCCATTCACCCGATTTCTGTGGGAAGCAGGTCCCAATTATCTGTGTATTTACCTTTCATCTCGCTGCCTCTGCTCCCCTCCACACCAACAGCTCTGCCCCACTTCTTGAAATAACTTATCATGCCACCGACAGCATCCCCGGGCAGAGCGGTGGAAACGAAGACAAAAATAAGCTCAAGATGAAAATAAGCAGCAAATCTGCAACTGCTTTTTTGGAAAGCAAGGGCCATCTGCTTCCAGCCCAGCTTACCAAAGGTTGAACACGCTCCCGGGCAGCTTTTGAAGGAAACAGGTCCCTTTGGAGGTGCCGAGGCTGAAACAGGCTCAGAGCATCAAGTCACAGAATCCCAGGGGTTGGAAGGGACCTCCAGAACTCATGGGGTCCAACCCCCTGCCAAAGCAGGGTCCCTAGGACAGGGCACACAGGGTGGCGTCCAGACGGGGCTGGAATCTCTCCAGAGGAGACTCCACACCCCCTGGGCAGCCTGTCCCAGGGCTCCCTCACCCTCACTGGGGAAAAGTTCTTCCTCTGCTCCAACTTGCAGCCATCGCCCCTTGTCCTGTCCCCACAGACACTGAAAAGGGGCTGGCCATTTCCCCCTGCTTCAGATATTTATGAACATTAATTAGGTCCCCCCTTAGTCTTCTTGTCTCCAGACTGAACAGTTCCAGCTCACTCAGCCTTTCCTCACAGGGGAGATGCTCCAGGCCCTGGCCTGGGTTACATGAGAAGACAGACATACATATATATAAATATATGTATATGAGTATAGTAAATGAGGAGGACTGTGGTCAAAAGGAAGCCACAGCATGGCAACCAAGACATCAGGCTAGCCATGGGCTCCTAACCCACCTGCATGGGTCCCTAGGCACCTCGCAGGGCAGAGCCGTGCCCCTCTGCTGCCCTGGGAAGCAAGTCAAGGTTTAAAAAGGAAGGGAAAAAAAAAAAAAAAGAAAAAAAAAAAAGGATTTCTGGAGATCAGCCAAGTGGAAACCCCAGTTGCCATCGGCAGCCAGCGGCTGGCAACGATGTTATGACAACCTCTCCCAGCACGTAGTGCTGATGGAGCCCTGCACCGGGGACGTGTCGCGCGCACACGCGTGGAGAGGGCTGGAAGTCAAAGGAAGCTACTGACCTCAAGAAGAAATGAAATTTAAACTGTCAGCAGAAGTGCAAGAGACCACGAAGAGGGGAAAAAAAAAAACCAACCCCAAAACAACCCCCACCCCAAAAGTCTCCAGTGCAGCAGGAGTCACAGAGCGACGACAAAGCCAGGGGATTTGCTGAACCAGAGATGTGGGGAGGAACCAACAGCTAATGAGGTGTTAATAACGCACAGCGCTGGTCATGGGATAGCCAGAACAGCTAGCCCAGCACTTGCTTGGAGGGCTTTATTTAAGGAAACAACCCTAATAAAGAGATGTCTCCCTTCTGCTGGGTGCAGCACTGCTGGGCTGGGCCAAAGCCACCCGGAATTCAACAAGGGGGAAACCCCCCACTGTGGTGGAGGGGGTCAAGAGGGGCAAGCCTGCACCCCTCCACCTCTGCCCAAGGTCTGCCTGGGAGAGGATCCTGCCTAGGAAGGTCTGCAGCAAAGCCCTGGCTGGCAGGGCAGGAGATCCTGGCTCAGCCCTGGCTGCCCTGGTCCCGCAAGCTGCTTGGTTTCCAGCAAGATCCACGCGACTTGAAGCTCCAGCTGGCGATCCCTTGGGAACAACACAAGGAAACCCAGGCACCTGCTCCCCAAGAAAAGTGCCTGACCTCAGCACGCTCAGCCAGGGGAGATCCCTGAGTCATGAGCAGGTCCCAGAGCAAGATGACACCTCCCCAGCCCCCCACCAGCAGCAGGCTGTGAGGGGACGCTCCAGGCAGGCAGGCAGGCAGCTCTTCCAGCAGCTCAAGCAAAGCTTGCTGCCTGCCTGCCCCCAGACAGATGGGAAAAGAGCTAAAATTGAGATGGGGACTGCCCTCAGGACAGCAGGAGCAGCACCTGGGGCTGGGAGCCATGGCTGAAGGGAAGCAAGCACATCACCTTCACTCTACCCATGCAAACCAAAGGGATGGGGGTGCATTGGCCATGGAGCTGACATCCCCCCTTTCCACAGCAGACATTTGAAGGATGGAAACACCAAGTGTCCTCCTCCCAGGGGCTTCCTTTGCCATTCTGAGGCAATGCCCAACCTGAGCTTTAACCAGAGGCTGAGCTGAGGAACAGAAAGCTGTAGAGCAAAAAATGCCAAAGTTATCTGCCTATGTGCACTGCACATTTCCCAGAGTCACTTACCATCCTCACCGCTGCCTTGGGGTGGGAGAAGCTGATTGCTCTCTGCACTCTTCCCTGCTCCACGTACTATTTGTACCCTATAGACCTTAAATCAGACAGACTGTCTGAACCGGATAGAAATGGAAACAATCTTTGTTCCTCTCATTTACTGTCCATCCCACTAAAATATTGATTGAACAGCATTTTGGCCTCAAATTTAACTGTCAAACCACCTTCTTTGAAGCAATCCCCCATTAAAAGCAGGCTCTGAGTCGCTGCCCAGGGGCGCTACTGGGCCCTCTTGTCATCTGGAGCCTAGAAAACATCTGACCAGAGTGTAAAGGCTTCTTGGGTCTTTTTTCTGCTGCCTGGTGAGGGATTCCCCCAGCCACAGCGTTAGCCAGAACCAATGCTATTTTCCAGGACAGTGTTTCAGGGCACAGGTGCTGAAGAGAGACATCTTCAAAGGAGAAACAGGCAAGAAACAGCCCTTTCCCCCCAACTCATGCATGGGTCAGTCCGTCCACAGCTCTACACACAATCCCCTCATTCTGCATCCCAGTGCCAACCCTGCAGGAACTGACACACCCACCAATAAACCAGGCTCTGGGGGCTGCATCCAGCTCCAGTCTTGCCACTGACATGCTGAGCAAGCCCCCAGCCCACAGCACTGCTCACCCTGTGCTGGGGCACCCAACTCCTGGCCAGGACCCCTGGGTGCTGGGAGTGGGACAGACACACAGACATTCTTCTTTCCCAGGTAGTCTCCATTTCTTACTCTCCTGAGCAGCTCCATACCACAGGGCTGTTTTTCTCCCTCCATCCCAAGATCTTTTTACCCCATATACATTTTACCCCCCATGCTGACAGCTGCTGGGAAATAATGACAAGTTAATAGACAAGATCCACTGGATCTTAGCTATTCCCCAAGTACTTCCACCCAGCTTGCAGGCAGCCACGCTACCCACCCATGCACAGGGCTGGAGCATCATCACCTAGCATGCTGCTGATTAAGGTACACTGGCCTGAGGGGTACCGACTTCACCCATAGGGAGGTGGTCCCCAGGGTGCAGCAATGTGGCACCGTGCAAAGCATCACTACAGCTGGGCATCATGAACACAGCCTTGGAGGCAGAACAGAAATAAAGCAAAGAGCCCCCCTCCCTGCCCTCAATGTCCCCAAGTTAAAACTGGCTATTTCTTGGAAAAAATAAAGACAGACAAATAAATCAAGGTTCTGGTAAAGGAGTTCAGAGGCTGTTGACCCTTCTCTCTTGCTTGGGTGCCACCTCACCTGCCTGTTTCCAGCTGGGGAGCTTCCCACAGAGGAGTAACCAGCCCAGCATCTATTTTTAACCACCACAATAGCAGAGCCTCCCAAGAGAAGCAGCCGAAGCCCTGTCCCCAACCAAGCAATCTCACATTTCCCTCGCTAAGCCTAGACTTCCTTCCGTCCCTCAGCCCACAACAAAACTCTCCTCCTCCTCCTCCTCTCAGCTTCCCATCCCCATATAACTCTTTGCACACCCACCCCCTGGCCAGTGCCATGCAGCAGCAGGGTGCAGGGCGTCACGCACACACGTGTGATGTACTAACTGATACCTCAGGGCAGGACCCTTCCTGGGCTCAGACATAGCAAGTAACAGGAGATTTGGCTGCTCACTCACCACCCCTGGATGCACCTGAAACTCAGGGGATTCAGGGGAAAAAAAAACCCTATCTATAACAAAGTCAACTGCAGTTGGCGTACAAGCACCAGCTCCTTTAAGACACCAGCTTGCCCTGCAGATAGCAGTGCTATTAAAGGGGCTCCTGGGGGTTTCTGGGGAGTAAGCTCCGTGGGTTGGTGGTCCAGGATGCCCAGCAAAACGCATCCCAGCGTGGTACAGCACAACCAGCATCGTGGACCTCCAGCCAGGCTCACCGCTGGGGATCCCCACTCTGTCAGGGCAGAGAACCTGCCCCCCCCCCCTTCTCCCCTCCAAAGATCATTTTACAGTTGTGGAACATAATAAACACAGGATAAGGTTACATAGGGCTGTAGGAAATTTTCTTATGATGCTTTTTTTTTTTCTTCACACGTTGCAGATCTGGTTCCCCACATACATCACTGCCTCGTGCCCGCCTGCAAGCGGCCTGAAACTGCTGCCTAATGGTATCTGAGCTTGGGAAATTCAATTCTGCTCAGCGCCTTACCCAGGACTGCTACAATCACTGCTAATTGCTTAAGTGGTGTATTAAGCAAAACACCTCGTAAAAATTCCAAGTGGGCTTTGAAACACCCCCCTGTCCCTCCAAACTCGATGATGCCAAAACACCCTGTTATGGTTGCCATCCCCAGCTGGAGATTCAGCCTCTGATACCTCCTCTCGCCTTCGCCGTGCAGGGATGCTGCTGGGCAGGCAGTGCTTCATAGCCAGCGTGGTGGCCATGACCACGCAGGAGGGATTTCCAGGCTGCACCCAGCCTCTCAGCCAGCCCCACTTCCAGGGACTCTCTGGCAGGGCACTGTCCTGCTGTGGCCCCTCTCCTGCCCCAGGGCCTTGCATGCCAAAGGCTGCCAGGACCTGGTGTAGCAGGGCACAAACCCACCCCCAACATCCCAATGGGGATGCACACCAGGTCCCTCTCTCAGTGGCCCACTCCGAAGTGTGCCAGACATCCACAGGCACTGATGAGCACAGGGCCCCAGCCAAGTCTCACCCCAAGCCTAGAACCTGCCCCCAGCAAGCAGATTCTCCAAGTCCTTCTGCTTTCCCCTTCAATAAACAAAATGTATAAAAAAAAAAAAAGGGAAAAAAAAAAGTAATCAGGCCTGGGATGCAGTTTTCCCTTTATCAGTAACCTCTCCCCTCCCTGCTGCAATGGAGCCAACTAGGATGCAAACCTGCATCTCCTGGGAGGTGGGGAGCACCAGGGACTCCCCACAGCAGCAGGGTCCCCGGTTTTCCCCTGCCAGCCTCTGCTTTCTGCTCACACAAGGAAGCAGAGCTGTGAGGCAGGTGTGAGTCTCCAGCTATTGTCCCACCACTCCTCCAGCATCCATGGGCAGGGAAACTGGACGAGGGCATCGACCTGTGTGTGAGCCTGGAAGGGAGAGCTGCCATGGTGGCTCCCCTGGCCTTTGGGCTGGAGGAGAGCAAGGGAGTCAGTGCTGCCTGGGGGCGTCCCAACCAGGGAGAGAAGCAGATGTGCTACCATCTGCCCTGGGAAGAGGAAGAGGAGGAGGAAAGGCATTAGCCAGAAACATCCTCATCTTGAAGAGATGGGTGATTCACCTCTGAGGAAGAAGGACAAGGAGAGGTTGGACAAGCCTACCCTGCCCCAAGTGTGCACAAGGTGTGCTCCCACCAGCCAGGGAGCACCCAGAAGAGGTAACCCTGCAGTCAAGTGACCACAGCACCCCTGAGCCAGCTAAGGGGATTGCGCTCGAGGAAGGCAGGAATTTCAACCCCAAGGCAGAACAGGGGAAGCTCCATCCTGCAGCCCTCAAAAACTGACTTTTCCCACTTGATGGCACAGGGACAATGGTGACCTTGCGTTGGCAAGGCAGGCAAACCCACACCCTTCTCAAGCCCTGGAGCATCTCTGCAGGAATTATGCAACTTTTTAAAGAAATAAGTTATTCAACAGCCACCCAGGGGTGCACTGCAGCTTTACTGCAACGGGCACACGCGCTATGAAGTGACACCAAGGAATGCAAGAGGGGAGGTCCAAGAACACTGGAGATCCCATCTAAACACAGCTCAAACCACCTGTCTGTGCAAGCACTACGGCCAAGGGCCCCAGGGTAAGAGGGCTGAGCATTTCAGAGGAGCCTGGGCGGTTTAGGAACGCGATCCCTCTTTAGGATGCCCATCATTGCAACCATGGTCCTTCCCCACTCCTCTCCCAACAACCCAAATAAAAGCCCCCAAACAACAGAAGGGAAATTTGAGTGATCCACCACAGAAGCAGAGACAGGGGCTCCCAGGGATTTTGGGCAGCGCACTGGGTGGCCAGAGCAGTTTTACCTCCTCTCCTGTTCCAATTCACAGGGTCCCAGAGGTGCCAGCAGCGTGGTTCTTCTGGATCAAAAGCATAACTCCAAAAGCTTCCACACTGGAACAAGGTACCAGACCAACTCAGAGGGGCCTGGAAGGCAAAGTTTTACAGTGTCAAGCCCTGGGGTGAGCACAGCCATCACCAGAGCATCTCCAGAAGGTATGTTCCACCCCAAACATGGTACTTCAGCCCACCGGCCGCTCCAGCAGAAGCTAGAAATGAGCAGAAGGGGCAGGGAGAAAGTCCCTCTGCTTTCCAAAGGCCTTCACGTGATGCAGCCCAGCCTCACCAGAGATGGAGGAAGTTGAGAAGCTGCAGCTGCCCCACGGGTGTCCCCGGAGCCCCGTGGGAAGCAGAGGCACCGGCTGCCCCAGCGGGAGCGGTGCGGCTCTGCCCTTGGCAGGACGGGGATGGCAGGAGAGGGGGGACACGGGGCAAACCCCCCAGAGCAGCCTGTAGCCCTCACCGACAGCCCAAGCAAACAATAATGATTTGGAAAAAAAAAAAACCCCAACAAACAAAAAAGCGCATCCCTGCGGGGTCAGGGATACTGCCCGTGCCCCCGCCGAGCATCCCCCGCCCCGGGAGCGCCGGGCCGGGCCGGGCAGCGCCGGGACCCAGCGAGTTTCGCCTCCCCAGTGCGGCATCTGCCCCCGGAGCGGTGCCTGCCCCGGGGCGGCCCCAGCACCGCCCTCCGCCTCCCCGCCGCCGGGGCTCGGGGCCGGCCGGAGGAGCGGCGATGCTCACCGGGAGGGGGAAGGAACCAGCCGGGGGTGGGGAGATGGAGGGAGGGGGGGGTAGGATTGAGAGAGGGAGAGAGAGAGGCGGTGGCAGCTCCCGGCCCGTCCGTGCCGAACCCCAGCCCGGCGGAGGGAGGCGGGGGGCGGCCCCCCCACCTCCACCACCCCCCGGCTCCACCCGGCCGCGGGGGCGACCCTCCTCGGGGAGGTGGAGGAAGTGGGGTGGAGGGGGGGGAGGGGGAGGCTCCGCGCTCCCGCTGCAAGCGGGGACCCTCCCCCGGCTCGGAGGATCCGCTCCCGAACCGGGGAGGAGGGGGCGGGGGGGGGGAGGGGGAGGGGGAGAATAACCGGGAAAACAAGGCACCGCCCCCTCCCCCGCCGCCATCCGGTACCGGAGGGATGCGCTCACCCGGCCCGCTGCGCGCTGCTCCCCGCTCGGCGCGGCTCCCGGCGGGCCACCCGTGCCCGGCCGCCCCCCGCACCGCCCGGCAACGCCGCCTCCCGCCCCTCCCACCGCTTTAAAGGGCCCCGCCCGGGGCCGGCGGGGGGTCCCGATCCACCCCCACTCCCCTCTCGCTGCCGTCCCCCTTCCCCCTGCGTTCCGCACCTCCCCCCCCCCCGTCCCCCGCCAAGCACAACGCACCGGGCTGGGGTCCCCCGGGAGGGCTGCACCCCGCGATTGGGGTCACCCATCCCCACCCCCATTGCCCGTCTTGGGGCCGCGCGTCAGCGAGGGCCCCCCTCCACTCCTTTCCCCCCTCCCCCCCAAATCCCTGGAGGACTCCGTAGAGCCCCGGGGGGGACGACACCCTCAATCCCTAGAGAGCACCCCAAACCCCGGGAGGGCACCCCCGTGCCCTGAGGAGGTTCAGCAGCAGCATTTTCTTGCCCCATCTACCTGCCCCAAATCTTATTTTCACGCTGCATAGGAGGGGGGTATTTGGGGTGATCCCTCACACCCCCACACCACCCCTGGGGTTCACAAGGGCTGCGTGCCCGGCGTGGGCTCGGGGTGGGGGTTCACGGGCCAGCCCCAGGCACTCACCGTCACTGTCCTGCTGACATATTAATAGGGCCCATCTCCCAGCACCTTCCTCTGCCAAGGGGGTCAGGACAGATTTATAATCCGCATCTTACCGCAGGGGAACTGAAGCCCAGAGAGGTTTAAGTGATTTAGTCAGGGGTCACATTACCACGGGCTGCTTCCCGGACCCCACACGGTTGTTGTTCCCTGCCCCCCACCTTCCCCCCTCTCCCTATCCCTAGGGCCTCCCCGCAGCGTGTCCCTGGGGCGGATAAAGATGACTCACCAGAAGAAAAAAAAACAAGAAAAAAAAAAAGAAAAAGGGGAAAAAAAAAAAAAGGAAAAAAAAGAGAAAGGCTTTGCAGGTGGAACAAATCCCTTTTACTTCTGCGAAGCACCTGTAGGATTAAGACAATGCTGGTTATGTAAGGGGTGGAGAAGTAGTGGGGGGGGAGATTTTGTTATTATTTTTATTGATTTATTACACTTCCTTGCTGCCTCCTTACCCTGGGAGGTGTAGTCCAGGGAGATTTTGGGAGAGGCTGGTTTAGGAGTGCTTGGAGGGCACGGACAGGAGGAGGGAGGTTGGCCATGGGGCTGTATCCCTGAGGTATCGCTGGCTGTTTCTTCCCCTGAGCCCTGCAGAGCAGAGGAGTGCAGCACCTCCCCGGTCCTCTTTGTGTGTGTGTGTGTGTTTTAGGCAGCGGGGTGAAGCACCAGTCCAGGGGGGTGTTTGCAAAAGTGCTGTCTAGGCAGCGTGACCCAGGCATGGACATTTGACTTCTCTCCTTGGTTTCACCAGAGCTGGTTTTGTGATGATTTTGGGTAAGTGCCCACCCTCCTGCTCCTGGCCGGTCATGTTTCCCTTTTGGAGGGCACACTTTCTGAGGGAACATGCTCCTTTTTGAGGGAGCATTTTGAGGATGAATTCATGGTCCCTGAGAGGCTGGAGCCCAGTGCTCAGCATGCGTTACCCCAGACAGACTGCCTTCACCCGTCTCCCGCAGCAGCTGACAGTGTGTTTCCACACGGCGCCCTTCCCCAGCCAAAAAACCTCTCTCCCCATTCATAGACATTTTTAAAGAAAATACACAATCAATAGTATCTTAGGCTGGAATTTCATTAAGGGTTTCACTGCGCTCACTATTGATTGCCTGGGAGCTGCACAGCATGGGGCTGGCAGCCCTGGCAGACACAGATGATGCTTGGCCTGCACCGTGGGACCACCTGGAGCATCCTCCATGGGACAGGGCAGCGATGGCAAGGACAACCCTGAGTATGGGCTGTCCAGATCCTAGGCACAGGATCCAGCTGGGTCAGCAAACGGGCTGGGGTGTGCCAGGGGAGAAGCAGCACAGTGGGTACAGAAAGCCTGGCTGCAACACACAGTGTCCTGTGCTCTCCCAGCCCCACTGCCTGTGAACCTCGTAGGTGTGGCCTGTGCTGACCCAGTGTGCCACTGGGAACCACTCACTTCAGGTCCTGCTCTTTGCCCCTCCTAGATTTCCATTACTATTTGAGCAGCAGAAAGCCCAGTATCCCAGCTTTTACTAAAATCCTGGATTTTACTGAACATCCCTCAAGAGCAAAACACGCTGGGAGCCCAGGGAAGGGCTGGGATGCTGGGATTTCTTCCATTAACCAGAATAAACGCCTAGAGACTGCAAACACTTGGGTACACAACAGGTTCTCTCTGCCTTCCCTCTGTGGGTTGTTGCTTGTTTCAGGATGGAAAGCCCGGCCTTGTTTGCAGCGAAGTGCCAGGTAACCTGTCAGGTCTGTGATTTAAAAGGGAAACCAGGGCTCCAGCGTGGCAATGGGGGTCTGCAACGCTGCTGGTCAGTCACTTGGAAAATCAAGTGAGAAATCCCAACCTTTGAAAAAGTCTGGGGGGCTAATTTCAGACCGGTGCCTTGACCAAAGAGATTTATGATAATTGCTGAGGGGAAAGTTTAACTTCTCCCACGACTTTTCTCAGCAACACCCAAGGAACCATGTTCTGCTGCGCGAAGAGCATCCCTGGTCCAGTTCCCCAAATTGTCTGCGGAAGGTTTTATTTTTAAACTGAAGCCACAGGCCTCATTCAACAGGCTGCAAACTCCTCACAAGTCCCACTCCGCAGCAGGTGGGAGCTCCCGTGGATGAGGATGGGCTTTGGCTCAAATCCCTGGCCCAGTTCCTCTCTATCCCATTGCCACGGATGCGGAGCAGAGCGGCACTCCTTCCCCCTGCCCTGCAGACACCACCATCCCCATTCATCACCAAGCCCTTCTCACAGGGACGGCGATGCGAGCAGAGCAGAAGATGCTGCTGGTGGGAACACGGCCTTTCTGCTGTGCTGAATGATTTAAAACTGGTGGTGAACAAACCTAAGATCTGCCAATTCCCATTACGCTGGGACTCCCTCGGAGCTATTAGCTGCCTTCAAAAAAACCCACCCCAAGCCTCTCTGGAAGGAGAGGAGCGAGCAGCACAGCCAGCGCTGGGGAGGGCTGCTGGCAGCTGCCCGGCTGGAGCGTGATGTGCCCTTGAAATCCTGTGCCCGGGAGGCATCCGGCAGCCGAGCCGTGCCAGCCCCGGCAGCACGCCCTGCGCCACCCCTGCCTCCCGGCAGAGCTGGTTATTTTTAATTTCGCTGCCTTCCATCCTTGCCATGTCCCCGGGGTGGGCGAGGGGTTATCCGGGCAGCGGGGACTGGGATGCTGTTTGCAAAACCCCGGCGCTGGGTTTGCAAAGTCCACGAAGCGACGGTGGGGAGAGAGCGGCGGCGTGTTGGGCGGAGGAAAGCCGGGGTGGGAGTTGAAGTGTTTTGTCCAGTGTCCCAGGAGAACCCTGAGCAGGGGGGAGGCAGGAGACCTTTGCAGCTGCAGCACAGGGCAGCCCAGCTGTGAACCTGCTTTCGGAGCCATTTCATGGCGCCGGCACGGCACAAAGCCTGGTGCGTATGTGAGCTGTCAGCCAGGCAGACAGGCCCCGGGCTTCTCCCGGGTTGTCACAGCTGCAAATTGTCCAGGAACAGTCTCTAATGAGACGTAAGGGAAGGGTTTACTGGAGGAAGATGTCACAGGGATGAAAGGGGAAAGGAGAAGAAACCAGGAGAACGAGCGGTTTGGGTTTGTGTTTATTTGCGCAGGAGAAATTGCTTTAAAATGTCCTTTGGCATGTGAGAGAAGGCAAACAGCCAGTGGCAGCCCGGCCATGGGTCTGGAGGAGCCTTCTCCAGGGGATCACACTGATGGGAAGACCTTGACTTGCAAATTCCCTTCTTCTCCTGAAGCCCTGACTCAGGACTTACCTGGGAGAGGGAGAAAAGCCCTTCCCTTTGGCACAAAGACCATGGCTAAAACGTCCTCTGCAACCTGAGCTTTTCCTTCCCCTGCTGCCCAGGCTGCCTGTGATGCTCGCCCAAGATGACCCTCGAAGATGGACAAGCCCAACTGCAGAACAGCACAAAGCCAGACCAGCTGAAAATCCCCCTGGGGAGGATATACAAACAGGATGGATGGACAAACCGACTGAACCTCATCCCCTCACCCAGGATGCCCAGTGGAGTTTGGATGGAGATGGACAGCGTCGTCTGAGTGGAGCAGCTGTGCAGGAGGGCAGCTTGCAGCATCAACAATCCATCCCGTGTCTTTCTTAGGCTCACACAACCTGTCCCCCCGCCCTGTCCTGGCTCTTCTGCACTTCAAACACCTGTTCAGCATCGTGTCCCGTGTCCTGGGGCCTCTCAGTGTCAGACCCAGCTGGGAAGAGAGTAATACTTGGGGTGGATCAGTAGGGAAGCAGTAAAACCCCCTGAAAACATGCTCGGGAGGAGAGGGGTTCAGGGCTCGACCCTTCTGCATCCCTGGCAGTGCTGGGAGCCTTACCAGGGGCAAAAAGGGGGTATCCAGGACCAAAAAGGAGGTGTCAAGCTTAGTCTCAGCAGACACAGTTCAAGATTTCCATCCTAAAGTGTTTTACTCTGCCTGACCTCGATGCCTCCAAGAAGAGGTTTCTTCTGCCAGGATGGAGTTCACAGGGCCCCCTCATGGTCCCGACCCCGCGCCAGCAGGATGGGGTCTGTGCTTGACTCAGTGTCTGTTGGGAGCGTGTTCAGAAGGGGGACAGGTTCGGAAGGGGGACAGGTTTGGAAGGGGGACAGGTTTGGAAGGGGGACAGGTTCTGAAGGGGGACAGGTGGCATTCAGACACATGGCACCTCTCCTGAGGACGTCACTCGTGAAGGAGTTGGGGCTCTGTGGGGGAAGCCTCAGGGGCCCGGTGCTGCTGCTGCCACTACTCCTCTTCCCCGTGCCCATGCAAATGAAAAGCGTTGCTGTTCCTGTGCCAGAACTTCCCCTCCTCGGCCACCCGCGCGGCAGGTGGAGAGCTGGCCAAGCGTGCAAAGCCCCTGCAAGCGGATGCTGAGTCCTGTGTCGGGACGAGCACCCACACACCAGCTTTATGTGTCGGGGACACACAGGCACGAGCGTGTCCACACCTGGGGCTGCAGAGCTGAAACTCTAGTGAAACAAACCAAGAGCACCCCGGTGTGATTCCTCCTGCCCCCTCTTGCCCTGCTCGGCTCCCTTGCTGCTCTCCGGGGTGACCGGGTCCATGTCCTTCCTGGGGGGACAGGCACCTTCTGCCCCTTCTCTTCCCAACCATCCTCCGTTTCTGCCGGTGCAAGCACAGAGGACACGTGCTGCTCTCAGGCTGTCTCTTAAATATCCCTTCTCTTCGCCCTGTTCTGCTGTGCTGAGGCCACGCTTGAAAGATGGTGTCAGAGGCGTTGTTTTGCCTGGGCAGTGCACTGTGTAGAAACCAGCTGCAGTAGGAAAGGGCTTCAGAAAGCCTTCCCACATGGCCTCTGGGGCCGTGCCATCCTGGCCAGGGGTTTTTCCAGAAGCGAAGCTCTTCTCGCTGCATCACACTTCAGTCACCTCCAGCAACTGCATCCTCTGCTGGGGACGGGCTTGGCACCCCCACTTTGCCAGTAGAGCTGTTTCCCTGGAGCACTGTGGCACAGGTCTCCCTTGGGGTCTGTCCCAGGTCAGATCCTTCCCTCCTTGCTCTCCCTGGGCATCGCACAGCCATGGGCTCCGTTGACTCCACTGCTCCAGCCTCCCTCCCATCTATCCCAACGGTCCCTCTGCTCTGTGCCTACCATTGGGACCAAACCTCCAGCCACTGGGACCAAACCCCTGGAGATTTCAGGCAGGCAGAAAGGCCCTTCACCTTTTCTCACTTGCAAACACTCCTGCGATGACAGCTCCTTGTGCCTGGTGATGAAGGCGAACCCAACGCTGCTCTTGCTGGCGAAGGGCTGCTCTTCACTGGGTGGGATCCTCTCCCCGGCCCTCCCCGCTGCGCTGACCCAAGCAGCTCTTCCATTGCAGTTTCCCAGGCTTCTGCCTTTCCTACAGGCTGGAAAATGCCCTTCTGGCAACCTTGGCTTTGAAGTGATCCCACGCTGCTGGGTCAGGCTGGCCCCAGCGTCCCCGCAGTGCCAAGCTTCCCTGCGGCAGCGCTGAGCGCACGCTCACACCTGTGTTAGGTTTAAAAAAACAAAGGGGCATTAAATATTAAAGGAAAAAACATCTCTGCCTGGACTCAGAGAAGCTCTTAAAAATGTCTGCAGCTCCAAAAACCCCAACCCTCCCTTAGCTTTGAAAGCTTCTTCCACCTGTTCACCAGCCCGTGGGGAGGTGTGTGGGGGCAGCAAGGCTGGTGTGCAGGTGCCTTCAAGAGGGTGCCCAAAGTGAAGCCACGCGGTTCACGGCAGCGGCTGGGAAATTCCTGAGGTCTGCAAACCCACAGAGACCTGTGTGTGGAGGGGAACTGGGGAAAAGTCCTGGTATATCCTGTTTCTGGGCCAGGGCACTGGCAGGTGGTAAGGGAGGGCAGTCCCCTCCCCACCCTGGGGCTGGCTGTGTCACCCCAGTGGAGGGTGACACTGTGCTGGGACAAGAGGGTCCCATCCTGCCTCCACGCAACTGGGAGATGCAGTGATTGCCATGTAGTGCTTGTGGGGATGGTGTTAGGGTCCCATCCATCCATCCATGCATGCTTGCATCCATCCTCCATGCACCCATGACCCCAGGGGGTTGGCACAGCCTGAGCTGCTGGTTTCCTCTGCTGGGGAGTGGTGGTGCCTTGCCCACTCCCACACCAACTGCCACCCCCTGCACCTCCCCTGGGGTGGGATGCTCAGTAGAAACAGATTGCAGAGGGGACAGCATTTGCAGAGCCACCAAGGTGCTTTAATGCAAGGAGACCTTTCCTGGCTGCCTGGGGGGTGTGGCACCAGCTCCCTGCACCTGGGGAAGGGCAGAGCCTTTTGGGCACATCAGCAGGACCCTTCCTGTAGGTCCACCACAGAGGCCCCCCTCTGTGCTACACAGTTTCCCCATGTCTCTAAAACCACCAAGACACTATTACAAACACCACTATTCTTTACAGAGCCCTTTCTTTCCCCAAGAGCCCCCCCATGGGGGGCTCCAGTGCTGCTGCTGTGGCTGGGACCTGCAGGACCACCTCCCCAAGCATCACCTTGCAGCATCGCCCCTCCAGGAAGGCAGCAGCACGGAGACACAGGCTCAGCCTGGACCAGCTCTGTGAGAAAGGGTTTCCATAGCGACGGGCATCCGAAAGGCCCCAGATCCTGGGTGTTCAGGGCAAGGATTTGAGGTGGGGGTCACTGTGCTGAGAGGGTACCTGGGAGCAGATGGTTTATTGCTGGGGTGCATCTTCCTTCCCCCAACCCCCCTCCACCCCATCATCCCTGGGATGGCTCCACAGCCTGTAAAATCCTGCCTCGCATCGCCTCTGGCTATGACCCACCCTTTGTTTTGCAGGATGCCTGGGGAGGACCTGTCCTCCTGAGGGGGGGTCGCAGCAGGGTGCTCAGCCCCTGCGGTGACCCCGGTGCTGCCAGCCCAGCCTTGCCTCCCCTGGGGAGCTGGGGAGCGTGGCCAAGCCCCGGCAGGGTGTGCGGGTTCCCCTCTGCTCCTTCCCTGGCTATTTTTGGCTGCGTACCCAGCAGGCCACGTGCCGGTTGTCCCTCCTGCAGCTGCCAGTGGGGATGGTTATTCCGGGCAAGAGGAGGCATCAGGGGAGGTCATGGCAGGGCTACGGTGCTGCCTTTGGCCCTGTGCTGCGCTCTGCTGCAGTGGGTGGCTTTGGGCTTGTTTCACCCTGTTTGCTGAGCTCACAGGGGCAGCATCTGTGCCATGAGGACAGAGCACTGCCCCATGGGGACAGAGCACTGCGCCATGGGGACAAAGCACCATGCCGTGGGGAGGGACAAAGTATCGTGCCACGGGGACAAAGCACTACTGCAATAGAGGCAGAGCACCCCATGTGATGGGGACCAAGCTCTATGCGATGGGGGCAAAGCTCCATCACTGGTGATGAGCCACAGAGCTGGCACAGCACAGACCGCCTCGGCACCCATGACTCCGCCTTGGCACCAGCACCTGTCCTGGGCTGGAGATGCTCTCATGAAGCTGAAGAGAGATGGGCCTTTTGCTGCTGCTGAGACAGCACAGGCAGCACATGCCCTCTTCCCTCCCCTGAACTCCAGCACCATCCTGCCCCTTCAGGTCACCAGGCCGTGACAAAAGCCAGTGCTGGTGACCTGCTCATTCCCAGCGGAACTGCCGGGGGAGGTGGGGGGGGGGGGGGGGGGGGGCACATGGCTGCCCCAGCTCTTTGTCCTCCAGCAGAAACAGCCCCCAGAGACAGGGAGATGAAACTGGCCCCCGAGACACTGCGGGGCCACAAACTGGGCTCTTCCCAACGGAGAAGGCTTCCCATCAGCTTTCCCACCTGGTGCAAATGGCTTTGAGAGTGCTGGTGGGGCAAGGAGCTGGCTGCAGGGGCTGGGAGACATTCCCGTGGGACCAGGTGGTCTATGGCTGGGGCATCCCGCAGGGAAACACATCCAGCTTCCTCTGTTCCCCACTGGAAAGGCAGTGCTGGGAGAGAGCCTCACACCAGTGCGCTGTGGGGCTGGCAGCTTGGGGGTGTCTGTACTGGACTGGTCAGTGTTAAAAAAACATAATAAGGAATAAAGGATAACCAGGGCATCTTGAAGGCAACATCTTCCCACACCCCCCCAGCCCCGACTTGGTAAGCTGTCCTGCTGCCCAGGTGATGCCTGGAGGTGGGCACTGGCCCAGCACCCCCGGCCTGTCCTGGGGCATCCCCAGGCATGCAGCGAGGTGGGGAAGGGCTCTGCAATCCCCTGTGGGGTGCGGGTGTAACAGGGGACAGTGGGATACTTGAATGTCCTTGTGCCACCCAGGCAAAGGTGGAAAACGAAGGGCTTGTGTTTGGCTGAGCCCTCAGCAGGGGGGAGCGGAGAGGGAGGGGTGTCCTTGCCTACAGCTCCTTCGGCATCCCCGGCCCGGCCCCCTCACTGCGGCAGCACGGCGTTTCCCCCTCATGCGCCGTGTTTTCCTTTCCCTGGCTTCAGGAGAACAGACCTTCTTTTTTTTTTTTTTCCTTTTTTGGGGAGGGGGAGGGAGGTAAATATTTTTCCGCTTCCTCTCGGAGCTGGAAAAGCCTGCAAGGCCCATCTCCAGGGAGACTCTGTAAATAAGGCAGAGGGGGAGGGAGGGGGGGGGGACGGGGGGACTGCTCCATATGCTGCACCAGCTTTCGGCCCCGGCTTGCCATCAGATGTCTAACACAACAGGAAGCAATAAAACAGTTATTACCAGCCGGCACCTTCCAGCACGGCCGTGCAGAGGAGCCTGCCTTTGCTTTTGCCCTCCTGGCCCAAAACCCAGCTTAATACCCGGGGTCCCCCATTAAGGGGGTTGTTGGGGTTCTTGTAGTATTAGGGTTCATGGCAAAGATGCCCAGCTTTGCTGCAGCAGTGCACGGTGCTGCCCCATGGCTGCGATTTCAGCATCGATATAGCCCTGCTGCAATGGGGCTGCGTGTCCCACATCCCTCCCCAGCCGCTGTCACCTCTGGCCTGGGTCCGGCTGTCCCAGCTGGGGATGTCCACGTGGGGAGAGCATCGCAGCAAACATGTCCTGGCCGAGGGTGTCCCTAGCATGGACACCCTACTGTCCTCCTCAGGACAACCTGGCTAAAACCGGCATCCCCGGCTGGGAGAGCGATGAGAGGGCCGGTGGTGCATCCACCGTGCCCCCTTGGCCGCCTGGTCGTAACACCCCGCTGACCCAGAGCTGGTCTTGGAGGCAGATGTTCAGCCTTGATTTACAGGCATCAAGCGGTGGAGATCCAGCGCCGCTCCCCTGCCTGCTACCGGGGATAATTAGAGCTGCTCCTCCAAAAATAAATACCAATCGATCCCCATGGCTGGGCTGGGCAGGCTCCTGCCTCCACATACCCAAAGCCCTTATCTCTCACCGCCTTTCTGTGCGTACTGGCTGTGTCCCCGCACCGACCCATCGCGACAGCATCCCCCCCGCCCCCTCCCCGTTGAACCCCCCTCCCCGTGCTCTGTTTATCCACTGCGTTCACTGGGTACACCCTGAACTTAAAATAACCCGCAGTACCGGGCGCGCTCCCCCGGCGCTGGCGCTGTGTGTGTTTGTGTTTGTGGAGCTCCTTTCCTGCTGGCGGGAGTCTCGCTCGCATCCTGTGCGCCAGGCGCTGGCTTCATTCAGCTCCCCTCAAACCCCATCGATCTCGCTCTGCCATTTGCAGAGCTGGGGGCAAGAGCCTTTGTTCCCTGAGTGTCAGTGACTCTGGAGACCCGTTGCCAGCAGGAACTGGACCAGAGGGACTGGAGGGACGAGCCATCCGGCCAGAGACCTTTGAAAAAAATCAGATTATTATAATATTTGTTTATTTTTTTTAAAATAGCACTGCAATAATTGCTCCTGCAGCTTGCCCTGCAAATGCTACCGCATCGCCCGACTGCTCCCGAGCGTGGATGTACACCCCACCGGGCTGTCAGGGCGTTCAGCATCCCCCTGTGCGGTGGGGATGGTGCAGGGCTGGAGCTGGATGGGGCCCTTCACTGCTGTCCTTACCTCGGGGTGCACATGGGGTGCGCTGCAGTCGAAAATCAAGGCAGATCGGCCCCATCCTGGCAGTGATTTCTCTCCTTTCTCCTCTGCCCCAGGGCAAAAACTGAACTTGTGACCCAGATGTGCACAGCCTGTTATCTCATTAACCATCCCTGCTTCCCCAGGAGCCTTTTGTTACCATATAAGCCTCCACCCCCTCCCCTGAAATTCAGCCTGGGCCTCTGAGATGGGACAGGAGATTCACAGGTTAAATGCATGTGAAAAGCACAGGTTTTCCCATAGTGATTTTCCTAAATATATGTCAATGCTAATTAAAATTGCTTCCCATAATCAAATTTAAAACAGCGAGGGAGAGCAAGGGGGTCACTGAAGCCCCTTTCTTCCCAGTCACTCAGGGATGAGAGGGGCTTTCGAATCAAATAAGCAAAAAAATCCACCCACCTTTTAAAAATAGGCAGGGATCCAGACACAGCCAGGCGGCAGCATGCTTCAGGGATGCCCTCTGAATCCAGCTGAAAATGGGGCTCAGGGAGGATGAAGGTCTCTGTGGGGCTGGGGGGTGCATGCATTTATAGAGGGGTGTGGATCTATAGGGGTGGCAAGGGAGCAGCATCAGGGCCCTCGGAGAGACGCTGGCACGTTCACCACTCACTGTGGTGGGTGCTATGGTTCCACCCCCGCCCCCATCCAGGGCATCTTCCCAGCTGCCAAAACTGCCGATTGTTTTTTGCTTCCCACTTTGCACGAGCATCTCACCACCTGTCCCAGAGCACACTGCCCAGAGAGACACGGCATCCCCCAGAGCCCTGCAGCCCCCCGGCTCTGCTGGGGCCGTTCACCTCCTGCACATCTCTAGAAAGCA
Organism: Hypotaenidia okinawae; assembly: GCA_027925045.1. NCBI lineage: Eukaryota > Metazoa > Chordata > Aves > Gruiformes > Rallidae > Hypotaenidia > Hypotaenidia okinawae. The sequence continues at coordinate 3,742,121 of BSDF01000020.1, forward strand.
GCTCCAAAAACTTGGCTGAGGCTCTGGCCAGCCCCAGGCAGGCGGTGACCCCAGAGCCTTTCCTGCTTCGGGCTTCCCCTGCCTCTGGTCAGAGGGTTTTGGCAGCCAAAGCCGGACGCTTGGGAGCGGCAGTTGCTCGCTCTCCAGGACACCCAGACATCCCTTCGCTGCTGGACAACCGCCGGGGCAGAGCTGGGCAAGCAGCGTGTTACCCCGCGCGCTGCCGATGCTCGCTGGGGTGCCCTAGGTGTAGGGTGGCCCCACCGGTGCCAGGGCAAAGCAGGAGGTGTTGGGTCCATGTGCTGTGTGGTAGCGGTAGGTGCTGCTGGAAGCTGCAAAACAGTGAGATGAGAAGAGGAAGCACCACTCCATGTCTAACCCCTGCTCTCCCCAGGAGGCAATCTGGGACAAATCACTGAATGGCCATTTGTATTTTGCATGGAAGGAGGGGACGGCTCTGCCCAAGGGATGGAAACTGGCAGGTCCAGGGGTGAGGGGAGCAGTGAAACCCCAACATCCCAGGGAGGGGCTGCAAAACCACTGGCACAGCCCTTTGCCTGTCAGCCCCTTGTGGAGAGGGGTACAGTTTTTGGGTCTCCCAGGTGCCTTCACGCTCCCTGGGCTCAGCAGAAGGAAGTCGTGGCTAAAACCCAAGGTCAGAGCCTGCAAAGCAGCCTGGATGCACCAGGCTGGGGGTGCTGGGGTCTCCTGGGGCTGGGAAAGCAAGAAAAAAGGAGGATGAGGAAGGATGATGACTAGCTCCCCCAAAATTAGCTGGACAAATTTACAGTATTCAACCTGAGTGCCTTTACCAATAGCTCCATGAGGATATATGGAGTATCCCTGGTTTTGGAGGCTGCCTGGGCTCAAGTCCCTCTGCCCCCATGGTCCCTCCTTCACTTGGAGTCTTCTGCCTGGCCCACAGGCCCAGGTGTCCAGTGGCAGCTAGGGTGATGCTCCAGCATGTAGGAACAGGGGTCCTGCCCTTCCTGGTGCTGTGAGACATCCCTGCCTTTAGCTGTTGTAATGGGTTTCTAAAATTAGCTGCACATTCTGCCCTCGGGCTCGAGCAGGACATTTCTCAGTTGTTTAATATCAAAAGTCCTAAAAAAAAAGAAAGGAAAAAAAAAAAGGAAGCAAAGCACAAAAGCAGCCCAGTCAATGCATGGCTAAGTTTATTTTATCACTTGTCCTGCAGAACTCAACATCTATTTTAAGTCATTAATGAAGAGTACAAGTGTGAATAGCTGCAGAAGTTTTGCAATTCCAAGACACCACACAGAGCTTCTAAAAAAAGCAAATTTAACCTTCCTAACAAAGCCTCAACAAGCATCCCACCCTTCCCAGGATCATGTTTCCGAGCCACTGATTTCAGGCAGCAAAAGCTCATCTCCCCCATTGCAAAGTCAATTAGCTCATGAAGGGGTCCCTGGCATATGGCAGCATCCTCCCCCACCCCGCTCTCCCCCTCCCCATTGCCCCTCGCTGGCATCTGGCCCTGTGGGTGCCTCCCTTCCGGGCGGGCTCAGTTTGCCCCGTGCAGGACAGGTGCGGGCTGGTCCCTGGGGGTTTATCCCTCCCTTCAATTTCTGAGTATTTTACATTTTGCTGCAGGCCACAGCTCCTATAAATAACCCCGGGCTGCCCGTGGCAGATGTGAAGCCTGTCGCTGCCTCCTGCGCGCTCTGGTAGCGGCTCCGGCTTCCCAGCAGCGTGAATGTGAATAGATCTGGAGCTGCAATGAAATATTAATTGGAGGCAACACTGCTCTCCTATCTTCGGTGGGGAATTTTAATTGAGGAGCACCGTTTGCTAACAAGCTAACATCCTCCTGTGCCATGCTGTCACAGCCAGCCAAGGCAGGAACAGGGGGTGCTGGGACTCTTAGAGCCTCTGCTATCACCCCTTTCTCCCCAAATCAAAGCAAATTAGCAGTTCATCACCCAGAAAACCCACCACCAGCAATTGCTTGGTACTAAAAAGGATCAGGTGTCAAGGAGAATGGCTACAAGGGAAGCAAAGCCCCTTACAAAGCAGGTACTGCCTGGGATTAGGTGAAGCTGTTGCACCCCCCAGGGCAACCAAAGCTCAGCAGAAAAAAGAAGTCTCAGCCAGAAGAAGGTCCAGAGCATCCCAGTGAGATCAGTCCTGACCAGCAACACCTCCCTTTGCGGCCATGGAGTTCTGAGTACCTGGGTTGCTTCAATCTGAGGGCTCTGGTTCAAGAAGGGCATCTGCTGGTGTTCAGTCGGGTGATACGAGGTGCTGCAGAAGGTCCCAAGAAGCCCTTCAGATGGAGCACAGAGCTGAGCAACAGCTCCATTTGACTGGAGAAGGAAACATGTGGAGCAACCCCATCTTTGGGGATGGCTGATTTTTACCTGCCACTGTCTCGTTGCCCTCTCGGAGCCCACAGGACTGCTTGCTCTCTGATCATCCAGTAAAGCCGAGCAAAGTAGGAACAGTCAAGTATCACAACACTTGGAGGTGCAAGCTGGGGAGGTTGTCTTTCCCCCTGCCTCATTTTCTGGCTAAATTTAGTCAGCCCAGTGTTGTGCTGAACTTGAAACAGGAGGGACAGAGGTATTACTCTGGGAGGCATAGCTCTTATCTTGTTTTTTTCATGTCACTGGGTGAAGCCTGAGCTCTCTGGGACACCAGGAGAACGTTGCCTCCTCTGGTGAGGAGGGATGGGCTGGATGTGCTGTGTCCTGCAAACCAACCCTCTGTTTGCTGAGGCTTTGGGTGCCCCAGGGTGGGAGCAAGGAGGGATCATCACCTCCATCCTGCAAAGCAGAAAGCAAAGCTATAGCAAAGCAGCGGGCAGGGAACAAAGGGACAGATCCTGCTGTGGGTTGAAAGGGGAGCCGGTGCCAGCAGGGCCGTGTCCATCCATCACTGCCACATGTTGCCTGTGTCCCCATTCTCGTGGAACTTGTGGAGGTGGTCGGCGTACCTGGGGAGAGGGCACAGCCATGTCAACTCGCAGCAAGGTCTGAAGCACTGTTTCGCTCTGTTTCGGAGTGCTGGCCACCATAATCTGCACTACACTTTCCCCCAGCAGCACCCAGGAGCTGCTCCGGGCAGCTGGAGTCAAGGCACAGGGTCTGATCATGGTCTCCAGACTCAGGTTTGGCTTTGCAGCCTTCCTCACCGGGCAAGAACCACTCACAGGAAGGGATCTGGAAAATGCCTGGCTGAAGACAGGCAGTGGCCCAGCTCCATTCACCTTCCCCTCCACCCCATCCATCCTTATTGCACTAAGGGTTTAAAACTCAACTCACTGCCCTCCTTTGCAGGACAGAGGTGCACCAAAAGTAGTGCCCAAAAAGCCCCTGCTGCAAACCACCACGCTCTGTCCACCAAACCCAACGCTCCCGTGCTGCGGGACCCAGCCTCTTCTGGCACTCACTTCTTGGCGCAGAACGCGGCACAGTCCCTCCCCACGCTCTCGCTCCAGGCCGTCTTGTAGAGCACCTGCAAAACAGGACATGTGGTCAGCTCTGCCCCGGCCCTTGTCACCACTGTGCCACCCCTTGTCCTGCCACTCCATCCCCGCAGCCACTGGCAAGGTCTCTGCTGCGGTTTGAACGCCCGGCCTGTAGCTTCTGGCCATCAAACAGAGATCTTGAGCGATGGAGAAGCCCGGTGTGTGTGTGTGTGCGTGTGTGTGTCAGGGGGCTGCCCCCAGGATGGTCAGGGTGGCCTTGTGTCCTGGTTTCAGTCAGGATAGAGTTAACTTCATTTGTAGCAGCTGATGGGATGCTGTGTTTGGGAGTTACAATGAAAGCAGTGCTGAGAACACCCTGATGTTCTTAGTTGCAGTCAGACAGTCAAGGACTTTCTCAGCTTCTTCCTATTTCTCTCTTCATGAGAAAGGAGGGGCGAAGCCAGGACAGGTGACCCAGATGGGCCAAAGAGAGTATTCCATGCCAATGACGTCCTGCCCAGGAGAACGGGGGGCTGAGGGGAGGAAGAAGAGGGGCGGTGGCGGGACGCGTGCTGCTTGGGGGGACGGTCGGGTTGCGGGACAGCTCTGGGTGGTACCTGAGTTGTGTGGGTCGGGGAGAAGCTGCATTGGGGATCAAGAGTTTCAGATTCTTTTGCTCTAAAGTCCTGTTAGCATTGGTATATTTGATCTTTCTGTTCTCTCAGTAAACTCTCCTTATCCCAACCCACGGGCCTCTTAGTTTCTTGGGTTTGGAGTTATTTGCCCCTTCCTTTTCCCTTCCCTTGTTTCCCCCTTTTTCCCTCTTCCCCTGCTCTTTTACTTTAAGGAGCAGGCAGCTGCGTGGATCTCAGCCCACAGCCGGGGGGAAACCACGACACCTTGTCAGGGTGCTGCCCCCAGGACGGTCAGGGTGGCCTTCCCCAGTGGGTTATTTTTGCTGGGGGTGATGCTGCCGCAGCTGCTGCGCTTTGGGGCAAGGTGAGTGCGGCCGAGGCTGCGCATGGATGGAGATGTGTTTTGGGAGCAGGCCTAAGGAAGGTCACTGCTTCCTTTGGCTCCTCTTTTTCCCTTTGTCCCACCAGGTTTCCATTTCAAAGCTGCGGTCTGAAGAACTGGGGAGGCAGTGGCGGGTTTTGGAAAGAGGGAGAAGCCCGCCTGTCCCAGGCTGATGTGTTAAAGCCTTGGCAATTTGTAAGCTGTTGCTATCCTCTCCCCTGGGGAAATACTCTAATTCCACAAACGCCCTCCAGCAGGCCCCAGATCACGGGTAACTGAAATCACAACAAGCAGAAGGCAGCGCCTGGAATGGGGTGAAGGCTGCGTCATCTCCTGGGACGTTGCTCCCACCACAGGGATGGAAGAGCCCCAGATTTCACAGAATCCCAGAATCACACAACATCAGGAGTTGGAAGGCACCTCAAAAGCACATCTCGTCCAACCCTCTGCCACAGCAGGGTCACCCAGACTAAATCACACAGGATTTGTCCAGTTCCCAGTCAGACACACCTTGTGTGCCCAGCCCAGGCAGCGCTGGGTGCTGGATTTCAGGCCCTTTTATGTCTAGATGAAGTAAGATCATTCCAGCCATGCAGTATTTATGAATTTTCCTTTTTTTTTTTTTCTTTTCTTTTTACGTTAGAGCTTTAAAGTTTAATGATGCATAACTTTTACTTTTCTTTGCTCCTTTCCTCACCAAAATAATACAAAGTTGGTTTTACTTTGAGAGGATCAGGATAGAAATATTGTTCTGATTTGTCTTTCATCTCATTTCATTGTTTAATTATTTATTATTTTGAGGTTTGTGGTGGTGGTTTCTTTCCCCTGAAATCACAGAATCATAGCATCACCTGGGCTGGAAGAGACCCTTTAGATCACCAAGTCCAACCACAGCCTAACCCTGCCCAGCCCACCTCTAGATCATGTCCTTAAGCACTTCATCCACATGCCTTTTAAATCCCTCCAGGGACAGTGACTCCACCACCTCCCTGGGCAGCCTGTTCCAATGCCTGACAACCCTTTCAGTACAGAAATTCTTCCTGATATCTGACCTAAATCTCCCCTGGTGCAGTTTTAAGCCATTTCCTCTCGTCCTATCACTTGTCACCCAAGAGAAGAGACCAATCCCAACATCTCTGCAACTGCCTTGCAGGTAGTTGTAGAGAATGATGAGTTCTCCCCTCAGCCTCCTTTTCTCAGGACTAAAAAGCCCCAGCTCCCTCAGCCACTCCTCACAGGACTTGTGCTCCAGACCCTTCCCCAGCTTCACTGCTCTCCTCTGGACACGCTCCAGCATCTCAGCATCCTTCTTGCAGTGAGGGGCCCAAAGCTGGACACAGCACTCGAGGTGCAGCCTCACCAGAGCTGAGTACAATGGAACTATCACTTCCCTACTCCTGCTGGACAAACCATACCTGACATGGGCCAGGATGCCATTGGCCTTATGATAAATGAACCCCCAGAAACTGTGCAGGGATATAGGAGGATTCTGTACCACCATCCAGAGACTTTGGGCCGGCTCAAGCCTCTGTTCCTAACCAAAGCTCTACTTTTTCACTTCCAACCCTAACGCACAGCTAGAAAAATTGGACAACTAGGGGAAAACAGAGCCATGGAGCAACTGGGAAACACTGGGAGAAGCAGAGCTCACACAGTGTAATGCAGAGCTGGAGCTCATCACCTGGAGAGGCAGTGAACGTGGCTGAGCTCCACCATGCAGGAGGTAAAGGGATGCGCCCAGAAATAGGCAGGTGGAATCGCACATGGTCTAGAAACATGTGAGGTCACGGGGATGCATTTTAGTCCTAAAATTTCTTATGCTATTACTTTTGCAATGATTAATCAAAATTAGTGATGGGAATGAATCAAAATCAGTGATGGATGGGAGCTAGACCTGCATGCAAAGATGCTAAACCCCATGTGAGCTCCCAGCACGGTGGCACCAGGTCCCAGAAGACACAGACAGCTTCCAGCTCTGGTCCTGGGACAGGCACATGCCCACCCAGGGGTGGCCATTCCCACCCCATAGAGCTGAGGGGAGATTTATCAGCATGTACGTGTGTCCGCTGAACGTGGGCGCTGCCCACGCTCCCAGCCGCGCCGGAGCCAGCGATGCCCCAGCTGCAAAGCATTCACTTGGTGTCATACCTTAAAACTGCAAAAATAGCCCCTGGCTGGGATGCTTGCTGACATTTCACTGGGGTCCCACCCCTGTGTGACCCCTGCACTTACCAGGAAGACGAGGCAGTGCAGGAACAGGGTGTAGAAGAAGGCAACGGTACGGGCTGTCTTGTTGGACAGGATGAGTCTCCCCTGCAGCAAGAGCAGAACAGAAAGTCCCATTGCAATTTGGGTTGGTGGAAACGAGCCCTCTAGGTGCACAGGCTCAGAGAGACCCTGCCTGGGATCAAGGCCCTGTTCGTGCCAGACCCTATGCAAACCCACAGTGGGGGGCTTTTCTGAGCAGCCCCTCTCCTTTGAGGTGACTACTGCAAGTGCAAATACTCTCAGCCCCCAAGGTGAATTTGGGGCTGCGAACCGTGAGGTGGTTCATCCCCACTGAAAACTCTCTTGGGGGGCACGTTTTGAGCCACCTTTACCCCAGCTTTTCTGCTCTGCACCACCCCCATGCCAGCTCTGTCTCAGTGCCTGCCTGTGGCTCAGCGCCGCTCCGGAGAGAAACCCCGGCAGTAATTAAGTCTCACACATTTTTAATTCATGAGCTCAAAGAACTTGTGATTTGCAATGTCCCCTCACTGCCTCCATGGCAGGGTGGCTGAGCGACCGCTGTGCAGTGCTCCTGACGGCTGGCTGTGCTGCCCTGCCCTGCCCACGCCCCGGCTCTGCTGCTGCACCCCAAGAATGGCTCAGGACAGTTTCATAGCCAGACCTGCAGCATCAGTGCTGCCCCCTCCTCCACCCCCAAGTGCCCCAGCATGTTTCAGGGATGACCACTCTGTGTCCTGGGATCTACACACCCCTTCCGCACCTGGCATCCCTCTGTGTGAACCTCCAGCCAGCTCAGCCAAAAGCCACTGCGGTCCTGTGCCGGGGCTCTGCACCCTCCAGCACGCGCCTGCACTGGCTGCAAAGGGCGGCTGAAGTGGGATGAAGAGCTCAGCTTGGTGTGGAGATCCCAGTGCTGGCAGCAGTGAGGCTGTGTGCATGCTAAGAGCCACGTACACTCCTTGCCAGGCTGCAGGGCTGAGCACCTTGGAAAATTTAAGTCCTCCAGGACGCTGGCCACTGCTGGGCTATTGGTTTTGGGGGGCGGGGCTGGACCCCCGGCTGCTCTCCCCAGTAACAGCCCTTCTGCTCCACGGGGAGAGCCTCATGGCTGGACCTGGCGGTCTGGGCAGGTCCCTGGGGTCCCACAGCTTGGCCTGATGCCCTTCCTAGTTGCCACGGGTATCTGTATTTAAGGGAAGGTCTTCACCCCCTCCTTGCCTGTCCACAATCACAGCTCACATGCTGCCTCCTCTCAGTGCTGGTCCCCAGCATGGCTGGGTATCACTGCAGGAGAGGCCACAGGGTGGAGGAGCATCCTTGGAAGACACGTAGCACTGCTTTGGGCTGAGGCAAAGCACCCCCAAAGTAGGAACTGCCAGAGAAACATCACCCCAAGGGGTTTTGGAGAGTAACCAGGAGCACAGACATTCCTTGGGCATCTTCAAACCTAACTAGTAACCTGGGCTGCAGGTTTACCCATTTCTCTGGCTCTGTGAAGCCTATCCTGAAATACTCCACTTTGCCAGTCCCATGCCAGCCTGCAGGGATGTCTGAGCTCACTGAGTCTCAGAAATGCTGTGGGGCTGGGCCATGTCACGCTCAAACCCTCCTTTTGGAGCGGCCACTGAACAGCAGTCAGACCCTGACCACATCTGATCCCTTCTGGCCCACGACACGGGGGTCCCAGTGGGAAAACCTTCCTGTCCATCCCCTCAAAAGAGCCAAAGTCCAGAGTGACCACAGCCTAGAAAAGCAGCTTTTGAAGGACGGCTCCTACCCTTCTACATAGCAACTTTTTATTCCTGCTGTAAAAGCTAGGGATTCATTATGGACATAAGCACATTCCCCAAACCACCACGTGGGCTTCCCAAAGCTGCCATTAAAACCCACAGATCTCCCACCAAACCAATTCGGGGCTGAAATCTTCTTTGCTATTCATGGCCACGGTGGAGGCTGCTGTAACAAACAAGATTATGTTCTTAAATATTCCCAAGGAATAGCTCCCCTAAGTCAGTTTTTTTGTAAATGCCTTTCATTAATTCTCCGTGGTGCTGGCATGCCACCCAATCCATATTCATGTTGGCATTTGCTTGGTTTTTATGCAAATGACAACTGTGCCTTTATTACAAGATATTTCTGTGCTCTGGCTGTTGCAGACCACTGCTCCCATGTTAACCTCTGTTGCACGGGATAGCCAGGGGTTAACTCAACCAAAACCCGATTTGGAGCTGGTTGCTAATGTCACAAGTTTGGATGTAAGTCAGATGATCTCAATAGCCCTATCTGAGCCCAGAGAGTAGCATTCATCCCTAAGAGATGGTAGCCATAAGCAGGGGTGGTAGCAGCAGCCCTCCTGCCCACCGTGCCTCTTGCCAGGCCCCTCTGCTGCTGCAGCTACCAGCAGCCCCCCATGGGATGGAGTGGGGAAAAGGGGAAAGGCAAGGGAGGAAAGCCAGATCTCCTAAACTGAGCCACAGAGTGGCCCTGGCACGGTTTGTATCCCTGTGCGGGGAGAAGGGATGGGGGTCTGCCTTCCACCCAGGGCCAAGCTCAGCAGCAGCAGCCTTCCTGGTGCATGTACTGGGCTAAAAACCTCTTGCCACCGGCTGTGGCACGGCAGGAGCAGCGGACTCACCATGCTCAGCGTGGCTTTGTCCCAGGGACTGAGGCTCAGGTACTTCCGCTGGCGTTCCTGCAGGGAAACGGTGTGAGAACCTGAGTCGGATGCTCAAAGGGCTGGGTTAGGGTTTGTGAACAAGGGAAGGAGCTCTGTGCCTCGGGATGTGCCCACCCCCCAGTGCACGTGGCCTTGGGCACATCATGGACATACAGTGGCTTTTTTTGTGGTTTGGGCACACCATGGACATACAGTGGCTTTTTTTGTGGTTTAAGGTGCGTGGCACATGAGTGTGCGTTATGCTTCCAGAGTGCTGCCCCTGGATTTCCCTGAGAGGCTTCATTCCATGGCTGCTCCTTCCCTTCCACACAGCTGAGAGCGGCACACTGCAAAGGCTCCTCCCTCCCCACGCCAAGTGAAGCTGTGCTCCACCACGCCAAAACATGGCTGGCTGTGTCCTACCCCAGCTGCTGGACAAAACCGTGGCAGAAGGAGGGGCTGGTGTGAAGGGAGGGTGCTGGGGGCTTTTCATACCTTCCTGCTGAAGGAGGAGAAGGGGTCCAGGCGCTCTTCATACTGGGAGGAGTAGCGCTGCTCCGTGTCATCCCTGCTGCTGCCCTGCAGAAGCAAAGGCAGGGTGAGAGACAGTGGGTGCCCGTGCTGGTGTGGCTGCCTGTTACCTGTGTGTGTGTGTCCCGGTGTAAGCAGTGCATGGACACACAGCATAGGGCCAGATCGCCCCCCCGGGCTTCTTTGAGCTGCTCATTTGGAAGAAATGCCCCCCAAGGATGGAGCAGCACAGCCCAGAGCTGACTACAGGGCCAGCAGGATCTGTCCCCTTCCAAAAGGAGAAGCAAGAGCTATTTAACAAAGTCCTTTCTTCCATAGGCACTCCACCTGCATCCCCTATTTTTTGTCCTTTCCATGAAATAATAGTCATCTGTGACCCCCTGAGAGCTCACTGGGAAACACCTGGGCCAGTGCAAATCCCACCCGAAACCCTCTGCTGCTGGGCCAGGTAGGAGGGAGACAGGAGGAGGAAATCAGCAATTAAACATCTAGCTCTGATCAGCTGGGCAAGGGGCAGGGAGAGGGAAGGCAGCTCCTTGAAAGGAGTGAAAGATTTAGGTCGGTTCAGCCAGGCTGGGTTCAAACAGCTCCCTGGACAGAGGTTGCCCTGGTGCAGCCTTGCAGCTGGACAAACAGCAGTGAACCCTGAGGATGCTCACGCAGCCTGAGTGTTCCTGCTCCTCCCTTCTCCAACGCTACCTCTGCAGGTCAGGAGGGCTGCAGATGCCACCACATCACTGCAGATGCCACCCAGGACCAGCCTGGGGACAGCACATGCTGTCACTGCGCACGGTCACAGGCTGGTGCGAACCCAAGCTCCCAGCTACGTGGGTGGCACCATCCCTGCTCCAGGACTCGGGTACCAATCCATCCCTCTCCTCCTGAAATGAGCCTTCCTCAGCTCTGCCCCACCAGCATGGTGATGCTGACATTTAACCGGGCCCGTTACTACGTGCTGGTGGTTGTCCTGCCCGGTCCCCCCTCCCAGCACGCTGCCGGGTGGCTCTGTTTCACCGTGGGTAACCCCTGTGGCACACAGACCTTTAGCAAATATGCCCTTACGCGCTGCAATCCGATCCGCAGGTCACCCCGCAGTCAGAAGCCAGCGATGAGACCAGCTCCCCAATTTAGGGGCGATGAATTCACTACAGCCTGGCCTTCTTGAATGATCTTTGATGATTATTTTTAACGTGTCACATGCCTGATTAGGTGGTGAATTATGCAACGCTCCGCGCCGCTGCGTGGAAGGCTTTGCTCTTTAGGTCATGTGAATGGCATTCAGGGGTTGCCTTGTGGCAGCAGATAAACAGGGATATGATCTCCTGTGGGAGAAGCGGGCAAAAATGTCAGAGGGGCCGACCCAGCGTCATCACTGAGACATAAATGAAAGAACCAAATAAGGTTCTTCGTGGCTGCAGGAGTTTCCCATCCCCAAATGTTATTAAAATGTCCAGCAATAAACTGGACTCGGTCCAGCCAGCGTGCAAAGGCAGCAGCTCCGGGGGAGGACGGCAGGGCGGGCAGGGTGAGGAGCCAGCGTTCAAACCGACACCCCTTCCCCTGGCATTGCTGCTTCTGAGGCTCTGAGGAAAGCCCCAGGTCATGGTAGCCCAGCTCCAACCAAAGAAGCGGCTACTGTTCAGGGTGGCACCCTGACCTGCTTACCAAAACCCCAGGGATTCCCAGGGGTGAAACCCCTCACAGGCATGGGATGAGCAGAGCAGGTTTCAGCAAAGTCTGACCCTCCACTCACCAAACTCCTGCTGGGGTTACTGGGACAGCTATGCTCTTCTGGGGATGGTCCCTGGCTGCCTGGGAGAGTGAGAAGCTGAGCAGCTTGCTCTGCCAGCCACAAGAAATTCAGGGCAGTGGGAAATGAGCATCGTATGACGGGGAATTGTTTTCCACCCTTTAACTGCAGGGATTTATTGCAGGAGGTCCCAGTTTAACCTCTTGCTTCCTCATCAGGCAGGAGCATTGCTGACTTGCCTGCTGGAGCATCATGCTGCCAGCACCAAGCACCAAAGGGGGTCGTACCAGCTCTTTTAGGGAGGAAATTTGAGCTTCTGGCATCAAAGACACAGGACACCCTTCAGCACAGTTAGAAAATGACCTTCCTGGCAGAGGGCTGGGCACCTGCTCCTTCAGACAGAGTGCTGCACCCTTTTTCACCTCAATTATCTCCCATTTCCCAATTTTCATGCAAGGTAATGTGGGTAACATGCCGTTTCCCTGTTGCTCTTGTACACAGAGGGCAATGGTCTATGTTTGGGGTCTGTCTGTCCGCGTGAAACCAGATGGAGGACAGGCAGACAGTCACTCACCCGGCCAGGGTAGCTCTGGAGGAACTTGATCTTCTCATAGAGCTTGATGTTGTCGGCTCTCAGGTTGTCCAGCTCACTCTGCAGGGCGTGCACCGTGTGCTGCATCATGCGGTTCTCCTGCACGGGGCAAGCAAGGGGCCGTCAGCAGCTGGCTGCCGGGGTGGGGACAGGATCTAACCCAGTGGGGGATGGAAGCAGGGGCTGATGTGCAGCATCCAGCCAGGGTTCAGTCCCTCCTCAGTAATTAACATCCCCCCTGTTTGAATTAAAATTGCTCACAGATTAAAATTGTCCTGGCTGCTGCTCAGCAGGGCCCCCAGACCTGAACCAGTAATGAAACTGGTTCCTTCATGGCCAAAGAAGAGTCAAGGCAGCCAAGGTGACTGTGGGTGGCTTTGGGCTGAGACCTGGTCCCCATGGGTTGTGCAAAGGCAACCTGCTGGCTTCAACAAGGTTATCGTGAGCTGTACTGCGCTTTGCAGAGCTGTTGGGTTTTTACCCCAAACCACATTCCCTGTGTGCTTTTTACTTATTCCCAAGTGCTGTGCCAGATGGCCAGGCACGCCTGCGAGGTGGCAGGGGCTGGGACCTGTCCTTGAAGGAGAGCAGCACCCCGGGCTGGGGGAGGCTTTGGTCCTGCTAACAGCAGGATATATTTTTCTCTTGCTTGCCGTGGCCGCCCTCCCCACCTGACCTACCCCCTCCAGCTCCTGGTTCCTGGCCCGGAAGCGTTCCCTCTGGCTGGAGATGATGGAGAGGAGCGAGTCCACTTGCCCCTCGGGGAATGAGGTGCCCGGTGATGGTGTGTGACCTGTGGATGAGGCTTGGCATGAGAGTTTGACCCAGTAAATGCCCACCACCACCCCCAGAGCAAGCAGGGCTTGCTCGAGGTTCCCCGTCTGACACTGCAGGACCTTAGGGGTGCCCTGGCAGATGAACTCCTGTGCACAGCTATTAGAGCAGGGACTAGATCACAGACTCACAGAACTGTCAGGGTTGGAAGGGACCTCCAGAGCTCATCGAGTCCAACCCCCTGCCAAAGCAGGGTCCCTAGGACAGGTCACACAGGTCGGTGTCCAGACAGGGCTGGAATCTCTCCAGAGAAGGAGACTCCACACCCCCCTGGGCAGCCTGTCCCAGGGCTCCCTCACCCTCACTGGGAAGAAGTTCTTCCACAGATTGGTGTGGAGCTTCCGTGCTCCAACTTGAGGCCATCACCCCTTGTCCTGTCCCCACAGACACTGAGAAGAGGCTGGCCACTTCCCTCTGTCTCCCACCCTTCAGATATTGATAACCATTGATCAGATCCCCTCTCAGTCTCTTTTCTCCAGGCTGAACAGCCCCAGCTCACTCAGCCTTTCCTCGTAGGGGAGATGCTCCAGGCCCTTAATCATCTTTCTAGCCCTTCACTGGGCTCTCTCCGGGAGATCCCTGTCTTGTTTGTACTGTAGTTCCTACGCTCTTTTTCATGTTTTGGGACTTATCCCATGAATGAACAGGTTCACCCCCCCAGAGACAACCAGATACATTATTTGGTGCTTTCCCATGATCCCAGTGCCCCCCAGTCCCTGCCATGACTCTGTCCCGCATCTTCTGCAGCAGCTGTAGCCCAAAGGGAAGACCCAGTGCCACGACTGGCCCTTCCATCCACCCAACCTCCTGCCCTTTCCCCTCCTTGACAACCAGTCACCCTCAGTTTGTACTTCCTCCTCGTTCAGCCACCCCAGAGAATCAGCGGCTGCTCTCCCGCAGCCGTCACCAGCTTGCTGCACCCAGTGACCCCATTGTGTGGGTGCCCTGTGTAGCTGCTCCCCCCTGTGATGAAGGTCTGGAGGTGCCCAGGGGTGGAGGGGCTGAGGCCATCCCTCCCTGCTCTGCCTTCCCGGCAGCAGGAGGCATCCGCAGCCAAGGAGAAACACGTCTCCGAGGCCGTGACTCAACCGGCTGCACAGAGGAGCTATTCATAGTGCAGGATGGGTGGCTGCAGGTTGTTTGGCTTGGTGGGACTGTTGCTGTGATATTGTTTATCATGTGTTTTCAAAACCTTTAAAAAACAAAAAAACATCCCCCTCCCTCAAAAAAAAGGGAAAAGGGAAGGAAGTGGGTTTTCTTCCAGAGGAGCCAAACATCGCTGTTTGTTTGATTCATTTTCTCCTGCAGACCTCAGCGCAGGAGCCAATGTAAAGAAAATATTTAGCTTGTTGGCTCTGGAGAGGGTTTGGTGTGGGAAGAGCAGGAGCTGAACACAGGGTGTTTGGCTCAGCCTGGGTTCACCAGCTCAGCATGGCGCTGGGCCCAGCACATGCCCACTGTGTTGTCTTGGAGCTGCTGGAGCACCAGCAAACTGTGCCAAGCATGGAAAACCTACCAGCGTCCCCAGAGAAGGACATGCTGAGCAGGAGATGTCTCTGCCTGCTTAGGAGCATCCTCATGCCTCCATCCCTGGAGAGGTGACTACCCTGCCCGTGCCACCACGACGGACCCTGACAGCACCTCAGCGCGTGGGCGCTGCATCTCACCATAAAACTGTGCTGTGGCCTCCTTGATGGGCTCAGGAATCTTCTCCAGGCTGGGGACAGCTGCACCCTGGGCAGTGAAAGCAGAAGGGATTAAGTGTTTCTCACCTGCCTGAAGGTCAAAACCAACCCCTCCTGGGTCCCGCTGCTGCCCCAGCATGCGCTTGTCCAAAGCATTGCTGCTGAACAGGCACTCTGCAAGGATCAAGCCTGAGACAACACAGAGAAGCTGGTGTTCAGCCCTCCAATCCCATTGTTTTGCAGGAAAGAGAAGGGCTGGACAATCCCTGGATGCCACCACCTCCTTCCCAGGCCAGCACCATCCCATTGCATGGGCAGGATGCAACCTTTTGCTGGGTGAGCTGTGAGAAGGAAAGACAAAGGAGAAAAAAACCAAAGAAGTTGGGGGGGGGTGGGGGGAAGAAGAGCAGGTGCTAAACCAGCTCCCAGGCCTGTTGTCAGCCCCTGCTGCCAAGTGCTGGGTTACCTCTGCATCCGGGCGATGCATGGTGGACAGGGCTTGGATGGTGCTGAGGTCGTGCTCCAGCTTGGCGATGAGCTCCTTCTGGCCAGCCAGCGTGGACACAGCCTCCGTCAGCTGGATCTGCAGCTCCGCACAGCGCACTGGAAAACAGAGCCAGGGCCGTCACCCAAGGGTATCCCAAACCCCCAAATTTTGCCAAGGAGACACCAAAAAGCAGAGATCCCGCCAACCTGAAGCACCAATGCCAACTCACAGGCAGCATCCCCATTTTCTCCTTGTTTCTGGGGCCAGCAGGAGGGACCACACAGGCACTCCCAGCTCTGCTCCAGGCAGAAGTGACCAGGGCTCCAGCCCACCTTGGTGATGCCCCAGGCAGGACCAGTGCCATGTCCCAGCACTTGAGGCAATGCAAATAGGCAGCTGCAAATGCATCAGTGAAATAGTTTTTTGGTGGCTGAGGGGTACCTGGCAGTATCTTGAGGGCACCTGGAGAGGGATAAGGGGAGCAGAGCCCAAGAACCAAGGCCTGCATCTGGTCTGCACAGAAAAAGCATGATGGAGGTGAGCTCTGTGTATTGTGTCCCTTGCCATGGGCACTGGGACAGGCACGTATGGCTGCTGTGGGGGGCTGGAGCGGGGTGTGGACATCTCCCAGGAGGGGCTCTGGTGGGACCCATCCTGCCTCCAGGCACTGGGTGAGGCTGCGCAGCCCCCAGCATGCCCACTCAGCCAAAGGAGCGCTCTTTCCAGTTGCATCTCCCCCCTACTCCCCGCCCCGAGTAAAACCCACACCCTAAACCACAACAGGCACTCTCTGGAATGCTCCAGGAGCAAAACAAAAGCCTCTCATTCCCCTCACATGACCCCGATCCAGATGTGATGAAACGGAGAGATGTGTTGGGGCCAAAACGCAGCTACCACGCGAGCGCAGGCCCGGCACTGCAGGGCAGGCCCCTCGCTCTGTTTGCGGCTCCATCCCAAAACACACAGTGTCAGCAAAGCAGGAGCTGTCTCCTGCAGCAGAAATCTACTTGTTTCACCTTTTCTCCCTTGCTGCCAGCCACATCTGGGCCTCTGCCTGGCTGGAAATAAAGCTCAGCTCGAGGTTCAGACCTTGCACTTTCCGCCATCAGCCTCTGCTGCAGGGATGCAGGATAAGGCCCCCTCTGCCTGCATTTCCAGGTGGGTGAAAGCTCAGGTCCCAGCTGTTCCAGTCCCTCCCTGATAATTCCCATTGTAATTATTCCCCTGAATTCCAGACGTCTGGAAGGCAAAAATTTATCAACAGCCAGGGAACAAGAGATGCAGAAGCTGCCTGGGAAGCAGCCATGCTGGGGGAGAAGCGAGGGCAGACTGTTGCACCCACGGGGCCTCCTGCTCTCTCTGAAGGCTTCAGATGAGAGGTGCAAAGTGTGCTCGCCTCTGTTCCAGCTCACCCAGTCCCACTGGGCTGCGAGCTGCCCCATGTACCCCAAAATGGGGCAGTGGGTTCCTTGCACAGGGTTTAATGCCCTGCAGAGCCTGGTTGGGTTGGATGGAGTCGGAGCAGCGGTGAAGGGCGCTGGGGCCGCTATGGGGGCTGGAGCAGCGATGGGCACTTGAGCGAAGCCATGCCCAAAGCCGACGCTGCTTTCCCACAAAGCAAGGGCGAATTTCCCCTCTTCGGTCAGAAATACAACTCGTGTTGTTACTCGTGTGGTACCCAGCCTGCTTGCAGGGAACGGGAGGTGACACACGCTGTGGACACGATGCATGGATCGATTTTTTTCCTCCCCTGCATGTCTGCAATTTGCAGGCCTCGAAGGAAAGGCTCAGCAGAGCGGGGAGCGCTGCGGTAGAGGCGCAGTCCCACTGGAGGTCAGTGTTTCTCAAGAAATGGGGGCTGGCTGCCAAACATGGGTGGCCTGATGCAAAATGTTTGCATTAACATGATTTGGAGAGAAGAAAGCCTCTTCCCTACGGTTAATTATTTAATTGGCTGGCTCTTTAAATTGCATTAAAATGTATTTGGGAAGCTATTGCTAGCCAAACCTGGGATGTGGGGCCCAATCCTGCAGAAGGCAGCCCCGATCGTTGTGCAAAGGGCCCGATGCTGCTGCTCAGTTACACTGAGTTTTTCAGTTAGCTCAGAAGATAAAAAGGGTCACCAAAGAAACTTGTCTCCCAGTTTTAAGAAAAGCCATGTGCTTCCCCCTCCTTAGGTTTCAGCATTGGCCAGTCATCTACAAACTATCCATGCAAACCAAAAAGACTGAAAGAGAATCAGAGACTCACAGAATCGTAAGGTTGGAAGGGACCTCCAGAGCTCATCTGGTCCAACCCCCTGCCAAAGCAGGGTCCCTAGGACAGATTGCACAGGTAGGCAGGCGTCCACATGGTTCTGGAATCTCTCCAGAGAAGAAGACTCCACACCCCCTGGGCAGCCTGTCCCAGGGCTCCCTCACCCTCACCGGGAAGACGTTCTTCCCCAGATTGGTGTGGAACTTCCTGTGCTCCAACTTGAGGCCATCGCCTCTTGTCCTGTCCCCACAGACACTGAGAAGAGGCTGGCCATATCCCCCTGTGTCCCACCCTTCAGATACTGATAACCATTGATCAGATCCCCTCTCAGTCTTTTCTCCAGGCTGAACAGCCCCAGCTCACTCAGCCTTTCCTCGTAGGGGAGATGCTCCAGGTCCTTAATCATCCTCGTGTCCCTCTGCTGGACTCTTTCCGTATGTTAGAACCATGTCTAACACTGAAAGCAACTAAAATGCATAGAGCTTCTCTCTCATCTCCCCTTCAGTATCTCTTTTCACAGTTGCTTTTTGGTGTGGGGTGTTTTTTTTTTTTAATCATAATGTTCTTTTTTCGAAGGGGCAGTGGCCACCCGCGAGCTCATCACTTTTCTGCCAGCAACCCTTCACCTCTAGCAGTGGGTGGTTGGCTCTCCTAGGACAGCAGGTCAGTTCAAGCATTGAGGTTGAGCAAAAGAAAACCAGCCTTTGTCTTCTCTAAAGCTGCTGTGCTGCAAAGCCCTCGCTCTGACCCTTCAGATGTGCAAAAACCTCAAAAGCTGTGGAAGGCTGAGAGGTACTGCTGAAGATAATGGGACAAAGGAGGTGAAGTCTTGGGGAAACTGGGATTTTAAACCATGTATCTTTAGCCTCAAACTCCTCAAACTCCTTGTTCCTGACTTTTGAGACAATGTAGAGACCGACCTGACATTGTCATCACCTTACAAAGGGAAGTGATGAAATGCAGCAGCCAAGCAACTGAACGTCAGCAGAGTCACCTGCCCAGCCCTGTGCCGCAGTGCTGCTTGGCACAGGCAGCTCTGGGCTTTCCTTCTTGGCTCCACTGGACACATGGGCAACAAGAAATGAGACTGGAGTGCTTCTGCTTTCCTGGGAGTCCTTAGCTAGTTGTTGGCTGGGCGAACTCTCCTTGATCAGGTTTTTTTAACTCAAATTCTCCAGGACACTCCTAAATCCCCAAGATTTCATCTGGCCTGGCTGGCTAAGAACTCATTGGTCCATTTCTGTGCCCAAGCTCACAGAGTTTGGCAGAAACCATCTGAAACAAATACAGGTGACAAGCAAGTCCTCAGCTGAACATTGGCTGCCAACCTGTGTGTCTGGACCCTCCTGGGGAATCTTGGGCTTGAAGAGAGACAGCTTTGGGGGCAGGGATGAGCCACAGGCCTCCTCCCAAACACCCTGCAGGACTGACCAGATCTTCAAATTGCCTCCATATCACTGAACATCTGGCCTGATGAAATGCCCAGCATATGTGGGGAGAGGGTCAGGCCCTGGTAAGGAACCCACAGCTTTGCAAAAGACCAGCCATCCAGCAGGAAGGATATTGGTGAGGCTCCTGAAAAGTACCATGTCCTGCCCAGAACTGAACAAGCAATTAGAAAGAGCCGTTGCTAAGAAAGGATGCTGTGAAGAAGATGTCTGTCCCAGGAAGTCTAAACGTACCTCCAGCCTGCTGCCTGAGGAGCACAGCCATAGATGACATTGCCAAGAGGCAAGGTGTCTCTGAAAAGATGTAGAGTCTGTGTGGATGGGATGCGCAGTGAGGCACAAAGGTGTCTCACACAGAGAGGAAACAGAACAGTCCTACCTTGAGAATAAAAGATTTGGCTGACTCTCACACTTGTTTCATGGTGGATAGCACCATCAGCCTTGCACTTCTTGGAGCGAGGATTGAGGGAAATCAGTCCCAGAGCTCCAGGCTGCATGGGCACGTTCACGGGGAGGTCCGAGCCCAGCAGATGCAGGGGCTCATCGGGGCCGCCTGCGAGACAGCGAGCCCAGCGCTGCCACGGAGCAACAGGAACTTTGACTCCCGTAACAAGCCCCAGCAATTGGACTCCCTTGGCAAATCATCCAAAATAAACAGCATCTGTTTTCACAGATGGAGAAAATTAAGACATACTAGCAACTTAGTTTGAAGTTATAAGGCCAGACATAAATAAATGAGAGGCAATCTTTCCATAAGATGGTGGCTTGATTACTGAGGATACAGACAGATGAATAAATCACCTTGGGGTGAGATAGGCTGTAACTTGCTACACATCCATGAGACTGGAGTAACTGCTCATGTGTATCCTCTGAGCCCGAAGGAAACAAGAGGTAAGTGGAATTGCTGAAGGGATCTGCAGGGCAGGAGCACACACATGGGCAGTTACTGCAAATTAGCTGATGCTCTGCAAGTTCACACCCTGATTTGGCTCATGGTAACTTTTTAATCTGCCTCCATTGCTGTCTGGCCTCCTTGTATTTACATAACTGGAAAAAAATTAAGAAAACAAGCAGAGAAGTGATGTGGTATGCCAGGAGCTTTCTTTGAAAAGCTATCCTCAGAAGTCAACTGAAGTGCATTGAAACCCACTACTTCAAAGGTTTGAAGACTATTTTATTGACTGGGAGGAAGATGATGGGAAGATAACTGAATCTTGGAGTACCTTGTCGAGAAGGCTGAGAAACCCAGGCACAAAGCTGGAGCCTCACTCAACACAAACACCAGCGGTTGAGCGTGCCAGGATGAGGAACAGGAGCCAAAGGAAGAAGCAGAAAACTGGGTCTGCCACTGGGTCTCTTGATTTTTCCAGCTTATTCACCTTTCCCCATGTTGGGGCACTCCAGGTAATGACCAGGTTTCTGTGGACAGTTACTGAGAAGGTGAAATGGTCCTTCTTCCCCAGGCAGAAATGAGTGCTAAAGCTTTTTGGCAGCTCTCTCATGAGTCTTTTTAAGCCAACAAAGACTTACCTCCGGTTCTACCTGATGCCAGAGCTCCCAGGTTTATAGAGAAGTTAATGCACAGTTTCAGGCTCTTGAAATACTTGGCATTTGGCTTTTAAGGGAGCCTGAAAAAGGCGGCACTGTTATTGCTCAGAGACCTGCTCCCCTTCCAGGGGAATCAAAGGGACAATCACATACTTGACTCTGTGCCAAAGGGATGAGTGGGACACTGTCCATACGCTGCAGACCGAGTCCTTGATGAAGGAGGCGATTTTCTCTGTCCTCCTTTTGCTCCACAAAGATGCCAAGGAACAAAGATCTGAGCCAAAATCCTTCCCACAACAGAAAGGTTGTCCAAGGCCTTTCAGTGTTGTACATCTCAATGGTTCTAGTTCTGTCTTGACCTTTATGTAGAGGGGGACAGGATTTCTCCATGGTCCAGAGTTGTGTGGGAGTCCTTCAATCTGCCTTAGCTTTATGCGAAGCCCTTTCCTTGGGGGCACTGGTACTGCAAGCTGTCAGCGGGCTGAGAAACAGGACAAGGTGGAAGGGAGGGACGTTTCTTTTCTGCAAGGCATCAGAGCCCTCTGTGGTGCATATCTGTTCAGAGGTAAAGGCTGAAGAGCAGGTCAGAGTGCAAAAACCCAGCTGAGCCATCTCCCAAGGTCCGCCTCACCTCACATAAAGCAATGAAGAAGCATCACCTGAAAGGTGTATCTCCCCAAAGTGAATAAAGACATCAAGTGCTCCAGAGATCCCACCAACACTATGGAAGTCACACAAGAACTGGGCTTTTGGGACATTTTGAAGCAACCCCTCTAGAAGGAGGGAGGAAAGGTCAGTCAGCTCTGAGAGCACTGGAGTAGCCAAAATGCCTGTATGTTAGTCTGGGAATCATCTCAGCCCACAACTTTGCTTACAGGTAGCAATCAGGCTGTCCTTGTTTATCACCTCTGCACCTGCCATGGGATTATTCTCTGATCAGACCTTGTGTCAGCTTTCTAAAGGGGCAAAAGAAAGAAAGCAGGGGATGAAGGGAACAACATTGCTAAAAACCAACTGCAACTCCTGGCACAATCTACCTAGGCATTAGCCACAGTTACCAGCCCTGGAAAAGCTCCAAGAACGAAGTGATGAGGTTGCTCTGCAGATATAGAGGCCTTAGAGAAGCTACCAAGAAGCTTCAGTGCCATCCTTCAGGGATGTGTGTAGAAGATGTGCAGTCCCAGATGGCAAGGGCTGGGATTGGCACCAGTGAAGGCAGCAAGAACAATCCCTCTCATTTTTACTTTCACTTGCTGTCAAAAGGACAAGAAAAAAAGGACAGCAGGAAGCAGATCACATCCAACACCCTGAGGACAAAATCTGAGACTTGGTCTGCCCAATTGCCAAAGGATTGGGAGCACAGGGGAAAGACCTCTTTACCCGTAGTGCCGTACTCATCACGATACATGAGCATCCTTCCTCATGTGCCCTGCAGTCCTCTTCATTGGGGCCTTCAGATACATCTCTGGAAGTGCTCTTAGGGAACAAGGAAATGAGCTACCAAACCACAACGAGGGGAGTGCCCAGCCCACAGCAGCCCATGACCCAGCTCTCTTGGGTTTCTCTGCAAATGGGACTTCTGCTCCCTCCCCTCCTTTTCCCCTTTCTTTTCACATTTTGAAGTCCTGCTGGGAAGGAAAGGTTTGAAGGATTTCTCCTTCCCTCCTGGCCCAGCCACTCCAAAATAAACAGCCCTCAGCAAAGGAGCACAGTACTGCTTAATAAATTCTCCCTGTAAGGATAGAGATTTCATAGAAGAGCAGATTATTTCCAAGGGTACTAAGATAATTACATGGGTAACTAGGAAGAGTTCAAGAAAACAGTTTGAATTTTCTTATCAGTTTCCCATAGCTCGGAGCAAAAAGAAAATAAAATGCTCTACTGTAATCAAATTATGTTTTCTGAAGCTCTCTGTTGGCAAGTACAGAGTTTCTTCATCACTTCCATTAAAACAGAAATGCTCAGGAAAAAAAAATAAAGAGAAGATAGTGTTTTGAAATGGGAAGAAGTGGGGCCCAAATGCACGGCGTCAGCTGCTGCAGTGTGTTCTTACCTGGTGGGACAAGGCGCCACCTGCAAAAACATCCCCTGATGGACAAACTACCTCTCACTGCAGGCCAGAGCGGGCCCGTGGCACTGGCGTGCTCACCATGTTGTCCCACCTGGTGCTAACTTACTCCTGCACCTGAGGGTACAACAAACGAGGGTTTATCCCATTAACTCAGCAAATACCTGTAGTATTTCCTAGGTAAAACTTCACCCTTGCTACAACATCTCTTTACCAGCGGAACCAGCAGTGAGACACCAGTATGCCCCAGTGCTGACCAGTAAGGGTCTATCTATAGGAACACACAGCAGATGCTTCTCCTTCTGAAAAGATTTTCAACATCCTTTGGAAGGGCTACCACCAAAGCCTTCATGAAAGACCCAACTATCTCCATGGAAGACCCTAAGTACCCGTTCCTGACCTCTAGAAATGCAGCCTTGGGGTTTTGGTTGCCTTCCTAGTTTCCTGGAAAGAAACTTTTGGAGATTTAGGCTTGAGAGGACAGTCTGGTTTTGTACTGTTGTATGTATCAGAGCTACAGTGAACCCCCTCCAACTTCTTCAGTACCAGGGCTGTGCTCTCACAAGTATAAAGCACCTTTTGCTCATGGCCACGTGTGGGACTTTAGTAGTTCAGTAGTGCTGATACCACCATACCTAAAGAAAAGTGCAGGTTACAAATACACAGATTAACCAACTCGAGGCATGACACTTTCAAAGGGTAGATGCTTAAGGATCAAGCTTAAAATGATTAGGGTCAAATTATACAAGAATATTCCATTAAGACCAAGAAACAGTTTGACCAGTCATTATAGTGTTAAAATAGCATTAAAAACTCAAACCTTACACCATGGGGAACCACCTGTCACACAGACGTTTCAACAGCAGAATATACAGAGCTTCATTCTACTAGTTTTTAAAATGTAATTGCACTAATGGATTAAAACTATTCCTTTACCAACACCAAACTTCAGCTTCTCAACTCCATCAATACCAAGTAAGTTTATAGAACACCACCTTGTAAGGCACCAGAAGAGAAGTGTGACTTTGAAGTATCTGAAAAAACAAAGTGAGCCAAGTATCTGGGAAAATTCTTTTACATTTTTGAGTCTAAAGCACTTCTGACCTCAGAGAACATCTCTAATCTGTATTATTAAATTAGCTAATACATTGTTACAACCCCCTGCAGTCTCAGACCCAAAATACATCTTTCCATCCCCGTGGCCGGTGTCCCCCTCCCACTGACTGTGGTAGGAATTGTCATGCTTGAATTCCACTCAAAGAAAGGTACAGTTTGGAAATGTGACACTTCAATATTCAAGGTACTTGAGACGTTCCACACCCCCACCCCTCCCTTCCAGAATTGATGTGGAAAAAGTAAACTTTCCTCCCAAATCCCACCAAACCCAACCTCTTTATTCCCTGGGCATCGCTGGAAAAGTCTGAACCACCAATGTAAATGTTTGCTGCTTGGAGTCAGGTCTGACCTTAACAAAACCAGCCCACACGTAATTGTGTTTGTATAAAAGATATTTACTTCAATTATCACACCTAGGGTGCTAGTGAATAATAATAATAATAATACATCGTGTGAGTTTCATACAGTGATATTGCTTCTCCATATCATATAGGGACCGTTGTACAGTGCTGAGAACAAACATTATATGGCTAACCAAACAAAGACAGAAGAAACAATGCCATTCTGCTGACGGAGGGAGCGCTGCCCTGCTACTGCCAGCCATATAAACTCTTACTTTTATGTTTAAACAAATACCAAGAAATAAAATGTTACAAAAGATGAGTCACAGCAACACAATGTGGGCTTCTCAAAGCTACTTGTACAAAAAAAAAAAAAAAAAGACACTTTTTTTTTTTTTTTTGGTCAATTGGGTCTTTGTGAGGATCTTTTTTTTTTTTCCTTTTTTTTTTTTTTTAAATTAATCTGTGATTGTGAATATAACAAACAAGCTCTAAAAACACCTAAGACTTAGTGCGTTACAGAAAAAAAAAATATAAAATACTGCTAAAAATGTAAGACACCACAATACACTGGGGTAAAAACCGAGCTTATTATTAAAAAAAAAAAAAAAAAAAAAAAAAAGTTCTCAGGAAAAAATACACCACTTTCTGTTCGAGTTCATCTTGTGCTGTGTTAGTAGTCGGGGCATTTCAAAGGACTGCCCGTTATCATGGCAAGTAGTTATTGCACAAATGCAAAGAGTTAATTTTTTAATTAAAAGAAAAAAAAAGAAAAAAAAAAAGACATGAGGGAAACAATTAAAAAAAAGAAAAAAAACAAAAAAAAAAAAAAAAAAGAACATCCTCCCCCAGCCAGCCTCCATCTGCTTTGGAATTAACATCCAAAATTCATATGTTTGACATTCTCGCGGCGTTTCCAGCGAGTGGGGCGCGCGGTGCCCGTTTTTGGAATAGGAAGGGGTAGCAAATGCTTTTCAACACAGAAATGCATAGAGTATTCTGAGAGGAACAGCCTCGCTTGCTCTGCAGAGGCTGCCCCATAGTTACCATAGGGCTTTTTCTGGTCTTTTTTTTTTCTTTCAGACTATGCCAGAAGAAAAAAAAAACCAAACAACAACCCAACAACCTCGCGTGGGCAGTTCACCTGATGGTTCTTAGTGGGACACCCTCGAAAGGCAAAGTGCAAATTTGCTTCCAGATCCACAGCAGCGGTGACGTGCCCTGCAATGAAGCTCAGCACCTCCCAGCTTTGCCCACCGTTAAGGTTTTATTGCGGGGCCGGTTGGTTGGGTGCTGACCGGAGGCCCTTAGCATCGTCCCTCGTGCAGACACACGCTCCCCTGTGACGAGCAGGGGGGATATTTCTAGCGCCAACGCTTTGCAGTTTGGCTTAGGCAGCTTTTCTCTCACTCGCTCCTGAAGCGTTACCTAGCTGGGGAAAGCCTGTCTGAACGTGTTTCGACACTGCAAGAAAACTAAACGACTCCTCTGTGACAAAGATCAATTCACAACGTGTATTTCCAGAGTTCACACCAGGAAAAGTTGCTGCTGCACAAGGTAATTGTTTTTTTCTTTTTTTCTTTTTTTTTTTTCTTTTCTTTTTTCTTTTCCTTGACCAACTTTGAATGAGAAGAAAATCAGCTCTGAATTCCAAAATTCAAACATATGCCAACAAAGATGAACATCACAGGAAACCAGTCTCTCCTTTTAAATTAACACTCAAGTAAATCGCAATTTACTTTGACAAAGGGGCACTGCATCTTCATGAAATTCTCAGTAGAGGCTCTAGGAGGCTAAGGGTATTTTCTCTCTGTATATTTTAAGTCTCTTCTCTCACAACTGAGGCTTCTTATTCTCAGTCCTAAATTATTTTTAAAAACTATTTAAATAATATTTATTAGGCATTTAGATAAAATACTTTAAAAAAAAAAAAAGAAGAAAAAAGATTTATCTAGAAAACACAACAGGAGCACAATGATATGGATACTATGGCGAGGTGACACCACCCCGCTCCATCACTAGGATAGCCCAAACTTTCTCCAACGCCCGTTCAGGGGATATGTATACTCCTGTTGTGTTTGTATCAAACAAAAACCTCAAGAAAGAAACTGTTAAAATTAATCTCATAAATAGAAAATATTAGATTGCTTTCCTAATCACAAACCACCTCTATGTATTTCACCTTATGATACTGTAGAGAGAGCAAGCTTGAAAAAATAACACACAAGCGCTGGAAAGGGCTGAGGATGCCGGTGGGTGAAAGCCTGTTCTTCACAAAACCAAGCTGGGACTGGAATGACTTTACAGTGGCTCCCCAACGGGAACAAAGACAGCAGGTATTACTAACGGCACCAAAGAACGCGGTCGCAGTTAGCGACGGCTGATGTCCATGAGTGTTTCGTGAACGCTGACAGACCTATTGAGTACGCTGGGTGAGACTGAGCTTACGAGCATTAACGCTGCCAAGCAACCGTGGACTTTCTAACCCCACCGTGCTGCTGGGGCCAACTCAGAGGGATATATATATATATATATATATATTTCAATTTTTTTTTCCCCCCAGGAACCTGAATTCTCCTAAACTAGAGCTCGCGCTCGCCCGAGTTTGGCGGCTGGGACACGAACCTCCAAACGCAGAACGAGAATTTCTATTGCACAAAGACTTAACACACAGTGTTTGAAGTGCTTGTTCATGAAGGGGCAACTCATGCTGGGCCACCGAAACGCTCCTTGACTGGTGTTTGCTTTCCCCTCACCCAAATGAAAAGCGGCTGTGAATGCTGCAACCGACATCACTGTGCTTTAGATTATTCTCCACGAAGAGATTAGGAAATAAGGCACATAGCTTTCCAAGTATAGAAAGTTTGATAAATAGTACATTTTAGGAAAGTAGCAAAACCTAAAACCTTAATGGGAAATGGGGTAACACACAGGATTTTGATGAGATGCCTACTGAATGAAAACAAAACCATTTCAAGCTAAATTAAAATCTTTCCCCTCCAGAGAAAAAATGATCCACAACCTCCACCTCTCTGAAGGAGGCCAGAAGGAAACAGAAACCCCAATCGTGGAAAGAGAAAGTTTGATACAGATGGGACCTTGCTTATTCCCCGCACGCCTCCTTTACGGACCAGATCCTCAAGTACTCCCGGTATGGCCTCTACAGCATCCAGAGGTAACTAGGTACTTTGGAAACACTTTTAAAGCTAGTAATAATTCACCCACACATAAATAACACATCAAAATAGCACTGAGGGTCTAACACAAGGTAACAAAAGCCAGAGAAGTCCGATTGTAAGACCGATTGTAGAAGGTATTTTTTGTAGTTACGTGGAGATAGGATTGCAAGCCAAGTGCCAAGTTTTATTTCTTCCTTTGAAGACAGCTGCTCGCCTCCTGAGAGGAGCTGTGGGACAGGGAATTTCTGTCTCTAAGAAGAACTTCTATCTGCTAAGAATGCTTGAATTTTCAGCTTAGGGACACCAAGAATGAACCAACCACGTGCTTTAATTTGACATCTAAATTTGCTGGTCAGCTGTTTTTGCAACTGTTTAATACCTTGCACATGTCTTTGCTGTCCCCTTCTCGCTGTACATAGGTACAGGAGAGTACATTTTACATGTGCAAATATCCTGTGTATTAACTTCCCGCAGGCCCTATCACAGCAAAACATACAGACTGGCTGTCAGAGGATGTCGCGGGCGACGTCTGACCCTTCACTGCAAATTCCCTGGCTTTTGGACATCTCAGACCCTTGGAATTATTTTTACGTATTCTGAACACGATGTTCCCCTCCTCATTAGCTAAACCCGCGTATCTCAAACAATCCCATCTCTGAGATGGTTAATCCCCTCTCTACAACAGTGAACTTATCTGACAAGTGGGGAAACGGCATCCTCTAGAACACACATTGCTTTTAGACCCTCGCTCATCTACGCCCCGAAATTATTTCACAAATTTGGCTGTAGCAATTTTACTGCACCGTTACATCCAAGCATGTAACTACCGCACACACACAGAAGGGCTTTTCCATATCGCAACCATGCACAGATACACCTCCAACAACTCCTAAAAATGCGTATTAATTACCCGCATAGACAGAAGAGGAGAACACAACTTAACGCCGTTATTCTTGCTATCGACAGAGAGGCTGCACTGTTACAAACATTACCACAGAATTACACAGTAACTATGCAAAAAGCAGGTATATGGCACCACAACCACAGGAAACTCCTGGCATGACTCTGTTTCTAAGGATCTTTGGATGAAGACTGTACCATGCAGTAGAACTATGTCTAGAATTCAAACAGAAAGTCAAAGGCGTGACATCACGGGGGATTTTGGACATCTGCTTTTGCTGTACTGTTTCGGTTAAGAATTCAGTCATTCTCTGTGCTTAGCTGTTTCAAAATATAAAGAAACCAAAATGATACTGTGAAACCAACAGTTTTAATAAGAAGAAATCTACAGAACTCCAACAAGAATCTCCTAGTGCCTGTGTGAGAAAAGCAAGCTTGAAAAATGGCAGCAATTGTCTCACAAAATAGCTGGCAAGGAAGAATACAATAATCTGATTAATTTTTTAAATGGAGGCATTTCCTTTTAATGCACTGTAGTACCAGAATGTGTTTGGGGGTAACAATGACAATCAAGCCCAGGAATTGGATCAGGGTTTTTTCGCATTCACAGAGTAGAAACACAAACAGCCAAGGACTCTGGGTTTGACACAGAGTGCCCAGGTTTTGGGAAAAGCAGGGATGATGCCTCCATCCGTCCTTGGCTGTACCAGAGGATGCTGCTGAAGAGGCTCACTAATTAAAGTTCAATGAATGACTTTCTTCAACTGGAAAATGACCTAATGACCAAGGACTTCTATTAAATACACCACAGTACCACTTGGCTGGGGAAGCAATCATCCCTGAGGAGAGATGGCACCACTTACCTATGTTTTTAAGGCTTTTTGAAAACTTAAGTGCACAGGCCTAATGCTAACCTTCTCCAAAAGGACCAATTTCACCTTTAGAGCATAAAAACTTTTAACCTTTGCATATTAATAGGGTAGGGTAGAGTACAGGACCTGGTCATGTAGGACAAATCAGTCCCTAGGCATCACATAAAGGGCTTTTCTTGCTATAAAGTTCTTTGTTAACTGTATTTTATATATGGCATAGTCAATATATCCCATAAAAAGGCTGGGGAGGAAAAGAACAAATCGGAAAAATAGTATTTCTACATTTTAGAGGTCAAATACATATGTGAAGAAGACAGGAACTGGTAAGTCACTTTTCAAACCAAAGACAATTGAGCCAGGAAAGAAACTCAGGGCTTGTGCTTTCCATGGCAGTGATTCTACTTGCAATGGGAAACTCCTTGCAAAATTTAAGCTGCTGGAAAAAGGTCTCTCTTGTTTGTATGGAATTCTAAAATTCTTTTTTTGAGAAAATAAGTTGATTGTATGAGCAACACACAAGGGAAGAAGGTGTTGATGTTCAAACAGCGGCGCAACAGAAAGTGCGAGGGGAAAGTAGGAAGCCAACGTACGAGCGAACTGAATGCTGCTTTGCAGCCGTTCTACCTGGGAGAGTTAAAATTAGGAATCTGAGGCTGTAAGCAGTTTGTCTCACCAGGGCCAAACCTGCTACTCACTCAGGGGAAAGACTTGGTTTGGTTTTAGTGACGGCTAAATCTGTCCCCTATCTAAGAACCAACTTTTCTTCTCTCCTATTTCTGATAGTCTTCAGGGAGCGCTCACAGCTCAGCCATACACAGCGGCTCTAAGAAAGAAATATCCTGGGGCATGTACACCGGGTGAAGAAGAAAAAGAGAATAGAAGGAACATCCTTGTTAGGCACAAACGAAGCAAAAACAGTGCTCCCCCCATCTGCATGTTAAAAACGTCACTGCTTTACAACAAATTGCTAAGATTATCAACCTCTCTGCAGCTGTGCTAAAGGCCCCAGTCCAGATTACTGCACCATTTCAGCTTAAGCAAATGTGTTTGGATTCAAGTGCAAAGAGGTGTCCAAATCAATGACTTTTTGGGTGTAGGCTCATAATTTATATATGGCGTTCTTTTGTTTGTTGTTTCTAACCCACCCTGTTTTTGCCAGGAGCCTTTTTATTTCATTTAAATTTAAAGAATAATTTAAATTAATAATTTTAAGATGGAAAATGAGAGACTCCTGACAGCAACCACTGTTAGCGTTTTCCATTGTTGCATTAACTTATTTTGTCAGATTTCCCTCGATCCTATTTTACGTGAATTTATCAGCTTTGTTGTTTGAATTACCACCAGAATGATGCACTTCTCTCAACTTACTATTTCCCCCATTAAAGGAGAAGAGATTGAAAAATAGCAACTTTAAAGTAAGTGGATCAGAGACACTGCATAGAATTCATGCCCATGAACCCCCTTCTCTGCACCATTCCCATATGAGCAAGTTATATAAAACTAATGCAAAGATCTTTCACCTAATGAGAAAGGCACATCTATCTGTTCTTTTCTCTTCTCTTTAGCTGTAAGACAGATCTTTCCTATTACAGCCAGGAGTTTATTACCAAAGAGCTCACTGATTCAGACTGTGGGCAGAATGCACCGATACTTCTAAGTGCGTTAAAGATGACTAAATAAAACGGCCACATTTTATGGCAGCAGCAGCAATTGCAATCAAATGCATTTCTGCCACTAAACACGTGCAATTCTATTGTCTGAAACCTGTATGCTCAAAAGTGGAAGCGTATCGACAACGGTATTGTATCAGCCCTCTGCCAGGGAAAACTCTTTCCTTGCTTTTACCAAACGAAGTATTACACTGTTTTCTTTCCCTAACCATCCAGAGAGAAAAAAACCGACAATTTTAACTGCAGTATGAAGGTGTTTCTGTTAAAACAAATTGGGCCCTTCACCCCGAGCTTTACTAAGAGCAGGGAATTGGAAACAGAAAGAGAAAAATGCTTGTAAAGAACCTCAGGAAAAAAAACAGACTCTTGCATTTCAGATCTTCTGAAAACTCCCTGTGCTTTTAACCATGGGGAAAAGAAAAGCCACCAGCAAGGGCTCTGACACACCATGCTCTGCACTCTGCAAACAGACTGCCCCACAAACAAACCCTGCGCCACCTGCACCTAAGTAATGCCTTTCCTCTTCCCATGTAATCGGTGACCCAAGAGCCCATAAAGCCACCACGCTACTCTTTGGCATTTCTTCTCCTCAAACCTTTTATCCTTTTAATTGACCACAAAGAGTTATTCCAATACACATCCTCCTAAAAGCATTACTTTCAAATTCAGAAATGTCCCCTCCCTGGCAGGGTTCAAGGCCAGGCTGGACGGGGCTTTGGGCACCCTGGGCTAGTGGGGGTGCAAGGGGTGTCCCTGCCCATGGCAGGGATGGGTATGGGGGGTTCTGAGGTCCCTTCCCACCCAAACCAGTCTGGAGTTCTATGAAATATAGCTAAATCTTTCAGTGTCGCTGAAGTTCAACTGGGTCTCTGCCAGTTTGGAAAGCCAGTAGGTAACTCATCTCCAACAAGAGAATCTCAGCAGTAGTTCTAGATAATCCATTTTACTTTCAGTGAAACAGAAAAACAGCTGTGACCTTAGCTAAAATATCGGGAACAAACAGCTGGGAACATCACTTAAACTCCACGAGCTCGATCTGAGGGTGTTTGTCTGCCCGTGCCCTTAAACAAGGTGGTCACTAGGGAACCCAAAGTGACTACCGGCAGGATGGCCCAGGTCACCCCAACAGCATCTCAGCAGGCTAATCCACATTCAACACAGATCATTAAATATGAAACAACAAAAGGAGCTAAGCCATTAATAAAGTGCCAAAAATATAGGAAATACTGACAGCATTTTATTTGATTAATTTTATAATAGATACCAACGACAACCCTTGGCAGGATGGAATGACTTTTGACTTATGAATGCTGTCTTTATCCAGCGAAATTACATGACTCAAATGTAATAATGGAGCTTAGAATTAACAGTTAGTGTTATAAAAGAAAGATTTCCTCTAGGGCAAGCTACAGATATGCTTTTTAAAAATCATTACAGCATTAAAAACCAGGCAGAAGCTAAAGAATCCTAAAGAACTAGTGGAAACCTGAAAAGTAAAACAAAGATAAACAGAAAAAAAAAAAAAGATGTAAGTTTCAAGGCACTTACGTATTGCTTATTAAGAAGAGAGATTGACCTTAAGTGCTGCATTTGCGTTCAACCTGTGAGTACAGTTCTGCTGTCGTGTAATGCAGCAAGAGCTCTCAGTAAGCATCATGGAATGCAATCATATAGACACAGGCACAAGAACAGTTTGGGGAATATTAATTGAAAGAAATAAAATAAAATTGTCAAACAGGAAAAAACACCCAACCCCTCACTATTGAGAAAGCTGAGAGTAACCACTTTTCTGCATCAAGCACCTGGATCTCAAATCAGCAGACAAGGACAGTAGGAACAGACTGGCAAGTGTATTGCCTAGAATTAATAAAAACAACCCAACCTGAACCAAACAACAACAAAGAAAATAAAAATAAAAATCAAGAACGTAAGAAAATATCTCGCGTCTTCTAGTCAGAAGTTTTGCTTCTGGGCTGAGGACGCATCTTGTTATGACTTGCATGAAGGTATGCGTGTTGTTACCGGGACGTGCGTTTATCGATGGAGCTGTGCTTTCTAAGTCAAACCAGGACACTGTACAGACACGGAGAGGTAACCCTTTGCTTCCCCACGCTATTTCCCTCGCTGGCCGTTCCCGCGGACTAACTGCACTCCGGATAAGAAGCCGTAACTGCTTCCAGCACGTGCTGGCACGTACTGGTCTCTGTTAGAACGAATTGTCTCCTCAGCTCATCACAGAAAGGGGCAGTTGCTCTCTCTGTTTCTCAATTTTAGTTTTGTATCACAAGTCCCCAATTACCCAAGGAGGTATCCTGAAACAGCTAGCAGTAAAAATAGGAAATAAATCCCTGCCTTTCAGCCTCCTAGAGCCTTTTTTTCTTAATCATGAAAAGGATTGATTTTAGTGTACTGATTCTTAATTTGTGAAAACTTGCGCTAAGTGTTGCTGTTGCATGTTAAGAGACTGTAAATGAAATACATAAGTTCTAAAACATCATGCAAGAAATGTGGTTTCACATCTTACAGTCAAAAATCCTACTAATGAATTAATACAAGCACACTGAGGTGTAATATTGGGAACATACCTTTAAAGTCGGAACTCCTCTCCCCATCCCTCCCTCCCCCAAAATCAGAAAAGTAATATTAATTAAACTTAAGAAGTAATGAATGCACCATTAAAGTGTCATCAAAAAGATGCTGACCTAAGACAAAAGTTCAATGATACACAATACGGTCAAAAAGTCTTCAATCAATAATATACAGTATGACAACTACATCTTGTAAATTATACCCAATACTGCCGGCAGTCTATCCCTCTAAAGAATATTTGCCCCCTTTCATCCCTTCCTAACAATCAGATAATAAAATACAGCACCTATAAATAAGCAAAAAAAAAATTATATATATATATATATATTTATATATATATATATTCCGAAATCATCTATTGTTAGTTTTAAAGATATGGCAATAAAGGAGTCTAAATTAGCAAACTTGTAGAAGCCATAACTGATAAAACAGCTTATTGAAAAAAGGTGGCAGTAATGCACTCTATGTGTGCACAAGTACGTAAGAAAATACACAGACGTATAAAATTGCACGCACACACTCACGCACACACATCCTTCCACACACCTCTATGCTCACGCATATACATATAGACAACAGGAGGAGTTAGAGACAAGTTAGAATTTGATTTGTACTTTGATCAGCCCTAACCTGTGCATAAAGTAATGGAAAAAGGCTGTATTTCTGCAGGGCAGAATGGTCTAGACTGGGACTCGAGAGCACGGATGTTTTGGTTTGGAGTTTGGGCTATTTCCGTCCTGGTAAGAGCCCGTCTGGTCATTGCCACATACTCTATTTTTTATTTGTTTCTTTTTCCCATGCAAAAGTAAGCTTCCCACAACTAAAACTTATTTAAAATCAGTGCTTGTGGTGGGAAGAGAGTCAGTAAATGGCCACCAACAGCAGGAAAAGCTCTTTATCTGAGGCAGCTCCAGTCCCCTCTTAGTGGTGTGTGACAGCAATCGTACATGTGAACTACGCTTTAATCGATTCCAGGTAAGCTGAACATTTCGGGTTATGGAATACGGCCCTGAAGTAGCAGGCTGAAATGTTACTGGCCAACATTTTTTGAGCAATCTGTCTTTACTGCAAGGAAATCCTGTACACTACGAACCGAGTGAAATGATCAAGTACATGCTGTTTCTAAGTTGTCTCCTAAACCTCCTAGATATGAGGTCTGATCAGCGTGCTCTGTGGTTAGAGGTTAAAAAGCAGATTATAAAATACCTAGATTCAGATTTTTTTTTTTTGTCCTGATTTGGCCTAAAATGGAGTGTATTAAACAAATTCTGGTCTGCAAAAGACCAGAATCAGTTAAAGCTATGAAACAATGTGCACTACGTGTCAATATTCTATTTCACTTACAAGAAAACACTAAGTCAGCTACCACAAATTAAGATATTTTCCTGATGTGACTTTTTTTTTGTTTTGTTAAAAAATATGTGGAGTAAATGTGGTTTTTTTTTTTAATTCAAAGTTTCAAACAACAAGATTCTTTTCTTTTCTTGAAAATATGTAGGAATCCAAACTAGTGTGTTTAGAGTCGGTTGACTGTGCAATCTCTTAGTGGCAACTGAACAGCTACAAAAAACTTTCTTTTTTTTTTCTTTTTTTTTTGAAAAATCTCCCCTTTTTTCCTGGTTTAAGAAGATAATAGTGTATTATCGCTCTGTAGCCATTAGATGGCAGATAAAAAGCCCCCTTTTAATATGTGGGTTTGATTTTTTTCTCTTTTTTTTTTTTTCTTTTTTCTTTTTTTCTTTTTTTTTCAAAAGCCCACACCAAAGAGGAGGGCACAAGGCAAAGCTGTATGAGTTATTCCAGAAATTGTGGAAATCACTTAGGGCAATAATAAAAACACTTCAGGGTACAAAAAAGCTTGACTACACATTTCAGTTTTCTTCCTCGAAAACACAAACATAAATTGGGCTTAACGCTCCTTTTTGTTTTCTATATGCACCTTGGCCTATGGCGTTTTTGCCCTGTGGCCCGCAGGGCGGTTAAGTGCGCAACACAATAAAACCAGTAGAGGTCCAGTTTCACTTCCCAGCTCTCCAGAGTTGGGCGAGTTTAATCTCAAAACTCCCACTCGACGGCCTCTTCCCGACTCGCGGCCTTCTCCAAGCGGTGGATGATGTTGTTCAAGTTTGCCGCTTTCTTTTTCCTCAAGGAGCTGTCTCGCGTGTTCCTGGAGCTCGCTGCCTCGGAGAAGCCGAACAGGCTCTGAAGAGAGTTGGCTTTCTGCGAGCCTGTGGCCGGTGTCGAGCTCGTACTTGGCACACTGGAGATTTTCTCTGAACTTTCTTTTGACTTGTAGGAGCTCTCCCCTGTAAGGACTGAGGTGGAGGCAGCTGAGGTAGAGGCATCCCCTTCCGTGGCAGAGTTTGGCAGTGTCTCCAGAGCTTCTCCTGGGCGCTGTGATGCTGGCGGGGAGCTCTGGCGCGGTGCTCTGAGCCTGCCCTCGTCATCGGTGTCCTCCAGGCTCTCCGCCTGGAACGGCTCTGCTTTCTCTGAAGACCTGGCGCCTTGCAGTGCCTCTTCCCCCGCTTCGAAAGCCGACTCCGCTGGCCCTCCCTGAGACTTTGTGGTTGCATTGCTGTACTCATCTGCCTCTGGGCCACTCGGCTTTCCTTCAGGTGGGCCTTCTGCGTCCACGCCATCGCAGCTGTCTCCCTCGGAGCTGTGAGCGGCCCTGCTGCTTCTGGCGGAAGGAGAGTCGCTCGACCCAGCCTGGCTCTGGCTCCCAGCTTGGATCTCCTCGATGAACAGCTCCCGGCGGATGCGAGACCTAGGAGACAGGGGAGAGGGATCGTGAGTTTGTCAGCAGCTGCTTGGAGCCACGGTGCTCAGCCAGATACATCGTTCAAAATGCCCTTTCATCAGACGCCATTTTGTCTCAGCTGCAGGACAGCCACACCAAGCCAGGCCAGTGGCAGGGCTCACACCCTCAAACCCAGAGGACTGACTGAAATGGCGTTTGGAAGAACATGAAGTTTTGTGAAGATGCTCTTAATTTCACTTTCTCCGGCCACACACACCTGTGGCAAAGCCTGCTGTACCAGAAGGACACAGGCTGCAAACCCCAGACTGCCCCAGGGACTCCTCCGTGGTGCAGTGAGAGGTCAGGCAAGCCATTCCTGGCCACCTGGGCAGTGCACGGGATTGAGGCTGAGCCCCCTCTGACTTCAACTATGATTTGGTGTATTTACTGTAAATCTGACATTGTTGACAGCCCCTTCTAGTAACTACAGCAGGCATTAGAGAATAAAGTGAAAATCTAAATTTAATGGGGGTAATGAATTCATACTAAAATGGTTGGTGAAAGCCAATGACAGATCTCCTTCCCCTCTTCTTTTTCAAGTTTAAATTAAGTAACGTTCATAACTGTACACTCAATTTTTACAGCACTGGCTGTAGTTTAAAGGACAGAGATTAAAGGCTCTACAGTCTCCCATTCCTACTTAAGTCTGACATCAGGAAGGTGAAACTTTACAATAAATTGGAGGAGAAATATGAAGATATTTTTTAAAAATACACTCCCAGTTGATGCATAAGAAAACTAGTAAATACAAACCACTTCAGATTTCTATTAGTGATGAGCCACAATTTGCCAACCAAAAACCAAAGGAGGAAAAAAACCGGACAACCCCCTGGATGCTCTCCTGGATACCAAGGAGAAACGAAGACGAAACAAAGTCTGTTGTTCTGAAACCGCCCTGGGGAAGCACAGCCTTTTGACAGGTTGTCAGTCTATGAGCTCTGCCTCATTTTTTGTTAAAAAAAAAATCGATTTCGGAACATGAATACTGACAAGGCAAGCAGTGCATTTCAGGGGGATTAATTCACTCCACGTGTGTCTGAAATTGCCTGGTGTGCCACCTTGTGTCTTCTGTTACTTGAAGCGTGCAATAATACCCCAAACATTCTACCTCTGCCATTGAACTTGGTCCTTCCCCCTCTTCCTTCTCTGTTTTGGAGCTCCCAATATCCTCTCCAAGTACAAAATCCCAGGGACTAAGCTAATTTCTTCTCTTTACTGCTCTGTCATTAGGAGAGGCTGTGACCAGTGTTCAAGTCCTTATTTGCAACCATGAGGGTCTGGGATGAGACTACAGACACAGGGAAAGTCTAGCAACACTTGATGTTTCAACAGTGAAAATGGCACTTTTGGTTATAGCCAGGGGGAACTGCTAAGGGTCTTGCAAATCACAACTGAAATGCTGTCCCAAGGCTGATAGTTGTATGATTTTCTCCTTTTTCCCTACATGTACTACAGAAGACAGCACACAATGGAAAAAAAAAAAAGGATAAATGCAGAACAGCGTCTGAATACTGCTTTTGAAGCTAATGATATTATTGACTGACTTGAAATGCAACAGAGTATTTCAGGAGTACTTGCTGACTCCACAATTTTGAAGGATTTAGGGGGTCTGTAATTTTCCCTAGGAGAATATTATTCACCTAACAGAAGACCACAGGTGCTAACATTAATTTTCTATTACCATTAATTGCATGCATCCTGAAACATTGATTATCAGGCTCTATTTATGCCTATCATCTCCCTGCATGGCCATCGATCCAGACCATGCTGCTTCTGTTAACATTCCCCAAGTCCGAAGAGGTAAGAGCTTTGTGTTGGCATGGCATTTAAAATACCTCAGCTCCAGCAAGATACCGAATGATGACATGCCCACTGAGTATCTGGCCACAGAATATGGGCTCGTTATCTGCGGAAATCCCTGGAATTCATACCCAGTATTTTGCTTCTGGTATCTAGTTTGGCTCCTGATTAATGCAGAAATGAAATCCCTATGGTAAAGATGAACTGGTGTCAGCAGCTAGGAAATTCCAGAGAGCATTCCTCTCGGCAGAAGGTGCTGGCCTTGACATCGACAAATCCTGCTGGCATTCAGCACTGTAACTCAAATTATCAGACATCTCCTGGGATACGTGTTCAAGTTCCCTGTACAAGCCTTCATACAACATCTAAACACGCACAATGCTACAGTTAATTAAAAATAAAAAATCCAGAGTAGAAGCAATGAAATTTAGGATCCAGGAGCACTCAAGAAAGTTTGGTTGAATTCTCGATGCTTCTGTAGTGTCACCCCTGTGACCTTGCTGTGTCTATGTTCAGTTTCCACATGAGTGGGATACAAATCCCTTCCTCCTACTCTTTTGCATCATTCTTAAGACAACAGAGCCTCAAATTCCGATGTGCCCTGTATGTGCTTCACTAACGCAGAGTAAGGTAGATTTATTTTTATGTTCTGAGAGCTATGTGACTGGTATGGATGCAAAGCCACAG
This sequence comes from Hypotaenidia okinawae, assembly GCA_027925045.1. NCBI lineage: Eukaryota > Metazoa > Chordata > Aves > Gruiformes > Rallidae > Hypotaenidia > Hypotaenidia okinawae. Next base: position 3,780,606 of record BSDF01000020.1, read on the forward strand.
ACTTGGGAGACATTTGCAGACATGTCAAAATCCTTTAAACCTTTTTATGTTCTGAACTGAATTATTTCTGTGCCTGCTGAGGATTTTTTTTTTTTTTAAAGTTTCTTTGGCTGCAGAAAATAAATGCTAGTGCTGCCTTTGAATCTGGTGGATATAAAGGTAGATTCTGCTGTAGCAACCACCTTTGGAAAGCGAGGTTTGGGCTGAATCCCAAAGGAAAAGCATCACTGCACCAGGGGCTCCCAAGAGACAGGCAGACATACTTCTTTACCCTGCCTTACCTCAGCTTACCTTAAAGAAAAAATTATATTAAAGAATAACTAGTTAGTCTGAGACGTGGATCTGCTTAACCATGAAGACTCTTCAGTTTGGAGAAGAAATGGCTGAGGGAGAGTATAAAAGAGATAAATAAAGTTAAGTGTGTCCTGGAAAAGATGAAGAGGGGAAAGACTACCCACTCATTTCCTACAACACATGAGCTGAAAAACAGCCAGGCCCTGTCTCTCTAACGGAACACCTAACTTGTACCTCTTCTACAATGTCCTGCAAATCACTTAAGAGTATTTAATGCATGAAAGCTAAGAAAATTATTATTGTACAGAGGAAAAGAACAAGGCATGTGGTTTAATTTTTCAGTGGTGGGAACCGCTCAGAGCACCCAGGGTTCTGAACAGGCTCAGGGCATCTCTTCAAAGTCCCGAGACCCAGCAACACATCTGGGAGCAGGTCCAGATCACTCAGTGCTGTGAGGCTCGTGGTACCCACCAGCCTACAGCACCTTGTTTATACATTTTTTTATTTTGTATACTACTGTCAGCACCTAGTCTACTTTAATGTATAGCTTGGTGTGGCTAAACACGCTGATCAATCAAGACTTGTCACGCTTTCTCGCAACACGCCTAAACAGGAGAGCTCATGATAATGAGGAAGATGACACATGCCACCAGTGCTCCCGCGCTCGTCTGCGTAAGTGAGAACAGCACATTTTGCTGTCAGGCCGAAGGGAACATATTTTCATAGGCATTCCTCCAACTTGTGTATAATTGCCTAGAAGTGGGAATTGGAAGGGGCGCCTGCATTTGGAGAACTCTGAGCAGTGAAAGAGGCTGCATCTGTAGCAGATTCAAGTCAATGAAATTCAGTGTCAATATGATTACTTGTTGGGTTATAATTTTAAAATTTTATGTTTATTATAAACACTATTTAACTATTGTGCATAATATTTCAGAGCTATCTCATTAAGCTGCACTGCTTCTAGTTCAGCAACTTCCCTGTTAAAAGCTGAACAGGGCCAAAGTGGAGAATACCCTCTAAATCTTAGCAGCTTCTAAAAACAAACAAGTTTAACGAACTGGACTAATTAGGAACATTACTGGCTCCGAGTGAAGGAGCAGAACAGTATTAAATCTGGTATCTTAACTGTACCTGTTCAATATTCATTAGCACAAATTTCTTGGAGAAAAGTCTGTTGCACTAATTAAGATTCCCAATCCCAAGCACAGTTGATAACATGATTATTCAAATCCTTATAATTTTTATATGCTATTCCAACATTGTTTCTCCTTATTGGTGTCTCTAGGCCAAAAACCTACTGCAATGGTTCAAATGTGGAGAAGGTTCCCTCCAGTATGAGGCACCAAACAGACCAACATCTTATTTCATTTCAGCAGGACTCAGTGATTTAATCACAACAATGAAATAAATCTGTGGCCATGTCTGACTTCAGGGTTATCAGTTCTCTGTCCTTCATGACTGTGTGGAGCTTTCCCAGAAACACAGCACACACTGTGCCTGTTTTCAGAGCTCAGCAATTCCCAACCTAAAGGAAAATCTTTTTGCTCCTCTGTGGGGAAATTCTGACGAAAGCAGTGCACTTCTGATGCCACCCAGCAGAGGACACTTCCAAGCACCCCCACCAAAAGACCCAGGCATAACACGCATCTATCTGCATACATATGTGTGAGTACTTGTCTGCGTGAGTGTGCATATGCAAGTAAGAAAGATCAGTCTTGCTTACTGCAGTGGGATCTATAAATATTCATTAGTGGACATCTCTAAATCCATACCCACCCCAAAAGCGAGACTTTCTATCTAAAAGCAGTGCTTACATCAATATGTGAATATTGCTGCTCCTCGGGGATGACTTAAAATTAGTCAAGAGCATTAAAATTACCTTTAGTTAGAACCTCCCTGCTGTCAAAGCTGTTCATTCCCTACAATCGCTCAACACCAGTGGAAGCAGAGAGAGTCTGCTGAAGCAGACCAGCACCCTGCCAAAGCAAATAAATCCTTTATGAGTAGGGCTCCCGGGAGATCTCCTACCTGTAATTGTGGAACCAGTTGATCACGGTGCTGGTTTTCAAGTTGAGCTGCGTAGCGAGTTCCTCAATGGTTTTTGGTGATGGGTATGGCTTTTGCTGGTAGGCTCGTTTCAGAGCTTCCTTCTCTTCCGGTGCCAGCACCACCCGGGGCTTCTTCAGCTGGTGCTGCGGCTGCGGGCTGGCTCCTTGGCTGTAGTCTATTCCAGCGGATGAGGACTCACAAGACTGACTGTCGCTAACAGAGCTGTGTCGCCGTTTCATGTAGGCTGAAAGAGAAGTGCATCGGATCAGCCCCGGCTGAATACAGATGTAAAATCAATGAATACACGAGCTGCGGAATAAACGTGAAGCTGACAGGTTGTAGATGCACGGATGGGCTATTCGGAAAGAACAGAGCGGAAAGGGCATCCTCAGAGATCAGAGGAAACCAAATGTGGGGAGGATGCAAGAGGTAGAAAAAGAAGAAAGAAGGGGAAGAAAAAGAGGATAAATCATCTGGAAAACTGCTGGAGTTTTCTGCTTTTTCAGTGAACGTGGGACATGAACAACAGGGTCAGGTCATGACTTATGTCAGATTCGCTCTTTCAAGAGCAGCACACTTCCACATAAGCACCTGATTAGGGCAGTTGCACTTCATTTCGACGTAAATGGTTTCAGTTGTTAAACACTTCAGGTTATTCAGGACTCTGAATTAAAATTACGACCACGGAAGCTGAAGGCAGCCGCAGCCATGTCTCTGACACACGATGGCGCCCGGAGCCCGGAGATTCCCGCGACGGGCTGAACAACCCATCAGGCGTTTGCTGCTTTCTCCTACAGAGCTTTGCTATAGCGGTGACAGGTTATGAAAGAAAAACAGCTCACAGCATCCTCCTGCCCTACTCGAGGCTCTTTCAAAAATGCATACACTTCTAAGAAAGCTCTTGCTGCACTAACGCAGCTCAGTGAGGCTGATGGCAGAAACCTGTGACAGCACTACCTCTCCTCCCTGATGGGGACTGAATTATCCTGGCAAATCTGCAAGGAAAAAGAGTCCCAGTAAACACTGTCACTGACTTGATTGATTTACACCGGGCAAAGAGAGGTGGGATTTACTGCACCTGGCAGTATTATGCACGAGCGTTGCTAATGAGGGGGCTGAAAACGGCAAATATAGATGAATCTTGTCAATAAAATATTTAATGGCCTGTTAAATACCTTCTAGATATTTAAGAGTTTAGGTATTCAAGAGCTGCAATTTGATAACCTTGGCTATTAAGTTTCAAATTACACCAGCCTGACATCAATCCAGCAGGCACTAAATCTCCGGTCAGAGCCAGGGACCAATGTGAGACACCTCCAACTGGTCAGCAACCTAATTCTTCAAAAAATAAACATGTCTCCCCACAGCTCTGCTCTGCCTTCAGGCTGAGGGTGTGCAACAAATGAAAATTCAATGCCATTGAACACACTGAACTGTTGGACACCTTTCTCACCCAAGTGAAGTTCCTCTGGCAGAGCTTCCCACAGGACTGGCTGGGTTTTATGTCTCCAGGGGTTTCAGCATCCTGTCCTCTACACGGTGGTATGTCCAGTGGGACCTTTTACACTGTGCCTTAGTGTCTTCAAAGTGAATTCTGAACACACTCTGTAACCTTTGGGGGTGTCTACGTGGCCCTTACTTTGTTATTTCTGAATATGACAGATTACCTGTGGATTGCCTACTCTGTAAGACCACCGATATGGAACAGAACACGAGTTGCTCATGATCCATCACTCTGCCATGATACACAGCCCTGCATGTGTTTGAAATAAGCATAAAAAGCAAAGTTTGTTGGTGCTGCTTTTTTTGTCAATAAACTTAGTTAAAAAAAAATCACTTATTTTAAGTTGTTCCAACCATATGTAGAACTGCAAAGTGACCACAGGTATATGAGCTATTCCAAGGTGATCTATTTGCTGTATTTTTGTAGCCTTCAAGGAATAGTTACAACTGTCAACCATGGAATTAATCACTCCAGCAGAATAATCTCCCATTTATATAAGGTTTTCTCAACACTCCTAAGTGTTATTTCAAACTTGCATTGCCATGTGAGCTATACACAAGGTTCCCTTGTCTCCGATGGCTCAACCAAGAGGACAGAAAGACAGCATCTACCACTTCAGCAACGTGCAGCAGCATAAAGGAGGCCATGAGACAAAAGAGAACCTCGCATGGAAGATGTAAAAGGTGTTTAGGCTTTCTCTAACTGGGGTGTCTGGAATTCGGTCAGGCGACTGAGTTAGCATGAGACACTCATGCATCAGGATGCTCTGAATCCTGTCCTTCTCTGCTCCTCACAGCACAGCATTTCTGGCAGGTCAAAGCTCCAGTCCGTAGACTCCCACAGACAGCGTGGAGCTGTGATAGCTTGGGAAGATGTCATGCCCCAATGCCTACCTCTGCTTTTGTACCCTCACACTGGGATCACAAAAGGTGCAACGGCTTATTTGGGTCCCTCTCATGTGAATGGAACAGCTTATAGAAATGCACGTATTTCCTGAAGAGAAAAATAAAGCGGATGTCCCGCTGCTCTGCCACAGCAGATTGCTTTTATGCAGGGCAAGAGATTTTCAGAACTAACTTCCATTGGGCCAAAGGCACAGTCCTGGCATTTTGCCATGTGCGGAACTAGCACCTAAGCTTCAGGCTTTAATGGTGCTCTCTGGAAACTTCAGATGACATTTGTAAAAGCTTTTCCTTTTTAATTCTTATTTTAAACATATGTGCTGCGTGTAGACAACATAAGGAGATCATTCAGCACATTTGCAGTGACGGCAAGGCTCAACCTGGAATCCAAGTCACAAACACACTTGATTTTTGGGTAAGCTAGATTTTTGGCTATGATCTGTCTCTACTTCTCAGGAGACCTATAAAAATAATCCAAGCCCAAATGTAATTTGGGCAAGGATCTGGATCCGGGTCTGAGACCAGCTTGTCGTGGCCAGCTCTATGCCCTGAGTTTTATTGCCTTTATTCCTTTCCGTTGTCAACCCAGCATCCCCGCATCCCTCCGGGACGACTCCCCAGCATGTGCTCAGCTCTAGGCGCAGCAGACACTATTGCAGAACTAGCGGCTGCCCACTGAGGTAAAACACAGCCCCTTTTAATATAATTTTTATCTTATGCGGTATTGAACAAGATTATTAAAAAGCGAAATAATGGGGAAATAAAGGGAATTAAATTTTCTCCTGACAGCAGGCTTCAGTACTGTTCAGTGAGGAGTGTGACGTTACCAGCAGCACACACACCGGGAGGTTGTAAGAGAGAGGAATGAACTCTTCCAAGGCAGGCAAGGTGGTGCAGAGTGTCTCAGCCTAGTGAGCGTGAAGCCCCAGCTCCCTCCAAAGAGCTTAGTTAATGTACATTGCAAATTTTCAGAACCTCTTAAAATGGACATTTATAGCAGCAACTTCAGACTGGCAGAACAGAAAAGAAAAAAAATATATGCAGCTCACCTTTATCATAATTATTAATTTACTCCCTTAATAAAATGTGGCAGAGAAATAATTGATAATAATGTTTCGCTGGCAGCAGATACTGTTGCATTGTTCCTTAACTGACATTAGCTGAAGGGAAAGTTAAATTCTTAATGTGGCTCTAGAGCAATTTAAAAGGTTAAGTCACAGGATCCTTACCCACACGGAAGGTTTCTGTAGAAAATACAGGGTTGGATTCACTTTAGAGCGCTGTGCTATGAGGACAGCACTTACACAGCTCAGGAGCTCAGTACAGAGTCTTGATGATTTATAGCCTTATCTCTATTCAGGTGCCATCTATAGAGCATATGTATTGCACAGTGTTTGATAAGAATCCAGTTTAGAAAATAGTTTTGAAAGGATATTGTCAGTACTACTTTTAAATTATTTTTATTTGATTTTCCTGCATTATGGACGATATTCTCTTTGAGGCTATAAAAATCCAGCTAGTTGACAATTTTATTTCTGCCATGTATCTAATACAGCAAAAAACCACCATGGCTCCCCTTGGTTTACAGTCCTAAGTGGGAAACCCAAGTGGATTTTACTCCCAACGGAAGATCATACACAATTTGTGATAAGATACTGCACTGCATTATATTATGCTGGTTACTATGACAAGGGTTTGAATTTCTCGTTAAAAGCATGCAAGACCACAATTTCCCCAGAAGCTCCCTCACTGCAAATTTTAATATAATCACAAAGTTCTTGATCAAATGTGTTAATGCTTTCAGGACATCAGTCAGCAGTAGTGCTTTCAGTGCACACGATTAATGCTGTCTGTACTAATATCATTAAGGGATAGCTCGAGAGATGTATATATCATTAATTAGTTAACTGCTGATAATGGCAGCCTACGAGTCTCTCTTGTAAAATCACAAGAACATACTAAAACAGAGCTCTGAAAAAACACTGGTTTTTAGTAGTGCATTTAAAATTTACAGGGAGGGATGAATTTTCAGGCTGTGTTTCCCACTAAGATATCCAACAACTTCCATCTCTCACAGGTACCTGCTCCTGACCTGGCCTTTTTATGCAAGTGTGTATTAACAGAGTCACCTTCCTCTGGCCCTATAAAGGCTACAGACTTAATTATTCTCAAATACCCTTTTATAAAGACTGCATTTTTCTTCCCTCCCAGTGACCATCAGTGCAGGACTGGCAAGAAGCTCTCTCAGGAATCAATGCACAGTTCTTCCAGCCCAACATCTGTGACCAGCTGCAGCACTATTAACTAATAACCCAAAGCCAGCTCCCAAACTCACATTTCTCATTTGGTAAGGCAAGTTATCAGTGATACACCAGGGCCTCGGTAATTAATCTACAGGAGAATATAGCAATGTTTTCATGACAGCTGGTGAATATTCAAGCTTTGGGGATGGTTTTTTTGTTTGGCTTTTTTTTGAGATGTATCTGCCTGAGCTAGCATCAAATAACGCTAAGGAAAAGCTGTCACGAAGTCCTTTCGCATAACCTTCATAATACCAGATCAATGCTGCCTCTACGCTATTTATGGAGAATTTTAAGGCATGGTCATCTCTGAAATAAGAGAAAATATGAGTCAGCAGTCTGCTCCAAGTTACCTTTTTTCTCCATTCGCTTCATATCCATCAGCTTCTCCACGTTGTTGGGATCGTTCAGCCACAGCTGCATGCGGACAAAGGGTTCCCGTCCCTTCAAACTCAGCTTGTGCCAGGGCTTCGGGCGAGCCAGAAGGTCTGAGACAGAGCCTTGTGTTAGCCCTAGGATTGTCTCCCCAAACAAACGCTGACCTAATACGAAATTGAAATCGTATGAATTCATTCATCTAAGAGACAGAACTAACTAAAAAGACAAACACACATCTATGAGATCATTTGTCAATTATTCTTACTTTAGAATTGCTTGAAAACCCAAAAGAAACATTTAGAAGAATAAAAACTCCCCTCCTCCCCCCACCCCAAGTGTAAATAGTGAGTTTTAGTTTTATCCTTAGGATCTGACTGCGACAGAGAGGGGAGCTCAACACCTTTGGGACCAGGACAGTGAAACAGTGTGCAAGAAATAAAATTAATGCGATAAAAATGAACTGAGCTAAGCAGGCAACTAGTGAGAGTGGTGAGGGTCCTTAGCTCTTATGCAGGAGGGGAGTGCAACAACCTTGTTCCAACAGGACAATCCAAACACTGCAGCCATCAATGAACCAAGAGCAACGCAACCCTCCATTCATTCAGTAATTGTCATACAGGTGTCCTCAAAGACTTCTGTGCATGTATTCTGGGGTGTACTCTCTGTGGTGCTCTAGCTGCGTTTTACCAACTGCAGATAATCATGTTTTATGATATAACAGCTTTCCCAGGTTTGTTATAGTCTCTATAGTACTTCTAATTAAGAAAGCTTAATTTCAGTTCTCTTTCAAAATCATGTAGCAGGGCACAAACTGCATCTGCTTTCCAATGCACCGCACTGCTCCGTGCATTAGTAACATGGGTTTTACATGGTTAAGACCTAACTTAGCAAGAACTGCAAAAAAAAATGCCTGTGCAGCTCAAACCCAACCACACAGCTAGTTTCCTAAACCCCTTCACTTCAGCGTTCTCCCTAAGCTAAATTGCCTTGATCTGCAACAGCTTTTGTTACAGAAGTCATCTGAGTTTGTTACTGAAGTCATCTGAGTCATCGCTGGTGATTTCTGATAGAAGCGCGGCTATCACGTATTTTCAAGGTAACCCCAAGATCCTTCCATACCGACCAAGTTCACGCCTCAGGGTCTTGTGTCTGATCCCTCACTTTTAAATGCCCTCGTGAACATGATGCAGAGTATTTTCCCTTTGCTTTCTAGCAATGCCACCAGCCTTAGCCAGTGGCAAGGACCAGATCCCTGAGGGACAATGCAGATGTGTCCTACAGCTCTGCAGGACTTGCCTGCACTTGCAAAAGCACTATTCAGCTCTTGCCTTCAGAGCCTCACCTGATCCTCACACAAACAGGTCGTGGAAAATATCTGCTCTACAGAACCATCCCCTGAGCTTAACTCCATGAATCTCCTCCTCCTCTTGAAAAACATCCCAAGATTTTTGCCCTGGAGATATTATTTTTGCCTGCATGGGAAGAAGAGGTAATGTGGGACCGGTCAGAAGCTGCTGAAGGTCCCATCCAGCTGCATGGGGCAGGAGGGTCTGCAAAGCTTTTGGAGGAAGCAGCTGAGATAATGAAAAGCAGAAAGAGGAAACCAGGGCAAGGCTAACAGGACACAGTCTGCTAATGAGCTCTAAAACTAACCCTGAAAATAGTTCTTACAGACTGAACAGAAACCTAAACTCAAAAGTTACTTAAGTAATAAATTGTTTTCCCCAGTATCAGGAAAATCAGACAATGTAAGTCATTCGGGGGCAATTTTAGATCATGGGTATTGCAGAGCAAACCTACTCCCTGTCTGTATTAAAAACACCAGTAAGGCCTCATCCATTTACTTCTAAACCTGCCAGCTACTAGCAAGATAAGACAGCTACTTCAAAAATCTCTTATCTGCCTTTGTACAAGACTTTAGTCTCCCGTCCCACACAGTTTCTGACCCAGGCTGTGGTGTGATGAGCTCTTCTTCCATCGGCTGGGAGAGCTCCAGCTCTCTGGGAGAGCCGTGCACTGCCCGTGCGGCCACACGGGAAATCGGAGCAGGGAACTGGTCCGAGTCAAACCAACCAACCAACCAACCAAAACTAAGGTGGCCCCTTTTGACTCACACCAACTGGTCCGGTTTATTGCGTGGCCACAAGAACAGGGATCCCTGCACAAATCTGCAATAGGGTCAGGAACGTGCAGCCCAGGTCAGGTAGCAATGCTGCTAAAGGAAATGAACTTCAAACTACAGCCTAAACATTAAAAATGCAAAGGAGGAAGAAGGTAAGATCACGTTCTCTGGGTGTTAAGAACAAAGCTAAGATGTTTGTGCCATTTATTTTGGATATGGCTGGACAGGGTAACTCCCAAGCTAATGGGGAATGTGTTAGAAATCATTCTCAGGAGGTAGCAGGGTGTATCACACTCCATCTTCATCAGTGCTCTATTAATAACTGGAATATTTCTAAGCACAAGTTTCCTAAAACTCCTGCTAATTTCCCCATCTTTTTCCCTAACGTCCTTCAGGCCTGTTCCCACTGATGCAGCTCCTCATGGCCAAAACTTTCTCTAAAAGACGCTGGTTTCATGGCTAGTCCCGTCCCTTTCTGCAACACTCCCACTGCAATCCTTCAACAGCTCACTGCATTCGCCTCCCCTCCAAGTTACAAGTTGCCTGGCAGGGAATCACTGATAACACTACGACATTGGGGTCAGGCAATACCAGCAACATCTCAGCGTTAACGCTGCCAGCATCGTTTGCTAAAGCAGTGACTGCTGAATGACTGCTACAAGGCATGGGAGACCCGCCAAACACATCCTGAATGGTTTTGTACAACCGTGGTCTTTACTGGCTGATGATATTGGAGCAACTGAGCCACCAGCAGTTGCCTAAGACAGGTTTACAAGGCCCTGTGGCCTAAGACAGAGAAACCTGTGCACCAAGTCAATCGGGTGCACTAGCACACTGAGGGCGCAAAAGGAGACATTGAAACTGGTTCCACACCTAATGCAGAGTTTGGGGCACATTTCCTGGCTCTTCTGCTGCTTTTTAGGCTTGTCAGCCACACTGTAGGAAAACAAAAATCATGGGAAATAAAAAAGACTAAGTAAAAATGGCATCAAAGCAAATGTAAACAAAAATACTTTTTCAAACCTCTCTGGAACACCAGAGCAGGTACAGCACTCAACAGCATTTTGCCCAAAAACTAGGGGCTTGAACCTGTAGACCCTTATCGTGACTATGGCTTTATCTCTATGTTATGTCCACAATCTGCCCATGCCAATGCACATAAGCAAGTAATTCTGATGGGTTCAGTGGACACACTCTCATGCAGGGTATGTCCAGGCTCAGGACCATTTTCTATTTTCCCCCATATCATGTTAAAATGAGACCGTACAACCTCCCCCACCCCAGTATTTTTTCCCTTTAAAAAAAAATCTAAGAGAATAACCCCTGTTATTCTGTGCCTTGCAAAAAAAGGCTTCCTTACATACTAAAATAAAGGAGTTTTTACTTATACAGTCGTAATGCTCAGAGGATGGAGTTCTTCTCACCTAAGTATCATCTGCAGTGTGCATCTAAACTTAGCTTTTTAGTCCCATCTGTAATGAATGGAGAGAAACTGGTACTTCTGGAGAGTGATTCATCCCAACCATCTCAGACATCTCTTTTGAATGCCTGAACGCAGTGAGATGAATCCCACGCTAAGCCCCAGAAGCACGTGCAGGTAACACCAGGGCAGCCTTACTGCCTTCCTGCCAGAGACTTCAAAGGACTCCTAAAGGTTTCCCAAGGCCTTGTGAAGGAAGAAAGTAAAGGTGTATGAAGAACTATGATTTAGAGGTACAGTGGCAATATTAACTGTGGGTTTACAGAACCATAGTGTTCTGTAGACTTATTTGGGTGGGAAAGGACCTCAGCCCAGGGTGCCCAAAGCCCCATCCAGCCTGACCTCAAACCCTGCCAGGGATCCAGGGGCAGCCCCAGCTTCTCTAGGAAGTTTCCCGTACTCTGATGAGGTTACTCCCTTTGACTGTCCCAAATGTATAGCCACATCAACACTACACTTATGGACACCCAGAAATTCATCTGTAAGCCAAAGCAGCCTTAGTTTTGCACATCTCTAAGCCAAGTAACTGAATGGCCCCACACACTTACAATAGGTTCATCTAGATCTCAACTGAGTCTGAATTTGCCCTCCTACTTCTACATGTACACTATGCTTCTGCGTGATGTGCTTCCTGCTCCTGTCACACTGGACTCCTCTACATCACCTATGCCTAAAATACTGGGGCCTTGAATCTATAAGCATGGGGAAAAGAGCATTTCTTGGGGGAGATCTCATTGCCTTTGGGGGCTGTGGCTCTTGACAGCCTGCTGGACTGTATTTAGGGAGGTGGGAGTAGTATCTGGCTGGTGAGCCAGGAGCAAAGCTTAAGAAGAGCAAGGGTATGATGGTATTTTAAGTAGAGTGTGACAATCTGAAAGGATTTTTCTACCAGTTTAAAAAAAAAAGATAAATCTCTTTAACAAGTTAAAGCTTAGGCCAGAGACAAAGCCAGGTGTTCTTGTAAACATCTACTGAAATATAGCTTAAAAATAAAAGCATGAACACTTTCATTTTCTTTTGGCCAGGATCTGGGAATAAAGCGATTTACCAAGGTTGTTGTCCGTTAGCACTTCTTTGACCCTCTTCGTAATGCCATACGTGTCCAGCTCAGGGGACATGGCCACCAGTTCTTGGATGCTGAGTGCCGAGTGGCCTGACAGTGGCAAAGGTGTGGTAGACTGGGATTCAGAAGCAGGCGGCTCACTGGATTCTTGGGATTTGCCATCCTTACTTGTCTCTATAGCAGGACAGGGTTGCTGTACCAATTCAGTCAGGCTTTTCACTGACTCACTGGAGCTCATGGGAGATTCAGGAGCAGGACTGCAACTGGCAGAAGTCTTTGGAGTGCTTTCTGTAATTAAAAAAAGAAAAAAGTCCCCACTTTAGCATAATTGTAATGTTTTGATTGCAGGATATTTAACTTTCCTTCTCATTTATATTCTACCTACTTAAAGAAATGCCTAAGTATGCAAAATGCTACTTGTTATGACTTGGGTACTAAAAAGCTTCTTTTTAAAAACAGAATCATTTTCTAATTTTATCTTGACTCATCTCTGCTTTCTTATACAGAGAAGATGTACAAATACAAATAAAAATCAAGAAAGAATTAAATGCAACAGCCTGTAAGGCAGCAAGAAATTTCCTTGGATCAGGAAATCTCATAGTTTTTCTTTCCACCATGATTTTGTATAAGGATGCTTTTAAGCCCACCACTACTGACTGGTTTAAGCCTCCTTCTGTGACTCATAAGGAACTCCACCACTATTCTGTGGTGTTGACAAGAGATTTTCTACAACTGATACAACTTTCTATCTTGAGAGCGTTACTGATTTCATTTTGTTTCTTATCACTTGCATCACATTTTTTGCACTTCTCCTTGCCCAGAAATAACTTAACAAGATTAAAATACAGTTTATAATTATGTTGTATTAATTAATGTGTTTGAGAACCCAGCATAAAGATAGCTAGTGGATCAGGAGACAACCAAGTCTGTTATTGTGACACTTTGTTTAAAAGAAAGCTTTCTGAATCCGGTAATTTGCCAACAACAATAGGTTCTGTACAAAATGTTGTTTTCCCCTGATAAATTAATATTTATCTCTAATGGAATGTACCAACTGAGCTTATGCAGAAAATCCAGACATCTAGGGATACAGTCTAAACATTTTTTTCAAGCAACAACACATAGACAATGTGGTTTAGAAGAACAAGTCCCTCCAAAAGATAAAGAGCACGTTGGATTTCTCCATTCCCAGCTCCCTCCCATTTCTGTGGGACTGCTGCCTCTCATCTCATCGCCCGACGCGGTTAATCGCATGTATCTCAGGTTCATACATCAGTGAGTTTGTCTGGAGATCTCAGGAGGAAGCTCTCTCTTGATTTTACAAGGATGAGGCCAGCCTACATCAAAACCTTCGTCCCTCTGACAGAACTGCCTTTTCCTGAGCACCGCAACACCACCATGAGAGCAGGTCACTCTGCAGCATCAGGTCCTGCCGCTACCACTGTGACAGTTAATAGCAAGTTTCACTATTTTTCAAGGTTTTTTTCAAGTTATCCAGAATACTGTCAAATCATTCCAGAGCACGCAGCAGAAACATTTCCTACATAAAAGAAAGTGCTACATAAATAGAAGTGGGGGTCCAACGGAGCAGGGTGCACAGCAGAACTGTGGTGTTCAAGGTAAGAGAAGCTTTCATGATGCTGCATTTCTGAGTGGTTCCCCGACACACTTACAAAGTTGCTCTCTCAAACCAAGCAGTTGGACTTTTCCCTCAGTGTTTTATGAAAGATGCAGAAGAGGCAGACATAAAAGGAAAGCAAGGTGAATATAAATCTTTAAGGCAATGGGGATCCTACAAATCTTCCTCCTTCTCTCTGCTCACTCTAGATCATCATACAACTGAATATAAAACCCAGCAAATGTTATTTTTGTATCAGGAGCAGCAAAGGAATTGTACTGTAAATTTGCCCTGATTCACCCATGCGAGGGACCAATTTGGCAGATCATCCATCTTGTTCACTGTACACTGTCAGGGATGGCATGAATTCCCTACATGATAAACAGATTTCTTCTCAGGTCTGTGTCCTTTAACCCACAGCAAGGTCAAAATTACGGCTGCCTAGCTAATAAACTGCACGGCACTCGTTTCGAGTTCCCTCTAATTTTGTCCCTTGTGCCAGCTTATACAAATCTTCCTGAATAACTAGAGCAGCTGCAAATTTCCTATACAATTCCTCATCCGTGCACCACAAACCACACGCACACACGAAGAGCAGGAAAGAAAAAAGCCAAAATAACAAAACCCACCCAACCGCACAGGACTAAACAAAAGCATTTCCCAATGCTTCTTTCTCCTTCTCCTTTCCCTGCCCAGCCTAATTATGTAAACAACAAAGGTAATCTGTATTATCATCTATCACTGAAGTGCTCTATGTTGCTCACATATTAGCTTATTTATTTTTTATATCACATATCAAGGAGCTTACTTGAATTTCATTTTTAAGACCAATCTGCTGCTTATTTACTCAAAAAAGGTAGGATTATCTGAATCTAATTTTGGAAGGCAGTACAGATGACAAACTGGGTGTTTTTTACACCACCCCCCCTCAACAAAAGGCAAGTGTATAGTGACTTCTGATGAGCTGTTATGCATATACCACAAATAACTCAGAATATGTTCCCCATTCATTTTTAGCATTTTTCCCTTATGGAAAAACATTTTCAAGACCACATAAATATTTGAAGAAAAGAGCCATTATTTGGAAAAGTCAATTCAATAATCAAATAACGCAAACATTTCCTGTTAATCTACTTAAAAAATTAAATAGACATTTAGAGTACAAGTGACTGCTGACAGAACAAAGAGGAAAATTGAATGTATTCACTATTACAGATTTAACTGTCAATCCACAGCCATTCCACATGTTTTATGAAATAATGTGTCTGTATGTATTTCTCTCAAGTTCCTCACAGGACAAAGAAAGGAAATTCAGGACATCTGAAAAATACATGTTAAGATTTCAAGAGTGGCAATCGAATATTTCCAATGGAAATACAAGAAATAAGCTTTCAACATATCCAAAATGGGTTCTGCTTTCTGAACCCTAGGTTTTCATTGGACAACAGCACTAACTTAAGAGAGATCCTGTTCCTTACGAGTACACAAGTGATGCTCACTGAAAGTTTACAGGTTTGGTTTTTAGGGAGACCTCGTTTGGTCAGTATGAGTGTAAAAGCACTTAGGCTGCAGGTGCCCCATCACACATAACCTGCAACCCCCCCAGCCACCATGGATCGAAGAAGTCATTCTAATAAATTCCAGGTAGCCTTTGCTATACCCACGGGGTGTTGCATTTTGCCTTCCAACAGTCTGTATCCAGTCAAAAACCTGAAGCGAACCCCCAAAAGCTTCAAAAATAAGGTGCTAAGAAGTAAAGAGACGGAGGGATTAAGAACATCACCAGTGATGAAGTCACCACAGAACTTGGGAATCTGTTAAATGTCAAGTAGCCAGAGAAGGGAGCCATGCCCTGTGCTCTATGGGATGCGACAAACAGCATCTCCCCAAACTAGCTTGGTGGAAAGATGGTGTCTCTCAGGTCCTCAGCATGTGATGGAAGATATACCAGTTTAACGTGACAGCTTTAAATGAACAGGAAACTGTTGACAAACATTATTAAAGACTCAAATACTCTAGAAATGCATGTAAATAAAATACATGATCCAAATCTTCTAAAGCTGCAAGCATAACCGAGTTCTGAATGGGCAAAGGCTCTACCATGCAATTCTGTATTATTCATCCAGAATATAAATCCTCAGGGATAGGGAAGTCAGGCACTTCCAACAGCTTTTTACACAGCACATTCAAATACGCAGCACAGAAAATAACACTCACAGTATCACAAGGTTGGAAAAGACCTTTAAGATCATGAAGTCCCACCATTCCCATCCTAAGCGAAACCATATCCCTCATCTACCCTTTTTTAAAACCCTCTCCCCGGGCAGCCTGTTCCAGGCCCTGACAACTCTTTCAGTAAGAATTTTTTTTCTAATATCTGCTCTGACCCTGCCCTGGCACAGCTTGAGGCCATTGCCCCTTGTTCCATCTCCTGTCCCCTGGCTGAAGAGACCATCGCCCACCTCTCTGCACCCTCCTGGCAGGTCAGTGGAGGTGGTGATAAGGTCTCCCCTCAGCCTCCTCGTCTCCAGGCTGAACACCCCCAGCTCCCTCAGCCGTTCCTCAGATGATTTGCCCTCCAGCCCCTTCCCCAGCCTGGTTGCCCTTCTCTGGACATGCTCCAGGACCTCAATGTCCTTCTTGTGGTGAGGAGCCCAGAACTGGACCCAGCACTCAAGGTGCAGCCTCATCAATGCTGAGTACAGGGGCACAATCAGTTCCCTAGACCTACTGGCCACAGTATTTTTGATACAAGCCAGGATGCCATTGGCCTTTTGCACTCAAAGGCAAATCAAGTACCAGGAAGTGATGTCTTCACACTACACACACTGAGGACCAGCAATCGGTAATACCTGGAAGTGCAATGGGCCACTGTTCATGGCTAAAACCTGAAGACAACTGAAGCCCCAACACTGGCCATTTCACAGCTGAGGAAAACAGCTAAGAGTGCTATGGCTGTACAGGGAAGGTGAGCACTCAAGTCAGGGAAGGCAAACATGTCTTCATAAAGACTCATCTGGTGGGTTTGCAAATGCAAGTGCCGTACTCGGGACCACATCACTCCCAGCAGAACACCTGATCCTTATCCTTAAGGCAGGAAATTCCCTGGTTTTGTTTTTTCCTACAACAATACTAGAGGGGGATGCATAATCTAACACAAAGATATAAACAAATGGAAACAAGGTCAACACTATACAAACACCCTGTTTTCTTTTCAAATACTATTTACCCAATATAAAATTGCTCCTTGAATCTTATTGCAACAAAACCTCACACCAGCTTGGCCAGTAGTTACCAGTTGAGAAATGAAACTAACTTTGCAAACAATTTAGCACATAGGGCTAGGGTCTGTCTGAGTGTTCTACAAAACTGGTTGAGAACCACAACAAGTTGACCTTCCCATAATCACATGGACACAGAAAATCTTTTGCGGTCTTGCATTCCTCAGCACAATGGATAAAGCCAGATGATGCTCTGATCCCATCCATCCTCTACACCTTCCCCACAGCTTCTATCATGACAGTGCTTTGGAAAACGCGAGGAAGTCAGAAAACAGAGCTCCTGCCTCAATTCATTGGTTATGGTGGTTTTCTTGAACTTAACATTAGATTTTCTTACTCATCTCCATCTACAACATTTCCCAGGATCAGGTGCCCAATACTAGATCCCAGGTCCTGAAGTGCTTGAACACTGTAGAGCATTTTGGACTACAATTACCCCACCAGTGGCTTCCAAATTACCTGAAAACACTTCCCCTGACACAGGATCAGCCTGACAGGTTCCTCTGTGAGGTCTGATTATGTTCTGCCATGGTAATGTGACAAAATCCCTACAGGGTGTAAGGAATCACAGGCTGCAGTGGGCCCTATCCTGCAGCACTCCTGGGCATCACCCGCTCACCTGCACGAGCTCAGCAGGGACATTTAATTACATTCTCCCAAGCTGCAGCACACTGGTTGAGAAGGACCATGCGTGCAATGTACAGGAACTCTTCTGACCATGGGAAGCTATCTAACACGGCCCTTCATACAGAAGCAGTGGTTTACCTCAGACCCTCTTGCATGCTTCAGCAGGATGCTCCTCACGATGCTCAGCACACCTCAGATGCAAAGATGTGCAAGTGATGTCTGCTACAACCCCCTCCAGAAGATCACAGACGTCTATATGACCTGACACCAGTCCCGGATGTACCCGCCTCAACACAGGTATTGAGATGACAGAGCAGTGTTGAGACATGGATACAGTTTCACAAGTCCCAGAGGCACCACACTGGGCACGTTCCTCCAGTAGAACCTCCTGCACACATCTTGAGAGCTGCAGCTTTGCTGCTTCTGCTCAGACCCTGCCTCAGCTCCCACAGCCATGGCACCAAACTGACTCTAACCCTGCCTGTAAATCAAATTTCAGGGCCAAGACTTGAAAAAGAGCACTTGAATTCACAAGCATAAAACACAAGCTGGACATGCTGAGTCTCTCATCCCATCATCCTCACCTGCCCAGAAACAGCACTCTGAGCTTCTGGAACTGGATGCGTTCCTGTGTGATTTAGTCTGGGTGACCCTGCTCTGGCAGGGGGTTGGATGAGATGAAGATCCCTTCCAACCCCTAACACTGTGTGATTCTGGGATTCCATGTACTTCTCCAGCTTGAGAACCACTCGGAGAATAAACTGCCCAACCTTTGCTGCTAACACAAGCTTAGCTAATAAGCTGGAAAAGGACTCGTGGGGAAGGAGGTAAAGAACACAGAGAAGATGGGGAAGACCATGCAAAACACAGAAGGTATTCAGGAGCCTCTAAAAGGATTATGAAAAATATTATATTCTAAAGACAGCAGGCAGACAACAGCTGCCTTAACTTTCAGAGCGAAGTGGATTGAAAAAGCAGATCCACTATAATTTTCAGAGACAAATCTCTGTAGTTTATCTGATCCACTATTTACATTTCAATACACAGTCCTCTATCTGCAGTAATAATAACCTAAATTCCATTTAGTGTTCATTTGAGCAGTCAGGATAAAGTCATTTCTTATTATCTCCCCACTGTGTAAAAAACAGCTTGAAGGTAGGAAGTCAGCAAGCATTTTCACCAAAAAGTAATTATTGTAAGTGACATTTTTACTGCTGGCATGCCATAAGGCGAACTGCACATTTGGAAGGACAAGTTGCTAAAACAAAATGACAGGGAACTCTGTGACATTCCGACAAGAACCCAAACATGATTTAACTGGCACTTGGTTTGATGCACCACTTTTTGCGATGGCCAAAGCTCGGGCTGCAGGTCTATGCCAAACTACTCAAAGTTCCTCATGGAAGAACAGCGAGCAACCGCCGCGGCCTGCGCAGGGAGAGCGGGGAGGCAGCCAAGCATCCCCTACTCTGCTCATTCCCTTTACAGCAAATTAGCAGGGAAGATGAAAGCAGACAAATGTGGACAGGAGATTTCTCGGCAGCCTCTTAAAAGAGCATTTGGTACTTCAGGGCCTGCGTTTACCTCCTCGTGCAGATGAGTTAATGGACAACAACAGCCCTGGCAGGTTGCCTGAGATCAAAGTGTCTCACACTGGGACTGGATTAGTTTCTGTTTCCCCCCGATGATAAGGCTGCCCACTCTGTCCACTTTATAGACCCAAACCCAGGTCATGTTGTCCCAAGAAGCAGGACCTGATCACACAGCTGAACGACAGCAACTTCCTCAGGACAACCACATTATTCTCTTTCTCGAGGCCTAGGAAATTTCAGGGAGAGATTTTATTTCCCCTCTCTAACCTTCTATGAGATTTTACCTTTAGCAACGGCTGTCCCACCAGGATCTTCTAAAGCACCGTAACAACTCTCTAGCAGCGGTGGAGAGCAAGTTTGAACTGTGTAATAAATCTGAGCAGCACTGCAACGCATCCCTCTTCTGACTAATTAAAAGAAGATACCCGTGAAAGCTGAATGCTTTCTCACAGGTAGTGGTTTTGGTGGATTTACTTTAAGTGAGTGAACCTTGTCTACTCACGATTTGCAAATTAATGTGGCTTATGAAAATATGATCCTCCCTACAGTTATAAACTCCCACAGCTAGATGTAGGGAGTATACAGACCTCCCTAGAGCGCACATACATAATGATGTAAAGTGTGTAGGTATGGGCAGTTATAGTTGGAAGCCCCTGCTATAGTTGGGATAATAGATTTCCGCTGCGACTGAGGAGATTTTGTTTGTTTGTTTGTTTGATGAACGTTTTAACTTTGGGGAAAATGTTATTTTGGGTTTTGGCTCAGAGGGAAATTTAATGTGGATGGGGGAGGGATCAAAAGAAAACCCCCTTAGGACAGTGTGTGGATGTAGGCATGTCTGCATCGAGAGGGGAGGAAACCAGGCCTGGTTAACTCTGAAATTACTGGGGCAATAAGGAAAAGACAGGTCCCCATTCCATAAATGTTAAATGACAGGAGCACATAAAAAAGTCTGAATGATGAAGGCAAATATTAGAAGTACTTTAAAAAAAACCAACATTCTTCTGATATTGTTAAAGTATTATAAGGATTTGCTGCAATTTTATGTGGCACTTGCAGCAATTATGTTAAGCTTTGTGCTTTGCTTTTACCTGTGCAACCTGTCCTAGGGAACCTGCTTTGGCAGGGGGTTGGACTTGATGATCTCTGGAGGTCCCTTCCAACCCTACAGTTTTGTGCCTCTGTGGTATTAACAAAACATGTTTTCAGCCACTCTAGAAACCAGGAGCTCGAGAAATCAAATGAAGTTCAGACAATCATAGAATGTGTAAGGTTAGAAGGGACCTTTAGAGGTCATCTAGTTCAACCCCCTGCAGTGAGCAGGGACATCTTCACTAGATCAGGCCGCTCAGAGCCCCATCAAGCCTGACTTTGAATATTTCCAGGGATGGGCCCTCCACTACCTCTCTGGGCAACCTGTGCCAGTGATCTACCACCCTCATACTGAAGAACTTCTTCCTAATATCTAACCTAAATCTCCCCTTTTCTAGTTTAAAACCATCACTCCTCGTCCTATCACTACATTGTCCTCACAAACAGTTCTTCACCAGCTTTCTTACAGGTCCTTTCAGGTACTGGAAGGCCACTATAAGAGAAGAAGAAGTAGAACTGGTGACCCTCATGAATAGAGACGTAGAGCTGGACATTTAGAAGTACTTACAGAAGTCAGGCAACCAATTCTCCTTTCAATGAACACACAACCACAAATACCTTAGACAGTCTTGGAAATCCCACTACTGTGCCCAAACTGCATTAGGACTGAAACTTCTCATGGCCAAGAACTGGCATCAATATCAGCTTAAAGTATTCCTATCCTTGCTCTATCCTTTACCTTTGTTTTTGCCTCACCCTGAACTGTAATTGTACTATCCCAAGGGCTTGGGAGAACCAAATCTGTGGACCAGGTCTAAAGAACAGTCCCTGCTGCCACACACCTGCAGCACAGTATGGGCAGAGGGGTTTGGAACAGGAATCTGAATCACTTTTCTGATCTCATCTGCAGTGCAAGCTCATAAACCAAAGGTCTTTATAAAAGCCAGCCCCAGCGCTAGCATAATCAAGAAAGTCCTAGTGCAGCCCTGTGAGTTAAATGCTGCTCAGGGAACAACAACTGAGGACCACACTGTGTTCCTCACACCAGCTTCAGAAGCTCACAGAGGCATGTCTAGCTGCTGTGTGATCTATGCCTGCTCACTCTGGATTGCGTGATCACGTGCAGCAAGGAGCCAGGGCAGGGGGAGCGTCCTGCTCAGCTCACAAGCTTCAAATGGGTCAGATTCTCCTCCCGGCACCTGCCTCTTCAACAGCCTTTGCCATGATGAGGATGCCAGTGCAATCACTTGGGTCTTGCCCCTCTTTCTCTGGTGGCTGCAGAAGGCATCACTGAACAGGGTGCAGGCCTGCAGCCCTTCCCACACATGCCCTCGAGCCCAGCCCTTGTGTCAGTGAGCGCCTGATCGCACCTGAGAGGGGGTTGTGCCCCACTGATGCAAAATGCCTCAACAGCTGAGAACTTCTGCTCTGCACAATATAGCCACCACAGTGCACTCAGATGCAGGGAGGGAAACCCAGGTACTCCAACAGAAGGAATGGATACACAGCTTTGCTAAGGCTGCAGAAAATCAAACCCTCAATCTTCTACTGTGTTTAGAGGACTCTGGTACTTGGCTGTCCGCTGCGGCGTAGACGGGCTCAGATAGGGAGTACAGATTGCTGCAACGGGCAGACTGGACATCCAGCATGTCCCGAGCCTTATGCAGAAAGACACAACTTGAGTTCATCAATCACAGTTTTAGCTGGGTAGAGAGACACTCAGGAACATCGGAGCGATGCTTAGATCAGGCCCCAAGCCCCAAATCCTTTCCCACTCTCCCTGGCCAAAAGCTGATGTCTACGGAATAGACATGACAAGCACATAGGGAGAGTCTCCTTGAACGCCCACCTGCTCATGCACAGCTTCTGGAGCCAAAACTGGGGCTTTCCACTGAAGAGCGCTGACTGGTTGTTTCTGTTTTTACAAATCACCTTTCATCAATGAAAAAAACCTTTCTAAAAAGAAATCAGGTTTTAAATTAGGTGATTAATGGCAAAATTATGGCTGCTTTAAAAGACACTGCTCTGCTCTACTCTGCTAATCTTTATTTAATATTCAGATTTTTCTGTGTTTCTGTAACTTAGTCAGAAGTCAATATTTAGAAATAACTGCTGGAAAATATTTTCAATAACCTTATTATTAAAACAGCTTGTGTGCAGAAGCTTTATTAAGGATTTTCTGAATATTAAAACAAATATGTCATGAAAGCAATCAATCAAGATGCCACAGCCACACTGTTATATTTTTAGTATAATGAAAATAAACGGGTGCACAATACCTTTTGGAAAACACAGTGAGAGCTTTTTGAGGTTCTGCTGCAGCTTACAGTGTCTTTGGTGACTTGCTGACCTTGTGATTAGAGACTAACTTTAACATGCTGCCATGTTTATGGTTGTTTGTTGTCCTCAGCCTGAGAGTGAAGGTATTTCTGTATCCTCCTTCAAAGATTTTAACCTCTTACCAGCTCCAGCCAAGAGCAGGAAACAGAACACCAATGCACACCCTGCATTTAAATACATCTCCCCCACTAAACATCAACTCGCTCTGGGCAAGACCCATACGGGACGGATCCGAGGGTACCGCCTGCCTCCTTCCCCAGCAGCAAAGCCCCATCTAACATCCGCGGCATAGCGGGTTGCTCTTCGCCTCAGAAGCGAGCGGTCAAAGAAGAGTGACCCTGAACGCTGCTGCACTACACGCACTCCTGGCCGGGAGGAGCCCTGGCTGAAGCACTGAAACAAAATGACATTTACATTGGACGCAACAATATTATAAAAGCTATTAAGGTACATTATTTTACACATCCTCATAATCTCTCCATACTGCTTTACTTAATTTGTGATAAAATTGTTGAGAAAGGGTACTTAATGTAGGACAGTCAGTAAAAGTAATTTATCATCTTCCCGCTTCGGTGCTCACGTTATCAGCGAACTCATTTTCTGCATTCATCATGCAATCAGCCTATTATTTGCATATTAATCAGGCAGTGGACCATGAAAGAGCCGCATCCCAGCCAAATGCTGCACTATCTCAGGAGGAACACTCAGTAATTATCATACATCAGTGTTATGATGTGGTAATTGATTATAACATCTTTCTGTTGCCCCTGGGGAGTCCCACTGCTAACCCAGCTTCAGGCGTTCTGTGCGGATTTTTCTCTGAAAATTAGAGAAACCATTGCTGCCCTTTTATTAGAATTTTTTTTTCTTTACCTTTACAGTAGACAGCTCTCAGAGCATTTCCAAGTTACTTTTCCTTTCTTTTTTTTTTTTTTTTTTAAATGAAATTTTCATTAGAAAAACCTCACCTGTCTCACATCAGAAAAAGTAAAAAACCAACCCAAATCGAATCCCCCCAAACAAACCATTCTGGCTGGTTCTTGCTCATCCTCCCCCTTTCAAGGTCTGGTGGCTTTTTAGGTGCTGGTGTTGCTTACATAATACCCTTCCCCATCAAACAGAACAAAATGTTGCAACTTCAATAGACAGTAATTGCAAAGTTCGTGTAAAGGCAGTTAAGCTGCTTTATTTAGGTGCCAAATGAGAGGCTAATTTTGGTCCTCTGGTAAAGGACAAATGAAACATCTGCCAGTTCAAACTTGCACTATTTTTAGGACCCAAGATCCCGAGGGGTAAAAAAAGAAACAAACATAAAACACCATGATAGCGACACTGCAGATCTCACACCTCCTTCCTGTGACCCCAGCTGAGCGGAGTTGAAGCTCCTACCTCCACACCCACCCTAACCCTTTGGCCAGCAGAAGGAAGCAGGGGGATGTCTCAGGAGACATGGGGCAAGCATCCCATGCTGCATGACAGAGAGGGAAGCTCTGGCTGGGCTTGAGCGGCCAAGAATACCTCACCATCAGAAGGAAGCAGGGGGATGTCTCAGGAGACATGGGGCAAGCATCCCATGCTGCATGACAGAGAGGGAAGCTCTGGCTGGGCTTGAGCGGCCAAGAACACCTCACCATGACGACGTCACTCTCCTTACCGCTCGCTGTCAGGACACGCGCTCACCGCAGTGACTCCGAGTGCTGATGTCAACATGGGGATATTGCGTCAGGCCCAGGTTTTGCCAGTAAATCGTATCAAACTGTGCTTGAGATATTCTGGGGAGGCATGGCCCTTTTCAGCTGTGCTACAGGACATCACAGATACAGCCAAGGGAACAAACAAGTATCTTCAAGTCGCCATCAACAATATCTTTGACAAGTATAAATAAGGGATGTGTACTATCAGGCCTGTTTTCACCTCCTGTCGTCATTATATGTTCTTCTTTCATTAGGCTAATTAATTGGGTATTTTTCTATTTTCACTTTTAAGTTTGCTCTAACATCCACTTTGCTTTGTTTTCAGTGCAAGCTGTGTTTCTCATCAGACTGGATTTTTTCATTTGCTGCTTCTCTGGATGGTTGCTGGCAAATTTAAAAGCCTCCAGTACCCATTAAATTAGATGAGACAAATCCATCAGTTTTCTCCTTTCTTGCCGTACCCGAATGCAAACGACAGGCTAGGAGGTAACATAGAAGATATTAATTTTTTGGTAATTTTCTGTTTTTTCTTTTGGGAATGATTTGGTATCAAGTAATATATAACTATAATCAGAACAGGATTTTGTTGTTAAGAGTCTAACAGACTGTTTATTTCCCTGTTTCAGAGCTACTTGAAGGAGAAGACAGCTGCCTTACATCCCCATTATAAGATGGGAATAATAACCTGCGCATTTGATGCTAGCACACCTTTCTTCAGTGTTTTGGAAGGAAAATAGCCCATTATCTGTTCTTTGAATTGAAAGCAAGGCAATTTTCATCTGGTGGAGGAGCATTTTGTCATTTGCTGAGCAGTGGTTGGGCTGATGCCTGGGGATGGCCGAGGGCGTGATGGCCACCGGTGGCGGCCACGTGGCCTGGACCTGCGGCCCCCTCCTTTTCCCACAAGCAAACCAGAAGTCCAACACGAGCTTCTACCAGCTGCCAGAGCCTCCCGCTACCAACAGAAAAATATCTTCTCCCTTCAGAGAAGAACCTTTCTGACCTATTCTGCAGCTGCCAGCCCATGGGGGACAGATCCCGGCCATCACCCTGGCTCCTGACCCCCCCGCCCTGGAGCTGCCCGGCCTTCCCGCGTTGCAGAATGACTGTGATGGCCTCGCTTGCGTTTCAGTGCTGCTCCAGTTATTTTTATATTTGGCTTTCTAACATATCAAGCTCATCATTTTCTACCCAGCTCCTCTGTGGTTAGCAGCTGGCAGGAGAAGCCTCCCGCACCTGGAAGTGGGGAGGGGAGGTGACGTGGGCCCCTTCCCCAAAGGAGGCCGCTCGTCTGCAAATGCACAAGTGGAGGGAAAAGAGAATGCTGGTAATTAATGAAATTAGGTAATAAATAATGAAATGATGAACAGTGAAATTTACAGGGCTCTAATGTCCAACTGCTAGTTTCTTTGAAACAAGGCCCAAACAGAGTTCACAAGCTCTATCTGCTTTTTAGTAACTATCACACTAACTGGTACTCTTATAACTACACTACGTCAGAAGGGTAGAGGCAATAATGATCAGGAAAGCTTCTTTTTTTTTTTTTTTTTTTACCCCATACAGCTTAAAAAATAAATTCAGTCATTAATTCTCATTTTTAAAAATGAAAACTTTGAGAACAAGGCATCAGCATGCCTGGTGAAACACTAGTGCCATGCCACACAATAGCTCTGTGCCCAGACATCCTTTCACACATATCACAGGAGAGTGAGCACCAAGGTCCCACGTTCCCAAATTAAGCACAGAAATAAAACGTAGCTGCAACTTGACTTTGGGTGACTTCTCCAAAATGAATGCTATGAACCCGTAACCACACTTCAGAGTGAATTAAATTTCCCTTCAGAATCCCATGTGAGTCCCCTCTTCGCTAGATTAGTATGAAATGTGTGTTGGTGCTTTGTCATTATAATCCAGCCACAAGGAATATCTGCCTAGAAAACAGTGTATATATTCTACTTTAGCACTTTTTTAACAGTTAAGCTAGGACCACAGTGAGGATAGACTCATCTTCTGCAAGTTTAAGGGTGGTTCAAGGCACAAAGAAAACTAGGCTAGGAATTTCTTTACTAATACCAACAGTTTATCACTGAGGGACAGAAGACTACAGCCATGCAAGAGAGCCGGGGGAGGACAGACCTAGGCAAGAGGCAGAAATGACTCCATGATGGCTACTGATGGGAACCAACCTTATATTAAGAAGTAACTTGAAACACTGACTTCATGCTGCATTCCCAGATGCCCCCATAAGGTGCCTTGACAGTGATTCTCCTAGTTTTATTGATACCAGAAAGGCTGCCAGGGAGGTTTTCATGGTCCAAATGTCAGGGAAATGGCACAGAATACGATCACACACATCAGAGACAGACTACAACAGCTGCCCTTATGAGGAGCCAACTGATATCCCATGGTTTGAAATCAAGACAGCCACAGCCAACTGCTTTGGAGCTGCAATCTCAAGCCACACAGAAAGAATGTGGAAACTGCACCAATACATGTCAGTGTTTCAGGGTAGGAATGAAGCTGTTTGGCTGATGTAGTTGTTCAGCTCCAAAACTTTAAAAAATGCATTTGCACCTAGGACAAAAAGAGACAACCTTCTCAACCAAACGGAAAGACTCAAAACTCAGTCATTAAACATAACCTACCTATGCAAGAAACTCCTGTGGTCCAGCTACCCAGCTATTAAAAGCCATGAGATCTCCCTTCTCTTCTGTTTTATAGACTACATTAACCACAGACATCTCATGTCATACAATTTTATTAACCCATAATGCCAGCAAGTGTCTGCAAAACAATCTCTCTTGCCTTTTTGATTCAACAATAAAAATTAGCTCAAATGTGTCCGCAGGACCAGACCGATGGCTTGCATGATCTTAGGAATTCAGCTCTCAACGTGCTAATCCCAGCCACACACCAGCTCAGGCAGCTCTGCTCGTCCAAAAAAACCCAACCCGATGAAGGAAATAATGGTGAACCATGGAGAAATGGGCAGGGGATCTGAGCTTCCCCGTTGCCACCCCATGGCTAGCGAGCTCTTCCCGTAAGCGCATCAGGCTGGTAATCCAGAACATGAACCTGAAACGTGCTCTCCCCCTACTTGGTTTCTCTTGGAGTACTCCATGTGACAGCATCCTGCTGTCATTAGGTAAACGGGACGATCTACCCAGCACACAGTTAACTACCTGCCCACTCAGCAGCTTCTGCACTGAAAAATATTCCAGGAATATGTATCACATAAACAAAAAATATAATGGACATCAGGGTTTGCCATCACCCCACAGTAAGTCTGTTAGTACCGTAACCACAGTCAATCAGATTGCATTCTGACTTTTTTTTTTCCAGATTTTCTTTCCCAAGGGATGATAAGAAGTAATCTCCCTGTTGTTACAAATGTTTTATTTTGAAAATAAAGCTTTTGTGCATATTTTAGTTGATCTAAATACAGTAGATCTTGGGTTTTTAAATCACCAGATAATATGCAATTATCTCAAGCTAGATTCTGATTTTGAAACAAGCTCTAATTAGCTCCCCATTTTATCCTGCTATAATCCTTTCTTCAACTCCCATGAGTGTTACTATTGCTAAGCAGCATGAGGTTAGGAATGATGGATGATACCCAGAAAGGAAGACAAACAAAAGGGAAATTCAAAATCCCCTGAGATCACCCGCAGCTGTATCGGCAAATGAAGATTTCCACATTAGGTCATAAGACGACCCTTACAGAAACACATACCAAAAAGGCACATCTTTTTCCCACTGAGTATTTGCAAGTCTTTAATGTAGTATATAGAGAGTCTATGTCCTTCACAGAGGATAAATACAGAAGTGAATAAAAACTCAGCTTTTCCTGGGAGTAGCTAAGAAACCAATAGCGCCGAAAAAGAAACTTGGTCCTAATGTCCTAGAGATGCTGGGTGCAGGCATAAGACCCCAAAATAAAACAAACTAACAAGAGCTATATACAGAATAAGTATTTAGAAAAATATCTGAGAGCGTAAACCTTCTTCTGGCACATGGCTGCCCTCCAAACCCAACCCAGCTCTGATCATCAGTAATGCAACTAAATAAGGGCCAAATTCATCAGGAAAAAATGCTGATGCAGTTGGGTGACACTAATTCAACTTTTTTTTTTTTTTTTTTAAATCCATGTGATTTGGTCCGTGCTTTTGACACATAAATCATTAAAAAGGCAGATTTACCCAAGGGCATTAGAGCATTTAGGTGGAAAGAAACACAGGAAAAAAAATGTTAGGAAAGGCGCAGTGATACTATTTTTGACCACCCAGGGTAGAGACACCATCTTTGTGTAAAACATGTTCACTGAGACTGGCACAGAATCGCCAGAGCCTTGATGAGAGGTCACAGGCAGAAAATACATACATATATGTATGTGTGTGTGTATATATATATATGTCTGGTTGTGATTTTGGTAGAGACAGTGCTTTTTGAAAATTTCTAAGTACAGCTTGCAAAGAAGAGAAGCAGCAGCCTGGCTTCCCTTCACTACCTTCAGATACAAACATACAATGCTTATCCATTCACCCTTACAT
Source organism: Hypotaenidia okinawae (assembly GCA_027925045.1). Taxonomy (NCBI): domain Eukaryota; kingdom Metazoa; phylum Chordata; class Aves; order Gruiformes; family Rallidae; genus Hypotaenidia; species Hypotaenidia okinawae. The sequence continues at coordinate 3,809,492 of BSDF01000020.1, forward strand.
AGAAAAGACTGATGGGTCCATCTGTCCACGTGTGACAATGGAAAACTACTAGAGAAAAGAACAGATTTTCATGAATGAGGTGTTAATCAAAACCTTATGATCTAGAAGTGTAACTAACTGGGTCAGAAATCCAGAAAATCTCGCTGGTTTGATAGAACAGTGCCAAACAGTAATGAAAATACTCACAGCTAATAAAAGTTTGAGACGTTACTATGCATGTTGACACTCCGTACACTGAAGACCTTCTTGGCAAGGCACTCAGGAGCCACTGAAAGCATTAGTTTAATTTCACTCCTTTCCCTTCATGCATTCAACAAGTTCCAAGGCAATTATATTACATGGAAAAGGCTCCAGACCTCTTCTTGGTTTAAAACTGTTCTGATTAATTTCTGTTTAAAAATTACAAGTATGCAACCTGCTCTGCCTTGATTTTCCTGAGAAATGTCTCAGAAGACCAGAAAATTGGTTTGTTTTATTTTTTTTTCCTCCCTCCTGCCCTGGAATGGAGGATCTTTCACAAATGCGTAATTATTCTTACCTTTTCCAAATTATTTGCTGTGCTTTTAATTACAGAACAGCTGCTAATAAAAGAAAATTACCAAACTGCCCTTCCTCATTCAAATAGCTTGGGTTTGCTCTTTTGTTCTGCGTGGTGTCACAACCTTCCTCATTCCTTTACCCAGAGAAAGGCACCAAGAAAAGAACATCCCCTACAACAGTTTTATTTTTAATCATCAGAAAAGGAGGAAGAAAAGGGCACAAGCCCATTTTCTCATCTCTAAGTCTGCTTTAAGGAAAGAAGGATGGCAATCATCAATAATATGATTTTATGAGCTGATAGGAATGTGTCACCTCACAAAACATTAGCTCAAGGGCAGGAACTGACAAACGAGATTGGGAGTGTGGGAGGGGAGCAAAATATCACAGCAGCAAAACTGAACTTCCTGAAGGAAATCACTCTCAGCTACCCGCCATCCTCACGGGAATCTGCAAGGTGGTCGGGTTTTAATACTATGGGCTTGTCTTTCAATCTTTTATAATTAGTTAGTCATAAATATGATGATTAGCAATAACAATGCAGCCTTTTCCCAGCTCCTCTGATTTCAAATTCCTCTTAAAATGGCTACAATTAATTACTCATATTTTCCATGCTGTCTTAGGCATTTAGCACTGTAACAGCTACCCTTGCACGGTATTGATGTTACAGAAAAGTAGTCAATGGCACGCTTTTAATGAACAGCAGCCTATAAAAAGTCGCAGGAAATGTCCATGTTTGCTAAATGCTTGGCTATAAGTAACAAAAGCCCTATGATTGCAAATGATTTTTTCCCATTTTGGTTTTGTTTTCATGCTTAGTTTTTACCAGGGGCTGCTTTCTTTTTTTTTTTCTTTTTCTTTTATCTATGTATTTTCAACTGGCTTCTTAAGAAAATCTTAAGACTGAATATCATCATGGATTTTCTTCTCGTAAATCTTTTTGAATGAGAAATAGTTTCCCAGCAAACAGAAAAGGCAGGTTCGTTGGGATACTCAGAACAGACCCAACAAGATCTAGACAAAAACCCAAACCCATGAGGGCTTCAGAATGGCAGAAAGGTGGAAGAAGAGCATGACCCATCCTTCTCTGTGCCCTGAAATGCAACAGTTCCCTAGCTCACTGGCTGGAAGTACAGAGCGGGGCACAAGTATTTTTCTAGAGCACCAAACAGCCCGAGTGCCTTACAGCAGTTAAGGCACATCCTTGGTAAAAGGTCTGTGTGGGCAGGGTTTGTTATCGAACAGCAGGAACACAGCTGTTCTGTCCCACCACCTTCCTATCCTGTGGCCATCCTCTCAAACCTCCAGCGGTTCACTGCTGTTTGACTCATCTTTGCTGCATCCGTTTCTTTGTGAACAGAAAGGGGAGGAAGGGGGAGGAGAACCACCCCCAAAAACGGTCTGCTTGGAATATTTACTGAAGCTTGAAAAAGAAAGACAGAACACAGGTCTTTTCCCCACCTTCAAATTAACAAAGCAGATTTTGTGCAAAGGGAAGTGGAGAAAAAAAATACTGCCAGCACGTAAGGCAGCCAGAGTATGCAGATCACATTACAAACGAAAGGCTTGTTGTACAGCCATTGTCACATGTCAAGTTGATAAGCTGAACTATGGTAAAAAAACCCTACAGAGCCAATGATCTCCAAGATCAGACAGAGTCTCTTTACCTAATATATGCAGCTAAATATGTGTACTCCCTACATCTGCCATAGCAACAAGGAGAGAACGAGGAATTAACTGTGTTAATAAAAAACCTGAAGGGTCTCCTGTAGGATACAACAAAACACGAGAAACCTCTCGGCATCAAAGCAAACGAAACGTAACAAAAGCACAGAGAATTATTTCAGAGCAAATCATTGAAACCAGCTGATTACCTGAGCTTGCACATCCCTGCTGTAGGGAATCCTGTAATGATGTCACAGAGTGAAGGACTAGATAAGAGAGGAGAGGAAAATCAGGGAACAATAAAAGGAGATGCCAAACCACAAACTAAACAGTAAGCAGGCTCAACAAATAGCAAACCGTTTATCTTGGCAAGGGCACGCTGCTCATTTAAGTCAGTGGCATTGTAAGGGTACAACCAAGGCCAAACTCTAGTCTGGCCTGTCTGTATCAATAGGTGTTAGGATAAGAGAGAGCCACAGTCAAAGCGTAATTGCAACACAACATTCCCCCTTTAAAGCTGAGTTCTCCTAGCTCACCTCCTGAAGCGATCGATGCTCTCCTAGGAACAATAAAAATCCCCTAACACAACCCTAGGAAACAGCACATGAGATTTTCCAGCTCTTTGGCCAAAATTTTTTGCGTTACATATCGTTTTCATGCCTCGATAATATCATCCTAATTAGGAACTTGGTAACTGCTGCTTATCAATTACGCACAAACAAGCGCTTCGTTTGTAAACATTCCCAGCATGTTGCCCCCCAACTAGGGCTGGCTGGGCTGCGAGGGTGGACGTGGCCACTTCCAGTGACGCCTGGACTGGCACTGGGTGCAAGTTCAGCCTATGGCAAATTTAAAAAAAAAAAAGAAAAAGAAAAAAAAGGGGGAAAAAAAAAAAGGAAAAAAAAAAAAAGATTTCCTCCTCCTCAACTCAAACAACATAGTGGAATTTTAATTACCTTGTCCTTGTTGCTGCCCTTGTGCCGGCAGGACACACTGTCCCAGCTCACCATTCAACCAGAGCTGCATACGAATAAATGGTTCTCGGCCTTTTTGGGTCAATTTACTCCATGGCTTTGGCCTGGAGAGCATGTCACTGACACTTCCTTGGGACAGCCCCAATACCTGAAGCGAAGCAACCAAGAACGGCACGTTAACACATTTGATGTGGAAAAGGGGGGGTTGGTAGTTTAAGTCACTTTGGTTTCCTTTACTGCTACGTTGCTCAAATTATTTTTATATGGACAACGAGTAAAACTGTAAAAATGTAGGTAAATGGATGGAAATGCTTTTCTCCTGCCGTGGCTTCTTTCTGGAGTGTGGGGTTTTTCCTGCAGGAACGGAGCAGCGGCACAAACGGCAGAAGGGTGGTGTGAGATTTGCATGCTTTTCATATTTCGTGTCAAAGAGTTTCATTAGTTCTAACAGGAAAAACACAGAGTCCAGGCACACACAGGCAGATAAAACAGGACATGATTGGCATGTATTTTGTTCTCAAACGAAAATAATTGGGACTTTGGAGAGTAGGCCTATATTTGGTTGATTTTTTGGGGGTATGAATTCTAATGATGTGTGTTTTCACCTGTAGCAGCGGCTGCTCCACCTAAGTAAATATTTAAGAATCCAGCCGGATGCAGCGGAGGGGGAATTTCAGGCAGGCAGAACACAATTACTCGCCTGGAATTCAGTACAGGTAGAAGGGTTAAAAATCAGACTTAATGAGAGCTGCCACGGGACCTTTAATAACCCCGAGAGGTCAGGCTTTTCATTTTACATCTTAGCAAAAAGGTAATAGTGCGATGCCAGCTCCTATTATACGATTATATTGATTCGATTCTTTACAGGAGGAAGGAACACCAGATGTCCACCACATTTCATAAGCCTGCAAGGGCTTTTCTGGTGTGCATCCCCCTCCCTGAAATCCCACGTGTGCAATGCTTATGGCCCACAGCGCGAGAACTTCGTAAAGCCTTATGGTGCATTGCATATCTCTAATCAAACATTGCTTAAAAACGTCTCAAAGCACCCAAAGATACCAGGCACAAGAAACGGTGAATTCTTGACTTAGGGCTAAGGAGACGTAGGGGATTTTCCACATGTTTGTTTAAATGCCCCTGTGCCCATTTCCAAATATTAAAAAAAAAAAAAAAAAAAAAAGGAAAAATGCTCTTGTGTCCATAATCTTTACTCAGAACAAATTTAAGACTCTCTAGTCATGATGATGGTATTACTCGAATGTTCCATGAATTCACTGCGTTAAGCATGAAATACCGAGTCTCAGTAACGTTTGCTTTCAGTGTTTCTAAACTCGGCGGCCCCATTTCTCATTACAAACTCACACTTTCCTTTGTGAGGTCAATTTTTTTTAAATACTCAACACAGGAAGCAAAAACATTTTTCCATAAGAGAAATGTGGCACACCCCCCTCTGCCAAACAGAGCTCCACACCAAAGGGAGGAGCAGAACGCGCGATCATGACCCTGGTGTAACGAGAGAGAACCAGTTCTTTACCTTTTCCCCAAAGATCCTTTGGCAGATGCCATTCTTTGCTAGCTTTTCTTTGACCTGCCGCGTTAGCTCTATCGTATCCACTTCCTGGTACATATAAATCTCATACTGCTCAGGTGTCAGTGGAGGAACTGAAGGTTTGGATGGCTTTGACAAAGACACGATAGGGGATGAAGGGAGGGGGCTATTTTGTGGTGTCTCACTGCGACTCGCCCCAGTCATGCTCAATTCAGAACTCTGGGAGTACGGAGATTCAGCGTTTGGCCACTCTTTCCAATACTCTGAAGAAGATGGTCCTTGGAGCTGGCTACGATCTGGCCTAGTCTGATTGCTGACCTTTTCTTTTCCACCACTGGCTTCCTCAACTTTTATATCTTCTGGAAGAGCTGTATTTCTTCTCTCATGCTGCACAGTATTCCACCAATGATCTTTCCAAACACCACCGCGTCCCAACTCATTTTTAACATGCCTCAACATACCCTGGGCAGAATCACTTATTCCATGAAGCTCTAAACCAGGTGCCTCCTGAGGCTCCTTTTTGAGCCCAGAGAGGTTCTGCAATGCAGAGATACTGGAATCAGTGACAGATGAATGTTTCTTCAGGGATATGGCCAAAGGAGAATAGCTGGAAACCGAAGACATCGCAGGTGTAGATACTAGTTTGGGGGACAGGATAGAAATGTCAGCTTGAGATAAAGGTGGTGTTTTTAAGGCAGGTTCAAGGGCAGCCTGCTGTGCCTCCATTTCACGTCGGGCTTGTTGCAGAATGGATCGAATAGCATCATCAGAATTGCCACTGCTAGATGCAGAAGGCGGCTGAGCCGGCTCAGCTATGAAAAACAACCAAAAGACTAAATGCAACAGAGGAACAGGCTTTATATTCAACACGTGCTATTGTACACATTTCCCTGTCAGAAAAAGGGCTGCAATGCATTTCTGAATGGGCGGGAGGAGTTTTTACTAAGCAAAGATTTGCACTTTTCAAAATAAGGTAAGATTTCCAAAGTTCTTCACTGGAAAATGTTTATAGTTGCCAAAGTGCTGGACGTTTACACGCTCAGGCTCAACCACACTGCTCTCGGACTACGGGCATGCTTTTCACCATTGTAACAATTTCCAAATAAATGCCTTTGAAAATCAAGCCTTCACCTCTTCCCCCCCACCCCCCAAGTGGTCTGTAGCATTTTATGGTTCTGTTTACAAGGTTATTTAGCTCTGCGCTTCTCTCAATCTCCAGAATTAGTTGTAATACACACTCAGAACTGAACACAGCTGCGTTCACCTGGACAGACTATTAATACCCTCTTACAATATAAATAAGGTGAGTCCTTGTAACTCTAAAATACAACACACAAAGCACAAGAAAGCAAGAACTTCAGTAAGAGGCTTCATTATTTCATTTGACAAGCTAAATATGCTCCTGCTTCCTGTTTTCTTGTTCCACAGTCCCAGCCCCTGAAATGAACTGCTCTATAGAACATGGGCTGCTGCCCAGCCATCGCTCTCAGCCTTACCCGCGGCCCTTGAACGGAGCCACGGGTGCTTTCAGAGCAGGTAACACCCAAAGGCAGCATTTCAGCGGTGAGTTGGGACTCACGCTGTGGCAGGCAGGGATGTGCAGAGGCTCACAGGTGCACTTCTCTCTGCGGAGCCAGGAGGGTTTTGCAATGGCACCCTTTCCATTTAAGCTAGCCTCTGCTGAGGTTGCCAGGGCTTGAAAACCAATTCCTCTAACAATTACTCTACAAAGAATGGGGAAGGCGAAGCACTAGATAGGAACAGGGAACCCCTGAACTGCAAGAAGTGGCCTCAAAGTCAATTAAGATTTGACACGTGCTGTGTATTATTCCGGTGATGTGATGTCTCACCTGCATACACTTCCAAATTTGCCTCCTTACATTCCTTCCTGCCACAGTCCACAAAACACACAAAAAAAATAGGAAATGAGAAAAAAGTGGGTGGGACTATCTGTTCTATCTACTGGTGTCACGGGGAGTTCTGTGGCTGAATTAATATTTGAAAAGAAGCCTGAGATTCTCAGACGAAACATGCTCCTGAACAACGTGCTTGCAGTCTCCTGCAGACAGCCCCCATTTTTCTCTGTGTAATCATTACTTGGGTAAAGTCCTTTTATTTAAATTGTGTATTAACTAGTCTGCTATATTTTGCCATGAACTTAGCTTTCATTTAGTTTTCATTTAAAAGACAACTATCCAAAGCTGTAAAGTGGCATTTACTTTAAAAAAGCAACAAAAGCATTGCACAGTTCTTTCCACTTCAGTATCAGCCCTTTAGCAATACTGGAAACTCTTTTAGAGCTGGGAGGGCTATGGAGTAGATAGAAATGGTAATGACAGGACAGCATACAGCAAGGAATTCAATTATTTCAGACTAAGATGTTAAACTAACAATCTTTCTTAGGAAACAAAATGCTTTTTGGATTTGCCAGTTCATTCACTGAATACATTCTGTAACCAAAAATCAAGTCACGTGAAATTAGAGCTGTATTATCACTTCAGTACATGATGCTCACAGCACAATGGTACTGCATGCTGGCTAGATGGTGACCTTCACCCTGACAAATCTTCTCAGCTCCCTATCCTGTGCAGTTTTGTCCCCGGGGCCTGAGCTGGAAGTGAAAAGAAAGCAGGAGCCATTCCCTTTCCAAGGAGCAAACTGGTAGAAGAAAGGATTCTGGAGGTTTGTGCTGCAGAGTGACTGCCTGCAGGTCTGCACGGCAGCTGAGCTCTGTATGTGGAAAAAAGGCATTTAGAAATCCCCTGGGAGTGGGGCAGAACAGAGCGATGAGCAGAGACCCTGCAAAGCTGTAACACATGTAGCCTTAACTTGGGATGTCTTACAGACAGAAGCAACTCTGCTAAATAATAACAATAAAAGAAAAAACAATTCAAACCTACATTCAAGGTTTTAAGAATATAATTAACTGACCAGAAAGCCCATGGTAATTGCTTTAATTAAATGCTGAAATAAAAGGAGCAAGAGACAAGATGAAACCATACCTGTTTTCTGTACTTGCAGCTCCCTTTTGGCTTGTTCGAGAATGGATTTGATGGCTTCATCAGAGCCAGTCTCTGTGGTTCGGATTCTTGTGGTTATATTACCTGAAGAGGAAAACAAATCTAATGACACTGGGAAAACTTTTGTTTCCTTGGGTTTTTTTAACACAAAGACAGACAATATATATATATATATATACACACACCACCACTACAACCTGCTGACAGTTTACATAAGACCTTGACCAAGATTTGCAACACCAAGAACATACTTAACATTAATAAAAATATCCTCGTTGTGCAAAACCCTGCACACTACCTGCACTGGAATGATGAGAACACTGACATCATCAGAGGAGGAACTAAGTCATATATTCCTTTTCCAGCATAACATACAGAAGACTTTTTATTTTTTTTTTCCCTTCTCTCTTTTTTTTTTTTTGGTTTTTTTTTTTTTGGAGGGGGAGAGGAAACAGGAGGGAAAAGAACCAAAGGCAAAGGAAGAAAGCTAAAAACATAAGATCAGTAATCAACTTAAAAAAAAATGGCATCAGCGGCTAGGCAAAGTAGGATGAGTATACATTCAGCCCAAAACAGAATTAAAAAGTAACCAGACAAAAGTAATTTTTAACTTTCTAGAGGTTAATACATTAGGAGAAACACTCATTTAAACGCAGATACCATGTGAAGTACTCTACAGCTAAGAGTCACTACTTGGTGGTTTTGTTGGGGTTTTTTAGGGGAAAGAAAAGGAGGGGAAACTCTGACTATTGCACTTCCCTGCATCTTTCATTGTGAGATTATCAGTTGTAAGTGAGCTAGGTCCTTTCTGACTGGAGTCACAGAACCCCAGACTGGTTTGGGTGGGGAGGGGCTTCACAGCCTCCCCCCTTCTCCAATTCCCACCCTTGCCATGGGCAGGGACACCCCCACCAGCCTAGGGTGCCCAAAGCCCCATCCAGCCTGGCCTTGAACCCTGCCAGGGAGGAAGCAAAGATAACTAAAATTAGTTACAAGTACTTCAGTCAAAATAACTAATGAGTTTTGGGGTGCCTGCTTTTCTTTTTATTTCCTGCAAAAAGAAAAATGCTGCAGCTAATCTATAATCATGAAAAATGTTTGCACTTCCTGGTCAGTGACAATTTACCAGTCTGATGCTCACTTATCTTGTCCCTTTTACACAGACCATACTGAAGTAAGTATCACACTAATTTAACAGCCTATTTGTCAATGTAAGCCCCATGAGAAGACAGAAGTCAATCTCGAGCAGAAGCAGTACTGGATTGATGATGTAACTGCGCAACTTTCTCCCTCCAAAAAATCATAAAAATAGCAAAGAGAGCATTTCAACAGATCTGATGGGTTTATAAAGCCACTTCTATCACTCATCTCTTTTTATCTGCGTACGCAGTGAGAGGTTGGGCGTGGATAAAGTATCCAAACAGGGTTACGTTAGTACAGCAGCAGCAGAATTAGAAAAAGCAAAAGTGTTCATCTAACCCATGGTTTGTTTTATACTTACTGTCTGTTTTTCTATCAGATTCCAGGCCAGAATCAAACTGCACAGTTTTAAGGAAACACACAGCTAAAGCACACTCCACTTCCTAGGTATTGACTGCAAAGAAAAACACCTGCCTGTGACGTACCTTCAGACCCATTTCTTCGTTTCGGTACTTCCTGAAATAGTCTGTTCAGGTTCTGGCCTGGATTCTCTGTTGAAAAACAAGTTTGGTAAGAACAAAACAATCAGGGGATGGTTGCTCTGACATCATGGGCTGTGTGACATGAGAAGCTAGCAGCCTGTCTCTGAAGGCAAGGGTTTGAGCTGTCCTCGCCCCCTCAAGCCTTTGCCTGAGTGCTGGAGGAGCTGGCTACTTTGGAAGAAGCAAGGCTGGCTGATTTGTTAATAAAGATTACAGCTACGTTCAGAAAGGAGATTAGATAGATATAAATAAATGTCTAGAGATACCAAAAATGAAGAGGTTAAAGATGGGCAGATAATCCCCTCAAGTACAATCATCAAAAGAAGAACAGATTATAAATCTAACAGTGTGTGCTTTCAATTAAACAAAATCTAGGAAAATCCTGCCTGTCTTTTCCAATATTTCTTGACTCTAAACAACTTACTTTTCAGTTTCTCTAAATGTAAATCTCAGTCCTCGCTTAAGACCAATCACAATGAAATGCATGCTATTCCTTAAAATCGCTGCCTTAAATATGCAAAAGCTGCTTTAAATTAGGATTGTTTTTAAATTACTCATCTCATGCATCACCTATGATGTTTTGTCAAAACACTTTGGGAGAAAAAAAAAAATCATCACACAAGACACAATAGAAGTCTGGTCTGAATAAACAATCCCAAATGAAAATTCCCAAGGATTTCTGAGGGCTGGTACCCTTGGTAGCTACTGACCCTTTTCACTCCGTATTTAGCCCCGACGTGGAGCTACTGGGAAGTGAGGGCTCTAAGTGTCCCTGCTGCTTGCTCCTGCTGACAAACTCAAGTCAGTAGCTAAAAAAAAGCAGAAGCAAAGATACTAACCTGCTTGAGCACTGAAAAGCAGAGTTAGAAAGCTGCACTTTCTCTACCTGACATCTGATTCGGGTGAAAGCAGCAGCAACACACAAACGGCCCCGTACAGGGAAGCTTCCGACCCTTAATATTTGTAACTAACAGGCAGATAGGGTGAGACCCTTGGCCAGCGAGCGCTTACCTCTTTGTCTACCCTGGATGCTGCGAAGAGCCAAGATGTTCTGCTCGTCCGAGAGGAACTGCTTCATCTTATGAAATGGCTCCTTGCCTCGCACAGTCAGTTTATTCCATGGCTTTGGCCGGGCTAGTATCTCACTCACAGACCCTTGTGACAGTCCCAACACATAATGTCCAAATATCCGCTGTCCAATATTGTGCTTGATCAACTGCTCTTTCACCTGACGTGCAATTTCGGCTGTGTCTATCTCCTCGCCTTCGGAGATGCTCCCAGCACTTTCTGACTGGCTGGGAGATGGGGCCATGCCATTTACGTCCGGACTTTGTTGTAATGGACTTTGGGAAGATATGGAGTTTGTGCTGTAAGGACCTGTTGAAAAAATCATGCTTGTGCTTCCTGCTTCCTGCATTGCCTTGGAGTAGAAGGACTGCATTAGCTGTCGCTGGAGGAGAGAGTTTAGTGCAAATTTTCCTGTGGAGGCCAGGGGTAAGCTGGGGCTCGCCAGGGATGAGCTGAAAAAGTCTTGACTTAAACCCGTTGGTGAGAACTGGTGTGTACCATTAGTATTGGAAGCCTGCTCCCCCGCGTTGCGGAGCAACTGAGAAGGAGGGGAGGCCGGCAAGGTTGCAGGACGCTGACTCTCAGGCTGGTCTTTCCCTTTTCTCCTGGCTGACCCTACAAGGAAGGTCAAACATAATGCATTATGGGGGATCAAAGAGGGAAAAACCAAGATTAAAAAAATGCAAAGTTTGCCCCGCAAAGGGAAAAAGTGCAGATTTACAAGGGCCAATGAAGGTGGGGTTTTTGTTTTCATTTTGGTTTTGGGTTGTTTTCTTGTTTTTTTTTTTTTTCTTTTTTTTTTTTCTTTTTTTTCCATAATTGAAATTTTATTAAGCCAAACAAGGCCCCCAAAACAAACAACATGCATTTCATGTTTGCACCTTTCTTGTATGTTGCAGCCTGGAGAATCCCCCTTACAAACATTAAAACTAGAACAGTTACATGAAGTGCAGTTATACATTTAAAATAAATGCAGTTACAGACAGCAAGTCTCTTGGTTGTCTCTCATCCAAGACATTACTCGTTGGACCTGACTGAACCCAAGTGCAGCAAACATTTACATTTTGGAACAAACCAATTTGAATAAAGGAATCACCCTCAAGTGGATGCACCAAGATCACTCAGTTAAAGTCATAAAACGCTTCAGAATTCAGTAATCCCAGGGCCAGTGGCAACTTTTAACTTTCTTCCAGCTGCAAAACCCGTAAAGCCTTCGAGGATCTGGAAATCCCATGACTTGCCATTTAAAAAAGCGTGCACACAAGATGTGAAAAGCCCATGTTAGGAACCCTGAACCACAAACACACTTCACTAAAAGGAAAGTATTCTGTTTTTCCAAGCTGACCTGCTGGCAGTGTATCTAAGCACATCGGACAGGAAGATTATTGTGTTCTACATGCAAACATTTTGCATAACATTGTGTGGGGGGAAGAGACTTCTGGTGCCATGGATGAATTTGTTCCCAAAACAGAAGACGACCTCAAACGCTACCACTTGGTACATCTCATAATGCCTCTCCTCCCTAACCTTTAAAGACTCTCTGAGGTCTCTAAGTTTTATTTTGTTATCCGGCCTATAAAACTGCAGAAATGAAACATCATTCAGCGTTCCTGTCACCTGTTCATCTTTCTGCCATGCATTAGCCCAGACATCCACCTCTCGCTCAGCCCTCCCCTCCCTGCTCGAGACAGCAAACAAACCAGAAGAGCCGAAAATCGTGTCAACCTACCACTCAGGTCACTATTTGTGATACGTAGCGTGGCGTTCTCGGACTGCAAGGAGCGGTTCTTCTCCAGCAGCAGCACCTCCAGCGGTTTAGATGCATCCTAAAGAAAATCAAAGTGGGAGGTTCACTTCTAAAAGCATTAAGTGTCTCGCTCAGACACTAAAAAGGATTCCCGAAGAAGAAAACAAGCGCTCAGCGCTGCTATGAACACAGCCAGGGAATTCACCAGGCATAGATTTGCAGGAATCATTCAGTGCTCCTACGTGAGCCATACAAGAGATTCACTCTTTAATTTTCACTGTAAATCACTCTTCAAATCTGCGTTGTTTTGAAATGTGCAGCAGAACATTTTTCTTATTCCTTCTTATTTTAAAATGGCACCGGCAAGCTTTCAATTTAAAAGCTGTAGACTTCTTTTAATCTGATTAAAATAGGAGTTAAGATTATATTATTTCTTCTAGGCCAAGTGACCCAGGTGAAGCATTTCCTTGAAATGCTGTATTTCAGCATAAACTGTTCCTTCAACAATAAAATCAGCCACTGAAGTCTGCCATTTACCTTCCACTAAGTATCTAACCCTTGATCATAAGAAAGCACACTGAAAATTAACCCCAGGGCATTGATATTCAGTTCAGATTTCAGAAGCAGGAATTTAATTCATAACCTTCAAAACTGAAGTTTGTGGGAATAGCAGAGATTTCTCTGTCTCTCTTAGTGCTCAAAGGTTTGTTTTCTCCTGTGAACATTATTTTCAAGGCTGACAAAGACTTAAAAATGCTAAAATCCTTGCTCAGCATACTGCCAGCACAAGAAACATGCAAATCTCAGCGTAGCTGTAGAGCGACTTTAAAAGACTCAATTCACAACATTAAGGCTATCCACTCCAGCACAGCTGAAACGTCATTCTTTGTCCTTGACCACTTAAAAGAAATTAACAGGCAAAAAAATGTTCAGTTCAGCTTTTTACATAAGAAAACATCAGAAAAACAACGATCAGCCCATATGTCTCAACATCAACAGGAAACCATCCATGCCACCGCCAACGAATTACAAGACATTTTTGCTCGTTACCCGAACTGCTGAAGTAAGAAAGAAAACAAAAACAGGTTCAGTACCTGTGCACCAGAGCTTTCAGACGGTGCAAACTCCATGGACTTCAATATGCTGTGGAAGGCAGAAAAAACCAATATTATTTTCTATTTCTTCTTTTCATAACAACCCCGCTAATGAGCATTAACATTATCATTTCCTACTCCGCAGCAACGCTACAAGTGATAACAACTTTCCTCGCAGTAACACAGCCTCATAATGAATATAGAGTAACTATTCAAACTAGTTATTGGATAAGAAAATTTTCTCAAGCGTCATCTAAATCATTCCATATGCAATCCCACCAGGCCAGTTTAAAGCGTAAATTTAAAGGTTAATAAGGATATAACATTTTAAGCTGTCAGAAGCAATATAAATTTATCTGCGATGCTTGAAGGGAATGAAAAAGTTGCAGCAAAGCAACAAAACAGGGGAATCACCACCACAGTTACAGTGCTTAATCTAATATACACCAGCTCACATATCAAGGAAAATATGCACAAATAATCTTCCCGACCAAGACACTACAGGCTAAAAGACAGTTTTTCATTTTAATAACCTCCTAGCTCTATGGCAAAGGGAAGACTCAACGGCACAATATTTCTTAAGAATTATGAAAGATCCAAATATTTATAAGTACGTTAAGAGAAGAATCTGATAGTCTCATTGTCAATATTTTATATAAAAACTGAGCGGTCAAAGGACATCTCCCTTCAAAGTCTTTCAGCTGGAGTCGTATCGTCTGGCAAACCAGCATCTTACAGGAACATGAACTTATCACTGTGCTTTCTCTCATAAATTTTGTTTAAATAGCCTGGCTGCAGGCAGGACGTTAAGCTCTGAAGACTGAAGCAATGAATGATTTCAGCTTCTCCTTAAACAAAGCCAACATTCATTTGTTGAAGAAAAATACGTAAACAGATATAGATAGTGTTTATGCAGCACTTTTCATGCATAAAGCATCAGGAACTTTGTGAGGCAGGGAGAATATGTTTAATCATGTATTTCATGTGGACGCTGAGTCAAAAAAGGCAGAAGGCCAGTATTAAGATGTAGGGACTAGAACTGGATGCCACCAGGAGTCAGCCAGGCTGCCAGCACTCTCTAACTGCTGCAGACCATGTGGCGTCCGGCTCCTCTATAAATCTGCCTGTGCATTAATCCAGAATTAGATGCCCATTAAGTGACACTCTGGAAATCAGTGGTCTCAGTGACTCATTCAAGATCACACAAAGTCACACCAAATCCAAGGGGGGAAAAAAGAAGTCATTCTGAGACAGAAACCTCACGTATTTTGCATCTGTACATACTCACTACATGCAGCGTTAAATCCAACAGGCACTCCCACAAATATAAATAAGCTCACAGAAATCTGGCCATCGGTTTCATCACACACCATCCTGTATGATACCTCTTGCCAGCAGACATCACTGCAGGGCAGAGCCACCATCCAATACACAAGCACATAAAGTAATGCTGTCAGGTCCCTGCTTTCCATGGGCACACCAGCTCACCCACGTGCCAAAGTGCCTCTTTCTGCAATTAACAGAACCATGCCAGCCAAGAAGAGAGGCTGTGCACAAATGGCTCGAGGTCCTGACATCATGCTGTCATCATGGGGATGGTTACTCAGGTTGGGAAAGCAATGGGACACCTCTGTAGAGGCACAGCTCTGTCTGCCAGGACTCCAAGGTGCTGGGGAAGGTGAATGCACAAGGGGAAATGTCTAGGGAAATCCCCTGTCACTGGTAGGTAACTGCTTCCATCCTGCAGGATCAATGATTTGTAACCATTATAATTTCTTACATCCAGTAATGAAAACCACAGTTTGTAACAGTGAATTATCACGTGGCAAATCACTGGTCTTCCTCCCATTTCAGCTGCAACGTGGGTCTCCCGGTACTCCCCACTTACCATGCTTGGGTTTGCCATGCAGAGCAGTCCTGGAGCATACAACTGGGTTCCGTCAGGATGACACTTAAACCAAGAGAAGCTGCCTGATCTCGGAGGAGCATCTGACACGCTCTGACCACTAATGTGATGCCTACAGAACCAGACTGAAACCAGTCTGTAACTCAAAGTGAGCCTGGAAGGATTTAGTGTGCATATCTGGTTCTCAGGACCAAAAGCCAAGCTTTAGAACACCGGTGCTGCTGTGCCCTACCACTTGCTCAGGCTGCTCCACCAAGGCATTTTGGGTCACAGCCCCTGCTGCCAGGTGGGAGTGGGAAGGATCCTGACCCTTGCAGCAGCTCTTTTCAGTGTGCTTGGTGCAATCATGCGTATTCAAACCTCGGCTGGACACTTACTGACCTCTGCCTATTTAAAGTGGATTTCTTTGCTACCTGAAATAGCCTTCTAGCAGTTTCACATGTAATTTCCTACACACTTAGAACCCAAAATATACTAAAACCCAGGTTTGATGGTATCTTGAATTGCCCTTGGAGGGATATTCACTACAGCAGGTTCATTTTATCAAAAAATGTAGCAATTAAACATGTTGAAAATGACTCTCCAAATGTGTCACAAAAAAGACGTTTTCTGTGCGAAAAGCAAAATGTTTCCCCTTTGGGTTCCAGCAATACCAGCCCACAAGATCTCAAAACTATCTGCTGCTCAAGATCAGTCACCTGCCTTTTAAAGAAATGACCTTGTGCCTTGGATCCGCACATCTAAGGCAACTGGAAAGATCTCACTCTGAAGCCAAGCGAGCTTTGGGATGCTGTTCGTATGATCCTGACTGCAAGGGCAGGAGGGCCAGCACTGTTGTATTACTCGAGAGGGAACTGAAAGGACACCCAGAGCTCTCAGATCTCAGAAATAGCTTTAAAAGACATTTGGCACAAAAAACAATGCAGAAAAGAAGGAGCTCTCCCATCCCAGGTCTTGATGTGGACCCAGTTAAGTGTCTCTCCAAGGCAAGAAGTTGGCTGATATTGTGGTCCCTCAGCCTAGGATGCCTCTAACATCCTTGGGAAGATTAAGGAAAACACCCCCAAAACAACCATTTTTTCTTTCTTCCTTACTGACCAGGTATCTTTTTCCTTGGTGTAGGGGTGTGCTATGAGCAGCTCCTTTTTATCAGTGCAGGCACTGCAGGACTCAGGAAGAGGGGTATTAGATTTACAGCCACCGACTTCACAGTTTCATTTCAGCTTGTTGCTCTCAGGTGATGCACGTTTAGATTTTGGCACATCTGGACCACAGGGGAGCAGAGATGGTGGCATGAATGAGCTGCTGTGATGATGCAGCACTGTAAGTATCTTCATTGCTCTCAGGGAGGGTCTTAACCCTCCATGCAGTGTACAGACTCCAGGTCACCTCAAAGCTAGCTGTCTGTCCCTCCAAAGTCACCTACCCTGACAAGTGTCACCCATGAATTGGGGATATAAAATCCATAATAGCCAGGAGAACAGAGTTAATCTGTCGGTACCTAAAAAGGTCACTTCCAGGAGATGCTCCCACCTACTTCAATGCAGGCTCATCTCACAGTGACAGGAACATGAAGAAGCACCATATGAACACTCTCGTACCATGGCTTCTCTCGAACCTCTCATCTCCCTTCCCATCCCTGCCCTTGTGTAAGTAGCGTTGGAAAAAGGAAATGAAAAGCAGCATTACCACCAGGAATACAGGGATCTAAACGAGTTTCGTATCTCAAGTAAAACGCATTAAACCAGGTAGGATTTAAAACTCATTTGCTGTTTCGGTTCATTCACATTTCAGTAACACATGTAGGAGACTAAAGGCTGTGGCCTGATTTCCATTCACCACTTCACATCAAAACCAGCAGAAAGCCTTTCACTCCATACCTATACCAGGGCATGCTGCGGCTGGCAGGGAACCAGGCCGCAGCCGGCAGGGAGAACCAGGCCGCAGCCAGCGTGGCTTCACTGTAACAGCACATCGGGACGGGCAGCGGTGGGGCCTGCAAAACCAAACTGCCTTCTGTGTTCTCCAGGGATGGGTAAACAAAAGCACGTGACTACCAGCCTCATCTGAAATACCTCATTAAACAAGGGGACGTTTTTTTCCAGTCCTTCTGAAAGTACGCACAGAAATGCCACAATGAAGAAAGAAGAGATGGGAGTTTCTTGCAGTTATTTAAACCTTGGCACAAACCGTATTGCTAGTCAAAAAACTTCTCTTCCAAACCTGACAGCTTATCTTGTTATAGTTTAAGATGAGGCTCTTTAAACTCTCTTAAAAACCCCACTGAAATAGTAAGAGGCTGTTTTGTGGCTTTAGTTTAAAACCGCAATATAATAGCAAAACTACACAGTGAAACGGGCCCAGCATTAACATGGGAGGTGCTGAACACCGGCGGGCAAAAGCACAGGAAAGGCATGATGTATGGCCAAAGGCCCTGCCCTGAAATCCCCGTCCATGTTACATCCCACTGTTGGCTGGGGATATTTAAAGAGAGGTCTACCTGGAATACCACAGATTTGCAAACTTTTTACCCTTGGTGGACAATAGCTTTAGCACCTTTTCTTCATGGACCCTTGTATTATTTACCATTGGGAAACTCTGCCGCAACAAAAAGGAATACTCGCAGATACAGCAGTATCTGGATGCAGTTTCTGCCAATATTCCCCATTTCCCCATCTTTGTGGTTTTGACTGAATTCTTTATTGTTCCAAGAACACAGATTTGTGGCTTCATTTAACAAGCATTGTTAAACTACAGTCTGTGAGAAAATTATGTAAGCATTTAACACTTACTTTAATTCTTTCTTAACCTCTTCATAATCAGCCTGTCCTTTCAGTTTTTCTTCCAGTTGCTTTAAAAGAAAGAACACGGATTTAATTATTTAGATTTTTTTCTTCTGCAGGCTTTCAAAATCATCTTTAAATTATTCCATATATACAGCAGTGCACAAGTGAGGGTTAATGACTCATTCCTAATTTACATATATTAGAAAACAAACTATAACCAATTCAACATAAACACAATTATACCTCACTCTTCCTTTGTTTACAGAGTGCCAAGCATTACAGAATTCAGTAGGTCCCAATTCGGCTGTCTGCCACGTCACTCTCACGTGTTCAATACAGAGATTGGGGAAGAAGGCATTAAAAATAGGGCAGCTGTGATTTTTACCAAGCTAATAAATGGAGTAAACAAGCAGGATGCTTTGGCACATACTGTACTCGTAATACGACAGCGCTTGACAATCTTACCCACGTGAAAAAAAATAAAACCAAGGCAGAAGTTGTTGCCTGAACGCCTCAGGCTTCTAAGGCTTCTACAATGCCTCGTGCCCAAACAAAACAGCAGCACTGAGTCGTTTTACAAGCATTACTGATTGCAATAACTGATATGATTACACACTGGAGACGAAGCATTGAGACCAACTCTGCAGGTCTTTCTGCTCAGGTCTACCTGACCTGGGGCGATCTCAGTGGTTTCTCTTCTGAGAGAAGATGCCACAAACAGAATCACAGAGGGATAGGGGTTGGAAGACACCTCCAGAGATCATCCAGTCCAACCCCCTGCCAAAGCAGGGTCACCTAAAGCAGGCTGCACAGTATCATGTCCAGGTGAGTTTTGGGTATCTCCAGAGAAGGAGACTCCCCAACCTCTCTGGGCAGCATGTCCCAGGGCTCTGTCACCTGCAGACTGAGTAAGTTTTTTGTCATATTGAGATAGAACTTTGTGTCCATTGCCCCTTGTCCTGTTGAAATGTGTTCCTAGCAGAATCCATAACACAATGCCACATCTTTGGACTTTACCCAAGAGTCCCTGATCCCAACAATGCTCAGCACTACAGGATAAATGCTTCAGGAGCCCCAGAACAGAGTGATACATGATTGATGCCATTGTGATGCTTGCAGAAGCCACATTCACTTCCTACTAACAATTTCTTGGCTTAGCGCAGGCACACATGATCTAGGGAAGGAACTGAACTTCCATGGCAAGTTCAGGCTAGCTCTGCTTTACTTCATTTTTGGTGTTAAAACTGGCACAGGGTCCCAAAGGTCAGAGGAAATAGAAATAACACAAGGTTGTATCACCCTCAAAGACAGAGCATCTGCTTTGAAAAGGAGAAATATATGACATGAAAAAGAAAAGTAGGGCTTTATGTCCAGGAGAGACTGCCTTCGGTTGAGAAATGAATTTAAGAAGATCCTACACCTGCTCCTGGGCTGCACGTTGAGCACAGGAGGAAGGCAGGGAAGGGCTTCTGTGAACTTGGGTAATTTTAGCAAAGCCATTTAAAATGTCCCAGGAAAGCAGAAACTGTTGTTACATGTGGAATTTGCACTCTATGGGAAATTGATGAAACAAGCAGCCTCTTAAAAGGTGGTGTGTCCTCATGTCCTTGGCCATCAGGAACTTGTTGCAGTCACTCAAACTGTGTTAAAGAGGAAAAGTTTGAAAAATTGCCTATTTGAGCTGAAATGATTTTTACTTGAAAAAATACAGGGGAAATTTTAGTAACCTCTTCGAACATGACCTGCTTTACCAAATTCCAGTTACAAACTGGAATTCTAAGGAGAACCGACTGCTTTATAAAGCAGACACAGTGCTACAGGTATTTTGGCCCCTATACTGATGTAACTATGAAAATCCTGGTTGGTGTGACCAGGAAAATCCTACAAATATTAAAGATGTTTGAAATCTCATTATACAAACGTGCATAATACATAATCCCAGGGTCCAAGACGTTGCTTCAGATCTCCAAGTTTTAAGCAGGGTCAGATGCACCATGCCCCAAGTTCAAGCAGCTTTTCAAGAACTGAGCAAAATGCAGTTACAGTAACAAGGAACCCAACCAGGCTTTCTCAACATCAGTAAGACTGGAGAGGGATCTTTAAAACCAGTGAGCCAGTGAGCCCTTGGTACTGGGGAGGAGACTCAGTGTCATGACTGTAGCTTGATGTGGACAAAGGGAGGGTCGTGCTGAACCACGTGGCATCTTTCAGCTCTCCTTGGCTGTTCTAGCTGCTTTTTGCTTCTCTGCATCTTCCAGCAAAGATACACAATTTGGTGGGCGTGGCAATGTGAGGTTGATGGTTGGACTTGATCTTTAAGGTCTTTTCCAACCACGATGTCTCCATGATTTACCTCTTCCTTAACCCTGTGACTCCTAATATTTTGGGGTCTACAAGCAGATTAGCTTTTACAGTAGGGGTAACTGGCTATTTACACAAGTCCTCAGTATAAAAAGCACTGGTATAAATATAAAACAAACAATATCCTGGATCAACATGCTGGTTACTTCTGCAAGGATATGCTAAGAAACAAGCCTATTGTAGAAACAGAAAACACTGAGAAGCAAATGATCCCCATTTAAATGCAATCTGGATTAAATGTAATTCTGTACAAGGATATGCTATACTGTGAAAGTATTTCTGGAAATTGTAGGTTAAAAAAAAAATAAATAAAAATGTTGACAGAACGAAGCTGTTTTGGATGCTCAGGTACTTGTGTGCTGTTAGAGCAGTATGGCAACCAGCAATATTTTACTCTGAATTGTATAAAAGCCACACACATCCATCATTCTCAAGTACCTAATATAGAGATTGTTGCCATGGAAAACCTGCACCTAAATGTATACTTTGCTAAACAATGTAAACCAACAACTGAGAATGCAACGCCTGTACATAAGCAGACCGTTCGTTTAGGCACTTGGCATCTTCCCAGTCAATGACTGTTTTAAAATGTATTAGTATGGTAATTGTCTCAAAGAACCCTGTAAAACGCACAGAACGGGGTATAACAAAGGTTCAAGCTGCGAGACAATATGGAGAAACTAATATCTTGCACTAAATACCAACCTGGTTAATTCAGACAAAATATATTTGAACGTCTTCCACCACACATACACACAGGGAGCCAGAGGCAGCAGGAATGGGCTGGTGGCACTTCTGCACGCTAATATTCCACGCTAAGGGGTTGCCTTGTGTTTAGCATGTGAGTGAACCCATGTTTGAGCATGCAAAGAGTGGGTCCCTCTTATGTTATTTTAAAAAAAGGAAAAAAAAATCCTTACTGTATTATTAGCACGGGCTGTGTGAAGGGGTCTAAACCATTTACAAACCCCATCAGACTCATGCCGCAGTTTAGTTTAGAGTGAGAAACTAAGCAGCTCGTACTTAATGAACCTAGGTCAAGAAAGGTCCTATTTAATATCTTTATTAATCACCTGGATGAGGGGATTGAGTGCACCCTCAGTGAGTTCGCAGACAACACCAAATTTTGTGGATCTGCTGGAAGGTGGGATGGCTCTGCAGAGGGACCTGGACAGGCTGGATCGATGGGCAGAAGCCAACTTTATGGGGTTCAACAAGGCCAAGTGCCGGGTCCTGCACTTTGGTCACAATAACCCCAGGCAATGTAACAGGCCAGGAGGCACGGCGGCTGGAGAGCTGCCTGGAGGAGAAGGACTTGGGGGTGTTGGTTGACAGCCAGCTGAACATGAGCTGGCAGTGTGCCCGGGTGGCCAAGAAGGCCAAGGGCATCCTAGCCTGTGTCAGGAATGGTACGTCCAGCAGCAGCAGGGAAGTGATAGTTCCTCCTCTGGTGAGGCCACACTTCCAAGTGCTGTGTCCAGCTTTGGGCCCCTCACTACAGGAAGGATGCTGAGATGCTGGAGCGTGTCCAGAGGAGGGTGATAAAGCTGCGGAAGGGTCTGGAGCACAAGTCCTGTGAGGAGTGGCTGAGGGAGCTGGGGCTTTTCAGTCTTGAGAAAAAGAGGCTGAGGGGAGACCTCATCGCTCCTTGCAACTACCTGCAAGGCAGCTGTAGAGATGTTTGGGTGGGTCTCTTCTCTCGTGTAATGAGATACAGGATGAGAGGAAATGGCTTAAAACTGCACCAGGGGAGATTTAGGTCAGATATCAGGAAGAATTTCTATACTGAAAGGGTTGTCAGGCATTGGAACAGGCTGCCCAGGGAGGTGGTGGAGTCACTGTCCCTGGAGGGATTTAAAAGGCAGGTGGATGAGTGCTTAAGGACATGATCTAGAGGTGGGCTGGGCAGGGTTAGGCTGTGGTTGGACTCAGTGATCTAAAGGGTCTCTTCCAACCCAGGTAACACTATGATTCTTTGTTACTCAGCACCGTTGCATTTTCATTGGGTAGCAGCAAAGCTCTACATCCCAGCAACAAAGGGTTAATATAATTATAGTTAGAAAAGACTTGTTACTAGAGGACATGTTTTGATTATTAGATCAGATGAAGATAAAGAAGCAATAATTTTGAAAGTATTTCTGTATTGTTTCATTAAGTCATAGAGTATTAAAGAATTCCCCCAAGATATGGTTGGAGAACATTGCTATAATTTGTGAACCTGCAATTCATTTTTCTGTGGAGGCAACCACTACAATCTGTTATTTCAGAAGCAATTCCTCTATGATCAAACACGAGATCAACACATCACCACCGAGATTTGGGTCTTTGTACAACAGAGCTCAAACATGGGTTCTCCCAACACTTTTGGGGAAAAAGCATGTGTTTTGAAATATTTTTATACTGCAACAAATAAGGTTAAAGAGAACTGGAATGACTAAAAATTTATCAACTGAGTCACTGCATCAGACACTACCAAGAGGAACCTAAATACAGAGCATTAGCTGGGCCAGCCTATGAGAAAATGGAAGGAGATTACTGAAATGAAAATCAAAGACTTGCTCTGTCATTTCTGTGATCCTGTTCCCTTTGAAGTTAATGGCTAAACTAATACTGACCTCAACAGGAACATGCTTTATTCCAAGAAAATCTGTCAAGTGCAAGGACTCAGGATATTTCCTACCAGGCTTTATGCAGAATTAAAAAAACCCCTGTATCATGGGCGTAGGCAGCCAACCGTGTCCCTCAAAACCAGGCCAGCTCCTTCCTCCCTCAGTAAGAGTGGTGCCCACGTGGAGACAGATGGGCAGAGACTGATACTGTCAGATAGGAACCTAATAGATCTCCTTTGCTCTACTGAATTTTCATAAAGATTCAAGAAGGCTGTCTTAAAACATGCTGGAAGCACACCGAGTGCAATGCTTGGGCTTTCATCCTTAACGGGTATTTGCCCACATAAATTACGCTACTTCAGAGCAAAACTAGTAACCACTAAAAAATGTCAGAATTAGACCAATTTGTAAGAGTTTCAATTGAACAGTAAATCACTTTGCTAGAGGAAAGCTACCCACGCCACAGTCAGAGCTAAGTGGGTGCTATCAGCCTCCTGCTTTTCAAAAAACTCTGACTATAAAACCTGCAAAACTATGAAGTCTTTAATGGAATAGATAAATTTATCTTGTTTACACTTCGAAGCTCATAGATGGTAGAACAATGAAAGAGGCAGGAGTTACAGGAAACTGATTCATAACACATGTCAGGAAACATTTCTCATGCTTACTGATAGATCAAAACTGTGGGGGCTAGCACACAAAGAAAGTAAAGCAAAAGGTAAAAGGGTCACTCAGAAACTACTAGATGTTTCTTCTGGTTTTACTGGTACGCAAATGAGTATAGGACTGGACTGCTAATTATAAATGGGAATTACTGCAGGGCAAGTATACAGTTTGAAAAAATAATTAAATGGTCATTAAGGCTAGCAAGCTTTCTCTCTGTGTCTCCGTTTCACCAGGGTTCATGCTCTGGACGATACACTGCTGTCTTCCAGTGGGGAAGGAGGGGCAGCACATAAATTCAAAGACAGATCACAGCATGATAAACATTCCCAGCCAGTCTGCAATACTGATCACTGGAATGGGAATTTCTAAAGCCTAAAGGAGGATTTTCTGTGCCTTTTCAGTTCAGTTCTTTCACTATGTATCCACGGTAAATACACGCTGGGTTTTGTTGGTAGTTTTCATTTGAAAGGTAGCCACCTTCTGCAAAAGCAAAGTTCCCAACAGTGAGAGCCAGCTAACCGTTTCAACAACCTGCGATCACTCTGAAGAAACCACCACAGAAACCGGTGGTGCTCAGAACCACGAAAAGCTTCCACCAGTAAAACCCAACCCCGGTACGTCAGTCAGATGCTGGGAAAGCCGCGGAGCACAGAACTGAGCCTTACTTTAAGCGTGCTGTTCTTGGCAGTCAGCTGCTGCTCCAGCTGAGATATCTGGCTGCTGGAGTTCTCCCGCAGCTTGGTGAGGCTGCCCTGGAGTCTCTGGACATCTTCTACGAGCTGGGCGATTTCCCGCTCCTTCGCAGCCAGTTCTACTTCCAAGCTGGATCGTGTTAGCACCTCGATGGCCTGCTCCTAAGGTGAAAAACAGGATTAGACCACTTAAACAAACAAATGCGACTGACTGCACGAATCTGGATGAAGAACCTGTCCACTCCTTGGGACAGCTCTTGGGCAAAACAGGGCTAACAGAGAGAATAAATTTCCTTATTTCCTAAGTGAGATGCAGCCGTGAAAGTCAAGGGATTTCTCTTTAGATCTATTTATTATTAATAGCCCAAATGCTTTGACAACTATGAAAATCTGTGCTTACAAAATACTAATCAGATAAAATATTCTGAAGTAATGGAGCAGAATTTCTTAATCAGGAACGGCAGAGTCATGTGCCTTTGGCTCTTCATATGCGTGCCACACGTTCCAGGCAGAGCTGTCAGGAATTGCCCCAAAGTCCTGCTTCCAACGTACTTGCTCCTCGCATGAGAATTGTTCACTGTTAACATTACTGCTAGCAACTGAAGCCTCTCCTCCATGGGGATGAAGACAGATGTGACAGCTATTAAGACAAGGCCATTCTCCCTATGGTCTCTGCTTTCAGAAATTCCCTTTCCTACATCAGAATCTTTCTTCTTCCCATTTTCCACAGCTGCAAAATCCATCCTCAAGCTGGAAACCTCCTCACTAGACCAACTTCCCAGCATGATGAGAAATAAGAGAGGACAGAGAAGTTAAGAAGAAAGTTAGGATCTATTCAGAAAAGAAAACAGACTAACTGTACCATGTCCTCTGTCTCCTTTTGTGTTAAAAGATCAACAGCTGTAATGCATCGGGGAGGCTCTGAACCTCTCTTCCCTGAGGAACATAAGGAAATCTTTGTGTGGATCTGGGGAGCACGAGGCAGCCCAATGACAAACGCACGTTCCATTAACAAGCCTAAAATGCCTCTTACAAAGGTTAATGGCTGTTCCTCAGAAAACACCAGTGATGTAGGAAAGGATCCATTTACCAAGAGAGACACAATGATCGTAAGCACTGTACCAAAGATCCTACGGTGAAAGAGCTGAAAATTCAACCCACCGATGCTGTCACCCAAGCACTTTCCTTACAATTCAGGATGACATTGCAGCAGATTGAAACATACTCCATACTCTCTTTTCTGGAAAACACAGGCACAACAAAATACCTATTCCTTATCTTCGAAGCACTTAGCTTGATTCTCAGTGACTACACCCCATTGTATCTTGTAGAAAGCTACACGCACGAACAGCAGTTAACAACGCTCTCCTATTACACTGAATTATACTTTTAACTTGAAAAAAACCTCTAATTTGCTTGCATGAAACATCACAAGTTGTATAATCATCTGCTGCTTGTGCCTATTGAGACTAGAACGTAGAGTCTGAAATAAGATAGATAATGATCATTTTCATCCTGCAGTAGTTGTCATATTAAATATAAATGAAGTGCAGAAGTACTATTAAATACAAGAAAGACCTAATGTTAAAATAATGATAAGACTAGGACATGAGATAGGAAGAGGCAGGTAATTCAGAGTTACAAGTGATATTCAGGCTTTTTATTTATTATTTTTTTTTGTTTTGCAGCCTGCTTGTCTCTCTTCTGACTTCTCAGAGCGAATACTGGGTTGTATTAATAGACAGCCAAGCAGATCTGGAGGGCTTATGGTTTGTTGCTCATTCTCTGCAAATGTATTTTAAAGACAACCATGTGTTTCTCTGATATCAGTGTCAAGCATGTACATGGCTTGCAAGAAAAAAAAAAGCAATATAAGGAGCATGATTTCTTTTGTTTGTTAAATCTGCTGCTTAGAAGTAGACTAAATTTCACTTAATTGCATATTTACATTTAAATACTCCTATTTCTCCTTTGGCAAACAAAAATCAAAATAATCTGCCTGCTCATCTGTGATACCTGTTCACCCAGGACCAGCTGGAGCCCTGTAATAGCACCCTGTGCCCGCAAGGTCTGACCAGCAGCGTCAGCGGCACCAGCCCCCCACACCACCCTGCTTCCTTTGGTTAGAGACACATAGCCAGCCCAACCTTTCACACTACAGGAGACCTCCATTTTCTAAGCAGCTGTTACTGGATTTGTAGGTGAAATTCTCAAGTTCAGATGTAGTTGGTGAAAACCGGAATGACACTGAGTTTATTTCTAGCTCCTCTGACAGCCTATCAAATAAGAGTAACAAGACCCAGGGAGGGGCAGGCAGCAGCAACCAACTCTGGGCAAGGCTGGTCCCCTCGCTCAGAAGCTCCATGCCTCAGCCGTGCCCTCCAGGCAGGCATCTGCTGATGGCTCAGGGAGGCACCAAGGCTCTGTTAGACCCCAGTGCTGCCTTTATTTTCCCTCTACCAACCATCTCTGCTGCTCTCTGCCTGGACTAGCAGCTGTGGAGAGCCATGGATCACCATCCCGGCCACCACGGAGCAGAGTGACCTCTGTCCTTCCTGTGGTCTCCTGCAGCCACCACCCCGCTGAGAAGTTTAACCCAACCGCTGTCCCAAAAGAACACAAATCCATAAAATACAACTCCAAGCAGGTATTTTTATAGCTGCAATCATAAATTGAAAGAGCCGTGCTGCAGGAATGTCAGAAACCTGTAAGAGTCAGTAAATATTTTCTCTCACCACATCAGGTGCCTTCTGGATCTGCGTAGCAAGTTGGAGAGATTTGTTAGCTGACGAGAGCTGCTCCCTTAAGGTCTCTGCCTCTCTCTGAGCCACCTCTGCCCTCTGAAGGAAATGAAAAGGGGTGAAAAGAGAAAGTACATTCAGTTTAACAACTGACAATTATTACAAGAACATTCATCAATTCATGCCTGACTGAATATAATTGATTTTCCTAAACACTCAACCTAATAAATGTTAGAAAAAAACATAGAATGTGATGGATTTTTATTTTAAACAGTACAAGGAAGAAATAATTGAGCGATTATGACAGTAATTTAACGCTAGGAGCAAGGAATCCCCTGCTGATACTAATGCTGCGGCCCACTGAATTTCCCAGACTGAATAAATACAAGTGGAAATGGAGTCTTTTTATTCAATTTCTTTCTATTCTCATAGACCAAGCAGATTTTATTGCAAGGTTCCTCATGGGAATAATTCTCACGGGTAAATGCTGAATTAAAAGATATTCTGACCATTCTTTCTAACACACATACAATGTTGTGGGCTGTCTTTTCTTCAGTAATTATTTCCCAAAACATGAATTGTTAGATTCTGTTCTTTCAGCAGGTCTATTTATTCAACAATATTTAACCCTAACCTGACAATTCTGCACAGATCAGTTACCGACCGCTGAGGATTTACTCAGTATCTGATAAGCCTGTGACTTGTCCACCAGGCAAAATTCCCATGCTGATATTGAATAATAATAGAAAGGAGAAAGGCAGAATTATGAAGAAAGATTGTC
Organism: Hypotaenidia okinawae; assembly: GCA_027925045.1. Lineage (NCBI taxonomy): Eukaryota > Metazoa > Chordata > Aves > Gruiformes > Rallidae > Hypotaenidia > Hypotaenidia okinawae. Next base: position 3,837,370 of record BSDF01000020.1, read on the forward strand.
TCTCTAAGAGTTTGGGTAGAGACAGATGGATCAGTAACTTCAGGCAATAAATAGCAGCAAAGTCCTTTCCGTAGCTGTGTACAAGCTTCTGTTAAGAAAAGCGGAACAAAGCCTGGTTGTTTTTACAGTATATACTCCTCCTGGACAGAATTTCTCCCCTCTCTCTCTGTTTTTTAAATGTATTTCATTGTTACAAAAGCACAGTGCTTCCTTCCGTGAAAAATGAGTTTTTCACCCGGGCTGCTCCATGCAAATCACAACTCACGCTGCACTTTCCGCAGAAAATCCCTAAAATCATTTTCTATCTCCGGTTCTGAGACCTATCACCAACTCCTCCAAACCCACAAACTGACATCAGTCAAGGCCAAAGCTTTTCTTGACCAACTCCCACCCTTTATGCTGGCGGGTTCCTTCCTTTATTGAGCAATAAATTAATTCTTATGCTGCCAAAGCTGCCAGACTCCACTTTTTCAGCTGACCCTCTAAAAAACCTAAGTCATCTAAACCAGTGATACAAACCCTACATCCCTGAGTGTGCGCAGGGTCTCTGACTCGCTCATTGAAGCAGAGGCTCTGCCTGCATTTTTAATCAATCAGTAAACTAACAGCAATCAAATACTAAATGCATCAGCTGCACTATTTGCTCACAGCATTATATGGAATGATTTCGCATAGGTTCTACAGCTGTAATTAAAATGTAATTGTAAAAAGTGCAGCAACATGGTCCTAACAATCAGAGCATGGGGCACAACCTATTGTGTGCATGAGAAAATGGTAGTGGCATTAAAAAGGCACAAAAAGCCAAAGTTCACATTATGCAGCTGGGTAATATCAGGATAAAAATCCGAAGCTAACAATAGGGATGGAGAGAAATGATTTGCTCGCACTTTATTCGATGTGGATATACGTGTACTGATGTAATACCAGCTAAGCAACTCCAGCAAGGCAGGACGAGTTACTACTCTGTGGTACTTGCTCTCCAATCTACCCCTGGCTAAGTTAAGTAATGGGTTTTGCAGCCTTAAGCCATTGTGCTGCTGGTTTCCATTCGCAGCGGCGTCGCTGGGAGAATCTATTGAGCCTGCACGCAAGCAAACCACCGAGGGTATTTCTAATAGATGTTACATCTGCATAGAGAGCGAGCTGTCAGCTGCCCTTCCTGCACAGCCTCCCCAGGCACCTCGGGGCACCTGTTGTAACTCTGGGAGTAATGTGGGACAAGGCTTCATACCACGTGTCATGAAACATGCATCACCAGAAACTCTAGGTAGTTCTGTCTGGGAAATACTCCTCAAATTTTTTCTCTTTTTTTTTTCCTCTTTCCAGAATGGAAGCTTTTTAGAGCCAGAATTATCAACACATTCGGTATCTGGAAAGCACTTTTGGGTGCTATTGTGGTATGAATTATACAGTGCACTCAAAACCCTTTAAAAGAACGGTGCAGTTTCAAAATTGAGCACTTAGAAGTTTTGAGAAGCCAACCCCAAGGCCACAGGTACATTCAGCCACCCTGGGAGGGAGGCAGGCTGGGCACACACCCACGTGACCCCCGGCTGCATTCAACTCCCAGGATGAATATCGCTCTGTGAATTGGTATTTTGCTTTGTCCTTCTTGTTCCGTGGGTGACCTCTGTGGTTTATTTACCGCAAACTAATCCCACCCTCCTCTGCAGATAGGATTAATCACTTCCTCGCGGGCTCTGCTCTGGATTCCACCACCAAAGGATCTCAGTGTGTTGGAAAGTTAATGACTGCACTGGCATAATCCCCCTGTTTTCTTTCTTTCTTTCTACTTCTACGGCAGACACTGGTTGATGTATTTTAATCATAGAATCACAGAATCTCCTGAGCTGGAAGAGACCCGTAAGGACCATCAAATCCAACTCCTGGCTCCGCACAGGCCAGCCAAGCCAGAGCAGGGCATTGAGGGCATCATCCAGACAGACGCTTACTGACATCAGCCCAGATCAGGGCTGTGACCACTTCCCTGGGGAGCCTGTGACTGTGCATGACCCCACTCTCAGTACAGAACCTCTTCCTAACAGCCAACCTAAACCTCCTCTGCTGCAGCTTCACGCTGTTCCCTTGGGTTCTATCCCTGGTCCCCAAAGAGGGGAGATTGGTGCCGTGCTCCCCAAACCCCCAACTTACTTCCATCTGGGTGCTCTGCATGGCGGTACCAACCACGACCTCACAGGCTGCATTTGGCTGTTTCACACCTGCCCGCCAGCACCCAAGACCCCACACAGTAGCCATGGTGCTGCTCCCCTGTCAAAACCTCTGGCTTTGCCATTCCGTCTCCCACCCCCCTCTGCTTGTCACTTTGTCCCCTTCGGCACTGTTCTGTCTTCTCTTGAGCCTCACCGTGCCTTTAGCTGAAGGCAGGCTGAACCAACCTCATACTGCCCATGACTTAATGAATACACACAAACTTCCAGAACGTGTCTTACCCCCACAATTTCCTCCTTCCTTGTTCTGTTGCTTCTTCTCCCAAGGTCCTCGCAGCAGCCCCGTCCTTCTCCTTCCTTTCCACTACAAAATCCTGTCTCCACTGTCTCACACCAACGAAGCCTGTCTCCCCATCGTGGCAGGGACAGGTTGGAGCAACATCTCCCCTCCCAGCACTCCCATTAAAGTTACAACCATGAGGAGAAAATCCTGGCTGGCTAACATTCCCCCAGCCAGCGCAGCGATAGACTGCAGCGTGCTTGGGACAGGCATGGACATCAAAGCCAACAAATTCAAACCAGATTCTGCTGAGTCTGTGTGAACTTGAGGGGTTTTTTTCAGACACTTATAGGCTGGCCAAACTTGGGGCTTTTTTTTTTTTCTTTTGCTACTTGAAGCAACAGAAGATACAACCCTGAGAAAAAGGCAAACCCACCCTCATCAAATGCCAAGCCCCTTCTCTTAAATACGGGCACAGCAGGCTCCTCACCAAAACAGCAGAACAACTCCTAACATGTGGGGAAAACTGGATTTTTTTTCTCTAATCTTGTTCTTAGAAATGGTTGAACAATTTTTCCTGAACTAAGAAAAGAGAGTGCAGCCAGAGACAGACGCCCAGTATGGAAAATGGCTAAACCCTTGTGATCTTGCACAACTTGGAGCCACCGGGAAGTGTGTGAAACTATCCCACTTTGGCTAAGAAATATGTATGTCGTAGTACAGTTGCTTTTCATCAGCCAGTGCTAAAACTCTTTGGATTTGGGGAGGGACTTTTTAGAAGGGCCTGGAGTGATAGGACGAGGGGGAATGGTTTTAAATTGGAAGGGGGTAGATTTAGATTGGATATTAGGAAAAAATTCTTTGCTACAAGGGTAGTGAGGCCCTAGCACAGGGTGCCCAGGGAAGTTGTGGCTGCCCCACCTTGGAGGTGTTCAAGGCTGGGTTGGATGAGGCCTTCAGGAGGCCTTCAAGGCTCTGGTCTGGTGAGAGGTGTCGCTGTTCATGGCAGGGGATTAGAACCTGATGATCTTTAAGGTCATTCCCAACACAAGTCATTCTATGATTCCATGATTCTTACTTCCAAATCAACTACACACAGCCTAGAAAAGGCATGATGACCAGTGGCAGTCACACAACTGGCCTTGACAGTGATCGCACAAATCCAGCGCCACCTGAAGCGCTCAGTCACATAATTCCTCCTAATTTCCATACTGCTGTTATATTGAGCATTGAGCTACCTCCTTGGTAACAAAATATTTCAAAATACTTTCGTTCTCCTTAATACAGCGTGTAAATATTGTACTGTTCACAGTGGAGCCAGGAGGTCACGATCGTAATGCTGCTGCGCGCTTTCCAATTAAAGGGGGGAAAAAGCCTTACACAATATATCCAGTCGAAATTATTCTCGTTGTTTCCTGACAAGATAATGAATAGCATGAACCAAGTGCTCTTCTACTTACAGTAAAATGTTAATTTGATCAAAGACCAGCGGTGTGAATAGCAAAACGAGATACTTACAAGCAAAAAAAGTGTAACCTTTCCCTTAAAGTTCCACCAGCCAAACCCTGCTTCCTTATTACATCCTAAAATCAGTGCTACACCTGGCAAAACCTTCCTATGGGTTAGGAGTATATATTACCACAAGTAATTCTTCTGAAGTTAATGAGGCTGGTTATGGCAGTAATCACCATGCTCAGTTTTAAGCGCTTGAAGCTGATACTCTTACTTGCAAGCTGCTGCAAACGCTACATTCCTCCAAGTATGAGATCAATTAAAGCACACTGATTCAGTGTGCTTTAATTTTCTTACTTTTGAGATATAAAAATTTATTTAAAAACCTTTAAATGACCCAAGCTTTCAGAGAACAACAGAGAACCTGTGATGTGAAAAAGACTCTTCCAGGCTCTGGCACCTCTGTTTTTCCAGCAATGGAGAATTACATTAAAGAAAAGAAAAAAAAAACTCCAACAGAGAGAAGATTTTGGGTTGTCTTCATTCTTGTCTTCAGGCTATTGCACCTCCCTGGCGCACTGAAAGGCTGCCAGATAAATGTATTCCCGACCGAAAGCCAAGAGTTTACAGGAAACTCCTGTGTTTGCATGAAAATAATATTAACCATATTTTGCCTTTATACAGCCCTCCTCTGTGCAAGAATCTCAGTGTGCTTTCTAAAGGAAATGCTGTTATTCCCCGTTGATAGTGAGATCACGGGATTAAGTGAATGACATCATCCACTCTAAGCAGGCACAGTGGCGCTGCATTCAGGTATGGCTCACCACAATGGCAGAGCATCCCGTTCTCTGCAAAGGAGTCTGAAATAAAAAGCAACTACTCCAGCAGTATCTGTGTTGGCCTTGGCATGGAGGACGAGTCACATCAAGATGAACACCCTTCCTCCACGAAACATAGGCACAGGGCTGCCTTGTCACCGGTTTTGGTATCACAGAATCATAGAATGGCATGGGTTGGAAGGGACCCCAAGGATCACTGAGTTCCAACCCCCTGCCACAGGCAGGGCCACCAACCTCCAGGCCTGGAGCTACACAAGGTTGCCCAGGGTCCCATCCAACCTGGCCTTGAACACCCCCAGGGATGGGGCACCCACCACCCCTCTGGGCAGCCCATTCCAGCTCCTCACCACTCTCTCTGTAAAGAACTTCCCCCTAATATCTAATCCAACCCTTGCCTCCTTCAGCTTCAATCCATTCCCCTTGTCCTGCCATTATCTACCCTTTAAAAAAGTTGATTCCCCTCCTGTTTCTCTGCTCCCTTCAGGGGCTGGAAGGCTGCAATGAGGTCCCCCTGCAGCCTTCTCTTCTTCAGGCTGAACGAGCCCAGCTCCCCCAGCCTCTCCTTGTAGGGGAGCTGCTCCAGCACTCTGAGCATCTCTGTGGCCCTCCTCTGAACCCTCTCCAACAGTTCTACATCTTTCTTGTATTGCAGGCCCCAGATCTGGTATGCTGGTTGGTCCAAGCAAAGCCCCTCATGCAACACTTGTACCACCCGCTTTCTATTGCATTTGTGTTGCTAAGTGAACAAGCAGAATTTCTTCCATCTGCCGCTCAAAGCCATACATATTTTATGGCAATCTCACTTAGTGGGAATATCTGTTCAACCTGTTTTCCGATGTGACTTGGGAGGAGGTAGAAGGTACCAGACCCAATGAAATAACAAGTAATCCTGACAACAGTATTTCTGCTAAAATGCCTTGGTGAGGTTTTCTTTCTACTTCTATAGCAGACATTTGTTTATGTGTTTTAATCATAGAATTGTACAATCTCCTTAGCTGGTAGGGACCCATAAGGGCCATCAAGTCCAACTCCTGGCTCCACAGAGGTGAGCCAAGCCAGAGCATGGGGCTGAGGGCATCGTCCAGATACTTCTTGACCTCAGCCCAGATTAGGGCTGTGACCCCTTCCCTGGGGAGCCTGTTCCAGTGCTCGACCACCCTCTCAGTAAAGAACCTATTCTTTCATCCAACGTAAATCTTCGCTGGCACAGCTTCATGCCGTTTCCTTGGGTTCTAGCCCTGGGAGAGAGGCTCTCCTCACCAAGAGAGAAGAGAGAACAGCACCTGCCCCTTCACTCCCCCTTGTCAGGAAGCCACAGACCCCCATGAGGTCTCCCCTCAGCCTCCTCTTTTCCAGGCTGAACAAACCTTCAGCCTCTCCTCTGAGGCCTTCCCCTCCAAGTCTTTCCCCATCCTTGCTGCCCTCCTCTGGACACTCTCCAACAGTTTTGTGTCCCTCTTGTCCTGTGGCACCCAAACCTGCACCCAGGACTCAAGCTGAGGCCTCCACAGCGCAGTGCAGAGCGGGACAATCCCTCCTTGGACCAGCTGGCCATGTTAGTGACACTTTGGTTCCAAAAGCTCACTAATGCTTTCTCTACACACCTTAAACTACATTTCTGTGGAATAAATGGCACTGATTCAGTTTGGATTCCTTAATAAATGGTTATGTATTTTAAAAGTAACAGTTGTTCTTGTTTTATTGATAACAGAAATTTATATATTTCACTTTCTCTCCCCAGTAAAAATAAATAGAAATCTGGGAGCACTATCTGCACTGTGAAGACAGAAGGAAAACCAATGGAAACATTTAGCTTTTCCAAAGGGATAACATGGCATAGACACAGAAGAAAAAAAAAAAAATCATTATTTTTCTATAGTTTTCACAACATAGTCCACCAAAAAAAAGGTCTCATGTTCTCATTCTCATATTACTCCTATAATCTAAGGATGCCTATATCTGAGTGTTTTTCAGATCTAGTTCCTCTTCAAGATTCAAATACAACAGCCCAGGATCAACCAGCCCTAACCAAAGTTCTGCTCTTTATCTTTTACAAGTTAATTTTTTTTTTTTTTCAGGAAGCTCAAATTACAAATCCCATTAGGGTTTTTGGGGTTTGGTTTTGTTTTGTTTTTAACAAATGGGAGCTAAATGTATAAAGCCAGTAAACAGATCTGGACACAGCAATGACATGAAATCACAATCAGACTCAATATTAAAACCTTATAATGAGCCTGCTTCTCTCTCCTTCATTAATACTCTGAAGCATTTCAGTTTTCACAATGTAGGAATTAATTCTTTTCAACAGAAAGCTCAGTTTTCCTCACACACAACTGGGTAACTCCAGGTTGCCAGATGAAGTACAGAAACAGAAGGATCATTCATTTGAATAAATCTGCAATCCCAAAGATTCACCACTACTGCCATAAACACTTATGAGAAAGATGTAAACTTGAAAAGGTACAGCAAAGTGCTAGCCATAAATATTTGTGTAAAACATACATTCACACAGCTGTAACTATTGCAAGTGCAGAGAAGTACACTGGAGCTTCATTAACTTCACTGATTGGAAATGATAATATTCTGGGAATCAAACAATAAAAAATTCAAAGATGCTATATCCCAAACTATGATAAAACATTTATTTTGACAAGTAAGGGTAGTTTAGGTTTAATTATTTATTATTTTACTTCGTAGCCTATCAGAAAATATGCAGTGATTTATTGTGCAAAATGAAATTTTAATAAAACAAGTCCCTTCCCAAAACTACAGGATTATTAAAGCTTCATGGAAATGTGAGAGTGAACTCTCAGGTTATTTTCATTATCGAGCTGGTGGGTTAGGAAAGTGAAAACGAGCCATTCCCACTGCAGTGAGCTGTGTGTTGGCTTCAGCCCTTCACAGACCCAAGCCACAGGAGACCTCAGGGCTAAGGACAGAATCTGAGAGGGATAACAGCCCCCCAGCTGCCCACTGTTCTCCATCTCTCTTGCCAATGATGCTAGTGCATCTCACCACTAAAGCAAGTGGGGGCTTTTGGCTTTAGACTTTATGCCCCTGCTGAAGCGACCCGCCATGGAGCTCATGGCTCCTCTGAGGCAGGTGTAGGTACACCAGCCATTCTCATGGACTATTCTTGCCCTTTTAGTAGCTCTCAGGATGTTAAAGCAGAAGGGTAACTCCAAGCCACCACTGGCACCTCCCAGCCAAAACCCGCCTAACCCTAACAACAGGTGTAAATCAGTGTACTTAAGTTACTCCATTTGAGCTTTGGCAGTCAAACAAGAGTAGTTTTGCTGCAAAACCCCACTCCAGATCTTGGATCAATGGTACCGAGTGCTTGGATAAGCAGCTGTTATTCCCACACCCCTACTCCATCGCCCACCTCCAAACCCCTCCAGCCCAGCTTGCTCCACTCAAGCCTGGGGTTCATTTCTCTCCTTGGTTAGGGTTATGGCTTGGGAGAAAATCCAGTTTATACCTTGCAGTAATGACACAATGGAGAGAAACCCAACTTTGTGGTCACTACCCCTTTTTTCTTTCTAAGCAGAAAATTACAAGGCTCATTGGTATTTAAAGGTAATTATTTCTTTGAGCTAGTAATTTCTTCTGGGGATGACAGCACACAGACAAGCCCAGAAAGCTCCTGCATGAAACAATTTGAGGATCCAAATGAGGAAGAAACAGCAGGACAAGAAAGGTGATGCAGTTTGAAGACTAAGAATGGTCCATGCTTCACCCAACAGGACAGGAGGGAGGGAGTTACCACACTAACTCTGTCCCTAGGGCACACAGACACCCAGAATACAGACACCCAGATGGAATGTTGGTGTGTACATCCCACATGACCCTCCCCACCTCACAGATGTGTCCTCACGTAAAGCAAGGGGAGTTCAGAAACTCCTGCTCTGGATTTAAAAAGGGATGTAACAGAGAAAGGGATTTCCAAGACATATCAGATATTAAAAACTGTACAGCAGATATTTTCCGTGTCTTCAGAGGAAACATTCTGCTGTTCTCTAAATTTCTGCCCCAAATCCCAGTCGTTTGGGTCAGTGTTAATTCCAGAGCAGCAAAACATCACATCAAAATCAGCAAGGCAGTCTGTCCTCAAAGTAGGAGTCATGCTGAGCACTCCTCTTTAAAGGTAGCCTTAATAATGGGGAGTAAGTGCTTACTGAAATGGTAAAAGGAAATGTTAATTTAACTATTAAATACATAATTATGTTAAGTACTTGTTTCTGCAATTGTAACACTTCAGGCTGATGCAAACTCCCTTTCTGGCCTGTGCAATGGATTTAATTTCTTCCAATTTTATTTTTTTCCCCCAAGTACAGAGGTAAAACACAGGAATTGCTGCTACAGAGATGACTGAAGTATAATTTATAGAAGTGTTCTATAAAGGTAAAGCATCACAGGACAAGGACTAAGGGCGTGTTTCAGCAAATCAGCTCAGCTCAGCTCCTCCAGCAGCTTGCTGCTCCCGCTCCCCCACCACTGAAATTTCCCTTCCCCATCTTTCCCCCCAAGGCCACACGCTCCCGTTGTGTCCCTCAATCTCAGTGCCGATGCTTCTCCCATATTTTATCGAGCTGCCTCCATTTGCTCAACCCACAAACACCAAACCTGCCCCCTTCACCCCACATCTCCTCTGCCGTTCCTGAGCTCAGCAGAGTCAACGAAGGGTCCCCAATTACCTGAGATGAGGTTAAGGGAGGGGACAGGACCGCAGCAGCCGGGAGGGGGAAAGCACAGGAGGGCGAGATGGGAAAGGGGACAGGGAATCACCTTCCCTGGCTTTTACAATAGCTGAGTTGCACACTGATGTTGATAAGTTTTATGTGCATGAGCACTTAAAAGATTTTGACTAATTTTAAAAAAACCCAACCCAATAAAGTAAAAAAAAACAACCCCAGCAAACCAAACCCACATTGCAGGTTTATTCCAGTTAGATGGGAAAATATCTTTAGCATTTCTGTATAAACACACTTATTCCATTTTAGCATGGCAATGAGGACATCAGAAAGACCTGCTCTTTGCAACCACTTTTCTACTCTGAGAAAAGAAAAAAAAACTGGGGTGAAATTACTGCTACAACTTTGCAAAATGCACTGCCTTTGCAAAAAATCACAAAATAATTCTATCAAAACATCTGTAACACCTACATCATTTCTAAAAAGTCTACAGATTTTCAAATAATTACTAGCACTTTCATAAATATTTAATGCCTTCTACAAAAGTTCTTTGACAGAACTAAAAACCCGCTGTGCAAACCCCAATTTTCTTTTACTGACTAAATAATCAACCCAACAACTTACAAATCTGCCTTCTGCTTCATTAGTATTTTTCTAATTTATAAAGAGCTCATGTAGAGGACAATATACTCGCTGTACTTGTCAGCTGCACCGGGGGAGTGTGGGGGCTGAAAGCTGATCCAGCAAAAGGAAAAAGACAGAACAAACCAGCAGCTGGAGGGCAGGGGGGTGTAGTTTCCAACAGGATGGGTGACCTGGTCTGGCTCACGGCGTGACGGCGTGACTACTACTGCCAGCACAAGGTGTGTGCAGCTGATCCGCACTGTGTAACTGTTCTTCCCAGAAGTGAGCTGCTCTTAGGTAAGCTTCAACTGGATTATAAAACCATAACCTGCAAGGCTTAAAGTCTGTCATATCTGATCTCACCTGACAGGGGGTTAGTGATAAGCAAATGCCCAGTTGGGGTTTCCCTCTATGGAAGCATCACCCGTTACATTTGTCACCTGCGAATCCTTCATTGCCTCAAACACTTGCTGAGCACAGACTGGACCAGAAGGGCACTTCATTGGGTGTTGGGGTTGGGGTATTTTAAAGCTTTTTAGTTTAAAGAAGTTCCATATAATTGTGCCACTTTTTCGGGAGTGTGAGCACCAGGAGGGAAAATGGGAGAGACATTTCAGTCTCCCAAATTAGCATTGGCAGGAAGAAATGACAATTTCTTAGTTCTCCTGCATGGAATAGTCTGATCCAACCTGGGCTAAAAATCAATACGCCAATAAATCAGAAAAGGAAGGAAAAAGAAAAGTCCAGAGGAGCCCACAAATGCTGGAGCTGCAGCAGCAGGTCAGGTCTCCTGTGGTGGGGTGAGACCCTTCAATGTGGGTAACCAGCTACCGGCACATCCGAGCAGGGGCCAGCACGATGGATTTAGAAACATAAATAACTACAGTGGGAAACCTAAATTTAAATTAGTAGAAGGTAAATATACGGCAAGTGCTACTCAACTGTGCATACAACCCTTACAGAGCATCCCTGAAGAGCTGTATTCTCCTCTAATTTTGCATATTTTCTTACTCTACCTAGTTATGACTGCTAAGTGCATATAAAAGAACTGTCATCAAATGTGAAAGAGAAGGAAAAAAAATAATCAAAGTCAGACTTAGAATTTTATGAGGGACTCAATTTAAAATCCTACCTGATTTGCTCTTTCAAGGTCTGTCATGATCATCTCGATTTCATCAGCCCTGGGAGAACAAGACAGCAGAAGTACTGTTATCACATGAAGAATGCCCGCTACACGAATTCACACACAGCACAATTGCAACGTTCATGCAAACAACACCGATCCTCAGTATCTTTTTGACTGGTGAAATCCTCTTGGGTTCCAGCCCTGTGGACTGGTTTGCAAGTCTCCTCCAACTCCTTCACCTTTTTGCAGTGAAATAAGTGTATCGATATTTAGGCATATTCATTAGATCTTTGAAGATCTTGCTCCCCAACCTTCTCTGGAAGGGCAGAGACGTAGGTCTCTCCTATGTGTAACAGCTCTTAAGCAATAATCATGCAATAATAAAGCAATAATCATGGAGAAGTCAAAGACTATGGTAATTCAGTTGGCTACTTGTATACACACACAGAAAAATAAGTCCCTACTCTCCTGTTTCAGCCTGCTTAGAAGTTTGGTTCTAAATTTGGCTAAAAAGAAAAATATGAGGTCAAAGAGGCTGAGAAATTTAATTCCACGTTATGGAGAAAAGAGTTTTTTAACACAGATTTATGAAATTCTCTATTTAGACTCAGGCTTTTAATGCAGTTCAGGAAAGTGAGTAGGAAAGTCAAAGGGTTGGAAGCTACAGTCAAAGCAAGACAGAACCGGCACACGTCAGGTGGCAGCTACCAGCCCTGACCTTTAATAAACTTGGCATTTCTAAGACTTTGCTCACAGGAACAGACCCAACCCTTCAGCAATCTGATTTTCACCGTCACGCTGAATCATGCCACAAGTGTTTCATGCTCCTGCTCCCACCTGGGAGAGGTACCAGGAGAAGGGCTGCGGACCTGAAAGCATGCTCTGCATCAATGTAAGACGGCACTCTACTTCTCCCCAGACATTCTGCCTGTCTTCTATCTCTGGACCATATGGAAGCAATAAACACCATCTCATCTCCTCTGAAGAGCAGCTTTAACCAACAAGTCCTTTTGCAATCTGCCAACACCATAATGTCTGTTTTTTGTTTTTAATCTGTAGCAGATCATTATCAGGAAAAGCTGTGAAATCCTGGAATTCCCTTCCCCTGCCCATGCACAGAAGTCAGGGTTTGTTTTTCTGCTGATCCTGCAGAAGATCCATTTTTCTATGCAGGTGTTTGCTGGGAAAGATGGTTAATTGAAGTACATGGGGGTACTGGCACGCTTGACACTGGATCATTACACTCAATACTGACGTAGTCTTCAACAGCATTTTAGGCTTCTGCAGGCACACTTAGGGAAATGCACTGAAAGATCATAATAAGTAAATGTGTATGTATATAAATTAATGGAAAATTATTTTTAATTGCAGCCTTTAATGTTGCCGGGGCAACATGAATTGCCTTTCAAAAAAGTCTTTTGGACAATAATGGAAAACAGATTAACATGTGTTTTTCTTGTGCAGGAGAAGCTAATGTGCTCTTACATCAGGAAAAAAATCATGCACACGATGTTTTGAATTAATAATATATAATAGGAATTAGTTACCAAATTGAACAATCCCTCCATGGGCAAATAAGGATTCCAAGTGTGCAGGGAGTAGCCAAGAAGACTAATCTGGGGAGGTTACTACAAGCCTACAATAGCACTTTTGATTTCTTTAGCCTCTGTAGTTGTCAAGTGTCTTTTGGTTTAGGCTCCAGCCCCCAAATTCTTGTTAACCCACCTATGGAAATGACAGTATTCAAGATGGAAAAGAGGTACTTAGGACCATGCATGTGACCCCACTATGTATCTGTAACAGAGCTAAGAAGGAAGAAAGCATCCTCATGCACTCAACCCCCCCCCAAAAAAAAAAGTTTCCCAGCATTTTACAAATATTTTTAGCCAGGATAGTTTAAGGATCTCTTTATATAAGCTTCTGCATTCAGGCTGAATTTATGTGTGAATGCCTCAGGTTATATGGAGCCAGTAAATGATGTCTGGATTATGTCACATGCCTCCCAGATCAGAGCTGGGAACGTCCCATCCCAATGCGCCAGTTGCAGCTTCAGCAAATCCAGTTTCCACTTGCTTCTCTGGAGGGTTTGGAGAACAACAGAATCACTGCCTTTCCTCCCAAAGAGGGGGTGCCAGGTATCAGCCCCAGGTCTGAAAATCCACAGAACCTTATCAGAGCGAAGGACTCAGAAACCCAAATCCCTCAGGCTGGGAGAGGAAAAGCACTCTGCTTTGGGAGCAGGAGGGTTGGCTTTCAGTTCAGCCAAGGGAACTTTTTAAAAGACAACAACAAGAAAAAGACAAGAAAGAGACGACGCCAAGGCGGTTGCAGAGATGTTGGAGTCGGTCACGAGCAACAGGACAAGAGGAGATAGCTTAAAACTGCACCAGGGGAGATTTAGGTCAGATATCAGGAAGAATTTCTGTACTGAAAGGGTTGTCAGGCATTGGAACAGGCTGCCCAGGGGGGTGGTTGAGTCACCATCCCTGGAGGGATTTAAAAGGTGTGTGGATGAAGTGCTTAAGGACATGATCTAGAGGTGGGCTGGGCAGGGTTAGGCTGTGGTTGGACTCAGTGATCTAAAGGGTCTCTTCCAGCCCAGGTGATTCTGTGACTGCTGCAGAAGTGATGAGCGGGAAGAGGCAGAAGCCTGAGAACCCATCAAAGGACTGCTGGCCACCTCTAAAGGACACTGAGGCAAGTGAAAGCTGCCAAGGGCAGGGAAACAGATGAAGGCAGCAAAGCGAGAGCAGGAACAGAGGGATGGGTGTCTGAGGCCAAAGGACCAAGGGGAGATGGGACCCAGAGCAATAAAGCAGGGGAGCAACCCAGGCCAGTAGGAAGGTGTTGAGACACAGGACAGTACCTGAAGAATGAGGTGGAAGGACTCAGGACAATCTTGTATTTAAAAAGGACAGAAGTATTAATACTGATATTTGTAAGCCCTTTCAGCTGGGGTCAGGATTGAAGAGCTCTATTACAGCATGGGCATACGCAGCCAATTACAAAACCAAAGCGACCGAGGATATGGAACTCCATAAAAATGACATTTCTGCCCTTCAGCACACACAGATAATTCTGACTGAATCCAGCAGAAGTGTCAAACTGTAGCCAAGGGCAAAATTGTCCCTTTGTCCTTGTATCCAGACACACCAGCTGACTGATCCCAAACTCCCCTTTCCCTCACAGATTTTTTTCTACCTAGCTCTTCTGCCCACACTCTGTCTCTGCACACCTAAGAAAGGGATTCAAGATCTCCAAAAAAATTCAAGCAAAACACCTCCAAGCCTAGCAGTCTGCACACCAATGGAGGTTAATGCTACAACCATAAGTGTTATCTTTAAATAAAGTAATGAATTAAATTATTCTATGTTCTTTCCTAGCACAGGTGTCAACCACGTTCAGAGGAATCTTCAGAAGGAATTTGGTCTTTTCATTTTAAAAGCTCCACTACCACATCAGTAGCTGGCACTCAGCAGCCTAAAATCCCTTATTTGAGAAAGTTTGAGAAAGTCTCTAATAGCCACATTGGCTGTTTGCTCAGCAGAAGTATTTATTATAAAATAAATTACAGTTCTCAACTTTTATGCACGCACAGAAACACCTTGCATTGATTTCTTGTTTACGAAGCATCCTGTCGAATGCAAATCTGCAAGGTAGGAGGAAACTCCACTCTGGCTCACTGAGTCAGTCCCACAGGTTCAGTTTTGATGTATCCACCACCCACCACATTTGCTCATTTTCAGACCTTCTGATTTCACTAATTCTGTTCCTTCCAATGGAACCACTTGATGGGCACAATCCCACCCAGCTCCAGCCCAGCGGCACCTTGGCACACAGGTCTGCACTGAAAAGCTGGTGGGAATGGCCAAGTTTGGCAAATGCACAGTTATACTGACCCTAAATTTCTGACCTAATTCATTCCCCATGAACTCCACTTGCTCACACGTGATGCAGAATCACAGACTCACAGAACTGTAGGGGTTGGAAGGGACCTCCAGAACCCATCTGGTCCAACCCCCTGCCAAAGCAGGGTCCCTAGGACAGGTCACACAGGTCGGTGTCCAGACGGGGCTGGAATCTCTCCAGAGAAGGAGACTCCACACCCCCCTGGGCAGCCTGTCCCAGGGCTCCCTAACCCTCACTGGGAAGAAGTTCTTCCCCAGATTGGTGTGGAACTCCCTGTGCTCCAAATGACTGATCCAGTGATTTGACTTCACACTTTCTTTGCTCCTGAAGCAACATGTGGCTCCTCCTCTTGCGAGTGCCTGGGTCCCCCCATTTCCCCAAGAACTGAAGGCAAAGAGAAAACCCCCAAAGTTTACCTTTTTTTTTTCAGATGGAGAACGAGGGAAACAAGGAACCAGATCTTTTGCTGAAATATGCTGGTATTTATGGTGGTTTACAGCATATTTCTGCACCGCAGCCCAACGTCATTCAGGGTTCATTAAGGGGGATACCTCCTTCACATTAGAACAGATCATGAGAAGAAGAGTGGGTAAAAGCTGTTTTCAGGAACAAATATTATCTGCCCTGTGTTTTCTCATTCCACAGATAGATAATCATTTATCTGATCTAATTCCTTATAATCTCTGTGTTAGAGGAAAAGTAATCATGTAAGCACGGCAGTTCCTCAGCCTGCATCACAGACAGCTTCATCTAAGTTCCAACACTTTCAGGCCAAGGAATTTAGGAAATCAAATTTTAAGCCCAAGCATTTGGAGCTACAGATAAAGAACCAAAAAACTCTGAACTGTTGTAACCACATGACCATGAAATATTCTATTATTTCATCACTTGCTATGATACATTAAAAGCTATAGATTTGACAAGGTGTAAGCTTTTACCAGTCATGAAAGAGCCCTCAAAGCTAACATGCCATCTATAAAAACAGAACTTCAGGAGTTAAAAAAAAAAAACCAACCCCAAAACCCCCACCCCACTTTTTTCAATTGCTTATGGGAAATAAAAATTGCAGAAGGCTCAATTTTCTTTTTAAGGTCAAGATAACCGATTAGGTTTGAACAGCACAACAAGCAAATTCAAGAACTGGCAACATGGAAGAAGCTCAGTTCTTTTCCTAAATAAAATTAGATCAGATGAAAACCCTAAGCACTGCAAAGCTATTCACTTGCAAGCAAGAAGAATCTGGACTTCATGATCAAAATGCAGTCGGATCCAGCTCCTTCATTTAGATACTAGCTTAAAGAGGCAGAAACAATTCCCGTTTTATTAACATGACAAGTGAATGGTTTGCCAAATCTTGTGGCTACAGCCCCCGAAACATTCAAACTTACTGAACCTTGAAGGAAACTGCTGTTGGATTCTTTATACATGGAAGAACTCAAAAATACAGATGACACTTTAGAAATTGCAGTCAGTGGCATGGCCAAGAAACTTCACTAGCAGGGTAGATTAATATTCTGGTTTGGCAAAACCCACACCACCTTTTTCTTCCCCCACACATTTGTTTTCTTTAAAAACATGTTTAAGTTTACTGGTCAGAGCAAAAGGTATATGGAGCCACCGGGGCTTGTTAAAATGTTCTAATTGCTGAAACATTTACGTGGGCAATTTCAAACTAAAAGCATGCATTATCAGGTAATATGCATTTATATTTAATTAGGAAAAAAAAAAGGAAAAATAACATGTATCTGTGATCATCACTGAGCAGATAACAGCCAAATTAGGTAAACATCTTAGCCACTTAAAAATAGAGGCAGTGAGACTTAGTGCTTTGCTAGCACAAGACAATATGTGAGGAGTTACTTGGGACATTTGGGAGGGGAAGGAAAGAAGAAGGGCAAGGACAGTAAAGAAAAGGAGCGGGGGAAAGAAGCATTGAAAAAACATCAGTGCATTGAATTTCTTCAAGTTTCAACAAAATTTTTTATCAGGGAAGGTTCTTGGGTCTAAGAAGTAATTTCAGATCACTAAACGATGTCAAAATTGCCTGCAGCCCAATGATCACAGCATTCACTCAGGGCAAACAAAGCATTCCAGCATTTGAATATTCAATGTTCTTTTTTTTCTTTAAGCAAAAAAAGGAGGATAACAATTTTCCAACCCAAATTCAGAGCTCTCTGAGCTCTGCTGGTAGATACCCTCATCTAATCCCTGCCCCTCAGTGACCACGGCTAGGCCCTGATGGTGCTGGCTTGCTTAATTACTGAGAAAGAATGAACCACCAAACACTTTTCTTTGAAGCTCTTTGGAAATTTCTGATAGAAGGCAGTACTAAAGAAACCCTCATCAATCCTTGCATCTTATGAATATCACTGTACACATCGTTTAGACACCTTCAGAACTTGTAACCCCATAACCACCCCTACCAGATAACTCCCCCTTTATTGCTAATACAGCCTCCAGCAGTAAGACACAAGGGCTGTAGGAAGAGAGAAAGCCCCGTTGTTTCAGCATAACCAGTACAGCCCATCAAAGGGCAAGAACTCACACACTTTCTCCTACGAAGTTCTCCAACCTCCTTTTCAAATTGCAAGAGCTATAGGTTAATATTTTCTTTCACAGCAAACCTCTAAGGATCGTCAGATCAGATAATCCTTTTTCCAATGTCATATAAATCCAGGCCTCTTGTAAAAGAATTTCTCTGTTCAGGGATTCATAAATCCACCAACTTTAGTAATGAATTGGGTGTTTCCTTTCCTAGGAACTCAATTGAAGAAAAAATCCTCTCTCTGCTAAGCGGTGAAACACTGAAGGCTTTAAATTGAGAGATCAAAGACATGCTGGTTTCAGGTGCTCCAGCGATTACACAGTACGTCATCTGGATTAATCTGGGGAACGGTGAAATGTCCACTATACATTGTCCAGACCCCTCTCTGTGGTTATCCTATACTAAATCAAGTTCCTCCCCGAGCAAAAGGGAGACTCAATGCTAAATTTGCCAGGGTTTTTTAATTCTTGTTTCCTCTCATTGCCAGCCTGGTACCCGTGCTGCCCAACGCACAGAGATTCAAGCTGAAAAATAAACTACATCTCACACAAAGATTTCTCATTAAGCTCACCAGGTCAGGATCGTTAATACTGGGATCAAGCAGTTCCACCAGCTGCAGGTATGATCTTCAAATAAACCACGTCCCAGGTGCTTGAAAGATGTCAAGTGATCATCAAATATTGATAAAGGTTAAAGGAACTGCTTATAAAGCCCAAGATATTGAGTCATACCTGGACAATACAAGACAAGAATCATCTCGATCGTTAGAAGGAAAAGACCTTACAGACAAAGCATCTTTTGGTTTGTAGAAAAACTGCTTTCCAAGACAACCTGCACAGCACTTTTGTTTTCTCTTTCAAGGCTTAAATTAGGATTTCAAGGGTAAGAAAATCATGTTTGCAATCCTGAAGTTTTAAAGGCAATAGAAATCAGCTTTATTCCAGTGACACGCTAGGGAGCAGAGTTTCTAAAGATCAGCAGTGTTTTCTTAATCATTTTTACTGAGAGAAATTGATAAGTGACACTAACTGATATGCTCAATAAAACACAAAGAGAAAAAGTAAGAATTATATATGGCAGAAAATACCAGTCCATAGAACCCCAGAGCTGCAATTTCCCTTAGTGTTCACACCCATGAGCTTGGCACCCGTTGCAAACCAAAGAAGAATGCTGAGCACAAGCAGCAGAAATAAACAAGAGGGGTACTGGTGGCATTAGAAAGCAGCCCAAGCTATAAAGAGGTGTCCCATCTTTTATATATTGCACCACAGCCAGTGGTGGTGCCGTTAGCTCCCCAAACTGCTGGGGAATCTTAGCTCCCCGAATCGCTCGATCCTCTGTTTAAACACTTCTTATTCAACCACCATTGTGGTTTTCTCTCCATAGAAGTGGTCTCTTGTGACGTCATGCCCAGCCATCATGCTGATCCACTGCCTGTTATACAAGGGATACTGGAATGGAGAAGAAATGCAATCTACCCTTCTTCTGGTCTCATGCTCAAACACGCCCACTTCCAGAGTATCTCTCCTTCACCTCGCAAAGCCCTATGAGCAGAGTACAAATCCCTCATTAGAAACATCCAGATCTGAATCATTCTGGGTTTGCTCCCACCTCAGAATCACTGGTGACAATCCTCTGGGCCACAGAGAGGGTCAAAGAAGGCTGTTGAAGCTGGAGATGATTTCTGCTCCTGAAACATGCAGGTTCAGACGGACCTACAAGTCTGTTTCCAGTAACTTCTGTAGGAGCTGGGAAGAAGCCTGTGACCTCCCGAGCTGTGTGTGCCTTGTGTGCCTGCAGGTTCTTGTACTGGCAGGCACACAGAGGAGTAAGAGTCCCCACCGTTCAGCTGTGGTGCAATCATTTTGACCTGCCTTTAGAGGTTACGGAGGAAAGGAGAAAGAACTTTCTGATGTTTAATCTTTGATGTGTTTATGCCTGAGTCCCACCTGACTCAACGTCCTGAGATGGAGATACTGCATCGGGATCAGTGCAAACCCAGCGGATTTGCAGGATCAAGTCCTCAGCGTGGGGAACGCCATCTCCAGGCTCAGGTTATGCCAAATATTCATGCTCAGAGGAGCCGATTTAGACAAACAAACATTTCCAGCTGCCTTCCCGGCCACTGCCAATCTGCACTGTGCTGTGCCCTGGGTAGCAGGAGTCACTGCCTGATCCAATATTACAGCTCTGAGGATTTTCTAACAATGCAGGATGACACAGATGCGGCAAACTCTCTATTTCCTAGTGCCTCCTGTTACAAATTGAAAGAGCTTGCTGCAATTCCCCTCTCCTGACTTCAGCTGATTCAATAACGTACCAGAATTTAAACACAGACACCCTTCCCTCTCCCTCACTTGCACACAAAGCATATCAAAAGCACCGAATTACTCCTGACTTGGCCTTGAGCAGCCAACATGATGTCAATTTTACATGTTTTATAAAGCAACAGCATGTAGAAAGCAACTCAAATGCAGGTCATATCAAGCATGTGACCCACAGAGCAATCAAAGACTGCCTGAAACTGTCATTCAAGGTTCAATCATCTTCTCGCAGGAAAAATGAAACATCTGTGGCCCAGAGAATTAAGTTATGTATTGCATAATTCATCTGGTGTCTGCCACAGCAGCCATTTTAATGCTCTAGTGATAAACATGTTTGATTATTTTTGTTTTGTTTCCTGTCTCCTCCATGGTATTTCTATTTATCTCCCCGTACTACAACGTGTAACGGAGAGAACAAATACACAAACCAGTGCTATAGTTGGCTGATAAGAGGTGGGAAATCAACAGTCTTATTAATCATATTAAGGTGGCATCATTATTAAACCTTGTGTTCCCTGTAGTTGTACTCATCCTGGTTCTTTTGGGTATGCTCAGCAGTTACACTTGTTGATGAAATCACTGTTTGCCACGGATACCAACATGCTCTCCAGGTCTATTAGAAAGCTGCTCTCCTCACACACAAAAGAAGTTTCATGCCGTTTCCAGGTTTTGAACTGATTTTTTTCTGCTCCTGAGTTTCTGATCCTGATGTAAGCAGGCAGAAGGTGCACCTCACCCCTGACAACACAGAGGACCCTCTTGCCCACTTACTTCATTAAGGGGTTTGTAGTCTGCACTATGAGAGACCCTCATCTAAACCATCCTTTGGAAGCCACTGGTTTATTGAATGGTAACTTCATTTGATTTCCTCCCAAACTCCTAAGCTGTAACTCTTTCCACCTACCAGGAACTCCACTTCCATTCAGAATACCTCCTGCAGAGCAGGTGGGGACTTTAAAGCTCCAGGTCCACATCTCCCCTCTCTGGGGGTTTATTCCTGATGCCCAGAGTTGCCCATCTCTGCAGTCCATTCACAGAGCTTTAGATGTCAGTTAATTTGTTACACAATTAAACAGAGCAGCTCTAGTTCCTGAAAAATTTAATAGAATTGGTCAATGTTGGCTTGCTCCAAAAGGGTACTTTGCATTGGCCTGATGGATGAAAAACAAGCAACAGCCTCTGAAGCAGTGGAGTCAGGCACATTCTCACTCATTTGCATGATTTGGAGCCTGTAGGATTCCCACAGCAAGGAGAAACCTCAATGTAAAGCCACAAGTCAGCACTTTTACAAAACCTGATCTGGTAGGACCCAAGTTTTACCTGAAACCCTGAAAAACTGCATGCCCTTTCCTGTGATGCTCTGCTGGAGGTGAGTCAGTGGATAAAATAACACATCCTCCCGTCAGCCCAAATACAAATAAAGCACTGTTTCCTATTGATTGTTCCTATGAAGCTGTTTAGACAGTATCTATTTCAATACTATCGGCTGTCCCATCTGTGCTGCCAGGCTGCCCCCCACTGCTACTTCCTCCTGCAATATTGCTAGGTCCCTCCCTTGCCCCCTCAATGTCCTCTCTCCCCTCCCAGCCCATGAATGGCAATACAGATTATGGATGCTCTCCAGCAACGTATACACAGCTGGAGATGAAATGGCTGCTCCCACAACCTGCACCCCTCCGCTCAAACAGGTTTATCTGTCTGTCTGTCCTGTCCGCTCCCCAATCCTACAAGATTCACCAGAGCTCCCTGTGAAGTCCATCATCGACTTCCAAGTTACTGCAGGAGGGGAACCGATGAACTGCAAACACATCACCATGTGGGCTGGCAGTCAGAGCTCAAGCTCATGGAAGTCTCCTTTCCTTTGGAAACCGGGCTAGAGGCTGTGGCCATGCAGTGCTACAGCTGGATACATCTGCATGGACACACACAAATAGGCTGACAAGAGCAGAACCCTTTGTTATTTTGCTTGAAAAAAAACTGTGTATCAAAGTATAAAATAAGAACTTCCTTGAAGACAAAGCCCTAACAGATTAACTCTGCTGCTCTCCGAGTCGTGTAAGCTGCTTGAAATCTGTTTCTCCAAATCAATCAATAAATATTATTAATGATAGACGGTTTGGCACTTTGGAAATACAGCACCTGCAACAATTTACTGATTTTTACTGATGGATTATTTATCTCAAATTAGATACATTAATTGGAGGCATCTTAGGTGTCATTCTTTTTCGTTGGAATGCATACTTAAACCTTGAAGAATCAGAAGGAAGAATCGTCTGTGCTTTGATTAAAGAGCCTCTAAAAACCAGAAATATTTTCACATAAACATAGAATCCCAGAATCTCCTGAGCTGGGAGGGACCCCCTCTCAGTACAGAACCTCTTCCTAACATCCAACCTAAACCTCCCCTGGTGCAGCTTCACACCGTTCCCTTGGGTTCTATCCCTGGTCCCCAAAGAGGGGAGATCAGCTCCTGCCCCTTCACTCCCCCTCCTCAGGAAGCCACAGACCCCATGAGGTCTCCTCTCAGCCTCCTCTTCTCCAGGCTGAACAAACTCAGGGACTTCAGCCTCTCCTTGTAAGACTTCCCCTCCAGACCTTCCCCGCCCTCGCTGCCCTCTTCTGGCCACTGTCCCAGAGTTTTGTGTCCCTCTTGTCCTGTGGCACCCAAACCTGCACCCAGGACTTGAAGTGAGGCTGCCCCAGCGCAGGGCAGAGCAGGACAATCCCCTCCCTGGACTGGATATGGTTTAGCTTACTCAACAATGTCACTGGAGTTACAACATACAAACCCAGTACATTTATCTTGTCCAGGTCACAGGGTTTCTTGACTTGTGGGGTTTTTTTTTCTAGAATCACGATGTCACACCTGAAAAATTACTTAATTATTTTGCTCTTTAGTTTTTGAGTGGTTACAATCCCAAATGAACAATCTTCCCTCAGTCTACATCAATGCTAAAAATCACATATTTGTGTATGTTTGTTTTCTTTAAAACAAAAATAACCTTAAAAATTGGACACTGTTCATGATTTTTACTATAGCAACATACACATTCCAGACTTGCCTTTAGGAGTTTCTTTCCAGGGACACTCAGCTTCTCTTCTACTTAACTGCAGAAAGAGCCAAGGAGCAGAGTAATTTGGAAAATCTAGGTTATTAATTTACCTCCTTACTTATCCTGTACCTTGGTCCATCACTGTAAGGACCTATAAAATGCTTTTCTTTAACTTACTTCAGTCTATATCCAGCAAAACAGGCTTAAGTCAGTTTGAAAATAGAACAGTCCAGTAAGCAATTTTACATACAGGTGTCGCTCTGCGGGCATATATTGAGGGCAAATTACTGTTTACCCCCACACAATGACAGACCATCACCTCCTACCTTGTGGAGAACAGTAATTTTCCAGTGGCCTGAACATGCATTAGGGTAAATACAGCAGACTGAAGAAAAGTGAGCCATACCTGCATCAATCGTAGCTGCAAAGCTCATGTTCTTTGAATTATCGATCTGACTTTGGGAACTGGTACTACGGAGTATGTAAGACAACATCCTGTGTGGCCTTCTGAAGGACTTACTGGCATGAAACATCGTAACTGTGTCCACTAGGCCAATAATCTCCAGTTTACTATTTCTTACTAAGATGCTTATGTATCTTTACATCATCATATGTCTTCAGTATGTTTACTAACAAGCACCCAAATATGTAATGTCCTGTGTTCCTCCATTGCCAAATGCACCTGTAGCATCTCGTTAGTGCTTTATGACAGACAACAGAAAGGCATTATCATGATTTAGTGACAGAATCTGGAGAAAAATGGAACTTCTTTTTGCCTTTTGCCTTATCTATGCAAAGGAGACGCACACTGTGCAAGCAAAAAGCTAAATTTTGACTCTATGGTAGCACAGCATTCAAATGGGGGATGTATTTGGGGAAAGTTTTAGATGCTTTTAGCTTTACAAGTGAGGATGGGTGATGTGCCTATTCTCTGCTAGCTACTCAAGCATTTCCTCCTGGCTATCGAGGAAAACAGCATTACGTAGCCTGATAAAAGCAACAGCCATCCTTCTAGCCAATAAATGGACTGAAAATAGTATAAAGCCTGATGGGGGACATGTTTACTGTACCTTTTGAGTAGGTTTTACCTTTCCCATGAGCTACACTGAAGATTAACGACCAGGATGATTGCTATCTTTATAATAATATATCCAATTACCAATAGAGTTTTCTCTCTTCCCAATTTGTTCCAGCTTTGCTCTGAACAGAAACATTCCTTCTGTCAAACTGCAATCATGTCACCATTTTGCAGTTGCAGTTTATAGCTATCAACAGCATGAATCTTGCTGACCTGAGTGATGAAGCTGCAAAAAACCAGGCAGGAAGAAACAAAGGAGGGAACGGGAGATCACAGAGTAGAGACAGCAGAGGCAGGAGGAAAGGCAGGTATTGTGTGAATCTGCACACGCAGCACTGGTTTTGTGCACTCCATGGGGATGGATGCCTGAGACACAGAACAACCTCCTGGTCTTCAGATGAGAGCTCTGCCTTTCTCTTTTCGCACTGCCCCACCACCTCCCCTCCGGATTTGCTCTCACACCAGTGGGGCATCCCAAGAAGCAGACTCAGCCTCCAGTGGCCCTCAGCAGTTTTACTTGGTGGAGGAGCTGGATGGTAGCTTGGCCCCAATTAGATGCTGTGCTGGAGTGAGTCAGTGCAGCTTCACTCGAGTTGCTCGGACCAGCTGAATATCTGGTGTGTTTTATTTTCACATCTTTGCTGCACACATAAAGCCACTCAATTCTTTTCTAACTTAAGCCCCCAGTTGTATCAGATTATGAGAGATGCTTGCTAATATGATTGACAGATTGCCTGTCTACACAGAATCTAAACTAGGTATATATTAGACAGCAAAATGACTTTAAATAATCCTTTGTGGCAAAACCCAACAACACTAGGTACTACCACGAGCCCTAGGAGGACAACAGTGCAGTATTTTCTAATTCAGCCTTTTACAACTTCATTTGCAGAGACACTTTTCAAACTCCCATTTCCCCTCCAACAGTTGTTCAGCCTTTAAAATACTGCTAAAGTGAAACAGCTTTAGGCTTGATTAATACTGTAGTCTGTGGCATGGAACTATTTGATTATTATTCTGTTTTAACAACTAATATAACAGGTTTAGTACTTCCACAGGAGAGTCTGAACTGGAAATAACAGTCTGGTGCTGATGACAACCCCTCAACACTGCAACCACAAGATATGCTGATGTCAGAAGCTTCTTCAGTGGATGCAAACCATCCTTCCCAAACGTGAGAACCAGAATAGAAAGGAGGTCAGATAATGCCAATCTATCCTTTGGATCTGCCTGTTGTTTAATGCAGTTCTAACTCCAGTAACCAATGGGTCTTACAGCCACAAGACAAGGATTTGCTTAACGAGCAAGTTCACACTGTTCAGATGTCTGTTCAATGGCCAAACCCCTTTCCCTGGTTGTCCCTGACCTCAGGAGGTTTAAAGACAAGCCTCTAGCTGTACCAAGCATCACACCTCACCTCCCTCCCCTCTCCCTCCTGCTGCAGCACCCAAGTTTCTCCAGGTGTGACATCCTCTGCCTGGCTCTAGGGTCTCATCTGCAAGACCAGCTGAGCTGGCCTGATACACAAGCTGCCGAACTGGACACATGGGCTGTGTGTTGACCTACACACCAGGCTCCACCTGGGAAGACACACCGGTTGCAAAGACAGAGCTACCCTGTCCTTGGTTTAATGGGTTCAGTTGGGAACTTGTGCACAGCCACAGCGCTGGGGAATCTCCCCTTTTTTACCCTCAGCGGCCAGTCTGTGCCATCAGTTCCCACACTGTATGCGTAAAAGTTTTAAACTTTCCAAATACAGTGTATCTAGTCTTCTACTAGCTTCTCTAGGGCTTGCTCCTTTTATGGCATCAAGTAGTAAATCAGTAACTCAGGGAACCTTACTTCGCTTCTGAAGTGTTATACAAACAGAGAAGATGGGGCCAGACTTGCTGGCCCCTCGGGCCGCACACAGCTCTGCCTCCTTCCCCCCACGCCTCTGCCTTCGCTCGCAGGTTGCTGTAGCTGCCTCATCTTCCCAAGCCACAGGCTGAAGCATACAACAAGAGTTTAATTGATGCTAGATCAGAAATAAGACCATTGTGCTGTCACACACAAAGTAAAATATAAAAAATGGGGTGGGAGGGGAGGACCTATATGGGCAGGATGCACCAATACACTGTAAAGCTCACAAATCTCCTCCAAAGACTTTTTACTTTTTTTTTTCCCCAGAAATGGTCAATAATTAAGTCTGCCACAGGTCCTGACTATGTAGGTTATTTTAGGCTATGTGGTAGAGCTATCTTTACAGAACCCATGTTCTGTAGGCAGAAGATACAAAGGAACAGGAATTAACTCCAAAAAAACTGGGGGTTGAATGTTAAAAAGTTCAGTTAATCCAGACACCAGACAATATATTCACTGAAAAATGGTAACAAAAAGTGTTAGAGCGAGGCTTATCTACCATACATTACACAGAGCTTGTTAAATACCGATCTGGGTGAGAACAGGCATGTGCCTGGCACATCTCACTGCTGCCAGCTCACTGCCAGGCTCGGCTCCGCACGAACCCGGTGCCACAGCATCACTGACGAGGCGGTGACAAAAATCAATCCAGCAGGCAGCAAGACAAATAAGTCATCTGTATCACAGCTAAAATATGTTTTTGATCAATAATAGAAAATTAACTCCTACTCCTTTGCCAAGAAAATAGATTATTTAATCAGAGTACAGACAGATAGAGATGTTATATAATCAAAAATAGCTCGCTCTGCTATATTTAGTGGCCACTGTCTTTCAGCAAAGAGGGCAAAAGTACACCCATTATCAGTTACAAGACCTGTACTGAAATGGTTTTCTGATGAGTTAAGCTGGTCCGACATACTTAACATCAAGATACTGTGTATTTAAAACTACAACAACAACTCCGATGGTATGAAGGCAATGAATAGGGAAAGCCAGAAAGTCACCGCTGTCCTACAGAGAGCTATCCAACAGGGTTAGAAAGATCAAGTCCCAACTCAAACTTATACACCAGGGGATCTACAACAGTGATTTCCAACCTTTCTAATTTTCAGACTACCTGGAGTTTTCCATCAAGGGATGAAACATTAGTATAGCATATTTACAGCTTATGACTGGTTGCCTTTCACAGTTATTTCTGTGATCTCTTGGCAATAACCTGTGGAATCACAGGAATCTGCAGCGCACACAGAAAACCACTGATCTAGTCCATGGATGCAGAGCTCACTTAACACTCTTGTGGCCTGATCATGCACCTAAGAACCTTCTACCATTTCTGAGAGCCAAATGGTTCAAGAGCTGCAGACAACACTACCATCAATGCAATTGTCTTTCCTTCCCTCCAGCTTCCCCCCTCAAACCAATAAACACTAGGAAAAAAAAGTGCAATTAATGCTGAAGTCAAGTACCTCCAGCTTTTGTGGTTTCAAACATGGAAAAATTCACGTAAGGCATCATGAAAAGCAGAAGTTAAACTACAGGTTTACAGGCCCTCCACACTGACATAAAAGTGAAGACACCCCCCTGTTCCTGCCTGGAGGATAGATAAAAGGAATGTTTAGTAGAATAGCCAGGGATTAACATCGGTAACTACCATTGCTTCTGATGGGTGAGGTATCAAATCCATCAACTGGTATGTGCATCAGGTCTGTAGAGCAGATTCACCCAGCACACATGTCCAGCCACAGCAGCTCTCCACAGCACTGAACACAAAGTCGTCACAAAGACAGTGATTCTGCAGAGCCATGCCTTTAAGGTGTATTTTTCCCTGGGATGTCCACTTTAGACATTCAAGAGAAACAAAACCTTCATGCAGACCAAAAATTCTCAGTGATTACAGTGTTTGAGGGAGATAAGAAAACAAACACTACCACCAGAAATCAAATGCTTCTCTTTTGGTGTAAGAGATACCTTAAACATCCCTCAGATGCTTAGGAAAGCCAGAGAGAAAAGAAAGCACTATGCCCATTAATAATAATAATAATAATAATAATAATAATAATAATAATAATGGATAATTATAGCTGGCTCCAAATGTTAACAATTTATTAGTTATAGGACCTAAGTACTGTAAATGACTAATGCACACAGCAAATGTGTTTGTAACAGTGTACAAAACAAAGCCCTTAAAAGCAGATAGCTCTGGGGGAAAAAAAAAAAAAGGATAAACTGTTTTATAACATGAGCTCTGAAGCACGTGACATTGGGAAAGTCTCTGTATTATCTTTCTTTTGTGACCATCAACAAGAACATCTTGATTTGCCAAGATGAGGAAAGCCCAGTAACACACAATCCGGGAGCTCCAGAAACCTGCCCAAATAGAGGAACAATGTTGTATCCT
This sequence comes from Hypotaenidia okinawae, assembly GCA_027925045.1. NCBI lineage: Eukaryota > Metazoa > Chordata > Aves > Gruiformes > Rallidae > Hypotaenidia > Hypotaenidia okinawae. The sequence goes on from BSDF01000020.1 coordinate 3,865,762, forward strand.
TACAATCCTTAGCAGAATGAGACCTAACAGGTGGAATTTTTTTGTATCTGCACAAGAAGTCACAACATACTTTAAAACAGCCATATATAAACCCAAATAAAGATGATAATTTCAGTGACTACACAGTGGAGTAACTAACAAAACGCTGCTGCTAATTATTTACGTGTGCTTATTTTTTGCTAGCAATGCTGGCAAATACCACTTTAATCCCCACTCCCTTGCTGTGACTACAGTTCTACTTCTAATAAACAATTTTTACTTTTAACAAACAATCAGCATTTCTCCCAAATAAAAAAACAGGAGCACGGAAATCAATCCTTTCACCCAAAAGCACCTCTTGTAAGCAAATACTGATTTCCCATTTATTTTCCCCAACTGAAAGCAGCTTCCCTACACGTAGCTGTGTAGTCATTACAGGTTTATTAACTGCTTATTAAAAGTGTTTCTCCCTCAACCTGTGCGTGTCACGGTGAAGATGGGAGTGTGACAGGGTGAGGCCTGCTGGCAGGACAGCTTAGCATCCGGCCCAACTCTGGAGACAGCGAGAACACGGAAACATTTCCTTCTCCAAACATGGAGACCATCACTTATCTTCCTAAACAAACAGCAGCATGGGTAACTCCTTCTTGCCTCTGGCTGGGTGCTTCCCACTGCTATGGACTAATGAACAGTGTCCTTAAGGCTCAGTGGCGGGGGCTCTGGACACCTGGGCACAGGGCGTGAGCAGAGAAGCCACACACAGACAGCAGGCCAGGTTGGATGGGGCCCTGGGCAACCTTGTGTAGATCCAGGCCTGAGGTTGGTGGCCCTGCCTGTGGCAGGGGGTTGGAGCTCTGTGATCCTTGGGGTCCCTTCCAACCCATGCCATTCTATGATTCTATGACAGCAGAAGCCTTCTGGCCCTTATCTCCTTCGTGCATCATCCGCTGCTGAGCTAAAATGAGCAGCTTGGCTAGCTAAAACTTCCAGCCTATTTTCTGTTATCAAAGTCAGAAATTCTGTGGAGTAATGCTTCACCCAATTTGCTCTTGATGTTCCCTGTTGATGAATGTATCTGATTTCATGTAATTAAATAAATCAGACAATGCTGGGCTCTATCAGTCTCAAGAGGTTCTAGTTCAAGATGTGAAATACTTGCCCCAATAAAGCACAACTTCAACTAAACCTTGTGCATTCTGGATTTTTATTACCTCCTTAACCTCAAAACACCCCTCTGCTCACATCGTCTTTGTTAACATGGGTGTAACACCAGAAGCACAGATTTTGCAGAAACCACCACGCTGATTCAAAGGCCTTCACAGTATCTGAGGACCAAAAAGGAAGGGAAAATTCCTGCAAAGTATTTTGACTTATTTGGAGCTCACAGCTGCTGGCACACAGCAGGATCAGGTAACAGGGGAGTGAGAGCTGCAGCTGACACTTTCAGATAACAGGAATCAAAAGGAACAACGCTGAAATCCAGGCCGTTTATAATCAGTTGTCTACACATGATGTTACAGGTCTAATCTTAAGTAGTCTAAGTGTTAAATCTTCATCTGTTGTGCAGAAGTTCACGTTACACTATTCTCTTTGAGAAGGAAAGGAACATCAGCCAAAGAACACGGCAATCCCACACCACATACTCCTTGTAAAATCATAGTAAGAAAAAAGGGCTTTTAAAAAGATGTCAGGTGAAAAGCAGGATGACTAAGTTCTTTACAGAAAGAGTGGTGAGGGGCTGGAATGGGCTGCCCAGAGAGGGGGTGGATGCCCCATCCCTGGGGGTGTTCAAGGCCAGGTTGGATGGGGCCCTGGGCAACCTTGTGTAGATCCAGGCCTGGAAGTTGGTGGCCCTGCCTGTGGCAGGGGGTTGGAGCTCTGTGATCCTTGGGGTCCCTTCTAACCCAGACCAGTCTATGATTCTATGATTAAGAAAAGGAAGTGTGTCTGGAAGTTGCAATGCCACCTTCCTCTGTCGTTCCCCACCAAACTCTCATCCTGGAACTAGCAAAATGACTCCTGAGGATGACATGGTCATCATCTCCAGCATGACTACCCAACAAAAACTGGATTCTAGCTTCAAGGCACTAGGGCATGATATGCAAAGGATATGACGTGTTTTTCCTGACAGTCACTTCCCTCTCTATGGAATCAATCCCAGACAGACCAACAAAAGGCGCTGTTCCTCCTATGGCATGCTAGCAGTTGCATCATCTTCATGGTAGGTGCACCTTCTGGCAGGAGACAGGACATTCACCCTTCATCAACAACCTCCCAGCCCTCTACTCACAGAGCACTTTGGAATGACATCCCAGCCTACACCTTTCCATGATGAACCACATCTGGAACACAGAGCTCCTCCTGCCCAAGGAACAACCACTGCCACCAAGGAGATGCTGACTTTGCACTTCACTAAATGACACTCATCCAGACCCAGAAAGGAGCTTTTGTCTCAAACAATGAAATGGCAGACAGTGCACCAGCTGACTGCTGAAACAGAGATGCTGTTGGTATCTTCAGCAAATTAGGGACAACTCTAAACTCAGATTCAAGTGGAACATTATTTTCTCTGATATCATACACAGAAGCTGCTACTTAATTAAAACTAAGCTGCTTAAGCCATTAAACTGGCAAATGGCTATACCAAATGACTTGTTTGTTGTTAGCATTCAAATAGCAGGAGTTGTTTGTTGTCACACTCAGAGGGCAAGCTGCAATGCTAATGCATATTTCCCTACTGGCTCCACAAATTTAAACCAAGCCAGGACTGTGAAGTTATTTAAAGCACTCCTCTATGTGACTGAGGAATACTTTCTTACCATGATCTTCTAAGGCATCAGTATCGTGCACACTGCTGCAATTTAATTATTGCAACTTTTGCCCTAAAAATATAAGCCAATACAGTAATTTACTTGCATTTTTAAAAGTAGAACTGATATTAATTCTGACTTTAAGCCCCAGGTTTAAGCAAGTCCAGATAAAACCTCCTGATTTAGATCCTGAATATCTCCACATCAAAATCCTTAACTAAAAAGCACACCCTGCTACAGAAGCTACTGTCCTCTGAGCACAGGCAATGTAAAAAAAAAAACCAACCTCAAAAAAACCCCCATGTTTTATTTTTGGGTCATTAACAGGAAAAGCTCATTTTGGCCACCCAGGTGAACTTCAAAGCTGCAGAAAGTGAGCATCACTGAAAGCACCCAAGTTGAGACACTCTAGAAGAGCCCAAATTTGCTTATCACTAGGATTTGGGTCATGTGAGGGAGCATCAAGCAGAAGCATCTTTGTAATACAGCTTGGGGACTCTGCCTCTTCCTCATCTACAGCCTTCATCCCCTTCTCCCAAGTGGGAAGGACAGTGGTGAGGAGCTTGAAACAGTTAAGTACACTGAATTTGTTGATATTTTACTTCGCATGAGTCATGCTTACCTCCCTCTCTATGCATATAAAAATCTGTTACAACTCACTAAATAACTATTTCCACTTTGACTCAGTAGAAGCAGAAGACCCCCACATTAAAGCCTGGCACGGGCAAAGCAGTGGCAAATGCTATAGGGATTAAAGTTGCCCGTTCCAGTGAGTTATAACGCCTGCACTACGGGGGAGCCAGTGTAACACAGCATTATTATTATGACAGATGCCATGTGCATCTTTTCTCCTTTGGTGTGGTCTCCAGGGAAGAAGAACATTTCCATTCATCACAGAATGACCTAATGGATGGCACTGTTCAAATGAATGGTCAGCAAATGCATTTTATGTGCTTCTATTTACGTACACTTATTTTTACAGGCTACAATGCAAGCATCAGAACAGCACTTCCACTTTTCTATCCAAGGACTGAAAGACTATCCACACTAATAAAGTCTTGCCTTTACCCTGTGTGCCCTTTTTACATATGGCAAAACTGAGTCATCAGCCTTGTTTTAGGTAGCACGCTTGACACAACAAAAATAAGATGTAGAGCTAATTACCAGCACAGGACATGAAAACAGGAGTCTTTTCCATAAGACAAAGTCTAAAGCTAAATTATCTATCAAAATACAGTGCTTTTTTATAGAAGTGAAGTTAATAGGTGCCTAGAACTACTGAATGAAACTCTCTGCATTTCGCAATGAGCCTTGAAAACCTTAATCTCATGAGTCAGTAATAACAGTGGAGGAAGTAAAGACAATCCTGGGTCTATAATCAATAAGACAAGCTGCTTAAAAGACCTCATCTGAAACAAATGTGTAAATGTCCCACCAAAGCAGAGATGCTGATTTATGATTAAAAAGTGTAAATGTACTTTCGTGGTACCGGTTAAGAACAACTTGCCTGTCTCATTCACAAGGGCTTACGGCAAATGCTTTAACATCACCGGAGTACAAACTCCTCGCTAAGTCTTTCTCCTGAATGCCATTAACACCTCTGCATGTTCTCTGTCCTGTCTAATTCTCTCTGGCTTACACCAGTCCTATCACAATTTAAAGACATCAGGCTCTTTCTCCATTATTGAAGTTAAACCAACAAATGCTGCGTTTTTCTCCTGACAAAATCCTGCCAAGATCCCTGACAAGACCAAGACCAGTCCTGGCAGTCACCACTACCAAAGAACCTGCTACAGAAACCCCAAAGGCTACACAGATGCACTGTGAGAGATACCCTGGGACTGGTATTGGTTAATAAATAAAGGGATGATTTAGAAAAGCTGCTGAACGGCACAATGGCCTAACTGCAGTAGAGCAGGGTCAGGATTAGCAAGGCTGCAGGACAGCGAAGAGGCCAGACACTAGAACAACCCAGGTGAACGGGCAGCTTTAGGACAGATGAAATTCAACACTGACAAACATGTGCTAGTGCCCTCAGGAGTAATAATTTAGACTACTTATCTGTACTGCTGGGCCCTATGCTTCTCACTAGGTAAATAAGATGATGGACTAATAAGAATGTCCACACCTAGTTGAGATCATATACCAAACAGAGCAAAATCCCCCCAGATAAACTATCACGATTCGCAGTGTAAACAACTAAATGATACGATCTGGAAGAACATTCTTATGGCAAATTATCTACAATGATGCATTACAGGGATAATTTAATTTTTTCCCCTTTTTGGACATCTAGCATACCAGCATGGGTCGTTATCAGAGCTCAGAGAGTGGACAAGACAGAGTCGTTTCATCCAATACAGAATGACCGCATCATTGTTGAACTGGGAAAAAATAAACAGCCTTAAAAATTCCCATTATTAGCAAAAGAGGGAAAATCTATCACAGATAATTTTGGGAGTCAAATCCCCAGTTATTCTGATACTTTTCCAATGTAGGAATACATGGAATCTTCCCCCTCCCCACCCCGTGTCTGTATTAATCTACAGGGAAATTAACTGCTACACACTCAGTAATGTAGGGGTTAATTCCGACTGCTGTCGAATGCCCCAAGTCTGTGCTCTGTTCATCAGAGCATTAAATCTGAAAGCTCAAGAGAGTAGTGCAGCCGTGCTGCAAGGGCTATGTTATAAAGTTCTGCATTAAAAATTCATATCGTAGGCTTGCCACAGTACTCTGCTCTGGCTGAAAGGAGAGCTGGCGGGGAAATATTAGACACCCCACTGTCTTTCTGGCAATTGGAGACATTCCTCAACAAACAGCACCTCAGGAAGGGAATGAAAGGGCAAACAAACCGTGAAACAAATCAATGAGTTCAATTATCTCTCTCTCTCTCTCTCTCAGAAAGGAAACTTTTCATTTTTAAGGCTGTTTCATGAAATCTTTTAATGACGGCCCTGAACAAGGATGCTGGGCACTCTGGCTGCAAAACAGGCTGCTTGGCAATGCTTTTTATTTGTCTTACACCAGACAGAGATTCCCAAACACCGAGGGTGAAACACAGAGCAGGGTACAGGAATCTCTCCACAGAACAACTCTACTTACCCTTTACATTACCAGGACCACGTGGGATAACAGGCTGTAGAAATTGCTCCCACTTTCCCCAAAGTGTCTCCAGAATTTAGATTTATTAAGAAGTTACTCCATGGTTAAGTTATGAGCTTCTCACTACTGGTTAAGGCTGCGTGCATTTCACTGCAATTTATGGCCACCCAACTGGTAGATGACATGGTTCACAAGGATGGAAATGGGTGTTGTATTTCTAGGAAAGTCATACGTGCTCCTCAGGTTATCTGATGTAACCACCGTATTCTGGCAAGTTAATAACCCATATACCATAAATGGGGAAACACACAGGAAATGAAACATCAGTAAATACAATTTCTTGAGGAAACCATGCAAAGAAAGCTACCTGTTTCACAAGCCTCCCCTGCAACCCTGCCCAGCACCAACTGCAGTAGAAAGAGTCGCTTTTCACAGTGCTGAATTTTTAATCAGAGGAACGAAAAGGAACAAAAATTTAAAAAGCACCAGACATAAGTTGTCCTGGCACTGCCCCTTTATTTTTTTAATATAGACATAGATATGGATATATATGTTTGTTAGTGCATAGCTGGAAACCAGACTGAATTCAACCCAGCATCCCTGGGTGTGAGTGGTTCAAGCCCAGGAGTTCAGATTCTCCAGCCTGGAGCATCTCCCCTATGAGGAAAGGCTGAGGGAGCTGGGGCTGTTCAGTCTTGAGAAGAGAAGACTAAGGGGGGACCTAATTAATGTTTATAATTATCTTAAGCATGGGATGCAGGGGGAATCAGCCAGCCCCTTTTCAGTGTCTGTGGGGACAGGACAAGGGGCAATGGCTGCAAGTTAGAGCAGAGGAAGAACTTTTCCCCAGTGAGGGTGAGGGAGCCCTGGGACAGGCTGCCCAGGGGGGTGTGGAGTCTCCTTCTCTGGAGAGATTCCAGCCCCATCTGGACACCAACCTGTGCAATACGAGCTGGGGAGCTGCTTTGGCAGGGGGTTGGACCTGACGATCTCTCGAGGTCCCTTCCAACCCCTACAATTCTATGATTCTATGATTCATCCAGAAGGAGGTGTAGGAGGGCAGGTTTATCATCTACTAGGTGTGGTCCACAGGGAACAGAAGAGATTTACACCTGGTAGCCAGCACAAAACAAATCAAGCCCAGACTAGCCTAAAACCTCTCACAAAAGAATAAAACACTGTATTGGCATGAGGAAAAAATCCATTGTTCAGTAGGAAGTTTGTTAGTTTGAGGGATGGGATGAAGACAGGTTGTATAGCTGGTGATCACAAGTAACCGAAGATCATTTCTTACAGGAACCATTGCTACAGAAGATTAGTAACTCCAAGGTGATGCTTCAGTCAAATTTACTTTTTGTTCAAAACCTGTTCCTAACAGGCATCTAAAACTTGCAAACAAGTTTGAATCAGCTAGGGGTTATTCTGGGCATCAAGAGGCTGTTACCTAAACAAAGTAAGGGAAGAAGTAGTCTTGTCTCATAGCCAACTACTTGATATCTTAGTTTTGATCCTTGCTCTAATTCTTACTGCTCTCCACATCCCTGGGTGACCTTCCCTGTGACTCAGTTTCTCAACATGTTAAAAAAAAAAACAGGGAGGAAAAGCTGTCACAGCCACAAAATCACAGCCTTGGCTATGATCTGCCCCTGCAGAAACCACTAGATAAATGTTATGGGTTAATAATATCAGGCTTGCAGGACTGTAAGTGCATTTATCGAATGCTTTATGTGACTGGTAATGACATTATTAACAGGCCTGCATGTTGCCTATTGTTTTTCTTGGTTTCAATGTCCACATCATACTGCCTTACCCCTGGTCAACATCCTTCTCTTTCAACCCCCTCAATTAAAGCTCAGTCTTGGCTCTTAGCTCCTTATGTTTGGGATTCTTAGGTTCTTATTCAAAGATATATTATTTTTTTCAAACTTATTCAGAAAAAAGCTTCTTCTCAATAAAGAGATTCAGTTTCATCATACCCAGTATTTCTGTAGCACACAAAACTGCAGTCCCACATGACATTATTGTCTTTTAATTGAGATCAGAGGATATGGAAATGAGACAATATTTCTTAGGTCCCATTAAGCGATGTCTCCAGGATGATTAGAAGGGGCTGACCCAGACAGGACACGCTCCGTGCACAGCACGGCCAGCCTGCACGCTGACCTGCTCCAAACTGCAACCTCTCCTCTTTGATTTACTGGAAATGCTGCCATTTCTGGGCCACTTCATGAAATGGTCCTTATAAGCACCCTGTGCTGTATCGCTGCCCAAACTGCTATTAAGTCTACAGACCAGCATCCCTCCTGTGACCAGGGCATGGCAGATGCAGACGTGAAGGCACAGCTCATGCCGACACAGCCACTTCCCAGCTATGCCTCCACCACAGGCTTTGAGGTTAAGGGCTAAAATGGAAGATTAAGATGGGGAGTGGGGGAGGGGGAGGAGTGGAAGAAATAACTGCCAGAAGTTTTACAGCCCTTGTGAAGGCAGCAGGGATGACTTTATAACGATGTGGCCACAGGATTTCCCTCTGCAGCCTTTTCCTTGAGTAACATGAACACCCCAAAGCTCCCAATGCCAACAGCACCAATATAACACGAAAGAGAAATACTTTTATCTCTGAAGCAACTGTGGAGAGGATAATGTCCCTGTTTCTGTAGTGAGGTGGCTTAGAGCTGTGGCGTCGCAGTAACATTTTAAGACGGGGTGGGATCAGACAGATTTAGGTGTGCGCTCAATGAGACGCTGCCAAACCTGTCTAATGAGGAAGCAGCACAGAGATACTTCCACGAAGGTTGTGCCAGATACAGCCAGAGTCAGTACACACGTTCCTATTCTTGGAAGAGGAAAACAGGAAATTGAATGGAAGCACTGGATGAATGTGGAAGCTGTCTGTATGGAACAGTGAGGTAGATGCCAGTTCTCACGGCAAACGCGTGGCTTTCCAAAGGGAAAGAAGATAAAGGCAGAAGACTGAGACTGTTTTTCAGGATCCAGAGTTTTGGGACTCGGGACTTAACATAAGTTTCCTGAGCTTCCATTCTCATTTGGGACAGCCATCTCTTTCCATTAAACGAGGGAGCACAACACACACTACGTGACTCATTTTTTCGCCTGCGCTGTCATTGTGTGGGAGTGGGAAAAGCAGCTGGAATCCATCTATAGAACACAGGGAGAATTTCAAGTAAATGCCAGTAAAGAAAGCCTACACAGTAAATGCATGGCTGGGTAGAGATGACTCCTGCAGTAACTGCCAGTTTAAGTCAGGGCCTGATGGAGAGCTTGGCTCCGTGACTGGAAATAGGTAACCCCACATACTATGGCATGTCCTGTCTGGAAACACAGGGACTGTTTGTTGCTGATGATTCAAAGACTTATCCTGATTGCCTTCCCCACGATCACAGCCTGGCAGTAGCTGTGCTGAAGGACGCGTGGCAGAACCACATGCCCTCCCTGCTCTCACAGACGAGATCTCACAAGGAAGTGGTACTGTACCAAAATAACTCTGCTGCTTGCTGCTTTGTATTGGGGTAGGGGGGAAGAGAAGAAAAAACAAAGAGAGAGAGACTATTATAATTCATAGACATACATAAAAAGGCTGCATGAAAACCAAGCTCAGCTGACTGGGACACAAGAGGCCCAAGGACCTTGCCTGTGCTCAGGAGCAGTCTTTCGGACAAGGGAGCTCCCTCCCTGTTACTCCTCTTCCTCACAGAGGCCTCCCAGGCCCTGTACAGAGTTCAGCTGCCACAGATAAAATAAGCTACTGTGGCAAGATGGCTTAAAAAATTGGACAACCCTTTTTGTCAGACTCATGGGGAGAACCAGTTCCCGTGGGCAGGCTGGGACTGCAGAACACGCGGGGGCCCCTCTGCTACTCAGCCTGCAACAGCCTGAAGAGGTTTGGCTCTGACAAGAGCAAGCGAGAGCAGAGAGGACAGGGACACTTCTACCCCTTGTGATTTCATTCATTCACCAGGGATGCTGCAGCCTCTTCCACAGGGTTTCATACCCAGGAGGAGCTGCAGCATGACCAGGATGACCAACAGCATGGCTGGCATGGATGCTAAGACCCTTTCATGTAGTACTTTGCATTTATTTAAAGATTTCCACCTAAGGATCTCATGTCAACCCAAGGTTACAGATAACGATGACTAGAATATGCTGGGATACCCTAAGGCTATTTTTTCCTACTTTGGGCTGTTAAATAACACCAGCTTCTAGGCTACACTAGAAAAAAAAGATCGGAACAGTCTCACTGGAGGTTAAAAAACAACAACAAAAAAATCCCTGAAAGGACCTAGGGCACTTCTGTGCTGTCAGGAAGTTACATTAACTAATTGCGAGCATTACAAGTCCAACAAAAGAGACAACATAGCCCAGCTCCAACACTAACTTCTACAAACTCTAAATGCTCCATTTATATGGAGTTCTCAGAAATGTCCCCTTTGAAATAAAAAAAAAAATAAGTAAAATAAACCTCTTACCAGTTTGTTGTTTATGATTCTCATGTCTGCATGTTTCTAGACTCCAGCCAAAACCAGACGTGTCGGCTCTGAGCATTATACTTACTCCCTGTGCCTCAGTTTCCCTTCTCAAAAGGTAATGTTTCAAAGCAAGCACTTAAAATTTCACAAAGGGAAGCATCTTAGGGTAACACTGTAATTCACTCCCCAGAGCAGATACTTACTATCTTTCAACTTTTCTGGTTTGACTGTAGGCTGAACCAGAACTGTGACAAGAAAGGCTGGTTTGCACAAGGGCTTTCAAGCCCTATTTCACACAAGAGCTTCAGAGCAAAATAAGAAGCAGATCTCCAAAGTATTTTCATTCATCTTCTTTTCCAGGTTTTAAAGCAAAGTATTAACATTACATTAACATTACTTTTAGCACAGTCCAAACTTTTAATACAGATCTCAAATTGTAAAATGCAGACAGAGCTTTCTGTGAGATTTAAGACATTCAGTTTTTCTTCCCTTTTTTGTCTTAGTTCTCTTTTTTTCCCTTTAGTTCTCTGCAACATCTTCCCTCATTTCTCATCCCCCTGTTACCACTATTCCTGGGGTTTCATTCCTGGGAAATTTAAGAAAAAAACCTGTAAGGGACATGTCCTACGAAGTTCTCCATCTCCTGTTTTTAGGGAAATCACTTTAAATAGAGCGATAATTCCAGAGACAAGCATTAAAAGTTGATGACTCATCGAAGAACAGGAAATAAGAAACTTTAAGACCTTAAAGGCATAGCAAATAGAAGCTATTTCATGTCATGTGCAACACAACCACCCTAACTATAGTATTTCATGCTCAATGGGGAGAAGCAGCGTTTGAGACCATCTATCACAGTAATTACATGATGCTGGAGGGAGCATGATTTTATTTTTTATTCAGTTTGACCCTGAGCACCGTCAAAATGGAAGACTACAAATATTTGAGAAGTGATGCATTGGTACCAGCCAGCACTTAAACAAGAAAGATTTGTTAAAAAAAATCAAAGTAAATAATTCATAGGCCAAATTCAATTCTCACTATGTATTGGGAATTATTCCCCTGAAGTCCAAGTTAACAGAGATTTGCCCCAATGTAAAAGAAGACTTTGCATGAATACTTGAACTTCAATTCCATCATGTAACTTCAGGCAGGAATAATTCTTCATGAATACTCTAAACCTGTCCTCTAGTCCAATCCCACCCTCCTCCCATGCAGAAAGCCACACTCCCAATTTGATTCTAGACTGGTGCCTGAAGAACAGGTCTGTTTGATAGTAAGGAAGAAGAGCACCCTTCACCCAAACAGCCAGGAAACACAGACATTGCCTTCTGTTACCGGGTTTTTGGTGTATAAGCCATGAAACCCCCTCCCTTCCCCACACTCGGAGCCTCAGGGTCCCTGCACTTGTGGCAGGTAACTCAAGGAGCCGTTTACATCCTGGCTGCCCTCCTGCCTGCTGGCTACCATCGCCTGTCTCTGCCCCAGCATCCCCATCTGTCACCCACCTCTGCCTCTCTGCAGATTACTTCAGGATTTATTTTCAAGCAGGATAGTGGGATGAAAAAAGGCATTACTTTGTCCTCCCATTCACGAGCTTTTACCTATTTGTTTCATTAACTTCTATGTTGTCATGATATCATGCTGTAAGCTCTTTAGGGCAGAGAGGGCCCTGTGCACAGTGTCCCCCCCAGGTATCTCCAGCCTTGCTGACTGAAGTCTATGACCACTCCAAGAAAAGCAACTTTAAATACTGACACTGAAATACCAGTTTAGAGATTCAGGCCCAAAAACAATGACAAAGTCTCTGTTATGGCAAAGCAGGGACTGCCAGCTTGCAGATCGCACTTCCATCAGGCACTCTCTGTTCATTTCCAGATTTAGTTTTCATTAAAATGCAGCCCAGGATTAAAATAAGTCAGCTGCCTCTACACGGTGGGGTAATTTGCAATATTGCACCAGTGTACGGTCTTAATGACGCTACACCAATATGCCCTCCTGTGTCATCCTCAGCCACGCTGCCAGAAAAGATCATAATCAGTCTAATCTATAAAAGGGCAACAATCCTCTGCTTCATCTACTGGAAAGCTAAATATTTTTCTACGTGTTATAGAAAGTCGTTGTTTTAGGATGACTCGTTTAAGTAAACATGCAATCCTCCTCCTCCCCTGTTTGTATGCATACGGTACTTCTAGAAGAACAAAAAGTGCATCTGTCAGAAAGCCACATAGGTGGGGGAACTGGTAGCAGAGCTGCTCTGACTGACAACCTTACCCTAAACATCTTCTGCTTTGTGTTGTTTATGAAGGCTTTTTATTGCAGAAGGGGCTGGGGGGGAGGGGGGGCAGTACCTAAAATGCTCACAAGACTGCTTAACGTTTACCAGGGAAAATGCAGCATTTCAGTGAAATTCGATCTTTTCTTTCATCAAAGGCAGGGAGTCTCGACCCACATGTTAACAGTAATGTAACAAGCCTACTGTATGTACTAGGACCAAAGATCCTTTTCCAATTAGAATTCATTTAGGTTGGGGAAGAGGAGGGGTGGGAGCAAAGAGGTGGCTCTGGAATTGATCTAAAACTGGAACTCGACCATTCTGGCTGGGAGTGTTAACAGCTCAGCTGGGAATCCCAAACACTTGCTGGGACTCTGCACTGAACCAGAAGCAAATGAGCAAGGTTAGGAAGGAGAACAGCTTGTCCCCAGAAAATGAAGGAAACGCATACAAGAAATGTTTCTTTTGCTACAGAAGAGGGGGAGGAGAGGAAAAAAAAGAGCCTGTTGCACTAGGACAAAACCGAACCTCCAAACCCCAACATTCTTCAATGTTCCTGAAACTCAAGTCTGGGTTTGCTTTTCAGTTCCAGCTCTGATAGAATCTCCAGATCAAGCTCATTAGTGCTGGTTGAATCCAGGTTTGCTGATAGAAACGTGTGGGACAGCAAACAAAATCAGTATCAGGCCTCAAGAGAGGATGTGCCTCTTTAATTGAAAAAGGCAGAGTAATCATTCATTTATTTAACCCAGAGATGATTATAATCTGAAAACCTTGAAATCCTCTTACACAACAACTGTTTTGGCAAGCCCCTCTGTGTTCCAACAAATATTAAACTGTGCTTGCCATTTGTCTAAGGAATCTTGTATTAATAAACATGAAGAAGAACACTTTTACCTCCCACACTCAATGACAGAAGAAAACAAAGACCAGCTGTATTCATCAATGGATCCTTGTTCTGCACATAAAGGCTAATTACATTTTACTTCAAGCCTACACATGGAAAACTTTGCTGCTGCCATCTTGTCAAATTCAGCTTCTGATATTCCAGCTGACAGACTGCAATGAGTGCACATAATGAACTTCTTTTTGTCATTAACATCTTCCGTGCCCTGTGTGCGGGGTATCCATGGGATGCAGGGGTGGGGAAGGGGCACAGGGAGCACCCACTGAGCACCCCTTACCTGCTCGTCGGGGAGTTTTACAGTCTGGGATGACAGAGGCAAATTTGACTGAAGATTTTAATTTCAGCAACTGATTGCAGTTGAAGATGACTCCCTAGCACTGAGTCTGAACAGTACAGAGGTACTGTTCAGACTCAGTGCTAGGGAGGCATCTTCACCCCGCACATAGTACTTGGAGCGGGGACATTTTGGAAAGATAAACAAACAACTTGACATAATGATTTCCAACCTGAAGATCCCAACAACCGGTCACCAGGACAAAACCCAGACTCCTTAATGCTGATAACTGAAGGCTTCTTACTGTGTATTTCTTGTGCTGCTTTTTTTTTGTTGTTTGGTTTTTTGTTTGTTTGAAAGATTTTCAAAATTGCAAACAGTTGAAAGACAGCTTTATTCCAAAACTGAAAATCTTAAAAGCACTGTTAGCTTTAATAAATCGACAATTATCTTTTTTTAAAAATTTTTTTCCTGAAGGCACTCCAATTCATCTGCATCAAATAAGCGTCTGTAAAACTTAACAATTCTGGCCTAAGATAAAAATCACATGTTTTTAAAACATAAAATTAAAATTGGCAATACAAGTAGCTTTTCAGACTTAGATCAAAAGAGGGTTTCTTTTTAAAGAAGAATCAAACTGTCTTTCACCGTTTTTATTGGTGTTTTTTCAACATTTCTCCCAGCCTTTACAACTAAAATAGATGACTCAATTTCGCTGTCTACATTCAGTTCCCTTTTCATGTTTTTCTACATTTCCATATTGCAAAATTCGGGCTACAAACCCCGCAGATGACTGTTGTTATGCAAGAACTATCCCTGCCATAAATATCCAAAACAATGATAACATATTTCTGCTGTTATTAGGTCCTACAAGTTTGTTTTCACAGTACATTAGTTTGGGAGATAAAGTACACGCTTAATGTCTGCTTCAGGATTCAGCTCCATGAGCACTGTATTCGAGACCCAGCCTCCGTAATCATTCTGCCTCAGAACACAATAAACTTCTTGTTACTGCAGATGCTACTAATTTTATGTAATTCTCTATGTATTAGGTAAGAATCATATTCAAGATCATATGAAAATATTTCCAAGTGAATCTCTCTGCGAGAATGAAACGCTTCAGGATCGCAAGCAAACGTTTTACCAGTGCATCTTTTGCTCAGCAGAAGATAAATTACAGTACTTAGGGAAATAGTATTTTAAAAATGCAACAAACACTGCAAATAAAAACATTAAAAAGAGTAAGGGGTTATTTGGTTCAGTGCCTACAACCACCAAGCCCTGATCTCAGGTCCTGCAGAAGTGAGCACAAGCCAAAATAACAGCAACGGAGCTGCCAGCATCGGTTACGTGCAGAAGCAAATATAAAGGCAATGCACAGTAATTGAAAGCTCCATCAGAAACATCATTAGTGTGCGTCTCTTAGAGATGGATAAAATCAACGAGGGAACAAAAATCCTTTTTCATCACCTTATATGGAACTCAAAGGGAACTGGACTTACAGAGCAAACCCAAAATTTACCTAAAAGATTATCTGGAATGATGGCAAGGGCGTTTCAAGTCTAAGCACCGATTCTTAGCTACTATGGACTGCATTTTTGTAAGCTCCAAGTTGGACTGGATCCTCCATGCTCACAGAACCACATGCTAAGAAATGAAAACTTGTTTGCCAGTCTGACTGGTTTTGAAAAGCCTGTAGTATCTAAACTGCCATGAGCCAGGGAGCACTTACCTACAGACAAAACCAACCCCACGTCATTCTTCCCATTGAGCCTAGACTATGGTTTCTCTTGCCCCAACATGGAGACTGCTGACAGCCGTCCCTTACCATTTTCCTGTACCAGAATGGGCGGTAAGGACCAGAGCAGGGATTTTCCTCTCTGTTCACCTGATCACCTACAGACTTGGAAGCAGCAGTGCAGCTGGGGGTCTGTGGGACGTGGGCAATGGGCACTGGGATGTGACGTGCCTCTTCCAACCCTTGCCTGTCCAGCAGGCCAGGGACACTCATCTGAAACAGCAGCTTCTTTCCCACCCCATTGCCAGACACAGAAATGACTCTCTGGGCTTAATACTGCTGATGGTAAGAATTCCTTCTCATTACTAACTTTCCTTAAATACACAGGGTTCAAAGAAAACCAGCAGAAGTCTGTCTCTCTTTTGTCATTTCCTGCACGGATTGTTAATAAAACCAGGGGATAATTGGAAACAGTAGCCATTAAGAAGACGAGGATATATATTTATTTTTGTGGCTACCTTCATGTTCTGCTTGAAAACAAGAAAAATCCACCAAAAACACTACTCCATAATTCGAGGAGAATTTGACAGTGGTGACTGCTACCCCAAAAGCAGAAGGGACCAGGGTGCCTAATGGTGGAATAGAAATCCTTCACTAAAGTTTGTTTTCACTGAGATTGAATGATCACAGTAAACATCTTATTTCTGAAATTGCCCTATTTCTAAATAAAATATAAGGGATATATAGTAGAAGAGAAGCCTAGTAGATGAAACACCTGAGAATGAAACCAGGAATGCAGCAGCATGTGTGCCAGGAAAAATGTCATTGTTGGGTGGAAGAAAATATGAAAACTAATAATCTCTCTATAGGAGGCCAAATTACGAGCATGTTTTCCAACAAATTTGGACGTCTGAACTTCTTCCATCTTGGCTGTGTCCAACAGACAGATGCAAAACAAAAAAGCAGTGATACCCTGAAGGAAGACATAGAAAGAAAACAGCGAAATCTTACTTTGCAGTAGTTTCTTCATCATATTTTGTTTTCAGATCAAATAGTTCTGTTCTGGTTTTTTCCAAGGCTGAAAGGCATAAACATGAAGCATTACAACCCTGTAACAACAGTGAAAAGCAAAGAGACTGCCTTCTTTTTCTATTATACAGCCACAAATAAAACTGTACACCTCCTAATGAAAAATTCTTTGGTGTATCTTACTACCTAGGCAAACCACTATGATTTAGCAAAAACATGGCTTTTCATTTTTCACAATTTCTTGTAGCATTTCTTTTACACTGCAAAAACTCCCACTTTCTGTTTAACAAAGGTAGACATTTTAAAGTTTTTAAGCTGGGTAAACTCTTTATTCATTTGATATTTATTGCAGTAATTCAGGGAAAAAGATTTCTTGTGTTCTCATAGTGAACAAACCTAAATGTGTCCAGACCTGGGACCTCTCAATATGCAGAGATGAAAATTAATGGCAAGGCCAGTTACGACAACAGGCAAGACAAACTGGTAGAAACTGGGCTCATACTGAACCCAGATCACGACATGTGTTTATCACAGTTCAGAAAGGTGTGAAACCAGAGCAAGGTACACCATGGATGAGAAGTTCCACGCTCTGCTTTAATCGCAGCGATGCTCTGAAGGCGAGTGCTTCACGCTTGGCCTCGTCCACTGTATCTACCCATAGAATGGCTGCAACAGGAGCGTTTGCTTAAGGTGTGAAGCCCCAAAGAGCATGTTCCAGCTCGGCTGGGTCTCTCCGTGCTTGCAAGAGCTGGTTCACACAGAGTCCTGACACATTCAGTAATCTCTATCCTCTCACCCCCAGCCCCGTCACTGATACAGGTCAGAGCAGCGATGCCAAACCTGTTTGCAAAGCTTGAACTTTGTGTTCCGCTTCTTCCAGCTTTGAGGCTGTTGACATCTGTGTCTCCTGCAATTTTCTATAGAGGGAAGAGGTGAGAACAAAGCTCGTAATCATGTTCAACAACTTCCTTGTATTTTGCAAATTTAGACGATAGAGTGACTAAACGTCTCAACTGTAATCAGACAACTGACAACACCACACAGACTACAAGGTGCTTCGGTGGGACCCATAAATCATGTCACATCACAATACTGTTCATACTTTGCAGTCCCACTTATTAAAATTTTAACAGTGTAGCCACCTCTTAACATAAGCTGTGAACATTATACAAGAGTTGACTGGTATATAAATGACAACTTTAGGGGAAGGTTTTCTTGAGCATAATTTGTTTTGGAAATGTCACACACATTAAGAAAATTGTCACCAAGCACCCTCTGTTGTACAAAGTTAGTACAAGAAGAATGATACATTTCCATTTTACTGTCATAATGAAGAAATTTGTTGCCATAACTGATATAGTGAGTAGATGTGGCAGCTGTTTCATCATAGCTGCAATGGATGCCAAATGCAGCAATATTATTAGCCATTCTTTAAAAAAACATGCACATTTCAAAACAAATCTCACACTAGTATTTTCTATATAACGTAAGAAAACCTTCAATATGCTCACATTTGTTATGTCCACAGGCAGTATTTTCTTGCTTGTGTCAGTTATACACGTTTTAACATCATCTGGCCATGCAGGCACCACACTCTTTGCTAAAGGCTACGGGAGTTATAAAACTCATCTTTGAAAGGAAGTTGCTCCAACATCTCCCAGGAGTCTCTGCTTTTTACGACATTGCTTTTAAGATATTCTGCAGATTTCAGAATTGTGAAATGGCTTATGAAACTGCCAGCGCCTTACTTGCACTCCATAGGGTGCATAAATTTATTCACCAACACTGCTGACCAGGTTAATAGCTATTTATAGCCAGAAACGTGCGTCAGTTCCCTTCAAACCAAATTATGCACTTTGAGAAATCAAAACCTCTCTTACATACACTTTTCTGCTATTTGCATTCGTGACTTGCCATTTTATTTTATTTTTAAGCCTATCTAAATTACATTTATTAAAGCCACTGCTTACATGCTGCTTATCAAAAAGTAACCACAGATATTGATGAATAAAACCCCCCTTTGCTTTCACTGGTAGATTCTTCCCACTCAGACCTGAATTCAAACAGCCAACCCACCAACTGAAAAGCTGATGTAAACTGAGGGGCTTCCAGGCTAAGTTGGCCATAACACAGCTTCAGTGTTACTGCTCCACAGGAGAAAGAAATTCTCAAGCAGAGAACGCACCCTGGAAGAACTCTCCCCTAAGAGCCTGAGCCTTGTCCTCCACTAACCTAACAAGGTTCAAACATTCCCTGCTCATTTGCAACAGATTAGCAATGCACCCAAGTTGCTTCCAATATTTAATAATAATTAAATAAAATACTTTTTCATTTTGACATGTAGGTATATGCAAACCTCTTCCGGGTAATTCAGGAATAACACCCCTCCCTCCTTACACATTCCAGAGGGACAGGGGGGATGCACCTTTCCCCCCAAGCTCTTGGGTGCAGCGTTTTAAACAGCTCAGGGCTGTGCGGGCTGTACAACGGGACTGTGACACACAACGTGGACACAGCAGACTGAATGACACCACCATTGGCTAATGGAGAAAGATTAGTGTCACGAAGGACAATACAGCCAGTGAAGAGTAAAAGCAGGTTTGCACCCTCCTGAACATGACATCCCCCCCACAACACCGTCGCGAAGAAACAATCTGTCCTTGTTTTACTTCCACACTGTCACGATTATTTTTCTGTGCAAAGTTTGAGTATCAAATGATTCCTTGTCAAACACATAAATCACCAGAATCGCTCAATATATGAACTGTCTCAGTGCACTGAAGAGTCCTGGCTGGAAAGATTAAACAGAAAAATACATCTCTCCTCCGCTACAATACGCACACACACACACACACACACACACCTCTCCTTCTCTGCGAAATCATTTTGTAACTTTTGTTCTTTTTCAAGGGCTATATTCTCTGCTTGGTTCTTCAGGGTCTGTTCATATTCTCGGATTTTCTCTTTAAGTGCTTTTATTGTAACCTCTACAGAAAAACAACAGGGGAAGAAAGAGTTTACACAGCTCCACGTGGTTCCACAACACAAGGCTTTCTTTACCCTGTAGGCTCAGTGTGTTTTAAACTTTAGCTCTTCAACTCTGACACAAAATCAATGGATATGAGTCCCTTTGGAGACCTTTTACTCCCTAAATGTTAAATTGAACTTTAAGTGTTTAGGTTGAGAAGGATCAATGGAGTTTGCTGGAAAGTAGAGGGAAGACGGTTCCTCCAACACGACTTTAAAAAAAAAAAAAAAAATCAATTGGAAAATATAATATCACCTTATTGACTAGTCTCAAATTAGCTCTCTCCTGAGTAGAGATTAATAAAGTCCCAGTGTAGGCTTAGGCGTGCATTTACACATAGGACAGTTAATTCCCCTAACTGTGCTCATGTAAAAAGAGGCAGTTTTACTATGGTTCATGCACAGATGCAATCTAACACTAACTGAAGACATATCTGGGATACAGCTACGTTCTGCTTCACAACTGATGAAAAATATGGCAGCTAAGGTTTAACTGCTGTATTAACAGCAGATCAGATTCAATAGACACTCTGGAGCCCTTCATATTCCAGTGGCTCTAACTGCCTTGTCATCGACACTGGGTTTTACGCGCCCGCATTAACTATTAGAACTTTCTGAGTGTGCTCGTAGCCTTCCAGGGAATTTGCAGAAAAGCTTCCTTCAGATGAAGAAGCTATCTTGCTTGAGAGAAGGTGCAGGAACCCGTAGCGTTACGGCGCAGCCTCTGACAGACAGCATCTCCTTTAGGCGCCCCGAGCCGTTCTGTGTGACAGCCCTGTGATCCCACCCACGGGAAAGGACGGAATCCTTATAGGGCTCCCAGGAGGAAAAGCAGGACATTCACCAGAGTATGCTTTGTAACAATAATGGAATTTGGAAAAAGCTTTAGACTGCCAGAAGACTCGCAGCTAGCGATACATTTCAGCGTCCTCACCCAGAGATGTGGTGCTCTAAAGACAACAGATGCCATTAACTTCGCTTTAGGAAAAAATACCTTTGGATGTAAAAAGCCTCTCATTCTGCAGAGATGAACGTAGGAAGACAAATTCTACTCAGAAAAGTAAAGCTACGGACTTGGGGTAAACAAATATCTCAGTATCATCACACAAGACTACTCCTAATCCTTGCACAGTGTAGACTCTTGGACTTGAACAGAGAACTGCAAAGCCAGACAGCAGATAGCTGGTGACAAGGTCCACTGCCTGGGAATTGCACCAAAGGCAGCTTGGGCCACTGTGACCACAAAATAAAACAGAGGGGAAGACTGCTAAAAATGATTGCCAGCAATCCAGCTACTTCTGAATAACTGAGCAGGATTTTGCTAGCCCTGCAGAAATCAGATGAGGCTCATTACTGAGCAAAAAGGACATGTCACTTTTTTTTGTTTAATAAGCAAAGGGTAATTCTTCTCAGAGATCCAGAAAGTAATACAAAGCTTTTCCTGAATAAGCAAAGGATGCTCCTTCACAAAGACAAGAGGATGCTCATTCACACCTACAAAGAACCTACACTCTTTGCACTGGAGACACCTTTGCTCCAGGTATTTTCAGACATAAATCTGCAGAAGGATTCAGGGATACGGAGAAACAGAGTTAAACAGTCTCATGGAAACGCACATAGCTATTAGAATGGGGGTGGTTAGGAGGTCAAGAGAGGTCCTTCTCCCCCTCTACTCTGCCCTAGTGAGACCACACCTGGAATATTGTGTCCAGTTGTGGGCCCCTCAGCTCAAGATCATAGAACTCCTTGTAAGAGCCCAGTGCAGGGCCAGTGAGATGATGGAGTGGAACCCCTTCCTTATGAGGAGAGGCTGAGGGAGCTGGGCCTCTTTAGCTTGGAGGAGACTGAGGGGTGACCCTATTAATGTTTATAAATATGTAAAGGGCCAGAGTCAGGACAGAGCCAGGCTCTGCTCAGGGATGGCAGTGACAGGACAAGGGGCAGTGGGTGCAAGCTGGAGCAGAGGAAGTTCCATGGGAATGTCAGGAGGAACTTTGTCACTGTGAGGGTGATGGAGCACTGGGACAGGCTGCCCAGAGAGGTTGGGGAGTCTCCTTCTCTGGAGACATTCAAACCTGCCTGGATGTGTTCCTGTGGGGTTTAGTCTGGGTGATCCTGCTCTGGCAGGGGGTTGGACTAGATGATCTTTTGAGGCGCCTTTCAACCCCTAACGCTGTGTGATTATTGCATCTTGACAAGGCTTCAATGTTTCATTTTAAAAGGAAATCAAACTACAACACCAAGACAACAAGGGCACAAATATGGGGAAAAAATTACAACTTGTGACAAATTCTGTTGTTACCTAGGGCACCCAACAACAGATGTGTTGGAGGAGCACAGTTTAATCCTTTACATTGCTTGAAGAACTAAGTGCTTTCTTTACTGTCTGGGTCAGCTAAAGCTTGTTAGCCACTGCCATTTATACCAGTTTTGGAAGAAGTTCTTACAAGAACTACACAGCTCTTATGCAGCCCTCCAAACAAAGAGATTAACTGATCAAAGCACTCCTAGCTAACAACAGGCTTTTCCCTGGATATCTTATTAATCTCTGTTTGAAACTGAATGTACAACTGTTGCACTGGAGTGAAAAACAATGCAAAGACCACAGTGAAAAGCCAGAAAGGACATTAGGACACAGCAGGTAAAATAAAAAAATTGCCAGCTTCTGAGTGATTGCAGCATAGAGCTCTGGAAGTTGAGGTGTTTCCCACTTTCTGGGATGAAGCCCTGTGTTGCACTGGATGTACAGGGCACACAGCCTCAGGAAAGCTCTGAACAGTGCACTCCAACAATTCTATGTTTCCAGCAAAAATACTGACAGGCTTTGAGCACTGCAGCTCCCATGTGGCATCTTTCACAGTCCAGCGTGAATCCCTGCATGCTGATACCTGTCCTCCCCAGAGGTCACACCTTCTAGGTTAGAACAACATACCTAACTGCAAACACCTAACTCCTGCTGCTGAAAATGAGATGGAACTGAACCAACTTAGCTGCTAAAGTAGCTTTCAAATGTTACCTGCTCGGGTGAAACAGTTCCACAATATTTTAAAAAATTAATTCCTGAATGCCTAGAAAATTTACCTGTCTGCCACACAGAACTGAGTGTTAAACATGGGGATGAAAAGCCCCATGTACAGGCAAGCAGGTGGACAAGGGAGAAGATTGTGTTTCCTGGTGCAAGAAACTTTCTTCTGAATGACAAGAAAGCTTCAGCTGTCTTAAACACAACAGGTTTAACATCTCACCAAGATTTTCAAGTATTTTAATGTACTCTGGTCTCATTAAAAGGTATTTAAATAATTAAACAGCATTAGCTTGTATTTACATTGCTCTATGGATGGTCTCTAGAGTAAATGTAAAGTCTCTATGCTAAATGTACTGCAGTAACACATTTCAGATTTCAGGAAACACTGAGTAGAGAAAAGGTTCCATTGTGTACAGATGTGTAACTGTGTATAAAACACTGGATTTTCATGTGTGTCTGAGCAAAGGCAATGTGCTACATGCACCCACACAGACATTCAGCAGTAGCACCATCTAAAACTGCATTTAATCCTAGTCTCCAATTCCAGTGTGCATTAAAAGCTGACAAACAAATACATTTGCAACCTACCCTGATTTTTCACCTCGGCGAATTCTTTATTGTATTCCTCTAGAGTTTCCCTAAGTTTCTGGTTCTCTGTTTCAATATCGTGCATACGTTGAACCTTCAGCTGAAGCTGCTGCCCTAAATCCAAGGCTGGAACCGGATCTGAAAAAGAAACAGTATAACAGAATGTAAGGTAGCAGGAACACTTCTGTGATTTGATTCACACAGTTCAGAGCACAAGTGTCCTTTTTTTCTCCAGTAACATCCATTCTGAGAGCCAGTAAAGATGTATGTTCCTCACCTTGTACCCTTCAAACTTCCAAAAATGAGATAGGTGCCTGTATCTACACTGCCCTTTAGAGTGAGGTGTGCCCTCTTCATCCTGGCATTAACCCACAGGGCAGTGTCCCTGGGTGCAGACAGTCATGATACAAAGGCTTGTGAGCGACTGAAGTTTCAGGGTTTTGTCTGAGAAAATGAGAATTTTGGGGTAAAAAGCAATCAAACTGCATGGCTTACTGACAGCTGGTGTCCCTCATGTACCTCTGCTGCTGTGGGAGGGCATTTCTGAAGCAAATGGTGCCCTGAGCTCAAAAAGGTTGCTGGATCACGGAGATCCCAGCCATACTTTCTAATTGACAGGTCAATAATAACCAGAATTATTATGCAGATGTAATTAATTCCATGAACCTTGGGTTTTGCGGCTCTTGTTCCCTCTTCTTCTTACGCTACTAATTGAATAGAAATTAGGAATTATTTTGAAGATCCTCTTGGTATTAATTCTCTGGTGTTTGTGCCTCTGCTACAGCCAGTCCTGAGCACCCACCTGACGTGTGCATGCCTGAGTTATGCTGGGACTCCTTCCCAGTCAGCATAGGAAAACGTTAGAGTCCGATGGACTTATAAAAGATTATTGAATACATTTCTGTTATGGGCGCCAGCATCTCTTGTGAAATGGCTGCAAAGATTTAGTCTCCTGTTGAGGAATGCTAAACACCAAACTCAGTGGATCAACAACAGTATATATTAGGGAGTTCACTTAATTTTCAACCACCACAGTCATTAATTTTTCAGACCACCCTCAGTCTCTGGAAACACATAATAAGTCTATTGTACCTCTGTTAACACATTAAGCATGAGCCTGTGTGTTTTTTCAATATGCCAGCGTTGTTTCATAGTTTATAAAAGAATAGTACTGGGTTATGTTGAGCTCAGAGACATTATAAGTAGCAGCCTGCTGCATTTTGTTACTTGGGTTCTTCAACAGCTTATGGCATTACCCTGTTCATAATACAAAATCTAGGTTGCTTGTCATCTGTTCTCTGTGCATACATAGTTTATGACTACATAGCTTTTTCATTTATGCTTTTTAGGCCAAATACTTTTCGTTATTATTATCTGTATTAAAATATTTATAATAAATCAAACTTAAAATGTTATTGTGGCAGAGACAGGGGGGTACAGGTAAGGAATTAAATATAAAGTTTAAGTCACAGCAGTAGCACGAGTTAAAGGCCCTGCAAGATTTATGTACGGTCCAATTAAGGTACAGGCTGTCACAACATCCCCCTTCTCCCATGTAGGTCTGCCGACCTTTATCAGGAATGACCATTTTGTCACACTTGTGCAGCTCAGCATTTCTCCAAAGGAGCTAGCCCAGGACATTCATCTGCTGAACATAAAGAAAGGCTGGGTTGTCTCCTGCATCTATCTGCCTCTGAAATAGTCCCAGGCACCGCAGAAGGTACCAGACAGAGGGATCTTAAGCTTCAGCTATGATATTTCTATGGAATAGGGTTAAAATGCCACAATGAAAGAAACTGAACTTTATGAAATCGTGGGGGCACACCCCCTCCTCTCCATTGTAAACAGCCAGGACACCCACAAGAGGTATTTTGCTGCAAATACACTGTGCTTTTTATATTTAAATCAGTAAAGAATTAAAAGACAAAAGTGACGCGGGCATTATAAAGTGCATAATGACCAAACCTTTAGTGAAATTTGCGATCCCCGAGAAGCTTTATGTACAAAATGAAAATGCTTGCAACCTCATAATTATTCATCAGGACATGTATATTTAATTTAGCTCTATTAAAGGTTAATGTTCAAGAAGCAAAACAGTGACAGAACAAACAAAATGTAAAAACAGTCTCTGTGCATTAAGCCTCAAACTTTACTAGAGCCTATTTGAAGGACTAATGGCCTGCAGCCACTAAATACTGCTTAAGGACATGTAAAAAAAACCCATGGCTGAAGCACCTCTTAGAGTTAATTTTTATAAACTGCATTAAAGAAAACTAATAATTGCACGACAATAAAATGACCGAGACATTTTGGGCAGAGAGACAAACACTTCAGTTCTCACAGCATGCCCAAACATGCTCTTTAACCTCAAAAAACCTAAAACCTTGTGATTTCTGTAGTATTTATAAACACAAATTAATCTGAAGCAAGTACAAACCTTGCAACCAGAACGACTTTCTTCTTACCTGAGTGTATTTTAAAAATAAATACTCTTCTTTTCCCCAACACATGCATGCATGAAAAAGCCTACCTTTTTATATTAACCAGGCTTACAAAGTATGTTTCATGTCATTTAACAGGAGGTCACTGAATTTTTAAACAAGCAATGGACCAAAACTTTCGATTCATTACACAAACAACAGGCACACACATTTCAAAAAAATCACGTGGCACTAGCTTATGAAGAGAGGCAAAAAGGAAATGCCTTCTCTCTGATCTGAGAGAGAAAAGTCATCCCGCTTAACACTTCAACGTGGAAAACTCATCACAAATGATTCTCTCCGTTTGAATCTTCTCTAGCTTGCAAAAGTTCAGAACCCCTGCCAGGCACAAGGTAAATAAGAATTGAGAAAATTGGTAAAAGGAAGCTGCCCATCCAGAACTTCAGAAAGTGTTTAGCAAGATCATTATTGCCCAAGAGTAAACTGAAATGTCTATTTTTAGAGTAAATTTAGTGTATTTTTTCTCCCCCTATCACTTACAATTCTCCTCTTCTTTCCTAATCCACTTGTTGCTTACTACACCCACAAAGAAACCCTTTGCATCACGTGTTGGTGCACAGCCCAGCACATCTGGACCGAATCCCCGGTGAGGCTTCCTCCACGCTTCCAGATGAGAAACGTTAACTGCCATGTTTTAGAACCAGGATCTGTAAAGCCTGTGCCTTCCCAACGCACTGCCCTTCCGGCACCGTTCCACCAGCAGCTCCCCACGCATGTCCCTGCGCTCACCGCCCTGACACCACACCGGTCCCCTTGCGAACCAGCCTCCACCCTCATCACGGGTGGATGGATGGATGTGTCTCAATGAACACAGATGGGAGAAAACCCCATGTTATTAATGTAACATTATTTTTGTTTTCACATCAAACACAGCACACCTCTCAGACTCTTCTCACTGCATCCTGCCCCCATGATAAATCTTTTTGGAACAGCAAGGCAAGAGAAGTGATATTTAAATTTTGTCACTGTGTACACATGTAAACTATATGTTTTACTAACAATTTTAACAGGACAGCGAAGACAGATCTTGTCAAAACAGTGCCTTATCTGAGGAGCTGGGAGCAAGCACCTCACCACCTGCAGCCCTACGCTGCTCAGACCAAACCCAACCTCAACCCCGGAGATAAACCAGGACTATCGATGACCAGCTGTATTTCCAAAATGAGTTTAATTTAACAGCCCCCTGCCCCCCACCCACCCCCCCCCTCCCCCAAACCATTCCTCCCTCGTTCTGCAAGCTGGAAAAAGCCACAGATCTTAATAATTCAATCTAAGTGTTTACACAAAGAGCACTGTGGGTACCGTTGCCCTCCCCTGTCATTAGGCAGAAATGAATGCACCCCCTTGTGAGCGCTGCTCGTGCAATGACATCACGCTCCTGCCTGCGTTACTTTTCGCCAGGGCACTCTAGGCTAATGTAATCATACGATTACATAATTAACCCAGCTGTCTCATTAAGAAAATCAACTGGAATTCAGGGCATAATTAGTCATACAGCAATTAGCATGCTGATGAGCAACTGATGAAAAGCTGTCTCGATATAGAGTATGCTGGGACCACCCTCGTTATTTAAGAAGAGGGGGGAAAAAGCCCACCTCGGCTGGAGGAAAACCAGCTCGGGCTGGAAAGTTCACGTTTAAAAGCCCTTCGGCCGCAGCGGGTTTTGCCGCGAGAGGCGAGGAGCTCCCTTCACCTCGCCGAGGAACGTGGTGGTGGCACAGGGACAGCGGCGGAGGGACGGGCTGCGGGAGGAGAAGTTGCCAAGCGAAGTGGAAAAACTCTGTCATTGTTTAACGTGCGACCCGCGGAGCGCTGCGGCCGCCCCCCCCCCCAACCCCAGCCCCGCATACACACACACACACACACACACACACATCGGGCTGGGAGGGACGCGGCAGCGCACGCTGCTCGACGGGAAGTTTCTCCGAGGACCGCGCTCCGTTGCCCCCCCGGGAGGTGCTGCTGAGGCGGGTCGGCCGGGCCGTGGCCAGACAGGAGCAGCCCGCCCCGGTACCGGCTGCCCGGCGCGGAGCTGGGGGAGGAGGCGGCGGCGGCCGCGGGGCTGCCCGGACCCGCCGGCGGCGGTGGCGGCGGGGGAGAGCGGCAATGCGCGGCCTGGATCGCGCCGGGCGGATCGGGAGGCAGCCCCAGCCCCGCGGCGGCGGAGCGGGGATGGATGGACAGACAGACAGCAGTGCTACGCCGGGGGAGGGCGGATGCTCTCCCGGCTCAAAGCCATCCCAGCCGCGGCGTCTCCAGGCGCGCCGCGGCGCTCCGAGATGTGACAGGTGCCGCGAAGGCCGACGGGCGCCCGGGTCTGCCTCGGCCGGGGCCGGCGGGGCTGGCTCTTGTGGCGAGCTGCGAAGTGTTTTATCTGGTACCTTAAAATGGAGCTGCGGGAGAGACTTTTCCAAAACAAAGGCCTTCTCTTAAATCCCCTCCCTCCCTCTTCGTTGCAGGTCTGTAACACTAGAAACGCTCAGAAAGCAAGTTACGAAACAGTGCCAGAACTACAGGGGCAATTAATATTTTATCACTGGAAATGTGTTTCCTAAGGTTTGAATCTAAAAATAATTCGTCGAAGGCAATGCGTTTCTCTCAGCAAGGCTGGATCGCTCTTGCCTAACCCAGGCTTGTAAGCAAAGCTTTCTCGGCGGCCGCTCGCGAGAAACACCCCCACAAAATGATTTGGGAGGGTGAAAAAAACCCACAAACCCCACTCCATCACCCTCAGCACAACTCTATTAACATAATTTAACTTTTTAAAAAGAGCCTGAAGTTCAGCTCTGCTGTGTGGCGGGTCTCTCATCGCGAAGGAAAAGGAGGAAAAGAAGTGTTTGACTTTCTAAACGCATTGCTGCTCTTCATAGCGAGCATTTCGCTCCCAGAACCGGCTCTGGTTTCCAGGCAGGAAGAGCAGGAAGAAGCTCTATTAGCTTTTGATGCAGTAAGTGCTTTCTTGGGAGGCTGGGTATCTGAAAATAACCTGAAAATGTGTTTTAGAAAAAATAATAATTACATTGTAGCTTTTGAATATTCAAACACCTCGCAGCGTACTTAATTAATTCATTAATTATTCCCCAGAAATTTCAGGGGTAAATTGAAATAGCCTAGAGAGACTGAGACAAAGATTTCATGGAATAAATCATAGCTTTCCTCCTTTTCCCCCATGACTCTGGTAGCCCAGGGACAGAAGAGTTATAGCCGTAATTCCGTTTGAAACAAAGCTCATCATCTCTCCAACTCCTCACTTCATAAAAAACATGAAAAGGTCCTTCCTTCAATCCAGAAATATACATATTTTCTTAATCCCCCATCCCACAGGACCGGGATTCTCTCACTTCCTTTTATTTTTTCCTTTTTTTTTTTTTTTTACAGTGTCCTCACCCTCCTGCTGTCAGAGCATTTTTTAAGGGCTGTACCAGGGAATCCGAAGTGCCTACAACAGGGTGAAGGCTTCTCATTTTCCTTACCAGCACAAAAGCAGACCTCAAAATTCTCTTGACCTCCAAAAGCAGCAAAGCAATCCCGATGTGACCCCTCTGCGTGGCGATGGGGGGGAAATCTCCCTTCCCCATTAATCACCACCACAGTTCCCCGTGGCAGCGCCCTCCAACACTTGTGGGTTAAGCAAAAGGATGGGAGATGGTGTATAGCCAATTTGACCATAGTCATATAGATCCCTTTGCCAGAATGTGGTTCTTAGAGCTTGGGGGCTATTATTCTAAACCATCCTGTAGTTATCTACCAATTCTAGTATGGCTGCTGCTGGAAAGATGCACCAGCCCTGCCCCACATTATGAGATGCATCTCTACCCTAGTAGCCAAAAGTCACGTGAGGCAGGGTAAATGATTGACTGTTTAATGAATTGCACTGCAGTTCCCTGTATTTTCAAAGGAGTTACCAAAATAAATCTTCAGGAAAGCTTTTAATATTAGAAGTGGGGTGTGCATAATAGGTGATATGGTATTTTATAGCACTATAATATGCTGGCTGAGAAAGGACCTAATGAGTTACAAGAAAAGCCACTATAAGTGAAAATGTTCCAGTTTGATCGTTAATATTCTAGTAATGGCTGAAGACATTGGAATTTACTGCTTGTACACTGAGCTCCGTGCAAAGCAAAGGACAGTTACAGAAAATCACTTGTACTCCAAGTTTCATTTCTCCTACTTTGAGATTATAAAAAGATATATAAAAAAAAAACCCTTCCATTACGTTTGAAAGCATTTCTGCCATAATCATTCCTTCTTCCTCCTAAAAGCTTCTGAACAGACTTAGCACTAAACCCTCCAAAAGCTGGGGTTTACTCTAAATCCAGTTTACATTCCTACAACCCAGAGAGGGAAAGTCCAATATTCCCCATAGCAGCCACAATCTCCTGCTTTTGCTCCAGTTATCAGGGTTACGGCTGCTCTAACTCCTCTCCCTGAAGCAACAGGTTCCAAAGGGTGCTGCAGTTCCCACCTCCAGGTGAACACAACCGGTGCCCTCAGGGATATATATCTTCTGTCTAAACCACACATTCTTCCTGCTTCTATTCATTGCATCCTTCCCCTTATCTGCACCTCCCTTCTTCCTTCCGTGCCTCCAGCCTACCAAGTAAAATAGGGCTTGACAACCACACAATAAATTTTTTAAAGTGTATGCTTTAGGGATAGTTCTTCATTCGAATATTTATCCCAGCTTTTACAAAGGAATTTATCCAATTATTAATTCAACGAGAAAAACGGAAGAAAAAGTATGTGATCAGACAAGCCCGATTTCAAGCCAGATATTCAGGTAACAGAGCTATTTTTAGTTATTTTGACATCAGTTGCAGAACATAAGGAGAAAGTGAATGAATACTAAAGATGAGAATTGGCCAGGACTTTGTGCTTCATCTGAAAATCACTATGCAATGCTAATAGCCTGCCCTACCAGCGTGCGTTCATCCAGCACAGATCCAAAAGTGTATTGTATGCTGTGTCTCTGAATCCCAACCCCAGAGGGATGGAGGCTGAACTGATTATGAGCTACTTCTACACCCCGCAGCACTGGACTGCCCAAAGGTTGGAGCATCCCAGGTGATTTGGACCATTCTGACCCCATCAAAACGCTGCTCCAAATCTCCCATCTGCAGCCTGGACTTTAAACTGGCCCTGTCACCCACCCCACCACGGGTGTTTCTTTGCACAGAGGTTTGTGGAATGGTCTGAAGAAAATCACCCATGCCTACAGGCCCTAATTTTTTACCATGCAGTCCCAGCTCCCAGAGTTAGGGCATTTTTCCTATGTTTCTGCCATTCCAGTTTTTCAGCTGGTGTAAATGTGCTGGTGAAGCCCCCAGGGTTTTGCCTTCAGATGGGATACAGGCACAAGCTAAATCCACTACCTGCAGCCACAGCTTTTCACTCTTCCAAGTATTAGCTATGCTTCATTTTATCAGACTTTCAAGTCTGCTTAGAAAGAAACTCTCCTGCTCTCTTTGAGGGGGACTTCTGTTGTCCATGAGCAAGTTCATTTTGCTTCCTCTCCTCCTGAGGCTGCTCACTGTAACACCGTTTTCATTTCCCTCTAAGGCTGAGACAAGGTGCATCATGAACATTCATTTCCCTTGTCAAGTTAGGGGCAGCAAAAATACAAGCCTTTTCATTTTATGCATCAACCTTCTGTTATATTCAAATATATTTTATATGGAAAGGACCGATGGTTTTGACACGTGTTATTAACAAAGAAGTAACCCCTTAAGGTTCTTCATCCTCCCTGTGACAATACCAAACGTTTCTCTGTGCTGATCAGGCTCAACACAGCCCAAACTCAGGTATGCTCTAATATATCGTGCTCTAATTAACAGTTAGCCCAATGCTGAGTGCTCTAGTAACTTCTTCACACTATGGTTTTAGTATTGCTGTTGGGGCTGTGCTGAACACGGTCGCTCAGAGCAAACCACTTTCCTGTCTCCTCTAAATTTACATTCAACCAGCTCTTCTCCAGAGGCACAACAGGCAGGGTGTGCTTGTGCTGCGATTGCATCATGGAACTTCTGGGTCATCGGGGTATGGAACAGTCTATACAGACTTTCTGCTATCGGGGCTGGCATTAACCTTTGTGCCTTCTGCTTAACATTAGGCTTTGCTAAAGAATCTAAACACGTCGCATTACGTATATAAACACAACAACTCCATCCACATTTATCACCCCCAACGTAAGCAGCAGATAATTTTTCTAGGGGGAAAAAAAAACCCACCATCAAACCCGTTTTTCTCTTCTATCACCTTTCACCTCAGAACATTGATCAAATCCACTTTAAATGGAAGCCTCTGCCCAAACAGCAATACAAGCCCACAGAGCCTTGCCAAATTGTAAATAATCACAAGCAATCGGAGCAACAGCAGCAAGGATTTCATCTCACACTGCTGTCAGCGCAGGCTCCGTGGTGAAAGAGTGAAGCTCTCTTTGTGGGCAAGGGACAAATTCTCATTTCTGCCTTTAGAAGTAATTCCTTAACACTTACTTTGTTTCTTACTGATTACTTCTTTGAAAGTAAGTTTGTGTTTCCTTGGCTAAACCACCCCTTGGGAAAAGAAAGCCCCACGCAGGGCAGATTGAATTTGCAAGGCTGAGCTGTAAACCAAAACACGGCATGTAGTGATGGGTGTGTGGAAAACTCCCTTGAAACCAGCCCGCTCCTCCTTCAGAGCCCTCAGGAAGATACAGCCCCCATGGCAGCAGGGGAGATTTATGATGGAAAGGAGTAAGGGAAAGATAAAATTTCCACCTCAGCTGCCTTTCACTGTTATTGCTTTTAATTGTTTTGACAGGGCACATTAAAAAGTTGTTTTTTCTTTTTACCCTCTGTGTTACTTTATACCTTCCTCAGCCAGTGGGTCCTCCAAGTTAAAAGCCACATCATACACGTTATATAGCACCAAACTTTGGGCGATCACAACAGAGGCTGGTTTAGTCTCCAGTAAAAGCATACGCACCCCCTTTTACACTCTAGAAGTCATTTAGTTTCTTGGTGAGAAAACTTTTAAGCAGAACTGGATGCCACTTATGGGGTAACCCTGGAAAGCTGCACAGTCCCCACCAAACTGCAAGCTAATATTTGGTGTTAACCTACCCCAATTCTCAACTGTGTGCGCGCTGAAAAAGCACCCCCTTCTTCCTGGACAGGTCTCACCGAGATGCAACGCCGTGCCTCAAGCGAAAGGCAGCTCAGCAGAGCGAGAGAGGGCCAGGACTGCGCCTGAGCGATGTGCAGCATGGGAGGGGAGGCAGCGGTGCCTGCGGAGGAGCTGCGGTGAACGCGGGGTGTGCTGGATGCCCGAGCACGGCTGAGGCTGGCACTGCTGCACGCACAGCCCAGGCACCCAAATTTTCCCCTGGAGTAAAGGGAGCAGCGGGAAGGGGATGAGCTTTCAGGTACATCCCCTGTAGCGGCAAACTCTGAACGACGGCAAAAGACACTGCCAGCTTCGGTAGGAAAAGAGACGCTGGGTTTAATTGTTGCCACATCAAGATAGCAGATTTTCTGTTCAAAGGCAGAATTATTTCTTCTGTGCCTACACAGGAGCAACGCTGACAATTGTGCAAACCCAGCTGTGGCATCGTGCAGTCACTGCACAGAAATAAGGGCACCGCGTAAAGCGAAACTCTCTTTAACCAGTTTATCCAGACGCTGCCATGGGGCATTCACACTACGTCTCCACATTTTAACTTTTACTTGAAAATCACAGTCAAGTTCTGTTTAAATGAAAACTAGGTAGTGAACGCTGTTCCTTTTTAAAAGAAAAATATTTAATTGTTACTATTTTTAATGCTTAATATTTTCTCTTTTGAAACTTTGGAAAAAACAGTATTATGAATACCCTGTTTCTGCAAGGCATCCCTGCGCCTCCAAGCGCTTCCACAACCGGGCTCCGATTTCACTTGAAGTGTCTGCAAGATTAAGACCCTAAAAGCCACGGCTGCTAACCCAGTACACTCATTTTACAAAACTAGAGGGAAAGAAATCTTGTACAGATGGAAGAAAGCTTCCTCAAAACACAGACACAACCTCCCTTTACTTCAAAATAAATATATTCACATTATTTTTAAAGGTAAGTTGTGACAACCTTGTTGATTAGTGCCATTCATGTGGCAGCGTTCACTTTTCTCTTGCTCTCTACTGCATACTGAAAATAAGGCAATTAAAGGAGAAAATTAATTCCATTAATTAAAAATGTTCAGTCTCAAGCAAGACAGAATGATCTGAGTGAGAATTACAGCTGTGTAAATGTACATAAACCACAATGTTTTCACTGACATGTACTTTCCTTTAGGAAGGATAAATTTTGCAGCATAAACCAATAATGCCGTTTGAACGCTATCCTAAAATTGGAGAGAGATATGAAAAGGTCTGGTTTGTCTTTTAGAAAGAAAACCCCTGATGTACGTAGGAAAATTTGCAAGTAAAATACCACCCTTCCCACAAATTCCTTACTGGTGAGCCAGAGTGAAAACTCTGGTCAAGCCAGGAGAGAAAATTGTTAAACTTTGCTGAATCCATAAAGCACCGTAGCTGGAGTTTCAATACAGATCATTTTATAGTAAAATTAAAATAGAAGCCCTTTTTAATTATATAAAGTGTGCACATTATTACTGAGGAGAGGAATACATGCTTTCCTCGAGAACTATAAAACCGGCTGCTGGGAATTAGACTTCAGCTGCAATTATTATATGGTCCTATAAAGGATATTGAAAGTCTGATAAAATTGCACCCTTGTCATGTAACAGTGATGCTTAATGCTAAATAACCACTCTGCAGCATTCCAGCCATAGCTTTCTCCAAACATCATAGCTCCCTTCTTGCACCGAAAAGAAAACACAGCAGGATTTTGGAGCTAAAAGTATACCTAAATATTTGAAATACCAAGTGGACAGGTCAAAAGATATGTAAAGCCAAGTAAGAGGCAAAACCACCCATGATGAATGAATACTGACGGTCTTTTAGAGAAGAACACCCTCTGCGGACACATACCCAGTGTAAAAGATGACAAACGACGAGAAGGAAATAAAAATAACCCCAATACAATGAAGCAAGCCCCTCACTGCACTGAGCTCAGCTGATGGGTACCAGCTCCATACATGCCTAATTTCTGTTCTCCTTTCTTTGCAGCATGTGTTACAAAGAGCGAGTACTTGTTACCCCTGCACACAGCTCCAGGAGACTGGCCGGGCTTCTCGAGAACCTGGAATTTGCTCTGAGCCACATCAGGACACTCCTTGTGTGCCTCTCAGATAGGGCACAAGGCTCAGACTGTTAGATGTCCCTAATCCCACAGACTCTATATCGCACTCACAGCTCAGCCAGGCTGAAATCTGCACATGTAGTAGGAATATCAAAGAAATATTTCTCTGACACATAACATAAGGCATGCGCAGGGGAAGGCAGGGCAGGAGAGAGATTGTGGCGTGTGGAAGAAGGGGTGTACATTTTTCTCTCATCAATGAAGGAAAGGAGAAAACTCTTTCTCCAACAAATTACTGACAAAGGTTCTCACCATTCAGATCCTACAGCACGGGTGGGATACATGTCCTACCTTCTCCATACGGCTTCAGTGTGACTCTGCCGTTCGAATCCCAGCATCTGCGAGGATGCCAGGCTTCAGAGAAAAGAGCTTCTGCGCCAGAGCATGAAAAAGATCCCACACAGCTCTTGTTTGACACAACCACTCAGTCATGAAAAAAACCAGACTGTTAAAAATCAAACCTACTCGCCTCCCAAATAATGGCAGGAAACAAGGGTTTACACACCCTGGGCTGTGCTAGGATGGAGATGGAGGGGCCATGGCTTCTCTCCGGAGCACCGAGTACTGACTTGCAGGCTGCAGCTATGCTGGGTACATTTTCACAGGGGGATTTCCTTTACAAACCAGAGCTGTGAGCACCCGTCCCATGCCCACACTGCTCCTGCCTGTGCCCTGTGAGCCACGGTCCAGAGCCTCTCCTGAGTTATCCACCTCCTCCCGCAGCACGGGCAGACACGCAAAGGAAGCTGTTCACCCAAGGAAGGTTAGTAAGGCTGTGAGCAGGAAACAAGTAAATGGAAACTCACAGACCGTGGCTGATTAACCTAAAACCCAACATTTCTTGGACAACTGTGGTCTGGGGTGAGCACGGTGAGACCCTGTATCCCACTACACATGCTGCACTTAACACAGCAGGAACTGGCCACTGGGCCCTACTCAACTATAAATGTGAAAGCATTAAAAACCCAAACAAATAACTAAATAAATACACGTTAGCTCTGCGTGAGCGTCTGGAAAAGACTTTTAACCAGTTAAGCTATAAACAAAACATTAACAAATTAATTTTTATTTGAAGCATGCATGAAATGTGCTCCTTAAAAGCTGAAGCAAGTAAAGACTAGGGTGCACTCTGCAACGAGGCCTTAAAAGCCCTCAGAAGTATTAATTATACTTCAGAAGCTTTCTTGAGGTAAGTATTTTGAATATTATATAAACATGTCAACATTTTATACAAGTACATAATCCTACACACACACACTGTCACATGCCAACAGCTCAGTGAGGCCAAGATTTGGAAGTGCAGACTGGGACTCCCCAAACTGCTCCTCACCTTTGGGTACAGTTGCAAAAAAGAAACATCTGTTCAGACAATATTGATCTACCACTGGGGAAAACAAAAAACTCAACTCCCAAAATGTAAAAAGAAATGAACTGGAAACTTGTGATGCCAGACATACGGGAAAGTAGAAAACACATACATTAAAAGTCCTTTGAATAAAATTTATGAGCAAACTTACACTGAACAGAATTGAAATTTGCTGGTGATTTACTTTTCAGTGAGGCTCTTTTCTTTCCTAAAGGTATGAAAAATTTTCTCTGTCCTTCAAAAGTACAAATATTGCAGCTTCCTGACGAAGGCTTGTGATGTATCTTCTCCCCACCCAATGTCTGAACTCTCCAATAAATTACTGAGATCATGCAATATTGTAATAGTACAAAATGATTCATACAAATGTTCAAACATAAACACAGTGAACAGTCTTAAGAGAAGTCATGAAATGTGCCTTAGTTATCCTTCTTTCCATTAGAAACAATAGTGCAGCATACCACTTTCAGAATCAAAACCACTGCTTGTATTTAGCTTATCAGAAGTAGAAAAATGCCTGGTAGCACTCCAATGAAGATAAACCATCAGCTTTTCAGAGGAAGGAAATAATTTGCTTACCTGGAACATCAATTAATCTCTTATAAACATTCAAGAAGGCTGCCTCTGCTTCTTTGCTTCTTTTACCCAATGCATCAATCTAAAAGGGGTGAGGAGAAAAGGCGGCTTTTAGACATTTTCCAATACAACTCTTACACTTAGAGCTACTACAATAAATGAATATATTTCATAGAAAACTCATTGATACATA
The DNA here is from genome assembly GCA_027925045.1 of Hypotaenidia okinawae. Taxonomy (NCBI): domain Eukaryota; kingdom Metazoa; phylum Chordata; class Aves; order Gruiformes; family Rallidae; genus Hypotaenidia; species Hypotaenidia okinawae. The sequence goes on from BSDF01000020.1 coordinate 3,902,915, forward strand.
AAACTGGAACCCAAGTTTCCTGTGTGCAGCTATCCAGATGCAGCCCCTTAAGGGTATTTCTGGTAGGTGTGCACTGTGTATAATTTAATGGGCCTGTTCCAGAACCATAGGAGCATCAATGTTTTTATGAATGCTACTGTCTATTGCAATTCTTTACCTTAAACCTTTATGAAATGCACAGTATTTGCCAGACAGGTTCTCTCCTCAACAAGTGTTTTCCTTTACCACTTGTTAAGCTCTAACACAACAAATGGGCACTGTGCTCACTTCTGATGTCATGCTCTGCCTTTATCATAGCAAAATACATTTTTCTATTCTTTCCACTAAGCCTCTAAGAGGATGAAAAGATGTACTTGTCAGGTACCCCCACGATGCTTTACACAACTGTGAATCTTCTACATGCAAGTCAGGTTTCTACCAAGGCTCTGGCACAGACCTATGGAATCTATACTGCACCTTGCGCTCAGGAGCTCAGGCCAGGCTCCTCTGACTAAGCTTCACTTTGTGTTCTGCCATACACATAATACTGATCTAAGAAGCTGTCTGCCCAGGTGAGGGAAAATACTGCCTCACACAATCTGTTCTTTTCCTCTAAATCTGTACTTTCATCTAAAACTTCATTTTACAAGGAAAGGTGGCTTCATGCCTCTGAGAATAAACCACTTATTCCCCAGCAACCTTTACTGGTAAACATGTTTTTTTTTCTTCCTAATGCATTTGAAAGCAGAAGATTTGTAATAGCAACAAAACCCAATCCAACCCAACCGACCAGGTCCCACTGATTTAATGCTCCACAGCAGAAAGAGACAGAAAGGGAAACAGGAAAGCCTGAATCAGTTCTGCAGCAGCTTTCCAAAATCCGGGAGCTAAAAGTATGGAGATTATCGTTCCCGTATTTTAATAAAAAGTGAGGAAGGATCTGAAGAACTACGGATACAGAGGCCTGATATCAATTCTTCTGTGTGTCTGAAAAGCAGTTAATATTATGAACCCGTTTAAAGGTGCGTACGTCAACACGTACTAAAAAAGGAAGGTCCTGTCTGAAAAACGTCCTTGAATTCTTTCACTACATTATTGATTTGGCAGATAAGGCAGAAACAATAGAGAGAGAGTTTACTGTATCTGTATTTCAGGAAAGTATCTGATATTTTCTTACACGGGAGGGAGGTTTGCAGAAGTGGAAAGCTGTGGGGCTACAGCTCTGCAGAGCGCTCTGGCACGGGAAGCGGAGGGTGCCAGGGAAAGGAAGCGGCGCGGGGAGGAGGAGAGATAAGCAGGAGGGTGCTGCGGGGTCAGATTCGGTGCCACTTCTGTTTGCTTTGTACAAAAACGACTTCACAAAAGGAAGGATTTTTTTTTTTTTTTTTTTTTGGAGTGGAGGAGTAAAAATAAGAAAGAAAAAAGAAAAACCTCCAATGTAGATGATTAAAGTGATGGAGTCGGATGTAAAGCGCCCAGGAGCTGGGTGCGGGAACACCACATGACGTGTATAGATTAGTCTTATGGCTGATAAGTGACTTGTAGAGATCATTAGGGAGAGGATTAAGGCCAGAAAACCAAAGGACAAGGACAATCGTAGAAATGACACAGAAGCACAATGCAGAATGTAGAAACCAAGGAAAGACTCAAGGGGAAGGGTCAAGGAGGGAAATAAGGACACCAAAAGCGTCTGCACAGCGTTTGGCAGCAGCAATGACATCTTGAGATGTGGTGAGAGGATGTCAAGAGACAAGTTACTCTGACACAAAGCTGTATTTAGAGAAACAAACCAAATTCCTAATTTGCTTACATCCCCCCAAAACCTGGATTGGTTTATGCAGCCTGGTGGCCATGTAGCAGAACCGAAGCCTGACCTATTTGCATCTTGTTATCAATTAAAAAAAAAAAACAAAAAAAGTAGGTATTGGAAAGATGAAAACCAAGCAGCAGAGGCCAAAATGATGAAGGCTGCAGAAAGGAGATGTACATTCTCCAGAAACGCCGTGCATACTTGTCCTTTAGAGTTCACTAAGAAAGGCTACGGAAAGGCGCTGGAATCCCACAGGGCACGTGACGTGCGGAAGAGCGAGGGATTGATGGTTGTGAATAACCCATTTATTAATTTGAATTCAAGCAATCACAGATGGACCGATGCTCATTAGGGAATGAGAACATAAGTAATTTGGTTAGAACATTTTCACACAAAGAGTATTTGAAATTAGAATATGGAACAAACTGCCAAAGGCAGAGAGGCACCGGGTAGTGTAAATCAATGCTCGGGAGCATCAGACAGCGCTTGAGAAGGGGCGAGAAAGGAGGGGGCAGCCATCAGAAAGACTTTTGCAGTCGAGATATTTCATGGGTACATAAAGACAGACTTTGAAGGCCAAAGAATACCATATGTTAGACTTCTGGACTTTAACGTTCCCACATACAATTTTCTCTCGCTGATCCTCAGCACAGTACAGCCAAATTTAAATTACTATTATTAAATACAATTAGCATTACAGAAATTATTCTGTACTGTATTTTGAAAAATTCATTTGCCCCTTTTATGAAAACCAAAGCATTTTTAAATGCTCACAGTTCTGTGAAATAACAGGATGAATTTGTTTTCCTATTACAGTTTGGGCTTTTTTTTTCACATTTTAATAAAGCACATTTGTACTTATATTCTCCCTAAGCATTACAGAAAGTATGGTTTCTTCACTCCTCACCAGTTATATAGCGATTGAAATACAAAACATAATTGAAGTGACGTCTTCCAAGGAGGTAAGAGACTTTCTGATGGAAGCAGGTTGTAAATCACAGTTTCACATATACACCACCACCCATCCCCACCCCAATTCAGACCCAGAATTTCAAACAATCCCACCAGGCAGAAAGGGGTGTGTTTTTTTAAAGTTTTAGGGGTTTTTTTAAACACAATAATCAATCTGTCCAGTTTAAAGTTCTATTAATACGAGCCCTGCAACTATTTTTATATCTTAAAATAAAATGACAACTTTAACTGGAATGAAAAAATAATGAAGTATGGCAGCTTCCAGCTGTGTAAGGAAATATGGGATGAAAAAGACATCAAAAATAGCAAGATGTAAATGAAGTCCAGAAACAGAGGAAACAGCCCTGAAAAGACATGGAAGTAAGTATTTGGAAGTTCCCTGCAAAATTTTCAAATCAAAGATTGATTTGGGAGCCAAGGAGGCTGAGCTGCAATCAGCCTGCATTAGAGCAGTTGAACTACATTATAAAACTCTTGCTGAACATTTTTATTTGACTCTAAAAACTTCAGGGACCCTGAAAGTAGTCAACTTATAATTACACTAGCGTAGTCTTGACATGAGCCTAGCTCCAAATCTTAATTTATCTAAACCAGGCCCCATTATGTCTTCTCTTGACTAGAAAGAAACAACAGTGACCTCTGTACTCCCCACCACCCCCATAAACATATGTTCACTTTTAAGTTCTGGCATACTATTTGTCTTGATAATACCACTGGCGCTATAGTGAGATAACAGAAGAGAGACACTGGGAATCCTCCCTCTTCATCTTTATCACCAAGCTCTATGGAGGGAGCTGCAGTGAGACACCAGTGAGAGAACAGTCCTCCCTTAATCCACCTTCTTTTTCCAGGTCAAGTGTTTTCAGGGTACCAAGTCCATCCTGGAGCCTGCACGACACCCCCTCCATAATAACCTCTCTCCAACTCACTTGTGAAGACCTCCTTGGTCTGCTCTCGTTCTCCACTGCCAGAATGACAGCTAGTTGCCCAACACTGCTGGCACGCTGCTCCAGTAGCATGAACAGCCCACTTCACAAATGCTTGGTCACAGTCTAGTATCTACTACACGTGGTGGCTAAAGTCAAAACACTGTCAAGAAAATCAGTGATTTTTCCTCCATATTTAGGTAAGCACCATAAATCTATGTCAAGGAAGATGCAGAGTGTAGCTTTCCCTGAACACTGACTTTTTCCTTTTCAGCTATGTCCAGTCAAGTTCAAAAACATAAAAGCCAAGTCTGTGGCCTTGTTTTGGAATCTTTCAGTCTCTATACACTATGAAATTTCAACATCAGTTGAAGTCTGATGTCTGCTGCCCCACAAATCACCCAGATTCTGCATTTGGGTTTGCAGAAGTGGGATGCTCCTCTGTGCTGTACTGTATGTGGTACTGTCTCATCCACTGCAGCCAGACACAAGACTGCACAGCTGTAGTTCTGAATTTAAAGATGAAACAGGAAGACAAAGCTCCTTGTGAAGAAGCTGGGATTGCCAGATGCCAGTGCATTCTCCATCATCACTCAAATTCTCTGGACTTACAGATATCAGCACATTAACACATTTGCAGACTGTGAGACCGGCACACGGCCACGATGTGCTGTTGTTCCTGACGGGTCGACTTGGATCATTCAGCACTGGGGGGTTTTTCTTCTGGTTTTAGACAACTCAGCATCCCAAAGACAACTCCTCAGTGAAGGGCTCACGGTGGTTTTGTGTCTGTATGGTGCTACCCAAGTATTGGGGATTAACTGGCAGTACAATTAACTGCATATCAAGTGTCACGAACACAACTATACTGAGTGTGGGGTTTGTAGTCCTAACTCCTCCACTTACCCTTGTTGTTCTTCAGTCACAATCCTCACTCTCCTTAAACACCTTAACATGAAACATACATCCTTCACTGTCACGCACCCAATCTGGAACTAACTTATCATGTAATAATAAATTACTTAAACCAGAAGTTCTTTTTCTGTTCTGATTTTTAACAAATAGAAGCCTTACTGAGACACCCACCCCCTTCATCCCTCACCTATCTTTTGCCACATTGGTGTGCACCAAAAAGTTCTTCCATTTGTCTTCAATTACTTCAAGCTCCCGAAACACCATTGAGAATTGTAAGAAACATATTAAAGGGAAAAAGCATGATAACAACTCATTACCACGCCATTATTTTAAGCTGTGCTATATTCCTGAATAGCTGTCTTGGAATCACAGGTTCTAGCAAGCATGATTAATGCTGTGCCACAGCATTGGTCTCTCTTTGATGCCACCACTAATAAAGTTTCACTGCTCTTTCCTATTAAACAGTCCATCAGTTGCTGAGGTGCTGCAGCGCACTCAGAAGCACACAGGGTATGTGCACTTCCCTTTCTTTATACCAACAGGTATCTATAGTAATAAACTAATCAATAAAACATACCTTTATAATTTTACAAATGAATAAAAATATAGAGTTTGCCAGCCCAGTTAAATTTTTTGCAGCTGACAGAAGAAAAAGTAAAAATGCTGGGGTTTTTTTTTTGTTTTGTTTCCTGCAATTAAAAGATTTTGGAAGCAAAATTAAGAAGAAATTATTCCTGTGCAGCTGCTTAAAGCATATGGTGCATATTTTAGCTGTGCTATAAATTCTGTAACAAAAATAAGGGCTTCACAGAGTGGATACAATAGCAATCTGCTTAACGAGGCTGCCTGGGAGCTGTGCATAGGTGTGCTACAGGAAGGAGCCTGGGAAGAGCTTGCCTGCTTCCCCATCTTGTTGGTTTAACCTCAAGTTAAGCAGAGAGCTTTAAGAAGGACTCACATGTTTCAGCTTCTCCATTCTCCTTCCCTCCACTGTGAAACAGCTGCAACCTTGAACCCTTGAAACCTTCTTTCCCTTTTATGCCCAGATAAATCCCGATTTTCCCAGACAAACAACGCCGCCATCCCCTGAGGAAAGCTCAGCTCCCCCGTTCTCACAGGACAGCTTCTCGCTGCTTTTCCAATCTTTGATCTTCCTTCCCAGTCAAACAGCCCATCCCAACATGTGCCTCAAGATATTGACAGCACAACGACAGCTCTGTTTGAACAGCTTTTGCCGTTTGCCACCCTGCCTTCAGATCACCGCGACAGCGGGGCTGCTATCACTGCCAAACCTCTCCTGGATCCTCTGATAACCCGTGTGCCTCTCTCTTCACACCCTGCATTTCTGAGCGGCCTCTCAGCCCCTGCTCTCACTCTACTCCTAATCCTCCAGTCGGGCAGGCACCAAATGGAGCAGCCCTGCTCTCTCTTCCTGCCTCAGGCCACAGCTCCTGCTCCTCTTGCATCACATCCAGCCATTGCACTGCTGTAGCATGATTCAGCTCACTGACTTGAAAAGATAAGCGTGGAAGGAGAGGAAGAACCTCTCCACCATGCCAGCAAACCAAACTGACTCATCTCATTTGCTAGAGTCAGCAGGAGGGAGGAGGTAGAGGTGGGCACCCAGGGCTGGGGCAGGGGCAGTTCCCAGAGTCGGTCCTGCGCTGGCACGGATGGGTATGGCATGAAACCAGAGCAACAAAATACGGATGGCCAAAGGAGGGTCAAAGTGCCAAACATTGTGAGAATTCCCTTCTGTAACTATTCAATCAGTCATTAGAGGAAGTGCAATACCTTTGTTGATACATGCATTAGTTCACATTATACACTCTAATGTAATGAGGTAGAACTACTTCACTGGAGACTCTGGTATTGTTCATGCTTAAGTAGAACAAACTAAAGGCCAGCCTGGCCCTGGAAAGGAGGATTTTGCTTCTTGAAAGCTTAGAGCTGTCCCTGGACAACCAAGATAATTGTAGCATGCCAGTCCCTTTAGCACTTTCTTTAACCCTCCAGGTGTTTGCTGGTGCCACGGAGATGTAACTCAACAGGACTGAGTCCTGGGACATCCCGATCAGTCGACAAGCAGCAAGAATGCTGCAGGAATATAGTGGATTTGCAAGGTTTTGCTCTGACAAGTAATCAGTAATGTGGATGCTAGGTATCAGTCAAACAGTGTTGTATCTGAACGTTTGAAGGGTCTAAGAGCTCTGTGTGAAACTACACTGGCGTGCCCCAATTTGGCTGGGACATCTCATGCAGATGGATGATTATTCACCCATGTAAGTCTGTACTTTGCATCCTTGCATCTCTCCTCTGTCGGCATGGGTCAGTCATGTATTTTTGCAACACAAGAAAGATAAAACACATGGCAGGAGGTAAAAGACAGATGATCCCCCAAATGGGGAATGTGTACCTCCCAAAAAAAGTGAAAGAACATCTTTTTATCGGAAAATTATTCACTATGTCACTAACCTGGGAGATGTCAGAGCTCACCACTTTTGACCTTCAGGCTTCTGCAAGAGCACAAGGTGGGATGGAGAACATCTAATGCTCAGCAAAGTGTGGCAGGGGAGGAATGAGAGAAAGTGATCCTCCTGCCAGGGCAGAGCAGCCTGTGACATCCGACATCACCTCCAGCTTCCCAGCAGGAGAAGGAGCTACGCGGCACCGTGAGTGGGTGCTTTCACCTGCCCATCAGCCTTCTGCCTCTGTGAACAGTGACCTAGAACCTGCCATTGCTTTTCTCCTGCATGGATGATGCAAACTTTTGTTTATGTGTTTTAAAAAATTAGGGCAGAGGAATTTTTGCAAGAATGAGCTCATTAACTATCTGCCTTTGTGCAAAATCCACCTGCATGTAAATACCACAATGTAACCTTTCACTAACATTTCACACCAAGCTTATCCTCCCACTTCTCTATTAATAACAAAGCAAAACCAGACACTGACTTTTACAGAGCCTCATAGCAATTTTGTCAAAAATACAGAAAGAGTCCTGTATTTGGAGAAACAGGGACTGGATTATAATGACACTCGGCAGAATATTGTGCCCGGCACAGCCCTCCCATCCCCATTCCTTCCAGCATACTTCAAGCTCTCTTTTTTTTTTTTTTTTTTAAAGGATGAGAAGCTACTCCTGACCCTGCGAACTGAAACAGTGCTGCCTGTCTGAATTTTGCATAAATAGTTTCCCACCACTGTTAGCATTTCACCCAAACGCGTGGCAGCGGCATAGCGAGCCTTAATATAGACAGCCCACCAGCTGCCAACAGAAATTTCAGCACTTTGTCAATTATATAAAAATAAGAGGATTTGGGCTGATCCTCCCCAAAGTTACCCCAGCAGTAAGTGCTGTCTCAGTACAGCTTGCCTGCATGCCACACAGGACGGAGATGACCCTGCAGGAGGTTCAGAAAGGTGCTCGGTGCCTACTGCTTGCCGCTGGTGATGTATGTTAGGTTTGGGACCTTGCCCAGTAGCTGAGGTTTGTCCCAGGGAGGTATAATATGGGAAGGAGAAAGAGGTACATATAGGAGAGGTTCTGACTGTATTTGAGAGTTTCTATAGCTTTGTCCATTACTTTGGAATTAAGCATCTCTTCTCTCAGGGATTCTGTTTGCCTCAGAACCCCAGTGTCGGCTGCAGACATCCCACACGCTCATCAGGGAAAGCACATCTGCCTCCGAGATGCTGAAGTGTATTTAAATCACCTTCCTCAAGAAAGAATGTTGTTTAAACTGCAATCAAGCCAGCCAAAAATAAATAAATAATCATTTACACCCTTGTGTAAACAATGAAATGAAACACTGCTGTGCTGCTGTTACCCCAAAAGCGCGCTGTGCCTCTCTTGCATCCCCGCTACATCAGGACACAGAGTCGAGACGAAGCACAACACTGTCCCCCTGTTCCTGTTACACAAAGGAAATCACCCCCCGCCCACACCCCGGGGGAGTGGACGTTAAAAGAGACCCCATCACCCACCAGGAATATTAGATTTACTCCATGTTGTTCCACGGAGCGGTTTATCGGGACGTTCCCTGCAAAGCTCTGGGCCTAAATCAGCCCAACGCCAGCTCTGAATTTTGATGTATGCTGTTGACTTCCCCAACACAGAGCAATTTGTAATAGCTTTGCCACGCTGTTGTTTTCAAAGCTCCTGCTACATCACAAGCATTTATTTCTGACCACAAAATTACATTTATTCAACAGAAAGCAGCTCAGGGTCTTTAAGAGGTTAACTTCTGGAGTGCTTGGCTGCTCTCCAGCCTCTGTACTAGAATCAGTGCTAACGCAACAGCACACAACAGCACCCAGGCTAGCCGTGATTAATAGAGTGCTGAATACGTTGCTTTCCACATACACACACTTTTCATTCCCTTGCTTCCATAGATCATGGACTTATCCTCAAAATATCTGACTGAAATTGAATTTGGCTTCTCTCTCAACCGTTCATTTCCTATGTTATGCAAGGTTATATCCTTTTCTGCATGAGCAGAACCAAACCAGCTGCAGCTTTTGAGAAGAAAATGTGTTTTCAATTATGAAGCTGGCCTGAGTATTGAACCACAGTTCTACTGCTACTCTAATTGAGCCATCATGGAGCGAACCTACAGGAAAGAAATTGTATTAATTAGGTTTGTAAATTTAACTTAAGGAAATTAAAGGAGGTTAAAATAAAAAATAATAAATAAATAGGATGACTATCAGCTCAGGAATACCCCTTCAAAATGCAGAAGGAAAGGAGCCCCAAAGGTGTTTAGGCACACACGTTCATAGAGTTTGCCTTCAGCAGCACAATGAGCAGTTCCAGCACACCCAACTGATTCTCAGCTTCTGTTACATCTGCGTATGGAAAATTAGTAAATTACTCCACTGGCCAAATTAATAGTTTAAAGAGCAATTCAGCTAAGCAGGGAGCCAGAGTGGTCTCATCAGCGTGGCAATACCCTTAAAAGTACTTGCTTTGGGAGAAGAAGATGAGGAACAGTTTTCACAGAGATAAAGCCCAGTGTGTTGGAGAACGTGCCTTAAAGGGCTCTCCCAATGAGGGATTACTGCCTTACTCTTGGACAGTACTTGTATGCCACACGAAAAGAATGGTAATGACCTCAGGAAATCCTCTCCCAGCCTTAAAATATCTACTTGATGACTTCACAAATATGGATTCCAACATTAGGTTTCCATACCACAACTTTAGTTTGGTAAATGAACATGGTCCACAAACAGAACTCTTTGGGGTTTTTTGAAAGATTTCATATACAAACATTCGTCCACTGATGTAAACATGGTAACTCGCACTGACCTGCTTGGAATACAGCTTATTTACAGGGTTGCTTGAAGGAGTGCCTTACTGACTTGCAAATGATATATAATCATTTTATGACTGAATGGTAAAGCTCTTTATTAGCCTTTTCTGTCTTGTATTTAGCCCAGCTTATGGTGAGCAAACCATTAATAAGATGAATCCTCAGGTTAATGGTAAGAAAAAAAAAAAAAGAAAAAAAAAAGATTTAAGATAGAAATGACAGGAATTTTACACCTCTTAAATTAACGCCTTCTGTCTTACTCACAATAGTCTCTTTACAGCACCCAGACCTTACAACTTCCAGGAAAGTAGGAAAAGTTACCCAGAAAAAAAATCAAAGGAACAATACCATCAGCTTTGAATCAGACACAACATTCTGTTCATTTAAAAAGAGACTGCATTCAAATTTCCATTAAAAACCTAAATAAGGAAAAAGTACTCTAATAAAATTATAGTACAGTGATGAATTAATAGGGTCCCACATTGAACTAGGGATGCATTTGAAAATTTGTAGCATGCTAAATCCCATTTCATAATGCTTTTACTTTAACTGTCATTGTAAAAAAAAAATCCAGTTACTTAAAGCACTGAGATCTATACAGGAAAAAAGTTCTTTCCAACTACTAATGAAAACTGTGTATTTGATAACTGGAACAGTTTCCATCTGAATGAACAAGATAAATATCCATGGAATATAGAATGCTCTGGTTTGGGGGGTTAGTGAGAAAATACGGGGGAGAAAGCACCAATACCTATGCTCAAACTGGGGAGAAAAACTGACTCAAGTGACTTGTGGATGTATGTAACAGAAAAAGTGAGCTAGCCACAGGTTTACAAGCAGATGTCCTCCACGCCTAGCAGGATATTTAAATAGGTGAGCTTAATCAACCTCTCTCCAAGTCACGTCAGGCCTGCCGAGGGTACAGTTCAAGGACAGTTTAAGTCAACTTAAGCTGGCACGGTTGCACTCCTCCTGCCCTTGGCATTGCTCCCCTGGCCTCTCTCCTGCCCAGCAGCAGCCTGCAGCGAGCTGCTTCCACAAACCAACCTGGCAGAAAACTAAGCCAGCAAAAAACAGGGGAAAAAAAGAAGGAAACTTTGTGCTCACTGCAGGATCACATGGGCAAAAGTGCTGAGGCAAGGCGGGAGGTGGGGAGCGAGTCCTGAGGTAGGTAGGAACACGGCAATATCCATGTAAAGCTACTTAAATGCCTTTCCTCGTCAGGGAGCTGTCTGTCCCTTCTCATCTCCTGGCCCTGCCTAGTGCCCTGTGGAGCACAGCCATCCCACATGGGATCTGCAAAGGCCCGCTTCCCTTCAAGGGTGGAATTGTAATTTAATGTTACTTGGTCTTGCAAAAAGCACCTATGTAGTTCTGCTGGCAGGGATCAAGAAAAGGATGGGGCAATAGGAGCAGGGGTGGAGTTAAGGAATCAGAGAGAAAAATGTGGTGGAGGCAGTAAACGGAGAAGCTGCATCTGTATGGGAAACTGGTGTGGGGAAGGAGATGCTCTGAAGTTCAGTAACACCATCCACGATGCCTAGAGGTGGGAACCAGAGCACTCCGCTGCTTGAGGATACTCTGTCTCCAGTAGAAGGGACTCCAGAAATCATCTATTTTTATTACCTCTCTGCTTACCTCTGCTTCATTTACTTGTTTATTTACTTAGGACCTTTCATAAAGTCAGCCTTAACAATAAACAGAGACCAAATCTATATACTGAACAGTAAAATATCACTCAACAGAACAGGCCAATATATTTGTCTCCAAAACAAGATACAATAATTACAACTATAATCAATAATCCCACAATTCACAGTTTAATGTTCTGCACTTATGTTGTCAGTCATGGTTGGTTCAGGATTTCCTGGGTGTCTGAAAGGCCGTCTAGATTAGGGAGTCTGGAATCCAGCATCTGGAATTCAGCAGCACATTCCTGTGAGGTATTTGTGCTTCATTTACGTAAGAGGGGATTTCTCCCAACAAATTTTAGTCTTGTAATTTGTGAGGTTGAATTTATACCAACATAAACTTAACTTCTACGTTAGCGAAGCAGAACTACAGAAGAGGAGTGTGTGAGAGCCATACCAAGGTAACAGTAAGCTGTCTCCAACACCAAGATCTAACGGTAGAATCTTCCTTCACTGTAGCCAAATTGGGATTTATGATTCCTACTTGATCCTCAGACATTTCCTTCATTAAAGAACAGTGCTGAAAGCACACATACACTTTTCAGTCAGTTCACTGCAAGCTTGAAACTAAAGTGAAAAGGTTTTAAGAGCACTGCAATCCACGTGGAGCAATTTTGAAGTGTAAATTTCCATTGGCAAACAGACTCACACAAGTCATTCTTTGTTGTCCACGAATTACTATTAGATATATCAAGGACAAAGTTGTCCTGTTTATTTATTTATTTCAAGCAACACTTGGGAAATTGAGCTGTAAAATAATAATTAAAAAATCATACCTTTAACATGAGGAATTATCACCTATTTGGCAGGACGTACAAGCAATCAGAAATGCAACCCTCATTACAGATAACGGGAGCTGAGCACCTAATTCCCTAAGCAAACTTCTGGAAACATGTTCCTGAGTTTCTCTGTGCTCTGATGGGAACTGGAGTATAGATATATATGGACTGAGAAAATAAAAAGTGTTGCTGCTTTAACGCAGGTAACTTCAAGAGCAGAGCTCTACAGCGTGTAATGGAGCACAAGCTAAAACCCAGTGCTACCCCCTCACAGACACCCATCATTCTAAGGAGCAATGTAGTTTGCAGGCCTCACATGGGGCATTTTCCTAGAGGCAGCACCACAGCTCTTATCTGGCCTTAGCACTCAGGGGAAGGGAGTGTGTCAGGGCTGTCCAAAGCTAAAATGTAAAGTCCTGTAATCGGCCCAGCTTCCTTTTTGCAACAGGAATTCCTCAGAAACACAACAGTTGGCTTTCAAACTTGTGATCACTCTAATCACGTGTTTCTTTGCAGAGTGGTGTGAAGAGAAATCAACGTAGGAGCCAGCACCGGAGCTGTTGATGCTTTCTGTTGGCTTTCCAACAAACACCTGCCAACTCAAGCCCTCTAGAATACGGTGGTTTACAGCCCAAAAGGTTCACAGTGAAATCTTTTTGTAGTGGCTTCATATGTCTATATACATACTTTACATTGCCTTAATGCAGTGTTCAAACGGCTCGTCACTGAAGCACAGAGAATTGGCATGTGCCACCTGAGTGACCACAGCCGTAAGCTCTGGCTCAGCCAGGCTGAAGGCAAAGTGATTTGACCAGTTTAGCTTGTCCAACTCAAATCCAGTGTATCACACGTGTATCCTGCACACAGGAAAATGCAGAGGGCTGAACCCCTGCAATGCTCTTTGCACAAGGGCTCTGTACCCAGGAAAGCCTGCACAGCATGCTGGACTCATGAAACAGTATCAAAAGCACCATGAGAAACATAAGCTCTTACCTCTCCCTGGAAACTCTTCAGTAATGGAGCTACCTGTTTGCGCAGGTCCTAGAACACAGAAGCAAGATATTTCATCAGAAAAATTTCAAAGTCACTGTCAAGTTTTTCACAGAATCACAAAGGTTGGAAAAGACCTCCAAGATCATCTAGTCCAACCATCCCCCTATCACCTATATTACTTACTAAACCATGTCCCTAAGGACCTCATCCAACCTTTCCTTGAACACCCCAAGGGATGGTGAAGAGCAGAGGATTATATGCTGGTTTCTGTAGAAATCAGAATATCTTCTTCCTAATTACAACACATAGCACTACAGAATTCATTAAAATACTGTCCACAGGATCACCCTCCTCAAGGTTTGTAGTGTATTTTTCCCTTAGCAACCAAGATAATGTAGGACAAGAGAGGTATATCACTCTTGCATACAATTCTTCAGTGACTCCACATTTAAGCTGATTTAGCTGTAATTCATTTACAATTTCTCAGAATTCTCATTGTGTGCATGCCTGAAGAATAAAATTCTCTAACTTTGCAGAGGACATGGGGTTAGTCATGCATAGTCAAGAAGGTGGACTCCCTATTTTTGCTGTGGCTTTCCACTGATGAGGCTCAAGCAGCAACTTCATGGTACACTTAGAGCTAGAGGTAAATCTGTAAGAGGCAGAAGACACTAACATGGCACTGTCTCACTTAGGAGTGCAGCACTGGTGTGGGTAACCCAAGAAGGAGGTGGACTTCCCATCCTTGAAGGTTTCTAAGGCACAGCCAACAAGACCTAGTGTGGGTACTAATGACCCATTTTTAAGGCCAGGTGAGATCTAGCCAGCTTCTGGTCACTCCCTCCAACCATGCTCTGAGAACGCTGCTCAGAGCTGGGACAATGACCAACTGCTTCAGTCACCATGAAATCTTCCCAGCTTCACACTGGCCATGATCTCTTACCCTGAACCTCATGCCAGAGGTCATAAAGAGGTCTTTGAAATACCTTCTCTCTCTATAAAGAGTCTGTTGAAGCCATGGACCTTTCGGAAAAGGTGACCTTAAAAAGTTGGGATATTCTCTTTTCCAATGCACTTTTACATCCCGGTGTCACACAACATATCAGACATTAAACCACTCACCAAAACACCCTCAGCCCTGGATTTAATCTGATTTTCCTGAAGGAAAAGTAGGCTTTTGAGAGAAGTGTTTTTTGTCATTTAAATGACAAGTCATGCAGAGAGTCAGAGTATGAGGAGTTCTCCCACTCCCTGAGAAATGGCTTAGGGGGCCAAAGGCAAATGAAGCTATCAGAGACAAATGATCAGCCAAATTTCACTTCTTACATGGTTACTGCACTAACATACCGTTAATCCCTATCAAGTTAAGGATAATGTTGCAGCTTTATAAGCTCCCTTTTCAGCACCAAACCAAACAATGCCTTGTTCTTAGCCCAAATCAAGTCACCTACATGCTTCCTGAGACTTTCTGCTGGCTTAGGACAGAAAAAGGGTAGATACTGTCCTTGTATATCACAAACATCTACAAATTATGCCTCTACCAAAGCAAACTGGCAGGTTGAGCAGCTTTTTCCCCACTTTCTGATTGCTCAGGGAGACCAGAGGGCTGTATGCCTTTTAGAATATGTTTTCCTTGTAACCTGATGATGATGGCATTGAAGAAAGTAGTAACAACCATCGATCGCAAAATAAAGGGCCGCATTCAGGGCCAAAATCTGGCATGGAAGGTTTCAATGCACAGTGAAATTACAAACAGAGACGTGAGATTTACAATTGGGATATGGCACCCTTTATAAAATCAGGAAAAATTATACTACCCAAGAAAGCGACATCTCTTGAAATAAAAATCTCAGCTGGTAGGAAATCATCGGGCTCAGGGCTTGTGTCCCTGCTATTGCCACTGAATTTACTGACTAGTTTGGCACCAGCCAGCAAACTGACGTCAAAACTGAAAGCAGAAATACATGCCATCTAATTCCAGACCAACCCTGGGTCTCCTGCTTGCACGGCTCTCAAGAGCAGGACATTATTCCCCACTGCCTAAACACATGGCGTGAGCATCAGAAATCACCGCCGGTACCTCAGCAGATGACAAAGCACGGCGATGGCGTTCAGTGAAATACACCACGGCCAGCTCTGGAGGCAGGAGAATGTAAGTCCTGCTCCTCTCTGCGTGCGTGGCAGGCTCCAGCCAAGAGCCTGCAGTCGGACTGCTCTGTCTGACACGTACTAACTTTTGAAAGACAGGATTTGCAGCAGTTTTTATTTCGTGATATAAACTATGTCAGGACTTTGCCTTCATATTCATCTGTAATAACGAGATGGTCGTTGGTTGTTTATAGCAGAGAGAAGAGGAAGAGAAGGGGGCAGGGTGGGAGGAAGGAATAGAAGGGGCATCCCACAGCCAAGGAAACAGTTGGTCAAACTGTCAAAGAGGGAGAAAAGCTTTCAAGTACAAGATCTGATTCCCACACATACTTCATTTAGCAAATTCAGGATGCTAAACACTCATCCCAGCAATCAAAACGTTACCAAGCAAAATTCATGCCATAATGGGAAAACATGTTGCGCTTGATTTAGACAGCAGCTTTTGTTGGTGGTAAAACTGTTTTTAAAACACTTCATGATAGAGGAGATGTAGCTCAAAATGATTCAGTCCCACTGGCAAGCAATTGGTAATACCACAGTAATCAATCTGGGGCAATCCTGGGACATGCCTATCAGCAGAGCACAGAGTTTTAGCAGGGTAGAATGCTTTGACAACTCCAAATCTTGGCATTAACTTCAGATCCGTTTCCAGCTGAACAATGAAGATTGAGCATCCCATGTCCATTATCTCCACCAAACAAACAGGCTAAGGAAAGAGACCAAGTATGCCATGCAGGTAAGTGGGTAAAGGCACGTAAGGCATAAACAGCTTCTTCACACCATTTTGTGTTTTGCCTTCTCTCTTCCTCCTCCCCCTCAGAAAGGACTTTATAGGCTACTTGTATAACTCCCTCCTTGACCAAAGAGCATCAAAACTTCAGACAGCTCACAACAAAAGGGAAGTAAAAATAAACAGACAAGAAGTCAGGAATACATATGCCCCGAGTCACCAGCTAAAACTCTGCTGGTGAGATTTATTTTTGGCAGTTTGGAAAAATTCCTCATCAGACTTCATCTCAAAGTATTACACTAACATCAAAGAGAATTTTACCTTCTTTGCACTAAACTGAACAGAAAGAAGGACGTTCAGTTCAGACCCTGAGGGAATCTGCAACATTGGTTAGCAAGGACACCATATGATTTATTATCTGTTTAAAGTGTAGTGGCCTTTACTGCCTGGACTGTGATCAAAACAGGAAAAGCAACCAACTCCAGCACTGGCGTACAGCTAGCAAATCACTGCGATCAAGCAGAACAGCTAAAAAGGGTTCATGCAATTGAACAGTAAAACAAATGATAATTTATCAACACAAATGCACTGAAATATTCGAGTACTCCTATACAATCACATTATTAGCCTATTTTTCCGTGCCATCTCAATGTGTGCATTCTCCCTCTCTCTCTCTGGATGATTTATCAGGGTAGAGCAGTTTTCTGAAAAAGGCTCTATCACAGACAAACTCAATATCTGAAGTAGAGACTATGAATTAGGATGCTGTATCATTATCTGAATCAAATCTGATAGCTGAAAGCTAATATAGCATTTTCCCTTTACAAGAGTATAAACAATGAGTTTATATTTTGATCAAGTAGCTACACAGTGAAATCTGAATCCAAATAATTTTTAACTCCCTTTCCATTCTCATTAAAAATAACTCTATGGAAAATAAACTGAGAATAAATCTATGCCCTGTAAAAATGTGGGCAACAAATGCATCTTCCTGACAACTAAACTACATTATTTATCTATTGCTATCTTAATGCACTGTGTACAATACAAAGGACATATCAATGGTCAGGCTACCAACACTGTATTTGTAATTTACATGAGGTCTGAAGCTACATGGCACCTTCTGATCTCCTTGCAGGCTGCTCCATCTCATTTACCTCCAAACTGCTTATCTCTAAATGTCACAACAAGAGCCCTATGACCCTGGTTTGATAAAGCGGTCCAGCAAGGCTAAGCTTGACCTATACACCTTTATCATCTCCCAAAGTATTGTGCTCTTGTAAAATCAAACAAACAAAAAACTGGGGAAATGTATCGTGTGCCTCCTGCACCACGTTTCCCATGATTTGCTCTATATGATTTGTTTGCCCAAGATGCACATTGGCTGCTGAATGTCACTATGTCTGGCAGAGAAATCATAATGAGAAGCAGCCCACTTGCATCAGCATCGGTGACATCATTAGTTCAGCTGTCACAACCTATTTTTGAGCTGCCTTATCACCAGCGAGATGCTACGGCTTCCCTGCCGCCTTACCCTTTGCATTTCCTTCCTTGTTAGCCCACATGTAATAAGGAACTAACAAGTGGTCCCTGCGCTCAGAATTGGCAGGGCTGAACATCATGACTCCAGATACTTTCTTTAGGAGAACTTAAAAAAGAAAAAGAAGGAAAAAAAAAAAAAAAAAGAAAGAAAAAACCCAAGCCAGAACAAATCCCAATATATCTATTGACTGTGTGAGAGGTGTTTGTCTGTTTAATCAACATTGAAAGAAGAAATTGCTCAGCCTGAAGTGAACTCTCATGTCAAAACCTGGCAGGCAGGTTTAAGCCCCCTTTCAACAGGCTGCGTGCTGGTATGATGGAGACGTGTTTCTGGTGACTGGGAGGATGCTTATCTGCGTACCCTCGCTGGCAGGGCTCCACACACTTTGTCCACACAGCCATTATCTCGATAATGCTGTTGAGCTGCTCTTTCATATAAATATAGCTGAAAGGGGAGAGGTAACAAGCAGCCGAGCATGAAGGATCTGGGAAGAATGCTGGCATCACCTTCCGAGGTCTGATTATTAAACGCTTCAAGGACACAACTTGTCACTGTGAAACACACCAACACGCAAGTTAACTATAATTAGTAGTAAGCAGCCGTGCTGGTTAATTAGAGAGAGACAGCAAGCATCTATGCTTCACCCTGCTATGGGTAAATTGGTGAACAAGTTGGCATCACTCAACCAGACGCTCACCTACCAAATACACGAGTTTAAAGTGTTATTTCTTTGCACCCACAATTATGAAAAAAAATCCTGAACATGCAATTTTTCCACCAGAGATCCTGGGCACATGACTGAAGGCATACTAAGGGAAACATTTAGGTCTTTGTGTTTAATTAGTTCCAGCAAGCTCCACTTTGATTTGCTCTAAAAGATATGAAACCGAAATCCCAGATAGTTGTTCGAACAGGTATTATACAATAGCTTAGATGACTTATTTAATTCCTAAAATATAAGGCAAATTAAATCATATGAGTAAACACTTTATTGCTCAATTTACACTATGATTTAATGAGATATAAAACCTCTTATTGCTTAAGGCTGCTGAAGTATTTACTTGAAATCCAATCATTAAAGAATGAATCCTGATGTTATCAAATTTCTATGATATTTTTAGTTATTTTAATACACTAACATGCCAGTATTTTCTCTGTACAAAAAAAAATTAAAATTATATTTATAGGTATGTTTCAACCTAGCACAATGATAAATAAAACAGAAAAAAATCTTGATTTACAGTAGCAAAATGTACACCATGGTACTTTCTGAAATATTTCAGCTCACAGATCTTGTGCAAATTCCATTAGCTTTAATTATTTATTAGCAGTAGATTTAGATTACTGTTCTTGACCTATTTTTCAGTGTATGGACCCACCCAGCAAGAAGTGAAAAAATATTCCATTTGTGAAAGGCTGATTTACTGAGAGCAGACTTTCACTTAAAGTAGAATATTAAGCAAAACCACATGCATTGTAATTCAGGGGGAGAAGCTTGCACTTCAGAAAGGTTACGAAGCAGGGCATAGCCAGCCTACAGAATAAACACAGAAGAAAGACATTCCTTGAAAAGAGCCGGAATTTTTGCTGTTTAACCACCTCAGACCATTCTGCAAAACTGCAGCCACATGACAGTCCCAGAAGGAAGGCAGGCTCCACAGCAGACCGACAGAGAGGGTTCAAGACTTTCTTTGTGGAAATACCCTTGTTTCTACCAAACTCTGCAGACAACACAGGCTTTAATAAGCCATGGGGAAACGGGTGTAGAGGCAGCAAGCATTTTGGGACTGGTCCAGTGGTCCCTTTCACTGGTGAAGAGGATAATCAGGCTCTTCCCTGGCAGGAGAAAAATGAGGCATCTGTGAAGGTGTGGATTTGCCACGTCGCCTTGGGTTGGGACTGGCCCTTTACTTTCAATGGAACGACTCGCTTGCGCAAGTCTTAATGGAATCCTCTTCTAGCTTCTTCCCAGTTAAAATAAACAAAAAGCTAACAAGTTTACCCTGTGCCTATGCAGCAATGTCTAAACAGACTGGTTACCTTCACAACTGTTTAAAAAATCAACCATGTGAAAGAAGAACCGTTGCACCCATATATATACACACACACATATATATATAATAGAAAAAGAATTTTTTTAACAAACTTTACCAATTAATTTAGTGAACTATGCTTTTTAGAATGATGTTAAAACCTTGCCGTCATTTATAAAGCAGCAAGTTAACATTGGCTAGAAAAGACACTGAACAGAAACAATTCAGAACTTAAAAACTAGAGTTGCTAGGAAACAAAAAAAATTAATTCAAACAAAAATGATTCAGGTAGGGCTTTGGAAGGAGCTAATTCTAATGAATCAAAAGCCTGGTCACTAAAATTCTAGCAGGGAAAACAAAATAAAAGGATGACTTATTTAACAGCTCATCAATACATGCAGAAAATCAAGCACCGTTTCTAACAAACTTACTCGCTTTCAAGGCTACACACCAGCTAATGGCCCCATGGAGATTTTTCCTCCTGCTAAGAGTTTGTCCTGCTACCTTGTTAAACCCTGAAGTCCCTTCTCAAGGCTGCAGGTGACATCAAAAATGCCACAACAGACCCTTGTCATGGGAAAAACCGCATGACCATATCACCCCAGGTCAGCAAAACTACTTATTTATGTAATGTCAAACCATTTGATTAGTCAAATAAATATTTCAGGATCTCTGAAGCACTGTTCTTGCCAGCAAGATAACCAGGTGTTAGCAAAACCAAGATACCGCCGTGCTCAGGGCTCAGGCAAGTACCTCTGCAAATCCAAAAGGTAATGTCTGTTAAGTACCTACAGATTTCAGTAGGTGAGTATGCCTGTCCTATAAAACCCCAACCAAAACTGCTCAGCTGTGCACCCAGGTGAACGGCCTCACCTGTGTTTGTCAGCTTTAACCCTAACTCGGTCCTTCAAAAACTCCAGATCACTCCACGAGCTCTCTGTTCCTGCAATGGAGGTTTCCAGGTAAAAGGATGCTTAACACGCCTCCCAAATCAAGTCCTGGAGGATCTCTGTCTCCAACCACTACAGCCACTCATTTTCCACTTTTAAAGTCTACGGAGTTCACGATGCTTCCCTGATTATTCACAATTATGGGCTGCAGAACAGAGGTTTCTCTTCAGTGTAAGATGGGGAACTTCTGAAAAAAGGTAATTATTATGAGTCTTAAAAAATTAACGTGTCTAATGAGAAGCTAATGACATGGGCCATGACTCTGCAGAAAATGCATCTAAGTACTGTGGTCCAATTAACACCACCAGTTCAAACACAGACTAATGCCTCACACGGTGGATTTAAAAAAGCAGAATAATGTAAAACCATAATTGTGCCTGTAATTTTCCATATTGCCTCCACCACAAGCAGAGCTGTGTCTGAATCAGTGCACACCTCACTCCAGCACTCGCTCTCGCCTTCTGGGATGATGAAATCAGAACCCCGGGTACCGTCTGGCAGTGCTGCACTCCTGAGCTTTGGGGTTCTCTTCAGTCTCAAGGGTAAGATGGGCAGGACTATTCACAAGTCATTAATTTCGATGTACAGCTTTATTTAGGCAAAGGGAGAGTGCTAAATAACACTCGTGTTTTAAAACCTGATATTGGTCAAGTAGAAAGATTTCCAAACCACAAGCATCTTGCTTTAAACTCAGGTTGTTTCCAAGAAGAGTAATTCTGGATTTAACTTTATAATAAGGAACCAGGCTTCATCCTGACAGATCCTTAGAGACTATGTGTAAATTGGGGGGAGGGGGGAGGGGAGGGGGAAGGAGCGGTCTATGCTGCGTTGAGACATCAGATATTGCAAAACTGTTTTCCCTACTTATCTTTAAAATAGACGTTAAAAACCTAGCTGTGACCAGACCGTGCATTAATCATACTCTGAAATACCTGCATGTAAGAACACAGGTGTATTTACTGATTTCTATCATTAGAGTCAGCCTTTTTCTATGGTTCCAATACAAGAAAATCCAATACTAAGCAATCCTCAAATAAGCTTTTTATAAGATTTGCTTGCTTAATCTTGATCCTGACCATTCCGTTTCGTTCAAAAGCCAATTCCTCCTACAGAAAACAAGTTGTTTCACAAGGGTCAGAGGGAAAAGCCTGCTGTCCCACAAATCCATGTCCTACATTTGCTAAAACTCTCATGACTGTCATCATTGCTATCTTTATGTTCTTGGCGACCTCATCTAGGCAAGGAGTCGCCGTGCCTTTAGCCAGCACTGCCCTTCAAATGCAGCCACAGCAGCAGCTTCAGATTCCTGCAAAGATGAGAAATTTGAAGAAAAAAATAATAAATTGACAACCTCAGAAGCATCAGGATATAAAGCCAAAGGGTTTACTATGTCTAATTTAGTGTATCTGGTAAAAACACCTCAAAATTAATATAACTGTCATCCTCCTGACCTACATAAAAAAAATACAGCACAGATCTTTTCATGTTCTTTCAGTAAGTGAAGGAATTCAGAGAAAACAAACTTTTGCTGCGTTTATGCTTCCTGGCAAAATTCCTCCTGAAACACACCCTGGCCTATAATGCATATGGCTTGGGTAGCACACACGGGGAGACAAACGGATCATCAAGATGAAAGAAAGCAAAAATCTCACTACAGACTTACCCAGTACATTTACTGTTTGTTAGCTGAACTTCAGAAATAAAACCCCACATAAAGTGCTTTTGAGCAGCAGCATCTTGTCACAACTGTAATAATGTGCAGTCTCAGCTGGGACTAATTCCCAAATTCATATGCTGAACTGTGACCTGCTCCAATATATTGGAGGGTGTGTGCATGTGTGTGTGTAAAGAAAGAGATAAAAAGACCAGGAAAAGAAACCCAGAGGATTGAAGATTATAGAAGGAAAGAGAGAAAGGTGCAGGGGTTTTTTTGGCGTTGAAGGCATGTGAGCCTAGCACTGAATCACAATGAACTCAATAGCAGATTGAAATGAGACATACTTGTATAATAATAAATCAACAGAATTAATACAAGCTTATCTTCTACTAACTTAGAAGGGGGAGGTGACAAATTGCACTTAAGGAAAAATAGTTTTACTGTTGCTAGCATAAGCTGAGCATCTATAGGAAACTGCTAAATTTAGAAAACCAGCTTTTGATGATAGCAACGGAAATTAATTCAAGTTTTTGTGGGTTTTGTGTGTGTGTTGGGTTTTTTTTTCAAGAGCTCTAGAATGTTACTCATCTTCTTCAAACTCTTACCAAAAGCAGAGACTTCATAACGCACTATCCTCCCTGCCTACTCCTCCTACTCTTCCCCCTTAAAAGGCAGAATCGCTCCTTTGGGCTACAGTAATTGAGGAACTTAACGCAGTTTAACAAATTCCCTATCTCTTGGCTGGAGCTGTTTGGCTCTGACAGATGAATCAGAGAAGTCCATAAACGTCTGGAGGATTTGTGCAGGCTTTTTCTTGTATGACTATATATGGCAACTACAGATCAAGTTATCTACAATCATTTTAACCTAAGCTTCAAACTTCTTACCTTATTCCTGTCTTTGTGGCAATACTGCTAAATTTGACGTAAACTGTCATTTGCTTTGCTCAAAAGCCTTTTCCCCACTCTTTACAAGATGGTAAAAAGACTTGAATTAAGATACACTTAAAGGAACTTTTGTTCAGAAATACATTTCTACATACAAGTGAACTAGAATGAGATGCCACCAAGCTCCCATCTTCATTGACACTGCTCTCCTATTACCAAAGACATGCAGCTTGCCAGACAGCAGCCACCTCCCATTTCTCCTTACCTGAAATATCAATTAACACCAAGTGCCATGAAAAGTTTTGCACTAACTGGTAAAAGAAGTGAAGTCTGCACTCAAGAAAAAAAGAAAAAAGAAAAAAAAAAAGGCAGGGAGGTGAAAGAGAAAACTCACTGACTGATGGACACAGTGACTTAGAAAGGAATTTCAACAATGTCTGCAACACCCTTTAATCCAGAAAAACACTCTATTTTAACTTCTTGCAAGCACCATCTTTTATACATATGATTATTGAAATAATTGAAAATGTCTTTTAGTTGGATCAAAAACCTTCTCTGTGCACCCAAAGCAAAGTGTACACCAAGTTCAGGGGACTTCTTTAAGCTGAATATTTCTAAACACACCTCAAAATGGACACTGAGCACCACTGAGGACTCAAAATGGATAAGATTATAGCTCCTCAAACCCAGGAGTGAAACCTGGGCAAACAAATTTGAAAGACTGAAAGTAAATACTGAGTTTTGTATGCACAAGGGAATAACAGGGGAGTATGACAGAGGAGATGGTACCATCTAGAAAGAAAAAAAAAAGCCCAAGTGAGAAGTGTGAAGAAACACTTATCTAGAAACATTGTTATTAAACTATTTTCTTTGATGTCTTTTACAAAAATATAAACACACACAAAAATATTTTAATGAAAAAAGCAAACCAGTAGACAACACTGTCGAAGTGCAGCAGCACTGTACTCATGAGAAACCCAGCATAAACCCAACATAAACCCCTGATGGTTTTGGGGACACGACAACACCAAGATGGTATCTGTAATGCTCTGCTCTCCCAGGAGCTCCATAAGGAAATAATATCTACAAATGACAGCTTATAGGCAATGCTACTATTTACCATAACATTCAATTCCTCTCTCTTTCTAAACCATGTTTAATTACAAAGATTGCATGGCACTTAAAACTTAGAAGGTGTTTCCCAAGGAAAGATCTGGTCCTGTGTGAGGAGATGGCATCCTCCTCAGAGATTCAAGATGCTATTGCTGGTTTATTTTACAATGCCTAGTCATGCACTGAGTCCCTGACCTTCCTGTTCAGTGACAGGAATGCAACAGTAATCAACAACCACCACCCCCCAAAACAACCCGATGAACCCCAAATTTAAAACACTCTGGGGTTTTAGTGGGGTTTGTAGTGCCACTGACACCACCTGAGTGAAGACTGCTCACATGGCTTCCACAGAAAAGTTCAAACACTCCTACTGAGCTGTTTAACTCGTGATCTTTCTTGCATGTTTTCAGTACCTTACTAGTTTTGCTGAAAAAATTTAAATTTACTTCTCCTCTGTCTGGCTTACAACAGCCTGGAAAAAACATTAGTAAGAAACAGTCCTGGCTGCATAGCCCCCTCCAAAATACCACAAGGGCTTGCTTTTAAATATTATTAAAAGCAAAGATCCACAGCCACCCTCTTCCTGTGCATGAAGTGTACATTAGTTAATTGCCCTAACGACCACGAGCTGCTGTCTGGTCGCTAAGGGCTGTTAGCCACATTCAGGGAGCATTGAGAGCTGTGGGCACAAAACACAAGCAGAGTCAAACTTGAGCCTGCAAAATGGTCTTGGGAAAAGCAGATAACAAAAGTTAAAGAAAAAGCTACTGTTCAGAGGAGATTGTATCTTACCCAGCTGCTTATTAACACCGTGCAGTTAAAACATGTTCTTTTAAATTTCTAAAGGCACACTGTGTTTGGAAATGCAATATTTGAATGAGCACTCTGAAGGCCCAAAGCATATCAAGTTTTCCCAACTGATCACAGCCTTATAAATTCTGACGATTCTGAACTCTTAGCTAGGACAGGACCAAAGCCCGTCCTTAGGAAAGGAGGAGGGGAAAAATAAAGGCAAACTGGGCAAGTGACATCATGGGCTCTCAGAACCAGTACTGATTACAAACTTAACTTTACAGGTTCTACCTAATGGATCCTGGTCATCTATGCTTATCAAAAGTTCATTCTTTTTATTTTTTACCTTATTAAGAATTAAGAAAAATGCAAATTTTCATATATTTACTCCAGTTTTAAAAGTTGACTTCCAATAACCTAACAAAGCTGTTTTCACACAGGTTACCAGCTCATTTAGAGATGACTCATGTTCTACTAGAAAGCCAAGGTAGATACTGAACAACCTACAGAAGGGGCTGGGGGTGATGAAGCCTTTTCTAAACCACCTGGCACATGAAAAGATGGGAAAACTAAAAGGACTTCATGTTAGATTTCAGAGAGCAGCAGGTAATTTTTCAGCAGGGAGTGGGAGCAGGAGCTACGGCACTGAGGTCAGCCAGCCCTGTTGCAGGGCTTGGGTCAGTCAGGGCCTGGCCCTTCTTGCTCATGGCAATGTCTGTCCAGCTCTCTTGGGAGCTCCTGTGGCCACAATGGGCAGCTTTCAAGCTCTTACAAAAATTGGAATGATCATCTTTGATTACACAGCAGAGGCAAGGGACCACCCCCGGTTCCATGACCATCCCACGCCATTACCTCACCTCATGTAAACAGTCTGCTGAAGACAGAGCTTGGAGTGTACCCTGCTCTGACACGTTGTGTATAAAAAAATCTTCACCACATGTAAGTAGATGGCTAGAAATGTCTAACTTGACAATTAGAAAATGATGCTATTTTATTCTAATGCTATTAACACAGTGGAAGTTCATCACTCTGGATATAAGTGCAAAATAGTGAGTCCCATCTGGGAGAAGAAATAAACATCTTCACACTGCTGTAACTATACCCATATTGCTGTGTATAATAAACTGGTAAACAACCAAAGCCCCACATCCCCTCCCACCACTAACCAACATTTATTTCCACACAGCTTGTGAGCGCAAGCACACCTCTGGCTTCTGGGATTTTCTGAAAGACAGCTGCTACCTCCCCCACCCATCCAGCCCTCCCAACCCTCCTCACAAACCCCTCCAAGCACTGCCCAGCTACCTCAGGCAGCTTTTCTCCTTGACAATGCCAGGGTGAAGTTACCACCTGGGTGGCAGCATTTGAACTATCCATGGAATCTGAGGTCCAAGGTAATTCATTCATGCCACAGATTGATCAAAGGGTGTCTGAGGTGATGTTTTGACGCTGATCTCAAAGTTCTTAGAACTGGGTAATGTTTCATTGCCATTACCAGATAATAATGATAATAATAAACCTGCTATCCTATTTCTCCTGAGAGGAAAGGTATCATTTGGTTATAGTCCGTGTGGGTTTTTCTAGTGCAGAAGGAAAAGACTCCTTGTTGGTCAGTCCCAGATGCACCAGACTAGCACTCTGAGTTGCAATCTGCTTTTTTCCAGTGGTGGCAGACCGAGACCTCTAATTTTTATGACTCTTCTCATCTGTCCAGTGAACCTCCAGTGCTGTGCAGCAGGCACCACTCCGTCCCTGCAGTGGCCAGCCTGCCTTCAGCCATGCTCCCTGCCAGCCTCCCAGCCAGAGCTGGGATTTCTCAGGCAACCTCAGCAACTCCCCCCACAACCTTTCTGTCCCTATCTCCCTCACCACTCCCCCTAAATCCTCTCATGTTAAGCACCCTCCCTTTTGACCTAAAGTTCACTTTTTGGCTAAGCAAGCCATCAGGATGATCCAAATCAGCCAGGGTTATTCCCCCATAAACAACTTGTCCAGTATTTCCTCAAGGACTTTGCTCTCTTCCATTTTCCTGCTCAATTTTTTTGACAGCTCTAACTGACACTCAGAAGCATTACCCATTAAAAACCAGCACACTGAAGTGCGTAATATGTTTGTGAAACATAAATATTTGCCAGAATGTCATACAGAAATACTTCATATCTTTTCTGTAACTGGGTAAAAAAAAACACAACCCCTTTAGGTTGCAACAGCATGAAGTACTCCTGAAAATGTAAAAATCATTGGGTTTTTTGTGTAAACTGGAGTATTAAAATATAAATCATCCTGTTTACATTAACTAATTAGGAGAATTTCAGTTGATGCAAGTAGGAAGATAGAATTATTAACAATTTTTCTGAACTAGGGTCTGTTAACTAATAGCTTTTTTGCCCTCTTATCAGCTGCACAAACAACAATGGATTTTAAATCAACTAAATGACCTGTGAACTTCTCCTAAACGGGAGGCACATAATTTAAGACAGCCAAGAAAGTTTCACAGGAGTCAAGAGGGCTCCTCACAAGGGGCACATGTGGAGAGAGTTAAAGCTTCAAACCACTATTTCCATTCCCCCCCACTACTCAAGTGTCAGCTGTGATAAGCCAAAATTAACAACCCTACACTGTACCACTTCAAATGAAGGGGAACTAAATTTCTTCTTGCTATTCTAGGTATTTTAAGTTGCATATGAGCATGGTAGCTAAATATAGACAGTGACAACAAGAGACAGCATTGTCCCTTTGGGCACATTGAATATTATCTCAGAATTCCCATCTTCCTGGGCTGAGCCTTGGTTTGTTATTGGCTTTCTTTTTGTTATTTTTCTTACTTAGCAAAGCACTTTGTTAACCCTTACACTGTGTTAGATGGATCAGTTCAACAAAAAGTGTATTTTTAAAGAAAAAAAAAAGAAAAAAAGAAGAAAAAAAAAAAGAAGAAAAAAAAAGAAGAAAAAAAAAAAGAAGAAAAAAAAAAGAAGAAAAAAAAAGAAAAAAAAAAAAGAAAAAAAAAAAGGAAATCCTGATTCCACAAAAGCACCAGAAAGATTTCCAGCAATTTTCCCAGCTCTGCAGCACCGTCCAATGCACAGAGATCTGGTGCCTTCTGCCTTCTGAGTGGACTGTCAAGCTGTTTTTAAGATGAGTAGGGCATCAGCGTGAAGTTTTTATAGCTTACTAAACCAGAAATCTAAGTTAATATTTTTAGATGTAAAAGAGCCTTTCTCTCCAGGGATCATGCACTTTCACATTTCAATTCTAAGTGTAAGAAATAAAATCAATAACAACTATTTTCAAAACAGTTCCTAGGAGCACAACTACATTATTTGGAATCCAGCAGACTCATATGAGCCTTTAATATTGAACACAACCAGGCTTTGAAATGACACGGTTGCTCCTGACTGCTGAAGTATTTAAATACCGCTGAGTGAAGCGTACATTTCTGCTTAATGTACCCAATGCACTTAGAACATTGACAACACTTCATTTTTAAGCTGGCTTCTATATAAAGTTTAATTTTTAAAGCCATCTATAAATTATCGATGACATCTGTTCTGAAAAATGTCAATTCCTATTCTTAGGTTGGCAGAATCCATCTATTTTGTGTAACATCCTTTTCACATTTGAGCAGTTTTAAAGCCCTGCTGACATACAGTTTTCAAATGAGAAGTCGCTCTTCTAAGGTTTCATTATTTAGACAAGTCCCATTCTAATGTGATGATGACAATAAGTAAACACAACTACTTCTGGACCACATCTCCAGTGACTCTAACTACAAATGATGAAACGGTTAGGGAATTGATAGGTCCAGATACCCCAAAACCATCATTGCCTATGGCACCCCTTCCACGTATGATGGCAAGAGGAAGCAGCAGTTGGAGATACCACCTTGCACAAGTCACCTAATCCTATGATCAACACAGCATAGTGGCACTCATCATCACTAATGCTCGCAACTCAAATGATCGTTTATTGTGACAATATACAAACATGGGGTTGTCACCACATTCCCATTCCACCAGCCAAAATCTGATTTGGGTTATTCTATCCCACATATCTAATTGTGCCATATAGACAGAATTCAGCATGTCATTCCTTCTTCAGCTGTTGTGCACTAATGTTGTGGCTTGTCAGAATACAATGAAGATTGCTTTATGATGTAACAGAATGAGGGATAAAAATAATTTTCAAATGTCCACAGTAATCTTCCAGACCTAGTACAATAGGCACTAGTTTCACTTTTTAAAGACTACACAGATTAAAACCATCTCATCTCTGTTTTCAAGTCCAATCCACAGGGCTCTTTATGGCTCTTTTCCTTCTCTAACCAGTAAGATATTGAGCTCAATCCTCTAAATTCAAAGCCAGGTTTCAAGAAAGTTTAAATCTTGAACATTTAATCTTGAAGCAACAAAGTGCTCTGGTTCTATATGAACATATCATGAACTGTCACCAAGTCTTCTTGCACAATTTGTCATACTGCAGCAAAGCAGACACTGCCTGCCTCAGATTCTGTAATTGTGGAGCACTGTCTACTGGATGCTGAAATCCTGCTTTCTGGTCATGGCAAACATAAATCAAAGGAAAAAAAAATCTGCTCTATTAAATCTATTTGCTCTGGGAGAACAGGGATTTATCATCCTCTAAAACAAGTGGTCAATACGATTCAGAAGTGCTTAGTACAGATCTTGATGAATCGGGATGCCACAGGTGACGCTGTAATTGTATTTGAAAGGAATCCACAAACGGAAAGGTGAATGCTCTATTTATTTCAGTGTAGAGACAGGCTGTGGATTAAACACATCACAAACACAGCAGGATTTTCCCTCTGCATCCCCTCAGGGAGGACCCTTAACAGAAGGTCCCAAGAGGCAAAAACATTAAGACAGCTGATAGGGTTGCCTTAACAAGTAAATCTAAAGTGGGTATTTCTTACACAGCCATCACAGAAGATACAGTTCCTAGTGGTTATTCAACACTGCACAAACCTTGAACATAATGTAAGTTGCAGCAGCCATGAGCAGGGACAAGACCGGGTCCAATCTCAGGGTGCTGCAGGGAACCTGCAGAGTCTGAAGGCAATTCACTCAGGAATGGCAGGGGCATAATAATCCTTGCCTCAAATCACGTCAGGATTCCCAACACAAAAGGGAGCTTGGTTTCACACTCATGACAAGAACATGGCCCCAAAGGACAGGAAGGCCTACACAGCACAACCACCTAATCAATAAGGAAACAAATAGAGCTATATTGTAATGACAACTTTGGAAGTTATTAAATTAACCTCAAACTAGTATCTTTTTTTCCCCATTTCTGAATCTGATTCTGCTGTTTTACATGTTTGAATTCTGTTCCAGCAACCTAAATGTTTTGTGGAATCAGCTTCCTTCCACAGCACAGCAGCTATGCTTCCAACACGATAAACCCGCCTATCGTCCATGGCTTTCAGCCAGCTAGAATCTGAACTTGGATGGTGAATCTGCATCTGGTTTCACTTTCCAATAACAAAAATCACAGGCATCATTCATTATCTGTGAGGTCCAACCTGAAGGCTTTCAAACACTCTTTAAGAGCTAATTAAATGCTTGTTTAAAACTGGAACTGAATCTAACTGCTAAACAGAAACCGAACTGATTAACTTGCGAGGTTTTGTGCCCGATTATCTTTCTGAAGAATGAGCTTTTGGCACTCGGGGTGACTGTGCTGCAGGATCAATTTCCTGTTCGCATCAAGACTGCTAAGGAAATCTTCCACACATTTGATTCAACTTAGGTTTAAAGTGTCTGCTTAGCCTTGGACACAGGACTAGACAAAGATAATGTTTTTGACTGGGTAAGATAATGTTTTGAATTCAGGGCTGAACTGCATCAGTTTTGCCATTAGACTACAGGCCAAAATTCAAGGATGCTCAAGGCAGTCTGGCCAAGCTGCATATAATCAGACCTCTCCCCTTCAATCAAGGACTTAAACACTACAGAACCTCCTCATACCAGTTCCCCAACGCCTCATTTCAGTTTAAATGTTCTTAACACAGCAACACAGGCTTGTGAGATACACTCATCTTCTGTATTTGATATAGCTATGGAGGGAAATGAGATTCATAAGCTATAGCCTGCATTCAGTTCCAAAATACAGCTTAAAAAAAAAGAGACATTGACTCTTACTATTGTTCCTTTTGCCAGTTCCTTGTTACAGCCTTCCTTGCATCTTTGAAGTTAGGAATTCATTTTTTAAGGCGTATAATAATCCTTATATATTGCTTCTTTCTCTGCTTCTTTCATTCAAAGGTATGAAAGTGTATTCCTAAATTTTATAAACTTGTATTTCAACAACACAAACAAAAAAATAGAGGCAAGACTCAAGCTCCCTCCGTGCTGGCCTCTGCCCCAGCAAGGACACAGCCTCATATCAGACAGGATATAAGAAAACAGACAAATGCAGTCTGAGGGAGAGGTCCTAAACCAAATGGCATTCTAAGGGAAAATAGAAGAGCCTGCTGTTTACAAGAGCCAGGAGACATTTTTACGCAGCATACTTCACTAGAAACATCACAGCATTTAAAAAAAAAAGGGGGGGAGAAAAAAAAAATAGTCCACTGTTTGCACTTCATATATATCCAATTTCAGTCTATGACAGAAGAGGCAGCATGACCAAAATTAAAAGCATGCCTAACAGAGACCGTTGCTCTTTTATTGTGATTTTTACACATTAGTATAAATTTGTGAAGTGTTTTAATGCATTTTCATTTGAGCTTAATTAATTTTCATTGAAGTTTGAGCTTAATTAATTTTCATAGAAATTTGTCAATTTTCTCATTTGTTGTTGAAATCACAACATGAGTTTTCCATATGCAAGGCAAATATAATAATATCAGCTCACAAAGTCATTTTTGGACTTGTTTTTGCATTTCACAACCAAAAATACTTCCAGTGTAAACTGTTAACTGAAGCTCTGACAAGTTTTATTATAAATATTCCTAGCTTTAAAGACAAATTTGAATAAATTCACTTAGTGTATGTTCAAGACACAGTTTAGGTCTGACAGCTTCAGATTATGCCTCATTTATATGGAGCAGTGATCAAACTCGTTAATATGTGAAAGAACTAAAGGAGCAGAGGATTGTGAATCAAATAGCATGAGCAAAGTTGTCTAGTAACATGAATAGCTTATGAGGATTTACGTAAGGTGATAGTTTTCATGGTCCCTTGTGCCGAGGTTTCTAAAATAGATGAATAAACAGGGAGCAGCTTTGAGCAGCACTTCTTACAAGAGGCTGGGGTCGTGTCACCAGCAGTCGCTGCAAAGCCAGAGAGGCGTACGGCGCTGATACCGTCACCAAGTCTGCAGCTCGCAGAGCTTCACTGCATTAAGTCAGGGAGGAAGCATTTAATCTGCCCATAATTCATCCCATATGTTAAAAACGATAGGGCCCTTTCTACTCAGTCAAGGTGAGCGATTTGACAAGACAGGTAAGCTTGTTCTGAACTTTTCTCCTTTTGGCTTTCATACTGCCAAACGCTGTTTGCAGTACCAGTGCAGTGGCTCGGTAATTTAAGGAGTGCTCTTGCAGAGGAAAATCATATCTCACTGTGAGGCACGGTCTCCTTAAGATTCATTTAATCTCCTGATAACACAAGCTGTGCACACACAATCATTGAAGATGATAATCTGCTATATGTAACACCAAGTCTCCTATTATTCCATTTATTAAAAAGCGCTATGATAATGTTTTGTGCATGCATATACTAAAAAAGACAAGTGGATTAGAAGATGGAAAATTCAGGGTTCTTCTTTCTTACAACGTATGGCTGCCTAATACCTGCAATTTATTACCTACAAATGTGCTGCTTCGCATGTCTTGTTCAATCTCCCCTGTATTGAGAGCTCTGCCACCAACAGCTACTCCAGCGAGAGCCAGAGGCCCCCACACCTCAGATTTTTAGGGGAAGGAGAACCCACAAATCAAAGACATGTTCACTTGTTACTGGTTGTGCTTTTTCCTAAGTAAATAAAGCATCAACAGATGTAACTATTAGGAAAAAAAGTATGCAGAACTATTTGGCATAAACTTCTGTTTCTGAAATAAAAATAACTGCTTACTGCTGTCCAACATATGCCACAAGTATCAAAGTGACCAAATTAAAATATTAAACAGATACAGGGTGGTTCTGAACGGAAAGACGGAGGATTAAGGAATCTCTTACCAATATTCTCCGTTTAACCAGTTCTTAAGAGCTGGTATAGCCATTGCTGTTCCAGTCACAAGGAAGCACTAAGTTAAAAGTTACTGTTCACCCAGAGACCCTCAAAATGATTATATGAATCAAAGAAAATAAACATTACTAGGAACATTGTAGTTCTGTTTGCAATTTTCTATTCACATGCACTGCTTGGGTTAGCTGCCAGGAGAGAAGCTGGACCTACTGCACATGTGCTGCACAGGCAGTTGGAGAGCATGCAACGATCCCTACGTGTTGGAGAGCCCATCCCAGGTTCCTCTTCGCGCTAAAACTACTATGCAGCACATAGATGAAGCTTCCGTCAGGGAGAAGGCATTTCAGGCTCAGGGTGCACGCACTATCGAGCTGATCTGCACATGCGCAGCTGGGCTTTGCCTGGGATTTCCTGTTCAGACCAGGGCACCAGACAGTCAGAAATCCTGGGCACTGAGCCAGCCTTCTCCAATTCGGCCCGGATGAAATTTCTGGGCCAAAAGGAGGAAGAAATAAAAGAAAATAAAATTAGAAAGAAGGGGAAAAAAAAGTGGAATGTCATGTTTGGAGAATACCAGGCTTATTTTAGCAATTCACATTGCTGAAAATATTTAATTTTTCATCTAATTCATGTGAATTTCAAGGAACCAAAGCTGAAATTAAAGCCAATACACAGTTAAGTGCAAGGTCCTTTTGTTTCGTCTCCTGATCCTCCCTCTACCTTCTTTCCCATTTTTCTCTCACCTGGAAGTTAAACCTAGCTGCATTAGCACAACCCACTAGCACAAGGGTAATAAATACAGTTTATTAGTATCCCCCAGTACTGATTTAGAAACACTATGGGCTCCTGCTCACCTGGGGGCTGATCCCATTCTTCAGTTGCTTATGGGGAAAAAAACCCCTTCACCTAACCATTCTTTTGTACCACAAAATGACTAACAATCATGTCTTGTATTTTTTATCAAGTGACACTTAGCAAGTACTGACAAAAAGATGACTTCTAAGTTATTCTGACCGTAACTTTCTCATTACCCAAGGTTTATAAAGCTGGTCCCAGCAAACTCTCTTTTAAATTATAACCCACACGATGGTTACTTGAGATAGGATTTCTCTTGAATTTTCCTGCTTAAGCTCCATACTGCAAACTGATAGAAACTGGTTCCAGGTAACTTATTAAACAACATAGTTGATATATGTGAAACAGCTTTCCCAACCATCACCACCATTTCTGACCTTTGCTGTCCTTGTCCATGGCCATAGTGATTCCAGCACTGGACACGGGGTGTTCCTAGTGCTTTCTCTCTGTTCCCAAGAGTGCAGAGACAGACAAATCACAGTAACATGCCATTTCCTGACCTTACGGCAAAAGGGAAAAACGGTGAAGGGCAGGACTCCTGATGCATTTTTTCTCTATTCTGAATACAAGCCATTAGCAGAGCAACCAGAAAAACTAGAGTTACACTTAGTTAACCAACTCTGATTTTTAACACGGTATTGCATTCCAGAAACCTTATTACTTTATAAAAATTCTCATTTACTATTGGTGTACAATCAAGATATGCAATACCCACGTTCAGGTCCAAACCTTGTAGGATTAGGACACTGAGATTTACCAAGCGGTGAGCTCACAAGCAGAAAAGGGTTTTGAAAGCAGTTTCATCGATTCTTAGAATAAGAGTTCTTTTGAAAATTAGTACTAAAAATTTAATCCTCTGATCTACGCAATGCGACGTTGAATAATTACTGCCCTTTACGCAACAGCTGCTGTGTTCAAGTTGAAGTATGTGCATTTTAAACATGTCGATAACATGATTTATTGTAGAAGTCTCTCATTTCGCCAGCAGCAGCCCACAGCAGCACTCTGGTGTCCAACACTGGTGGAACACCACCAAGTTGTGGACCACAGATGTTGGTCACAATCTCTCCCTTTGCTTGTAAGCTTCCACCTCCCAATTTTCTTCTTCTGCTTTTAAACAGAGCCTAAAGTGGCTCTTAATCCAAATATTACATGTGACTCTCAATAGAGAAGATTTAAAAAGTGATAATTACTAACCATTTCCCTAGATAATTAGCTTATAAAAAGTGTATTTTTAATGTGGATTGCCAAACTCTCCGCTAATCATCTCACACCACTTCCCCACAGTAACAATTATTGAAGAACAGTTTTAAAATGCATAAACAAGAGCATTTAGTGCTCATTTACTTTAGACCAAACGTCAATAAAACCTCAAGATACCATGAACTGGATGTGTTCAGCATGAAGCTACCACGAAGAAACGGCTGGGCCTGGACTCAAACTCCCTGTTTTAACTTCAAACTTAGTAGTTCCTTTCCCCACTGCTCCACTCTTAAATTTTCCAAAACTTCCATCTCTGACAGCATCATAAAAGGAAGCCCAGCCTGCCAGAGCACACTGAAACACATGAGACACAGCATGCGTTTTCAAGCGGGTGGATAGCCAAGAACTTTCGTGTTTATACTACTTAGCTGTTCATACCAAGTTTCAATAGAGCCGTTTCAGCAGCAGGTTTCGTATCTCTACCGCACCTGAAAAAATAGGTCTTGTTTCCTATGGCATTTACTTTGTCTTGTGGAGGGTGAGGAAGCCCTTTTGCAGAGGCGCTCCTTTGCGCTCGCTGCCTTTCGCTTTGGTCTGACGCAGCGGCTGCGCGGCGCTGAAGGTGAAAGGATCTGAAAGCCAGCTCTATATACAGTATACACACAGCAATTTGTTACTGTGAAAAACCATCTGTTTCTCGGTATTACAATCCTCAGAGGGGAAATTATAGCTAGCGTTCAACATAAAACATCAATTTAAACCATCAACTATTCATAATTTCAATTCTTTATTGGAAACCAAGGACATAAATGTCAGGGAATAAAGCAATATTTCTTTTATTAACTGTTCCATTCATCTGGCTATTAAATAAAACCAGGACCTTAATAAATAGCATTAGCCTTTGTACTGACAGCCACCCCAACTAGCACCATAATTCTAAATAAAATGCATTATATTTCTAGTATCTTTTGGTTTTGAAATAAGAATCAGGATTAAAAGCATTTAAAAACATATGTATTAAACACTTTTGCAGTGTTGCTGCTCCTGTACAGTTAAATGTTTCAAGAAACAGCACTGACCCAATAACGCACGTCCCCCCATCCCTTATATGCAAGTTTCCCATCAACCAACTACCTCCTGCTACTATTCTACCAATGTTTATACTACCTGGAGAACAGAAAGGATTCCAGTACTGATGCTGCTTGCCTGTTGCCAAATGGAATTATTCTTTTAATCCCCTGTTCCCACATACAATGCCTGCTACAAAAAATAACAACAACAGTAATAATATTAAGGGAGTGGGTGCATGCAGAGCGGGAGAAAGGAAGAATGGCAGAGATGGGGAATGTGTTCTTCATACAGCATGTCATCACCCATTACTAATGGCCCCAAAAAGCCTGTATTTATGTTGACAGTTATAGATTATTTCTGCAGTTTGGTATTTAAGAATTGCACACAAAAATCCTGAAGTCCAACTGACCGGGAGAGTGAGGCCAGAGATCTGTTTGTCATCCTCTTGTGTGACAAACGAAGGCCAATCTCCATTTCCTGCCAGCAAGGGCTTGATAGGGAATGGCAAAACTTCACTCTGTGCAATTAGGTAAGGCTATTCGGGGAGTTTCCCCACATCTTTGAGGACTAGAGAAAGCAGCATTCTCTAAGAGCTGAGAAGTCCTAAGAAGTCCACAGATTCACTATTAATGTTCACATAATTGTCCATTATTCCTCCTTAAGAATAGCTCCCCTGCTCTTAGTACTACCAGCATGGGGTACTCAAGAACACCATTATAGGGGAAAGGAAGCACAACTGTAATCAAAACAATGATTACTATCGCATTCATTTAAATGCAGAGTGAGAAATGAATACAAAAATATTCACTTGAAAGTGAAAGGTAAGAAATTAACTTTTTCCCCATGGACATCAGAAACCTAACCTCAAAACCAGGAATTACTTGTAAATTTTTTACATCCCTTTGGAGCACACATTAGTTTCTCCTTCTGCATTTAAATGAATGTGATGGTAATCATTGTTTTGATTACAACTGTGTTTCCTTCCACCCAAAATGGTGTTCTTAAGGACCCCATGCTGGCAATTCTAAGAGCGGGAGAGCTGTTCTTAAGGAGTAGTAATGGACAATTATGCAAGCACTAGCAGTGAATCCAGGACTCTATAGGGCTGTTCATCTACTTAATGCAACATTTCCATACAATTTCTTAAAATTCCATATACAATAAAAACCATCATGCCAGCATTAAGAAAAAAACCAGCATGACTAAAATACAGTTGCCATTGTGGTTTACATAAAAAAAAAATCTTTCTCTTTCTTGTATGGTTTATTTATAAAGACGGAACCAGGAGTGTAAAGTCAGAAGTGGAGCATTAAAATGGAGGTTATATACAGTTTCCACGTCTCCTGGAAAATGCTCAAATTCATCCCAGATGCTAACTTTCACATGTATTCCTCTGTCTTAACTTACCAAGTTACCATCTGACCTCATCCTTTATCTGTCTTCCGGCAAATGCCTACCAACTTCTCTTTCTGCTTTCAGTTTTAACTACCCTCTATTTCTAACTCCCTGCCCTGAAGTCTGTCCCAGTTCACTGTGCCTGTGCGCCAGCAAGCAGGAGCTAAGCCTACTGTACACACGGAAAGCTGCTTCTTGAATACCTGCCCCTTGCCTTTCCCTGCTCCCAAGCTGACTGTAGCAGCACTGCATTCTGGTGAAGACAGGTTTTCAGTAATACCCTGCTTTGTGGTTGATGGGCTGACTCACAACCTCTTTTTTTCCACCAAGCTCAACACCACCTGCCTTCCAAAACAACTGCATAGCACCACTGGCAGAAGGTTACCTGTTCGGCTGCTTTCCTTATTACATTCCCAAATGCTGGAAACTTGGGCTACAGAGGGGAAATAACAATTACACCGAGCCTCATTAATCAATGTTAGGCACATGCATCAGCCATAGGGTTAAAATAAAATACTATAATCCAAGGAATTGCTGAGGTACTATCAAGAGGGAGAAATGACAGCTCTGCCCTGCTTGAGAGCTGGGATTTTCTTCCTCCTCCTGGCTTTGAGGCATTTGATATCGTTTATCAAATTTCTTATGAAGGTGCCTCCTAACGGCACCTTCACTGGAAGGACTGAGCAGCAAATGATATTTCAGGAATTGTCAGCATGCCTAGTTAACCAAGTTTAATAAGATACTTAATTTCTTTACAGTATCTCTTGCTAGCATCCTCCAGAAAGTTATCAATTCTGCCCTCCCACCCCTTGTCTTCATTAATTATGATCAACGAGCTTCTGAATAAATGCATATACATACAAACTCCAACTAGGTCTCCAATAAATAGTCAGTATGTATTTACATCAGTAAATTCAGTAAATTCAATCACAGTGTCAGTAGAACCACCACAGACTTGACTCTGCACATTTTTAAGGAGTAAAAATCAGGGCAATCAACTTCTGTCACACCTTGTTACTGCTGCTTTCAGGTTTCATGGCATGTACTTGAGCATAATGCTGAACAGAGTGCGCCCTGGGATTCTGCTTGAAGAGGAGGATGCCTTGTGCAAAAAGCACCATGGAGGCAGGGAAAAAAAGGGGCCAAAAAAGAGGGAAGGATTGTTTCAAACATCAAGGATTCAATATATTCATTCCAAGATTCAGATACCTGTAGAAGACGAACTGGCCAAAAGCCTCTGGTCATGATAAAAGCAGAAAACAAAACCCAGAGCTTTTATAGTGGGACTCTGTTCTCAGTGCCAGATGAGGAAGATCTGTCGTACAGGAGAGGGTTTTGTGAGACGTGCAGTTCAAGACAACAGAGTAGCAAATTCACAGAATTAGTAGTAGATTGAGAGAGGACACAAACCTAAGCAGGAAAGAAATTAAGAGGAGCATGGCAGAATCTTCAATAACTGTAGTTAAAGACACAGGTCCAACTTCTGCTGAAGATGAGGAGGAGTGTGAAAAGGGCCCAGCAGATCAAGCACAAGCTCTTCGCTGACCTCAGCTGAAAGAAGCAAGCTTGAGGGATGAAAGATTTGGGTGAGACTGCCAAATGTAAGAATAACATCCAGTATAAACATTTAGAAATAAAATCACAAATGTTCCAACACAGAATAGGAGAAAACTAGCAAGAAATCCAATAGGCAGCAAGGAATATGTTTTATAAATAAAGGAACAGTAGAATGACAACCAAAGGGACGGCTGGCTTACCATGAGGTGG
This sequence comes from Hypotaenidia okinawae, assembly GCA_027925045.1. Classification (NCBI taxonomy): domain Eukaryota; kingdom Metazoa; phylum Chordata; class Aves; order Gruiformes; family Rallidae; genus Hypotaenidia; species Hypotaenidia okinawae. The sequence continues at coordinate 3,942,641 of BSDF01000020.1, forward strand.
AAAAAGGACATTACTGAGAACACAAGGGATGTCCTTATACATCAACTTTTACTAGCAGACCTGCCAGTAGATGGCTATTATTAGGACAAAAGAAGGGAGTTTTAAAGCTTTGTCTGGAGAAGATTAAAGGAAGTCAATCAAAGAGCTTAGATATTTTCAAACTGGCTTGGCTTCATAAACATTATGCATGCAAAGAAAGTGACAAATAATTCAAGACATTAACCCTTACTTTAAAGAGGATCTAAAAAGACCAAATATACAGTGCACATTTGAAGTGGCAGAAAAAGGAACAGACTGTCAGTGACCACAAAAAATTCTCAACCACCTGTTTGTAAGCACCTAGAAGAAAAGCAATAGCTAGCTCAAAACTGTCACGAAGAAGCCGATTTCTTTCTTCAGGAGGCCAAGGGGCTTAAAGGATTGAGGAAAAAGCAGGAAATGCCACAATTTGAATTGCCGAAGGCTTCACCAGTCTCCCTTAGCATGCTCTTACACTAGCTGGGTCTATCTAGACCCAACTATCTGGGTCGGACATCAGATGTGGTGGGTAGCTCCATCCATTAAGTAGCACCCAGAGAGAAGTTATCAGTAGCTGCTTTTTAAACTGCCTGGTGTTTAGAGAGAGGTTCCCCCAGTGTCTGATCCCCATCTGGCCCTTCTCAACTGCCACCAATAACCTTGTGACCAATAGAGGACACATTTATTTAATCTGCAAAGAGCAGGAACCTGGCATGAACAGAAACAATAACAGATGAGAGGATTACAATTCAAAGTGAACTTTGCAAACTGGAAAAAAAAATGAACAGAGAAAAAAAAGCCCAAACAAAAATTCCCCAAACCCCAAGACTCAACAGAAACACGTGTGTTCAATAGACTACACTTGAGCAGGAGCAATAGGGTACTCAGCAGCTCTGCAAAAAACCCCAACTAGAGAATACTGGATGACCAATTGAACGTGACTCAACACTGTCCTTCTGTTTCAAAGGAGGAAGATCCGGCACTGAGAAAAGCAAACCCACAGGTATAGCCAATAAGATGGGAAATAATTCTTCTGCTCTAGTGAGTGCTGGACAAAGCACCCCAGCTGAGGCCTTGCTGGATTTGGGCACTGCATTTCAAAAATTATATGCCTCGATTTGAGTAAATCTAAAGCAGTGGAAACGATCAGAGTGGCAGGAAACATCATCTTCTGGAAAGACAAGACATGAGGGCAGTTCAGCCTTTTGATGAATCATTTCTCTAATGAAAACAGGGTCCCTGCTAAGGCCTAACCACAGGCCAGGAGAGGAAGTGAGAGTGGCCCTTCTGTAATGAACAAGGAACTGGCAAACAAAGCACGGGGCACTTCAAGATAATTGCTGCATAAAATGAATAAAAGAATTCCTGGTTTTGGAAAGAGAAGATGATGGGGAAGGTGGTATTTCAAAATGTAAACCACTGCTACAAAAGAGGCAGATGGTAATCTGTTCTCCATGTTGTGAGCAGAATATAGAGAAACAGACTTAAGAGTACCATAGCATGAAGGTGAAACATCGGGGCTATTCTGTAATGGAAAAGACCTAACAGCACTGGAAGCAAATGTCTGTGACTCACCATCAACACAGGGAATTCAGAGGAGGTCCAACTAACATCTGTCAGGTAGACCTGAGCCTGGCTGAGGGCAGCTGATGGACTAGATAATCCCCTGAGCTCCTGTCCAGCCCAGCTTTTCCTCAACAATCCAAGCAGTAGGTGAATCTCCACATAACAGATATGGTTAAAGTGCAGAGTCCCACTCTGCTCCATACCAAAGCCACATGTTCTGTAAACATTTAACATCCCTGAGCAGATCATCCTCTATTAACACCAGCAGCCCAAAACACTGAAGACAATTTTTAATGCAATTTGCTAATAAGCTTTACAGAAAGTCCAACAGAAGCACAAATCTAACTTTGCTCTTTCCACAAAACTGTAATGCTTAAATATCTAGAAGTATAAAGCCACGTACTGTTTTCTCCACTTGATTACTACTGCCTCACTACATTGGTGTTTCCAATTTCCACCACTAAAATGCAAGCTAATTCCTCAAGTCCAATATGAAGCTCATTTATCTTCTCCCAATTGCTCCTTTTTCAAGTGTATCACACTGCTTGGAGGAAGGCTCTGTAGCCTAGAATTCATCACCATGAGGACGGGGTTGCAATTTCTCATGCCTTGCTCAAACAGGAATGACTTCTTCCTTTAATTGGAAGAAAAATTATTTGTTTTGAAAGCATTCATGTTTTGAATCTGGCAGGAAAAGTTTCCCTGAACCTATCTACTCTCAGCTGAGCAAGAGGTAATTTGGACCTGAACCTGCAGTCAGGTATAGGAAAGATGCAGTGGAAGAATATGCAATTTGATAGAAAGCAAGATCATTAAGGAATGGGAAGCTTCTTTGATACTTTGTACCTTCTACATTTAATAAACTTGAATTAAAAGGTTCAGTCATAGAAGGAAAAAAAAAATCAAGACTAATAGCATATTATATCGACAAATCACTTTCTTGATATTACATTTAGGTAAAAAGAAAGTTGTGGGTTGTTTTTTTTTTTAAAAAAAAGACATGGTCTATTTTAAAGGGCTTTTTGTAAGTTAGAAGAGGGGGAAGAAAAAAACCAAATCTTATACATGACATAAATCCCAATTTTCTGCTCTGGCATGGGCAATGCGTTTCCTCATAGAGTCTCTGGATGTACTTCCAGTTAGAATCTCATTTTCCTTTGCTCCTAACCTAGAGCTTTCCAGTAAGTATTTCTATCTCTTGGGACCAGCATTAGGAACAACAATATTTCCACAAAGGTCTCCTTTGGTCACTTCTGTTTTCATTGGCACATTCTGACCTTAAGCTGGATAGTCGACTTTACCTTGTGTCGTGCTTTGATGAATCTGGGTGCCAAGCTATAAACTCCTACTGTAGATAATTGTCATCATGTGGATGGAAAATGGAGTAATTCTAGAGACAACTGAAGTGAAGCTTTTAGAGAAACAACATGTTTAGTACTAAAATGTATTTCAACATGATTTTATTGCACAGTTGAAAAAGCTCTGAAAAACTAAACAAGAAGCTGACTCATGCACCTGTATAATAAGAAGCAGAATCTCTTGTTTGATTTCTCCATTTTGAGCCAAAGTATACGAACCCATAAAAACAATGCAGTTCCTTGCAACAGTCTCATAATGAATCTGGGACTGTGCTTCTTTCTTACTTTGAAAAGCTGCTTTCACAATGAAGCATTTCGGATTCTGGCACAGAAATTGCTCCAAACTGTAAAATTCTGAGCTTGATTTAACATGAATATCTAAGCACATCATGCCTCTTGGAGGCTTCATATATGAAGCTGTAATTTCCTACTAGCATCTCACTTCTATGAAAAAGAAGGAGGCTGTAAAATTTATTACTTGCTTTAGTTAAGCTGCCTGTTGTGTAGCATCTCATCTTAAAAAGAGGAATGGCCACATTACTGGTCTGTATATTAATTGTCCCCACTTCCCCTTCCTCTCTCCCCTGCTGCTGGTTATTGTCATGACTGACTGGGATAATACATGATGGCATTTTCAGGAACACAAAAATATTTATAAAATCTGCCCTAATTACGGTTTCCCAGAACTACCTGCCTTCCCTCCTTTCTCTCAAGACCTCCTGCTAATTGGGTTTTCTGCATTTTCAGGACCCTGCGTAGCACCTCCAGCGGTACTGCTAACGCTGTTGTGGAGAAAACTAATTTACTGGCTTTTTCCTTCTAAGAAAAAGACGTTCAAGATGCCTTTAAATGCCAAAATATCAACAACTGCTTTGTGATCTTAAAACAAGCATGAGAGATATACGTAGTTCATTGCTATTAAGCAGGAAAGAATACGTAGCTACAAGCTAACCAGCAAGTTAGCAGACAAGAACTTTTGCTGGCATACTAGCTTTGATCCTTGAGAACAAAAAAATTATTTTAAAAAATACCAATATATGAGTTTTTCACCTGTGTGAAGAAATGCTTTACTTTCCTGCATAACTCAACACTTGTACGAGAACATGTTAGATGGCACACAGGCACTCAAAGTGGTTTTGGACCCTAGAAACACCACATGGAAAATCTCTTTTAGGCAATGAATTCGGTGCCAAGAAGAGCCAGTGAAGACCCATTCACTTGGAAAATTCAAAGCAAGAATCTGCAAGACAAAACCTCAAAAAATAACCCCACAACAAACAACACTACTGCTTCCAACTGATGGAAAATCTTATCCAACCCTAGTATCAGGTACTCAGCTGCTATTCATGAAAAGCATTGAAAACCTGTGTGACTACAAGAGATGAGCACTTCTACTGTAGGTCTTTCACATAAAACAAACTCCAATAGATCAGTAACTACAGCTGACAGAATGAGACTATCCCCAAAATCAGGAAAAAAGCACTTCCTTTGAATTGTATATATTTTTGTGGAGCTTCCTTCAAAGCAATTAAACCTACCCTAATTTAGCAATGACACATGATGGGGTTGCACAATGATGTTTCATTTGGTGGTTCAAAAGTAGCATATAGATACAATTTCTAGAAGGAGATAAGCTATTAGTGAAATGAGTTGTGAGTGCTTTTTAAACTTTCATTCTCTCATTAATCAGTTACAAGAATAAGTTAAATCAGAAGCACGGTTACTGCTTCAGGGAAGCCCCTACCCAGAAAGAAAATCATTCCAGTATATGCTGTCCAGAGAGAAACCTCATGTGACAACTCCAGACAACTCTTAGAACCCCTCGATCTCAGTTAGTTAGTTAGCATTCATTTAACAGAACACCTGCTATTTCTGGACCACTCCAATTGCAAAATTAATAGTAATATATTAAGCTTCTGATATGCATATGGTAGCACCTGGGAAACACTCAGGAATCTTCCTTGAACAAAAGTGCTCTATACATATAAATAACTGACATCTCAATGACCCAATCATGATAAGCTATTGAGCAAAAGTCAGGTCTTCAGCTGCACACAAACAGTTCCCCATCATCCTTTTTGGTACAGAAAGACAACGTTTTAATGGTAAGTTAAAATAACGTACTTTTTAGGTACATTGATTCAGAAATCTGCTCAACGACCTTTAGATTTTGATTATAATACCTTTTCTGTAATTACATACACACTTCTATTGGAGTATTAAAAACGCTGTTGAAAATGAGCTGAACGGCAGTTAAGAAAGAATGAAGTCAATATGGTTGTCTCTACAGGTAATCAGACATAACCTTCTCCTTTTTAACTTTCAGGGTGGAGTGGTGGCTTTTTTTAACCACTATCACTAGATAAAGTTTCTGTTCTAAGCTACATAATGTCACAAAAGCACCTGAATGGCATACTTCCATGTCAGATAACAGAAAAGTACTTTTTAAAACAGAACTGAAAAAGATACCAGAAAAATAATTAATCTCAGTGAAAGATCTGATGAGGCCCCTTGCAAACTGAAGCTAAGGAAGTGATGTTCAAACGCTGTTTCTTCAATAAGAGCAAAACAATGTACAAGTAATTAAGATTTTGGTGTTTATCCCTGCATGTCTGCATGCAAAGTACTTCAACTGTAAATGCCACCATCACCAAAAGGACCTTTTCCACAGATGAAACACATTTTTAAGTGAGCCTTGCTACCACCACTAGAGAAAAAGCTAGTTGGCACAAGGACCAGATTATACAGAAATAGGAAAACTCATACAAATTTTAACTGACAAAGAAACATGATTTTAATAAAAAGGGGATTTACTTGATAAATTGTCCTTTTATCAGTAGTAAAAGTGCTGTAATTTTCAGATGTTGCTCAATCATTTTAAGATTTCAGAAAACTGTTTGAAAGTACTCTCTAATAAAAATATAACCAATAATAGAAGGATGTTGTAGCAACTAAAAGGGTATTAAAATTGCGGTTTCGTTAGTTCAGAGTTAAGGAACAATGGCAGGATTAGGAGGAAACTATTACGAAATTAATCTGATTAATGCCTTATAAATAATAAAGCTATACTTAAAAGGGTCCACAAGCTCCACCATGTCAGAACACAGATCTAATATATGATGCAAGTCTAAAAAGGAGGGTATTTTCCCTACTAATTAAACAGCAAAACCTGAATCCTCCCAAAAATCAAGAAAGAACAAACAGGGAAGGGAAAAAAGCAGCACAACTTGTAAAAACACAATAAAATTAACTGCAACGAACTCCACCCTCTCTATAATCAGTTTCAGAGGAAAGAGCAACACTTTATCCCTGTCATGTTGCACACTCTCACAATTTTTCCATAAACAAGTATCTCTTTTTTTCTTAGCTGGGTGTGAAATCCTTCTCAATAGAGCACCAGCCAGGCCAAGGACTGTCCCAACAAAGGGGACCATTGCTTCTGCCCACAGCCTCCATCCAGTTCTGTTCAAAGCAACAACAGCCAAGGGGATAAAAATCCAATTTAGATATTTAAGGTTCATTTTATGCACTGTGGTTATAATGGCATGGGTTGGAAGGGACCTCAAGGATCATAGAATTCCAAACCCCCTGCCACAGGCAGGGCCACCAACCTCCAGGCCTGGAGCTACACAAGGCTGCCCCATCCAACCTGGCCGAATATCTCCAGGGACGGGGCATCCACCCCCTCTCTGGGCAGCCTGTTCCAGCACCTCACCACTCTCTCTATAAAAATTTCCTGCTAATATCCAGTTTAAACCTTCCCTCCTTCAGCTTCACTCCATCCCCCTTGTCCTGCCATTGTCTACCCTTTTAACAAGCTGATTCCCCTGCTGTTTCTCTGCTCCCTTCAGGGACTGGAAGGCTGCAGTGAGGTCCCCCCGCAGCCTTCTCTTCTCCAGGATGAACAAGCCCAGCTCTCTTATCCTCTCTTCATAGGGAAGGTGCTCCAGCCCTCTAGTCATCTTTGTGGCTCCTCTGACCCCTCTCCAACAGTTCCACATCTTTCTTGTATTGGGGGCCCCAGCTCTGGACACAGGACTCCAGATGGGGCGTCACGAGGCCAGAGTAGAGAGGGACAATCCCCTCCCTGTCCCTGCTGGCCACACCTTCTGATGGTCAAAACCAGTTAAATTCTGTTTACCTCTTAATTTGTGCTAATCAGTAATCATTCAATCATCAGCAAACATTCAAGCTGCAGATGAAATGAAATGGGATAAAGGACAGACCAGTATCTAATCTTAATGCCGGTTCCAATACTGGGTGACTCTTGGTGGGGTTATTCTGGCAGTTTGCCTTTGTCTTTGTGAAAAATCTGCTTCTGTAGGAAAAAAACCAACCCAACAACCCTATCCTTTGTTAAAAAGTAAAGCAAGATTTGTTGCATACAGTAGCATACATATCTCCTGCTCACAGTGGGGGAAAACTACGTAACTTGCTACTGAAAATATCTTCTGCAATGCAAATGGTTTTCAGGATCCTGAAAAATAAGACTGATTTTAATGACAGTCATAATAAATCCCAGCTACCCAAACTCATTTTCTGAATAAACCACAATCAGGGAAGAGAAAACAACTTAAAAGTTCCCACCATCAAACTACTGCATGAGCAAAAGCTGTCTTACTAATGCAACTCAAATACTGACTGCAACTGCTCTCCGTTTCCACCCACTAGTAACAACTGTCCCTCCAGAAACTACGACGAAGAGCCACAGTCCTCATGGAGACCTGGCTATCATGTTCTTTACTTCCAAAATAAGAAGATTAAATCAAGCTGTCCTCACACACAGACACAGCACACCAGCGAGGCACCGGAGCTGGTATTAATCCCGTAATTCTAAATTCTGCTTGCTCATAGTTTATCTGCGTTCCATACACACCCCTGGGCTCCATCTCCTGCTGACTCACTGGCAGATTTTACCTGTGCATGACTTTTCTAAAGCTACTGATTCTCAGTACTGGTCATCAGGTGGTGCATCAGAGACTGCTTCAACCAGGACACAGGCAGAGAAACAAGCCATGTTGTCTAACCTACAAGCACTGCTTCAACAGCTCATGGAGAAACCACTTTGCACCTTACAACCATCCACCCCTACAAAACATCCCTCATGTCTAACTGCAGCTTCAATTGTTTAAAACATCAAGATGAAAATAGGAGGGAAACTGAGTCTTGATCTGAATTGTCACCAAGGTATTGCCATGGCCTCGGGTAGGTCTTCAAACTTGCACATAAATATTTTATTTCAAACTAAATGGAGTTTAAAAGGACTTGGAGGAAGGCAGCGGTAAATACTGAATACAATCATCAGTGTGCAAAAGTTATTTGAGAGATACTAAAATTGAAGAAAAATTACTCCTGCCCCCACTCACACACTATTTATCTACAGCACTCATTAATATCTGAGATACCACCCACTTCCATCTTCAAAACACCTCAGTATTTTATGCACACTTCCCATTGTTTCTACAGTATGCTTTATTTCTACTGAAAATTTTCCCTTTGAATAGAAGCTATCCATTCTCAAATACCATTAAAACAAGGTCAAAAAGAAAACAGTAGAAAGAACCAGCACTTTAAAAGTTATTTCACATTTTCAATCACAAGCCTTTCAGCAGCCAGTCAGGATGAAATACTGCTACTCCGCTTTACGAAGTGTGTGACATTCTTTGCTGTTCTCAGGACATGGCACAGCGGGGAGGCAGCGATACTCCGCTGCAGGAGTTCAATCACCGGTGTTGGAAGCTTTCAAACCAAATAAGCAAATGGCTTCCCTAATGGCAGCTGGCTGGGCAAAGTTGCAGTTGGGAAAAAATCACCTTCTCAATAGGTCATCTCAGGACCTCCTAGATTCATGATGCTCAAAAGGCTAATAATATAGATAGATATAAAAATGCATAAATATTCCAGAAGGTTGATAATAATGCTTCATATCTTCATATCCCTTGCCTTGAAATTCCAGTTATCACTGAAAAAGATGGATCTGATGAATGAGGACAAAATTATGAAGATACTGGTAAATGACATTGATAGCAAAAGAGAAAGTCTTGGAGAAAAAATAGTTACTGCATTAAAAACCACAGAGGAATGTGGAAATATTACTTCAGAATATACTTACTGCAAAATAAACTTTCTTGGGCTTCTCTACAGTATTTTTAAATGTGCTCCAAAAGTACTTTGCTAAGAAGGAAAATGCCAATAAACTTACTGGCCACGGCCAGTTCAGGCTAATTATTTGCTTTATAACTGTAATCTTTTTAAAAACCAGGTCTTTAACAGCGCTGGCCCAGGTTTGCTTGAAAGGAACTGATGCTTTACAACGAGAAGTTACTCTGAGCCAAGCAAGGAACACTACTTGCCAGAAAGACATCCTGGTTGTCACACTACTGGGCCACCTGAGCACAGGCCCAATGCAAAAATGAGGGGGTGCAAAGGGGGTGTATGGTTTGGTTTTAGAGACAGATATTCACATATCTGTAAAAAACATTTCTTTATAAGTTATTGCTATTGCCCCAATGAAAAAAAAACCCAAACCAAAAAGTTTAATTTTGCAACCTTTTGCAGAGTCAGGATTTTGCATTTCATGCCCACTCAGTTCATCAACTCTGGCTAATGACAGAGTGAAGAAACAAGGCAGTGACAGTACTTATGTAGTTCCATTAATGGAAGTTAATAGGAGTTATAATCAAAATACAAAATTTAATTTTTGCTCTTGGAATTAAACCAAAGTATTTCTCCTAAGGACGTTACCCAGGAATTCAAAGTAAAGCTCCAACTATAAAAAGCCATCAGCGAATGTGTTTCAATGAACTACCAACATAACCAATCTTCTTGTCAAAACCACTATCTACTAAGGAACACGAAGCCACTGAATTAAAATACTTCTTACCCAAAGATCCAGCCCTTAAGCTAATGTTTAGAGAAATACAGGGGAACATATTAATTCAGTTCTCCGTATCAGATTATTAATAGGTGACAAACCAGGAACTCATTATGGGAGTGAAAGAAGTCTACAAAGAGATAATCACACTTGTCGAATACTGAAGGATAAAAGCTGGATGAGATTGGCCTGGCAAGATCTCATAAGCACAGAGAAATAACTCTCCATTAGAGCCATCATCGCAGTCTCTGAAAGCTCCAGGGCTGTCAGTGCACATCTAACACTACAGGCTCCACCTGCCAAGTGGGAAAAACACCAGTTTACAGAAGGTTTTTCCTCTGCCACCTGCACTAAAAGCACCAAAATCCCCCAAAATCCTTTGAATTGCATGATTCTGTCATGTAGATTAAGTTGTTAATTTCTTGTCCCAACTCCCTGTAACACCAGATTCTTGTTACTAAATGTTTGAGAAAACCCACTCAGGAGAAGCAATGCCCAGTAATGACCTCACTGCAGCCTGCCAGTCCCTGAAAGGAGCAGAGAAACAGGAGGGGAATCAACTTTTTAAAAGGGTAGATAATGGCAGGACAAGGGGGATGGATTGAAGCTAAAGGAAGGAAGGTTTAAATTGGATATTAGGGAGAAGTTTTTTACAGAGAGTGTAGCAAGGGGCTGGAACAGGCTGCCCAGAGAGGGGGTGGATGCCCCGTCCCTGGGGGTGTTCAAGGCCAGGTTGGATGGGGCCCTGGGCAGCCTTGTGTAGATCCAGCCTGAGGTTGGTGGCCCTGCCTGTGGCAGGGGGTTTGGAATTCTATGATCCTTGGGGTCCCTTCTAACTCAGACCATTCTATGATTCTATGATCTAAGTGAGAAAGCAGCTATCAGGAAACACAACGATCCATAGGTGGCATACGCAAAGTGATGAAAAAGAAGAAAAAGTCAAGTTTCCAAAGGCATTTTCAATTGTGGCACTGATTTAACTCCCTCAAGAACCATGCAGGCCCAGTTCTGATCAATCCCAAATGCCACCTCCCCCTCTTTGTTCCCTGTTAAACCATGCTAAAAAAAAAAAAAAGCTGTGAAACTCTTGATTGGCTGTATTTATATGGTATCACTGCAATTATCTGATGGAAATTTTCCGAGATGAGTTATAACTCTCTTTACAACAGTAATTTAATGGGAGTCAAAATAACAGAAGAAGAAGCAGAAAATAGACGAACAGTGCAAAAATGGTAATTTTGCTCTGGGAAGTTGGGACTTGCCATTTCAAATTAGTAGAAACTGTGAAGTGGGCATTACTGACAACGTGAATATAGTAATTGGGGTTGATTTCTTGGCACTTTGCCGAATCCTCTGACTAGCGCCTTGCAAGTTAATTATAGCTCTCTTCACGGAGTGGGGACACTCCGCAGTTAGCAGAGAGAGGATGAGCACACAGGCCTCCAGTGAAGCAACTTTGAAGTATTATGTGTGAGAGGCAAAAGGACTTTATTCCTCGGCCCATCAAGTAAAATCCATATGGAAATTCAGAGCTCAAAGTGCCACAGGACATCAAGAATAAACAACCTGTTTGGCTTTTACAAGATAAAAAAACCCCACACACTCCAACAAAGAACAATGCAAAAAAACCCCTAAAATCAGTTCAGCCAAAAGGTCATTGTTTTGTCACCTCTATCCAAAATTCAACAAGATTCTTATCACTCACCTTTTAACTAGTAGTTTTTAATTAATTTGGAAGAACTATATCACTCCTTCCTGAGCGGTAACTAGCTACCCTCTTGGGTTCCTTCTGTAATCAGTTCCTTTGATTAACTTTACTAAAATTAACGCATGTATTTCATACATGTTACAACAAATTAGAACAGAAGAATTAAAAAGCAGCCTGCCAACTTAAAAACTGAGCAAGTGGAACTTTTGAATTAAAGCAGAGTTATTAGCTGATTATTATATGGAGAACGTTCAGAAGAGAGAACATGCCCTTTCCATTTTCATTTTGTAATACTAGTGATTACATGATATATCTTAAATTATAATTTGAGGTAAAACTATGATTAAAAATAATTTAAATATTGCACAAGTTAATTGCTCTGGAATTTCTTCATCTTTGTTCCTGTTCTTTGATTCAAAGATTCTGCATGCAAGGTATCTTCTCCATGAGTCTCACCCAGGGAGTGGGAGCCAGGACTTCCTCAAACATGTCGCTCTGTGGTCTTTACCAGGGACAGACAGCGATAGTGATGGGAAACCATAAGGTACCACTTTTACATACACCACATTTACTGCAAGGCAGTACTGCATGCAATGAGACAGAGGTCTGTGTCAAGTCTCCCTTCCCACAAAGCCCTTCAGAATTAAAACAGAAAAACAGAATAAAGGAAGCAACCAGCCCTCTTCCCAGCCATCCAAAATTGGGTATAGTATGAGGAAGGAGAGGTGGAAGCTGTGAGTGCCTGCTTTGTCGTCATCACAAACCAAAAGCAACTGCCTTCATCACCAGTCCTTGTGTTTTCAGGATTTGACTACCTTTCTGAAAAGGTCCAAAACCAAACAAATCATAATTCAGGAGAACAAGCCGTTCACCTCAAAGCCATGATCTCTTTTTTTTAGAATAATGTTAAATATCGTGCAGGGCATGGATGACTGACTGAATTCCATAGCATCACTTACGCAAAGGGATCCTGACCTGAGTCCCCCTTGCTACAAGACAAGTAGTTGGATCATGAACCCAGACCTCATCTTGGATCATTTCCTCCACCGCTGGATGAGTTCTCTGGGAGCAACCATTCCCAGTCAAAGCTTTATGAAAACATCTTCCTATGAAAAGTCTAGTTTGATCAACTGGCACCTCAAGACAATTTGTTTATGAGAAACATTCCCAAACACTTCTACATGGGGAATATTGCACTTCCAGCTTTGAGGCCAGTAACAGGCTTACACATGATAAGATGGAGCTAACCCAGAATAAGGCAGTTGGTGAAATTTAAGAGTCTTGTTAAGACCTGCTCGCTTCAGTCAATGAGAAAAGCAAGAACTTCAGGCAATTTTCTTTAGTTGGGGTCAAATCAGGGGAAAGGAGAAGCTGTGAGGTTGCCTGATTTTTTTCAATGCAACCACAAAGAATCAGCCTCCTTGGATGAACAAAAGACTGAACAGAAGAAAGCGACTATGCCCTTGCTGCAAGGGGAGAAATCATTACAGCACAGGTACTCTATGTAAAGTACTTTTGCTAAATTTTTATAGGGAGTTTTACCCTGCAAGATCCGAGTCTTGGGAAACATGTTACACAAGCACATTGAAATAATCCCACGTAAGGATTAATGATTGGTTTGCCAGCCTTTAAACAAGTAACTTTTAATCACAGAGAGAAATAAAATTGGATCAATGTAAAAACTGGTCACAAGCAAGAGGATAAGAGTATGCAGAAGTGCAGGATGAGACCAACTCCTTTAGAATCCTAGCAATTCCTGAGCTGGAAGGGACCCGTAAGGACCATCGAGTCCAACTCCTGGCTCCACACAGGACCATCCAAGTCAGAGCATGGGGCTGAGGGCATTGTCCAGACACTTCTTGACCTCAGCCCAGCTCAGGGCTGTGACTCCTTCCCTGGGGAGCCTGTTCCAGTGCCCGATCCCCCTCTCAGTACAGAACCTCTTCCCAACATCCAACCTAACCCTTCCTGTTGCAGCTTTAGCAGCACTACAGCTGCATCTGCTTAAACCACCACAGAGATTCTACCCACAGGTTCGTTTTTCCAGTTAGTCCTCTACTGAGCACTTCTATTTCACTAGTCTACATGGATTTAAGAGAAGCCATCAGAATAAGTGCAAGCTGGAATATATAAACTAACTTCTTCTATAAATAAGCAACCAAAATTATTCAGACTACCAACCTGACAAAAACACTGCTAAAACTTTAACCATCTCCATGGAAAGAAACCACCACTGTCAACAACAGGCGGAAGAAAAAAAAAAAGGAGTCTGAGCAGTTCAATTTCTGGTAGGAATTAACAGACAGACCCCTAAGAGACTTACAAAGATACTAATCAGATCAGTCATAATCACAACACCAGAAGAGGCTGAGGAAAGCAAAATGAAGAGCGATGTGGATGCAGTGTGTGCAGGTCAGGAGGAAGCGCTCCAGGTCCCTGAAAAACTGATGGCTTGTATCCGTTCGGTACTCAGAGCACTCCTCAACCTCGCTCACAACCCTGAGAGAGAAGGTATTATCTTGTCCTGTGAGCTATGGAAAATTACACATCCTTGTACGTGAAATCTCTGCCTGTTAAAGTCTCTGCTGTTCTGTACAGCATTCAATGCTATGACTTGATCGATAACGTACCGAGCTCCAATCATTTTCAGGTTAAGGGTTAATTACCACTAAGAGATATCTCGATGGTCAGCAAATAAAAATGAAACTTTTATCCTACAGGCATTTACAGTATATATTTTCAATTACAGTGCTACTTGTCGACAGGTATTTAGAAAGTTAGGTCTGACACCACCTGCTCCTAAGCAACAACAACAAAAGAAGAGTGAAACAAAAGGCTCAACAGAAGTGGGATCCGGAGACCTGAAGTCAAAGTGCCAGATGCCAGAACTAGTGGTTCTAATACTACAATAAACACAAAAAATTCTTTCAAAATAACACAAAACTTACATCCTACCAATTCTTACAGGCATCTCCCCTGCCACAGGAGTGTCCTGGATACAATCTCTCTTGCACAGCAAGTTCAATATTGATTATGCTGCCATCTCTTTCTCCCTGCTCAATAATCACGCTACTAAGCTTTGACTCCTGGTAAACATTTCCCTTTCACAGCAGAGAGGGAAGGGTTTTTTCTGGGAATTCCTGGAGCTTATGGCTTGGCTTCCTATATTGGCAGGTCCAACCTAAGGCACAGAACAAACATGTACAGTTCGCAAAGTGTGAAGTCATCCCAGGAGAAGAATCGGTCCCAGGCGCCCAAACAAGACTTCCAGGATAGACATTCAGTGATTCCTTTCTCCAAAAGAAGGCGCCAATGGATATGGGGCAGAAAACATACTAAGTAAAATGTAAGTACAGATTTGAAACAAATTAAGCTAAGTGGGTAAGAATTTGAAATCCAGATTTAATGTAGAAACTTAACAGGAAAACTCATCAGAAACCTTTGTACAGCAAAATAACCAATTTTATATAACTAGGAAGTTTCCTCAGAGTGTTTTGGGAAACTTCACAATCACAAGGATTTCCACACACTTTTGTTAAATTCCAAATTCTACAAATCATCAATCCATGAAATTTTATCTTAAAGTAAGTAACTGATTTTGCTTGGAGAATAATCTCTGATTTTTCATGTTCTCACCAACTCACCAGGAACTATCTCCTAAATAGCTCATGAGTGAGAAATGCAATAGAAAGCTACAGCTGAAATTTTAAAATGATGAAGATTTTACTGATGGCAAGGACACAGATTTGCAGCAATCTGCTCTCTCTGAAAAGTGTTTCTCTACAAAGCATTTCAGAAATACTGAAGCAATACATACTCCTAACTTCACACAGACTCGCTACATCACGTTGTACATAAAAACCCAGCATCTACTCACTGCATCAGCAGAACATGTAACACTCTGCCAGAGCCGTTGAGAAAAGACAGGTTACTGATACTGAAAAATACAAGGTTTTGTTACCCCAATGTCACCAAAATGCAACTTTACACAGTCCAGCAATACAAAAAGGGAAATAGCAGGAAAATACGTGCTTTTCCTCCAACACTTTTAAGTGAAAGCCTTAGATGCCACTTTGACCCTTAAAGTTCAAGAGTCCATGTTACACTGTACCTTACAATTTTCCATTCCTTTAACCTCTCCTTTTCTGCTCTTAGATACTAAAGAAATACTTGAGCGCGTCCCAGGGCACGTCTCCCAGCGCTGTAATGGCATAACATGTCTATCCTGATTAGAACAACTCCTATACTTAATAATTCTGGGAAACTGTTTAAGATATTTTTAGAGTATTGATAAGTGAATAATCTTTGGATTAAGAATTCCAATTAAAGAGCAATTGTTTTCCTTTCTGGGAATTTGCTGGTACCAGCCTAGGAACTCCACCCAGCAAGTTTGGGAGTTGCCTTTTCTTAGTCATTCAGCTTTGGAAAGTCTCCAACCAAAGATCCCAACCTGCAAGACCCTGTTTTTAAGAAGATAAATGTCACAATTTTATCTGCCTAGCATCCTTTTTTTTTAATCCACTCACTGATGCTGAAGTTAATATTTCCTTTTTCTCTAATAAAAGTCAGCACAGATCTTGGAAACAGCTTTTTCATGAATATCCTTCTCTTATCTGGACCCCAGCTTATAAAATGCATGTACTGAGGACTAAACACCAAGGTTCTTTTTACTCGATCTTTTATTAAACAAATAGCACTCTGCTGCTGGCCCCCCTTGTGATTGTGTATCACAGCATAAATCTGCACCACAACCATAGGATTTGTTTGTAATAAGGGGGGGGGGGGAGAGGAAGGGTGGGCACCAGCCTACTAGCCACAAATAGATCTACCTGCCATTTGGAAACCATGTTTCACTTACATTTAGAAGCCAATCTTTGAGCTTTAAGAAACTGTCAACACAAGCAAGTTTGACTATGAGATACTTGAATGTTATTGTGTATAAGGGTCTTAAATTAAACCCTGGGTCTTAAATTAAACCCTGAATTAAACCCTAGGATGTTTCAAGCACAACGTATTTATTAGTTAGCCCTTAATTATCTTCCACAGTCAACAAATGTAGCTGTTGAATGTTCTGGACTTTAATTAATTCCAATATTAAATTCCGATTCCTGCCACAGATTTTAAAAGATCAAGTTGAAGAATATCAAAGCATGGAACGCAGTGGGTTTCATGTAATATATAAATTACAATGCATCTGACAAAAGGTAAATCTTTCTATAAGAAGGCGTTATTTGAATGCTAATTGCCAATTTTGCTGCTGTAAAAGCAAGCAAAAGTCAGTACATTGGTAAAGTTAAATTATTAATTTCAATAAAAATACTTCTAAACAGCACAGATTTAGCAATAAGATTTTATATAACATCATTTACACTCGATTGTATTTCACTTCCTTTTTTTTTTTAAAATACTTATGAAAGGGACATGCAGGTAATGCCAAAGTTTCAATTCTAGACTTTCCTAATTGGCAGCAACAAGTCAGGACTTGTGAGCCATTTTCTTTTCCTTCAAATCATCAAGCCAAAGGAAGAAAAACTTAGAGATTCTATTAGCACCTAAGTAACTGTGTATCCTTAAACGCTGCAGAGAATGCCATGTTTAAGCATTAGCATTTACCTATGTCAACAAGGGAACAAACCCCAATTTTTCCACCCTCTTTACTAAAGCTGAAAAGAATACAAACAATAGAAGGACTATTACTGAGAAGAGACAGCTCCTGTTAAAATTTTATCTCCTATTTTTCCAAGTTCCTCTCTCCTCATCGCTGCACAGGGTTGTATGTGCCGCCGTGTAGTAGTGGTGCATTTAAAAAGGCTACATTCCAAAGACTGGGTAATTTAAAGCACAGAAAACACAATGGTGTCCCTGAACCTTCCAAAACACCAGCTCCTGCTTTTCACTGTTTTCTGAAGCACTTAAAAAGAAATGTGGCTAGAAAGTTAGTATGGAATGATTGTTGTAATTACAGGGACTTTTGGGAAGGTTATCATATGATGAATGTTTTTCATCCCAGGTCTGTGACAAGACAATCCCTTTTTTACAGTTCCAAAAATGACTGTATGACTGGATGAACAAAAGATAACAAAACACTCATGTCCACCAAAAGCTACTTTTGTTTTTGAACAGCAGTTCAACAGCAGGCACTTTGCCAACTAATCTCCCCAAAACACTTCCACACTATTTCAAAAGTTCACATGCAAAAACATGTTGTATTCTATTAAAAAAAAAAAAAAAAAGGCAGGCAGAAGTCTTTATTTCCTTGCTCCAAAATGACACTGATTTGGAAAACAACAGCAAGATATAGTATTTAACTTTACCCAGCTATTGCTCAGGTAAAAATTTCCTTAAGAGATGCTGTTTTCCTGTTTTCTAAGACTAAGACTTATTTAACGTGTAGTCACACATCTAAAAAGTGCACTAATGATATTATGAAGACACAGAATTTACTGGAAAAGCACTTCCATTGGAGATACTACAGCATACTTGCTCTAAGACACTGTTACCAGTTTCATTTAGAAGTAAAACTGTTAGGTCTGTACACACACACGGACAGACAGGTGGCCGCAGAGCATCTGAGCACCTTTTCATTAAGTAACACTTCTGAATTTCAACAGAAATTTCAGTAAGCAATATGAATTCACACATTAATAAGTCATCTTGAAAACGGAAGGGGTTTTTGAGCAAATTATCACGTATGGGAGACCAGCAAATAGTATTTTCCACAAAAGAGTGGTGAGGAACTTTAGGGTGAAAGCCTGCGTACTCAGCAGCACTCTGCTTGCACACTTGACTCTTCACACCCCAACCTGACAAAAACAAAGACAGCTCTAACTAATGAGCTGCAACTTGAAGTCTAAAGATACTGATTTTTTGGCAAAGACTATTACTGTTCAGTAGAGCTTGTCTTTATGTGCTACCATCCAGTGGGGAAGAAGCCCTCAAAGCTTTAAGCTTGCTAATCTCCTGAGCAGTGGGAATTGCTATTAAAAATACTATTTAGACAGACAGGCTTCTATGAAAGTCTGCTACACAGGCTCATCAAACTCATTAAAACTAGCTTTAAGTCCCAGGCTTGGGAGCGTAATCCCTTTTAGAAACCTGCAGACTAGGCCAAGAGAATAAAGATATGGTAGTTAGGGAACTGAAAGATGTATGAGCCCTGTTCACCCCACAGGCAGTGTGCGTAAGGAATACACTGTAGTGCCCATCTTCACAAGCATCACCATTGCACACCAGCTCCTTCCTACACTGAATTTAAACATGACAGCAGAGCAATCTCTTTGGAAACTACACAAAGGCTTTATGTGTTTCAGTTCAGTAGTGGAAAGGAGTCAAGCTGCAGGAGGATCAACCCTTCAGCTCTACCTGATGAGGAAACACCTCCCCTGGTCAGCTGTACTATGCCAAGGTGAAAATTCTGAGTTGGCACAGCACAAAATTAGTGACCAACCTTAACAGCAGAGCAGCAAATGGCTCAAGTGTGCAGCTCCCATTGGCAGAGGCAGCGTTTGGATAGGTAAGGTGAGCTCTCATGCCTCATAAAAACCTCCATGAGAAGGTCGAAGCCAAACAAAATGCGATGCCATGGCTGTGCATTTGGACTCCCAATGACTGACCTTCAACTTACACGCATGTAAGTAAAGCAACTGGTAGAGCTATTTCCACATTTCTTCCTCCCTAAAAAGTTGCTGTTGCCTATGAGAAGGACAAAAAATCCATCCAAACCCAGTGCTAAGAGGAAGCATCGTCCAGTGTCACAGGCGTGAGAAAGAAAAGCCAAAGCTGCGACCTGGAAAGGCTGCAAGCCACAGGAGGCACAGGAAGAGGTCCTCTGTGGGTATTTTACTCAGGAAAGCATGGCACAGGGATTTCTTCAGTCCCTCCAGGTCCTGAACGAGGGCTGCAAACTGCTGTACAAGTTGTAACCTCTCAACCTACTGTCAATGGAAGGATCGCAGGAAAAAGCTGAATTGCAGCCTTCTGATACTAGTTTTTTTAGACAAACCTAACAGCATGTCTCTCCAAAATGCTACCAGGAGGCTGGATATGAGGAGTCCTAGTGAGAGTGACTAGACAAAATGTAAAAATATGAAATTAGGAGCTTCCCAATGGGGTCAAAGCAGTAAAACCAATTCTGATTAAGTTGCATTACGAGATAGAAGCAGGATCTCAATAATTTACAGCCAGAGACAGGGTAAGTGTCCATTAGCATCAGTGTCTATGGATGTACATTTTCTTCTTTTCCACATTTTTAAGGCCTCTGAGACCATGTCTGGGTCTCCGTCTTTCCCTCTTCCTGGCTCTCAAGAACCATTGAAGTAAAAGCCCTTCCTTTCATGCAGAAGAGAAGCCTTCCTCTTCACATCCTCTACACCACCAAACGGTAAGGAAGGAAGGAGGTACGATTATTTGATGTGAATCTGGACACAGAAAATAGTCTCTAATGCTATCTAGAATGCAAATTCAGGATAATTTTTAAAAGTTATGAGCTTGGATAGGATCCAAATTGCAGATGAAGACATCACAGGGGATGGTTCTTCAGATGTGTCAGATGCTCTTAAGTTTAGGAACAAAGGAGCACAGTTTTTTATTATTTTTTTAATATAGTTGGCTTTCAGCATCAGCAATCTTGAAAAGGGCAAACTTGAAGCCAAACAAAAGTGTAACATGAAGTACTGACAGAAGGAAAAAAACCCACCACCACGCTAGATCAATCATTACAGAAAACTAGACTCATGCTATTAATGGTGTCTAAACCTCTGTCGATGTGTTGTTGCCCTTTCTGCCTTCAGAAACCAATGAAGAGTGGCTCAACTCATTTGCGCCCCTTCCACTAACGAGCAGTGCACATCCCACTTCAATACCTCTTTTCTCCCAGCAATGATTACCTCAAGAGTTAGAACTAATTCAACAAAAATCTATTCAGCATTATCATCCCCCAGCTTCTGGAGGTTTAAAGACAACGCTGCAATGCATTTACTGACAGCTGTCCGTCCAGGCTGCACCAGAAACACAGCAGTAAGAATATCAGGGTAGAGGAGGGGAATTTTTTTCCTTAAATAATTACTTTATATTCAAGTTACCTGCATTTCCACAGGTATGTTTCTGAAAGGAGTCATGACACGTTACCCCTCTTGCTCCCCCAAATTCCAGAAGCTAAGATATTTTTCAGACTGAGCAGACTGAAATTAAAAAAACATCACAAACCAAAACTAGCACTGGGGTTGTAAGACTGGAGTGACAGTTCCTCTTTACCATGTCCCCAGTTCTGGGGTGGACAGAACACCCCCACACTTACTCTAGCTCCCAGTCACAGGAGGTGAAGGCACCATACCCCTGGGATGAACTGGGATCGTCTCCGTGTCTTTTCCTTCCCCCCTTGATGCTTCTGAGCGAGCGAGGAAGGAGAGGGTAACAAGCTGCCAGCTACTTCTCCAGCTGACTAGCACCAGCCACCCAAGAGGTGGTTGCATGATTTTGTATATATAGAGCTTGTAAAGCACTTTAGGAAGCTGTGGGATGAAAAGGACTATATAAACGTAAGATATTATTATTATTAAACCAGTGATCTGACAAGAAGAGACAGCTTTTCAAATCTGTACAACAGCTTGAGCTGAAGAGATCAGGGAGTCCAATTTGAAAAAATAATAATTTGAAACGAATTTCAGGATTAGAAGTGGCAGCTCTTTTGTGGATTCTCCATGGCAGGTAAATTTAGTAGGCTACTTTAATTTTGCATCGTTTTAACTCCTGGCAATGTCCTGTGCATTGAATCTGACAGAGAGACAGAGTGTTTGAAGCTGTCGTGGCTACGTTTTAGTCTCCCAATTTTACAATCAGTGTTTGAATCTGCTGCTACAACTCTGGATACAGAGATCAGAGGCTTATCAAAGAGGCATCCATTTCAAAGACAAGCAGCAGCTTTGACTTCATTCCTTCAATGCTTAAAATTCCTGAAAAAGCAGATGAGCATACCACAAAACAGGTCTGAAGGAAATCTCTCTATCGGCTGTAAACCTATTTCAGTATTAATTTTTTAAGGATCTATTTTGGTCTCATGTAAAATGAGTGTGTTTAGCAGAGATAATCCTCTCAACAGGTGAGCTTAATATATGCCTTTTCCTGTAACTGAAAGTACATTTTAAACTGGTTTATTGCTTTATCAAGCATTAATTGAAGAACTACTTCAACCAGTCACCTGATTTTATTTTATTTTTTGCACAAAGAATGTCTTCCTTTTCCTAACAAAGCAGCACTTCATTTCTTTATTGCTGCCCTTCTTTTAACTGCATGGATGAACTGAGCACACCGTAGGCAGTAATGTGTGTTGTTGGCAGTAAGACGGCATGGTTTAAAGGTATATCACGCAGGGAGTGTTGCTTGGCTGCAGCGTGCTGTCCTCCACATTCAGCATTGATTTTAACCCGAGTTTCAGCATTCACATGATTGATAATGTCACTGATCTCATCAGCATCCCCTCCATCAAGCCTGCAGTCAGGCTGGCGATGGACCCTGCTCACACGGGACGCCAGCTGCTCAGTGCTGTGACATGTCCACACAGAGGGCACAGCATGATGAGAGGAGGAACAGCAAGGAGAGAAACCCTGCCAAATCAGAATTAACTTTAACTGATGCCAGGCCTTCCTTTTAACCTAGAAATGTGTTTTGTATCTCTAATATGTAAGAGAAATGCATTTCAAGAATCTGAGTGTTTTTCTTTCTTCCTTCCTTCTCATAGACACGTCATAAGAGCTGCCCACACACGCTGCCTGTCATAGAGACCGTTGTCTACTCACAAGAACCCACTGCTCAGTTCATTGTTGCTAGAAAGCAAGAGCAGATCACTACAAAGTGCCAAAGGGATGCACAAATCTGCTCCGACTTCCTCCAGCTGAGCACTGCCTAGCCCAGGAAAGCTCTGAAAGCTTGCACAGGGAGCAGTGGGCAGCAGGGCAAGGAGTTAAGTGATGTAGGTATTCTGATGGGTGCCATAGTGACGTACGGTCACCCAGCTCTGGCCAGGGTGGTGCAGGCAACTGCAGCACCAAGCCTACCTCTAGCTGCTTCTTTTCACCACAAACCCGGTGCATCTTATTTGCCCACTCCAGTTCTTCAGCTGCTCATCAGCAGGAGTTGGAAGCAAAGGAGATAATCAGCAACAGGTTAATTTGTCTGATTAAGCCTTCGGAGATCTGGCATTCTGAACTCGCACTACAGCACAGTCCCCAAAGCTGCGCTCAGACAGCTAGGTTGAAAGGAAGCCGCACGCTGCTGACAGCCAAGGGCAGCAGCCAGGGAACACATTAAGCCTCATTTGAAACCCATGGTCATACCATCAGACTTAGCAAAGCTACACTGCAGGTGTAGACATGCCCTAAAGTGCACTGGAAGTGCGTAAGAGTTCAGCTCTTCGATGCTCAAATCACTTCTGACAAACAGGACTGAGAAGTCTTAACACATCTGGGCATTTTTAAAAAGCACTCTCAGTACTATCTTGCCCTAAATGAAAGCTTCAGTTTGAAATGAGCTTTTAAAACTCCAAAACATTTACAAGTCCCTCTTCTTGTAGAGCAGCTCATTTATCAGCATCCAGCTGATACACAAGAATTTCTTTTGCAATATCCCGCACAGTAAAAGGTCCCCGATGCTCCTCCATGCTCAGACAAACCTGACATGCACTTCCTAACGCTGTAAAGCACAGTTATTTACCCAGTAGGAAACAAAACCAAACAGAAAACCACAGCAGAAGCTTTTACAAGCTGCAGCAATGCTGCATCCACACCAGCCGATCCAACAGACAGGATTGCTTTATGTATGGACCATAGCAGATGACATTATTCATTGCATTCTGTATTCACAAGACCAAAGAGATCAAACCGTTCATAGGTAGAAGTGCATGTGCTCAAGCTGGTCCTTACCAGCTTTGATCTCTAAGAATAATAATCACTGTCCCCACCCTCCAAGCAGACAGGTCTGTAGAAGCCACCACACATTGTGGCTCTCACGTCAGGGGAAGCAAAGCACATGCATAAAGCTCATTACCAACTTATCTGTATGGCCCAATACTGGGCTGGTGCTGCTGCTTCCCATAAAACCTTTATGTTTCAAAAGATAATCACCCTCTGTACTTTAAAAAATGCAGCCATAAATAAGCATTAGTGCTTAAAAATTGGGAAACCACAGTTTTATGGTTTTAAACAGAGACAAGGTGGAATCATGAATGGTACCAATGTATTTCAGATGAAAGCTTTCAGGCAGATGAGAAATAGTTAGAGGACTTGGAACCTGAGTAACGACAGTTGCATTAAATTATTCCATCTGCAAGTCCATTAAAAATTGTTAATGGTTTTGTATGGCTTTTATATTTATTGGGTGGGTTTATTCCTATATGAGTCATACATATTTATTACCAGGGTCCAGATACGGTTATTAATAAAACTTCTTTTATTTGCATACTGTCTTGATGCTGGCCTAAATATTTACAACTTGACTCTAAAATAAAAACAAAAAATTCCTCAAAAATTATAAATAGCACCAGGGATGCATCACAGCTTTCCTTTTTGTACTTTGTTACTTTCTTGGTGTCTTGGTTTTGTTTTTTCGAAGA
This sequence comes from Hypotaenidia okinawae, assembly GCA_027925045.1. Lineage (NCBI taxonomy): Eukaryota > Metazoa > Chordata > Aves > Gruiformes > Rallidae > Hypotaenidia > Hypotaenidia okinawae. Next base: position 3,966,769 of record BSDF01000020.1, read on the forward strand.
GGGGAAAAAACCAACCTGGTAACCCCATTTCTTTTGTCAAGTCCAAGAAGCACTAATTCTTTCAAAGCTTTAAAGCACAATTTGTGCTGAAGAAGTAAGAAGAGTTCCAAAGCTAAAGCAAGCTAGTTTTTGTAATTAAGAAAATACACGTATTTCTACACATAATTATGAACAGTAACAAAAGCTCAGTACTAAAATAGGTCCACAGAATCCCTGGAATCGTGCCTGCCAACTAAAACACCTACTATGAATTTAGTAATGGGTTATGCAAACATAAATTACAAGGCCAGACATTTTAAAAGGAAAAAAAGTTGATTTATTGTCACATTGGAGACACGGCAGGATAGAAGCACAATTTCATTTTTCCATATATTCATCAACATTGCAGATGTGTTAATGCAAAAAGAATTCTAAAATAAAAATGACTCTCAACTGCTCTACTTCTCATATGTCATTTAATTTACCTAAAAATGGTTACCAAGAAGCTTTTTTTTTTCCCCCTCCTTTTTTTAAACCACTCAAAAACATACCAAAAATTTCTGGAAGAAAATAGGTTTTAAGATCATTTTACAAATACTTCTCCCTCCTAAAAATTTATCTCAAGACTTCCACCAAAACTGACCCACAAGAAGCTGTGATATTTGTTGGGTTTTTTTTTCTACTAAAACTATTATCTGTAACCTAGTCATTTTGTTTGTGAGCATTTCCACTCACGAGCGTAATTGTTTCTGCTCTTGTTTCAAGCAGATCCAACTTTCCACTTACCCACTGTCAGAGCAATGACAAGACTCTCTCCTAACTGGCAAGCATTATTAAAAGAGTTATGCATGACAACGTAATAATTTTAACCAGAACAACATGTTCCTTTAATTACACCTGAACGACTTTGAGGTGGTCCAGCAGATGAACTGAGGTAGGTTTACAGCATCTTTGTTCACGAAATAAAAAGGAAAAGGACTTATTGAAGATGTTTAATTATTTCTTCTTTTGGTAAATACACATAGGAAGGAAGAGGGAGCAGGTAGTTTGCTTGACTTCTTTTTGTAATTTTGAAAAGAAGTCAAACTATTGTTCAAATGGCTCAAAGCAAATGTAGGGACTGATTTCAGGCTTGCTTTAAGAGAGCTCAGTCTTATTTTTGTTTGATCTATATAGAAATGCCCAGGTTTGCACTTACCTTTTGCAGTAACCCAATACAGAAGGTAAGAAAGGCTGTTAATTGTTGGTACCACAGTGAGAAAATTCTCAGCAGTTTCAGCTAAATAAATTGAAATGTTTCCCCTTACAAAACAGTCAACGATGGATCTAGTAAATCATGTTATTACTCTTAATGCACACTTTTTTAAACTACAAGTATTCTTCAGAAGGAAGGATGACAAATGCCCTGTAAGATCAAGTTGGTTTTTTTCTTCAAGTTCTGACCTTGAAAACATTCTCCCTCTCAGACCCCCCACCTTCCTCCCCCCACCCCCCAGCTCAGTCACTCAGCCTGGCCAGCTTCCCAGTGGGTCAACGCTGAAAAGTTGAAGCAAAGGCAAGTACAACTTAAGAAACACAAACTTACTTGCTTTGCATTGTTTTGTTCTTAGTGATGGGAGTAATTAATGGTGGCATCAAATGTTTTACATGAGAGATTAATCTGTAAATATTGGCTTACAAGCATGGCCCTTTGTAAACCAGAGTAACACCAAAATATCCCCTACCTTCCTTTTCTGCAGTGGTAAATGCAGCACCCTGAAATCTAATACCAACAACCAATGTTGCTAGATGAAAAATGCCTCCTTCACCAACTGTCAAGCATGTTTAAACAGAAAAATGCTTAAACAGAATAAATCTAAATTACTAGGAGCAAGTAAGCAACTTCAGAGTAATTAATTTCTTCAACTACTGTAACATGTTGAGTTGAATCAGATTTGTCTCCCTCTTGAATACTTTTGGAAGTCTTGAATAAAGTAATCACACATGTATTTTCGGCTCTATAAAGAGACTTTCGAGGTAAATGTGTTGTAGAAAATTGATTTAAGGATATTTTTAAAGAAAACTGAGATAGAGACAGCAACTCAAACTGCCCTAGATCATGTGGTTTCAGAAAAAAGCTTCAAATTAAATTTCTCTGCCTAGTAACGTAGAATGCACACTCATTACTTCTGCTATTTTCCCAGACTCCAGACCTTTACAAACTCTGCTCTACAGCTACAGTTATCTGTGAAATCCTACATACCAGTAATCCCCAAAACACAGACTCTTTTTGTAAAAGGACCTTCCTCAAGTCCTGTTATCTCAAAATAGATTGTACGGGCTCTGTAACCCAAGAGCCTGCTGCCCACATACAACCTTTGCTGCCATCTTCTCCCTGCTGAGAAAAGCCAAATTGCTTGGGTTTGGAAGTTTAGGGAGGTGGGGGGAATATTCACACCTCTGTTGCAACACAGACACACCAGGTAAAGGCAGACATGCTTGTTCCTGGCTTGGGTTTCTTGTTCCTTCACATACTGAGCCCCAGCAAGAATCACTGCGAGCATCAAGCAATGTGTGCAGAGCAAATAGCTCTTGGGGAGATGCTGTCTGCCAGAGGTTCTGGCTGAGCCAAGAGAGACAATTTAATAAATAATAACAATAATGTCAGTAATTATAGTGGTGTGAATGGTCAACGTGCAGAAAAACGGAGGTCAGTTTTATGAGAATCCTAGAAAAACACAACCTTGAATTATCTTTTATTGTTCCCTCACTTCCAATAAAGTGAAAAGGCAGCAAGAGATCGTAAAAGAGAAAAGCATGTCAGAAACACTGATGGTTTTCCTATTAACAATTAGAATATGCTAAAGTCAAATAGGAATTAAATGATGACAACAAAATTATTGAGAACTCATGAATAAGGGACCTCCAGGATAAGGTTTGATCTGATTTAACCTGACTCCACATGACTAGTTTTTAGATTACATTTTAAGACATGGAGCTGTATTCTATTATTTTTCTGCAAAAAAGTCACATAATAATATAGTCCTTCCTTTAGCCTTTGAAATAGCAAGCCCATGTAGTCCAAATTACGGTTAACATCATTTACCTTAGAAACAGAAACTCTTCAGAAAATGGTGATATTCAATAAAAACATTGAAAGGGAAGGCATGGTAAGTATCATTAACCTAAAGCAGAGATACTGATCTTTGTTCCAAGCCTGCAAGGTAACTCCTACTTCTCTGTTCTTAGAATTTTGGGTTTTATGGAAGGAACTAGTGATGTTTGAACTCTCCATCCATGCACTCAGCCTGCTGCTGAGGGTTTGGATATATGAAGAGTCTTAAAGACAACAAAACAATTTTATAATGCTTTTGAACAAACACTGATAATTGCATTACAGCCATACAAATTAATAGAAAATAATCTTTTTTAACAAGCTGTTTAACTCCTAATTCATTTTTTCTGAACAAAAAAACCTCTTCAAGTCTCTTCAAAGTGATGGGAAGAGAAAAGGGAGAACTCAGGCAGCATTTCTCTTCCTCATCTTTTCCTGAAATAATTTTCAAGTACTATGGTCAGGCAACAAATAGAAAGGTGGCTTTTTTTACTCCATACCAGGCACTGATACATTTACGATTTGCAAAGTTCATTAACTGCATTTAGTTGCATTATGCTAGCTAATGTCTACATTAAAATGTCCTGTAGGTTCTTCATACTCAGGAACCGAAATCAACAGGATTCCTCTATGTTCCTGGCAAAATCCTCATGAAGGGAAGGAAGGGACACCCCCAAACTACATACTCTTAGGCACACAGGGAAAGTAAACTTTAAAATTCAAAAGATAAAATAAATGGAAAAAACCCAGCTCTAGATGGCAGCAAATCAATATTCACCCCTATGTACACAGACATCAACTATTTTCAAATAAACTGTATTTTTGCTGTTTTTTCTAGGCATGATACTACTTTTGCTTTGTAGCTAGACTAACATGCTAGACTAACGTTGACTGTGCAAAGTTGCTAGGAATCAACCACAATTCTCTGCTGACAATTAGAAAGATACTCTCATTTCAAGAACTCACTCAGCCAGCAGTATTAATGCTCTTTTTTATTACACTTAATTTGATTATCTTTTGCTGTAGACTGGATAATTCAATAGAACGATCCAGAAACACTGGAGACGAGGAATTTAAGAATTTTAAATTTTAAAAAATTGAACCCTTGCATAATAACTGTGTTCATTTCCTTTAGCTACTTATGACTTGCAATCATAATGTTATTTGTGTAAAAGCCACGTATCTTAAAGGATGCATCACCCTAATGTGCAATGTCATGAATAAAACTATCCCTTCTGTAACTAAAAAAATTCTACAGGCTAACCTTGCTTTCTTCTCTTCTAGCAGTGATCATGCAGAGATGTAACCAAGCAGGACAGGGGTGATGGTGATGGCTCAGGTAACAAGAGCAACTGTGGAAGCCCAGGTTTTATGTGGGCAGGTAATGTCACTCGCTGCCGATGTACTTTATTTTCTGGCACCTTCCACTATTTCATTTTCTGGGGTATTTTAAAGCTATTTATTTGAGAACATACCTATGGTGTTTGTGTTGAAAGGTTCTCCCATGTCCTCCCATAGCTGCAGATCTCATCTTTAACACGCTTTATAAAGCACTGAAAGGTCATCTTCACTTTCTCCATTTGCAACTCAGACGCAGTGAAGGACACCAACAGTGTGGAACCAAGAGTTCCACAAACCATTGCTGGGGAACTCAAACAGCACCCAAAGCCACAAGCTCGCAGGGTAAGCTCCTGTATCCAAACACAGGCTTCATGTAGGCACGTCACATCTGCTTAGGGCTCATGCTCTCACTTTAGAAAACTCCTACCTTATTTTATTTCCTAAGAGCAGCTGGCTGAGGCCTCTCAGCCTGGTCTCTTGTCCTGCCCTCGGTTTTATGACCTGGGTTTCAGGCAAGCCAGGTAATAACCCCACAGCTCAGCACTGCCTAGTTTACATGGCTAAACCATAAAGGAAAGCAATGGAGAGTTATAGGTTAAACAGGCTTCAGTATTATTGTCTGCCCTCTCCATGTGTATTTACCAATTATAGATTACTTATTTACAAAGCCCAGGCTTACTCAGTTATTTGTTTTCTGATATTTTTTCATTATTGTTGTTGAGCAGCTTAAAAGTATGCACTGCTGGAAGTCTTAGATAAGCTTTTCAGTGTTTAAAATAGAAACAGGCAAGTAAAATGAGTTGCTCAGCTAGGAATCTAGTTATCAACATTAGGAAGTATCTTCATTTTGCACCAAAAATTATTAAGCTGTACAACTGAAAATACTTTGAGACTAAAAAAACAGAAAAATCCCAAAGACAAGTGTTCAGATCATAAAGTAGCCTGAGTTGGAAGCAACCCACATTTGCTTGTTCACACCACAGTTGGCATATGAGGACCAAATTATGAATTAGACCAAATATTTCACAGAAGTTAAAATACCTAAAAAGTATCACAGTTAGTCACAAGAGTTCAGGAATTATCACTGTAAGAAAATAATCATCTGATGCAGGGTGGCAATTATGATATATTCTGAGATGTCTTCCAAGTCTTGGTCACGTAAAATTGATGTTTCAAGTAATCTCCTGACCAGTCCCAGCCTTGCACAGAGGCTGCTCAAGATGAAACAAGTTGAGACTGAAAATAACCCAAGACACCCATAAGCAGCAGGTCTGATACGACCTCTTAAATGGTGAGGGAGGGTAAAAAAGGATTTTTGGAATAGCAGGAATTAAGAAGCCTTTTTAATAGCATCTGCATGTAGCAACCACCTCTGAATTTTCTGTTCTCATAAGGTTCCCAAACACGAGATGCTTCTTCCCAGAGTCGTGTCCCAGTATGCCAAGTCAGAAATAGTATTTTAACATTTTTAAATACCAACGCCCTGGAGTCATTCCTATAAACACCAAAAGATTCTATTCCTTTTGCTGCAATTTGATAATTTGCACAGAAGGCAGAACTGACCCAAATAGATGTGTCACATTTTTTGAAGTAAAAGGAAACAGAAGTACAAATACCCTCTGCTTCATTATCATTTTTTTTTTTAATCCTGTTCTGCTACACAGGATTCTGCTTGCAGCAGATGTTATGGGAAGTCCAGGGGACACCCTAGACAGAAATGGATAGGAAAGTCAAGGCAAATCGACACTTGTCTCCTGATTTAGGTGAGACTTGCTACAGCAGAGGAGAAGAGATACTGGAACAGGCTAAACCACTACAGCACTGACAGGGATGCATGGAGAATGAGAAAGAAAACAGAAAGCAGAATCCTGAAAGTGTTACATTTACCAATTCCACCTTTGTGGTTATGCCTTTTTTAAAATTGTATACCATGTTAGTTAACCATGGAAATTTAAAATAAGCTGTGCTTATTTATCTGAAGAACTGTTCTGCATGCAAGCTGCTCTTCTGCTACAGAATTCTTTTCCCATTATCAAAAAGAGCAGGTTTGATGTTCTAGTAACATCAGTGGATCAATCTGGAAGGGCTTGTGGCTCACTGTGCTTTTCCTGTCCATCTCAAGGATGTTTTCAACATATTGGGCAGGTTTTTCAGACAAAGCTGCAGTTTTGGAAAAAAAATCAGGTCAAGTAGTCATAATCCTGCCTTCTAATTTTCAACTGTCTCCCAAAACTGCCTAAGCTTTGAGAATTATTCAGAGACGTCCTCTTTCGAGAGGGCATAAGACAGCTGAAGGTGAGCACTGTGCTGAAGCTTTTGTGTGAAGAGGAGCACCAGGGAAGGTCAGGCACTGTCTTGCTCAGTTTTTGCCTCCTACACACCCATGCCTTGGGCAAAGGAGGGTGGTGGCCCTGTCAGACCTTCTACATCTCAGGTACTTCCCCCACGCCTCTGGAAGCAATAACTGACTATCAAGCCTGTTACAGCTGGCTATTATTACATTTCAGATGCTTTCTTCTAATTCTTTGATCCCATTTTCAGTTTTTACTTCTGTCAGAGAAAGCAGAAGAGGGGTTAGATCATGTTGCTGCTCAGAAACAAAGCTGCAGAAAGAACACCATGACAGAGGAGACCGAGAAAGAAAGAATATTAAAAAAATCCATTCAAGCTTATAAAGGGATGTGATTTCATAGGGGTCCCAGGACAAAAGATCAGGATGTAGAACCCAGCAGAGATCCCAACTTCCCCAAACACTGGGCATGTTCAGAGCCATTGTTTCAAACCTAGCCCCTGAACGAGTAAACACCTTCCATATCATCTTTTGGAAGAGACTAGAGGCTTCAGAATTCCATTTTACAAATATATTAAAAAATATTTTAGATGTAAAACCTTACCATCAAATGATTTTATTTCCCTATCTTACTTACTGGAAAGAACAAACTGCATATTTCTTCCCCACTACATCTCTTGAAGTAACTATACAGAGTATGTAGTTTTCCTCTGTGTATCAAGTCCTGCTGAGTTACCAAGGCCCTCTTCACACAATGCACTTAAAGCTCAGTGTTAATTGGCTGGAGAGAAAAAAAACCCCAACCAAACCCAGAGTAACCTTCTGCTTCATAAAGATAAAACTGGCCTTAGAGATCACGCTGAAACACATCTGAAAACATGTTGGCAGCTATGGCCACAATCTGAAGAATCTGTCATTTTCCTTATAGGAAAAAAAGGAAGGAAGCAGGAAATTCAAGTCTGGGAGAATGAACTTCTAGCAAACAATTTGAAACTGTGGCCCCAGAAGTCTGTTTATGTTCTGGATTTTGTATAATTTCCTATACCCTCCATATTCTTACCCGTCTCTCCTTCCTCCTCCTATTCCTAAGACTCTGCTCTCCCCTGCCAAGGGAACCAACTGATCCCTCCCCTGCTCACATACTCTGATCACTCTCATACTCTTTTGCTCCTTTTTAAAAGATCTTTCAAAACTGCAGTCCCCAAATTTTCCTCTTTTTCACAAACATAGAACTGATTTCTCCCCAGAAACCCTCCTTTGGTCATTACTTAAACATTTCCCCTTCCCTATAAGTCTCTCTTGCCTCTCCCTCTCCGAGTCAGGCTCCTCCAGCACCACTCGTTACCAATTGAAACCCAAGGAGCATCTGCTACTAGAGAGCAGCAACACAGGTTAGAAAAGCTGCCTGCTGCCTCCCTTCTAGGAAGATATGTGGAAGGAACCCAGATTTGTGTACCAGTTATCTGGAACAGGCTTGGAAGTCCTAGAACATTCTTAGATGAACAGATTGCTGGCAATTGTTGGGAGGGGAAAATAACCCACCAGCCAAAGCCCTACATATTGCTATGCATTTATTACCATTAATAGAATTAATATTTTCTATACAATTATGCATGCTTGTGCAGAGACACACAGTGCACAGGCTGACACAAGCATGGGGAAGTTTAAATACTCTCAGCAGTCACCTTGCAGAGTATTGTTCCCGACAACTTTCACAGCCCACTGGCTGTGTGTGAACATCCTCTGAGGGGAGTTTGCTGAGGAGCTCAGCACTGACCTTGTTGCATTTCCAGCAAAACTTAATTTGATTTTTGATGGAAAAATGAACACCATCGAAGTTATGCCCCTTGTACAGATTTATTTAGGCAGCCAAATGTCACTTTCTACATCCAAGTGCTAAGAGAGTTTGGAGTAGTGAACAGGAATTTATTTTTCTTTGCAATTCTCTGGGTTTTACGTTGTTACAAAATCTGGAGCAAGCCTATCTGAAGGCTAATGTTCTTACTTCCCCTAAAAACCTCAATTCCTATTTCAGTATTTACAGAATGCAAAAACTGCCTGAAGAGAGAGCCATCAAAGATAAGCAGTCTTAGTTCGGATGGTGGACTCAGCAATACAAATGACAAAATTATGCAAACAAACCATTAAGAAAATAAAAAACACCACCACTTAAGTAGGCCTAATGCCATATACTACTGCAAGAAGCTCAACAGCCTGGAATAACTTTTCTCCTTACCTCTGGAGTGTTTTTCTTGAACTCGCGACTTTGCTCAATAAGTTTTTTCCTAGACTGCTCGCTTTCATCTTGCCGGTTAGCCAATATTGTTGCTGTGGTATCGAGCTCTCTCTGTCAAGAAAAACAAAACAAACAAAAAAGGGAACTACAGTCAGAGCTCAGTTTCTCACAGAAATAAAAACAAAAGCTGGTATGTACATCATGTCATTCGGAATATGGAGACGGTAGGACTACAGAGCAATACGAACAAAAAGCAGCAAGCCTGCAGAAACTGGACCTCCTGAGTAACATCAAACGAAGTCCCACAACCTTTCTGATTCCATCTTGCAATCAAAAGATGGAAAAAAGCACTCATGGCTTTACCACAACGTTACACAGAATAGCAGCAGTGCCATACAATACATACTTCGTAATAACTTCCCAAATCCAGGGAAGGACATGTTTAAACATGCTTTATTTTCACTTGCCTGCTTTTTAAAGATACTGGATACTCCCTTTTTGAGAAAAAAAATATGATTAACTCAAATATTGGTTAATTTTATACTTCAGCCTAGACTGGTTATGCTTCACCACATAAAGTCACTCTTAATTTCATACTGTCTATAATTCTGTGCTGCCACTGCAATGCTCTTTTTCCATTTAAGTCTTTCCTTATTTCAATTTTAAAAAAATTTTTTACAATCTTCCCACTCTTGGAATCCATTCCTCTGAAATTATTAGCAGATACCTCTGTTCCCAAATCATAACCTTTTTTTTTCCCCCATCACCTGGTGAATGCCAGATTATCTTCCAACAGTTTCTACAGGCTGAGCCTACAGCCCATTGCCCAGCTTCAACTGAGTGCCTTATCCCCATCCCAGTTTCTTCACTTGGTGCCGGGCTTCCAAATGTCACTGTAATAGACTGAGCGGGTCACTTACTGCATAAACCAACCCTGCTCCATCTTCCCTGTCAGTTTATTCTTTTTCTGCAGTATTTCCACATAACAGGAAAAAGCAAAGGCTAAACCCTCTGCTCAGTGATATTCCTCATTCCCAAGATACCTGGGGTTATAACCAAGAATTCCTAAGGGGAAATCAATGTTTTTTCCCCATTATGAATTCAGGAGGAGAAAAACCTGGCTATGAGAAAGGAGTTCACAAAAACTCAGAACAACATGCTAGGGGCTAAGATATAAAGCTGTGGTTGCCTTCATCCCATCACTGCCAACATGGCTCTGACCTGCATGTGGAGAACCCAATATTCCCCACGAAAACCCAGCTGGTTCTACACAGCTGTACCACTGGCATTTGTTCCAAACTTGCCAACCCATAGCAGACCAGACTGAAAAACCAAACCTAGGATCTCCTGTTGGGTCCAGTTCCAGAACCCCAGCAGTCAGTCGAGTTGCTGACTGGGTCATCCCTTGATACCACCACAAAAACCCCAGTAAAAGCAGTTTTGATTACTCGTTGATGGTTGCCATAAAAGCCTTGCTAAGAATTGGGTCATATATACTTCCCAGTGGAACTGAGCATCCGGTTTTGGGAAAGAAGATGGGAAAACAGAGGTGTCTGAAATAGCAGCAGGTACCTACAGGACACCTGGTAACCCCTTGTTCTGCAAGCTTTAAAAAAAAAAAAAAAAGAAAAAACGTAGAGGATTAACAGATAAGTACAAAGTATTTCAGATCCTGAATTATTCTAGATATCCCAAATTTGTAGTTTCATTTTTGTAAGGGCAAATCCTATAACTCTTAATGACTGGATGGATTGATGTCCATTTTATGGGATACTACAGTTTGACTTCAGGGGGAGACGGCGGGGGGAGAAACCTGCAATCTGCAACTAAAAAGGATCAATACTTTTTTCTCCCTTTATTACTACAAAAATAAGACAGGCAAACTCCTCCCCCCATATATATGTGGACTATAGTTATCTTAATCCATGGAAATAAGCTAAATATGACAAATGGATTTGATGCCAGGCAGCATGCTGGAGCTAGTGACCTAAATATTGTCATTGCAATGCTTAAAACCCCCTTTATTTCTGACTTTGTGGAAAAAAACAGGGCAATATGTCCACAGATCTTGGTTTGGAATTCTGTAACATATGTGAAATCTATTGCAGAAAAGTGGGAAATACTTAACAGTTGGATAAACCACATTTGAAATTCATCCCAGCTAAGTTTATGCAAGAAAAAAGAGCAACAGAAACCAATGTGGTTAAGCAGTACTATAAAGAGCAATATAACGGCTAAGCAGAAGGCTTTTAAAAAATATAAACAATCTGGTACGGCCAGCAACTTGGAAAACCATATTTAAAAAGGAAGCACACATTTAAAGCAAAGAAAAGAAAACCCAAATCAGTAAGTTAAGAGGGAATTTCAGTAGACCAAAGAATCACACGTTCCATTTTACAACATGGAGTGCTAGCAAGCAACATTACACATGGAAAGGTAGACTTTTAAAGACCTGTTCTTCCAAATTTAGAGTGAAGAAAGGAAAAGGCAGAACTGATTAAAAGATAAATCATAGTTCATATTTTGTGCTAATCTGAAGAGTCAGGTGGCAACTGAGGAATAACCTTCCCACTGCTTGGCTGACACCAGTGCTATGATGCACTTGCTCTGGGCACACCTTCCCATCACTTCCAGAGTTCCTTCTGGGACAGGTCTGATAATTTCTCACTGCCAAACATTTCCTTACGTGACACCTCAGGGACAGACGCTGCCAAGGAGAAATGCCAGCACGTGACTATGCTGAGCTGTTGGACGCTGTGGGCTGAAGCCCGCAAGCTCAAGACCTTGCCCAGCATTTATGAACAGCAGATACTGTGAGATCCAATTCCAGCTAAACAACTCTAGATACACAGTCCCCTGTATGTAAATCATACACACAAATTGTCAACCTGTCACAGTTAACAAGCCCCAAATGAAAACTATTTGAAAAATCACTAATTTTTTTGTTCCTTACTTGATCTCTACCACGTATGATGAAAGTTTCATTTATTTAGACATAAAATTAGATAAAGGATTACAACCCACAAGCATTAACAGCAGATTTTTCATACTTTTGAGACTCAATGTCCTAAGATACACCAATTTTTGTAACAGTTCAACACAGCTGATGCATAATTTCTGCAAGCAAGTACGTGTAAGGGGAAAGTGGCATGAACGGAGATCTCAGATCTAACTACTGCATAACATAAAGGTTTACGCTCCTCCTAAGCATCACAACCACCCTCTAGGTAAGTATTAAGTAACAGGAGATCTAATACTGCACAGACAGAAGCATACTGGTGTGTCCTTTATTAGAGTATAACAAAAAACCCCAAAACAACGAAGACTACATCTCAGTATCATTCTCCACACTTCTGAAATCAAAACAGTTCCAATGAAAAGCAAAGAGAAACGAGAGCTCAACAATGTCACACTGGTGACCTGTCTACAGAAAGGATTCAAAGCCTGGAAACTTCAGTGCCACTGATTCAACATGGGCTAATAAACTTTCTGGCCAAAAATAGCCACCGTTCAATCACCCTGCAAACAGTAAGTTGCTACTTGGAGTGTGTTTTGAGAAAAAAAACCAAGCAAGACCATTATCTTTCCTCTTGCCCCAAAGTCCCATCGATTCAGAGCAGACACAGTTCACCCTGCTTAAGCCATAGATAACTAAAGAACTCTCTCCAGGGTTTCTACTTTGACCCAGTTCAACAAATTTATTGGGGGTGGGAGGAGGGAAGCAGTGGGAAGAAAGGAGACATGAAAGCCTTATGCTCTTAAGTGCAGGAGTCATTAAAAGCAATCCTCAGAAAACAAACATTAAAAGGGTTCTTTCATGCAGTATTAAAAAAAAAAACCCACACACCTAAAACTAGGAGGGTCAATCTGCTCTCCACTGTAACAACAATCAACTTGAAGTGAATTTGTCTTCCTTTAATGCAAGTCTTCCCAGCCTCTTGTAGGCTCCCGGGGAGCTGTCCCCTGTTCATTCCACCTCTGTCACTGCAATGGCACAGCTCTGCCAGGAGCCAAAAAGCGAGCCTGCTAAAAACAAATCCCACCTTTCTCATCCTAACAGCTCTTTGCATTGAACCAATTCCCTGCTCAGGCCTCCTCTGCGGCTAGGAGATGTTGTACCATACAAAAGGGAGGTGGAAAAACACCACTGGAGGGAGTGGGGCCAGTGGAATCCCCTTTCGACACCAACCTGCAATTAGGTTGACCCCAAGTAATTACGAAACTCCAGCCTCACTTCAGGCAGGTTTCACGGTTGTTTTCTTCTACAGCCCACATGTCTCTCCCTACCAGATGCATACCTTGATAATCACCTAGCCAGCAGGTCTGTGCCACTGACAACTGAGTTCAGCACTGAGTCCTCCTCCTTCCCTTTTGATAGCAGGAAGCCTCAGACCAGCCCTTCTGCTGCTTGAGCCCTGCGGCTGGCCGGCTTCTCTCCAAAGTGTGTCCCCTGGGATCTCTAAAAACTACTCACTTGGGAAAAGACTTCTAGAAAGAAACATCTTTTTTGGGTATCTATGAAGCCTCTGTTCCCTTGTGTAAAAGGTGGCAGAAAATGAGACTATACAAGGCAGAGATAACACCGTGGTGCCAAGGCTGCTCGCTCCTACCCTGCTTGTGAGAGTGAAACCAAACTAAAAAGAAGAAATTATGAGAAAAGGAGTGCCAGAAGCAAGAACAACACCCTTCTCTTTAGGGACACTGGGGGAGGAACCAGGGGATAAACAGAAAGGAGACACAGGAAGAGGGAATTTGGGAAAGATGGTGGAAAAGATGTGATGGGACTCTGCAGTGCTTCTCTATCTCCAGAAGGGAAGAGAGACACCAAAATCAGACTCATCACCTCTGGTCTGAAAGGTGAGAGGCAGGGACTGCACAGGTCCTGTCCCCTCCAGCAGCAAGAGACAGGCCCAGAGTGAAGCTGCCTGAGCACGAGCTGCCCAGATGGACACAGTTCCTCCATTGCTGTGTTTCCTTTTCATTTAAAGGAGCATGAATGGAATAAATACAAACCAATGTTTCTCTGTGCTCTGGTCAAGTCTGTCTGTACACCCAGCTCTCTTCTGCCCTACCCCCAACATGGCTGATCAAACACCTCAGACCCCCCGCCCTGGTCAGCTGGGGTCCTTTTTACAGCCACAGCTGCTGCCCCGACACGGGTATTTCAGCACCCAAGAAAGCAGCACACTTCAGCATCCCAAAAGCTGCTCTAGCATAACCTATCATAACTAGTTTTCAGCCTCTGCTTAGAACCAGTACTCCTACTTTCACATGGAGAGAGTTATAAGAAGCTGTAATAATCACCCACAAGAACAGCCACGTAACTGTATCTCAAAATTTTATTATCCTCCCAGTTTGAAGTGTTTAACCCCTGCGCTGCATTTACCACAACACACTTGCACTGTAGCCAGAAACATCTATCAAAACTTTAAGACAGGCTAATTCTTATTTTCTGGTAGCCAGGGACACGGTGCCTCGGCTGTGTCTTCAAAGACCTGAGCATGGCTGCAGGAGTTAACAGCATGCTGTCACCATAAACCTCATTTTACTCATTACAAGGATAGACACAAATTACAACTGCATGTAGATTAGGAATTTTCTACCAGTAAAAGTAGTAGTAACCATTTCCCCTGAAATCCTGTGCCTGTGTATTTAAGGTATTTCCCTTTATCATTATTTCAATCAGATACCCACTCTACATGATAATCTGCTACTGAAAGGAGTTTTCAGTAGTCTTGGTTTTGTTTTCATCCTCTCTCAGGATTGCATTTGTCAGATCTATCAAAGCTCTCAATGTAGCTTTTTGCAATTTTTAATTTCCTCCAAAGGAAAACTCAGTGCAATGATGACACCCATGTAGAAGTGTCTGGCACAACTCCACGTACGCACAGCCTGCTTGTCTTGGGGAAATTTTACATTTCCCCGCTACATTAAGTAATCTACCCTTCAATCTTAAAAACCCCATAGTTTTCACCTGTACACAGCCTACATACCGATTACCTAAGTATTTCAGAAATGATAAGCTGCTTTGCGAGCTTGTCATGTACCAAAACATGCAGGCATGCTCCCTTAGTAGAGCTCCAGCCAGGGAAGTACCCACGAAGCTGACACCAGGGATTTCTGTTGGTGCCTATTTTGCCTGTGAGCAGCAAGAACCAATCCCAACCTGAAAACGCTCGAAGGTTAAACATGCTGTAAGAACCCAACAGCAGGAGAGGTTTCATTTCTGTAAAATGAGTTTGACTGCCACGCTGTAAAGCCCCAGCTTTAAACCCAAGCAAACGGCATGATCAGAGGCTTCACTAAGAGCGCACGCCACCAAGAGCCACTGTTCCCCTGCCTCACAAACCACTGGTGAATGATGAACATGTATGCTCCCAGAGAAAAGAAGAGAATCAACCCTCATAAGCCTTAAACGAAGCATTTTTCTTAGCAAGCATTTTGCCATGTGGCAAATTGACACAACTACATTTCACACAGAGAATTAGCTAGGACATCTCAGTAAGCGCGTTTTATTTCCGCATACTCAAGTAATTTGACTCCAAGTAGGTTTTTAAACAAGCTTTAACTGGAACAAATGCCCTGCTCTGTGCAATGGTTTTGGATGCTGAGTCAACGTGTGCAATGGCCACCACACCAAGCAAAGAGAGCAGAACCAGAGGTGCCGATGGGGCTATCAGTAAGTCACCTTAACTAACAGGCTCTTCAAAACACCAAAAGGAAAACAAAGTGTGCTGGGGCTCTGTTCCCAATAACACCAGCCACTACCACAAATGCAGGGAAAACCTATTAAAAAATCCCCTCTTGCAAGAGGGGAATGCTAGCCCTGGCTTTTCAAAAGAAGCCATGGAAATATCTAGGCCAGCAACAGCCACCACAGTATTACGCCTGTCTTTTCTGGTACACCTCAAGTTCAAAACTTCTTAGAAAATGCGAAGAACAGGAGACTGTCCAGTGCTATAGAGACCTCAACACCAAAGGATCTATTTAACAAGCTTTTCCTATTTGTTCCAAAAGGTAGTTTTCATCTTCTGGCATTATCTATCCCCTTTCCACCCTCCTTAAGCCATGTGAACACTACCTTCTCCAGCCCTGGGTCTGACAAGCAGTACATGGGCCAGCTCTCTGCTGCTGGTGACAGTGGTATCACTTATGATGTGCTCTGACTTCTCTCCAGAAACACAGTTCAGGTTTCACTCACAGTATCCTCGACCCTAACCCCAAACCTTTTCTCCTCCTCCACACAGTAGTTCCTTGGCTTCTATACCAGACTATTAGTCATCTCTGTCTTCATTCTGACCAGGTCTACTTTCAGCCCATCACCACTGCACAGTGGCAAGCATTCTCCTCAAGCGTTTGGAAAACAAAAATCCACATGCGAGGTGTCACCCAGACCCCACCACGCTCACTGCTCTCCGCATCTCTAATGCTGCTCCTCCCCAAACCTTTTAAAGTCAGTCTCCTACCCACTTTCAGTCCCTACAGTGTAAAAAAAACAACGACCTCCTGTTACCTCACCCAAAGATCCATCAGTTTGGCTTCAAATCTGGCCAAGAAACCCCCTAAAACAGTAGTCAATACCACCACCTTTCAGCAAATCCACTGCGCCAGTAACTTAACACTCTGCCAGGCTTTGCACTTCAGTTCATTACATTTTCAAAGGAGATGTCTCCTAAAATCAAACACGTGTCTGAGGGGAGAGGGTTCCCTTCATTTCAAACACGCAGCACGTCCGCAGCCAGCCCGCTGTAGCTCCCAGCCCAGTGGGGTACTGCTTACAGCCTCCCTGCCTTCCCACACAGCAATTTTCAAACTCTTCCACTTAAAAGCAAAAGTTCAAACTAGTTGCTTCAATAGCTACAACAGAAACAGCCAAAAAGCAATAAATTAATTGAAACACTGCTGCTGCGGGGCTTCCCAGAAGGTAGGGTTTGAGACAGACAGAGTACAGAGCACCACTCCAACTCTGAGCAATCTGCTCACCCATCAGCTCCTGGACACACAGTAAGTTGTGTTACAACTGTGTGAACTCCTGCCTCCCTGCTCTATGCAGCTGATGGTTTTCTACACGATAAAATTAAGTTAGCTAATCATGTAAACACAGGTTAATTATTGAGAAAGAAACCAACAAAAAAAGCTTCAGCTTAAGATTTGTGATTTTCATAGCAGCTACAGGGCGGTGAGGAACGAAACTACATCAACTTCTGCCAAATAAAATAAATGAGGGGAAAGAAAAGGAAATCCACTGTTGCTTGCAAAGACTCTGCCTAGGCAAGGTGCAAAGCAGCACACATCTGCTTGACCTGTTATCTCCTCAGCTGACCAGAAGGTGACGGAAAGACGTCAGTGGCCAGGCTCACTGCAGCTCTTTAACACTGCAGCAGACAAATGACCCTTCTCTGCAGCCGCCAGCACCAAGGCACACACTGTCCCACCAAGCCCAGGTAATGCTGGGTCCCACACAAAGGCCGGGGAGGGTCTCCCCAGGCCGATTCCAGCTCTCCACACACATACGTGGCAGCACTAGGGCTGGAGCAGCTGCATGGGGAAGGACAGTGAGCAAAAAGCAGTCTGATCGTGTTTCTGACACCAGCAAATGGGAGGGTTTTAGCTGGGAGCACACAGCAAACATTTCCCATAAAACACATCTCTTGCAGGTAATTTTTCAAAGAACTTTGGCCTCTGGGGAAAAAAAAAAAGGCCATTAATTGATGAGCAATTACAACCTCCTTAACGCAGTGTTCTTGTCATTGGTTCCAAGCCCCACCATTCAGGGGGAAAGGGATGATGCTGCCATTTTGTAGTAGCACACCATCACCAACCGCAGCTAACGGCTTACTTCTAACTAAGATCAGATCTGTGAGCTACATTAAATAACTCTTTTAACCACAGATCAAAGTAAAGCCTAGACGTAAAACAGTGCTGCAAATATCCCAGCCTTCAACCCTTTAACTAAGCTCTGTTACATCACCTGAAGTATTCAGTTACTGCTCTTCTCAGCCTAAGCTTTGCTAGTAAATGAAGCATGACCATGCTTTAATCAAGACACATGCTGTAACCCTGACCAGGATTTATAACTTGCTATACAGGTTGCCACCAATAAATCAATAATATATACACACACAGGGAGTCTTGTTTCAGTGAGAGTTCCAGGAGCTTAATGTTTAAAAAAGGGCCAGAAGCTTTTTTGTTTTGTTTTTATCCTAAGTGAAAACAAACTCCTCACTCACATTTTAACTTCACCCAAAGCCAAACTACACTGTCATTTAGAACAAAAATTCACAATTATTCTTCCTTTGACGATGTGTTATTAATTTTATTTTTAGATTTATTTTTAACATGGTTAACCATTACAGACAGACCAACTGCCCACCCTGAAGTCCATCACAACCACCACTCAATAATCCTTCAGTCTCCAAACGCCATCACCAATCTGAAAGCTACTTAAGCTGTTTCCCAACATGTGGACATAAAATATTTACCAACAAAAGTATAAATACATGCCGAAAAGGCAAACTATAAATACTTTTAAAACCACATTCCAACAAAGTAATTCCTTGAGGGATGGGAAAAAATTACCATGAGCTTGAACTAACACACCACCTCATGTTTCGCTCCCTTCTCACGTTTTTGGGCATTAATGAAGTGGTGTAATAGATGAATAAAATACCCTAGCATGACAAATAAGGTTTGGAAAGATGGAGCTGGTCTTAATTTGGAATTTCTTGTTGTTGTTAGTTTAAAATTCTTAACAACAGGCATGTGCACACAGAAAATCCTGACAAATACATCTTGAAAACCTTGTCCAGTGACACCACCACCATCCCAAGCTCTATTAGGTTTAATTCCACCTTCCCTTTTTCCTGCTGATGAGGGAACATGTTTAAATGCTGATGATCATTTTCCCCTGCACAAGAGCTGCAATCAGCTCCACGGCCCACCAGCTGCACGGCCAGAGCAGCGTGAAGCACGGGACAGGGACCGCAGTGTTCTGCAAAGGAAGCTGGATGGGGAACTTCTATTAAGAAATAAGTAGTAACAAAAACAAGATCAGAAGAAACTTACTGGCAAGTGAAATTGTTGTTTGATAAACAATTTAAGCAGGAAGAGTATTTGGCAGAGTGTTTTCAGAGAACGGTCCTTGACTCCTGACTAACGTGCTTCCTCCCTCGGCCTGAGTTTGTTGACTTTCTGGGCATGCTGTTAGGTTTATGCATTTTCCCATGATAGGAAAAATATAGCTGCTTTTTTTTTTTGTGAAGTTGCCTGTGAATGCAATTGGTGGATGTTTGCTAAAAAAATATAGATATAAATAGGAAACAAGAAAGCAGCATTTTCTTTATTTAGGTTTTTGCTACTAATGAAGTCCCATTCAGGCCTCTGGGTATTCTTTCAGATCCAAATCCCAAACAACTGCCCAGTTCAGCGTGACGACACACAACAGCAGAACACATGTCTGGCATCTGATACTGCTAACAAGCATTACATGTCCTGAACTGTTCAACAGAATACCAGATCTTGAAATCTTCCAGGAAATTTTTATCGTTTTCATTATTTTATCTGGCCAGTTACAGTTCTGCAGGAGTATCACACTTCCCATCAGCCAAAGGCGTGGCTACCAGGATGGGCACCGATTCCAGGGCTGCTTGGTCCATGAACACAACTAAGGTTGACAGTACAACTGAAGTATGTTTTTAATCATAAAAAAACCCTCTTTGGTGATAATTTATAGAATTGCCCTGCTACTGACTGCAAGAAATCACACTAAAACAAAAACACAACAGTCTTGGCTGCGGTGGCACTGTCAACCCTGCCATGATACACTGTCAATAAGAAGTCCTTAATTTTGGCTATCAAATACGATTTCAATTTCTTGCACTTTAGAGCAGTAAAAACAATTCTGTGAAGGCTCTGTGTTTACAATCCCCCAGTAAAGAATGCAGCTGTCTCAATCAATGCTGATTGTCTGTTAATTAGTTCAGTTTTACAAGCTGATGGAACACATTACTTCATTCCCTCCCCACACACAGAAAGAAACTACAAATACAGTTATCTCCACTATGGTAATTTTTGCTTCCCAGCAATTTGGGGAGGTAGATGATGTATTAGGGACACAAGTGATCTCTTTACCAAGAAGTCATTTACGTTTGCATCTTTCCAAGGCACTGTGTCATACAGCGATTCTCAGTCTATGTATTCACACACATTTCTCTCTCCTATATGAAAACTGAGACGAAGAGCAACACGTTCCAGAACAGTGGGGCTACCTCCCCTCTTTGTTGCTGCTGCTGAAACCAACTCCAGAGTTAAGTCAGGTTGTCATGAATAATTTCCTATCTATATTATATATTTAATCAGAATCCCCTTTTTTCTTTAACCAAAAATCTAACGTTCAAACGTGTGACCCACAGCAGCAAGCTAATGATGTTCAGTGAACAGTCTGAAGTTGCTATTGCCACGTTCCATCCCTGTGTGCTTTTCACACAAACCACAAATAAAATTATTATTTCTGATCTAGCCACTCCCAGGTTCACCGCTTCTAATACCTACATCCTTTATTTAGATGCTCTAGTACAGCTAAATATTAACTTTCACATATGCAGATGAGTGTGTTGGACACCCTCATCCAAACGCCAGAAAACGCTTCTGTTGAGAAAGCCAATGAAGTACAATAAAGCTCTAGGCCTGACAAGATGAGAGTTTGATCCAAAAATGCCTCTTGAGATGACACAACACGCTACATGTTATGTCAAACAATAAAAGTTTCACTTTGAGTAGTGGTTTTATTTCTCTCTCTTAGTTTAGATCCTTCATGGTTCGGAAAAAAGTTCTAGTTAAAGAGTATGTATGAGTTTAGAAGAAAAAGTGTTTCTGGAATGAACTGAATATGCAACTACTCAGCTTACTGCAGAACAAGCAAGTGGACAAACACAAAGCCCCACAGACCAGTGGAATTATCAGACCACCCGAGCTGATTTCTGGCAGTGTTTCTGTCTGATAAGTACAAAGGATAATCCAAATAAAACAGTAATATTTCTATATGAAGACATACAGAGATGTCAGCTTCAACAGCAGCTCCACAGCCAGCCTAAAGCACCTTAATTCTTTTCAGAGTTTACCATTTCAGTATACACAGAAAATCTGAGTGTTTAATGGCTCCAGTATGAAGACAGTCATCCAAAGCAGATCACTGAAACACCTTGCAAAAATTCTCTGGAGACAGAGAAACAGATGGAAATCCAGCAGTGACCTCATGTTAGAGATGTTAACCTGAACAGTACAGGAATCAAGAACAACCACCATTCAGCTGAAGCCTGATTATACATTTTGGCTACTGTTCTTCACTCAACTTCACCTATTTCTACCTTATTTCTGCAATCCTGTAAGCAAAGGTCTCTCTGCTTAAACCCACCACAGGTTTATTGTGCCTTCCTGCCTCTCCACTTCTTTCACATAACTCAGGAAAGAAACATTTAGGAAACAACACTGGATTTCCAGAGTTCTTATGCGGACTAGAATTGAAAGGGGTGTGAGGGGTGTTTCGTTGTTTGTTGGGACTGGGTTTTGGTTTGATTTTGGTTTGTTTTAAATACATTTTATCCTGACAGTTCTTTGGGAATTTTTTGTTGCCTGTCTCATTCTGTGGGCTGCCGTACCAACCCAGTCTTGAGAACAACTGCTTAGCTTCACCATTTAAACAACACACAAACCACCTCTGCAAAACACGCTGCATCAAATGCTACATTTACTAACGCAGACTTATTACTACCACAGCATTGGGACGCTTCCTCAGCTTTCATGTGCCAGGACAGACAGTTACAACCCTGGGAAGTTTCACCAAAGTTCCTCTTTGAACTGGTGCCATTCACTTGGCTGCCTGATGTTGCAACACCCAAGTGGCATCCTTTCCCACCCAGATGGGGATGAGCAGGGCCTCAGAGCGGTGTGAGAAAGCCTGCGACGTGCTGTATGCCTGCTGTGGCCAGAGGCAGGGCTTCAGGCTCCAGTGCAATCTGTCCAGGCAGACATCTAACATCAGTGAGATTCCTTTAGAAGAAAGTCATTTGGAAAGAGGTTGCTAAATGCTATTTGATGCACCACTGCATAGTTTGGAAGCCCCCACAATTTTCTGCCACAATGTCTTCTGGTTATATTAGTTACATGACTACAAATGAATCTTTAATGTTCGTGCTTTGGGTGCAGGAATATACAGAATTCTGCGGCTGCAGACAGAAAATCTGAAAGGGACTTGCCAGCCTTTCCTGCATCTCTATCAGTATACAGGGGAATACAGGCTGGAGAGTTTAACTTGCCCAGGTTCGCTGCAGGATGAACTCTAAACCCATGAGAAATGTATGAGGAAAAGCAATGCATGTTACATTGTTCACCTTCTCAGGGCACCACCATTAAAGAAGTTACAAGGCAAAACAACCACCTACACTTGCTTTCTTCTCTTTATGTAAAAACTCACTTGATTTGTTTCCAAATCTTTTATGTTCTGTATTTTACACACTTCTAGACAGATTATGCTCTCAAAAATTGTCTAGAAGAGAAGAGAGGCCTACACCATGAGGTTAGAGATTATGCTTTCAAAAAGTTACAGTCTCTTCTGTGTTTCTGCCCAAACAATAACAGGGATTAAAAACATAACCAACAACTAGAAATAAACCCAGAACACAGACAACTCCTTGCCCATCTCTTCAGGGGAATGCAGCAGCACTGTACTGCCTTGCCCTATTCCCTTCAGTACCACGTGTAGAAGCTATTTATAGAAATTATGCAGAAAGCCTTTTCTTCTTTTGATAGCCCTGCAGTGTACCCTAATCTTGGGTTTTAATCCTTCCCTTTGTGAGTAAGGAACAAGCCTACTTCTGCATTTTAATACTGACTATCCATATCAGGCCAAATTCAGCTTCAAAAACCTTTATGCAAAGTGCCCTACATATTCAGCCAAAAAAGAATGACAAAAAAATTACACATTACTTTTGTCATTATAGGCTCTCCTTTACCATATGTCTAAGGTAAGCAGAATGCAATCCACATAATGGATTCAGCCCTGAGTAAGTCCGGACTGCCAAGGCTGGTGAACCTGAGGTAACACTCCATCACTTATTTACTGCATCTCTAAAGCATTTCAGATTCTAAGCTGAATATATATTTCACACAGTACCCAAACTTTTAAATATCCACAGGAAGATTTCATTTTTATAGGCAATAAACATTAAATCTAAAGGACTGGAACATAAAAAGTGTTTTAATACCATATAAATCACCTTTCCCTAGACAGAATAAATCTCTGAAGGTTTTAAGGACTGCAATATAAATTTTTATGGCAAATTATCTACATAGAAATTACTTGCATGAGATGCACTTTCACTTCTCATTCTCATTTGCATAGTGCTGACAATCTTTTCAATCACAACGTTCAATCCAATTTGGAAAGTCCAGAACACAATGCACAGAAATGCAAGGCGAAGTGCTGGGTGGTTCCTCCTTCTCCTCAGCAGGATTGTTCTGACTGTGGCTCTCTATCAAACACAGAAGTTGGATTTGCAGAGGTAACAACACTAATATAAAAAAAGTAAGGTAAACAGCTACATCCCCTTTCAAAAGAATTTGTTGGCTTTTCTAACACAGAAGCTCTGCTACTAGTCCTGACAACCAAGAGCAGCTCATTTCACACTGTGAGCAACAGCCCAAGAGTAACAAGAGTCTCACTCAGTTGTGAGGCTTAAAATTGAGGAGCAGCAGTTGAATTTGCTATTTGGGATGCTCAGAAGGGACATTTTCATTGTAGAGGTGGTACAGCACTGAGAGGTCATGATGCGGGGATTTCCATTGGTGGGGATTCCTAAAGGACAAAGCCACTGTCACAGTACAAGTGACAGTCCCTCTTCAAGCAGGACATCAAGCTAGAGATACGCTGCAGCTCCCTCCCATCCAGCCGGTCTGCGATGCTAGGATCTTTCCTTTGAATGCCTCCAAAGGAGACCAGCTACAATGAAATGACACCCTCTGTCCGATTTCCAAAAGGCTGATTTCTAACTGAACAGTTAACAGCCACAGAAGGTGAGAAGCTGATTGTTATCCACGGAGAAGCAATAAGCCAGCAACTCCTCGAGCTGCCTTCTCGGCCTGTCGGCATAAATGCTTCCTCATAACCTCAGCAGAAACATGCACAAGATGTGTAATTCACGAGTCTCCAAAGCACACACATCCTCAAAGGACAAGCACTGTAGAGGTGTGGTATACCGCTGTTACCAAAAATACCTTGGTTTATTCACCATTTCATTACAGAGAAAATGTGCTGACAAGAGTTCTCCTAGAAAAGGCCAGAATTAGTACTTGGACAACCTCCTGTTGCCTTGGAGTCAAGTTTGAAACGTGCTCAGTACTTCACCGAATCCTCCCCTCGAGGGAATCAGAGTAAAAACAAAGTTAAGGCACCTCAAGTACAGCAAATTCCCAAGGAAAAAAAGAAAAAGAAAAAAAGTAGGAAGTTTGCAAAACGAGCTAAGAATAGCCCTGCATTATTTCCAATGTATATTTCCCTTCAAAAATATTTTCAGGACTTC
This sequence comes from Hypotaenidia okinawae, assembly GCA_027925045.1. Lineage (NCBI taxonomy): Eukaryota > Metazoa > Chordata > Aves > Gruiformes > Rallidae > Hypotaenidia > Hypotaenidia okinawae. The sequence continues at coordinate 3,991,284 of BSDF01000020.1, forward strand.
TGTACTACCAATCAAATTAAGATAACACAGCAGAGGAAGAAATACAAGTCGGTTCCCGGACATTTTCCTATCCTTCAAAGGTATTTACTTAATAAGTACCGTGTATGGATAAAATGAGATCATCAACCTAGTCATAAGATGGTTCTCCAAATTTTTAATGAAATCTTGCGCTGTATGATTTAAAGAGTGATTATTTGTGCATGCTGACTACAGGAAGCACGGGCACCAAGCCGGACTGCCAGAATCGCCCCAAGACATTGGAGGGCTTATGATTACTATTTGAGAAGGGAAGGGAAAAGTCCATTGAAATCTATGAAACTCAGTGACTTGCAAAAGAGCAAATTACAGGGTCATTTCCAAAACACAGGGTTTTGGCCAAAGAAATGAGATACTTGCTTTCTATCTGATGGAGTGCAGTGACATAAAGCTTTATTCTATATGATTGCACAAGCTTTTATTACTTGACTGAATTATCTCTAAATCTAGAGGATGGAGTATTATTTTCTTTTGAAATACCAGGTTGTTGCTAGTCTTCCCACTTGTACAATCCGCAAAACCTATTAACATTTTCAGTAATTAATGCTAATACTTGAGAAAAAAAGCCATTGTGTTAAGAAATGCTTTAACGAGATCAAGAAAGAAAACAAGTGCTTCTCAGACTGTACATAATTTATTTTGCTATATAATTTTTTTTTTCCCCCCACAGAAAACCAAGTAGGGACTACATATCCCTGTGTTCCAGTACTCATCTTCATTCGTCTCTTTTTCCCTTTTTCTCTATAAGTAATGCAGTGCAAATTCTACAAAAATCTTTATTTCCTGCACCACAGAAAACCAAACACTTCCACTGACCATCTCCTCTCCAAACTTCCCTTTTGAGGGGTTAAGGGAAGAGGGAAGAAAAGCTTTTCTTTGCCCACAATCTTAAGTAGTTTGGTAGACAGGAGCTGTCTTGGGTTTTTCTTCTAAATACCTAGAATCTAGGGTTATTTTTAATGAATTGGTCCCCTGCAAAATACAAGTTTCCAGTACTCCAAGATGGTACATGCTGCGCTTGAGACCCACAGTGACAGAGCTTCACAAGGGGGACATCATGATCGGCTCACATATGACGTGAGAGCACATGGATGAGTTCAATACATGGGAGCAAGAACCAGGATGGCCCTTTAAGTCAGGCTGATGAAGTCTGGAATACTGGAATCAAGACATACTGAACTGGAAAGTTTGAGTCAAGTTGTGGCTGTTTTCCCAAACAGGTCATGAAAGAATATTCAGCCCTAAACTCGGAGCAGCCCAACTATGCATTTTATAGGATATTTATCTATGAATCAGCAGATCACAGGCTTGAAGGCCAGACATTCTTCCCACTGCAGCCTTTCATCATTCAATGAGGAAAGCCAACAAAGAACTCACTGAAGAAGTTTTCACCAGGACGTTTCAGGAAAAAAAGGATTAAATATATATCTCTATATATCTATAGATAGATAGATATCTGCAAACCTAATGCTAGCAAATGGAGAAATTCCAACAGGAAGAAGCAGGGACCTGAAGTGCCAAGGCAAACCACATGGGTGGGGTGGAGGGCATCTTCAATGAAAATAACTACCTTGTTAATATTTTGAGCTTACAATCACACCCCCCACCTCATGAAGCAAGTAAATTCCTTGGAAAATGAGTAACTTTAAAGATGGAATGAAAGTTGGAGAAGATTTGGTGCATGGGTTAAAAAGGGCCCTTCAAGCCCACAGAGTCAGGAGGAATTGCTGGACATAAGCTGACGTTGGCAGCTGTGACTCCATTACACCAGCCCCTCTCCTCACGTAAACCCACGCTAGGTTCTTAAACACAGCAAACCCGCCCAGGAAAATCATCTAATTCAGGAAGAAGAAATAAAATCCACAGACCATTGTACATCCTGCTATAATTTGGTGTCACAAGAAGGCACAGAGTGCTCAGTGCTTTGGAAAATAAGTTGTTACTGTTTACTAAATTATGGTTTTGCTATTATAAGTTATAGTCACTTGAACTTGAATATTACTGAAAAATAATGCAAACCTATGCCTGCCCACAGGCACCAACCAGCAGTTGGGAGTTGGCTCCCAAGTTTGCCCCAAAACAGGCTGCACTATGTACATGCCAAGTGCACGGGGACAGACAGGTGGGGTAAAGGGACAAGGGCTTGGTTGGTCTGGTTTGCTCCTCACCGTTCTGTGCAGTATTGACATTTAAGTGTTCCCAGCAAGTACCAGTTCTGGAGTGCCAGCCCTAGGCTGGACCTCACAGGCATACAGGGATACAACAGAACTTAAATGTTGGCACCTTCTTCAATCACTTACCCTAAAATAATGTGGTTCTTGGTGCAAAATTGTAATCCAAAGCCTAAACCACAAGGCCTTTCTGGATGGTACTAACAAGACCATAGCATTTGCTGTCAAATTTAATGGGTTCCCCCAAAACTACACACAAACCTCAGATAGATCTGTAAAACAAAGTATTTTCCTTCTGGGTATAGGTCAGTTTTAGAGTTAATGGACTTCTTCAGATTTTGCCTCTAAGGGATGCCTCAGCGACAAAGCAGAAGAAATGGAGATGTACAGCACATACACAAATGTGTTGTCAGAGGACTCTGCTACTCAGAACTTCAATCATGTTGCTCCATGGAAAAAGTGCCCCCCAATCCATCCACACACCCTCAACCCCCAAAAAACCCCAAAACCAAAAAACCCAAAAAGCCTTTGCAGTGACACTGAGATCCAGACAGGACATCCAGTTACTTCTGAGCAACTTGTCTGGCTTGGGGAGAGTTTGCTCAACTGTATGATCAAACTACGTTATTCCTCTTCAGATACATGCAGCAAACTCTTTCCTCAAGCATATGATCCCTTGTATGCATCAACTAGAAGGTAACATCTCTAGTTGTAAAGAGCAATCCAAACACTTCATCACCTACACACCAGGAATTTCCCAGACTTCATAAAACATCACAGACCCAGCAAAAATATCCTGCACCCTTCCTGGCACGGGTATGCATTTCTGATAGAACATCAGGATTAAAAACTCTTGGTAAGATCCAGTATTTTTAAAATGCATATTATCATCTAAAGAAAACCATATTTCTGCAAGAGCAGTAACAATCTCTGCTCTCAGAAACCTTCCACCTCTGGGCTGCGTCTGACTGCTTAGACAGGGCTCTTAGGATGAAAATCCTAGGCCAGGCTCAACTCTAGATGGCACTGCTTATCGCTCATTGGCATGTTCCCTGCTCAGCTACAGGAACCATGCCAACAAATGTACTCATCACATCACTGATTATATATTCAAAGGAATCCACTGAAACCTCAGCCACCCTGTACATGAGTGGAAGACCTACAAGGCTGCTGTGTCCCTCTACAACCATCCTGGGCAGAAGGGCAGAGGAGCAGCCCCCTTTTGAGGGACACTATCTCATTTATACATCCCAGTGCCACCAGAGCCAAGTAGAGAGAGCTGCTCCTGAAGAGCTGGTTGATAACCACACTCAGACACAAATACCAATGGGAATGTCTTGCTCTGCAAAGGCAATGAATAAACTCCCAAACCAGTTCCTTAAATCACTGAAAAAGAATACCACCATGATATCCACCAAACAACAAGCCAACAAAATGCCAGAAACCTATGATGTTACAGATACCCCAAACACTGCTCTGTTTTGTACAGCAGGTGTTGGATCAGATTTTTAAAGTATTTTTAACTCAAATACATGCTAGGGTTATCATACCTGTATCACTGAATTCCACAAGATTTGATCATGGCTATTTTCAGAACACCCCATGACTGGCTGGGGCTCTTCAGGTAACACAGTTATCTCTGTGTTAACTCCCCTCTCCCCCACACACCTTTCCAATTTTTTTTAACAGCTGTTCACTTTTCTAGAGAGGTAAAGGTTTTCACCATTTCAGGACAGACTCCAGGGTTCTCATTATTTTCTACAGAAAACTCTGAAGTGGGAACAAATGAACCCTCTCCTCTTGCTGCCCCAGAAGGATCTGACTCCTGCTGACAGCGTGGTGCTTTGCCCTCCAATTTTAACAAGGTCCCCTGTATTTCTGGGTGCTGATCAGCATCTCAGGGCACCGTTGGAGGATAGAGGGAACTGTTGTTCTCCCATGGCATGCAAAGATTAAGGAACTTATCGCTATGCTTTTTATAACCTGCGATGTTGTTAAACTGTCAGAGATTATTATAATTCCAGATAGACTTGATAATAGTTTTGACATAAAAACACAGGTACTTTTTGGGGTCTGGGAGATCTGAAATGACAAATCAACCCACTGTCAGCTCACAGTCTTACCTATCTACTCTGATTTATTTACTCTGTACTGTCAGAGAGCCAAAAACTGGGGAGCAGTACCTGTAAGGGTGACCCAGTAAACAGGAGGGACTGGCATCTTGCTGCAAAGCAAGTCAGAAATGCTCTTCTTCACATTTTCTCCACCCATCCGTCCCTCTGCACTTCAACATTACCCATTATCAAGGGGTTTTTTGCTGTGAGCAAAAGAAACTGGTAACAGAAACATGCTCATTACTACTTGGTTTCTAATCCGGGTTTGGCATCCCGGGATGCTGACAAGGAACTCTGGTTGAGATGCCAAATTTGAGAGAAGCCAAATTCTCTCATTTTGCACCAAGTCATCAGTCCTTTTAAAGATATCATCTCTCCAGACACACTAAAGGTGGGCACCAAATAGTTAAACCAGTAATTAAATTTAGCAGAGAAAAATTACCAAGTCTGATAACTAATGTGCCATTGGAGAATTAAAGTTTGGGAATTATAGAAGAAAGTTTTAAGGAGCTGACCTCAGTCTTCTCCCTAAGAACATAAAGTGGATCAAGTTAAAGACCTCCCAGAGTGCAAGGGTGCATTCACAAGCAAGTCAATATTCCTGCTCCTCAGAAAAACTAATTAAAAGACAAATTGGCACTAAGGTACTCTGGGGAAAGGTTTAACGATGCAACTTAAGATATCTGGTTAAAGGAGATATTTTGTTTACAAAAAGATACTAAGGTTTCTTGTTACTTTTTTTTTAATTTGTAACAGTCTCAACCTAGATTAAAACATAGTATTACCTCCCTTCACGTTTAACTTGGTAGTGACTAAGTTAGGATTTACTTAGGGCAAAACAGACACTATTTTTTCAACACTGTTTACAAGAAAGGTCATCAGATTTATCTCCATATATGGCCACCCAAGTGACCCTGTAAACTTCCAATACTAAGTAACCGATGCCCAAATACAAATGGAAAGTATGAAAGAACCCAGGGGATCTTTTAGTGTATTCCTTGATTCAGATACAGAAAGTCAAGCAGCACAGGACAAGTTTTCAATTTGACTACAAGGAGCACAGACAAAAAAAGGCATCTTTAAGACAAAAGAAAGCAAAAAAAATGGCACCAGATACACATCACCTTGCAGGAAATCCTGCCAGATACCATCTGCTACATAAAACTGGGATTTTTCACTGCAATGACATCATTTGCATAGGTTGTCTTTAGGAAAAAAAAAAAAAAAGATAATCTTTGAAGAAAAATAATGTTATTCTACCTGGCCCAGTGCACTGCACATTCTAGAGCAGAGAAAAAAGGGATCACTATGACAATTAAAACTAAAGAGAGCAGTTTTACACCTAATGCTCCATATTCCAGTGTAAGAAGGCATTCGGTTTAAGCTACAAAAGATAAAGAGAAGTTGGGAAACCTGTTTACATTTTTGTCTTTGCACAATCTTGTGCATTAGCAGGCCAGCAATAGTAACGAGGTAACTCGTCACAAACAGCTCAAGCCTGCCAGCAACGAAAATTAATGGGAAGGCAAGGATTTTCTTTTGATGTTGGAAAGGCTCCAGTAAAAACTGGTTTGTACATGGGAACATGGTGTCAGACTAGAAGAGAATCAGCTTGTCTGACTTGTGGTTTTCTTGACAACATTCATCTTCTCTTGGCCTGATAGAGAGCAATTAGTGCTTGTCAGTTGAATCATGTGTTATTAAGATCATTCAGGCATTTTTTAATTATGATTACCTAAACAGACAGCAAAAGAAATTCTCAAGCAACAATCCACTTCCTTCTCAGATGCTTCCAAGTCTTCTCTCTTTTAATGTTTTAAAGGTAAGGTGTAGTATTTTTCCTGCAAAAAACCTTAGTGTATTTTCCACTTTAAAAACAGTAACACCCTCCCCCGCCACTGTCTGTGTCCTATCGCTTTATCAGACGCTGTCTGCAAAAAAAGAAATCATTACTCAAAGGAGATCGGTCCTCCATAAACCCAGTATAAGCTGCTCTATATGCCAAGACTTGTTTTAAAACACCTAAAACACTGCCTAGTAGGTCTCTAATGATACAGCATTCCTAATACATACTTCTTTCTTTCTTTCACCGTTGCAGATTTAGAATCAGGATATGAACAGTGTCAGGAATGACATCATCCTCGGGTGTTGTTTAAAACTCCTCCCCAAATAAAATGGTTCCTTATCACTGACTTGGACACTTTTTCCCACTGAAAAGAAAGCTAAAAGCAAGACAAGACTAGACATAAAGTTTCTAGTTATTTAAATTCCAGATATCAGAGTAATTGGATTTTACAGACCTCGCACGGATGAGATCAGGATAGCTTTAGTTTTACCTCTGAGCTTAGAATACCACTTTTAAAGCAAAGCTATTGTTTCTTCCCTTTGGCATTTTTCCCTTATCAGGGGATTTTTCAAGTTTCTATATTAACATTTCCTTTTTTCTGCTTGCTGGAAGCCTTGGCCCACAGAACTTGCAAGCTCTTCTTGCTTCTGCAGAAGGCCAGCACAGCACCTATCAGAAACTGGCAATTAAGGTCCCATTCAGCAAAAACAGTGGTATCCTGTGAAGCCTATGAACCACTGGCTCTTGGTGCATCAGTGAGCTGTGCGTTCACAGTGCAGATGCAAAAGAAGCTGTTTTAAAAGGAATACACATTTCAAAACAAACAGAGTAAATATTTAGCATGCACATTGATTTTAATAGGCATCAAAATCTTGCTCCTAAAATGAATGATATTCAAGTATCTATTACCAATTCCCAGGAGTACATCTAATGAAGGATCCTTGAGGATTTTTCCTTTTGGAAAGATTCTTAACATTTGTTTGCAGCAACAGCAGGAAAACAAAACAGTCATAAGATGACTTTGCCTGCCGTCAATACCTTATTTAATACCATATTTAAGGGGGTAAAGTCTCATACAGGGAATAGTGAGTATTTTAGGAAGAAAACAGACGATAACAGCCAGTTTCCTGGAGTGGAACAGATGCAAGTTAATGGCACATTTTCTAATAAACACCTAAAAGCTTATTAAAATGGCAACTGGGCAGATGAAGGATGAAGGGACTACTTTGTGCATGCAAATACATGGTAAAGCAAAAAGAAAAAAATTGAATTCTTAGGATTATTTTCATTTTAACTTGTTTCTTTTCAGACTGAAGTGACATCCCAAACTCTACCATCTTCTTAGTCTGCTGTTTGCAGGCCAGGTTTATTAAAAAAAAAAAAAAAAAAATCAGTATTCTGCTTCTTAATTTAAAAAAAAAAAACCCAAAAACGAGCTAATCCTGTTGCTGAAACAACTTATTACCCAAAGCAACTACCATCATCAACATCAGACTGGATATATCCAAGGCATAATTAAATAGGTCTGGAAAAGTCTTAAAAATTAGAAGAAACAGGAGTTCTTTTATCTTGGGTTCAGCATCCCTTAGTAACAGGCTATTCTAAGGAATCTGATGTTCCCATTTCATTACTCAGTCTGTGCCTACCTTTAATAACTTTTCTTACTCATGGGTGATACAGTATTTTTATACAAGGTTCATCTTTTGTATAGACTTGAAATATTTATATGTAAAAAAAAAGATCATAGGAATTGGAATTTCTTGCAAGATGCTGCTTTATGGTTTAAATAATTCAGGCCTATGATAAATACAGCTAGAAACACTGCACACATGAAAGTTACAAAATTATTTTTTTATTTAGAAAGCAGCTACTCTTGCAATCACACATTCTACCAAAGTCATCAAAAACATATTCAGGACACTCATTCTAGGCACCAAGATGTTAGTGGATACGACCACCAAGCCAATTTAGGTACTGTAGGTATTTTCTGGACCAGACTGACTTCTACTAGTTTTCTGGTTTTCTTCTGCTTTCTACAACAGGGCTACATGACAAACATGCTGCCATCCATTAAATACCAACCAAATACAACTTAAAATACAGATGAGGCTATTCCTTTGTGTGGCCATACCCATTTTGAATCAAAGCCTCAAACTTACCAAAATGCTATCTAGTAATAGCATCCTTTAAGCAGGTTAGCTTGTAATAAAGTGGCAGATTTTGATTATAGGAATAAAATTCACCCCTTTTTTGAAGTAATCACTCCCTTTGGCCACCAGTAAAACACGGGAGCAGGTCAGTTCTTGATGAAACACATGACATAGCACAAAACACAACTCACCTTCTGTTAACTTAAAAGATGCAGACCAAATATTTCACCTGCCCATACAGGGCAATGCCTATTGTTTAATACATTGCCTAATCCACGCTGCCACCCCTCCATCAGATTTCTCCAACCTTTCTAACAGGAATTACCAAAAGGACATCAAGCATAGAACAAGCACAAATCCTTCAGTCTATAACGCTGCTATTTCCCTGTTCATTAGCCACTTTTACTTAGTTGTTTAGTCCATTATTCACTCTTGTTTCTAATACTCCTCCTCCTCCTGCTGCAGATAATCCACTGATGTTGACATAATCCACAAATATCATCAGTCACATCAGTTTGCGCTGCTGCCTTGAATGCTACTGCAAAAAACTCCAGCATGCCACTTAGATTACAAGGCACAAGCAATGACTTAAGGGCAGCCACCTTGCTGCTCATTTAGGAGTAAAATGCAAACCCTGGTAGCAGGTTTCTTATCAATTTATTATCTTGCTCTCAGGGTGTTTGAATACATAAGAAATAGGAGCTCCCCCAGCCCCAAAGTACCAACAGAGGCTACAGTTCCCTTTTGGTTATTTTAAATACTCTGAAGATAGTCCCCAACTCTAACAAAATTCTGCAAAACCTATGAAGCCACACCCAAGTCAGAGTGCTCTGCACTACAGGTATTCTAAGAACAATGAAGTTAACTTTGGGATCGCGTGCTGATTCACCTGGAACTAAACAGGACCTTAGAGCACAGCTAAATATTTCCATTTATAAGTGAAATCACCACGAAGCCTCAAGCACTCTTTCTATGATTTCCATTAGATTCCTTCTGCAGCAATGTGTTCTTAAGGTGGAAACCAACCCCCCCAAAAATGAGGTAAGCAGAGATAACGGAAAAAGATAAGAGCCATTTCTCTCTTCTCTGCTTGAGCACTCCAACCATACATCAGCTACTGCACACGCACAGCTCTCTGCCTTCAAACTCTTCTGTACCACAACAGTGGGGAGAACTGCATTTAAGAAAATGTAATTACAACCACAAACAACAAGAAAAACTGACTAGAAGGCAAAAACTCTTAAACCTGGCAATGGCTGTATTCCTTGTGGGAATCCAGCGGCTTGGTTTGTCTCTCAGGTCAGTACAGATATCTGAGCAGAACTGAGTATGAAATGAAAACTTCAGAGCCATAAATGTCACCAGCACATGTGTTCCCCTGTATCAACATGCAAAAGCATCCAGTAATTCCATGTTGATTAAAAAAATACATATTAAAATTACAAACATTCGTATTAAAATTACTCAAATCAAGAGCTGTGACCTATTTTATTAAAAAATAGTGGTTTGTGTAAGTCCAGACAGATTTCCTCACTAATCATTATCCTGCACTAAAAAGCAAAATTATTCCAGCAGTCCTCAAGAACTTTGCTGATTTTGAAGTATATTTTTTTTCCTCTACAAAACTATACTTTACACAAGCAAAGTTCTGAGAAAGTACTGAAATAGAATTGAGGCTTTCTTTCCTTCCTTCCTCTTTGCAGAGGACAGAAAGAATTTCTGTACCATGTTTGCCTGAAAATGTGAAAGCAAATTTGCAAAAGGTATTCCTGTTCAAATTCATCTGTTAACCAGCTACAGTACAAGATGTATGAACACATATAGAAGCACCATCCCAATTTGAAAACTGCTGCTTTCCAAATAATTTGCTTACATATATAATTTATTTGCAGCACCGTCAAGAGCAGCTATAGTTTGGGCAGGCACACACACCTTGCTTCCCAGCCTTCTGGCAGGTATAATTTAGCAGTAGGAAAGGAGTCCTCTAACTAATTTTGAAATGTTAAGCACAACCTCTTGAAATCTAAAGAAAAGAGTGAAGCAAAGATAATCAACAGTTGAGAATCATCTGACTCTAAAGCAAACCCACAAGAAAACTCTACTGTATTTTACAGAAAAACTAGAGACTTGATCAGTCTACAGCAAATGGATGGTCTTACTCTCTAAAATGAATGACGCTTTAAACATACCCACTAGCTAAAAATACAGTAAGTTGTCTGAAAATACATGCCAGGCGTCTTCACAGTACCCTGCCCTCCACCCAAATCCTTCCCCTCCTCCCACATCACTGTAAAAATTTAGGCAGTTTTAAGGGGCTGAAAGTCTCACTGACTTCATTAGGATCCACAGATGTTCTTAAGTTCTGTTAAAAAAAGAAAATCAAGTAATTAAAGATCTGAGTCTGTGTTTTCTGTAATAACAAATGCTTCGACTGAAACCTGAATTAATTTTAAGGATGACTAAAAGCCCTAAAAATGAAAAGCATGAAGCCTGTCACTTTACTGTATTTATCTTAAAGACTGAATCACCAAAATTAAAAGATTACAGAGTTTATGGGAAGAAGCCATTACTTAGTCTCACCTAGAAAGTATCAGCTAACAAAGCCAAGGTTCCATCTCTCAAAGAGGCACCATCCATTGATTGGAAGCATCGTCTTATTCACAGGATGTTATCATTTGGAAACATTTATTCCTGCATTACAAAATGCAGAACTTCACTCACTCATCACCTCATAAAGCCATCGAATTCTTTTATAAAAGACATCTATAACAAAACCCAAAAAGCAATATCTAAGCATGCAGCCAGATTAGAAGTACAGGCAAGGAAGGGTTAGCAATTTCATTCACTGGTACAGGAGAATTCATGAACAGTTGTGCAGACAAGCAACAGTTAGGTCAGCTCTACAACGTATTTTGATAAAGAAAAAAAAATAATGCAAGGCAGAGGAAGACTGGAGAAAAAAAAAAATAACGTTTCAAGGATTTGCTTCAGAAACAGCAAAGAGAGAGACCCAAGAAAGAGCAAGTTTGGCGGGGAGAACAGGCCAGGTGGCAGAACATGCGATGCAGCAGACACACGGGCATTCAAGGACCTCAGTGGTAAAACCAATTTTCTAGCAGATAGAAGGCCAGCAGGAGAAACAACTGTGACTTCCAACCATAGGAATAATAGGTGAAAAATGTGCTACTGTGCTCTGAACAGAGCAGGCTTAAAATTAATGCACAGTTACCATGAAAATTACAGATTTGCAGAAGAACAGATTACTTTTATGTAAACAAATGGCTAATACAAAAGTCTAAATTGACCTGCATCACCATTACTCATTTCCACCAGAGGAAACGGTATTTTCCTTACTCAAGGAGAAAAAAAGAAAGAAAGAAAGAAAAAAAAAAGGACATGCTTTTTTTCCCCCTAGAGAAAGAAAGGAAAGGCCACCTCTTCTTCTAGGTAAGTATTATACAAAAACAGGTAAGTACTGAAGTGCATTAGTTTGACTGGATAATGAAAAAAAACCTTTAAAAGACTGCACAGCATCAGGGTACTATCGACAGGCAAGGAGAAAGAAATGGCAAATCTCTGCAATACAGGCAGCTCTTCTCACTAACACACTTCTCCCTCAGTTCTGAGGAGTGGTTCAAATCACCCAAAGTCCCAGATTATTCAATACTTATTTCAAAAATGGTTTCTCATAAGAATCATTCACCTTAATAATTAACACTGTTCCTGTATGACAAGAAAAACGACAGCAAAATGCTTCAAAATAAGGCAATGGAAATACTGGGTGGGAGAAGAGGCCAGATACCTGTTGAACATGATGCAAAGCTGATTAGCCTTTTCTAGTTTAAAAGCAGACAATGGTATTTCAGCAGCTGGAGCACTGCACAGCATTTGCAGCTATATGCCATTTGGAAACTGCCATGTGATTGTGACAGCATCCACGAAGCATCTCTTCTACTTAATGCTAATCAATTTGCAGGCATTAGTACAGCAATCGTGTCCATGTCTGTGCAGTTCAAACACATCATTATACAAGATACAAAAATTTTATGGATCAAAGAAGAGGCAAGCAGAGCCCTCCTTTCCTCAGCTGGATCTCAGCATTTCATAAATGTCTTTTTGTGGTCAAGTTGAGGGTAAAAGCTCCACCATGTGGGAGAAGCTCAGCAATAGCCCAGGTGAACGCAGTGTTTACTCATGGTAGATCCACAAACCCTCATCAGAGTAGGTATTGTACGACAGCACCGTGTCCCAACTCCCACGAGACCCAGGGAAGGCTTCTGTGCCTCAAAAGCCATAAACACCCCCTGCCATTTATTAATTTAAAGCACGTTGTTACTGCAGTGCGTGCCCACACATCATTAATACCTGTCCATGATGAAAATGAGGTAGCTCAGAGTACTTCCTATGCTTTCGTTTTGTGAAAGAGTAACTTTTTCCAGGACCATGAATAATACTTGGTGCTGTATGACTGAAAACAGTGAATAACTGCAGAAAAAAAAAAGGGAACTGTTCCCTGTTACAGAGAAGGGACAGCCTGCCAAAACAAACATATTATGGCTGCAAAGGAAAGTAATGTGTCTGTAATTTTAAACTCTGTCCACTTCAGTAGTTGAACAAATTATCATCTCACCCAACCAACCAAAAGTTGTAACACGCAGCACAAAACCTGCAACCTGTAGTGGGGGGTGGTGGGGAGCAGCAAGCAATGCAAAGGGGTATCAGAGTCCAATACAGTCACACTAAACAAGCAGGATGCTATTTCTAAGCAACCAAGAAATTAAAAATTGAATAGGAATACTACCAGGTCTTTTAGTCTCACAAGTAGTCACAGAATTCATTGGTAAATTGAGAAAAAAAATAATAAAGAAGTTGAGTAAGAAAAAAGTTGAGTAAGAAAAATACTAGAAATAGTGTTAGGAAAAAACCCAATGTTTCAGGATTGCATTTACACCCATAAAAGGGAAGAAGCATTAAATATTCTTCTGCATCAGAGGAAACAATTTTGAAAGTGTATTTTAGAGGAAAATAATTGTGGAAAAATATCTTCATTTCAGAATTTAAACATATTCACTGCAAGTTTTTTAAAAACAAGAGCCTAATCAGCATGCTGGCACTAGGGTTTCAGCAGTGACTACTGATTTTGCAGGTGCTTTTTAGTAGCCCTCTTTGAAGAGCCACTCTATGTAGCTGATTGAGCGTGCGTGAGGAGAACAGGCAGCACTGGGAACACACTGCCCAGGACTGCCCAGACCCAGACAGTTCACAACTGACACAAACTGAAGGCTGAGCACCTTTACCCTCATTATTTCAGCATACACAAGGTATCCTCAGTTCAGAGTCCAACACAGTGGGTACCAAAAGGAGATGGCAAAATACAGAATAGTAATTCTGAAAAAGACAAATCTCCACTCTGCAGGTGACATCTCCCACAGATACAGAGGCACATTTGGTCTCTATTTTATTTTTAAAAACATGGATAACAAAGAGATCTGGTAGATTCCAAAGATAAAGAAGATGATGTCTGTCATCCTTCACCTCCCCCTGCTGTCCCCAGGTCGGACCCTGGGATAAGCAGCCAGTCACCTCGCTCTGCATCTGTGCCAGAGCCAGTAGTCCTAGGGAACTCCCTCCTTGCTCCCCCGTGCCCCTGCCATACCAGCTCCATGGCTAGGCCTGACACCCAGGAGCCCTGCCAAGCCACAACAGGCAGGTAGAGATCCACTACCCTGCCCAATAAAGGATGCGACCCTGAGACCTGCTTGGCCTGATCCAGACACTGTCACCTGGACTGCAAAGGCTAGTCACACGTACAGCTTCTCATTCCACCACACCCTGGGTTTTCCACACTGCTAATGAGGATGATCTGACCCAGCTACTAACAAGCCACAAAGAGTCGGTCAAACATGGGCAAAAGGCTGTCAGCTGAAAAGTCCTGCTCTGCGTGTGGAGCTTGCAGAAGCGCCGAGGTTACTGGGCAGATCAAGACAGGTTCAAAATGTTTGGAGAAGCGTACAGGAGTTTTCAACGCTGACATGACAAGCTGGCTGGGTGCCACAAACAGCAACCCTTGCCAGGGAACTGCACAACAGTGAAGAGCTTGGGGTGCAAGGAGCGATGTCCTAGTCACCCTGCCATCTCCAGAGCCTCCACTGGCATCTCTGGCTGTTGGACTCCCCAGTACACCAAGCAGCAGCACACTGTCACCCAGCTCCTTGGCAGCAGTCCCTGGTGAGACACCCATGTACAAAGCCACCCCAAACAAGCCCTCCCTTTTAAAATCTTGTCCCTAGAGCCTGATCCAGGCTGTTAAGTAGGTTGATTTTCTAGTATTTAACATCCAGTTGGATATTTAGCAGTCTGGGTGGGGGGAGGGATAAAATCAGCCTCAGTCATCGCTACTGAGAACAGACTCTTATGCCCACATAGCCAGTTGGCACTAGCCAACCATATCTCCATTAATCTGAATTTATGCTAATTCTGTCACTCATTACTAGTCAGTCACTCCTAAACCAGCTCTCTGGGAAACACCCCAATTAAGCTCTATCCTTACTAAGGAAGGATGAAGATAAATTTTAAGAACTAATTTGTCTTAAATAAGACTGGGACAGGGCAGAAGTTCTTGAAGCTGGTAGAAAAAGACTACTGGAATAAACATACCACACAAGGATCTGTTTTTTCAAAGACAAGCTATCTTTTCAAAACTAACTTTTAACATTTCAAATGCCCACAAGCTAAAGCTAGTTTTACCAAACACACCGCGCCTGCTTTTAGTGTCAAGCCACCTCAGGTGGCTCCACCAGGATCAAGTTAATTTTGAGTTGGACCAGATTCTAAAGTCAGCTAATGGCACCACATCCACATGTGATTCAGGGGACACTGGTTTCAAAGTGCAAATGATCCTCTGACTAAGGCTTTTACAAAGTCACACTCAATTTTAGATTCATGTTTCCCTTTAAGCTATACACACCTCCAGTGAGCTCGTTCTCAAGGCACGAGCATCCCACCACACCTGCTGCAAAACACAACACCCCCAACCCTTCATGTTTTTCTGTGGCCAACAAAGAACAGTTATGTACCACTTTACTCCTGGTATGTTCACAAACATGCAGAGTCAACATCTCTCTTCTCATCAACCAAGGTGGACCTATCCTGCTCAAAGCAACCATCAAATGGGCCAGGCTTCTTGTGCTCCAGGAGAAAGACTTCTCCCACCTCATTCCTGAGCTGGTGGTGATGGCTCAGGCTGGCAGCTACATCTGAAGGGTAACTCTTGTAAAACTTTCCTCCCTTTTTAGTAAAATCTGAACTTCTCTATATTAAAAATATGAAATGTATTAAGCATATTAACTGAAGCATTAATGGAACTTATGAGGAAAAAAGGCTGCAAAACAAACCATTTACATGCACAAAAACTCTGTGACTATTTGGATAAAATGCCATTGCCTCCATGCAAATGGAATAGGAAGCTTTCAGAGACACATAAATCTATTTTATGTCTCGTCTCAGGAATTATCATTATGTCAGAATCTGCAGTGGAACTGAAATGAGCCCAAGAGACGTACCATGTATTGAAGTCACCAGCAGTACTTCCTATAGCAGTGAAATATTCATTACAGGCTTGACATCTAAATACTGACTTGCACTGATCACGCTTAACTTGTCAGATGTCTGATGATCCCAGAACAAGGCAATATATCTATAATCACTCATTTCAGTGGTCCATAAGTTTTGATTCAAAATACCAAGTACTACGACATATTTTATTTATACGCTCAACGGCTATAGAGCGTAATCTTGTCATTGTTCAAACTGCTTAATCTGTCTCAGCATTTAAAATTAAGTTGAAAAGAACCACTAGTGCTTTTAACTGTCCTTAAATTACATTAATTGTGTTGTTAAGCACTTTAACAACCTTTTGAAGGAAGCTAAGTAAATCAACGCTCAAATTTAAGTCTCTCCAACCACTTCCAAACCACCATGCACAGGACAGAGCTGTCGATATCCCCCAAGAACGAGGGTCTCCTGTGCACCATCAGATCAGAAGCAAATCAAAGCCATCTTTAACCATTTGCCCAAGCAATGACCTATGTCAGCATCAGCCACTGTAACATCAATATAGCGTATGCAAGGAGAAACGCAGAGCACTGAAGTTATGCTGTCATGATTCTATTTACGCCTTGTCCTGCTAGCAGGCAACTGATGTCATATGCCTGTATACAACAGCAACAAATTCACAACCTAGAAATTTCTGCTGGCAAGAGATCAACAGGCTGTAATGAGTTCTGAAAACAAACTATCCAGCCTTTAGCCAGAGCTCACTGATCTCCACTTGAACTATTACACTAAGCTAAAACTTCGCTGCTTTGATGGCAAAGATGTCACTGGCAGCTTCAGCAAAAACTGGAAGGGAAGCCACTATCAGCAACTACAAACTCTGGATTTTTAGAACTACAAGCTTATTTTATGGGATCTGCTTTCTATATCCTATGTAACTGAAGAATATAGGTGGTCAAACAGCTTGACAGATATATTCTGGTGCATTATAAATGAGCATGCCTGTACCGACATGCAGAACCTTTGAACATGCAAGGAACAGCAGCCTTTTGCTGACAAATTCTTATGGCAACAACAGAATTTGAACCAAATATGGCTTAAGAATACCAATTACAGATCCAGAGATACTTGATATACCGAGAAGAAACAATGGAATGAAATAAAGAAATTCAGAAGTTTCAAGCCATCTGTATATATCTGTACTGAGTATCAAACCATCTGTATTATATTCTTAGATCAGCTAAAGCAAACCACTGGCACCAGTGCCAAGTTTGGCAGCAAAGACAATTTGGACTGCCACCAAGAAGAATGAGCTACCATGCCTTTTAGAATAAATTTTGTAGCAAACACCAAAAGGGTTGATCAACACAGATTATCACAGCTACAACAAGCCAAGTAGTTTAAAAAACAGTATTTGCCATCCCACAGTATTTGATTTTATTCTTGTATGATACACTCTATGCCTAAAAAAAGAAATTAAAACTTCTCGCTATCCCTGTCCCACAAGGAAATGCCTAAAACCACTCCAACAGGCTTTGTACGACAGCAAGAAACACCTGCACATGGTGTCACCCAACCTGATGCCTCACATCAGCTAATGCAGAAGTTCTCAGCCACATTCAAGCACATAAAAACCCTGTTAGCAGTCAGGTGAGATGGCCAGCTATACCATTTTTGAGCACACATGTAACCTCAGAAGGTCTCCCACTTCTTCAGCAGGAGACAAGGCTTGGGTGCCTTCATCTGAGACACCAAGCAGGCCACCAGTACCAGGCGACCTGTACTCATTTACATCGTCTTCTCCAACTCCAGCCCGTATTTCACAGCACCCTATTCTCTCCCGGGAAATTCCATCTACCCTTTGAAGTCTAGCCTAAATTTCAAAGGCAAAAATACCAAAATATCCGTGAGGATAAAGGTGCTAATGTAAAGAACATTGACTAACCCCAGTAATTTTATTTTCATATTTTGAAAGGGCCCAAAAATAACTATTCACCACCTTTTCCTCTGCTCGAGATTTTGAGAACAACCCGCCTACCAAAACGTCTAATTCTCTTAGTGCTGCTAAGAATTTTGCATGGGTGGAACTCTTTAGCTAAAAGTGATGATAAATAACACCTCCTCAATCCTGCAATCTCTAGAAACAGTTTACAAGAATTAATATCCTAAGTTGATTTGCAATGTTAAACTAGAATTTGCCAGCCCTCTGATGTCCACCTCAAGTATGCCAGGTGAGATATCAAGATCAAAGTAGCACGACGCAAAGTTCAGCTATCTTCTATCCTCTGTACCTTCAGTGTCGTGAGAATACATAACTCCTTGATACATTTCTTGCATGCAGAATTATCAGAGGTAACAGCCAGCCACAGCCAAATGTGCCGATAGCTCATCCATCACACCCTACAGACCGCCTTACAAGACCCTCTGCTTTACTAGGAAGTACAAGGTCAGCCCCAAGTTGAAGGTACAAACCTCTGATGCCAGATTTATCTTTCCTTCAGTATTCACACAGCGCTTAACTATTCGCACTGTTAAATCAGCAACATTTTAGCAGCACCTTGTCAACCTTTTGTAGAGTTTATATACAAACTATGCTAATTGATAAAACAAGTGTCTGGAAGTTCAGGAACTTGCCTGCATGTTCTTCTCAAGGATTAACCTGCTATACAAAAAGGCCCCCACGTACCTCCTATTGATGAAACAGAATGCAATTTTTTTTAGAACTTGCACAAGTATTTAATGCAGAGCACCTTCCAAAGTGTCCAATGAAAGGTACTGAAGAACAGCAGAATAGTCTCCTTGCCTCAATAAAACATATTTGCACTTTAAACTATGCCTATTGTTTAACTCTGTTAGGAATCCTATTATGAGAAACTTATTTTATGAGCCTGCCAAAAAGGATGGTTACCAGAAGCACAATCACAGTAAGCAATAAAGACTGACACGGAGTATATTTCTAAGCAATTATAGCAGGTGTTTTAAAGGCATAAAGCTACAGAGCTACCAATCCATTCAGAATCACAGAAAAAGCAAAAAGCTACCAGAAGGTTCAAACCCTCACAGCAGCCGAGTATTGTTCCTCTTCGCCCACAGACCGCAGCGGCTACAGGACCATCTCCACTATGAATTTCAGCAAGCCAAAAGAACAAAGTATTAAGCACCAAGGCACAACAACCCTTAAAAACCAAAGAATCGTCAAAGGAAGGCACAGCATTTATGCTACAGAGCTCAGAAAATATTACCGCTTCAGGATTGCTAGATCTGGTTTAAAAATATTGTTTCTTTTCAATTTGGTTAAGCAGGGTTACATGCAGGATCTTAGACTGTATGAAGACTACTTTATTTTAAAGAGAGAGTCTAATATGGGGGGCTGTCTATGAAAAGTGAAGTACTGTATGAAAGTAAAGAACTGTGGATGCGACAAGTCCCATTCAGTCCTCTGAAAAACTTGTACAGGAAATCTATCTACAACACAGAATTTGTGGAGGAAATTCAGGGAGAGCTGACTTGCCAGTATAACATGTAACTTTATGGAACAATTGCTGGTTATCAAAATTGCATAAGCCAAGAGACAACACTAACTATAAATATGACTATTAGCTATTCCGCACAACCCAAAAGCATCCTGCCAAGCCCTCCTTCATGTTCTCTCACACAAAGGCCTCAAAGCCATGGGACATCTGCCAGGGAAACAAATGAAGTTAAAAAACCAGAAGAACATGAACATGTACTAACCTAAACTTGCGTGTTCTTTCTTCCCAATGCCTCCCCCCAACACCTCCCCCTACAAAGAAGATGTTTCAGTTTACTGTACTCTTTTCCTTCTCCCAACCAGTCTTAACTCTTGGACCAATGTTTTAAAGTTTCCCTACCTTTGAAAAAATAATGTTCAGTTCTTAAATGTTTTGCCAGATCTGGACCACACCCTGCCCTCTCTCAAAATCTTGGTTGTTTGTCTCCTATTGCTCATAATCAATTATAGCACTTTCAGGTTTGTATTTTGCATGGTGGGAGCTGATCCAGAAAGGAGATCGTGCTTGTGTGAGCTTGTATGTTTACACAAACATAGACACACACACATACAGCACACCCCTTTATAAAATTGGTTTGTTTCCATAGAACTTTAGGGGATTTTCCTCAAACTGAGTTTTTCACCTGTAAGCAGACAGCACTTGATACAAAAAGAGTGGCTGAAAATCTCACTTACTGGGTCATGCTAATCGCCTAAAATATGGAAGGAAAAAGCAAGATCCCTGTCATTCTATCACCACAAGAACCCAGTATCTATCATAAGCAGTAACTACAGCAAAATGCACAAAGACACCCAGCAGATATCTTCAGCTCCGCTGTACATTTCACTCTCCCCGTTCTTATTCCCGGATTCAGTGTCAGACACCAACTCTGATGTTTGACAAAAAAGGGATACGGCAGATTGCCCACCAGCCGCATCATGTGCTGCCAAGTGAGAAATACAAGCTTGGAAACAGTCTCGAGATTCCAGCCAGGACAGCAAGGCTTGAAGCATCACACGAGTGACATAACTAAGCATGGTGGGGAGAGGCTGGAGGGGACGTGGGAAGTTATTGCATGAAATAACTCTGCAGGGCATGCAAAGGAGCTGTTTTCGGCACCAAGCAAGACAACTTAATCATTCAGGACTACCAAGAAATAACAGCAGTTTTCCTCCTTCTGATTTTTCTTTTTAACTAACTGCAGAATCCCCGTAGCTACTTTAATCTGAATTTTCCAGCATGTTCCTCCTTTCCTGTGAGTGTTCTGCACCTAATTTTTCTTTGTTATCCATCACAAAGCGACACAGCAATCAGCTTTCAGGGCATTCAGCAAAACAAGGATCACCTTAGATCCAGTTCACAACTTAGGACTCCTGCAACATCTAAAAAGAAAGTTTACGTTCTATGAAAGACAAGAATCATCTTGTTAATTTGTTCAGTAGCTAGCACAATAACAGTGTGAACACCACATGTAGACAAATACTCAATTTGTCTTCAGACAGTTTTTAGAAGACAGACATTTTATCAGCGTATCTGTTAACACTTTCCTTCATAAAATATGTTTCGCCTGCCAGCAAACAAACAAGAAAATAACGTGTCATATCTGTAAAATGAGGGAGAGAAATAATCAGGATCAGCTTCAGAGTGCTGTAATAAAATAACCATAGTCAAATGCTCGAACACATAGCTCGTGTTTTAGCCCTCTGCTCGCAGTCCTGCACTTACTTGTGTTACTCTGTAGTACCTACGCAGATGGCCACGTTACAGGGAGACTGTTCTCCAGCTCTGCTATTTAACAGTAACTAGAGAAATGTGATGGTTGTGGGCTCAGCTTGCAGCAGGATAGCTGGTGGAAAACAAGGCAACTTACACAGG
Organism: Hypotaenidia okinawae; assembly: GCA_027925045.1. NCBI lineage: Eukaryota > Metazoa > Chordata > Aves > Gruiformes > Rallidae > Hypotaenidia > Hypotaenidia okinawae. The sequence goes on from BSDF01000020.1 coordinate 4,012,542, forward strand.
TTGTGCTGCTGCTCGGTGATCCAAAAAGGCACATCAGCTACAAGCTGGGAAAGGAGACTGGAGCACAAAGCGGCAATGGAACTCCTCGTTCAAACCCTTCAAGTCAAGGAGCACCACGGCAGCTAACCTATCCACTGATTCAAATTGCAAGAAAAAACTGCAGAATTCTGTTCTCTTTCTGTTTAACTTTACCTACCAACTGCATGGTAGGTTCTCAATTTCAAACACAAGAGCACAGAAGAAACTTTCTCACCAGCAAACATTAAAAGGGAGCACTTCTGAGTGAGGCTTCCAAGATCCTGAAACATTTTAGTTCCATAAACTGCAGTTCTAATTAAGGATTAAATTTGGAGACTAAACACCTCTTTATTTGAGGGCTGGGAAGTTTAAATCTTTTTGTATTAATGCTGAGCTATATCATCTGATATTTTTGCTCTGACCAACCTATAAAACCTGTCAGCTTCACTCAGTTTACACAGGGCTCTAATTATGTTTAACTAGAATCTGAATGATCTAATTACTTAACATCCTATAGCACAAACTACTGAGGACATCTGGTTGAGCAACTGGCAAAGGACTTGAAAAAATAAAATGCCTGTTCTGTACCCTGCTTAGGACCCCTGCAAACAGCTCTCACACCAGACAGGCTCATTTTTCCATCCCCCCTGAAATTTCTGCCGACTGCAAGCAGCCCTGCAAGAACTAATCATCCACCGGTTCAAAGAGGGTATAGTCAGGTGAAGAAAAACTCTGAGTGTCACAAGTAGGGTGAAGGGGCTTTTAAGAAGTTTTTCATTTTGCTTTGTTCTTCATCAGGTGAAACGAGGTGAAACCAGATCACTCTGCTACACCCCTGGGGCTTCTTCTCCCACCGTTCTTGGGAAATTGAGAAAGGGAGGATCTCCACGAGCACTAAAACTGATGTCAGCTATGCTATATCGGCACCAGCAAGAAGCCTTCAAAGATTTTAAAGTTTTTTAATACTGCAGTAGTGTAAAGGAGGTTTTACCAAACCCAGGGAAACCTCTGCTGGGACACTGTGTAGTAGTTCATGCTGAGAGCACTACTGTTAAACTGGAAATAAGCAGCAATATGAGCTGAAGGATCTTTTTTGGACGTGAAGCACTTTGCTTAAATGGTTTCCATAGTGTCAGTCTTGGTCAGAGTCTTTGCCTTGGCCTGGCCATCTGCCAGGGTGGTATCATACTACATACCTGAGGACTGTTCAAAGGAAAGGGTGCCTGAAACACAGGAAACTGCTATCATGACCCATATTGTGCAGACATGCTCCCACTTTGATCTCCTTTCCTTGAAACCACAGTGCACTGTACCCAAGATTAACCTGACATGGTCAAAGAAGAAAAAACCTTAAAGTTCTGGTTAAAAACCTAGTTAAAGCTGCCATTTTCTGTCTTTACTTTTCCTTAATGAACAGATGGAAACCAGCAATAACCATCTGCGTAAAGCAGCAATAACTGTAAAGCACAATAATTCCACAAAAATACACTAACAAGGTCAGTTAAGTGTTTCTCTAATTGTCTATTGCCCGTGACCTTTTCAAAAGATTTCAGATGAAAAACAAAGCCAAAACAACTTGTCAAAGATCTTTTGGCACCTTCGGCAGTCGCACAGTTCAATTCTCTATCCTGAGAAATTCCAGTTTGGGAACAATGTTCTGCCACCCCCAGCCCTTCACCAATGTGGATGCACTTCTCACTCCGCCTCCTGATCTGCTATGTACAACATCCAGCTTCCACCCTCCACGACAACATCGATTATCCCTGAATGATCAATAGAACTAAACCATTCCTGTATGTGCCATGCAGCAAATGTTTTGGAATCCTTCAAGATCAAAGCCACTCTATTAATAAACTTATATTTTTATATTCCTTGCAGCTGAAAAATCCAATTAAAACATTATGGTGACCTTTTACCAGAGAGCTAACTACTGTCACAGTGAGGATAAAGTATCAGAAGACACCCTAAGCAGAGTTCCAGCAAAAACAGGGTAAATACTGGAAGATATTATTACAGTTACAGTTTTACTGCAGTCACTGGGGTGGTAAAGGATGGCCTAATTCATAGGAAGATCTGAGAGGCTTTTATTAGGTCTCCAAACTAGTGTAACTGACAGTTAAACAAACAAAGTGTCAGGCCTTAAGTCAGCATTTAGAAAGTAAATTTATAATGAAGAGCTGACAATCAAGAAACCGTACAAAGAGGCTGCTGCCAACTGTCAACATTAAAAAAAACACCCAAAAAACTAGCTATAGAATGAAAATTTCTTACCACCGAAATTAACTTCACAATTTGTTAGTAAAATTATTATAGCAAATAAATAGGGCGTAAAAACACTGTGATATATGAATGCACTTTGTCATGACATATCTAGAAGCAAACAAGACAGAGCACAATGAATGCCCCAAAACAATAGAAGTAGGTGTGCTTTTCCAAACCAGGCATGCCTGCTCACTTACCAGCTCCCATTTAATCTCTCTGTACTACACCAAAGTTCACTTTCTAAATTAAAAATAATATGTATATCCATCATATCAGGAGTTTCCACATTTGCTTCTGTGCTCTAGAAGAAAGCCTCTCATGCTGAATGCCTGCCTACCCTCACCTTTCACCAGCAAGGATCTGAAAGGGTACTGGGAGCTGCAAGCCCAGAGACATAACAACCTTTGGCATAGCGGGCAGCAGCACAGCAAGCACCTTTCACAGCGCTGAATGACCACCCAGAGCAGGCAGCAGTCCCCAGACTGACTTCTGAGTCCTTGCAGCAAAGTTAATTTTAAAAAAGATGATACATGTAACAGCTCTGGGGCATAGTGACCACTTCCTAAGATTCTGAAAACAATCTGAACTTCTAGGGTGCTGCTTCTAATCCTCTTTAAACGTCAGATTTTCACAGTTCTAATATTAGACATGAAGTCCTATTTACAGGACAGAAAATCCCAGATAGTGACATTAATCAAGTTTTACTTAGCTTGGCACATTAAAGAACTAACAATTCTCATGATACACCAGGACATCTCAGATGCTAACGGATTTTAATTTATTATCTGAAACAAGCTGATCACAGCACAGTGTGTGTGCTGTTTGAACCGTTCCCACTGTGTTTAACAGAGCACCCCAAGAAAAAAAGAAAAAAACCCCACAGTTCTAGTTTCACAGCAAAGGACTCTGAAAGACAGAAGCGAGCATCAGCAGTTGCAGAGAAGAAAGCAGCTTTACAGCACTACTTTCCAATCACGGGACTGACCGAAGCTCTGCCTGCACATACATAAAAAGCCTGAAACTAGCTCCTCCTTGCGAGCATGGCAACAGCAACCAATGTTCTATGTACAAAACTAAGAGCAGGACTTTGTGAGGCAGTTTAATTTGATTCAAATCCTGATCTAAACTAGGGAAATAATCCCCAGTCCTGCAAGACTTCAGGACCATCGGTAACATTACACAGCACCCATGGTCTCAGAGGATCAAGGCTCACACTAGAAAAACCTTTCTTCATCAGGAAAGTAGGCAAGAGGAATTCTCACACTGATTCTTCCCTCCTTACTGTCTCCTTCACCACCCAGCTAATGCTTCTTCCATCCTGTGAAGCAAGAGCACTGCAGTCCACAGAATTTACCCCTACAGAGCAGCAAGTATCAACTCACTTTTGAATGGAAAGGAAAAAGAAAAATATACTCTGAATTCGAGCAGTGATTATGAGCACACAAAGTACATCTGCTGGAGAAAATGGGCAGGGTGTTGTGAACAGCAGTGGAGATGAGCTGAAGACATAATATTAGCAATCTACCCTTTTCCAACATCCAAAGAATTTTGATAGCAAGACTCCATGCCAAAGAAAACGTGCAGAAACGTATAAGCAAAAGGAACTAGAGCTCCTGAAAGAGACAGGACAGAGACAGAAGGAGGGAAGAGTCACCAGTGTATTTACTGCTTTTTTCTTTTTTATTAAATATACCAAACACTTCTTGCACTCATGTAAAAGAAACTAAGGTTAGAATTGTGTAAGCAACTCTGTACAGAGGTCTTGCCACAGAAAAATCAATTGCAAGACTACTGGCTCCTCATTTTTAAATGTTTAATATTATCCCATCTCCACAATTAATATTAGAAAAGCAACTATGCTCATACCAGACATACCAAACCAAAGTTGAGTACTATCAATATTAACTCGCACACACAAAAGCTGCAACAGAAAAAAACTGATATGGAGTTTGTTGACAAAATTAACATTATCGTATTTCAGATCACAGACAAGGGGTACATTTCATTTATGCCTGAAAATGAAGCAAACATCTTTAAGTGATAATATGCTCAAAATTTACTTTGCTATGCACATGCAATAAAATGTGCAAATACCCAATAAAAATAAAATGAAAAATAATTATAGGCAAAACACAAGTATAAATTTTATTGAGTTCTTCTGACAGCATTTGTATTTCATATCAATGAAACAGCAAGAAAAAGAATTAAAGTCGATTAGAAACACAAGATAAAAAGAGATGGAGAAGCCATTGGGCTAGTAGGGAGCGATTCATCTCTATTCAAAACTTCCCCATGGGCCGGGTTAGGAAAGGCAGCTCATTCCCACCCAGGCTCAGGCAGCAGACTATGAGTATGCATGTGTTAAAAATTAAGCACATGCGATAATGCTTACTGGGTCAGGGCCTTTGTGTTGTGCTAAACAGGGATAAAGCTTATTCACCTTTGCAAAGTTCAACAAGCTGAGCACAGGAGGCCCACTCACAGCAACGGTGAGCAGCTCAGCATCTCCCCAGCCTCATAGCTATTCAGGAAGCGAACACATGCGAAATGAGCAGTTGATCAATATTTCTGATGGCACAAGTAGACATCTAAATTGTAACCTCTAACCCTGCTGACAGTCTTAGCAGAAAGCTATCGATACTTACGACTACCAAACCTGAACAACTTGGATGTAAGATAAAAACTGCTCTAAGAAAAAAGTTCCAAGCTACGCCATCATATGTCTTGGGTGACTGGAGAATTTCAGCCACAAGTCTAACACCTTACATAAAAATCCTCTCTCTTTCACCATCCGGGGGTGGGGGGCTCAAGCTGCCATTTCAGTCCTCACAGCCACTAGAGCGAACCTTGGATAAAAGCCCTGCCAGCCATGAAGATCCTTCACCTGAGCTGGCCAAGGCCAGCCTGTCTGTCTTCCCCAAATAGGGATCTGTTGCAAACCTGTGGCTGCAGCTACCTGAGGACTGCAGTTTTAAACAATGTGGCCACAAACTGTTGAATATTAAATTCAACACTCATATCTCTGGGTGCCTATAATGTCAATTTTAAATAGTCCTTAATATACAGAGAAATACAAAGGAAAACTTGACAAACTGCAGATCTTGCCTTCAAACAGTACACCAAAGAACATGGAGGTATGCCTTAAAGTAACAATGTGTACACTGATAACTTTGGATTATAACTTTATAACCATTTGCAGGAAGCATTTTCTCCCAGTGATTTGGTACCAATCATCAACAATATTCTTTCATGACACCCAACTACTCAGTTCTGTTTTCAAATTCATTTCTAGAGACATTGCTTCCAGCAACAAGCCTGAGAAGTACCTACAAATCAAGAGCAGCATATCCTTGGTTTAATCCATTTAAAAGAAAGCTACCAAAGGTACAGAAAATGTAACAACAACCAAGGCTTATTTATCCAATTGTTAGAGAGCAAAAACAAACAGTAAGTGCTAATCCACAGTCATGTACCTCAGAGTGCTCTCAGCGAGGGGTCAGAAGCATTATCAATGTTTCCCAGATGGAGAAGTAAACCAGCAGAAGCTGAGATGCTCAGTGGCCCCAGCAGACCCAAGAACGGGCACACACCAACTGCTGACAGCAAGGCTGAAACTCCCAACTTACTCCGAAGTCACTACTACCTAGTGACTATCGCCCAGACGGAATCCAAACCCATTAAGGGCTTTGTACATTAGTACCAGTCCCCCCAAGCGTTAGATCCCAAAGAAAGCATTCACAATGTATATAGATTTTTATGGGCTGATGCATGGCAGGTGAAGCTTACCATTCTGGTTAGAGAAATCTTTTGTTTTCCGTAAAACAATGGATCAGCAACACCATGCAACCTCAGATATCCAGTAGAGGTACCAGAGACAGCAAGAGTAACAGAACCCATCAAACTTTCATGCATTTTATTATCTGTACCACTGCCTTTTCATTTTGCAGTTTAGTTTCTACAGGAGTAAGCCAAGGCATTTCCATGCAAAACATACAACCTCTTTGCATCTGAGATATATCTAGTCTGAGTCTTTATTTTAAAAATTAAAAAAAAACCAAAAAGCTGTTAAACTATGCTTTTCCTTTTTTTTTTTTTTAAAGTCAGAACAATGAGAATGTTTCTACTATTCACAATACCTCAAAATACCATCCGAGCAGTTAAAAAGCTATTTAAGTCTAACAGGAACATCACTTGTCATAGGGCAGCATTAAAAAATCTGTCAGTGTACTCTGAAGTCATACCATCACCCCAGTATCTCATACAATCTTCCTGGGCTGTTCCCTCAAGAACAGCTTGGCAGTAAACCCCAGGCTATCCTTTCATACCCTCAGTAACTGCAGGTGAGCTGGATTTGATTGCAACACTGCAGCCAGGCGTTTGTTGGGAGACCCTCGGTACTCCCCAGCTGCACTGCCAAATATTTATATAAATTCTAAAATAAGCTCTCCTCTTCTCAAAACTGCACTGCAAGAAGTTTCATTTACAAGCCCCACGCTTAAGCTTACTCCTTAACTCCTTCCTTTCTTCACCACTTGTCTCTATCCCATCTAGTCCTTCAAACAGCATCACTCCTCCCCACTCCAGTTGTTTTTATTTCTGTTTCCGTGCAGCATTACTGTCCTCAGCTCCTCAGATGTGAGCCACAGACCGAAACCAACATTTCTCAGCAAGGAAAGACCTTGACAACGTAAGCATCAGAAGTGATTCAGGCTCCATGTATGCACACACACCCTGAGTTGTCAGAGCAGTCCCACAGTGACATGGTGATGCAGCAGCACAGGACCACACGATCTCCATATCTCAAGGGATACTCTAAGGCGTCAGCAGGAATTAGTTGGTGTTCCCTGTGCACTCCTGTGCCACACATGGCAGGGAGCACCTGACCATTAGCCAAGCGCAAGATGCAATCAATACAATGAGGACTCTATCTCCACTGCAAAACTAGTTCAGCTGTTTACTAATAATTTGGCCTAAATTTTCATCTCCTTCATGGAAACCTTGTGCTGGCACTCCCAGGTGCTGTTACATCCAAGCTTGTGTATTCACGAGGGTTCATTTCCTCCACACAAAGATAAGAACAGGATCTGCTCAGCTCTGATGGATGAACTCCTCTGAAAAAGCCTCAGCCAGCCATGGCCTACACCGTTACCCACCTTAAAAAGCTCACAGCCAGAACCATGACAATACAGGGGAATTTAAAGCATCTAAATACAGCAGCTGAAATATTTGTGTGCTTTTGAGTTTTTCAAAGAAAGGGTAATCTTCAGCTCTGTTTTCCCAAAGCAGATCACTGTGGGTCCATGAACCCGACCTGGAGGCAGACAAATGTCTCCTCTCTCTCTCTCTCTCTCTCCCCCTCCCTCCCCCTCGAACCCCAGCCCTCACAGAAACTTCCTTATTACCCCACCAACTGTCGACAAAGGCATTAAATTACTGCAAGGCAAGGAAGCAAGCGAACTGCCAGCCAGGCAAAAAGCTATTAGACAACATTAGTCTGAAAGGCTCCAACTTCAAACCTACGTCTGCTGTAACACATCCGCACAGAGCTGTTGGGCCATCTCCCAGCTTCAGCACCCCCATACCGAGAAATACATTTATTCACACTAAACACTTAAGTAAGTCACAGAAGCGACCAAGTAACAGCATAGTAAGAACTGCTTTATCTTGCTAGAGTCAAAACACAAGCACGGCCACGGAACCGTGGTAGATCTTGTACAAATTCTTCCCTGCCTACTGCTTTCCCAGAAATGCAAGTACTGTTCGACTACAGGGAAGACCACTGTTACATCCAACAGCCTACACCCAACATCTGCACACTTTGTGTTTAATCATACATAAAAACTTAATGCTGTTATAACATTCCTCTATCTGCCTGGATTTCCATGTTCTTCGCATCCCAGGCGATGCAATATACTGTAATCTCTTCATTACAACTAATAATAAAAGCAGAAATTACTAACATATTTGCCTTGTCAAACCGGAGATGACAAAACCAGGCTGAGAACATGTATGTTACACAATGAGTGAGATTTATCTGATAGTTACTAATTTAAGGACATTAATTATTCTGATCATGAGGTCTAAGTTTCTCTCGCCTTTCCTGGTAAACTCAACACCCTACCTACAACCCCATGTGTGAGCACTCTTGTACAAACCTCTTCACCCTAGACTCCTTGTCTTCCACTAACTACCCCATTCCAGCTTGCTTCCTCTCAGCTCCACACCTTCCTCCCTACTCCTTCATGCAACACTGGAACACTGTCACTGTATTCTCAAACCAGAAAACACTATTTTCAACACTTTGCCCATAAACTGTATGGGAAACAACCAAGCACAATAAGCAAAGAATAAAATTTAAAGAACATGTATATTCGGGTTTTTTCTTGCACAAGACGGGAACTTACTCTCTTGCTTACATGAAAAGGACCCCAAGTCAATGAGCGCCGCCTGCCTGGTGTCTTAAAAAATATTAACCATCCCTCTATGTGTCTGTTCTTCACCCAATAAATAAACTGCCTTTATTTTCAGCCTCAGCGTGATCAAACCAAAAGTTTGGATTATGCATTTTTCCACATCCACTTTTTGCATGACAAATTAGCTTGCGAATAAAGAATAATTGTTCACTGGAATTTTAGACTGCATGTAATTTCATCTATAGCAAATGTTTCACCCATTACTTATTTGCTATTGTTATACACAGCCAAGTAGTGCAATCTTTTTTAAAAAAATCTGAACCATTACCATATTCCAAATCCTCACTACTGCACTTCTCAATACATTATCCAACTTGGAGTAAGAGCAGAGTGGCTGAAACATGCTAATTCTGTTGTGTTTCAGATGGGCATTTTTTCATCTGAGGAACAGGAAAGAGGGCTAGAAAAGCTTTCAGAAATTTCTTTCCAATGAACAGGTCTCAAGGAATCCTATCAAAGCCAAATTCTCAAGCCAGAAGTGCACCAGTGGCCTTCCTTCAAATAAGTCATGCATGTTAGATGGCCAGGGACATCACCCTGACCTCCACAGAGCCTCCACTTCCTGCTGCAGGGAAGTGATGATGCTATCTGAGCACACTAGCAGCCCTGTCCTGGCTCCCCTCTCAGCTCCCTACACTGCATCCTCTCAAGAACCACGAAGCTTCTGTGACTACACATCTCTAACCAGGTAGGGAGGAGCAGAAACTTATTTAGAGTAGCTAGAGACGCTTTTCTTGGTATGCATTTAGCTATTGTTATAAATAGTAAAGCACTGTCTACTTTTAGGACAGAAACTGCAAGTTCTACAGTGACCTGCACGGATCAACAAAATTAAACACTCAGACGTGGTCACTAATTCTGCTTCTGATGAAGCATGTGAACTCCTTTGCTTAAAGCAAATCAGCTTGTGCTCTGGTACAATCAGATCCAAGTCAAAGATGCCAAGGACTCCACCTGTTTCTAATTAAATAATACAAGTGCTTTGGTATTTAAAAGCTACTCATTACTACTTAGTTTTTCCAGATTGTTACAAATTTTATAATGTTATAAGATCAATGGTTTACCTTAAACAATTAGTCACAGCATGCATAGAACTAATACTCCATCCTTACTTTAATCATGTAAGATGCAAAACCAGTACGTGACTAAAAATCAGAAACACACGAGCCAGACTTGGCTTTAGATTTTCATTCCCTGGCTCGGTAGGAACAAGTTACACTGTTCTGTTCAAAAGCACTAAGAAACTGTACTTTTTTACATGTATGTATGCATGTCCTAAAAAGCTATGATAACCTTTTGAGACTTGTGTTTATTGTCCAAATACTTCAACACATAGCTCGTTTAAGTTTTCAAATGGTATTAACTTCTTCCATTCATCCAGCAGATTCAACTTAGATCTATGCACCAAGCTAGGTTTACTCATGCAACACCGCGGGTCATAAAGATACAGCAGGGACCAACTGTTTCTTACAGTATAGACAGACATACACAGACACAGAAATAACATGCAAAATTCTGAAGAGGACTGCACACTGTACCATGGGAACATGATGCTCATTTTCCTGTTCTCTGGTAGACAACTGGTTTTATGGTCAAGGTGATGGTGACACCAAAGACAACTCTAAAGAGGACCTACCAACAGCAGGTAACTTTCACACTGCTGTATGTCAACCTGATTCACATCACGCACTTGCCTCCAAAGAGGAGATGCAGTTTTAACTCGAGGGCAACAGCATTTCTCCAGTGATTTAATTCACATTTATTGCCACGATATTCACCACGTGCATGGAACTGTTCTCTCTAGACAATGTGATTCCCTTACCAGCCATTATCAAACACAGGTCCACCTTCAACCCCATGGCAAACTGATGCAGAAACTCCAGCGCTAATTCCGTGGTTTCTTTAGGAAATGTAACTAACCTTTCCTAGAGAAAAGGGTTAAGTGTTCAGTAGCATGCCTTTCAGGTACAGTCTCAAGCAAAGAGCTACATTTGATGCCATTTCTGCATCTCGTATTCCATTTGCGAACAGACCTTTTTGTTCTTTAATCCAAGTTCTGAATTATTTAATCCTGCCTCCAACTCCCGAAATCTCTCTTCTTATAAACAAGAGGTTCTTTAGTGAAAGGAAATAAATAATTAAGAGAGCCAGACCCTAAAGTGTTCCTGGCTCTGTTTTTAATTAATATTGATACAATCTTGAGAAACCTGCTGCTTAATATTACACGGCGGGTCGAAGCTCATCAACAGTTAAACGTCTTCTTCTAACAGAACGTGGAAGAGGAAGTTGTTAGCAGACCGGGTGTGTGTGTCGCTCTGCTGCCAGCGGTACGGGACTACAGAGTCTTGGGTCCTTACAACTTTCTCATGCAGAAAAACAATAGTTTCAAAGCCACCTAGACCCAGAGCTATGAGAGCTGGGGCTTACAGGGCACAGGTGGAACTGCGTTAAGCATAAATCCTTCTGGTTTTCGTCCTGGAACAGGGTAACGGAAGCAGACATTAAAGTATTTTTATTTTCTGTAATTCCACACTCAAAATACGTTATTAGTGTGAATGAACCATGGGGGAGGGACGGAGGTAGGCACGGACAGTTCTGTAAGACTGAACTTCATACTCAGTAACGATAGTTTTTATAGCATATTGCTTCATCTGCAAGTGGGAGTAAATATTACACTACCTCTTCATGCAGATGGGTGGATTAAAAAAAAAAAAAGCTAATTTGAAACAAATTAACTATTCTGCATATGGATGAAGGTATGCTCTACCTCTCTGGTCACTCCAGGACTCTCCGCAGACAGACTGCCCGCAAAGTTAATAAACTCTGCGCTGCATACAGGTTGCCTGGTGAACCTGCTGAAACTGCTGAAAGGTGAACAGCCTCGATCCACAACGTGTATAAATAATCGCAAGTCCTCAAGAGCGGGTAATGAATATTGTTCAAACGACTTTAAGCCAGCGTTACCAGAACACTTCAAAGGAGAACCTACAAGCTGTTCGAGTCAGACTGTCACGTTCAGTCTGCAAAAACGAGATTAAGGTTTGTACAGCGATACTCCACAACAGGTTTTACAGTATGCACAGAAATTAAATTATGATAAAAGTGAGCTATTTTTTACTAAAAACAGAATAGAACCATCTATCAAAATGCCATTTGGCTGCGTTCATTACATTTTAGAATTTAATTTACATGATAGATACTTTAGCTCAATATGTTTTAATCAATAAGCATTTCTGAAGGCTTTATTTTATAGGAAATATTTAGACTTCTTCATGGTTAAACGTAACACCACAGCAGTGATGTTAGGAGCATTTATTTTCCTATGCTAAGCAAGTACAGCCACACATACACAGAGGCAAAAGAAAGAGTCCACAATTAAAGATGTCAGACTTTGTTTAACTACAACTTAATTTAATCCATTTTATTTTATACAATTCTACATCTGGATCTCATTTTCTATATTCCTGTAGGTATTCTGGGTCACTATTAAGAACCCTTTCAAGTTAGCAAAGTTCAGCCAAGTCTACCTTAATCCAAAGCCTTTAAAAGAAACAGTAAAACACAAAGGGGGGGGGAAGAAAAGCCTAAAACAAAACGCTACTTTACCCCACCTCCTAATGCACCTGAAAGTCAGAAAGGGACCAGCCTCCTACTACAGATCCTATGTAGCACTTCCCGTTTTGGGGGTTGCTGGGTTGGTTTTGGGTTGTTGGTTTGTTGGGTTTTTTTAGCATCGCTCCCGCTAGCTCTCCCTCTGCGAGCCCCGCCGAGGATAGGGGAGGGGAGGGCGGCGGGCCCCGGGTCCCGCTCCCCGGCCCCCCGCCAGCATCCCCTCACCTCCAGCGGGGCTGCGGCTGCTCTGCCCAGCATCAACGCACCATGGTTCCGCCTGCTGCAGGGGCTCCGGCCGGGCAACACCGAGCCCGCCTAGGAGGGGGCCAGGGTGGGCAGCCGGCGGCTTTCGAGCCAATTTATTTAAACGGGAGGCACCGGAGGGTTTGAAGAGGCAGGGCAGCGCTTTCCTGCACCAATCAACTGGGAGAAACATGCATGTTGCAATCTCATTCAGCGGCGGGAGCAGCACCAATTCATCGTTTGACAACCTTCTCTCCAACGCCCCCCCCCAACCCGCCCTGGCCTTATCTATACTCCAGCAATTATATTAAATACTGGATCGGCAATTTCCACAGAGCACGCACCCAGAGGGTAAAGGAAGGCTGGTTTGCGAGGACTTTCCCTCGGAGGAAACAGGACTTGTAGGCTGTTATGAGCCAGCATAGTAAAGCATCAATATTCCACTCATCTGTCAGATCCTGGGCAGCAGGAGAGGCTGGAGAGCCCGTGCATTATGTAAGCCTGCCCTCCCGCCGCCGCCGCGGGGAGATGCCCGGCCGTCGCCGGCCGTGCCCCGCCGGGAGGGACGCCTCCGCGCCCTGCCGACCCCTCACCGGTCCCCCGCGGCCGGCGGAAGCCACCCCGGCCGGGGCTGCCCCTCTCCTTCCGCACCACCTCTCCCCCCAACACCGCACAACCGCACACACCCCCTCCTCGGGCCGGGCGAGGCCGGGCGCTCGCCCCCTTCCAGTTCCGGGCCGCCCCGCGGGACCCCGCCGCGTCTCCATCCCTCGCCCCCCGCCGGCGGTGACTTCCCCCCACCCCCCCAACATACAACCCCCCCCCAAACACACACACACACACACACACCCCGGCGCGGTGCCAGCCGGCCGCGGAGCTCGCAGGGCGGCGGGAGCGCAGCAGTCCGGTGCCCCCCTTGCCCGCCGGCGGCGGAGGGGCGGGGGGCCGGCACCCCGCGGTGAGGCGAGGCGGCGGCGGCCGGGCAGCGGCGGGGGAGCGCCCGCCTGGCCGGCACCACAGCGCCCCCAGCCCCCGCCGCTCCGCGCCTGCACGCCGAGCCCGGTCGGCTCCCTGCGCCCCCACACAAAGTCCCAGCACTCGGTAAACTTTCCCCGGCTCCCGGGGAGAAAAGGCGACGGGGAAGCGGCGGCGGGAAGGGACAAGCGGGGGGGGGGGAGAGGAGACAGGCGGGCGGGGGAGAGGAGCGGCCGCCGGCAGCCCCGCCGCCGCCCGCCGCGCCGGCCGCCCCGCACGGCCCCGGCCGCCGGGGGGAAACGGGAAGCGGGGAAGAGAGCAGCCCGGGACGGAGCGGGCGAAGCGGCGGCGGCCCCGGCAGCGCCGGCTCCGGCGCCATCTTGGGCTGATCGATGAATTGAACAAAGAGGATCAATTTCCGATGGGGCCGGTGATCAATGGCGGGGGGGGGGGCGGAGGGAGCGGAGCGCCGCGGCCGGGCGGAGCGGGGGTTCCCTTTAGGCGGCGCGGGCCGGCAGCGGGAGGAGGAGGGGGAGGCCGGGCCCGAGGGAAGGCGGAGAAGGGAAGGAGAGGGGGGTCCGGCGGCGCGGCCCGGCCGGTGCGGCGAGCGGGGGAGCCTGACCTGCAGCTGCTGTAAATCAAAGCGCTTCCAATATTGAAACATCGATCCCACATTGGCCGCCATCTTGAGACATATTGAGACAGAGTGAGCGGCTGATAGAGAGAGAGAGGGGCTGGAGTTCAGGAGCCGGGAGGGAGGGGGAGGGAGGGAGGGAGGGAGGGAGGGAGGGAGCCAGCCGGGAGGGGGGAGGAGGGGCGGGGGGCAAGGGGGAGGGAGGCGGGCAGGGAGCGCCCAAATCCCGGCCTGGAGCACGCGCCCGCCCGGAACACGGACTCAGCCCGTGCGCTCGCGGGGGGGGGGGGGGGCGCTGAGGGGGCGCCGCGCCCGCGCGCTCACAGACCGGCTTCCCCCCCCACACGCCCGTCGCCGCCTGAGCCGTCGGGGAAGGAAGGGAACGGCGGGCTGGAGGGGGGACCCGCCGCCGCGGCGGGGAGGTGCGGGGGCGGTGCGGGGTCCGGCCGAGCCTGGCGGCGCCAGGCAGTGCGGGAGGGGGAGCGGGAGGGAGGGGTGGGGGGCGATGCGGGGCGCAGCGGGGCGGCGGAGGGGACACACACACACACCCCCACACACACACTGCCCGGGTGCGCCAGGGCGCAGGGCCGGGCGCGGCCGGTGGTTCCCGAACGCGGCGGGAAGGCTGTTCGCCCTCGCGGGGAGCCTGCGGTCTAAAATTAGATAAGTGGAGAGAGTTGAGGGGAAACAACAATGAAAAAGTACATTGGCGGCGGCCTGATTCACTGTGTCCGGGGCGGTGCGGGCTCGTCTTTAACGGGGATTATTTAAACGCAGGCAGGCGCTCGCTCGGGGGCTGGTGCCGCTGACCGCTGCCTCGGAGGGGACGCGAAGGTTGGGAAACCGGATCGTAGCTCCGCGCAGGATATCCATAGAAACGGAGATTAAAAGGATGGAATAACTTATTTTGATCTAAACAATAATGTTGCTATAAATACGAACGTTTCCCTTGTTCCCTTCCTGAAAAGCGCAGAACATTTTACCAGGCTCGTCTCTCAACAAAACGAGCCGGTGTACGCAAGCAGCCTAAAAAATGTGATACACCCCTCGCCCCCCCCCACCCAGCCCAAAAGGGTTCCTTATTTCCTCACTGGGAACGGGCAAAGCCGCGGCCCGTGCCTGCCCCCTTGGACATCCAAACCTTCACCGTCCCTCTCCAAATAACAGCTACGTTTGCTGTTTTGCCTGTAAAAGGAGAGTGTGTCTTCCCCTGGGTGAGGGAGCGAGCATACATCTTTCCTCAAACTGTATTTGATCACCAAGTGAATTCGGGGCTTGCTCAAGTTGGTGGGTTGGCTACTTGGAAATGGCTCTGTGTGTGTTTTGAGAAGTTACGGCGGAGGCAGAGCAGTTGCTACAGATTATTTCCCAATCCGCTGCCGTCCCCGTTTCGAGGAGCACCATTATTTCAGCCTTCATTTCCACTTTTTGCTGAGGCTGCTGCTTACAAAGATACTAATTGCGATGGCGGGGTTTATGTTAATGGGTTCCACGTAAGGATCAGCCCGACAACTGTAGACCTTCAAATTGTTAGTTGGCTGTACTGAGAATAAAACTAATGGCATTTGGTTATGAAAATGTCGGGCCTCCGCCTGGCGAACTAGATTGGGCGAGACTGAAACCCAGCAGCCTCCGCACGTGGCACACGCGGCTGTCGTGGGGCTGGACCCAGGGATGCCTTCAGAGAAGGAAACCCTTTCCTCCCACAAGCACCACATGTCGAGGGTAGGGCAGCTCTTTGCCGGGATGGTGGCTGCATGTCTGCAGGTGGGATGAGGGTGAGGAGGTGTGAGGTGCCCAGATGGGGACCCCCCTGCTCCGGGAGAGGATGTCGAGGGCTGCTGAGTGACAGCCGTCTGCAGGGCTGGAGCCTCGCGAGCCTCTGAATCCTGGCAAACAACGTAACCGGTTTGGTAGCTCTAAAATAGGATTTTAATCCTGGGAAGCATCATTTCACATTCCAGTGATCTAATCAAAATCCTTTCCTCTCATCTCTCCATGGTCCCCTCTTTCTAGATGAAAGAGGCTGGAGTTCCTGTCTTCACCCTTTCTCCGTTGCCTCCCTGTTCTACCAGTCTGTTCTGTGTCCAGGCAACTGCAAAGAGACATTTCAAAGACTCCTGCCGTGCCATGGAGATGTTTTCTCTTGTTAGTTTGGACTGCAGGTGTGTAAGCCTTGAGGATGAAGTATCATGGTGCTGTTTTAGGTTCGGGGCATACAGTCATAGTACAATAAATCACACAGTAACGCTCTGCTTTGAACGCGCACGCACAGAAAAAGGAAAAGGGGGAAAAAAAAGCAGCATCTGACCTGAATCATTTTCTGGAAACACATCTGGTTAAAATCCAAAGTTTTAAATTGAGTAATATTTTAAAATACATTTGGTAGGTATTAAATTACAGTGTTATATCTGGTAATATTTATGATACTAATGTGTTAAGCAGAGGTTTATATCTGTCAAGAAATATGAATGATTGTCATATGGGGTAACAAATGTATCCTGATATAAATAATATTTTATGATATTTTTAACATTATTGTAGTCTTTTTTTTGCGGGAGTTACATCTTGTCACATTATTGCCCATTTGAAATAAAAGCTCTGTGGCTAGATACCAAAGCTTTCAGCTATATAATTTTGAGTAAGGATAAACAGTACGGCTGATTTTAGGAAGTGCCGAGAAACTCAAACTCTGACGGAAGATGACCGCTGAGCACCTTTAATTCCTATTGTCTTCTGTGCAGGATCGAGTCCCTTATTTGCCATTTTGTGTGGCAGCAAGCCCAAGGAAATCTTGCTTGACAGCTCTGTGTTTCTCCAAGTGCTGTATTTCTTCAGGCTGGATTCAGTGAGGATCCTGCAGGGTACAGAGCTCCTCGGAGCGAGCGATAATTTGCTTTGTGTTCCTGCTGGAACATACCTATGAAGGATCTTGGAAGACTTGGTGCACCCTGGCACGAAGACGGTTGGAATAAAGTTTCCTTGGATTATTACTGTGTTTTGAGAAATCAGTCTCATCTGTTCATTTGAGGAAGGTTTTCTTAAGGTTAGATTTGATCTGTGTAAATGCTAACTTCTTTCAGCAGGCACTAATAGAGTACTGAAGAAGTGAGTGCAGTGTGTTTGAAGTTTAACACTAAAATGATGGCAGTAACTAATGGTACTTGCTTGCTACATCCAAAATTTTTCTAAGTACATTGTACAGATTTCTTTCTCATTTTCTCCCAGGTATAGTCACGCAGGCACGGTTTTAGGAATTAGGCAAATACCTGATTAAAATTTGTTTCCTATTAATGTCACCGTGTCATAAAATGTCACTGATACAGATACTTAATTAACACATTTGCACATTGGGCCATCACCAGCAATTGGTCTTGTTACGCTTGGCGTGTCGTCGTCCAGAATACTGAAGAAAGGGGAGCTTTATTCCACGGTCCCAAACTTGTCAGAAACAATTCATTGTCAGAGCTGCTCCTCTGGGCAGCAGTCTGTGTTCGTTAAGATGTTTTGGACCCTGAGTCCAATTTTAATCACTGGACTTGGGTGTCTGATTCCCTTAGTGAATCTAGCTTCTTTCCTTAGCCAGGACACTAAAGCATGAGGAGCCGCTTCTCCCAGCAAGGCTGTAACTTTGAGTCTCTTCCCTACGGATTTTTGCTTTCTCTTCTCTTTTTCACTTAAACCGATTCCCAGATTTCTATCAGTTTCCATAAAAGAGCCTTATCTGGAGCCTTATCTGTACCCTGACAGCTCCTTGTCCAGCCCGCTCCCTCTTCACTCATCTTTGCATTTTCTTCAACTGCTTCTTGTCCCCAGCTCCATGTGCCTGTGCCTGCTGAAAATGAATCCCTCATTCCAAAATCCTGTCCCCTCTCCACTGTGAGTGTGTCATTCTGTTCACTTCTCAACTGGATTTGAGAGCAAAGCAAGCTGTGCTCCATCTATCCTTACCACACTGTGCCGTTGTATAGTCAGGCTTCATAGGGATGGCACAGAATATACAGCCAAACAGACAGTTAATGTATGTTGTTGAGAGATTTAGCCCAAATTAAGGTCAAAACTCATATATGTCTTCCAAATCACAGGTGGTTTTTTTCCCAGTTATTGTCAGTGACTCCAATTCTGCTTGATTTATATCTGTTGTAGTAGCCAGAGGTTTTGCAGTATACAAATTGCTGGAGGATTTGGCCAGTGGTGTGGACATAATGATGTGTCCAAGCTCAGGAACCTCCCTGAACAGAAGGTGGTTGGAAGCTGGGAGATTACCAGGGAGAAGCATCCTGTGCGCCTGTTCACTCTTCCCTGAGTGTCCACCTACGACTGCTGGCAGAGACAGGAGGCTCAGCTTATGGACGCTTCTTCTGGTCATTTGTGAAGGGTTTAGCACAAACCATGCAGATGGTGGTATATGTGATGCAAACATGACATCCTATGACTCCTGTCTTGCCACAAGTTGGCATTGGTAGGTAGAAAAGAAGAAAGCAGTTCTCATCGAGGGCAGGGAAAACAGCCACAATTAAAAGCAAAGTAAATTTGGGTGGTGTGGTTACTTGCTGTTTAACTGAAATCATTTGTAAGTATCCAACATAACCCACAACAGATCCTCTTTGAGGATTTGTGGATCAACCCATCCCAACAGAAACCCATGATGACTTTGTAGCGGTATTCTCTGCCATGTACAGCCGGAGTTATTGAAGACCCCAAAAGAATGAATGTATCATGATGCCTAATGAATTGAGTCAGCCTTCCCAGACCAAATATGTTTGCAACATATCTGTCAAATAGCTGCTTTCCTTATGGTGTATTCTATCCAGATGCGTGGTCATGTCTTGGCCAACGCAACTAATAACAATACCCATAGGCAATCAAGAGAATTAGAGAAGAAAAGGACCCATCAGATTATTCACTCCTTGTAGCTAGCAGCAAGTAACAGTCTCATACTGAATTTATTTAAGCGTGTGGTTTGTACCAGTTCTAATCTGTGAGCACCATCCTTGCCTCACTGTCCTTTATCGCGTGTGCAGGATGATGTCAGAGCTGGGGGTTTGCTGTGCGGGAGGCACACAGAGTCCTTCCCCAGCTGGTCAGGGTTCACGTTCCCTCCAGCACTCTCCTTGATGTCATCTGTCGATATGGGCACTTCCCTGTCCCGTGAAGGAGTTGGGATGAGTTAGTAGGTTATGTTCCCAGGGAACATTCCCACCTTTTTTCTCACTTGGAACCATTCACTTATTTTTTATCTCTTACTGGTTTCTGTTAGGGTTTTGGGGTTTGGTGTTTTTGCACATTCTTTTTTTTTGTGGTATTTAACTCTTGCTATTCCTATCATGAATCTCCTCGCCCACTTCATGCAGCCACTTCCTCACTTCAGGCTCCTGCCCTGCCCATCTCTCCCTGCTCACTCGGGGTCCATCTGGGCTGAGCTTTCCCCTCTGCTAACTCCATCCCAGTTAGATACTTCTGCTTTCTGCAGAAACTTCAGGTCCAATATTTCACACATGAATTTGGAATAAGAAGCTGAACCCAGCATTACTAGCTTAAATCCCTTTTTGTTTCCTGAACCCCAGCTGGGGTGATTCTATGATGATATTCCATTTGCTTTGTGCCTCTCCCGCCACGGCAGCGGTTTGGCAGCTGTAGCTGGGGGTGGGAGCTGCCTTCAGCTGCTGGCATGGGGCTCTTCGTGACACGAAGCAACTCACCATCTCTGTTCTGTAAAATACTGGTGGTCACTGGGAGATAAGGATCTCCTGGCGGCTGTTGGGCACTTGCAGCTCATGGGTTGCAGAACAGGGAAGCTGCGAGGAGGTGGAGGGAAATACATAGACAAGAGCTCGGAGGCTGCTCCCTCCCTCAGCGTCCCGTTTCCCCTTGGTTCACTCCCAGACAGGGCCGGTAAAGCGGGTGAGCGCAAAGCTGACGCTGTGCTGGGAAAGCAAAGACAATAAAGGTTTTTCTTTCACTTTCCAATCGGCAACACTTCACACAGGGAGGAAGGAAGAGATCATCCCTCTGCTCCTTGGCTGCAGCTGGGCTTTCTCGTCCCCTTGTCCTGGACAGCCACCAACCCACTGTGATCGCAGCCATCGTGGCGGGTCCCCCACCTGTGCTGGGGGTGGCTCAGTGCTGGTGCCAAGGGGAGAGCCGTCCGCGCCTGGGCCCTGTTGCAACACGCAGGGACGGGAGAGAGGAGGCAGACGGGTGCGCAGGGATGGAGAGACAGGTGTGTGCAGAGATGGGGAGATACCGAGGCGCACCGACTCACCTGCCTCCTGCACCGCCGTGAAACCCAGCCCTGAGCACGGGGCTGCAGCGCTTGCTCATGTATTGGCACAAGGGGGGAGCTGGCTTTAGTGTAACAGGCGATGTTTCGGATCTTTGAGGTGTTTTTTCTTCCAATAATGAGTGTGAGATTTCATTTTGGGAAGCATGTCTTTTCTTAGAAACACAACTGTGACTGGCTTAGCACAACTGTGATTTGCTGCAAACACAACTGTGTTTGGGGTTGTTGCAGTTGAATTCCAGGGTAGGAGAAACAGTAATTCTGGATTAGAGCAGAAAGGGAGAAAATAGACGCCCTTAGAGGAAGCTGTAAGTTCACTGCAGCTGCCACGTACTGGCAAAAGTGATGCTGCGTCCCACAGGAAACGGCTCGTGTGGGGAACCTCCTTTTGGAAGAGAGAGTGCTGGGCCCCTGTCATGACTTACACAAGTGCTTGGTGCAGCATTACCAATCCGGTATTTCTTCAGTAATATGTACAAAACAAATGTATTGTTTTCCCTTAGCACTGTATCTTGTCCTATCTGGTGTTGGGGTGGTGATGGATTACCAAATATAATTTTTTTAGATCTAAACATTCCCTTCTTCTCTGCAATTCCCAGACCCGATCTTAATCCAGCCACCATTCTCTGCATTTATATGCTGGCCCTCGTTTGCATCTGCTTGGCATTATCCTGGGCTGGGGCTTTAACCTGGTGTGCATTCAAAGAAATGGTGCAGGACTTGATGGGATCTGGGATCGCTGTGGATTTCCAGGGGTGTAGGCTAGCGCAGACCATAGCCTATTAATCTTGTGTTCTTTCTGTAAATAACAAGCTGGGTTTGGCCCAACAAGAGTAAAACAAATTGAAAGCATTCTTAAAGAGAAGTAAATGGGTTTAAGATGTAAGAATAACGTACTGGTGGGTCGTCTCCAAGTATCCAGTTTTTAAAAGTACCAAAGCACGTACAAAACTTTAGTTTAACATGTTTTTAAACGCCTTGCTGTGTGGGGCTGGCTGCTGAGTCGGGGCCATATGCATAAGACCTGCTTTCATGAAAGGATTATATAAAAAAAAAACCCTTTCAAACTGCAAGAAGGAGAAAAACGTTCAAGGGCAGCCAACCTGGAGGAAACAAATGTAATTTAGTTATGCGAAGTGTTTAGAAATGCAGTTTATGAACACGTATGAAAGAGTCATTTTTTTTTTAACTTCTCAGACTGCAACTGTCGCAGAGAAAAGAAACAATTGCTTATTTGTCTTTTTCAAGGATTTTTAGATAATAGCTGCAGTTTGGATATTTATTTTGACCTGCTCTTTCCTCTTCAGTAGCTCATTGTTCTGTTGTTTATTTCAGATTAGCTTCCTTTTGTGTGCTCTCCTTCATTTGTGATTGACAGTGAAACATCTACCCGGTTTACCTGAAAGTGGGAATTGGTTCTAGGTTTGGTTTAAAATCTCAGGCTTGCTTTTTGCATCCACGGGTTACCAAATTTGAGCTGCAAGCCTCCCTTTTTATTTCTCTTACATCATCAGGAGAAATGTGAAATGACATAGAACGCCTGGAATTGCAGTAATGCAGTGTAACAGAACTGACTATCAAGCTTCATATATAGATTAGATTAATGCATAAATCTAATGTGATATTTTATGTTATCGGGCTAATATTTTACAGAGGTAATGCCAAGTGGTTAAGTAAGTGAAAATCACAGAGAGTCCAATTCTGAAAGGATTACTCAGGCAAAAATCCCTGAAGTCAAAGAGAGCATTGCCTGAACGAAGTCTGCAAAATTAGAACTAGAGCCATACTCCCAAAACAGACAGGCAGATTTATCTTAGAGATCTGCCCATGAGTTGAATTCTTGTAACAATGAAAGATATATAGGTAAAACGAACAAGTAGGTAACCTGAAATATAAGGAGAGACTGATAAAATCACACCAACCCTGAGCAAGCACTTCTGTGGTTGGTGATGTCAACAGGAGCCCAAGCTGTTTTAATAAACTTGTTCATAGTTGTCCTAAGCTGTGTTTTATATACTGAAGTACATAGATCATGTCAGAGTTTAACAAGAAGAGGATTCATATTAAATTTGCACATAAAATACCTCCATGAAATACGTGGAATGCTTTTCTTTTTTATATGATTCCAATAAAACATCGATCATAAAAAACTCTGCCCTCCTGCTTCTTTATGTTCAGCTTCAGCTCTTCTGCTGTGTTCAAGGTTTCAGTCCATGGCACCCAGCAGATGTAACTGCGGGGCAGTTTTAATTGGTGAAGGAAGGACCATTGCTCTGCTTGCACTTGGGGTACGAACTGGGAGACACTCCCTCAGGGTGGGTAAAACGTTGTATCTGTGTAAGAGGCTGTTGGGCCAAATGGTACAAACAGCCACAGCTCTGATGAAAGATGTAGTGTTGTGTCCCCTGTAGCTGCTCAGGATCTGGCCCACTGACTTGCATGGAGCAAAGCCAGGGATGATTTCTGCCCTTTATCATGAGTTTGCTCGATGTTTTGCATTGTAAATTCTCCTGACTCTTGCTGCCAAACTCGGCTCCCTTCTTCACAGTTTCATGCTCTGAGTGTGAACTGATACTGGTGGAAATCCAAGGGTAAAAAAGTGGTGAGTATAAAGCACAGATCTGTAGCCTGGATCTGAGAGGAACAGCTTGACCACAGAGGAAGTTATTTGCACAAAAAGTATTCAAACAGATATGCACGGTTTACATGTGTTTAGTAAATCTTGTCTGAAAACTAGAACCAGCTGTATAGTATATGGAGGCCCTGATCCCCAGCTCCTCCTGAGCTGTGGTTCTCACATTCGGATGATACATTTCAAGTCACTTTTTCCACCTCTTAATTTGGGGGCTGCTACGGATTGCAGTAGGATGAGCACGATTTCCATTTCAGTTTGGAGAGGTTTTCAGCAGCCACAGGTCACAGCCCCAGCTCTCCTGCCCCGAGACGTGTCTGTCACAGCCCCTTCCCTCCCTCCACACCTCCATCTGCAGCCTGGAAGCAGAGGTATGGTGTGAAGCCCCAAAGGTGGCTCAGGGGCGTGAAAGGAGCTTTCCGTGCCAGGCTTATCCATCCAGGGCAACAAGCAGAGACTAGCTGAATCCTTACATTATCCCACCGCCTTTGCCCTGTGCGACGACAGCGGAATCTATTGAGCCGCTCCAGGTTCGCTCTGAAGCTCGAGGAGAACCAGGTCTGAAAGCTAAATTTGCATGCAAGCTTAAGGAAGTTGTAGATGCAAGCAGGATCTTCCCCCCCTCCCCTCTTTTTATTTCTTTCTGTGCGCCTGTGCGTGTCTGACTGTGCCACAAATTTTGTAGCTGAAAATTTACATACTTCTTGATTCATGAAATTATGAGCAGCTGCTATTTTGCTACATTCTTAAATTGAAAAGGCAGCGAAGAAAAGAACAGACACATTAGGCAAACTCCATCTGCCCCTCATGTCTATCACTTTCCTTCGCTCTCTCCTTTGCCAAACAGGATACAATGGCATAATCAGATGTCTTGGTTTGCCTGGGAGAGTCCCCAAATTTATATAGCTGTCATCTAAGACGGGCTTTTTGGGTTTAAGACAACTTCTTAACATGGTCTCTTGTTCCCCCCCAGTCTTTTCAGAGGAAACCACAAAAGATCTTCAGGAAGAAAGTAACCTTCAGAATGGCTTACAGGCTTTTGGAGGACCCTGGAAGTCTTCAGACATCTATTCTTTGGGGTCTTAGGATCACTTAGATTTAAAAAGCTTTCCTTATTTATATTCGTTTTGCTTCCCTCGTATCCTAACTACGGAAGTGGGAAGATTTGGGGTAAGAGGGTAAATTACCGACTTGAAAATTAGGACAGATGTCTTTTATTTCTGGTTTGTTGCAATGAATCTCTGAACAAATCCAATCTACAGGTTGTTCCATGCATGGAGAAAAGGGTTATTTAAGCTCTTTGGAGAAGGGCACCTCTATCAGAAGAGAACAGCCTGGCCCTTCCTTTGTATGAGACGCCCCTGTTCAAGTAACACACTACACTTGATCGTGATGTAAATGTTTTAATTTCCCATTTTTGAATTAAAAGATGGAAGCTCGGGATTTTAGACCTTTTTAACACCTGGTTAAACACTTCACAAACTAGTAACAGCTGAGTGCATCTCTGTTAAGTGGAGTTTTTTTCCTTTTGTTGCCCCACTTAAGAAACAGTCATTGTCATTCAGTCTCATTAACATAAATAGGTTCCCTAGGAGATGTCCCATTAAAGTGGCCATCCCTATTAAGCATGTCCCAATTAAATAGTGTTTATTGTATGGCAGGTTCCAGACCTCAAAGCAGAATAATTTTCAGTTCCTAGAGGGAAAAAAAGAAGTCAAAGAAATTACATATTTAAAATAGGCTTGAATTGATACAAACTGATAAGAGCCCCAAAATGAAAAATGAGGGCTGACACTTCATCCTCTTGTTTACCCTGTAATGCTGCTTTTCTGGTTTTGAGTTAAGAATGTAGCCTACACCCTAACTATGAATTTCTTGGCTTTGATTTGATTGTGTCATAACTTAATGTTTTATGACTTACAATCACATTAGTCATAGGAGTCACTCAAGTTTAGAGATGATGGAAAAGACGTAAGGGATAGACAAATCCATACTCAGAAAGACTAATAGTCTTGTGATTGAAACGGTGGGCTGGGGCCCAGGAGATCCAAGTCGAGTGTCCAGGCCTGTGCCAAATGTTTCTGCCGCAGTTAGAGCAACACACCAAGACTCTATTCGCTGTGTTATTTAGACACCTGAACAGACACTTCAATGTATTTTTGTATGCTTCTGTGCATACATAAGCTATCTGGCTCTTTTCTCAGTCAAGGTGGATTTAAGTCGGGGGCTTATTCAAGGTGCTAACAGACAAGCTCTGGAAAAATCTTCCTGCGTTGGCTGAAGATGATACAACTCCCAGTTGTCTGCTGCCAAAGGCTACCCCTTATCCCCCAGATAATACTAGTGTCAGCTACTTCAGCATAAAATGTGGGTCTTTAGCACAAACGTACCTTGAAGGAGCTGAAATTACTTGCCTTGGTTTTGTCTCAAAGCGGGGGAGATGCAGGCAGGTATCTCCTGCCTATTATGCTTCTGTGGGAGGTAACCTCCAGCGCAGAGACTGCACGGAGGGGTAGGAGTAATGCCATCTCCAACAGCTCAGGGGAGCTCAGCACGTTTGCATGCTCAGCCAGGGCATCCCTCATGCATTTAGTTTGGTTTACCCCAGATTGGACAACCTGACCTCCCTGTGAAGAAGAAACCTGTACTTGGGTGGAGTTCAACAAATACATGAAAACTATTGAAGTTCCAGGACTAGCAACTGAAATCTCTGTATGCCAGGATCCACTCCATTATGTGGGGCAGCCCACAGCACAGGGCTGACACCTCCAGAAGTTTCCACAGTGCAGCTAACAACAGACATACAACGAAGTCAAACCTCCCCAGTAAACACATGCAGTGAGGCCTTCTCTCCATCACTCTTCTTGGTGTGTTTCTGGGAAACAGGCAGTTTGAGTTGGCCCAACTTATTTTATTTCCACACAAGCTTCCATGAAAAGCTACCCATGCATGTTAAATACTTTTCTAAGACAAAAAAAAACCCAAACCCAAACAAACACAAAAAATGAAAAGTTAAGACTGGGACTAAGAAAAAGTAATTATCCCTGGAGTACAGTTTCATATCAAAAGCTGGGTTTGTACAGTGGTGTGTGAGCAGTTCACGCATTTAATACGTGGCCCGTGCTCTGAAGAAGATTAAGACTCCTTGCTTATACAAGAGGTATACTACTTCAAAACAAGGCTTTGTGAGTAGGTGGTAAACTTTCTTCTGGGTCACTAGGTAGCAACTGGGTGCTTTGAAAGCATCTCCCAGGAGCCAGGTAATCTGTGGTTGAGCGATGCAGATGTTCTACTGTGGTCAAATCAGAAAGAAAGACTTCTATCCTTCAGGCAGTAATTACACCTGGTAGCCTCATATCTTACTTCCAGTAAATAGGTGTAGAACAATGTGGCTTTGTAGTGCCCATTAATAATATTAGCAGTTGGCAGCAAGAACCTCAGAGAGCCTTTATGGAGTTTACTGAAACAAGAGAAATGGCTACTATTTGGGGTGTTCAGAGGTTCACCTCAGAACGAGAAGACCTGGCTTTGTAAGAACCTTGTGAGTTTGTATGACTGGGGTGAGAATCTTGGCAGAGGAAGCTTGCTCTCCTTTCGTGACAACATTTACCACTGTGCCAGTCTGCATGGCTGCAGAAGCTCAGACCCAAAATCCCAGCTCCAAAGAGCCGCTGTCCTCTGAGAATTTCAAATCTGGATGCAGATTTGGGCTCACTGTGTAAGGTCTCCACTTAATCTAGTCTTTGTTAAATAACAGTACTGTAACAGCACTCACTTCAGCTCTGAGTAGATGTCGTGTCAGCATTTCTGGTGCGAGACCATTTGTCTCAGGGGTTAAGAACTTGTCCAGAACTTCCCAAGCAGGTGCCCAGAGTGGCACATGAAGACTGAAACAGGTCCCAGCACAGAAAGCAATGTACCTGCTGCACTGACACTTCAGTGTATTCCTTCAGCTCTGACACAAATCAACTGCAGGGCACTCTGACACATCCCAACCTTTCAGAGTGGATTTTTTGAGCTCTGCTCATTATCCAAGGCTCCATTCAGATGCTCTCAGCACAGATGCCTTCCTCATCGGCTCTGCACTAAAACATACAGTAAGTGAAATTCTGCCATATGTTAATACATATGTTTCAGTTTCAATAAGCATTTGATGCAGGGCTGGTTTTATTTTTTTTCCTAGGCAATAGAAATTATGGAGTTTATACTATTACATTCGTGCTCCATTTAAATATACCAGTGAGCTTAAATAAACTAATTAAATTAAGGTTTGCTACGTGCAGCATAACCTGTCGCAAAGGTGGAAGTGGGTATTGATTCTTAATGGCTCAGCATTTATCTGTTCGGTCCAAACCAGCTGGGGATGGCAGAGTCAAACTGTCTGAGACTCTCTGTGATGTTGTAAAATGATGGAGAGGCAGATAGCCTGGAGAAAAGGTGTAACCGGGATTTTCACTTCATCCCCACCTCGAATTTTCCCATCTGGCATATCACAACATAATGATGTGAGTGATGTCATCAGACTGGGAAAGAGGATCTGAACGGGGTAGTTCTTCTTTAGTGAACTTTGTAAGCTGGCTGCAGAGTGTAATTAGCAAGTGTGTACAGTTTATTCCTGGCGGAGGCTCAGTCCATTTTCCCGGGGCTGGAATCAGGCTGCTCAGCCACAGCGATTCTTTTTGTCTGTTTGTTTGCAAATAAACTCTTGGAAAGATACCGGGCACATTATGAGATTTACAGATCAGTTGCTACACACAAGTATGCTGCTTTTACAGCAGCGCAATACCTCTGAGTAATGCTTTTGATTTACATAGAGCTACCCTAGGTTCGCACCATTGTAGGAGCCAGATTAGGCCCCATAGCTCTTGCACACAGGCTTGAAAGCATCCAAGTAGTTATGAACAAGAGCAGCATTTGAAAAATAGAACAAAGGGAAAAAAAAAACCACACACACCCCTCTCCAAAATATCCAACTTACATCAGGTTTGCCTGCTGGATTCTCTCCTTTGCAGCCAGGGAAATAGCTAGGCAGACCCTCAGCTAGCAGAAGCTGGCACAGCTTTGTTAAAAATCAGTGGAGCTTTGCTGATTTATATCAGCTGAGAATCAGTATCTGCCCCAGTGACAAAATGAGGCATTGAAACAGAGTGGGAAGGCAATAGGGTTTATCTACGGTTACAGCATTAAAGCGGCATCATAAGATAAACTAATTCTTGTCTAAAGCTTTCAGAAAAGAAGGTGTCCATGGGAATACAGCACTGGCTCTGCTTTCTCAGTGTTGGCTTCTGATCACTGTGCCAGGACTGGCATCTTCCCTTCCCTTAACAAATCAGCATGGCTCCTGCAAGCTCTTCATTGACTGCCAATGCTGTGCTACCAATAATTTACTACTATTGAGAAACGTCTCTGCTTTTGCTCTGCTCAAGAGTTTGCTCCTGCATGCCTGGATTTGTTCAGTTACATACTTTATGAACATTATTAAAAAGAATCAAAGGATTCTTTTGGGTTCATTTTTTATAAAATGTCTCAAGCATTTGATAAATAAATAATCTTCTACTTAAAATGGGCATGAATTCCCTAAAGACCCAGAGGTACAAGCAGGTATGTGCCAAGCCCAGCTCTCCTCCAGGGGGATGTATATATCTATATACCTGTAATTATAGGCTGATAATTATATAATTCTCTGTATGTATATCATCATTTGTGAATAACTGGGTAAGCTGGCAACACAGAAGGGCGGGACTGTATCATAAGCTAATAAAAAAAAGCAATTATATTTCTTTCTGATCCAGTTCTCACCTTCCCAGTGAGATCGGGGCATTGTGCAATAAGTGAGAAATGAGGAACCTCGGAACACTTGGAAGCAAGATAAGCATCCGAATGCCTGGCTGTGTCATTCAGAGCTCAGCTGAACTGTTTCAGTCAGGAAATTATGGGCTGCCATGGGAACAAAGGTCCCTTCCCAGATTACCAAAAGGAGTCTGAAGTGGGTCAGAATGTTACAAGAATAGGCTTTCAGATGGCATTTATATTATTTCCCAGGTTAATTCAAGCTTGAGTCTAAGCACTAAGGCTAATGTGAGAAATCTCATTTCAGCGTCATCCAACATCTCCTTGCTGTATATACAGTTCACCCCCAAAAAAAATTCCTAGAAAAAGGTACCTCCACAGTCGAGCTGCCATCTCTCACATCATGTTTTATACCAACTTTGCAAAGTGCTCAAACTGGGACCGTTTGTAATCCGTGTTGGAGCAGCACCCTGCAGGAGCTGCTTTTGGAGCTGACGTAGTGAAAATCGGAACATTTCGCCTGAGCCTTAAAAACGTGGTAAATTATGAACAAGGGCTTTTGTTTTCTGATTTACAGTGTTCACACAAGTCTCTAATTCCTTCCAAGATGCATAGCAGAGTGTTCCCAATTAAACCAAAATGTTCACCCACTATCTTAACTTTTAAATCCTTGTGACTGCTCATCCTCTTAAAAGCCTGGAGACAGTGCCCAGTATCAGGGCAGGATTGAGCCTCTAGCACGTAATCCAGAACTGAACAGATCTGGGCATGCAGGAGATAATTCAGTTGAGCAGAATGAAAGCACAAAAGTTTCTCAATTCTGGTAAATTATTGGTGGTGCAGCATTGGCAGTCAATGAAGTGCTTGCCGAAATCGTGATGATTTGCTAAGGGAGAAAGAGAAGCCAATCCTGGCAAAAGAATTCCAGGGCACGGAAAAGAGGGAAAGCCAGCATTGTACTTACACACACAGTCTGTCCTTAGAGCAATAAATGAAACACAACTTTTTTCAGAGGTTGAAATGCTGGAAGCTCAGATCAGCCACGTTCCCTCCACCATTTATTACAGCTTTCTGTCACTGTGTCACTGGCTGTAAAGCAGGAGAAACTGCTAAGCTGGGTTTTTTTCTGTGTGAAATGAAAATGAGCGGAGTGGGATGAATGTAGAGCCAAGCTATCCATTTGGAGCTGAGCTGGTTATCTCACTCTTAAGGTCCTACTCAGCACAAACCAAATCAGTATCATCGGATAGTTTATTTGTACTGGAGTCTCCGTGGCTATAGCAAACTCCTAAGAGATCTACAGGATGCTTTTCCTACTATGTCACTATTAGCTCCTTTGCCCTAAACCCAGGAAAATCATAAATTAAAGGTGGTTCAATTCTAATGATGCTGCCTCTGATCCGACACAGCATGGAAGCATATCCTGAATTGAAGCATCTGTGTATCAGGAAGACTCCTGGTCAGCTCAAAGCCAGGCACATGCTTGTTACTTTGCTCGATCAAGAAAGCTGGTGATTTGAAGTTTGAATGAAGCTTGAGATGAAGTTTCAGGTTTGGGTGATCCCTACTTCAGGAAGGCCCTGGGAGAGAGGAGGCATGCTAGGAAACAATGAAGGTGTCAGAGTTTGGGAAGCGTTGAGGCTCTTCCCGTAGAACACAACAGGCTGAGAGGCCTGACCACAGCTGAACCTACGGATGAATTCCTGTATTTCACCTATTCACTCCTGAAAAGCTCTCTCTTGCCAGCAAGCTGTCCATGACCAGTTGGGATTGGTACTTGTGTGCTCACATTTACACACTTGGGTATGTAAAATGGAGCACTAGCCATTTCGGAGTTCTGCAAAAAGTCCCTTTTTTGGACAAAAATTATTGCCATGCTTTTCTACACCACACAGATAATTAATGTATCGGAGAGCTTTGAAACCTGATACTTGGCACATAAACAGCTCTCATTGAGGAATATGTCCACAGCCCCTCTAGGGAAAAAAAGTCTTGTCTGGATAATATTAAAGTCTGAAGGACTGAAAGTTGGCTGTTGCGTGCAACGGAGTATTTCAGGGACTTAGAAAGGTCTGTGTGGTAACATCTGCAGAGAGCAGTGTCCTGTCAATTCAGTACACATGCTGGGATGGTTACTGAAGTAGTTTTTATTTGAGGTGGGGTTTTTTTCCCCTCTTTAGGGTCAATAAGCCAAATTTGGCCTGAAGGACTTAAGATAACTTAAAATCTTTCAAAAGAGTAGGGTAGGTATGTGCTCAGTGCCCTCACAGCAGCTGATACAATACTCACATAAGTGGTAATTATATACTGTGCTGAAATAGGGATCAGATGTCCCTGCCTCTGTAAAACACTGGTTTCTGCTCCCTTCCACACTGAGAGTAGCACAGAACACCATGGCAGTGAAAAGCACTCCCAGGTAGTACCTGCACTTTTCTAACGTTCTGTGGGCAAGAACTCTACATAGTCTTCACATGCAGTAATTAATTGAGGCCAAAAGAACTCTGTAAAACAGGTTAGGAATTAATATGACAACACAATACATGGGGGAAAAAAATTCATCTTGAGTTGATGAAAGAAACCTTTTCAAGAGCATCCTAAGCTTTATTTATTTGTTCAAAGTAGATCAAATTAGTGGCAATAGTTAGATTTTGAGAGATATTGAACAACCTAGAGTTTCTCCTGAATTTATACCATTAATGATTCAAAAAAAATCTATATAAATGCTAAAATTTTGGTGGTTTAATGTGCAATTCTACTCTTGGGAATTGCCACACTTGGGTTTTGGCAGTATCATTACAAAACATACTAAATTTGGGTGCAAAAATTGACTATTTTAGAGCCAGTGCAGGTTTGGAAAAGTGAGATGGCATCTACACATCTCTGGTCTCATGAGCAAAATTCTTACTGTGCTCTACTCACATACAACTGTTGCTTTTTAGGTTTCAGCTGTCCCCCAGACAGTTAACTGAGTCTGGCTTCGTTCACCCATTTATTAAATCGTGTATCCCATGAAATTGTTCAGAGAGGCCAAATGGACTTTGTGTGGTAGTAACAGTTCAACACTTTTAGCAGAAAAAAAGCAGTAAGGAGAGAGTGCTTATGAGGGATAATTATGTTTTGTACAAAGCTCTCTCTGCAATTCCCTCCTGTGATGGCAGGAGAGAATGATAGAAATCTATCCGTTCCCAAGGTGAGTTGCTTGAGAATCTCATCTTAATAGGGTGGGGGCATTGCTAGATGGGGAAGGTAAGAAGTTTCTTGAGTTTCTGAGGGCTAGTCTGGGCTAATTCCTCTGTGCTTGTCAGGAGGTATCAATTCCTGAAAAGGGAGTTTCCTTTCTCTTTCCTATGACTAGTCAGAATGGTGCCTACACACTTAACATATCTACATATGGGCTGACTTCCCCGCCTGCTTGGTGCCTACTGGCCCCACTCCCTTATCTAATCAAGGTTCAATCAAAGTTAATTAGGGATCTAGTTTTCTGTTCCTACATTAGGCGTAAAGCAAAAGAAGCTCCTGGGCATATCTGATCAAGAAGCTGATCTGTGTTATACCTATGTAATAACTGGCACAACTGTGTAATTACAATACAGCACTATCTAAGGTTACATCATTATCATTATGCTTAACACTAAAACAAAATGTGGTTATCATGATTGGTGTCAACACATTTGTGATATGCCACCCAGGAAGATGAGGCTACATGCGTGTCACCCAAGCCCCATTTGAACCTGGAAAAAGGTTTGTTCTGGCAGATGGGTCAGAAGAAGAAGAAGAATACACAGAACTTTGACAATTTGGGGTTAAATTTACCCTTTCCTTCCACCCTTCCTTTTCTCCTTGGTTCCTTAGCCAGACTTTTACTTGTCAATAGATGTGTGGAGTTTGGTGTCACTGGAAGAAAAGTGTGGTGTACTTATTATGTATGTCTGTAGTCTGCTTCCACAGGGAAGAGAACAGCAGAGCTCCAAGAACAGTGTTCACTCAAAGGCATTGCACAGAGAACGTTTTTTAGTTTTGCTTTTCTGCTTAAATAGGTAGCTTAAAGAACTAATATGTATCTATAAAAAGTAAATGCCATTGGAACATGGAAGAAGTGCAGTTCACTTGAAAGAAGGACAATATAATTTTTACATCTTCTACTTCTTGCTGGTTTTAGTTATAAAATATCAGGGAAACCATACTGCACAGCTTCCAGTGACTAATGCTTATGTGCAGTCTTAAATATCAACAGCTCCAGCCATTTTTTTGTTAATGAAAGGTCTGGATGTGATTTCTTAGCTAGAGACAGCTTCCTTAGCTTACCTCATATCACGGCATCTGGTATCTCTAATTGGAATCATTTTCATAATAACCATGAGCAATATACATTACCATCTAAATATGAAGGCTGACTACAATACAGACTTGTCTACAGCTCTTTAAGTATCCAGGATCCAGTCCAAAGCCCCTTAAACTTGAGGGCAAGACTCCTGCTGATGTTAGTCTTATCTAACTTAGGTGCAATGTATGAAAACCCCTCTCCTGAAACTCCATATAAGAAAGCAGAGATACATGCAGTATTAATAAGTTTCAGTGCAACTCTGTCAAATCTCTCCGAAGGTGGTGTCCTGTTCTGTGACTAAATAAGGCCTAATTCAGTCAGTATTTAGGTACTTGCACAACTTGAAATGCCAGAGTAGTTCTGTGGATTTTTATGGAAGTTGAAGGCACTCAGTAGGTTGGTCTATTTGGTAGTTTACTACTTAGGAGTGCTTAATTGTTCAAAATTTTACTGTTTTATAAGTAGCAATATTAGATTACCATAAAAAATGTCCTAATTCATAGAGAAACATGTGTTCAATACATAATTTTTATGGTGGTATGAGCTTGTCTTGAGTTATTTTAGAAAAAACTTACTCCTACGCAACACTCATAAATTCATAAGATATCCATAGCCAAAGTCTTCAGCTGCTCATTTAGCAGTAGACATATATGTTATGTTCAAAGTGTAACATTTTATATTCATCACAATCAGCAGTTCTCAGTAAGATAAAAATACATGAATTCATCTCAGTCTGGAGAGTTCCTCCAGAAGGGACAAGAAATCCTACTGTCAAATTGAAGGGAAAGGAAGGGTTTAAATAGAGTCCCCTAACAACAGCAGGCACAGGGCTGGTTTAAGCTGAAATTTTACATAAAAAGGTGCAAATGCATTTAAAGACAGCCATCCCAGATTGCATATTCTCGCTCTCTCCCATGTAATTGTAAACAGCTTTGATTTCAAAGGGAAAATCAGACAATTATTTTATAATGAGAGGTGTGGTCTAGTGATTCGAGCATCAGACTGGCAGCCAAAAACCACTGGAGTTTTAATCCTGGCTCTGACACTGACACCATCTATTGCCTTAGGCTGATCAGTATGGGTTTGACTGAGATCTGCTCCTTGTGGGTGCAGGAGGTAGGGACAGCTGCAGAAATTCGGATTCAAAGCTCCAGAGGTAAGAATCTTCCCTTTGCTGCCCCCAGCTCACGCCTGGCATGTCCCTCAACTGAAGGACAGTATCCCTGACCAGAGGAAGAAATTAAACCTACGAAATGTTCACCTCAGGCAAGGTGGGGTTCAGGAAAGCCATAGTTGCTAAGTGCTGTCAATAAAAGCTTTAAAACCTCTTTGCATAAGCGTATTTGAGTAGGTCTCGGCTTTGAAGAAAGCCTGCTGCTTAGGTCGAGGGGTGAGTAAAGCCAGTCTTGTCTTTAGAACACTCCTGGCACCTGGGGAGATTTTTCTTTCCTTTAAGCACCTTGTAGTTAAATTTTTAGTCATTGTTTTCTTTCTCTCTGTGCATGCCCATCCTCCAGTGACCCCTAGCTTTTTCCCGTCCTTTGCTGCTCAGTACAATTCTTCCTGTCTCATTGAGTTGTCTGATTTCTTATCCTTGATTAAGACAAACACAGACAAAACTCTCATCCTTGGGGATTTTAATTGGAAGGTTGATTGCCTTTTCTTCCTTGCTTGTACACTTTCCATCACTTTTGCTTCCTTGGGGTCCACAGACAGACTTTCAATTTCCTCCCCCCTTGCATTCACCATCATGTTCTTGATCTTTGTTTGCTTGGGGCTTGAGTCCTTCTAATATAAATATTAGGCATCTTGCCATTTCAGATGACAGATCAGCTCTTTGATGTGTCTAATTATGATGGAGAGGGGGCAGAGAAAGCAGGACCTCCTGAAGCCAGGATAAATTTGCTGTCCATATAAACCCTCAGCAGCAATGTGTCCCTCTGCTTTCTCTCTCATATGCGGGGGCATCCTAGACTCAAATCCTTCCTGATCCAAAACATCTTCATGAATACCCTGTCCAGGGGAAGATTTCACATTTGAGCCTGATTAGTTGGACACGGAGAGGTAGCAGAATGGGCAGTTCTACCTCAACTTTGCATGGCAAAAGCATAGGTGGGTGACTGGAAGCAATCTAGTGAGGGAGCCTTGTTCCTCCACCTCACAAAACTCCCTCTTCCTTGCTGCCACAGAGTGACACACCGTATTTATGCCAGTGCTTTGCAAAAGTCATCAACTTCAACCTCACCTTTCTATGCTGAATTTTCAGTTCAGTTTTATGGATGCTGTCCGGAGAGGAGTCACACGGCCCTAAGACCAAGACACTGGGAAGCACATCAGGCTTCAGTCGTTTCTCTTGCTCTTAAGCCATTAAGATGTTTTCAGAGCATCCCACCCAAGTTCTTTCTCTGTGGTTGAGAACTAAACTTGTGGCAAAGCAGGAACCGGACTCATTCTGTTTTTTGTGACAACCAAAACTGAATTTGACCCACAGTTGTCCTCCAGGACACTCCTCTGGCTCTGTCTGGGGGGAAGTTGCCATGCTTGGTAGGAGAAGGGAGAGAAGAATGGATCGATCATTTAGCACCAAAACCTGTTTAAGGGCTGTACTGCTAAACTTGTGCCATTCCTCTCTCGCACCTGCATGCCCACAGAACAGTTATACAGTCTTTACCTGCACCGCAGGGACATGGGGCTGCTCTGCTCATGTCCAGGGCTCCACTGAGTTGCATGCTTTATAAATACATGAAAGACCATGGTCCCTGCCCTGAAGTACTTGAAGTCGTTAGCAAATCTCACAGACATTTCTTAATATGAATTTATTGCTGATCTGTCTGCCCCAGAGCCTGAAATTCTTTATTTATCTGCCAAACAGGCACAGCAGGAGTTTCAGCATTGCATCCCCTTATAATACCTAGCTAACATGCTTCAAGCCTGACCTACAATGATCATCTCCTGGGAAGAAAGGTTAGCTTAGTCTTCCTTCCATTCAGCATTCAGCCCTTGATCTTCCTACCAAAATGGGCAATCAGTACGAGTGAAATGAACACTGATCAACACTGACAAAACCTTTCACCTCATTTCATGCAATAAGCTGGGGTTACATTTGTGCTGTTGTCCTCGGGCAGAAAGTCTAGAGTGGAAAGTTTCCTACCATCTCTCTTACCTCTTCACTCTTCAGAGCAAATGCAGAAACCTGCTTTAAATTAAACAGCCAGAAGGTGAAGAGAAGTAATGTTCTAGTCTACAGAGTGACAGCGTGAAAGGCAGTAGTGAGGGGGATCACTGTGCAGCAGAGGTGGAGGCAGTACAGGGAACATCTATCAATATTTACTGAGCAGCACTGCTTTTCCATTTCGTGTTTCTCAGCCCTTCATCTTTACAGAGCCCTGCCCTGTAATAGCTTTGTGCTTATTCCTCTACATTGCCAAACAAGAAACCTAGTTTCTGGCTCTGATCTTTGTTGACAGGAATGAGGAAGATTGTGGAAGCCTTTCTCTCCATGGATCCTCTCTACCCACCCCAGAGGAGAGATTAATGGTTTATGAAAGCATTTCCATCCTGCAGAAAGGTCACCGTAGTCCTGGGGAAGATGTACAAACAGGGGTTCATCAGGACTCTATAGTAACATGGGAGGGACTTCTTCCAGCAAAAATATTGCCTAAAATCTCTTAACAGTGGCACTTTCAGTAAGCAGGTGATGTCACAGCTTGTCGTTTATCATGCAGTGCAACACAATCCCATCACTTCCACAGGTGTATTATTTTTAACAGTTTTGTTTACATGGAGTGTTTGTCATTGTGTGGCCTGTGATCTGTGGGACATGCTGATTAAGGCTGTAAGAGAATATATCTCTGTCATCTTGTCTTCTCTATACAGTCAGCTGTCTTCTGGATTCACTTGGAGCTGTGAGTTAGGGTGGGATTTTGCTTTAGTTATTTGGTGCCAACTTTATCATCTTAATATTTATTGCTCTGGCTCTGGACAGTAGAGTTAGCCTGAATTAACTTGTGAGATGCTCTAGTGTATCCTCTTAGTGCTTCACCCAACTTTTGGGGCTGACATGCTGAGTGCCTTAATCCAACAATATTTACTTCAATTTTAAAGCAGAAAAAAACCTACCAAAAAAGCTAGTGGAAGCTCAGCTAGGACAGTGGAAAAATCTTCCCACTAGGCTTTATATCCACCGATTTAGGATGCTGCTATGTGTTTGCTTTCTAAATAAATTCCATGCACGTGATGTATACTCACACACATACACATGCAGAATGTAGTTCCTTATTCTAAGTTGCAAAATCAAGTTACCTGTGGTGGTTGTTCTTTGAAAGACATAATGTTATGTAGACATACTGCTAAAAAGAGAGGGGAAGAAATGTCTGAAACGGACTGATGCAATTTTGTCAGATTATCATAAACTACCAAGCCTAAACTACGAGAATAGATGATCCTGACAGATGCTTGCAGTTGGAGTGCCCACATAGGGAGAAGTCTGCTTATGTATCTGGTGGGAGGCATAAAGACAGAGGAAAGTTGATTTGCTTTATCCTGTCAATCTAAGGATTTTCTTTGCAGGTCATACTTTATCTACGCACGATGTTTATTTAGACAATGAAACCATCAGTGTCATTGATAGAACCTAATGCGCCAGCAGAGATGGTTTTCTTTCTCAGTGTTTTTTGCTGTTGCTAGAGTATGTATTCCTGCCACAAATGCCTTTTTATGGAAATAATATTTTGTTATAAGCACTATCACAGTGTATTGTAATTATTATTTTGTTTTAGCCTGCCCACACAGAAAACTGTTTGCATTATATTCCATTGACAGATACATTTTAAGTTGGCTCTGCTAGTCATGAATAATGTAAATTGACAAGGACTATTATGGAGGGAGGTAGACAAAGAAACAGAAAGTTAAGTGGTTTCCTTTCTTTTTATGGCAGAGTGACATTTACCTGTAAGTACATTTGATTTTAACACAATAGGATGAGTCTCTGCTGCGCTGGATTAGGATTGAGGCATGTGGAGGAGTTCAGATAAAGAGTGGGCACTGAGAAATGCCCTCACCAGACCTCTCTAGGGAGGGCACTTCAGCAGCAATAGCATGTCAGAATCTCTTTTTTTTAAGTCCTTGTATCCAGCTGACAAAATCTTTCCTTGTTTCTGTGTCTGTAATTCCAAGAGATCTCTTGGTGCTTCCCACAGCTGTCTAACGATCTAATACTTAGTGCTTGTCACATCACTTTCCCAGAGAGGGTCAATGTCGCTCCCCCACCCTGACAGACAGGGAAAGCAAGGCAAGGAGGAACCGTAGGTGCACAAGGGTCACTCGGAGACCCAGGACCAGCTTTCCTGGCCTGTGTACTCATGGCCCAGGCTGGTATCACCTCTCACGTTCAAGCTGCAAATTTCACCAGTTCCCCTTTTCCCAGACTTGACAGAACTTTGCTATTGGGTCTAACCCTGCTGCAGTTACACTGCATTTAAACCAGAAATAACTTCAGTGGGTTAGATTCTCACTTTTGCAAACAAGAGTGCTTCCCCTGAAGCCAGAAGGGCTCATTTTTAGCTCTGAAGTGGTGTAACTGCTCTTGTGTCTGAAAACATCCCATTGGTTGCTTTGTTTCTCTGGCACATTTACTAACCTCTCTGATCTGGCTTTTCTCTGCAGTATAACTTTACGTGTCCCCAAGATTACCCCGGGGAAGAGGGACACAAGCTACTCAGCCCTTGCCTCCAGCACAAGACCAACCAACCAACCAAAAAAACCCAAATAGGCATCACACTGTGGTCAAGAGATTCCCCTCCCCAGGGAGTCGCAAGTCTGCATGGGGAGAGCTAACATCCTTCTCCTCCTACGGGCAGCGCAGTTTAAGCTGCCTGTGTTGCTTGTAGGAAAGCTTTGGAGAACATTGTCCGGATTGCCTCCAAGAGCTTTTCTATTCTGATGTCTCCTTTAAGTTTCTCTGCAGACAAAGGACAGGATCTGGCTGATAACAAATGTGACCTGTCCCACCGAGTTATTGTCGCGCACTATGGGAGATCAGCCTTTGCAGTCCTCTGTTTCTCGGTGACGTAGTCCGGGGTGCATGCACACACCAGAGTCGTGTCTTGGGGCTTCAAATGCCTTTATCTATGTCATGCATTGGTTTTTGCAGTTTGCTGTGAATCACTGATGCCTGCTGGGAACACATACCCGCTTCTGGTTATTTTTGTTACAATGTTATAATGGGCACAAGGACACTGAAAAGTGGAACGACTGAGCATCTTTTAGTAGCCAGTGCTGTGCAACTCTCCTGAGATGCCTGAGAACACCAAGATCTGCGGCTGAACTGTCTTGCTGTAGTGAAAATAAATTAATTCTGAGATTACGGCGTAGTCTGTGTCCTGTGTAGCAGCTCTGCTCGGGTGAATGATAGAAAAATAGCTAGAGCCCTGTCTTTAAGTCCTGGGATATGTGATCACAGACTCCCTAGGCGAGGGCAGATCTGTCATTCAGGCGCCTCAATTGCGTTTCATCTGCGGGGCAGGTGCTCTTGTTGCATGACCCTGTGTCCTGGGCTGTCCAGGGACCAGGCTGAAAAGGTTCATGGCTCCCTTCCAGCCAGTATCTTCTGGCAGGTATATCCTTTTGGTGTGCTGGCTTTCTTGCCGGCAGAAACTCAGTGGGCAGAGGCACGAAGTACATGCCAGGGTCTCCTTGTGACGCAGAACTGAGACATAGTTTGGGCAAGTACCTAGAAAGCATGTGAAGAAAAGGGAACAATGGCATTCTGGTGCTATTATACCATGCTGATGATGAGTGGTGATGCAAGGATGAACACCTGAATGTCTGTAAGGAAATCAATACTATGGTAAAAGGGAACATGCACAACCCAAGTTAGTTAATAACGACTTGCTGGAGGCATGAGGATTTCAGTTTTGAAGGTCAAGGTATTTGAAGGACAAATATTTCTGTTCCCAAAACCAGAAATAGGGAACAAACAAACTAACCTAAGAAAGGCTGTGCAGTCAGCTCTTTTGGTATGTTTAGTGTTCAGTGATTTCTGAAATGGTTTTTATTTCAGAATAAAAATGGGGAGCTTGTTAGAAAAATGGATGGGGAACATGTTAGAAAAATATCAAGATACTTAAAGAGCAAAGGGAATGGTAGAAACAAAATACTACATATAAAATGCTAATACTATCTGGAGTTCTTTTAGTTCCAGAGGTCTCAGAGTGGCCCATGGTCACCTCCATTTTATGAACCACGTCAGACACAAGAGAGGAACTGACTTGCTCAAGGCACACAGCCAGCAAATGGTAGAACTGGGAGTGGACTCCAAATCTGTTTACTCTTAACAGGGGCTGAGAAGTTAGGTTTACTGTAGTTTCAAAAGAAACGCCCACAAGAGGACTCAAACTAGCTGACCTCTATTTTCTAACTCTGATGTGTGGGCTTTGGCCTGCTCCTTGGGTTCTCCCTCATGTTTTAATTCTCCTGTGCCGCTGCACAGAAAGTAACAGTCACTCATATAGAAAAATATCCTGCCCAAACTCTGCCTTTGGGTGCAGAAAGAAATGGCAGAGAAGAGAAGCTGCTGAGTCCAGCTGACTGGGATAGTGACCATGTGCCAGACATCATCTTTTGTGGTAATAACCCCTTTCCAATGGCAGCCTGAGCTATTTGGCTGTCATGATTTGTCTTTTTATGCTTGGGGAATGCTGGCTGACCTTTGTCTTTGATGTTGCTAGGCCCTTTCCTTGCAACAGGGCAGTTCAGGAGGCCATGACCACATCTGCTTTGGCTGGTTCTGTTATCAATTAATTTGTCCTGCCACATCAAAGAACAGAGATAAAGCTGTAGCATTTCCTCACCACAGATTTTTATCTTCACTCCCCAGTTCACCTCACAACACGCGCACCTTCCACCTCCACAGCAAGCAGAGAGAGACAGACAGACAGAGAAAGAAACTGAAATGACATCCTAATAGCCTCCCTCGAGTGCTGATGGCACCTGGGTCTCTGTGTGCTGAGCTTTACACCCACTTCCAATCTGGCCTGGCCACAGCCAGTCGGTTACTTACTCCCCCAACAAGTTATTTGTTTTTCTCTCTAGGCAAATCAGTGATGTTAGAATGACAAATAGCAGTTATAGCTTTGCACTTAGCTGAGTATAATTTCAGCCCATCAGTACCATCTGTCTCCCTTCTTGGGCTGCAGCTCCATTAAGCCAGAGCCAGAGATCCTCAAGGACAAAGGGATGAACTCACATGGATAGATATTTTAGGGGTCAGAATTTGTGACTCTTTGCCCTTTGCAGTTAATTCCAATCGTGAGATGGGGGAAAAAAATAAAAGAAAAAGAAACTGGGACGTAAATCCTAAAACTTCCCTGCTGCTCTGCCAGGCTGAGCCCTGGCTCTGCGTGTTCAGGAGTTCTGCACCGAGAGTGGTACTAACCAGACGTATCTGAAGACTTGCTGGGGTGATGCTGCTTGTCTTGGTTTTGAGACAGCATTCAGCTTATTTCTAGGAAATTTTGTGTTCATTTGCCACACGTCGTAGAAAAGATGAGAAAATTCTTATGTGTAGTAG
The DNA here is from genome assembly GCA_027925045.1 of Hypotaenidia okinawae. Taxonomy (NCBI): domain Eukaryota; kingdom Metazoa; phylum Chordata; class Aves; order Gruiformes; family Rallidae; genus Hypotaenidia; species Hypotaenidia okinawae. The sequence continues at coordinate 4,054,357 of BSDF01000020.1, forward strand.
GGAACTTTAGTATGAATAAAATGTATTTATAATTGCACCTTACTTGGTTGAACTATCTTGTTTTCCAAAGAATGATTCTTCTGCATCTTGCAGCACTTATTATGGAAAAGAAGCTTAAGGGCACTTCCAGTCTCCAACCAAATTTCAGGACAAGATGGCTTCTATGCTGATTATCTTCCACTGCCTCATGTAACCTCCTGCTCTTTTCTGTCCATGACCTTTCAAAATTCCTTGTTCTCATTCTGTATGAAGTTCAAAGTCCTCTTCTTTATAGTCTATCATATGTACTGACTATCAGTAATTTATTTATCATCTCCTCTGTCTTTGTCTCCTGTTTACCATTTGCCCTGCTGAAACCTGGCCATCTGTGTCACCTCCTACATGTATGACTTAAATTCCACCCAGGTCCCTCTGCATGGAAAATATAGTAGCAAGGCATTGTAAAGAGTTTTTAGAGTTACTGTAAGGTGACTCTTACCACATTAAAGTAAGAAGGCCACATTAAAGTACTGAGCTGGGAGCCACAAGCCAAAAGTGCCACTAGTGACAAGGATTTGTCTGCATGAATATGAAATAATTTGTTCAAAGTCTTTGTGCACTTTCCTTTTAAGAGAGCAATTTCTATTTAGCCAAACAGATAAATGATCAGATTTGCAAAACAGCTCAACTTGCTGAGCACAGAGTGCAAAACACATCTGAAAATCTGATGCTTCTGTCACCAGGCATATTTGGGACGGGGCTAAGGCCTGCACCTAGGAGTCTTCATGCCTGGCTTTGGTCTCCAGTTCTCCAACTGGTCTGATTTATCTGGTTTCTCCCTAGCTTCTCTTTTTCTTTTTCTTTTTCTTTTTCTTTTTCTTTTCTTTTTCTTTTTCTTTTTCTTTTTCTTTTTCTTTTCCTTTTTCTTTTTTTTTCTTTTTCTTTTTCTTTTTCTTTTTCTTTTCCTTTTCCTTTTCCTTTTCTCTCCTCTCCTCTCCTCTCCTCTCCTCTCCTCTCCTCTCCTCTCCTTTCCTCTCCTTTCCTTGTTTCTTATGTTTTCTGAGGACTCATTTGATCACAACACAAAACATGGGGAGAAAAACATTTTGGAACCATTTTGCATGTGCTATGAAAAGGCCCAGTCATTTGAATGTCCTTCCCTCTCATTGACTAAAGACCCTGTATACCTTGCAGGATCAGTTGCATTCAAATACCTGTCCTTTCACATTTGTTTAGGTAAAGTGCAGAGTGCAGATGATTCCCAGAATAACTCTTCTGGCTTCATTTGGAATGACAGCAAAAAACAAATCTGGACCTAGCTTTCATCTCAATGGAAGGGCATATGAGAAGCAGTGAGAATATGTCATTGTTCGTAAAGGACAACATTACATGAGAGAGCACAGGAGAGAGGCAGGGAGAAAGAGAGATTTTTCCTCTCTGCTAAATAAGGGCCGTTTTGAGGTGTGTGAGGACAGCAGGGGTCAGCGAGTGCTGGAACTGACTCTGAACTTCTGGCAGAACAATCTCCTGGAACTCAAACCAAGAATACCTTTATCTTCAGCAACCTGCCGAGAGATGTTCCACAGCCAGCTTTCTCCACAAGAGCCAGGTTACAGTGTCTGTACATGACAGCAAGTGAAGCAAAAGCTTTTGTCTTTTAAAACAGACTAGCTCACACACAGCACAGTCAACTCCTGCCCGAAATCCTTTAATAGCAGACACTGAGTGAGAATCCATTTATAATAGAGAAGCCATAAACCATGATATTATTTGTAATGTAACATGGAGATGGTGGGTGCATATGTTCATGTACCACATCTAATTAGAACACAGACAGATATCTTACAGAAATTAGAATTCCTTCAGTAAGGATCTAGCTCTACACACTGGTCTGTTTAACTACCAGACACCTAATGTGTCTGAGCCAGTTTTTACCTGTGAAACCAATCTCCTTAAACCTCATTGCTTCCCTGTCTTCTGAGGGGGTACAGACTATTGTCCCCACTTGCCAAATAGATGGTTTCACTGAGCTTTCTTCACCTTACTTGTCTGCATGTGCAGTCAGTGTCAGAACTAGAAATGAAACCCAGGAGACTTGATTCTTGGTCATCTCCCATCAGCCACATTCATCTAAGTTTGCTTTACCTGCACATCAGGAATTTTGTGGGCAACTGCAGAGACAGAGAACAGATTGCCCCCAAATGGTGTCTTCAATCAGTCAACTTTTATCACTGAGAGACAGTAGCTTCCCTCCCTCCCTCCTTGAAAAGCTTTTAAAATAAACACAGGTACATTACAACAACAGTCCTTCAAAAGGGACCCTTCCTCCCCCTCACCTTTCTTGCTCTCCTGTCATAAAGCAGAGCAGAGCCATCCTTACATGTGACATTTGGACAGACTAACTTAAGCTATTTACTTTAAGCTTTTCTTCCTCCGATTCAGGATCGCTTTCATTCATTTTTCAAGTGTCTCAAATTTTCTTTTGCTAAATCCATAGGTCGGGTAATTCAGCATGAAGCAATGGGGCACATGTCCTTCTGATAAAAGCACAACCCTGAAGCTTCCCTGCTCCTCCTGTAGCCCCTTTCTGCTTTATAACTCATTAATTCTGCTGACAAGGGGAAAAATGCACCAGAAGAGGTAAAGGAAATCTCACTTTCTAAAGCCAATTTTATTTTCTTAACATAGAGGCTACCTTGCTGGCTACACTATTCAGTAATTGTCTTGTGGGCTTTGAATCAGTGTCTCAGGTTCTGATCTGAATTATTTCAATAAAAACAACCACTCCAGGGAAAACTTTAATAAATACGCTTGCTTTTAAACCAAAGTGCTCACCTGGTAGAGGATGCCTTCCTAAACCAAGAAGTACCACATTAGTGTCAGTATAACTGACAGGTGACAGAGATCAGGCTGTGAATTTCATCACAAGGGTCTTCTCTTTCTCCCAGCAGCCAAAAACCACCAAGTAGATTCAGCACAATCCTCTCAACTTACGTGCTCTGAACACACAAATGGGGGCATGGAGGGAAAGAATTAAGGATGCAGGAGCACTTGAGTGATGAGAAATGATGTTTGTATTACAGGATGGTCACATAGTTGTTGGGTAACTGGAACTGTAGTTTGTGCTACTCCTGGGACGACATCTCACAGTAAAGTTAAGGCTTTTTGTGTGCATATAGAGTTTGAATTAGGGGAAATGCTCAAAATATATAAACAGGAACTAGTCTTGCAGAGAAGATAAGCTTTGGAATAGGGGGGCTGTCTCTTCCAGTGTGTATTTCGTGTCCACTGCAGTGGGGACTAATCTCAATTTGGGCCTCTAGATGCCGGGCCTCTCCTAATGTGTATACTGCCGTAATACACATAACTACTTCCTTCCATTGACTGCCTTTTTGTTGCATTGTTTTATGTAATTGACTCCCTTTTTCATCCAGAGGCCAAAGAGTGATTATTGGAGATTGCCAGCTCCAGACCTGAATTGTTTCATTCAGGAAGTTAATTAAAATCAACCCACCTCTTTAGAAAACCCTTTTGAATATAGTGTGGATGCTCCTTTCATCTCAGAGTTACCCTTTTTTTTTTAATCAGTGTTCCTTAAATCATGGAAATAACTTGGCAAAGGAGCTGAATTACAAGAAAAATCAGTTAGGAACGTAGGTAAAGGCACATAATAGGTCTTTAGAGGAGAGGAATGAATTTAATTGAGTGAAAGCTCAGAAAACCCAAAAGTAAACGCAGGGTCATCAGCATACTTCTTTCACTTATCCCTCAGTTGCACTTCATAGATCCAGGCTTCCTTTTGCTCTGCTGTTATCACACTTTCCTTTTGCTGTGATTTATTAACTGTGGAACTGTCAAATTATGAAACTGAGGTTCTAGAAATACTTATTAATGTTTGAGAAATTCATTTCACACTTGAATACTTTTTCTAACACTTACTAATGTCCCTCATTTTGGTCATGTGGGTCTACAGGGCAAGAAAACAAGGTATCTTATTATATATTTAGCATGTGGAGATGAAGGATGGAAAAAAATGTATTTTAAACCCCCTCAAACATTGCAGCAACTTTATGCATTTGCTCCTTGTGCTGCTGTATGTGGTGACTGTGTGTGTATATGTGCATAAGCAGGGCAATGCCTGTATGTTCAGTGACACCGTTCCAGCTTCCTTTCAGTCACTATTAAGAAAGCACTTCTAATCCCCTCTGAGAAGCTTGAACATAAAATTCCTTTCATGCCAGTTTTGTCTTCCTCAATTTGGCAAACACTGACCTTCCCCCTGTGATTCCAATGGAACTTGTAATTCAAAAGGCATTTCTGTTTATTATTACCCTGTTATTGTACAAGAATCATCAGGGATGCCAGTACTGCTAAGGCAACAAGGTTACTTTCTGAACTCCCTGTTCAAAACAAAAATACAGTAGGCCATAGGCAAATGATTATAACTTCATTCACTATTTTAATCAGAACAATGAACCTAAAAAAATTACTGAATAATTACTGGCCTCTAGATCCTTGAAAAAGTATTCTGATGGAAATTCAATAAAAAAGTAGAAAGAAATACTGCAAATAATGTTGAAATTTATGAATTTGATGGACTGGAGCATTTCTACTTCTTATTTCAAAATGATACTCCATTTTGAAATGTGTTATGTTACAACAGTATCAAGTTTAACAGTTCTGAACTGGAATACTCTTACTTGAAAGGTTTACCTTGAAAACTTAATTTTGCACAGCATACTGAGCTCTGTGTTTCCATCAGCATTAACGAGTCAGGTTTAATATTTAACCTAATCTGCTCAAAAAAGGCTATTACCCTGAATACTTAGAGAGACATCATCTGATAGGAAATGGCTGCAATACCTCTAGCTTTCCTAAAATACTGACAGTTTCAACCGTTTCTTAAGAAATACTTACTCACTGGGGACAGCAGCTCTAAACAGACGCTTCTGCTTTAAAATACCATCACCTCCTTTAGCTTAAATGGATGATTCCTTACAAGCAAAGCAGTGGGTTGCTGGCATAACACTGAAGGTCACCCAAAGGAATGAGTGACCACCAGACGTTTTTCCACAGGTGATTCTGCAAAGTGCTTTTCTCCCTCTGCTACCTTACTGTTGCCATCTATGATTTAAGGACCATAACATTTTTTCTCCAGGCAAGTATTTCATGCCAGCATCAGGAACGTTGTTTTTCCATAGGACAATTTTTGCTTTGAAGCACCAGCAACCATTTATAGCTTTTCACATTTGATAAGCTAGTCCTGGTGAAAACTGAGCGGAGCAAAATCAGCCTTCTACAATGCACAGGGGTCTACTGCACACTGAAAATACCAGGCTTAATGATATTGGGACAAAAGAAACCTCTTTGCATCCTTCCAGGTCTGACAATACCATCTACATGACAATGACAAGAAGCGGTGGATTGGCAGAAGTATCATGGAACACAGAATTTGTTTTTCTTATCTACTATGAAAGGTCTGAATCCTGGTCTTCTTTAATCCAGCCCAGAAGCCAATAATGGGAGGGGATGAGATGGAGTGTTTCCTCTGCCTGCTCTTCTGTTTAAGCTGAGGACAAGTCTAAAAGTTAATACAACAGTGAATCCTTGCTGAGCCCCAATCCTGATTAGAGCTGTACCTCATGTATCTGCATGCAACTCAGTGCAGATGTTGGGGTTGGACCCGATGATCTCTCGAGGTCCCTTCCAACCCCTACAATTCTATGATTCGATGATTCTATGTTTTCAAATCTGCCAGTTGGTGTATAAGTGCTTAATCTTTGTATGTATGAAAAAGCTCATAAGTGAATGTAACACGCCCCCCCCCCAAAAAAAAAAAAATTCTGTGCACACAAACCCAGCAGATCATTCAGATCAGCATGTGCCTGCTTGAAAGTTTCTCTCTGAACATCTGTCCTGCTGGTATGGCTCTTCAATGATGGACTAAGAAACTTGATCAACTGAAAGCGCCCCAGTTACATTAGCTCACTGCTGCCTCTTCCTTAAGAGCATACACATTGGTTAGTATTCACTTTGCAAACTGCTCTGGATTTAATAGATGCAACTTACTTTTTGCATGGAACAAATTTTGAAGTATTATCTCTGTGCACCATTTTTAAACTTGACAGATAAGTTCTACAAATTATTTGTTTTAATGTTACTTAGCATCCATGAATCTAAAAGCATTTCATAAGTGTCATTCATTGATCATTTAATTAACAATGATTCAGCTTGTTATTAATGCTTCTGTTTCACAGAAGCAGAAATTGAGATGCAGGTATCTGAAAGAAGTGCTATCATTTTTAGAAGGGTTCAGCATGCATAATTGGCTTCTGATTTCTAGAAGAACTCCCCTTGCTCAGCTCTTCTAAAAAAATCTATGAGGGCCAGAAAGAAACTATTAAAACGCCAAACACCTATTAATCTACTCTTTTGGGTATGTGGCTGTGAACTGAGCTCTTTTGAAATAATATCTCTCATAGTTCATGTATTAGAAAATCAGTCCTGGTGTGCCCAAAAAGCTGGCCCCACATTACATTTCCTTACACAAATAGTAATAAAATACTTATTTTTCTCCCAAAATATTTTATTTTAGGGAAATGCAACAGGAAAGAACAAATGTGAAGTTCCCATTTGAGAAAGCACAGCATGTGCAACTACACTGTAACAGGCAGAAAAGGTCTAAGAACAAAAAAAAGGACTACTGAGATCTGCACGCAGAGATTCTCATAAATTAGCTCAGAAAACCAAAGATAGAGCACTGCATGCTATGGAAAACCAGTATCATAAAATATTTTTTTAAAGTCCTTTCACAATATTAAAATTCTGCTCAGAAACAACTATTGTAATACAATTTTTCCCTCTCCTGGCTTGAAAATCAATTGTGCAGCTCTTCTCTTTGTTATAAATTTTCAAAACTCTAAAAAAATGGAATCAGTTCCTACCCTGGAAAAATGAAGGCAAGTGCTTAATCCATTGGCGCTTGTGCACAAAGTGCATTTGTTGTGCTGCTGAATGTAACACGATCTGAACCAAAGAAGGAGAATGAACGCTTTGCGGCCCCTGATGGATTTCAGATTTATTAGACACTGGAATGTTTTTTTCCCCCCTTGTCTATAAGAACATGGTGTGTAAGATGATAAAGGACAGGAATAAAGGGAGCAGACATTGTAGCCCTTAAAATTAAAGAAACTGTTTCTAGATTTTGGAAGTGTCAATGCATGAAAAAACCAGCCTAAATGTAAGTGTTGCATTATTCAGTACCTTTTCTTCTTGGAAAGAAAAACATTTTGCAATCACTGACAAAGCTATAGACATGTGACTAATACTACTTTTATTTTCCTATATGGAGAAAAACATCAACACAAAGTATAAATGGAATATTTATGCTGTAAGATAATACACACATACCTGTAAATTATGAGTGCAAGATGTAATAATTCATCTTTAGTTTCATTACTCAGGCACTATGGAGCTTTCAAGATTAGGGATAGATTTGTTATGCCACTACATTCCAGTATATGTTTTCCCTTCCTTAACCCTCCCTCTCTTCTCTGGCACACACATTCTATACAGTAGGAGCAATTTTCTTTGCACCAACACATATAGACTGTATAAGCTATACAGGACTGGCATAATTTTCAAAGGACATATTCATGATCCATTTTATGATGTTAACCAGGCTGAAAAAAATAAGCTCAGGGTATAGGGATATAATTTCAAATAATTTTGGGAGAAAAGTTTCCTATTCAGAGAAGAGCTCTGAGGTGTAACATTAATAAAAAGCTGCTTTATTCTAATGTTACAAGATTGTTCTCTTGAGCTGCCAGGATGGGAAACACAGTGGTCTGCCTGTAGTAGTGGTAATTTTGTTCTAGCACCTATATGTTCCTTTGTAGAGAAGGAATAGCAGAAGTCTGGAATGAATTGCTTCAATAATTAGAATTCCTATGAAAATGTAAACAACAAAACTATTCACTGAAAGCAAACTAATGTTTAATATATAAGCAGAGGAATAAACAAGCTCTTGTTTTTCTATTTTTGACTCTGTATGTGTTCTAAGTGTCTGAAAGCAGTGTACAGAGATGACACTACCAAGGAGACAATTTGGGCTAGTGTTCCAAGCACTGGGACTCCAGACTCCTGAAATGTCTGCTGGGGTCTGCTACTGAGTGATTATGTAATCTTGGGTGAGTTATTTAAATTCTTTATGCGCTGATTTCACCAGTCTGTAAAATAGGTGTAATCCTCCCCCATTTACCTCAGACAGCAAAAATATCTATAAAACATCTCAGATGACATGTTATGTTCAGGCAAATTTTTCTTCAGTAAAGAAATTTTCTGTTTGAGTTATACTTGTCCACAGATCTTTTTGTCCTGTAAATTTCTGCCCCCAGACACACACATACAGAGTCTTGTCAGTTCTGCCTGGAAGATGAGATGAACATGCCTTTAGTGTGAAATCAAAAACATCATTCTGCTCCTATAACTGTGGAAGAGAAATTACATTAACTATCAAACTTTAAGTCTTTTCAAGGAGACTGCATAGGCCTAGATCTTGCTTGTCTTAATCAAGGGAGACATCCCAGTAAAAATCAGTAGGATACTTCAAGCCACCAAGAAAGCAGGATCTGGCCTCTTGTAGAGCATTGAGGTAAAACAGACACACTATTGCAGTTTGCATTGGACAGTTCTCAATTAGAATGTCAAGATTTATAGTGGTTTTTATCCGGTTTTCATTCTTCGCTGTTCAGTTTAACTTTTGACCTATGGTTATTGGCAGAAGGGGGCTTGTCCCAGAGGGCCATTAGTCCCTTCCAAAGAGGCCTTCTAAGAAGTGCCAAAAAAAGAGGGTGGGAAACAGGTCTCTTTGTAACAGGACCCCTCCTCCTTCTCTGAAATCCTCACACAATCAACACGATAGAAAACAGGAGATCTTGCATTCCTCCTCTTCTGTCCTGCCCTGCCAAGAGGTCAGATGGAAACAAATCCTGTAGAAAGGTTCAACACTAATTGTGTCCAAAAACCTACATGTAGTTAGAGGAAAAGAAAATGGAAGTTATGAATAGAGATAACCAATGTTGAGACCCTATTAAGGTAAGGCGTGGCATCCAGGTGTTCTCCAGAGGAAGTCAACATGGGACATTTCATCCTTAAAATATATGATAGAAGCATGTGAGTTGCATTTACACCCTTGTATTTGAAAACCCTTGTATGTGAATTTACCCAGGTTGGATAGCCCAGCCCAATGCTTTGCCTTCAAAAAGGGAGATGACAGCTGTGCTGAAGGGGAGCCTGCTGGCATGTAACTGGCACAATTTCTCAAGGTGCAACCTTAAGATTGCTAAAAATATCAAAGAACAATGATCTTGCTGTAGGACTCTTCTGGTGACACAAATTAAAGGCAGCGGTGTAAATGTGGAGGGCTACAGTATTCCAGGAGAAGACCTGTATAATCCTGGGCATTAGAGCATTAGGAATGAGGCAAAATGTAATAGGATGAGATCTCAGCCTGTGCAGTTTGAGATTAGTAAGAGCAATGCTCTGTGGTGAGCAAGATGCTCCTCAGATGGAGATGTCCTTACAGCAGTGAGGTTCTCCAAGGGCCTTTCCATCAACACAGGGGGACAAAAATAACCTAGCTGGCTTTAGGACAGAGCTAGCTTCGTTTGCAAAAGGGATTATATAACGTAGTTGCCTCTAACAACAGAGGACTAGTTTGATGAACCAGAAGGCCCCTTCCAGTCCTATTGTTCCTGCTATTCCCAAAGTTAAATTAACACCAACCTTGCCTAGCAACATCATGTTCCCGTGCGTGTGGAGATGGAGTTTGCCCTGGAGCTCCTGGGATGAGATGCCTCTTTTTAAATGGGAACTGAAAAGCCTCCCAACGAAATGAGTAACTAGGAGAGGTGCCAGGTTTATAATTTTTTTAAACATTTAATGGATTTAAATCCTTTTGCTTTTGGGGGCAGAAAGGCTTGTAACGATACAGTATGCTATAGGACAGCAACGTTTAACTCCCCTCAGGCGCAGCTCACAGCAGGCCGTGTAGTGTTAAGGCCCCTTGCAGAGCACCCGCCATCCTCTGACAACCTGAGGCAACTGAGGCAGAAACACTCAGTCTGGGGAAGTGACTTTTCTCTAGAAAGCAGAGACTGGCCAAGTGTCTCCCACCTCTTTCCTCCAAGCCTGGATTCTCACAGCCATCCCTGCATCTCTGGATGACAGGGCCTCCATACCCCACAGCCCTCATCCCATACAAATCTCAGTGCCTTGGAGCAACCTCTTCCACCTATGTCATATGTCTGCATAATACATACATATATTTTTTTTAATATGGAATATGCAACATAAGATGAGATTCAGTTGTGGTGAGGCTGTGAGGGGGAGGTGGCAGGCACCCTGATTGGGCCTGGCCGCCATATTTAGGCCCTGAGGGAAGAAGCAGATGCATGGCCTGCCCCTGTGGCAGGGTGCTGGCTATGGGCAATGTGAGGGGCAGCTCTGCTGCTTCAGGGAAACAAAGCAGGGCTAGCAAGCGTTGCTGAAATGAGGAAGCCCAGGGTCTGTGGTGGTGGCACCTCTCTCTGGGCTCTTCAGAGAATGATTTTACGTGTAAAGCTTGAATAACAAAGTGGAGGGAAAGCTGGTTTCTGTGGCAGTGGACTGCCTGAAAGCCGACAGACATCTTGGAGCATGCATCCAGGTGCAAAAGAGGGTGAGTGAAGTAACAGCAATTTCAAATGTGTGGAAATAGAAATTCACCATCCCTGATTTCCCATCCAACTGAAGGCAGCCTGTGGAACAGAGAGAAACAGGGCCTTGGTCTGGCAGGACTTCTCTGCCCTGATTTTGCCCTGCCTAGGGCAGGTTGCAGGGCAGGAGGCAGAAGCAGCACATGCTCCTCCATCTTGTCTCACCTCCAGAACAGTGTCAGTAGCAACTTGGGAGGGGAGCTGTTGCAAGGCCACAAGTGTCTGCCAGGTGACATGAGCTTGGAAAGGAGCTGAGGGGGTAAGATGAGGACACACTCCTCCTCAGAGGAGCTGCCCCAGCCACCAGTTTTCTGCTGAGATTCCCAGTGGGATTTAGTATGCAACAATTTACTCGCAGGACACAGAGTAGATAGACCCCACCTATTCATTCTTCTGAACAGTTGTCAGAAGATAATGACTTTCAGTCAATGGCCTAGCTTTGAACAGATGCCTAGAGGTGAAAGGATCTGTATTCCATTACTGGCCCCTTCAACTAGCCGGGGTCTGCTAGGTTAAATATTTTTAGCAACAGCCTGTTTACATGTCAAACTTGTCAATGAGCTTCTGGGGCACTGCTGCCGCAAAGCTGTGTTGGTGGCAGCCAGTGAGCTTTCTCTATGCACGAGCTAAAGCCTTCTAAAGGGCTTGTCAGATATATTCTTCCTACCGTGTCACAAGAGCAAGACTAATTTCAAAGAAATGCTCTTTATTTCTACTTAAAACTGCTAAGGAAAATATCCAGCACTGTCTTTTTTCTTGTCATCTGTTCGACAAGTGTCTCATAAAACAAATTGAGAGGTTTAAATCTCCGAGACAAAAATCAATAAGAGGATAAGTAAAGAATAGGAGGAAGTCAGCAGGCTGAGATTTATTTCACTGGAAATGTTTTTTCAATGGATTTACTAATAAATCTAAAGTGGCTGGTGCAGCTGCCTTTGATATGCAGTATCCCCTTTACTTAGATGGAAGCTGCACAAGAAAAGGAGCTTTGAATACTGATTTTTACAAGGGTGTAAATCAGCAAAGCCCCACACGTTAAATATACCACCAGCATCTGCTTCAGGTAGAAGTTAAGAGAAAGGGTTTGTTTGTGTGTCTGAATTTTCCGTGCAATGTTGCCATATTTTTGTACATATACTGCAGTAGTTGTGATCAGGGCTTTTCTGTGCTGGACACTGAATACCCCGATGTAACAAAATCAGCTCTGTTCCAAAGAGTTTATGGAGTTTCAAGGTCAGGAAACTCCACTGAAATATTAAATATGTGCCAACCAGCAGTGAAATCACAGGGAATTAAGTGTGTGATGGTGGAACCGAGCTCTGGTATCTCTTGAAAATCTAGTGAGCACTTCCCTTGTGGTGATGGGAAACTGGGAAAAATCTAAATGATATGGATGATTTGAAACAGACTTACAGATAGAGAAAATGAAATAAACTACTGAAACCGTCTGGAGAAGGTCAGCATGGACTGGCTAACATTCACTTTAAAGTTGATCCCACAACTGGCCTATGTTATAGGAAGAATATCAGGATGTAATCCTGAATGACAATAATAATAGTTGTTAGTGAAGTACATAGACTTTGATGTGGACATGTAGCAATGTAATAGACTGCACCCCAGTCTAGAATGCCTGTCCTAACTATAATGAGTTCCTTGTTGAGTAATATTAGTGGTTTGCTCCAATTGGCACACATGACAGATGGCTGTGGGTAGGGAGCTTTTTGCTGGGGTTTGTGTATGTACAAATGTGCTAGGAGGGGTTCCAGAATGGCATGGTTCACTAGTCTATTTCAAATTAAACAGATAGTCCTGGATGCTTTTACAATGTCAGAAGGGAAATCAGCCAGAAACTAGCTGATACCTTATTGTTCCTTGTTCTTCAATTGATTCTGCATTTTTCAAAAGATTTCTCTGCACCAAACATGTATCAGAACATGGTTAAGCTCCATTGTTCCAGTTAACAAATTTGATGTTAGCAAGAAACGTCGGAAGTGAGAGTAAATCACCAGAAATGGTCATTTTTATCCCCTTGTCTATTTTTTCTCAAATCAACATGAGAAACATTTCACAACTAACTGTGAAAACTGGCACCTCATTGCCCACGTTAGTATTTCTTATGACTTATTAAGGATTATTATCATTGTTCGCTATCCTTCTTAATAGTGCATACCCTGGCTATCATATCATGTTATTACTGGATAGTGGTAGCAAGTTTTTATAATTGGGTGACTTAAACAGTTTGTATTTAAAAATTCCTATGGATATTAGTCTGAAGGGTGCAACCAGCACTGTGATTTGCACAAGGCTTTCAAAATGGAAAGAGGAAGAATGTGGAATGAAAACTGTGTGTGATTATATGCTAAATGGCTGTGTCATAAAGCCATATGCACAGTGGGGCTGAACTGAAGTTGCATGGCCCACATAAAGTCAGTAATTTCCTTCATTTTCAAGCACTTTACTTTGGAATCAAAATAACATTGCATTAACACAGTGTTTTTAAATGCAGTTATGTATGTGTACATTATACAAACTCACACACATGTATACAAATATATTATTGTGGAAAGTCAGACAACCTTTATAGTACACAATGCTACCACTGTTTTCCATAACACACACACACATTTAAATATTCAAAATTGAAATAGGGATAATACATTCCCTTTGTTACAGGCCTTTAAGGATATATTATATATATGGGCCTATATATATATTATATATATACAGGCCTTTAAGGATATATTCTATATGTGGGTTATGCCATGAATTGTTAAATGTCATAAAGTGATGGCCAGAATCTATACAATCCTCCAACTCTGTTATACACACTCGAAGAGGTCAGTACAATTCTGCAACACTGGAAAGTATGATCTCCATCTCTTTGAGGAGGATGCAGAAAATTGACAAAATCCATATTGTGAGTCAGCACTACAGCTAAAATTAGAACCCAAGCTTTCACTATCAGCTTTTGCCAAAAACCGTTCAGCAGACTTTTATGATGAGGACTGGACAGACCTTAGTTTGTCTTCCAAGTTAAGAGCAGGACCCTTGACCTTTCAGCCATAAAGCAGTACACATAGACACTTTTCAGATACTCCGTGGTATCGGCAGAGGGATTGCATGCTGTGCTCCACACCTCACCACATCATCTCCACGTCATGATGCCCTGTCTGGGTTTTCATTCAAAATCTACCATCCATGTCCTGACCCTGTTTGATCTTTTATAAGATCAAAGTCTGAAGAAGTTGAAAGACATACAATGACATGATTTATCCTCAGGGGAGCATGATGGCTTCTGAAATTTCTTTCTCCCCTGGATGCCACACACTGCCTGCCTATAAGATGGAAATACTGATTTTGTTCTTGATCTGGTTTATCTAAGTATATGTGGGAGAATAGCAAATGTCATTACACAGGGCCACAGAGCAAGATGTCGCAGAGAAGAAGGGGATATTAACTCTTCCGCTCTTTCAGATTTCCAGGCTGTGGTGTAATCCTACAAAATTAAATAATATAATCAGGATTTCCCCCTTTCCTCTTGACCTGACTTTCAAGCTAGGGCTAAGAATTGCAGCACATTTCTTTTCCCAAAGCAAAACACGATCCTGGATAAAAGTCAGTTTAGTTGAGAGAAAAAAAGTAAAACAAAAATAGATCTTTTCCATAAACAAAGCTGCTTTCCATTTTGCTAACGTAAACAGGCAGATGCATTAAGAGATCATGCCACCCAAGCCCTGGAAAAAGGAGCAGGGAAACTTATTTCTGAGTATTTTTCTGAAGGTGCAAGGATGGCTGAGCCTAAGGCAGACTCAGCAGAAGGACAAGACTTTATAGACAGGGCATCTTTACAGTTTCACCTGAGACTCAGAGAAACTATACCTCCATAGTTTAGGTCAAATGCAGCATCCCCTCCTTCTCCAGTGAAGTCTGTGTTTATAACAGGCACCTGTGCACTCCGTATGCTTTCAGTCACCCTGTATTCTTACCAAAACATGGGGTTTTGCAGCAGTCTCTGTGGCTGTGTAAAAAGAATTTCAGGTCTCTCAGCATGGACGTGGATCTGGACAGGTAATGCCAAAAAAAGCCTGTCAGAAATGAAAGTGCTCACCTTTGCAGACTGAGAGGCTACCAGATACTGTCTGCAGAATGGTGTTCAGGCTCTTGCTGTACCAGCTCCTCAGTGAATGTGAATACCCTTCCTCCAGGGACCAGAAACAAGGATATGAAACAAGAAATAAGAAATGAATGGTGTCCTGATTATGGACTGGATTTTCTGACAACCCAGTGGAAGTCAAGTAGCTGGGATGGTGTCTGTTCTGATGGAGCCCAAACTTCTTTTCTCTATGACCTGAATGATTTCCTTGGTGGGAAATTCAGCCTTCTCTACTGCAAGACCCACATACTACTTAAGCCATCAAACAGCCTTTCTCTAATTGTCTGGAGTCTATATATCTACAGTCTGTAGGCATCTGTAGTTAAATGATACTTTGCAATAAATCACACCCAGGAGATGCTGCAATCTTCTGATACAGCTGTTTTGTGAGATATTTCAGCCATGTATTCAATTCATGTGCTGTAGCACACAATTCTTTCCAAGGTAACATCCTTGCAGACCCCCTTTTGTTAGCTTTTTTTTTTAAACATCTCTGTTTCTGTTACTCACAGAAATCTGCTAATATTGATCTCCCATCTAGATACTGCAGGGCAAATTCTGCCTTCATGCATGTTGCAGTTGATTAAAACTGGTATATATATATGCATATGAAGCTGGTAAGAGCAAAGCTCTTCCAGGACTTGATACCATATCTGATTCAGATCAATTTAAAAGACAATTAATATACCCAGTGCAAAAATGGCTTCTTCCACTTTGGCAGATATCAGAAAGGAGGATTTGACATTTAGTTTCAATATTTGGATTCAGCCTAAGACATGTTCACTGACTCAAATGCTACTTCTTCAAACTGTCTGTTTGGAAAACAGTCTTTAGGATCTCAGCGGAACAGAATGATTTCTGCTTTTTCTTACTTCCTCTTGGGCCATAAATGCAGCAAGAAGGTTCTTTTGCAGAAGACTTTGACCCTCTGTACAGGAAGTTCAAGTCTATGTGCAAATGAAAAATATTTTAAACAATATTCCATACCTGTGGTTGTTTTGTTCCTTCTCCTTCTCTGTTGTCTGAGAAGAGGATCTGGTTCAGGTTGTGCTGGAGGTATATTTGGGTTAGTATTTTCTCTGATCTGGTTTTGAGAATCTTTAGGTATCCTATCCCTCTACCACTTGTCTTAAAAAATAAGTACATGGAAAGAAATAGTTCGGATTAATTTTCCTTTCTGATAGTTTTTCCCCTTTACTCCTGTATTCCTTTTTCCTTTCTCTGTCCCTCTGCAGCTCCCATTAAGAACAAATCAGTGACTCATACAGACACATTTTCACTCATTCACTACATCACAGCCCTACATGCTCACCCACTACAGGGTTCCGTGACGCTTGATCTTTGCCACCAGGAACATCCAATTCTGTGGCCAGCTTTAAGGCCAAAGGGAACTCTACAAACCAGTTATTCTCTGTTTCCCCCAGGAACAAAACTGGCTATGTTACTGCCCTCTAAAGATGTGTGGATCAGCATTAAAGTGCTGACCTGTTCAACACTTCTAGGACCCTTTGAACTGTACAACTTTGAAGCGATGGCTGTAACAAACTAGTGTATAATAAGCTGCTGCCCCATGCCAGGAAAGGCAGAGGTATCAGGGACTGATGGAAGCTTTTGAAGGCACAAAATGCTATTAAAAACTGAGAGGGACTAGAGAAAAAGAGACAGTGAAAAACAAATCTCTTTTCCAAGCAGTGATACATCTAACTTCGGCAAGTTAGAACTAGGGTCACTAAACCGGATTTCACACTTAACAAAATTTTGGGATGTCTGGTTTATGGTTTTGGCTTTTGCTGAAACTGGGGCTTTACCAGGAGAGACGCTTAGTTCAGTTCAGGGCTTTCCTTACCTTTCTGCACCAATAGTTGTTAGGGAGGGGAGAACCAGTCTGCATAGCAATAATTATTATCAATTGTATTGTGCTTTTTATCTTCAAAGTGCTTTACAGACACAAACTAATTATTTCTCTGCAACACCCCTGTGAAGAAGATGGTAAGTATCATTATCTCTCTTTTACCAATGGGGAGACTGAGCCAGAGCATTTAAGCGATTAGCCTGGGGCCACAGGGGCAGTTAGTGTCAGGGCTGGGAATGCAGGAGTGTCTCCGCTCCCAGTCAGCACCAGGCAACATATCTCTTTAGTAGGAACAAAAGGGAACCTTTCTCCAGACTTGGAACCTAAAAGAAGCTCATTTTTTTTGGCAAGGGATTATAAACTCTTTCTCTCAAATGTAATCATAATTGGAAAAAAGACTGTGGACTAATGGCACCAGAGAGGGTTGAAAGTCAGTATGTCTGCTTCATGGATAACCCTAGAACTTGGAAATTTGGGAAAATTCCTGGAAAAATTGTTTGGGGGATGAAGAATTCTATTTCAGTGCAGAAAAGCGACATATTTGAAAATTCCCATGGAAGGAAAAGCAAATTATAATAATTTTTAAATATCAAAATGTTTCATTACAGACATTTCAAAATGAAACTCAACCTGAAAGTCTGTGCTGTGAAGTTCCCGGTTCAGACATGCCTTAAGGGCTTTTAAATTCCTGCATGCCTATCGGCTCTCAGTTAGGTTCTCAGGGCTTCCACAGGTATGTTAGTCCTCACCTCCCAACCAAACATAATGGGAGCTGTGGACTGCCTCTATGCTACCCCAGTGAAAAAATCACACTCATTTGAAACCACCAATAGCTTGGCATTGGTGACTTTGCACCTGAACAGAAAAAAGCAGTCCTATGATGAGGTCCAGATGGAAGCAAAGAACACCTAAAAGCAGGAGGTCGCTTGCTGGGCCAAATCTGCAATGGGAGCATGCATAGCTAGTGCTCCCATGTCCATGACATTCCCTTTTGCCTGGCTGTGACCCTTGGAGAACTGAAGGGCAATCACCAAACTCTGGGCACTGTCTAAGGAGTGGAGCTAGAGAGAAGCTGATGTTTCATGGAAGGAGATCAAGAAAAAAAGGCATTTTTGTATGTTGAGTTTTGTATTTTTGTTTGGAATTAAGAGCTGATGGAGAACACACTTTTTTGCATGGCTTATGTTACAGTACCTAAGAGGGGCTAGAACTTCTGAAAAAATAAGAATACCCAACAACGAGTCAGGACGACACTTTGTACATAGATCTGGCTCCCTTTCAGCCTGGAAAACTAAGCCAGATCCTCAAATATTCAGAAGTTGCCATGAGGGCTGGATTTTGTAAAGAGTTCTGTAGCCCGCCAGCTTGGCACTTCTCAAAATCTAGATACTGATTTTGGTGCCTAAATGGGAGCTGAGCTCTTTTGCAAATCTGCTTCTGATCGTGCATGCTGAGCTGTTCTGCAAATTCTGGCTATCATTGCTCTACATTCTTATACTTCCTGGTTGTGAGCTGTGCTGGGAGCAAAACTATCAAAGCACCACAAGGAAACCACTCCTGCTACAATCAGGAAGCACAAAAATCTCAGGAGCCAAACTGTTCAGCCTCCTATTAGTATTTGGGTGATGGCTGCACCTCTCTGGTACAGCTTCATCCTCATATGGATCAGAGTTGTGCAAATGACAGGTGCTATAAAACCCTCTAAAATAAAAACAATCCCAGCACTGAATAGTTTATAATCAAAATAGAAGACAAGGCAGAAAGTGTGTGCAACAGATGGACAGATCTGGCATAAGGAAACCATGGGGAAAGTGTTCTAGTGTCTCCAGCATAGTTTGCAGAGCAGAAAAGAGCAGTCAAGGATAAGCTTAGCTGCTTACCTTACCTGACCCCCTAAACCTTTTGAGATTTGCCCACAACAATTAATTATTCCTTTGACTGGCCAAGATGACTCACAGCTGCTCATGCCATCCTGAAGCTCAAGATCTAAGTAAATTTATTGAAATTAGTGGTGGCTCCATTCCAGGAAACTTACATTCAGTTTTGACTCAAAGAAGCTCTGCACCTTTCCCACCTCCTGTTTCTCCCCTCTTCCAGCCCTCAGTAAATGTGAAACTATACAGCTTCGATCTAATAGTGATTAAGACTCAGGGATGGAAGTCAGGAGATTTGAGTCCTATTCCTGTCTCCAATACGGGGTGTTTTTTGGTGAGTCACTTCCCTCTCTCTCCCTTAATATCCTCGCTTGTAAAATGGGATTAACAATACTGACCCAGCTCAGTGAGAAGTTGTGAATTCATTAATTCATTATCTGTGAGCATTTGAGTGGCTGACAGTCTGGAGACTTTCCCTGGCTTTTAGTAGGTTTGTATCTGGCACTAAACAGGTACTTGCATAGTGCAAAGGAAGTTCAGGGTGTTAATTAGGGAGACTGTATGGATTGTTAGGGTTTTTATTTCTGAATTGACTTAGACCTCCTTAATAATTAATATTGCCAGGAGGGCAGACAAGAGGGAAAGAAGATAAATGAAGTTAACCCAGCTCTCATTTGGGAAGAGTTTACCAGCTTCTTACGGAGTGAATTTACTCACTTTGGTGTTTACCATCACAGTTCTGCCTGTAATTTCCTAGACACCTTTCTTTTTAACATCACCCTTTGGTTTCAAGTATAGGCACATACTTGTGTCATCCCCAGAGCCAGCTGTCGTCTCCATTTTGTGGATGCTGATGTAGAGGTGCAAAAAGGTGAAGTCACTGTCTGTGGAATCCTCCCTGTGATGACATGTTCTCAAAGACCATTGTCTGCTCTCTTTTGATATTTTAGCCTTTTAGGAGAACTAGAACTTACCAATGCCAAACCTTAGTGAGTGGGAAATGGATGTTTCAGATATTCAAATAACTCTGTCCTTGAAGCCCTGATCTGAGTTTCTCCCTGATAGGACACAAACCTACAATTTTAAGAGATCAGTTCAAACTTTTTCTACCTTCAGCAAGGTCAGTCCTAGTAAAAGCTGACACTGTATTAATCTCTAACTCCCTTAATTAGGTTTTCCATATTGGGTCAGTGGGCTGCACAGCTTTGAAGTTTGATTTAGCTTGTTACACACAAGTCTTTTGTACAGAGAGCCTGCTGCTTGTGGGGTGGGAAGGTTTACGGATGGTTTAATCCAGTGTCTGCCCAATCGTTCCATTTTTAGGAAGGTGCAGGAAAATCCTCCTGAAGCCCCTTTTGTTCCAGGCTGGGCTGTGTCTATTGCACAGCTGGGCAGGCCTTTCTGTGTACTTCTCCTTTCCTCTGAACCATGCCACCCAGTACCCGTGGCTGGTTTGTAGCTACAGCAGCTGCACCAACTGTCAGCTTGAGTGTGTCCCCTTGATGGGGAGGTTGATAGACTACTAGGGCAGGAAGGAAAAACCTGCAGAGTCATCGCCTTCTGCAGCAGCTGAAGCCACAACTGCCTGCAAGACAGAGGAGTGAAGCAGGGAGGGGGTTGACTTCCTGAAGCAACTCTGCCAAAGCCGTGGAAAGACAAATCGCAGGGAGGAAAAGCAGGCAGAGGAACTAGAACTAATGGTTTGGGTCTCTCTCCAGCCCAAAAGAAAACATGGTGATTTTCTTCTGACAGCGCCTCCCTGTGCAGAATGGAGGTCCTGAATCAGTAGTAGCTACAACCTGGGGTTTTGAAGCTGCGTGCAAGAAGAAATACGAGACACCCATGACACAGTAGAGCATGTGCCTGGTCCTTATTGAAAAAGTGTGCAAAAATTAAGAAACATAAGAAAATGAAACCGAGCCTAAGAAAAGATCTTAGACTTGATCTTGTTGGCTTTACCATCTTACTTCTAGACTTGCCATAAACTAAAAATTCTCATCTGTTTCACTTGTGAACTTCATGAAGAAATAGAAGAGGGCTGTTCAGGGGGCTCCATCCACATGCATGGCTGATTTTTTTAGCTAGAGCAGTGAGACACATGGAGCCATGCTGCAGTAATGTGCATTTGGCACTGCTGGCCTCACCTGATTACACCATCCTTCCCCTCCAGTGTGACTGGCACTGCTCAGCTTCCGTGCCTGAATTCACGGCTCCCACAAACTGGGCAAGTTTCCAGCCCATTATTAGTTACCTTATGTCTATGTTCTTGAGATCAACTGCCCACTCTTTCCTTATCTTTTCTTCTTTATCATAAGTTATTTGGAAGGCAAACTTCACATGAAGTATCACGTCTGCCTTACAGTTACTCATTGCATAGCACATAAGAAACATTAATAATAGCAATATTATAATCAATCACAACATCACAGTGACACATGAGTTAATGTTCCTTCAGATTCTATGTCAGAATTACAAGCAAATATATTTGGTACATGAATTAAAGGACTTATGTACTGGCCAAGTCTCAAAGCCACATTGCAGGTTTACATTTCTCTAACGCTGCTGCTCATTCTACCCAGAAGTCTAGGGTGGCCATTCTTTCCTTCCACCTGGAGCTAGAGGTGTTGGTATTTAGAAGAAATGCAGGCAAACAAAGAGAAGTGCTAGAACTTGATTTAAAGGAGGCACTAATTTTAAACGAGTTCTGAAGTATGCAAGTTTTCAAGTCTGGCTTTGGGATGTCAGCATTTGGGGAATGTGGAAGGGAGGCATTTATTTAATACTTCATCCCCTCATAAATCGAGGACTCTGCATTCTCCCAGGAATCTCAAAGAATTTCCAGCAGTATAAATTGCTGTAGCTCTACTGATTTGAAAGAGGAAGGAGACAAGAAGGATGTCCTGGCTGGGGGTAGGTTAATCCCCCTAGGGTTGCTAGGCTGATGTGCTATTCCCTGTTTTGCTACTGATTTCTTGTGTGACCTTGGGCAAATCACTCTCCCTTTCTGTATCACAGTTTCCCATCTGTAAACTGGTGAGAGCAACCACCGCCCTGCCCCAGAGGGGTGTTTGGAGGATAAATATGTTAGAGGCTGGTAGCTGCAGGAGTACAATAGTGACAAGGTTCCGACAAATACTGAAGATAGATAGAAGCTGACAATCAGGCAGACTGCTATTAGCAGCTGATTCATTCTCTCTGGTTAATGTATATTTTTAGCTGGCTGTTATTGACTAGACAGGCACACAAGTCTCTCAATTAACAATGTTATAATGAAGTAAATCTTTGCACCAGTAGCCTTTGCAGGGTGAATTCAGGACTCCCCAACCCTGTGGCATAACACCTGCACTACTAATAAAGGGTGAAGGTTTTTGTGTAAGTAGAGATACCATGTGCTGCATGAAGCAAGTGTCCAAGTGCAACTAGCATTTCCACCGTGTGGTTCTGAGCGGCTTTGGTGTGCAGTACACTGACAGTTAAGAAGTCTTAGGTGGCCATGGATTTATTACAATGTGTTCATAAAATCTTGTCAAGGCACCATTTCAATACAGCTCATGGCCAGACATTCCAGTGATTGGTGCTTAGAGCCCCTCTTGCAAGCTGCCCTGCGATACGATCAGGGAACACTGCTTAATTGTATTTCTTTTACAAAGTGATGAAATGTAAAACTCTGCTCCCAGCATGCTGGCTGGCATAGGAGTCTCAGCAAATATGTGATTCTTGCACTGCAGCTGGACTCTAATGACATGAAAGGTGCTAATGCAATGCAACTGGAACCTTTAATTATCCTAGTGACTAATAGGAAATCTCTCAAAGGGTCTAGGAGAAAGAACCTTATTCTTCACTGAGAGTTCCCTGAACTGTGCTTAGAAAAGGGGACAGACAAATGGCAAGTCTAAGAAGAGACCCAAAGCTACAGTGTTTGGGAGAGGGCTTCTCTTTCCTTTGACAATTTTCTTGTCAGACATAGTAAGTAGAGAGAGGGAGAATAATACTGGGCCCATTACTGACTTACACTAGTTGGTACTTAAACTTGTTCTGCATCCTGCAGGTAACTGGATAAACCTGCTGATGAAACAAAAAGATTTGGATGGACTTTGAATGTGCTTGTGTTCAAGGAAGAGAAAGAGTGACAGACAGACAGTTGTCTCCCACTTGCTAATTGAATGGAGACTGTCAGATCTTAATGTACTTTGGGGTTCATTTCTGTTTGATACACAGTTTCAGACCTTGTTTCTCAATCATTTTTTATCAAAAATCTTTGCTGAACCATCCAAGCTGAAAACCATGCAGGCCACATTGCCTGGATTTTATGGAGCAACGCACAATGCATGTAGGGTTGGGGAGTTTGTCAGGTTACTCAGTGCTATTGCTGTCTGATTTTCACACTAATGCAGATTCAGCCTTGTGTCACCAACAGCTACATCAATTTTTTTTGACTAATTATGGCAACCAAGGGTAGAAAGGGCTAATATGACTTATATGATATTACCTGGCAGCTCAGAAGCAGAAGTTATCCGCAGACATGAAAGGAAAACTTTCTCTGTGTCATTATTCACCCTTTCTCTCAAACCCTTGACTGAACTTCTCAGTTAGATAATATATCACTAATTGTAGGGATTTTAAGGACAGAAAAAAATCACTTTTATGAAAAAAATTTAAAAATCAATGTCATGATTCGAACCATGGAATTTAATCCAGTGACTTCTGCTCCAGATACTGCAGAAGTTAGGAGGCTGTTGAGCTATTGCAGTCGTAGTGGTGGTGCTGAGAGCGCTGAGGCTCAAGGCAGAGAGTCAGAAAACCAGACCAAGCCGTGCCTCTCTTGTCATGTTCCTGTGGCATGGCACATATGATGCAATGCAGCTTGTGTGTGTGTGTGTGTATGTGTGTGTGTGATTGAGTGTGTTCATGTATGTGTGCGTGTGGGTACTACTGCCCTCTACCAGGTAGAATTACATCTGTTTCACAACTGTGCTGTGCAAGACATGGACTTGGATTTCAGAGGTGAAAATGCTGGTGTGCTGTCCTTGAGCTAAATGAAATCAAAATATGAAATTCCCTGAGAATTAGAAATCACCCATTACCAGACAGTTCTAATCCTGAGTTGCCCAAAATGCAGAAGAAACCATATCAGTGCCTTTGAAGCATGTAAATGTATTTGTTGCTGCCACCATGCAAGCCCAGGCAGTCCCAAGTCTGTTCCTTCTTTCTGTTCCTGCTTTTCTGGTTAAATGCACCTGGGAATATGTAATTGTTTATGTCATAAAACATTCATCATAAACAAATGGGATGGGCAAGCGAGCTGAGCAAATCCTGGGGAAATGAGTTAAAAAACCCTGGGATTGGTATAATTGGTAGTACACTTCTTGTGAGCAGGATGAAAGATGCAGGTTTAATATGAAAGTATGAAGAGGGGACAGGCACTGTCTGTACCTGGAGAGAGAAAGCATTCCATGTGTAACTGTGGCTTGGCAAAAGCACAGGCACTGTTGTTAGAAACACAGAGAATAGATCACTGGCGGAGCAGAGGAGTGATGTGATAAGAAATTTAAAGGGCTATTTTAAATCTCTTACACAGATCTCTGATTTACATCAGTGCAAACAAGGGCAGAGACATGGCCTAAGTCAGAGCTGCAGGCATTGTTCGAATGTCTCCGTTGTTTTGTTTTTGTTTTGTTTCCTATATAGATAAAAGATAAAGAAAGCATATATTCTTTGTTAAATAATGTTCAGTGCTGAGGGACTTTCCAGATCTTGAAGCTGGGGCTGAAGAAGTTAGCTTAAATGTGGAATTGCAGCTTATCCAAGAGCACAGAAAATAAACGGTACACACACCTCCGTCCCTTGAACCCCTGTGAGCTAGTTCTGTAGTTATTGTTCCCTTCTGCATTGCCTTATCTCTTGCCATGTTTACAGAATTCACCTTGTCTTCTACCCTGAGCCTCCAAACCAATCACAAGGCACCTGAAAGTATACAGAAAGGTTGATTAGAGTGCAAGACTTGGAGTGGTGGGTATCACATTGATAGCACCAAACAAAGTGATGAGGATACAACAAATGTAAATGTCAATGTGACTGTGTAGACAAGTATTAAACAGAGTTGCAAGCTCAGCAGGGAGGCTATTAAACAGAAGGCATATTCATATGGGAGAATCAGTAAGGTATCTGATATTCAGTGTTGCTGGGGTTTTTTCAGCCATAGTCAACTGCAGCATGATTAGATTTAGACTATTTCTTCTTTGTTGTTCCATTAGCAAGCAATAAAGCACGATGCATACGTATGAAAGAAAATGGGTCTCAGATCTAAAGTGCTCAATCATCTCTGCAAAGCTAGACCCTTCCAGAGTAGATAAGAGACTTCAACCACTGCTTTGCTTTTTCTTCTATTTCCTGACGGATTGGAGACAACTATTGTTATGGATGCTTAGTCTTTGCTGTGGTAGTGTTGCCCACTGGTGGCAGCCTCTACTGCACTGTTGGCCAGTCTCAGGCTGCTATGAGTCTGCCACACCTATCTTGGTCCCAAATGGATAGATGCACATACCAAGATGTAAACACATTTCTCAGCAATTGAGTGTCCTGGCTAGGAAACAACCCAGTGGCAATATTACATGAACTTAAGTTGCCCAGGAGGTAATCCAGTTTTCTTCTTTGGCTGCTTGTCATTTTTTAATTGAATGGCAAGAAGTTTGTGTCATTGCTGCATGTTATAGTTGTGTAACAAAGAAGAGGCCGCCAAATGGCTGGAAGTCAAGAAGCACACTGAACCTAATCTGAGGAACTATAAAGTCGGTCAATTCAAATGATGTTGGGTAACCCTAAGGTAACTCTAAGAAGTTGAAACTGAGAAATGCCTGATGTGGTAGAAGGATATTCCTCTGCATTGTAAACAAAAGTGAAAAAAATGCAACTTGCAAATACATGCCTGGTATCCCTCTCCATGCTGTTATGTTTCGTTTTGTCTTTCTAACAAAGAACATTCTAAAATGAGCCTGAGTCACTGTAGCATTTCTCTTGTACACCACAGTATTTTGCTTTGTTTTGCAACTTCTTGTGTTGTTTAGTAGGTTCCGTAGACACCTAGGTATTGAAACAAGTGATTAGCTGAAAATCTCCACTTTCCTGGGAAAATATGTCTTTCAAAGGCTGCTCGAAACCATGTCCTCGATGATCTCCCAAGGCTACAAAACCCAGAGGCAAATAAGCCAAAAAAACTTTAATTTAAAATGAAAATGATGATTTTTTTCCCCAGTCTCATGATTTTTGGTGAGCCTGACTCATAGTTTTGAATACTTAACATTTGCAGTACCCCGTGAGGTAGATACAACC
Source organism: Hypotaenidia okinawae (assembly GCA_027925045.1). NCBI lineage: Eukaryota > Metazoa > Chordata > Aves > Gruiformes > Rallidae > Hypotaenidia > Hypotaenidia okinawae. Next base: position 4,080,301 of record BSDF01000020.1, read on the forward strand.
ACTGCAGGACAGGTTCAAACAGTCCCTTAACACATCATTTATTAGCTCTCCCTTCCTTTGTACTCTCTTTTGTTGGGTGCATTTAATTAATTAATTTTACATGTTCTTTCTGCCTGTCATTTAAAAAAAAAATTCTTGTGGATTCAGGGCGCCAATAAAAAATTCTTTTATTTTAAAATTGAAAGATGAAAACCAGCATAATGAACTTGCCACTTCCTTAGAGTTCTGGTAACTTGGGTGTGATCTGATGGTACAGAATGATTCATGGGATAAAATTATAGACTTATGCAGGTGTGTACAAGAGCCTGGGTGGGGTGTAGGCAAACAGGGATTTTTATATGGCAATAAACATGGGCATGTGGCATAAAGAAACTGTACTGCCTTAAAAAGTCTTATTTTATTTTATTTTTATTTGATAAGGACAAATTGAATGACCTTTCTGGTCAAATATAAAGACATTGCTTGCTTTCTCTTCTGCCAGAGTCCGACAGAGATAGCACTGTACGCCTTTGAGCAGGTGGAACCCTTGTCTGATTCTTACAACCATGTAAAAGCAATGTGCAGCTCGTGCCTAGATTCTCCTTAGAAGTCTGCCTGTATGGGAATTGGACAACATGGCAATATTTAAACTCAGGTAAACCTTCCCAAGAGAGTGTTTTTGGAGCTTTCTCCTTGGATAGCCTTTAACCCTGCACTGTGTGTCACAGAGATAGCCAGCCTTTTGAAGTTCAGTGACGGAAGGGTAGGCCCCATCTAGTCTGGCTGGTGGACTAAGTGAAAAAGCTTTGCCCCCACCCCCCAGCAGTGAGTTACGATCTCACACCTGATCATAATGCCAGATACAGCGAAGGTCAGAAGGCCAAAGGTTGAGAAATCTGGCTTGCAAAGCAAACAGAAATGTTTCTGTTTGCAGACAGAAATGCTGACTGTACATAGAGCCACAGGAACTTCCAAACCACAAGAATCGCCTCTCACAGCTTCCCTCTTCATCTTCTGTTCCTCCACCACCAACCTTTTCTCTTTCTTGCCACTGTTGGCCTGAAATTCTTCTTGCCTGAAGCCCCTGCTGTCTGAGACAGCCTACACACGTCTGTCTGAACACCTCTACTGATTTCAGAGCTCATCAGAAGGAAAAAAAGAGAGACTAACTTTGAAGCTGGTATAAAGTTATAGAGCTCTGCTGAAATCAGGGGAGTTAGGCAAATAAGAATTTTTGAAATGTCAGGGACAGATGTTTTGCTTTTTTTTTTTTTTCTCATGTCATTTCTCCCTCCCTCTGTGGTTTGTTATCATTCAGCTCTACAAGGCTTTGTTTAACTCAGGGAAAGGCCATAGGAGTTGGAATTAGATCCAATTTTGTTTGCACAGGACTGTGTGTGGCTAAGGCTGGGTCTTTGAAAAAGGGTGTATTATACACTCTGGAGGTTTTGGGAGATCATCGTAACTATTGATTGAGGGTCAGAATGTACCAGGTTTACTCTCCTCTTATAATACATTATTCCACTGACAAGTCCTATTTGCCAGATGAAAGGACACAGTAAGACACTTATGAGGAAGGATAACTGTCCCTTGTCCTAAGTACAGTCTAAGAGAACAGAAATGCCCTTTATGGCATGTGTGGGGCTCTGGCCCATAGATGGGTCTTGCATAGGGACCATTATGCCCCCTTAAATGCCTCTGTTCCCCAGACCATGACTAGATTTGTATGTTAGGCATTTGGAGTTCATGCGACCCTTAGCAAAGAGATGACAGAAAATTGCTCCATTTTATACCAGCCAGGTGTAGTTTTTCTGCTTTGGACAAAGTCAGCATAGGTGGTAGGGTGTGTTCATCTACAGCAGGTCATCAGCAATTCCTGATACCTGGACACCTTCTGCCAAGAGGAGAGATGGTGGGTTGAAGGACACAAGTGGTAACATTTAGAAGTTCTGATCTCTTGTCATCTTACTGCTACCAGCTCAGCATAAATCCTCTCTATTCAAGTGAGCAGTAAAGCCCACCCCAAACTGTCCAGAAAACAAAATCAGAATGCAGTACTTTCTCTGCATAAATAACTAGCAATTCCTGAGGAAATGGGTCCCAGATTTCCCTATGAATTGGGGCCTTAAGTTCTGACATAGGGAGCTATTCATGGAGGAAATTCTAATTGAGTCAGGTTGTGCTTTTTCCACAAATTGTTTACCCTCTGTCTGGGTCTTTACTGGATTCCAAAAGGGACCTGTGTTGCACCCAGGTGCTGTGGTGGTTAGGCAGATTTAGGTGAGCACTCATTCCATGCAGAAGTCAAATACTAAGGATAAGAAACATGTCTATGGGCCATAGGAGGGACACATCATATGGTCACCATCTGGGGCTCAGGGATGGCTCTGTGCACTGAAATAGCAGTTGCCGTGCCTTGCTGTGTTTCCACAACAGCAACCAAAGACGGTGACATGAAGGAAATTAATGCCAACTGCCCACTCATTTCCTGATTCTTTGTTATACATGCTTCAGTGTTTTTAAAAAGAGAGACTGCAACGTAAGGAATCTGGAGTCTCATCTCTGACAGGTATGGATTGAAGTGAGTGGAGTTATCCTGGTGTAATCCAGGTTAAAAGGAAGAAACCAGCCCTGTACTCTATGCTGAAATTCTCTCACAAAACGTTTCCCAGAAATATCAAAGAATATTAAAGTTCTTTGGGAGCAAGGACTGTCTCATACTGTGTGTGAACGGTGTCCAACACAATGGAGCTTGCTCTTGGCAGAGACCTCTAGGAGCTACAGCAATACATGTAATAACATCTAACTACACCTCCAAGACATGGTGAAGGGAAGTACTTTGTGTTAACTCAGAGTTGAGTGCCTGCCTAACCTGTGATTTAGAGGAGCCCCTCCCTCAGCATTCAAAGGAGGAAATGAAATCTTCCCCAGGGAAGAAGTATTCTGACCTTTCAGCAGCAGGGGCTGTGTGTATCAGCTACAAAGGAGCAGGAACTGGGACACTTAGGATCAGTTCCCCAGTTTGGCTACCTGGCCTTTGGCAAGTCACTTAATTACTCTGTTTTACTATTGCCCAATTGTCTTAATAATTCTTTTCTTTCCCATAGCAGGGTGGGGATGGATGGAAGGGAAGCAAATTCTTCCTACATTTATGATTGCAGAGTTCTTTAAGGTGCTCTGGTGAAAGGGCAAAGGGACAGTAATAGATCACATTCATCTCTGCTAGCTGGTGCCTAAAGTATTTACTTAGGAGACTGAGGCTCCCTCACTGTCTTCAGTAGTAACTCTTTAAGGAAACAGTTGCTGAAGGTAACATTTTCCAAAGCATCCGAGTGAGTCTCCCAAATCCCTTCAAAAGTGAGGGAATCTCAGATTTTACTTTTCAAAAATACACCTGACCCACCATCACATTTAAGAACATTTTTTCCCATGTGCTGAGTATGAAATTATAGAGCCATCAACCGACCCAAGGAATGTAACTCATGTATTAATAAAATCTAGAAAATTAGTATCCCATAGCTAGCATGTTACTAAGCAGAGTTTTCCTTTTATTGTAAAGATCATATAGAAACCCTCAGCAGACTTGCTTGATTCACTAACCATGAAATCTTGGTCTTATCCTTTGATCTTTCTTCAGATACTACTTCATGTAAGAGTAAGACAGACCCCCTTGGCTTGCCTCCAACAGGGAAAAACTAAGAGGGTTTCTGTGCTTCTTGAGGTTAATTAGCCACTTGCAGGACCCCAGAGAGGTGTAATCCACAGTTTGCCTTCACTACATCCATTCCTGTAAAAGCTGGATCCTGGTCTTTGCTTAAACACCGTGAATTGTGGGGCTGACAGAGGTCTCTAATCTCCAAATGAAATTAAACTTCTAGCCAGACACAGTTCTAGTAAGAGTCATGCTATTAAGATAGGTAAGCAGTGTCTGAAGAGGTTTGTAGATACTGAAGTATTAGATGCTACAGAGGTACAAAGGGTTAATTTTTTTCTTCCTCTCTTAATTGCACAGTCACTCCACAGGCTGCACATGGATGTCTCAGGAATACAAGAGGGAAAAACAGAAAAATTGTCTGTGGAAAAAGCTGCATTCCATATCCTGAACCTCTACAACACAGTTTTTCCTGTCTCCCTCTAAATTATTTTGCTTTCTTGCTGTACATCTAACTTCCAAGGAAAAGACCTTGCTTATTCAGCCTGAATCCTTTTCTGTTGAGTCACCCCCTTCAGCTTCCAAATTAAAAGGCCAATAATTGCCTGTATATGAAGATTTAGACAACTGCTGTCTTATAACCTCAGCATGAGCTATATGTGGAATTTCTCCTGCTATATATGAAAAGGCAACATAAAGTGACACTGTAGTTAGAAATGAAACCGTCAGACGAGCTGTTCTGCCTTCCCCATGTCAAACCAGGGCACCAGACATCCATGTCTCCATAGAAAGATAAACCTTGCTGGAATGCTGCATTCTGACCCAAAGACTGCGCAGGAAAGCAAAGGTGTGATGCCAGATCCCAGCTGCATTTAAGAATAGGAATGTATCTAACATCAGGCAGGGGCTAACCGGGCCTTCTCTGCCATGAGCTCTTTATGTCTCACATTTTCCATCCAGTGAGTGCTTAAACCATTTGCCTTTCTTAGTTTGAAGTGCTAGAGCTAACCTAGTGCTATGTAAATCTGCTCCCCACTAGCAGCATTGCATCTTCCAGTTGCCCTACTGGGTAATCTATCAGTGCTTCCCCTGCTCAGGTCTTTGCCTTTCTTTTCCATGGTCTCAGACTCTCTGCTGTGATCACTTCCTCCTGCTCAAGCCTGATTTCCCCTTGCTTCTACTCTTGTCAGCCAAGGCTATTTATTCTCAAGGGACACTGGTACAGAACATGAACCTCTCCATTTAACCCCCTGAATGTCTTTTGCTGTGACTTGGACTAGGAGCAGGCAGTACTTCCATCTCCAATATGAAGTAGGAGGAAGGACATGCTTAAGAGAGTCAACAAAGAAGAGTTCCAGTTTGAGTTTGTGTCTTAATTTCTTCCTGCCTCTGTTCCCTGGTCATATCAAAATACATGTGGCATTTCTCTTCCTCCTCTTGGTGCTATGGAAACCAGTAAGGAAGGCAAGGTGGTCTACTAGGATAATACCAGTAGGCACCAGATGCTCCCAAAGAGATGAGAAACTGAAGGGCATAATGCAGCTGCCAGGTCAGGGTCCTCACTAGCCAGGGACCCTGTCCCACAGGCCTCTAGTGAAGCAAATAGAGCAGGCCTGGGAGTGGTAGACAGCTTCAGCTGAGAGTCCAGATTGTTAGATGATTTTGTGGTGATGAGGCAGGTCCAACCTCAAGCCAAGAAGTCAATCCAGAGGTCAGGATTGGGCTGTACTAAGGCTAACCAGGGTCAGACACAGCCCAGTGATCACCAGACAGGTCTGTAGTGATGAGGTAGGTCTGAGGTCAAGCTAGGAAATCAGTCAATGGGTCAAGATCTACAAGTTTCATGGTCAGGCACAGGCATAGCTGTGTGTGAACTAGAGACAGGCATCCCTAACAGCTTTGCCCATATGGTGACTGAAGACCCAAGGTTGAGCTTAAGTAGGGCTCTTGCCCATGGGCAGAGAATGGAGGCTTTGAGTGGGACTGGTTAGGGCCAGTAAGACTTATTCGTGCTCTCAGGGCCCTTACAGACAGATGTTATTTCTTGCTCTGTTACTGATTACCAGGTGATCTTGAACAAATCCCCTCCCCTGCGTTTCTCCATCTTACTTGAGTTTCAGTTGGAAGGAAGATGAGTACTGTTGTCTTCTCTGAAGCTTCACATTAGCAGAAAGGAGCTGTGAAGGTAGCATTATTTTTCAGTATGCTCATAATTGCAAGATGAGCACCTATTACAAGGATGGGAGTAACAGTAGCTCCTCCACATGAGAATTTTTTATTGTTCACATGAGTGGATTCTCATATTTTCCTCTAACAAGCTTCTGAGTATTTCCGGCAGAATGCCTGGGAGATTAAACATCATATAAAATGTATTTGTTGCATGCAAGATCTGACTTGCTTTTGAACCATCAGCAATCATCCCAGCAGTTGCTGGGAGACAACTCTATTTTTTTATTGTTATTACTATTTCTCTACTTTCTGTCCTGGATCTTGTAAGGTACCAGTCTTATCACTAATTATGCTAACAAGGTCCTGAGGTTGATTTAGGGGTTCTGTTGTAATGCCAGCCGCTCCATTTACATCTCAAATGTTGGCATGTTTGTTGTTGATGTCTGTTAAGAGAAGCTATTTTTTCTGTGCTTGTATGGAGAGTGAGAGCAGGAGCCAGAGTTGGAGTGGAATAGTACAAAATAACACACAGAAATGAGAAAAAAACAAGTATCTTTGCTATATCTGCATCTTTCTGACAAAAGGACTGACATTTCCATGGGGCACAGAGTTTTGCTTGTAGTTTCTTATGGATGCAGAACGTTTGGTCTTCTAGTGTCTTTCCCCAAATACAAAACAAATAGACTCATGAAAGAATAGCTCATTCCTGAAGGCCGGCACCCTGTTCAGTGTGTTGATAGCTTCTCAGAGCTGATGTGTGTATTAGTCACCCTTGCTGGTTCAGTGCTGATCTGAAAGACAGAGGTTAAATAATTGCAAAAGCAAGGCTGATGTCATCATGGTGCCTAACTGAAGGTGGTACTTGGGAAATGTTGAGAGGTATGTTTGGTTTGCTTTTGTCCAAGAAAGGGGTCACTGTGAGCAGTGGTTCTGAACCTTTCCTCGGATGTGCAGTCCAGTGCACAATGTCCATGTGTCTGAGTCACTCCCACCCCCTGAACCGCTCACCAGTGAGCATTGTGAAGAGGTGAACTGTAGACAACGTGCCCTCCCTCTGCAGTTCTTTTTTGCTCTGCTTCTCCCACTCCAAGGGGATCCTGGAGACTTTTAAAAATCCAACACATACATGTACAGCCACAAAGGCCTCTTCTATACACTGTCCCATGTGTGCATGCCCAGGCACACAAGCCGGGATCTATTTTGTGTATATAAGTAGAGAGTTTTCTTGTACAGGCCTGTTTTACTGACCATATCATATGTATATCATACACAAGCTGGGCATACATCATACAACCTTGTATACGTGGATGGGCTGTTTCTACTTACTGTTTAACATTGAGAATATGACTTGACTCTGTATGCGACATAAAAAATAAAGGCAGAGCCTGCCCTAAAGAGTTTGTACTCTAAATGTCAGACAGAGAAAAGACAGGATGTGCTGTGGTGAGGAAGATTTCTGATGTGTTTGTAATTCAAATAGGAAAAAACCTAAACTTGCTTCACAGGAAAAGAGTGTGTGCCTGTTTGTTTTTAAGAGGACTTAGAGTAGAAAAAGTAACAGTTTTATGACAGTTTGCTGGGGGAGACATTTCTCTTAACACCTGCACAGAGGCTGGGGAGAAGGAAATGGGTGTACATGTCTGTGTGGTCTAGAGAATCTATGCCTATTGTTCCTCTGTTCTCTGAGTGAAGTTCAGCACTGGCTTCTGAGGGCACAACTCGTAGCTGACACCAGGACTGGCTTTATTGGCACATGTGCCAATGCGTTTACTCCTTCAGCTCTTCCCTGTGGCTCTGTTGCATTCGCCTGCCTCTCTCTAATCCCTATCTTGCGTTGTGTTTTATGCTTTTAATGAGAAGGGATAGACAGCAAAGCAAAACTTCCATGCTGTGATCATAGAAGAGGAGCTATTTATTTCTGTGTTTCATGTGATGCCATGAAAACAGTCAGCAGTCTTACAGAAGAGCTCTGCAGTATACACAAGCACCTTTGCTGATGCCAGCTGACATTATGTAGCACATGCCCCTCACAGTGTTGTTCTGCAGCATCAAGGTGACAGGCAGGCTTTAGAATCAGAAATTAGTGCAAGGGGCACATTCTCTCCTTTTTTGGTGCACAGGTCTCAAACTTTTAGAACTCTGACGAGGACTTGTCAGCATTTTTATTATACATGTACATATTTGTATTTTAAGAAACTGAAGTGTGGGGTTTGGGTATGTGCTAATACAAAAAAAAAAAAAAAGAAACATAACTATATGAAAGCTTCTCAAAGCCTTATATTAAAATACCAGAAGTGTTGGTGGCCAAAGCATTGGGTTGAAGAGGTATGTGGAAAAGCCTTGGTCCGCCTTGCTGCTAAAGACAGGAACTTCTCATGGATTTATTTCAAGGTGGTCGAGCCCACAAATGTAAGCAGCAAAATTCTGTGGCTCACACCATGTTAATGAGAGACTGTCACAGCTGGTGGGGCCCTGGTGACATTTTGGGGACACAATGCCACGCAGGGAGCAAGGTTTCAAGGTGCTAGAGTCTGAAATGGCTGAGTTCCCTTAGTGATGTCTATCTTGTCAGCTCTAAACTTCAGGACACAGTTAAGCCCTGGATCCCAGCTTGTCCAAACTGTCATCATGCTGGCATCTTCTCTCACTTTACTGAAGACTCAGTTTCCCTGGCTTACATTTATACCACATCTCTAGAGGAAGTGTGAACACAACTAGGTCAGATTCTGTGGCTCTGTGAATTCAGAATTCAGCATAGCATCCTGAAGTGATGTGTGTATATAAGGACTCCAGACCAATCATGCTGCAAATTTAATAGTAATTACAGCAGCAACATCCCTAGTATGGAAGTAAAAACAGTGCAGTTATAAACCAGAACACAAGGCAAGTCTCCTGACCCTTTGGTACTGGGTATTTCCAGCTGCCAATGGCAAGCATGCTGCTTTAGTCTGGTTATGGCAGAGAGCAGCTGGTGGGAACAGTCTGAGCTACCTATGGGAAGCTTATGGTTACAGTCCCTCTTCCAGCTGAGCTGTGCTCTGCCCAGAACAAAGCAGAGGTTACAGAGGTGGAACTAAACTGTCCTTGCCTGTCTCCAGTTTTAACCTGGCAGTTGTACCTGCTTTTTCACTCTCTGCTGATTGCTGAGAATAACCACAGTAGGCTTTGCAGCTAGGATTAGCTAGAATACGGTGCTGGTCTGACCACTGCCTCTCTTCTGCATCCCAAGCAGGATAATCACCCGTCTTGGAAATAACTATGTGATTAAGGGAAGAATGCCCTTTTTGAAGAGGCAATTTAAATAAATGTCATTTCCTTTAGCAAATCCTGTATTTTTTCTCCTTATATTCACATCTACTATCCCTGAATATACAATTCAGTCCTGTAAACTTTAATTTGTTACTGAAAATAGTTCTTATGACCAGTTTTGATATTTTTTCAATATATTTTTAAAGCAATTCACAAGACTCTTCACATGAATAACTGAAATTAACCTTCATTTGTGCCTTAATTTGAAGTTCAGACTTACCATAATCAATATTTTGTGGTCTTCTGCAATCTGTTCAGGTCTGTTTATCCAAGGAAATTATTTGTTCCATTTCTGCATTTGAGGCAGAAATGGACATAATCAATTCCACAAACTATAAGAAATTGAAAGAAGTAGGACTCTGAAGATAGAGAAATACACCATGTTCAAATTCAACACTTGTGAAGTACATGCACACCCCACTTAATTTTTGAGGTATAGTATAAGCAATGTTTCTCAGCAAACTATCCTTACTCAGCTCTTTGTGAAATTTGGCTCTTCAACAACGACTATAAAGCCTGTTTCCCCCTCCCTGTGAAAGTGACTGTATAAGATGAAAATAGTCGTATTTGCTGAAATCAGATATGAGAGCAGACATATACTACTGAATAAAAAGCATTGCTTTTGTCATGATCTGTTTTTGGATGAGCTACATTTATAACCAAGTAATTTGCTATCAATGTTTCATTGTAATTTACTCTCTAAAGAATTCATCATGTCATAAACTTCAGTAGGTACAAGATCAGTTCGTTCTAATTTTAAGATTGTATCATAAGAAACATTTAGCACATTGTGAAATAAATTCAAGAAGCATTTAATCACTGCAAGTCTGTCATGCTCATCTTTGTCATCCTTAACAAACTTAAAAACTGCAACTGGGCAATTCTCAGCTAATGTAAAAAGTAACATCTAATAGCTTTCAACTGCAAGTCAGACAGATAATCGTCTTGTGGGGACATGCCTCAACATTGCTGTGCACTGAAGGCTGACAAAATGATATAGCCTCCCTAATTCTGAAACTCCTGGCAGCTAAGGAAGAAGTGATTGAAAACTTCAGTTACACAACCCTCAAGATCAAATGATTATTTGATCAAACACTTATTTATAAAATAATTTGCTGTGTTTTACAGAAGATGGGGATGCTTATTTTACTTCCAGCTAATTGCCCAGCTCATTTTCCTGTAATTTATAGACAGTGATGCCTCCAAAATTTGACATTAGTCTTATTAGCTGAACGTGAATCACAGCTCAGACCATTTGACTTTTTAAATTCTTCTTACATTTCAGATATTCTCATGCATTTTCCCTGATGCCTTGCAATAACAATAAAGCAGATTTGTTCATTACTGTATGGCTGAGAGGAAAATGACTGTCAAGAACACTTCATTCTTTCCATGATTTGAAAGTGTGTATGTGCAGAGTAATGCTAGTGCAAATCATCTAGAGTTATTCAATCTTGGTTTTGCATGTTTAGCTGCTATTTTCTTTTTAAAATTTGTAACTAAATTTTTGAGAAAACAGAAGTTCTTGTTTATGAGTGAGTGGATGGAATTTGATCTCATACAAAGTGGGCAGAAGATGTAAAACAGTCTGCTTCAAATATAGTTCCAGTTAAGTCAGTCAGCAGCATCCCTGTGGGAGTGAATACCCACATTAAGTCTCCAGGTTGCTCTTGATTCTCTGCCTCACTGTGGCAGAATCTCCAAGCAGTCAGCTCAGTGTAGGAGTTTACTCCACTCTCCCTCAGTTCTCCTGTGAGATTATAATTAGGTTTTTGTGCTAAACTCAAATGCAACCATTTCCCTTTTCGCTTCCACCATATACTTCTGATTCCATCTTTGATAATGCTTTTAGAGACTCAGAGTGCACCAGCAATGCAATATAAAATATCTTTTTATTGAGTAACAGAGCAGCTGCGCTGCTCTAGAATAAACTCTATTTATACACTGCTAAGCTTGGGTATAAATTTCTAAAAAGCTCTGGAAAAACCTTTACCTAGAAACTTCCCTACATCAGCTGACTTAACGTTTCAAGGTCTTGTGCTGCATGTAGCTTTGTAACCCAGTCTTGCTTTGAGCAGGAATTTGAACAAGGGATCTCCAGAGGTCTCTTCTAACCCAAGGGCTATGATTCTTTTCACTGGTCTTCTGCAATAAAAGTCACTAGTACCTGTACATGGTTTAATGAAACTTTCTGTTTTCACAGTGGCCTGAAAGATCTCTAACACAACAGAAAGTTGAGTTCTCAGTTTAGATTCCTCATTTAGCTTTTTACTTCCCAAGGGTTGAAGATAGATTTGAAGCTGGGTATGCAAGACTTCTACTCTAGCAGTGAGTTGTCCTGACAGCATGACCGCTGGTTGTCTGTGGAGAAGCTGGAAATAAGACCCAGTGGGACTCTCATCTGTTCTTTGACTACTGGATTCGAGTTGCTGGACTGGCATGATTTTGCTCAGACTTCTGATCTTTTGGCAAAATTGAATCTGGGTAAACTTAGGTGTACACATAGACGTAGCATTATATGTCATGCACATCTAATCACCTGCATGGTTTTGTGCATTCTTTTCTCTTGCAGCTAGTACAAAATCAAAGGATAACAAAGAGATACTGTGTGAACCCAAAGTGTTTGAAACAGGGTAAACTAGATGTAGGGAGAGATGTAAAATGGGGTAAATGTGAGAATTTTCAGAGCTGTACAAGAGGCAGAGAAACCCCTTAGGGGCAGGGGTAAAGTCATCGTCACATTAAGTGAGTAGTCTGTTGTGAATGTTCTCTGATGTGAAATAGAGTGAAAAATTATGGGATTTTTTTTTCCTTTTATTTATTGGAAATGTGAATGACTCAGTCTTGCTTTAACTTACTTTGTATCTGCTTTATTTGGAGTGTGCTCTGAATCAACAGGGTTTCTGGTTTTATATTTCTGTAGATTTTGCATCTTGCCTCACTTTTTTTTTTCTTTTTTTTTTTTCTTTTTCTGTAAATAGAGGCTTGGGTAAAAGTAGCTATAACACTCCCGGTATCAGAAACACACTAAATTCATTCCTTTTAAGCCAGGAATAACAAAACTCCCAAACTCTGAAATCACTCAAGAGGTTCTGCTCATGATAACTGTATGCAAGCTTTTATTCCCAGCCCCCTCCTGGATGTTACCAGATGAGCAAACCTTGAACCTGAGAACTCTTCCAGCAGCAGCCCTGCCATTCCCTCTTGCTAGCCTTCTGTCCTGTTGCCCATCAAAGGACATAGCTGTTTGCAAACATCTGAAACGGCTTGATCTGTGAATAAGCAGCACATTGTGGTCAGCTGTGAGCCAGACTACAGCATTCATGAGAGATGAGGAAGGTGGGTGACTCACGTGGATCAGACAGATGGAAGGCGACCTCTGGGCTAGCCCTTGCTGTCCAGTTAAATGTAATCTCAGACCAGAACAAACTGAACAACTCTAGCAAGTCTGTGTCCAGTTCTGATTTTTGGGTAGAAATCAGATGACATGCAGCTTAAGGCTGACTTTGTGTTTAATTAGGGGATTATCTCAAATCTGAAATGGAGCCGCTTTGAAGCGTGTGAACCAAAACTAGATAAAGACTCCCACAAACCCCTGCAAACTGGAAATTTATAGTTTCACCCTGTATTTATTTGCTGTGGCTCAGTTTGAGGTGAAAGGTACAGCTCTGCTGCCACAGCTGGACTTTTTTCTGGTCCACATTTCTTTCTGTAGGCTGCTCTAATTTGTTTGTTGAGCAGATCATCTGAAATCAGATTGGCTGGAGCTGGAATCGCTCTGCTCCGCTCCCTTAGCAAATACACGAGGTCTGAGAGGTGTCTGGCTGCATGTAATGAAATGAGCTGACTGGCACTTTAGCATTCCCCTGTGTAGGAGCGTCTTAGGAGTAAGACACTTAATTATTATTAACATTCTAATTGGTCTGTGCGAGTGTGGATGTGTGCGCATGGCTGCACTGCCTGGCTCGCCGTTGGTAGAGAAGCCACATCACGTACTTCCCAAACTGGGTCCCTCTGAAGCAAACAGAGGCTGTATCTTCTAAAATTTACATCTCAACCTTCAGCCGGTTCCAGCAGCAAAACCCGAAACAGACTAAACAGGGGGTGGGGGTGGGAAGGAGGAGAAAAAAAGCCCCTATATTAAGGAAACATTAACAGGAAAAGAACATCTCGGTAAGGTCTGCAGATAAGAATGGTAAGAATTGTTCTCAGAGCGATGCCTGCGGTACAGCTCGTCCTGTATGCTGGAGCCGCCGCTCTGTGCCAAGCATATAGGGAGGACATTAGCTTTTAATGGGAAACCATTAGGTGTTCAAATCAAGAACAGTTTTCCCGAACGCGAAATTCTGCCAGGTGATTGCTTAAAGCCGCGGTCGAGGCTCCTCTCCCCGGTTACTTCTTGTTAGAGGCTTGCCACCTAGTGCTCCCCGTCGGTACTGCTCCCCGTCGGCACTGCTCCCCGTCGGTACTACACGCAGTGACTGTTTGGCCCTTAGCTTTTGCAAAGGACAATATTTGTTGTTCCAACAAAAGACGCTGCTTACATACTGCACCAAGAAGGAGCGGTTATTGGAATAACGTCCTTTCACCCTGCTTGGCCAGAGCCAGGCAGCCTAAAAATGAATGACTGCACTTTAGAGCAGGGTGCTTGCCTTAGTGTGTAACTGCAAATGGCACTCAGTTCTGCAGGATACAAAGATTTTTTTGATGTATCCATGATTGTCTGGCAGAGAACAAACAGTATTCTTACAAACACAGACTTTGGAAAAACATAAAAGAAACTGGCAATTTAAAATAGCTTCCTTTGTGTTCAGACCATCTCTCTGAAAGACATAATCTCGCCATTCAACTGCATTTACAGTTCTCTCATTCTGCTGAGTTATAACAAAACCAGAAGCAAGATCCTTAGCTTCCTTTATCTGCACTTAATTTAGCACTAACACTAAAGCTATGTTACCCTTTTATACTATAGGAATGACTTCTGCTACTGTAACCCTTGTTAAGAACAGCATCTCACAATTAGTTGTTTTTACAGAAATCGATGAGCCTCAGCTCCCTTTGTGATCAAGTTTAGGGTGCCAGAATCTGACCCAAGGTTATTTTGTTAATGGGGTTATCTCTGCTTTGACAGCACCACTTTTCTCCCTACACATTGCAAACAATACTTGCACTCAGACTCTGGAAGGTGCTGAGTAGCTGCGGTTCCCATCAAAGCCAATGGCTGTTGAACATGCTCCACATCAGTCCAGGCTCTGCTCATCATGTTTATTTGACAGGCAATAACCTTTTTATTGAACCCAGCACATTACACTGATGATCCACCCTTCAGCAAATATGATTGTAATAATCACTTGGTATTTATTTAACAGCCAATTGCTGTCTTTTGGGAAAGAGTCAATTTACATAGTTCCAAATTAAAATTAATACATTTTCTAATGGTTATTTAATAAAGGCCAATGTAGGGGAGTTGCCTACTGGTGAGAGGTGAGGATGGGAGACCAGGCATCTGGAATACTCCATTGTGCCACTGACTTGCTTAATGACCTTAGGCAAATCACTTAGCCGTTACATCCTTTTATCTATTCCCTTGTAAAACTAGTATAATAGTACCCTGGTGCCACAAAGCTTAATTATTGTTTCATAAAGGCTTTTGACCTCTCCAGCAAGGAATTGCCTATACCTAGCCTGTTGACCCTAAGTGAAGGCAATGTATGCAGCTGTTTATCTAGGGGAACGTCTAGTTAGGATACATTTCAGGCCAGTGAAGTAGCTTTCATTTAAGATTAAAGAACACCTTCTTCCTCCTACGCTCTCAACCAAATGTCAGAGCTTCCTATTGCTTTTAAGTGCAAAGTCTAATTTTCTCCAAATATATGTATTCAGGAGCCTGGCCAACTCCCCTTAATATCGATTTCATTGATCAATTGATGAGCCATGTAGGAATTTTTTTTCTAATGCCTATCTCGGGCTTTCCCCATGTTATAGTATCAGACACTGGCTCCTTGCCCTGCTTCTTTCCTCCCCTCTCCCATTCCTCCTCAGGAATATAAAACGCTTCAGAAATGGGACTAGGTTTGTAATAAGTTACTTTAATTGGATTTTTTTTTTTTGTATTGGTATGCACAGGTTATCTTTAAATGATTTACTGATGTACTGCCAAGCACTGCTCATTTAACCTCCTTCCTGCTCTCTTTGTATATGGATTCCTCTAACGATACTGGCAAACAATCTTTTACAGAGTGTGCAACACATTTCTGCAATGAAAATCCCAAATGGAAAGCTAGAAGGCACTGCCATTTCAGACATGCTATATCCCAGTCCCATAGGCTTTGGCACTCCATCTGCAATGGCCTTCGTGGGCACCCAGTACCTGGCAGGGTGGGGTGCTTACCCCGTGCCCCCCCGCCCCCCAATCCCAGGAAGGTAAAGAGGAGGCTTTTTTACTTGCAGGTTCTTTTTTCTTTTTCTTTCTTTTTTTTTTTCCCCTTCCCTGTGATCGTTGAGCCACTCCGACGTGAATTTATGTGTGTAATCATCTGTGTTGTAATTGGCAGCCTGGCATATGAGTCACTAACCAAATTAACTGAAGTTTCCTTTGGGGAAAAATGTAATCAGTTACTACACTCAGATACATTGCAACAAATTAACTCTTACTGTTTGTACCCGTTCAGAGTTAGCAGGCTGACAGTTTCCTTCCCCAAAACCAATGGGGAAGGGGACCAAGAACAGAAAAGGGTTAAAAGCCCCAGGGATGGGAGGCATCCTGAAGCATCTTTTTTGATAGCTCCTGGAAAGTGATTTGTAATATTATCTACCCTAAGAGTTCAGAAATCACAAATAACATCCATCCCATATTGTGACACTGACTTAAAAATCAGTAAGACAGAAAAATGCATGTTTTGCTTGCTTGGGGCATTTAAGCCTTTAGTGTTCCACCATGCAATCTTTTGTTTGCAACCCAAATTATCAGACCTCTACTTTCTGTGGGAAAGCAAGCTGAGATTTTAATTTAATCACATGATTCAAGAAGCTGGGGCTTTAAGAAAACATCCACTATTGCAGAAGTAGGAATTAATTGGTTGGAGTTAGCAACACAGCACTTGATTGTTTTTCTTCTGTACTGAAATTTGTTCAGAGCCAAAACCTAAGCAGCACTGTGGAAATAATTGATAATGTTTTGGTTTGCATGCTGAATAAAAAAAAAATAGTTAAAAAATTCTTTTAAGTAAAAGAAAATATTCTATTTGACCTACAATGAAACATTAATTTTCAAAATTTTATCACTTAAAAAATCAGATGCTTTAATTTAAAGTGTTTTCATCTCTATAGGTATTTCTTCCCCAAGGCTGGTAAATATGTCCAGGTGGGCCTGATCTGCAATTGGAAAACAAAATACTCTAAATACATAATACAAAATACTACTAAAAAGGTCACAATGGCTGACATCCTAGTCTAGTGGGTGACACTGGAAGACTCAAGCCTTTTAAATGGTAATTCCTGCTTAATAGTCTCAAGGGCCCAGATACACAAACATCCAGGTGTCAATCTCTTCAATTTTAATCTCTGAAGCTTTTGTATCTGGTATTTTTTGCCTTTTTACTGCTTGAGGAACATAGGACTTCTCCTTGCTGAAAGGTCAGTAGAAGGTAGATATATTTGCCAACATGAAGACATAGGCAGAAATGCAACAGGAAAGGAGGTGAAGGACAAGGTCAGCTTTCAGGAGGACCTTGCAGCCTGTGTCCTGGAAAGCCCAAGGGCAGCCTCCTGCACAGCTAAGGCTTTGTGCTGTCTTCTGTGTAGGACTGACTTGATCAGTTAGAGAACAATGATGTAGGGTGCCAGGTGAAAGAGAGAAGAGGAACACCTTCTTCTTTGAAGAAGATAACCATGATGGGCAAAAGTTGTAATTCATGCATAACCTCTCCCCATACTAGTCAGATCAGAAAATGCACTGCATCTGTTGGACCTGTAACCAGAAGATGAAAAATTTTTGGCCCATTCTTGCTCCCACCGAAGTCAGTCAGCTGGTGCAGTGCAGGTTAAGTTATGACTTTTATCTTAACCTTCAAGTGCCTCCAAAAAGACACTTTGGGGTTTTGGTGGGTTTTTTGGGGTTTTTTCCCTTCTTCTTCCTTTGTGACCCTGGAAAAATACAGCACAAGTGTCTCTATCACTGATTCTTTGGTGTGCCTCTGAATTCTGACTACACTAGTATTTCCTTTCTCTTTCAGCTTTTCAATTTTTTTCTTCATATATTTATTTTAATAACTAGAACAATCTATTTTTGCAGTTGGAAGAATGCAAAATTCAATTTATCTCACAGAACACCTAAAATTAATTCACGTAGAAAGGGGGCGGTGGAAGATTTAGGTCCTGACTGTAAGGTTTTGACTGGAGTCATTTGTCATTTTGCTTCACAGATTGAAGCAATGAAGGTTTTATAGTGTGAGCCTTTAGAGTGACAGAGTTGTGTGTGATTTCACACTGCTGTGTCAGGGTTTCCTTTTCCAGGTCTTCATAAGCAGCCTATACAAATTCATATCTGCTTGAGACTGGTGTAGAGGGGAGTTGGATTGGACACAGTCCTCTTGTCTTCTTTTACACTTGGTGTGAAATCAGCTTTTCTGTTCTGAGGATGAGCACAAGGCATCTGGATCACTTGTGGTCTTGGCAATGGTTGTTAGTGAATAAAGACATTATGCACATAGGATATTCAGGTGAACTTCTTAGTGGCCTAGCTTGGTTCCTTAAGAGACAGTCACCAAAATATTGTTGCTGCAGAAATTAGAGAAATTCACTATGTGGAAGTGTGTTCTGTGCTGGAGTTTGATGAAGCCAAACTGGGGATACATTCCGATCTTTGAAGGTCCTGTCTGGCATTGCATGACTGAGTAATCCTTTGAAGGAATTAGGTTGCTCATTGTCTCCTGCTGATTGGTTGCATTTTCAGCTGGTGGGATCAGTTTGCTGTGGTAAAGTTGTACTGGGGCAAAGAAACAGCTGTAATGGAGCCTGTGAAGTCCGGCTTTAGCGATGAGATGGAAACAGAATGCTGGGCATATCTTCATGGTAGGTCCTGCCAGAACTCTTCTTTGGCAAAGGCCTTTGAAGGACCAGCTACCAGAGGATACTTGTCTATTTCAGCTGAAGCAGAATATCCCTGAAATGCATTTTCAATGGAAAGTGAAACACAAAGAGCATTGAAGGCTCTGATGGTGGGGATGCTTTGTGGTTTCTGAGGGAGCAGGGAGAGCTGAGTGTGCAGGTTCCCGATCCTTTCAGTCAGTTTCCACAAGTCCCTGATTGTCAACACCCCCTTTTCCAAGGTTATTTATCTTTCTGTCTGCTGCTGAGAGCTCTTGGATCCAAATGAACTGCATTACTTCACACCTGCCATACAAACCAGTAATACTGAAACAAGTGAGTGAGCTTCACTACTGAGAGCTCTGTGTTTCAGGTGGGATGCGGATCTGTGCTCTTCTGTCAGTGAAGGAGAAAGCCCGGCAGCAGGCCTGGGTCAGGCTCCCCCTGCCATGCTTTGCAGAGTCAGTGGCAGCTCCAGAGTGACTTCAGAGACACCTTTCTTCCCTGTTCCTTTCCAAAGTGAGCAGTGATAGCAGAGGAGGCAGAATGTCAGTCAGGTTTGCCTCATAACATCCCACTCGTGCATGTCCTTCCTCTAGCAGTAACTGATGGCCTGGCCCCCATCACACCCCTGTTAAACCAACCAGCACCCAAAACCTCTCACTTCAACTCAATGCAATGAAGGCAATGGAGGAAGAGCTAGGATACAAGGAGGTGCTTGCTCCCTTCCTAACACAGCCTGTCATTTCACCTTTCAGCCTGCTCTGGGTGTTTGCTTGTCAGGATGTGTATGATGCCCTGGAGTATCAAGGCCAGAGGAATGTGCCATCTGATCGTGCCTGAAGTGCCTGCCAGTAGCTCTGGTTCCTCAGCCTTTCATTGCTGCCATGTTATTAGCATTGAGCCAGAGCTGCAGAAAGGTATTTGAAACATGCATTATAACCCATGCAAGGCAAAATTTGCACTTGGAGGGGTATAAATAGTGCATAAAAACCCTTCTTGCTGTCCACACTGAGGTGAGTCTCATGTCCAGAACTCCCACTGTTTTTATTGCTTTTTTTCCCCCCTTCACAATATTAAAATGACTGACTTTATCTTGGCACTTTCTGTGTCTTGCCAAAAAAACAAACTCAAAATAGCTTTCTAGGGTGCTTTTCAGATGGCTTTTCTGTGCCACTGAAAGAAGAGATGGTTCTTTTAAAGAATGCAATTTATTTTACTCACTTCATCTTGAGTTTATACATGGGCCATTAGCTGCCAGCTGAGTGGTAAACACATAAATGGTGGTGGTACTGCCTACATCTCAGATCCACTTTCTCCCTTCCAAAAGCTTTTCCCTTCTCCCTAGCTGTGGTTATGAACTAGAAAAAGTCACTTAACCCTTTTTCAGCACCAGAATTAACTTCCATTAATGTTATGAGTGCTTCAGGCAAAAGAGCATTAGTCTGTTACACCTCCGCTGAGATGCCTCCTCTATGGTGTTGAACAGGTTGAATGACAAAGCAGTCAGTTAAAAACCTGTTTGAAGATCATTTACCAGGAAAGGGGAGTTTTGTAGCTATGTTGTTTGGGAAGTTGAAAGTCCCAATTCAGCTCTGAGCTCTTTAGGAGTCTCTTAACATGAACCTGAACTATGCAATCTCTGGTTTTCCTGACCTTCGTCTATTTTGCACCAACTTCTTCCCCTGAAAAAGCCTATGGGTGAGCTATGCTGGGGGCATGGCAGTAGAAAATGTAATCCTTAATCTCTCTGAGCTCCTACCCTTTGTGTATGAAATGGGAGATAATGCTACTTCCTCACTGTGCATTTTCTGCCCTTTATTTAGAGTGGGAGACCCAATCTCAAACAAGAGTGCAAAGTGTAATACAAATACAAAATGTAAATGAATTTCAGTGTTTTGTAATCCCTTGTCCATGTAATTTCAAGTTAACTAGTATTGGTGATGTGACTACAATCTCATATTCCACCTTTGTAGGTCATGTTTATATGCAGGTCTCATTGAATTTCTGCATAGGTAGGAGATCTTGAGGAATAGCCAGAGCCCATTTTACTTAGTAATGTAGTAGGTTGTGAATAGGTCTGTTGTTGAAGCATTTATTGTTTTTCAACTTAAGTTATGGTTTCATATAAATAATATATGTAGCTAGTCAATGCCTGAGAAATGCATTCTTTTCCTTGTGAAATATTTATGGACGTCAGTGCCTACTAAGTACCCAGTCAATTTTGAGAATATAGCTCTAGAGAGAAGACTTGGTTGCCTTTAAAATCTTGGCCAGAGATTGGCAGGGTGGGACAGATCTGTTAGCTGGAATACATTGGAAATCTGCCATTTTATCTATTGATTTCCCCCTCAGCCCTTCCCCTTGTGTGTGTGGTCTGTCTACCCCCCGAGGGTTTTGAAAATGTATTTTATGCCAGTGGAAGTCTCTGTTTCTGACAGCAAAGACAATGAAATCTTCTACATCACTAGGGGACAGGTACAGTATGAACTGGCAAAAAAGATAATTCATACTGCAATTGAAATCTGTTGGGCTTTTCACTTGTCAGTCAAATAATCTAAATTATCTGAATATTTTCTATAACAGATTATAACCTCCAAAATGCTGTCACAATTCCCATATGTGGCTTCTGCATTTCTCAAGTCTTCAGGGAGGAAATGAGAATTAATCCAGATGTGGGTTCACTGGTAGGATAATCCAATGTGACATGCATACTGGGGGTTATCTGAAACCTCCTTTGACTTTCCTAGCCTGGTAAGAGGTGTTTCTATGTAAGGTCTGCTGTGATTTAAGACAAAGAATCTATGTGCTCAGTCTGTACCTTAGATAATGTTTCAGTCTTCAGATTCCCTGTTGGGAACCACATCCTTTTTGTCACAGGGCTCTGTCCTGCTCTTTGACTGGATGACAAGCCTTTGTAATGAATGAGATTTCAAAGAAGTGGACACCTGAATTTTTATTTTCAAGGAATCAGCATGCCAGTTCCTGAACTTGAAACAGGCACTTGGGGTACAGAGGTGGGGGAGAGCTTTGAAGTATCAGCATTTTATATAGGCAACCAGACAGCAGCAGAGATGGCTGAAAATTGTCCACGAATAAGTTCAGTCCTGAAAAACTCACCCTGTATTCAAGATGTTACAAACCTGTTTGAACTGACTCTAGAAATCTTAATCATTTAAATAGTAAGTATTTTCATTTTGTCCCGTTCTGACTCCTACAGGTTGCAAAGAGACAGCGCTTGCACAACCCGATGAGAAACTGCCTTTGTCCTGCACTTTCCTGCTCTGGTGGCCCATGAACTGATGAATTTCTCTCTCTTTTTTTGTTGTTTGTTTTGTTGTGTTGTGTTTTTTCTTTCTTTCCTTCTTTCTTTCTTTTTTCCTTAATAAACAGCCCTGAAATCTATCTGAAACACACCCCATTAAAGCCTTAACTCAGCAATCTAAAGTGGCATGTTTTTTCCCTTACCTACATGTCAAATCATAAACATCAGCTTTAGTAATAAATATTTCTATTTTATATGTATATTTTTATGCCTTTGTCCCAGTTGTATTTTCAAGGCTAAGGGCTTCAGTGCGAGGTTCTTGCTGCATGTTTAACAAACAAATAGTGAAAAATAAGATATGCTGATGTGGAGATTATTATACATAAATCATTGAAAAATGCTCTTTTTTAGAGAAGGGAATCACAAAAGGAGTCATTGCCCTGAATAAAAGAAGCTCAGCCATACTCCAGAGGATTTGCCATTTTCGATACATGTTAGTGCTTGCTAACAATTCTAATTTATTAATCCTATTCTCTCTTCTTTTCCTCTCTACTTGCACATTTGCTTTTTATTGTAAGCAAGAATTTTATTTATTTTCTAAGAGTGTAAATTGATCTTGTGGTTACTGATAACCACTAAAAGCTACTTGATAGTAAAAAAAATCTCTCAGAAGACCCATAATGAAAGTAGGTAGAAAAGGCATCCTCACTAGATCATTCAATTTTAATATTTCTAAGAGAAAAAGCAGCATTTGCATCCTGAAACAAAGCCAAGGATATTCTGGCCTGATTTGCAGGTCATAACTCTCCTCATGGTCTGTTTGGAAACAGAAGCTCCCTGCCTAGTGCAAATTGATGTAGCTCTGCTGCTCCAAATGAAATAGTTAGCCATGCTGATAGACTCCAGGATACAGCATGGTGATAGGACTTTTCATAATCTCTAGAAGAGCAAAATGTCTATTTTGCTATTTAAATGGGACCTGAAACTCCTGGAAATCGTGCTTCTGAGGCAGAAAAGCTAGAAACAGAGTTTAGAGCATGCAGGTAGATGACTACATGTTATCTTTTTTTAATTTATGTCTTGAGTTTAACTGTTGTATAGAGGCTTTACTTATTGAAGAGCTACCAGGCCTCCACTTCCAACCCTGGCACCCCAAACTCCCATCTACATTTAGTATTTGCCAAGTATGTGTTCATATCCAAATACAGATACATGTATGTGCCCACCTGCACTGACAGGTGTGACGATCTTTTTCTTCATGTCTTTGTTTTCCAAATGAAGATGCAATAGTTCAGTGTTTTATAGCCCCAGGAACTCAAACTAAATTCTGCAAAGGAAGAGGCAAGAAATTAATAATAATTCAGGGTTAGGTAATCTTATCTCAGTAAATATCCAGTTCTAAATTGTGATCACCAGATGTCTGTCTGAAGCATGAGGTTTTGTATCTCCATGCTTCCTCCAGTTACCTGTAAAATTGCCTAGCTCACTTTGAATCAAGCTGGAGTCTCAGCACCATGTTTTGTTTTATTTAACAAATGTTGATTTTTTTTTTTATAGGATCTGTTTTCTGCCTTTGTCAGTGCACTCAGAATTTGTCTAAGGAGAGTTTTTTTGTGCATCTTCCCTGTGGTATGTCGTAAACTTCCTGACAGAAGCAATCGAGTACTTAACTGATCATTAGTGCTCAAGTTTCCCCTTCAGCTGCAGCCATTCTGTTTCTGAAGGAAGGCTGTGATGTGCCTGCTGTCTGTATTCAAGTTTTACATTTTACTTAGATTCAGTAGGTGCTGTGCATAGCTTAGCTGT
This sequence comes from Hypotaenidia okinawae, assembly GCA_027925045.1. NCBI lineage: Eukaryota > Metazoa > Chordata > Aves > Gruiformes > Rallidae > Hypotaenidia > Hypotaenidia okinawae. The sequence continues at coordinate 4,103,568 of BSDF01000020.1, forward strand.
TGTCAAGTCTGGAAATGATTTTTTTTCCCCTGCAGTTTTCTTGGTAAGATGAGGCATTTACTTGCTGGAGCACTTCCCCCATCCCCTCCTCTTCAGTGGCTTTGAAAAATATTAGTGAGGGTAAAGATATGAAAGAAGCCAGCATGCAAAGAGAAATAACCAAGAAATATGTGGTATATTTGTGCCATACATTTTAGTAAATTCTTAATGTAGACACAAGAGTATCTGACTCTGTAGATAAATTCCTGTATTCTTAGCATTTATTGAATCAGCAATGTACCCATCAGTTATGTAGTACTAGCAGCTGGTCAGCCTTCCATGTGATGTACAGTTTCCTTTTCTTCTTGTAGTAATGATAAAATAATACTATTATTCTTCAGCACCTTTCAGCTAATGTTCCTTTAGACTGTCATCCAGCTACCAGTTACTTATATGTAAATGCTGATGCTAATTTAGAAGAGGAATTAGCCTTGAGTGAAGCACTAGTTTACACTGATAGGGTTAGAAATTAGGTTCTTTCCAAATGGAAACTGGTGGACAGGTTAAAGAAACAATTGTCTGTATCGCTCCTCCAATGTGCCTGAGTGGTTTTGGAAAGAGGGGTCTAACTATTGGCCTTAGTCAGAGAGAGGGATATAAAAGTCTGTATTTCACAATCTTTTTCTACATCACAGGTTCATCTCTGGCCCTCTGAGAAAACTTTTCACTGCATCCCACAATACTAGGAGGTCAAAGTATTCTTCATCACCTGTGCTGCTGATGCTTTCCTCCGTTTCTCCCTTCTTTCTCTTCCTTCTGCATTTATTTACTCTCTGTGTTAGGGAAAATTTGACACTCAAAAATAGTGTATTGTTGATTTGAAACCTTTCTCCCCCATATGTAGTGACAGAACTCATGGGGATTATTCAAAGCTGCACCATGGGAGGTTTACACTGGACATTAGGAAACACTTCTTTACTGAGAGGGTAGTCAAATGCTGGAACAGACTTTCTAGAGAGGTGGTCAATGACCCAAACCTTATCAATATGCTTTAAATTTTTGGTCAGCTCTGAATTGGCCAGGCAGTTGGGCTAGATAATTGTAGGTCCCTTCCAACTGAAATAGCCTAATCTAGTCTAAATAGAAAAGGTAAATACATTGATGACAGATCCTTTTTTTTTTAGTCCCCTGATACATTCCACATTAGTTCACAGTGATTAGGACTGTCACAAGGAACAGTCAGTAGCTGAAGGGAGTGGAACCAGTAGCTACAGAGCTGTAGCAAAGAGGTCATCTGATTCTAGCTATGCAAGGGTCTTTCACAATTCCTGCCAGTTTATCTCTGAGAGTAGGAACAGAAAAATAAGACATTAAGAAACAGCAACGTACAGAAGGCAAAACAGCAGACCACTGACCTTTCCAATGTGGTCTCCTGCCACGCTTCTCTGAATGATGTTTTATTGTAAAGAATGCTTTTATTTTCTATTAAAAAAACAAACAAACCCAAGAACACACTTTAGGGAATTGTCAAAGAATTTGGGGTCTGATTCACAGCCTACTGAGGTAATAGAAAATGCTTCTTGTTATGTGTATATTGTTTGTTTTTTAAGAAATGGTTGTGATGGAAAACCTTAAGTTGGGCAGATGTTAAATGTCTGGTATCAGACCAAGGGCTCCTTTCTACAAAGTGCTGAGTAAAGCTGGCTTGAAAGAAAAACATCTGGTCTAGGAAAAATGGGAATGTTTTAGAATTTTTGTCTCATCAAAACAAAAATAAGACCTCTTGTTAAAGAGAGACCAAGGGAGCAGAATAGAGGTTCAGCTCACAGTATGGCAAGGATATTCCTGTAAAATGTAGACCAGTGTTTGTGTTTATGGTCTACACCACCTCCTTGACTAGGATCAATCTGTTATAATTGCATAATTGCTCCTGTTGGATTGTTTCTGACTTTATAAAAATGCCATTCCTTAGAGCAGAGGAGAGATGCTGAACCAGAGGCTGGTGTATTTGCAATGACTGTGGGAAGACATGTAAACTCTCAGTCTGCTTTATTTGGAGCCAACTCAATCTTTCCTTTATCACATGGTATAAATCCACATCACCAGGGAATGTCCTAACCACTGGGCTGCTGGTTATGCTGGAATCCTTTCCCAATCAGGTTTTGTCCATCAGGCTCAAGTTGGGCAGTTTCTGATCTGAGAGATCATCATTTTCTGTCCACAGAAAAAAAAAAAAGTCATGTTGGAAAATTCCTGACTAGGACCAGCCCTGAGCACAGATGAGGTCAATTGACTGCTTGCATCCTTCCAACGTTTATGTCTTTTTATTTCAAAACAGTTAGAGAGCTGCTCTTCTGGGCAGGAAATTGCAAAAAAAGCCAAGGCTGCATTTAAACAGTGCAGTCAACTGTAACTTGCACTGAGTGCAATTTTGAAATAATCTTTATATAGAAGATGTTATCTCAACTACCTATTGAACACATTGAGCCTCCCACGTGCCTAATCTTCCTGCTTTGCTCAAATCATAAAATCTATCTGTTAAATACCAGAGCCAGTACTGTAAGAAAGAGGCCTGGAAAAAGAAACTTTGGTAATATAGCCCTTAAGTCCATTGCAAAGGGATTTTCACTGTCAGAGGAAGACTAACTGGGAATGTGCATGTTGAGAAAGGAGAAGGACAAGATAAGAGGGTCAGAGAGGTCTAAATAATTCTTGCACGAGTTTGTCCCTAGCAGAAAGACAAAGAATGCTAAAGAATTTATGGGCATTAGAAATGTGACAGCTATAGGCAGCGTGTACATGGGGTAGGTTTCCTAGTCAGCAGATTACTGTTTGTATTCCTACCTCTGCTGTTGGCCTATTGAAGCATTCTCAGACAACTAACCTTCCCTTTCGTGCTCCTGTTTCTCTAGCTGAAGTCAATAACATTTGTTGCCTTTGTAAAGCACTTTGAGATCTATGGGTAAAAGGAATGTGTCAGGGTTGTTCTCAGTTCAGAAAGGGAAGTCATTCTTAACTTCCTATATATCTTTCTTCAGTGGGATTTTTTTTGGTGTATGTTAGGAAGAAACTACTGCTTGCTAACTAGTGAACTCAAAAGTGGCCAGCAGACTTGACCTCTGAGCAAAGAACCAAACTTTCCTGTAGCTTGGTTGTAGGATGCAGATTATGTGCACTGAAGGCATATGCAGCTATTTGGAAAGTAATTTACAGGTGACAGATGGTGACAATTCTCTGGGTGTCCCATTGCAAAATGTGTTGAGCTAAATGGCAAGCTGGGTCAGAGGCAAGGCAGTGATGCTGACCTCAGAGTAAGCACCTTTACCCAGCTGGAATTCAGATCAGTGGCAGCCCCACACCAGAATTGTCCTATTGCTGGTCACACAATTTATCTTGGCATGAGGACTGTCTTGAGCTATGTCTCAACTCTATGTACTTCAATGCCCCAGCCTGGCCAGCCCTGGGCACACACTTACACTACTTCCCTCTTCTCATTTCTATTGCTTGTGCTTGTTTACATGGTCATAACACTTAACTATCCCAGGATGCAATGACTGTCCTCAGAACCTTCTAGCATGCATAGACAGGGCAGGCACAAACATGTAATGTGTTTTACTCATGAGTAAAACAAGACTGAAGCAAGTATAATCTGCATTAGATAGAAATCACATTGGGTTTGGTTTTTTTAAATTCCAATGCTGACATTTTCTATAGATGAATTGTCTGCATGTAGGTCACAATAAAAAAAATGTTTTCATGCCTCTGAGCCCTTATCACCTATTGCCATGGGCCTCACAGGCAATCAGTAATGCAGCCAAAGCAGCTGTATTTAGAGACTTTGTTCTGCCATTTGATTCCTGAGCAGATTTTTCATGACCAAGATAGAGAATGGAACAACTGACTGTTCAAGAAACCTCATTACAGAATGAGATCCCATATTCCAGTCCCACAGCTTATTGTCCACATGGAAATTCAGCTGATAAATACAGCATTGCTTTATCAGCAAAGTTACAAATATTTACTGAGGAACAGAAGTAAATTGGGAAGAACTGTCTAATCCAAGCTATGTATGCTTATAACTGCCCTGAGCATGAAAACAACTGGTTTTTCTCAATTTTTCTTGCTATATGGGTGGTCTCCAGTGTTATCCATAAATAATCTTCTTTTTTTTTTTTTACTTTGTACAGGCTAAAGAGGATAATAACCGTACCAGTTTCACCAGCCCATGGAGAGAACAGCTGAAGAGAGCATGTGAAATTGCTATGATGAATAGCAGAAGAGGGGAAGGCTTCTTGCAGTGAGAGACATCTAAGCATCACATCAGACCAGAAGGCAAACTGAGTAAAAAACGTTTTTGGATATAACCAGCTTGGTTTCTGGGTTTGTATTAGGGGTGGTGTGTAGTGTTATAGAACAGAAAATCAAGAGGTTCTGTGAGAAAAAGAAAACCAAAGAAAAATGAATGCAATAAAATATGTGAGTCAAACCTTATCTAAATTCAGGAAGGAAAACTGAAGTGCTATTGCAAAGAGTGAGCTTGAACTCAATCAAAAAAAAAGAGGTTCTAGAAAAGTAATTTGTACTTTAACATGGGAACAGCAATAAGAAGCTTACCTTGAAGAATCAATTGCAATTGCTGGAATATTTTATCTCTAGGAGTATCATAGTTTCTAAGATTTCAACTGGTATTATAGTCTGGTATGCTAGACAATAATGTCCACTATGCCAGCACTGTCTGCTGTCACTATATCCAGATTCAGTCTACTCAAAGACTCATGAAGAAAAAACAGTTCAGAAGAGGTCACTCTTTGGACCATCATGCAGCAGACCACTGCTGCAGATCTACTGCTACATAGCAGTCTTTCCTATGTTCCTAGTGGCTCTGAGTCCTCTCCTAGAGACACTATGAGGATAGCTTCATTAGGTTACAGGAACTAAGTTATTATGTCTCAAGAGAGAAGAGAATCTTCATTCTCTTTAGAAACACAGCAAAAGAAAATAGTGTTTACCTTTCTATAAAAAATGTGTCTTGCCAAGGAGGAGCAAGGCTTGAAACCAGCATGTTTCAAAGGTACCAGCCCCGCTGTGCTCATACTTAACTGTTTCAGCTCAGTGTGCAGTGCTGGGTAGCAATGACAGTGGCAGAGTACTTCTTGGGAGCTTGAAAAGCAGTGACCTAGAAGCCTCTTTCAGAGGCAAAAACAAACGTTTCTGTCTAAGACACTAATCAAATTCAAAATGTATATATAGTATACATGCAAACCATAAAGCATTCTGGTCTCCCCAGTCTTTAGTAGGTGCTAAAGAATCCAGATAGCTCAAACCAGGGAGATTTAAATTGATTGACCCCTTTAGCTTCAGATGCCTTTAGTAGGAGGACTTGCTAAGCTTCACAACAGTCTTGTGAAGTCCTTGGACTGGTTTGACTATTTGCTACCAGGAGCAGACCAAACGCTAAAGATCAGCACATTAGAGAAATATTTACACAATTTCAGGCCAACAGTGCTGCAGTAAAATGCTGCCATGTGTTCAGACATCTTTTTCCTGATCTATAGCTGTCACTGGTGTGAGTTTATGCTAGTGGCCCTCTTCTCTCTTTCACTAACAGCAGCTGTAAACTTCCTCTGTCAACAAGTATGCTTAAGCTATGACACAACTGGCTTTGCCTGTCTCTCTGTATGGTTAGCAATCTCTGCCTTCTTCTCAGAGTGATTTGGAAGCTCACATACATCCTGGTGGGACACTGAATCTATTGCTGATGTAAGTGAGGAACAGATGTCAGGAAAAAAATGGTAACAGGAGAAGTCTGAAAAAATTATTCATCCACGAGGGCCTTCCACCTAGCAGAGGTGTTAGTGAAATTCAGGTTAAACCCAATGGGCTGAGGTTTAACAAGGCCAAGTGTAGAGTGCTGCACATGGGACAGAACAACCCCAGGCAGCGCTACAGGCTGGGGAGAGACTGGCTGGAGAGCTGTCAGGCAGAGAAGGACCTGGGGGTGTTGGGTGACTGCAGGCTGAACATCAACCAGCAGTGTGCCCAGGTGGCCAGAAGCGTCAATGGCATCCTGGCTTGTGTCAAAAATAGTGTGGTCAGTAGGTCTGGGGAGGGGATTGTGCCCCTGTACTGGGCACTGGTGAGGCTGCACCTTGAGTGCTGGGTCCAGTTCTGGGCTCCTCAGCATCAGAAGGACATTGAGGTCCTTAAAAGAATCCAGAGAAGGGCAACCAGGCTGGGGAAGGGGCTGGAGGGAAAAATCATATGAGGAGCAGCTGAGGAGCTTCCTCAGCTGGGGGTGTTCAGCCTGGAGAAAAGGAGGCTGAGGGGAAACCTTATCACTGCCTACAACTACTTGCAGGAGGTTGTAGAGAGGTGGGTGATGGTCTCTTCAGCCAAGTGACAGGTGATAAGACAAGGGGAAATGGCACAAAGCTACTTTTCCACCAGAGAGTTACTTTTCCACCAGAGAGTTTGGTGGAGCTTGTGTAGGTGATTGTGAGACCAGTCTTGGACTAGCATTTAGGTACCTTGAGTCTGCAGTGTTGCCTTCTTCCCTGAGGTTGGCCTAAGACTTCTGGGTAAGTACACTATGCAAAAAAGTATCTGTATACTGTTTACTAAACAAAGTATGCATTTCAGAAGACACTTTTCTTTTGTATGTATTTTTTGGGTTTCTAAGTGCCTAAATCACTTCTGAAAGTAAAATCTGACTTTTCAATCAGAAAGTTTTGGAAGTATTATCTTCTGTGGTTTTGAGCTTTTCTTCAATCACTTTTTAAAGGCAGTGATCACCCATAGATTGCTTTGAAGTTTCTGACAGTTGTGAGTAGTCAGCACCTCTGGAGAAGTGGAGAAGTTTGGTGCCTTGGTTCATTTGCTTTTATTTTAAAGCTGTGCCCCCTTCATTTATTGACTTTTGAGACAGGTGAGGTTGGTAAGATGAATGAATATAAAAAAACTTCGTGGAGCAGAGGATTAAAAAGCATGGAAGATGATGAGAAGAGAGATTGTGGCCAAGATTAAAAGGCAGAATTTCATTGGGATGTTTTCTTTATGTCAGGACCTCCTTTTTATTGCTGCATCCTGACTCTCCCACATCCCTGCATTTTATCATGGTCAGTGATGTACAACCTTGTAAAATTCAGGTTAAATATTTTTGTGGTTAAATGTCACCTGGTTTGGTGGAAGCAGAAGGCTCAAATGTAGGGCTGGAGGAATGAGTCATTTTATAAGTTAAAATCTCTGCTTCTCCCCCTCGTCTGGACCTGTTCTCATCCTAAATCTAGCAAGTTCTGTCACTGTAGTCACTTAAAACCTGGAATGGAGAATTCATGCTGCAGTACACTGCACTTGTATCCTGCAAGCAGTAGTTCAGAGCTGGGACTGTGTTCCCTGGCTGCAGTTCCTTACTCTCAGACTCCTTTGAGGCTTTGTGGTATATTTCATATTTCATTTTGGAGGTCTGGACGATTCTGCTGCTTGGATCTCCTAAGTTGAACAGGGTCAGACCTGGTTAGTTCTTGGATGGGGTGACCTCCAAGGAAAACACAGGTGTCAGGAAGTGTCATGGTGATTCAGTAGGTGGCTCAGTTCCCTTAGAGTGAGGATTGAACTGGTCAGTCTCTCCAGGGCCAGAGAGTGCAGTGCTGGCGGAGAAGACATCTTCCAAAGGTCAGGGCAGGATGGAAAACTGATGTCTGTTTGTTTTGTCTGCAAGGTCATGAGGAGAAGTTCTTGCCCTAGAAATAGGTTCTCTGTTGTGATTAGAGAAGTCAATAAAACCCTGCTTCATTGAAACTGGGAATGACCCTTTGAAAAGATCACACCTAGGGTATTCTAGGAGGCCCTGAAACACCATTCCTTAGTCTACAAAAGCCAATTCTTTTAGAGCCCTGCTGCTAGCAGTCAGCCCTGCCGTCTATGTGAAAAACGTTCTTCTACTTGCCAAAGACACCAGCTTGATTACCACAATGGGTCAGTATAGGTTATAGACAGCTGATGAAACATCCAAAACAGTTAAATGTGCTGACTACTAACAGCATCCCTATTTGTCCTCCTTGAATAATAGCAGGAGCTAAAACAGTCCTTATAGTATTATGGGTCCAAGGTAGCCCAAGACTTCCATGAACAGGCTGTAGTTTCTGTTGGCACAGTGTGAAAGCCTCTTCAGGGCAGAGCCAAGAAATGTTGTTTCTCTAGAGAAAACTTGAATCAGGTCTCCTAATTTCTTTCCTACACTGTGGCCATGCCCTAACATTCCCTGCCCACAAGATCAGTCCATACAGTGTTAAAACTGGGAAAAAAAACATGAGGCTTCAAAATGCGTGGGACAACTTCTACCTACCTTCTTCCCTCTGCTTATCTAGATACTGTTCTCTGCTACGTGTAAGGAGGAGAACACTATTGAAAGGTTTTTCATCCCAACCAGGATTAAAGCGATTACCTCGTGTGTGTGGACAACTGTGTCCAAGTGCCTCTTAGAATAGGTCAAATTGGGTAGGAAAGTCCTTTGTAGACCTGATGCAGTCTGTGGTTTGTCTCAGATTCTCACATAGTAGGTTAGAGTAGAATGAAGTTCTCATTCTTGTTCTATTAAGAGCAGTTTGTACTTTAATCATTTTGGGTCAAACTTCCTTTTTGCTTACAGCTTTTCCAAAGTCTCTGAGTAGTAGTGACTGGGAGTTCTTCTTGAAACAAAAGTCCTTCTGCCTCACCAACGCAGGCAGGTATGTTACAGCTGGCTCAAAACTTCAGTTCTCTAAACAAGCAATGATGCTGTGGTTCATCCCACTAAAACTGGACAATGATCCTATAGACATCAAATTTAGTCAAGTGAATTAGCTTTCTGAAATTAGTGTGAATGACTATGCCTTGTTACAATAAAATGGATTCAGATGAAATCTGCCTTTAAGGTAAATTTTTACCACAAGAAGAGACAACTTTTCCAGGGCAATGATTGTTACTCCTTATTTGTATTGTCAGACTACTGGCCATGAATTTATTACATCTTTATTGGGACTGTGCTGAATGCATATTTAAAGTATTGAGTCCCTATTCCTTACTGATTTATTAAAGTCTGTAGTGGGAACAAAGTGAAACAGTGCTAAGCATTTCTGAAAGTAAAGTCAAGGGAATGTAAAGTATATGCTTAATGTTAAGTACCTGCTCAGAAGTTGTCCCAAAAGAAGTATGGATTTCTCATCCTTAAGCATTTTCCATTAAATCACAGGCATTGAAACTCAGGAATTGTTTCGCTGAATCAGTCAACTCAGTATAAATGAGCTGATTTCTGATCACCACTAATGGTGCCTTCTGTGCAAACATGCTCCTGGATGCTCCATCTCATGGCTGCTTGTTCTGGTTAGTTCTGGAGTTCTTTATATATATTTGTTTTTGCCAGTTGTAGCTGGAATTGCCACTTACTATTTGAGATGAGAAGGGGGAGCAAGAACAATTTCTAGGTTTTTGTGGGTTTAGGCATCTTCATGACAGCTTTACTGAGCTTGCTCATATTCTGCTCTTCCTGGCATTTCCTCCTTTTGAAGTCATTAAATCCAATTTCATATTTATAAATAAAATGTCCTAATGCCTCTAATATTTGATGAGGTCTGGCTGCTGCCTGCTTTTCTTTTTAATGTTTACACTAGGTGCCTCTTGCTATCAAGAAACGAAGCAATGAATAAATTTAACAGATATTTCTTTTAATTAGCCCCCAAAGAGCTAGCAATGAAAAACACTATCAGAAACATTTTACTGCTTTAGAAAATATAAGACTTCTTCACAAAGCCACTACACAGAATTACAGAACAGCAATAAAATCATCACTTGCATGCAGAAATAGATTGTTTACACAGGGATCTCATATGAACTATGCATTTATTAGTATTAACTTCTAATCATGCAAACACTTTCACACATGCATCTGAGTAGAGCTATTGAAATCAGTGGGACAACTATGCAGCCTAACATTAGGTACATGCATTAAAGTTTGTAGGATTAGGGTTCCATTTGTGTATATCCCTAAGGGCTTTGCCTTCTTTCAGAAGGGGGAGGAAAAATTTATATCCCAGATTGGTGTAATTACTGTAGCACATAGAATATTGGCAAAGTAGATTCTCTGAATGTCTGCAACATTTCAAAGCAGTTTAAGATACAGGCTAAAGGCTGACAGTTTCTTATTCTAACTTATATTCTGCCCCCTCTGCTTTTGATTCTGCATTCTCAGCTGCCACAAGAATGTCAGCACTGCAATAAATATGCAGTTATGTAGCACCTTTTTTTTGAAGTTTTCTAAACACTTTACAGACAGCCCTTTATATTCACAGATCTCAACGTATTTTAGAAATCTCTGTTAGTATTGTTATCCCTTTTTTTATTGAGGGAGAAATGGCTGTGTTTCAAGGAGAGTGACTGATCCAAGAACAATTGTTTTCAAATTAGAAAACTCAGAATTCTCCAAAAGATCTCAAGTGACTCTGAGGGGAAAACATAAAGTTTTTATTTCCATGTTGTAGTTAGCTGATATAGGCAGGATTACACAAGGCTAATAACCCCCGTGTGACGATAGTCAGACTGGAAAACTCCTATCAACCAGACACAGTAATTATCTGCACTCTACAGCTAGAATATTGTGAAGAAAATCCAAGAATCATGACTCCAGAGCTATTTGTTGTAGATGGTAGATCACAGGGGTGTGGGGGTGTGGTAATTCTGCACTGAGTCCCTCCCACAGGTCAGTTTTACATGGGGCTTTAAGGGAGACTGAAATTACATCCTAGAGTCTTTTTTTCTTTATGGTTTATCTGGCTTGTAGTGGAATTGTCCCCAGGAGGCACAGATAATATAGCTGTCTATGTGCCTATGCAGCCCTGCACTTGCACTATACCCAAATCCTGGAGCAATAGGCAGTAGTGGGTGCACTGGTGTCAGGTGTGTCTGTGCCACAGTCCTTGGTACATCCTGTAGGATCCATAATGTTTCATTGAGGAGTCACAATCCCTAGGTAATGGAGTGTACAGGGTCATCCCATTCTATTGATCCAAACCCTGAAACAGCTAGTTGAGGGGGAAAAAATACTCTCTTCTCTCCTCCAACTATATAGAAGTTCCTTAACTGGAGAACACTGTAGAGCTGCAGAAGCATTCTCTGCCAGCAAAACATTTCCCATAGTGTTGATTTGGGAAATGTCTTTAAAATGGCAATCAATTCTTCTTTGAAGTCATTAAAAAGTAAAAATGAATGCAGGAATTGGTGTGAGAGGGCTGGAAATACAAGGAGATTTAAAGCGTATCTCTTACATGTGCTCCAGCAGAGAGAAGGGAAGAGATCCAATTGCTTTCTTACTCTTGGGTTTTCTCTGTTGGTTTTAATAGTGTGATGCCCTAATGACAAACTCCACACACACTCTGGGGTATGTTCTCAACTTAATCCATGGGGATACATGTCTGTAATACTCATTAATGTCACAGAGTGTTAGGACAAGCATAAATCTTTGCTCACTAAGATGTGAATCTAGACTCTGATGTACACCATACAACATCAGCTGCTGACTGAAGAAAAAGAGGAATTCCAGCACCTAGAAAGTCTATTTGAGAGTTCCTAGACTAAACAATTGATCCAGCCAAAAAAATCAGGGATGAAATTTCTACACCACACTTTGCTTCGGAAACACCAGCTGTGATAGAGAAAGATGCATACCCAATGGGCAGTCTCTGGCTCACACAGGAAGTCCATAAAATCCCTATGAATCCCCAGTTGGCTAGACAAGCTCTCTAGTTCCACCAGAAATCTTGAAAAGCAGATAAGCAATGCATTTCTCAGTAAATCTTCAGTGCCATACAACTATGGAAAACATCACACTATGCATATACATAAAGAGAAATTCTAATGCCAAGAAATTGGAACTAGTCTATAGCAGACTTCTGATTTGTGATTTCTTTGGCACCGAGCCTAACAAAAAATCACTGTGATTTCCAACTACAAATATTTTTGGAACCACCAGACTTGCTCCCATGTGTATGTTAAATGAAATGAATGTTCAAAACCTATAATAAAATCCCAGAGGAAAGACTCCGATCAGAATATTAACATTAATCTTAGGAAGTCACCAGGAACCATTCAAGCTATATGCTATAATAAATTGTAATAAAGAAGGAGCATAAGGGTTTTTTCTGTCTCCCCAGTAAGCAGGTGTTACTGTGAACACTCTAATCTACACACCACAGAAGTGAAGTGGTTGCCCTTAAATTTTCCAGTTGCATAAAGTAAATAAATGACATGACCATAATATGTACAGCAATCCCTCTTATGCTAGCTTAAATGTAGCTTAGGGAATAGGGCAGATACTGAGATAACGTCATGCAGCTATCTGAGACGAGGCTGGAAAGTTCTCAAAAGCAATCCTTCTATCAACAGCTTCAGAGTCAAAAGCAGGAGGCTGAGTCCTCTCCAGATTTATGGTAAGAGCCGTGGCACAGCTGCTTGCTTGTGACCAGCTCCCTGGTGATTCAACCTGGGAAATGAAAGATCTCAGGACATGGTGCTATCGCCTTGGTCCCATGCTAGAGCCAGTGGCTGAGCTGCACTGTTCTGACTGGCCACTTATACAGAGCTGTGCTTTTAATTTCATTTAGATCCAAACTCAAGTGCCTAAATTTAGGTATCTAAAATGGTAGCGATCGATGTACCTTAACAGTGGCAACTTCCTTTGACTTAGCAGCAGATATTCAGGCCTGCTTCGTGCTGTCATCTAGATAATATGGATATATATGTTCAGTCTTAAACTATTGGGTTTAAATGCTTTCACCACAGAACACTGAAATAAAATTGTTGTTCTCTGTGTACAGTATTTGCTTGTAAAATTTAGCAAGAGGGAGGATCAAGAGGTGAATCAAAACAAACCAAACCTTCCCTTTTACTTTAAAGTTTGGTGTTCTGAAATGTAAGTGGAGACAAAGTTTCTTGTTATCTTTAGAAAGATAGACTCTACCACGACTAGCACATGATTTTACTGGCAATCTCATAGTGTTTTCACAAATACTTGGGAAATAAAGTGCACAGGATTTTCTTGATTCAGTCAAAGGTTGCTTTCCAGTGCACTGACTCCCAATGGAGAACATCATATTTATGTTGTCACAGTGAAGTAATTTTTCACACCTGGCTATTTTGTGGTGTTTGCTGTGTTTCTGATGCAACTCATTCTGTGAGCCTGGGAACTCCCACAGCAAAGCCTGTGCTGCAGAGATCTGTAGTCCAGCAGTAACAATAAGGAGTTGGAAACTAATCCATGTTGAACTGTATCATTCAGTCTTCTGGGATTCACTCAGAGCTTGTTAGGAAACAGGTCTTATCTCAAATCCTGATATGCAAAGCATCAAGACAGCTCAAGGAAGTTTTTTGGTCACATGTACAATGCAATTCATGAAGAACTGCCTAAACATGCAGTGGCTTTAGTATGTTTAGCGAGTCCTATGATGAGTTTTCTGTGTGCAGCCTCACAGAATAGCTAAATTGTCCTTCCAGGTATGAACAATGCTCTATTAATAGACTGTTAAGTACTAGGAGCAAATGAAAGACACTTCAGATGACTCTTGAAAAATGAATCAGTATCTACTCTGAAATTGGATCCTGAGTATGGAAACATGAAATTGGATGTGGCTGTAAGAGATTATTTTTGGGGCCATATGGATTTTTACTCTGCTCCACCCTTCTTTTCAGGAAGCTAACATGTCCCAGCACCCTGTATTCACTTGAGATTAAGATGGGCATGTTTTGTGAGAACACTTTGTTGCGCTACTAGGAATTTTGTTCTCTCATAACACACAACTCCTCTGAGAATACCTTCTCACCTGCCTTTGTGGAAAACTCTTATGCAGGGAGAAGCTCTTATGTGCTGATTCTTGTCTCCATCCTACAAATAAGTTGCTGGATTTTCTCTTCACCACTCTGCTTTTATCTCCTGTCTATCCTATTTGACACATCTCTCCTGCTGACTGCTGGTGGGGCAAGTCTGTGATTTGTTCCCAGCAAACACACGTGTGGTTTCCACCATTGTGTGGTCTTATGTTATGAACTTACCTGTGGGTGTTTACTTTGGTGGCACGACCTGGTATTTTGTAGCGCTCCATCTTTTTTTCCTCCTTCCTTGATACTTTTTTTTCCCCCTCAGCCACTATAACTCTTCGTCAGAAGCTGCTGCCTTTTGCTTTGATCATATAGAACGTACTGTATAGCCTCAGGTAACACAGTGCTGCTTAATACAGATGAAATAGCTACAAACCCTCTTAGAAGTAGGGTTTAAAAAGGGATACCAGTGAAATCAGATCCCTCTAGCTGGACAGCAGTCTGATAGGAGAACAAGGGCTGTTGTGGTATTTGGCAGCCAGACAGTCTATATTGTTATTAGATGAAACAAAGCTTGTGATCTTTAGTCCTTGACCTTAGCTGCAGCAGTACACTCTTAATCAGACCTTAATTTAACACCTAACATGGTCACAGAAAGGATCGGACATGGGCTGCTAGTTTAATTACATATAGCTGATATCATCCAAACCAATTTAACCTCCTTGCTGTGTGTTGGGCACTGGATGGGAGTCGCCCTTTAGATACAGAACAGTTTCCAGCACAAAAACCCCAGCAACATACTGTTCAAAGTTTTGTGCATTCACTTTAGAAAAAAAAAGCAAACAACTCTTTGGGTGCTTTGCATGTGATATTAAAACCTTTTCAGGAAGAACTGGAATCAGCATGATTTGCTAAATCTGTTTGCACTTTATGCTTTCACTCTGGCATTTTACATATTTCTAACATTTAAAGATTAAGCATCTTGCTGATGGGATGCTCCCATCCATATTCATTGAATCTGTTGCTGTGTTGTAGTGTCCGATGACTGAACTGTGTAACTGGGTAAAAAGTAATATTTATGTGTTTCATAATAAGATTTTCACAATTTGCTACTGCTTGCTGTGTGCTCAGTTCTTCACAAACTGACACAATATTTATTTTTTACATTTAAGTATGAACAGTCATATTTTTACATGTGTTGACACAACATTCAATTTCTTTCTGAATTAGTCTGGGAATCTGAAAACATCCAAAGTCTTTCTTCAGAAACAGGATTGTTTTGATTAATCAGATTGTACCCAAACAAAATTTTTTCACCAAATCCACAACAAGCATTGTTAATATTCTGCAGTTTTTTAGTGATGTCACAATTTTTCCATGAAATCCCAGTTAAATACAAAAAGATTGTTGTGAGCATTAGAGGTTTACTTGAAGGAGATTGCTTTGAGTTTGCTAGACCTTTAGCAGAACACTTAAGCAAAAAGGCTAACAAATAAAAGTAACAGGGAATATTAATAAACAGTAAGAGTTTGGGATTTACATGGCAGAGGTTCCACTGTCAGTGTTTGTAGCTGGCTTGGTGAGACCTTGGGCAGGTCAGGTTGCTTCTGCGGATGTACTCTGATTGCTCTAACTGAAGTGGTTTGAGACATTACTGCTCTGCATTGTCTGTCCTACCTGTCTGCAAAAGGTTATATGCCTGGCAGCAGGGATGGCAGAATGGGACATGTGCAGGCACATTACCCGTTGGTATTCACAGCGTACCACAGCAGCCTGCACTACTGATGGGGGTAACTGCACCGAGACGCTGGGCAGTGCCATGCAGGCACCGGGATATACACCGGGTAGAATCACTGTGTAAAGGTGAACGTGGATTACCTGCCACTCACAGTAGGAAGCGTCTTACTTCGCTCTG
The DNA here is from genome assembly GCA_027925045.1 of Hypotaenidia okinawae. Classification (NCBI taxonomy): domain Eukaryota; kingdom Metazoa; phylum Chordata; class Aves; order Gruiformes; family Rallidae; genus Hypotaenidia; species Hypotaenidia okinawae. The sequence continues at coordinate 4,119,304 of BSDF01000020.1, forward strand.
CACAGGCATAAACAACTTCACAAGCTGGAAGAATCAAGCCCAAAGATTTTAGCTTGAAACAAATTGAAAAGCGAAATGAATTCAAATCCCCCATGTGAAGTTCTGAATAGTATCTATATTCTCTTCTGTTGCAGGTGAAAGGCAGCCCTTGCCCATGTAAATGCCTTTGCACTTTAGCAGCCAGATCACTGAAAATTTGTGGTGCTTTCAGTGCAGACCCTTTGAATGTGAATGTAAACTGAACTGCTCATACACATTGCTTCCCAACGTGCAAGCTCTGTGTGTTTAGTTGTCACTCTGAGTTTTTACATGATGACCACCGTGTATTTACCTTCCTCTTTACTTTGCCCAAATTTTTCATTGTAGATCCCTTACACTGACTGAACTTTGATGGAGACAGAAGAAAGACTTGTAGTGTTTGAGCCATGGTGGGGCAAGGTTTAATCTCCATGGTGGTGCAAGGTCTAATCTCTGGCTGATGCTATACTTCCACAAAAACAGTATGAACAGAAGGTTGTGACTGGAACTGGAAAGAGAATCTCTATAATAGACTTAAATGTTTTTTTAGTATTTCAGTTTATCTTGTGCAGTTCTTTTGTATAGGTAATTCTTTCTGTTGGAGAGTCTGCTGAAATTTTCCCAGGCCTAGCTAGAGGATCACTGTTGCTTTAAAAACTGAATAAACAGTTAATATGCCTTGGTAGCTTCAGATTCAGTAGCCAGAACAAATGACATTTTGCATGAGTTCTTCCAAATAAATTGCTCTGTGACCACCATAGACATTTGAGTTTTTGCATCATGAGAGTGGAATATTGTTAAGGCTTTTGTTGAAGAGCTCTGAAATGTCCTTCTTTCACTACCCCTGATTGTTTCCAAAGTTAATGCAGTTAACTCAAAGCCCAGTGTGATTTCACATACTCCTGTGAGTTATGTTTTGACATGGGGTTTGGACTTTTTTGTGATTGAATGTTTTTGCACAGCTCTTTGTGACCTCATGCTAGGGCAATCACTGTGTTGATTTGAAGGAATGTGGAAGGGTCTGCAGAAATGTCAGGGTCCCCCATTAAGATGTTTCTTTCACCTCAGCAGGAGTACTCAGCATTACTGTGAGTGTTGTTACTGAGATGCCCTCTAGTAAGTAATAGGGCACTAGAGCACAATTGCCCTGATGTATTCCAGTAACATGGTGTTAATGTGCCATTGCCTCTCCGTATTTCAGCACCAAGGCATCACTTCTTTGGATTGCAATAACAGAGGCAAAGTGGACTTCTGCTTAAAGAAAACAGAGTAAGTCAGTGTGTGCAGGATACCGTCAGCACTTGTCACATTGTGCTCAAATGCAAGACAGGTTTCTAAAGGCTTCTGCAAAGCCTTTTGCACAGCCTTACCTTTACACTCTGTGGACATGATCCCATGTGTAGTCAAAGTCAGAGGCACACTATTTCATTGCTTCTGGATAGCTCTGGATCAAGCTGGGTCAGTTCTTCATTTCTAAGGGGCCCCTCTTTCACGATGTTTAATGTAAGCCTTTACAGAACCAGAGTACACGGTAACTTGTGGAATATTTTTTGACTAAGGTTTTCTATTTGTTATCCTGTCATTTGCCTGTGTTATCTAGTGTGTATTTGCTCTACAGCAGCACCCAGCACCTAAAAGTGCAATTACATTTTTCAGAAAGCTCTTGTCTCAGAAGTTCTCTTTATGAGCAGGTATTTATGCTAAGGATTGGACTCCTGCAAAGAAAGCCAAGTTTGAGCTTTCTTGGTAAAGAAAAACACCTTATTCATTATTCTGATTTTTTTGTGATTCCTATAATCGTTGGTCTTCTTCATAAATCTAGAGTCCCTGGAGCTTGATGACTAGAGAGTCCTGGTTTGTGTGAAACTTGAAATAGGAATTTTTGAGCTTTTGTTATTAGACAAAAAAGCTTGGAAATAAATGCAAACAGAAAGCAAATACCAGAATGCAAAAAACAAAATTAAAAATCCCAAGTCCTAGGAGAAATTGGTGCAATATTATGGCATAGAGAATAACTTAGTCTTAGTTTCTCACTGAAAATTGCAGCTTATTAAGCAAATAAAAAATATTTTATTTCCTTAAGGACACTTAATCAAATATTTATATCAAGACTCAATTTGATACAAAATTATACATCAGACTTATTCAGAATTACCTCTATATCCATGTGGGCATATGGGTGTGAGTTTGTGTCTACGTCTTCTCAGCTTAAGTTAATATTGGTATTTTCATGATAGATTTTTGAATGCATGAGCTTGGCAGCACTGAACATCTGCTTTAGTTGTGGGCACTAAGTGTCTTTGAAATTCTAACCTAAATTTAAAATTTCTGCTATTAAAAAATTCCATTTGCCAAATGCTGGGCTATAAATTACAGCCATTCCTTTTTATTACACTGTTATACAGAAAAAAAAAAAAAAAACCCCAAACACCTAAACCCACAAATCTAATTACACCAAACGTCCTCTTCATCCAAAGCCCAACTGCTGAGCTTAATCTCAGCTCCAAGTAGTCTGTATGGTTTAGCTGCAAACTAAACTTTTGGAAAAACAGAAGCTGAAATAGTAAGGCAAGAGTAACTCTGCATTAGCCCTTTAGGGAAATATCTAAATAAGCAATAAAATTAATGAAATACTATTTAAAGCCATTGTGTCATAAATGTATTTTTTAGAAATGAAGGCAGAGTTTGCTGTGGTAAACTGATGCAATGTAACCAGCTGTAAGGTGATTTCCCCTAGCAGTGGATGGGGCCCAGCCTTTTCTACTATGTCCATCACTGCTTTGTTGGAGACAAGTTTGGGGAAAATACATGCCTGTAAAGTATTGCTCTGGTTCTCTCCCTTTCAGCCTGGAACGTCCTCTGACCCCTGAGGCCTCAGGTTTGGTCAGCAATACCTGGGTGCGAGCATCATTACAACTACAGCAGAATCAGACTGCTAAAACGCTTGCTAACGCTTATCACATTCTACACCCTCTCTGGGTAATCTCCTCATCTGTCCTTCCAGACAGAAATCGTTCCTGGCACCTAACTTAAAATCTCCCATGTTGCAATTTGAGCCCATTAATTCTCACCTGCTGTCAATAATCCCCACAGAAGAAGAGATGACCATGTGTTCTTTGTCACAGCATTTTTACTGTGTTTTCTCATGATTCCTTTTGATTTTTTCCTGCAGGTTGTGCTTCTAGACCTTGCTCCCTTCAGGGACCTTACCCATTCCCTACAGAACTGATGGTGACTTCATAACTAATATGACCTTCATGTTTCTATTTTTACCCTCTGAAATAGTCTTTTGGTGCTGTTATCACTAGATGCAAATAACTGTTACTGGCCAGGACCAGTGACTTGGACATACATCTATGAGCATAGAAAGGAAATGTTCCTATCAGGAGCTCCCACAGACCTCAGAGTAGGGTGGTTTTATTAGACCCATGTCAGACTTTGAGTAAAGCTGAACAGAACCTACTGGTTATTTCTACACGACACTTCTTGATATCAAAAGACCTTTTGGCATTGCTACTAATAGGGACTTTTAAGAAGGCAGCTCATGACATTAAATGGTATGTAGTCTCCAGGTTCTTCAGAAATGAGCTCCTATACCATGTTAGCCTGGTTAAAGAGGAGAGAAATATTGTCAGAGCAGTGACCTGGAGCAGGTTTTCTAAAACGTTGAGTAGAGTGTCTGTATAAATGTTTAAGGCCTTTGATGCAACGTTGAACATTTCTGTTCAGAACTGCACCTGAAGATGTGCTCTCACCAGAACAGCTGACATGAAGGGACACACATATGGGCTGAGCAAAAGCCAGGGGTCAGCCACAAGACCTGTGCACCACTTAAGGCAGCAAGTGCTTTGCCTTAATCACTGCTTATAGACAGGGAGAAGGGGACTGGAGTTTTGTAGCACAGAAGTCGTGCACATTTGCATGCGGTTTTGCTTTTTCCTGCTAAATGTCCCTACATTTGTAAATGTTTAGCCCAAGAAGTTGCAAAAAGAAATCAATTGTTATTGTATTCATGGTAAAGGTGTAAATCCTATTACAGGAGGCTTTGCAGGGATGGTCATTTCAATGCATTTCCTTGTCTTGGTTCACAGCATGAGGCAGGAGCTGTGTCTTGTCTGCTGACTATTGACCAGGTATAGCCACAGGGTTAGTTTTTGAGACAGAGGGAAAAAAAAAACCGTGGAGGCATTAATTGTTCCTTACAAAGAGCAAAAAATTGTAACTAATCACAACACACCACTGCTGCTAATGCACTTGAAACCTCCCTCTACCTCACCAAACCATATGGGGGTTTAAAATGTAAATACAATTTGTAATTGAGAGCAGCATTTTATTACTTGCTTTTAAGAGGCACAGGACGCCTGTAACCCTCAATATGAAATTTCCGTTGGCTAGAAATAAATTCAGCTCCATGTTTTGTTTTTATTCCCACTGCGACGCCCGCATGAGAAAGGTAACGGCTGGTCTGCAAGCTTTCACTCTCTCACTCAACACTGAGGGGAGAAGTGGCTGGGAGCTGTGGTTTTCAGTCACACTACTGGCTTCCTCACATTGCACACTGGAGGCAAAAGTAAACATGCTGCAGAATAAATCCTCAGAGATGCTGAGAGCTGCTCAGCTACCACAGCCTGGGCTGGAGTCAATGAGAAGTGCAGGCACTCAGCCCTTCCCTGAATTTTGCTCTCATTTTCAGTAGTATGCTGCCTAAAAGCAGCTTGTACTGCTAATTGCAGTTAGTTATTTATCAACCTTGCAATAGCACATAGAATGTGAGGCATTGGGTTCAGATTCCATTGTATTAGGTGCCGTACAACTAAAGAACAAGTAACACTTTCTGCCAGAGTGATCTGTGAGTGTACGTGTAAGCCAAGTGACAAGAAAAATATACAGACAAAGGAGGATGGGACAAGGATATTTTTGTCACAAGGATATATGATTTATAGTTAGAACCTGTAGGGAACCTAATACTCTGACCATATTTGATTTAAAGTGTAACTCATGGATGTAGCCGTAACAGGATTCAACTTTAAACATCCAGGACTCTAGCTGGTCTGGGAATGTGAAGTTCCTATATGGATATGGAGGCCTTAGAGTGCCACCACTGAAGAAGCTACTCATGGGTACCTTTGTCAGAATTAAAACAATCCCCCTCACCCTTTCTGCCTGCCTTCTTTTTCTGTCAGCTCTAGGTGTAGGAAGCAGCATGAGAAGAGATGTTCATAAACAACACAATCATCAAATCTGCCCTCCAGTCATTGCAGGACATCAGCAGGGGAAGAAGAAAAGGATGTTATTCACATTTTGGCTGGAAGGACTAGTGACCTTCACTTGTGCAGAGGGCAGAAATATCTAGAAAATTAAAGAACCATGAAGCGGCAGTGATTTAAAGAAAGGTAGAGGAAGACCTCTGTATTTTCAGGTAAAACATCAAATCGGCTCATGTGCTGGCCTGTCACAAGAAAATGGACAGTACAGGGCAGTGGGGGCCATTCCAGGAGAACTGTGGGGAAAAGATTGAGAAACAGTGGGTCTCCCTGAGCTGAACAGTTCACATCTCTGCCAGAATTATTACAGCTAATTTTTCAGCAAGATAAATCCTGTCCAGCAATTCTACTTCAAAATTAAAAAATAAATTAAACCCTGAAAAATTAAAAACCCTAAAAGTTAAATAAGTACTGTTTTAAATGGACTAAACTGGAATATTTGCTTTCAGTGCAAGTTTTGAGACCTTGTTAGGTGCCCAGTGCCTCACAGGGTTTAACTCATGTACTACTTCATGGAGGAATCAGAAAAGCATTAACTGTAAGACATGAAATGAAGGCAACCATGCCAGTGCCTGCCACTTTAGTGAACAGAAACTCCTTCTGCTACTTCAAGACTTCTTGGCTGAATTAATGTGTAGGACATAATAGTAGCCATGCTGAGAGTGAAATATTCCCTCTCTCATTAGGAACCACTTCTGTTCTTGTTGAGCTGAACCCTCCTACTTTCACCTGTTCTGGGTTCTATCCAACATTATTTACAATAATTGTATCTACCTTCGCTGTTGGATTTCTCAAAGGAATTGTGGCTAAGAGGGATAAAAGACATCTACACACTCAGTGTTTTTTTCCTCAAACAAATCAGGAAGTCAAGCATGGAAAAGAGCTACTTGAAGAGCTCTGGGATGGGTTTTTAGCCTCTTAACGTTGCAGGACACCTTGACAGCCTATCTTATACACGAGAAACTTAAATTGTACATTCTGTCAAGTAGATAAGTGAGTTGATTAAAAAACCCCTCAATATCCAAGAATTCCTACTGAAATCTCAGGATACCTAACATGTTCATAGACCTAAAGGCAGGAGCAGGGTGACATAGGAGTAACGTACCCATAGTTTGTCTTCAGGGTGTCCTTATCTTCCAAGGTCTGGCAGTTTACAGGTAAGAAGCAGACAAACTGTCCAGGACTAAGCCACAAGTGTGGAGTAATGACGGGATTTGCTAAAGTTACTTCTCTCTGCACCTCTATTAGCCTTGAATAAAGCATGAGTTCAATTTCTGTCATTGATGAGGGAGCATTACTCACTCCCCATAAGAAAATTTTAAATAGAAAAAAGTGGATATTCCTTAATCCATCTTCTGAGGAGCTTGTTACCCTTTTGGGTTGCTGTAGAAGGTCACAGTAGCCCTACCTCTGCAGTTGCTACTATTACCTAGATGAAACTTGTTCATGTAAGTTAGGCTGAGGGTTGTCTGGGAGCCATATTTACTAATGGTGTCTTCCAGTTTATATTGCCACATTTTTCCATTCCCAATGGACTTTTTTCTCCCTGCATTGGTCTGTACTTTCTCAGTGAGATGGTGCATCATGTCCATCCATGATTATGCATGAGAGTCATGGAAGTGCCTGACCTGTGTTCATTTTGAGGATAGATTATATGCTTAGCTTCATCCCTTTGTAGTAACCTGGCTTCAGCTGACCTTACAGCTGCCTGAGTTTCAGTGGAAGAGAGAAGGCAACAGCAGTTCTCTCCTGCATTTGTTTTCTTCAGTAGAAGCCTTTGTCTTGACTTCTGCTGAAAAGAAGAATGTGAGTCAAATTTGTTTCTTACACGAGCTTGATTCTATGCACCCAGACCATTTCATTTTTATCTGTTCTTATGATTTGACATATAACTCTGTGTGTGCTTTAGGGAGTCTCTGTAGGGTCAAGATGTTGGGTTCATGGCCCAGATTTCTTTCATATATTTTTGAACCAAAAAGCTCAATTTAAAGATATTTTCTTCATGAACGAGAGAGGAAGACAAGTGCCTCACAGAGTGACTCAGCCCACCTGAGATGCAATTCTTATAAGTTATTATTATTTTTTCAAACCTTGTGTCCTCTAAAATATGACTTTTGGGGTGTTGACTCATGATTCTGGGGTACTTGTATGGAGAATATTGGAATATGACAATATATCTGAATGTGACATTTGCATTTCCTCCTGTTTGAGTGACTGTACTGTGTATTTCCAAACTACCATGGGATTTTGTATTGCATTTCTGAGTACATTGAGGTTGGCTTGCATACATACATAACTAATGTCTGTGTTTTGAAGTGCCAGGAGTGTAAAATGGGTTAGCTAGCTAACTGAGTCGAACAGCAGGTCGAGACATGTCACAACAGTATAATTCATCCAACAGAATGAGGATAGCTTGGGGGTCCTAAGTTAAAAGAACATGATTAGTCTCGGCTCAGAATAAAGACTACCACAGACTGGCAAAGGCAGGAGCAAAGACATTCAGATGTGGCTTAGGGTCCTGGTTCTACAAGGTTCTATCCACAGTCACCAAAATACTTACGAATTGAGTGAGTCAGTCTGAGGATTCAAGTCACAACCATCATTGTGAATGTGCTTGCTTGTTTTCAGAAGACTAGTACATTAGGTGCTCAGTTTGTCTCACAGGTTTCCACTATCTGGCCATCCTGGTGACTTACTGTACTGGTAGGATGCACTGTCACCTACTGTGAGAATTGAGCCTCCACTGTCAGTACAATCCACCCTCCTGTGCATTTCACATACAGCTCTTGGGCTACAGTGGAACCATGGTTCTCAGAATTATGGACTAGATGATCTTCAAGGGTCCCTTCCAACCCAAACCTGTCTGCAATTCTGTGAATACTGCAAATAGAATTCTACTGGGCCAGATTCTGTCATAAACCACATGATGGTCAATCCCAGATAACCCCACTCATTCTAAGAGTGACAGTGGATTTATGCTATTGTTTGTGAAGTCAGAATATGACACCTTTCTTAATGCTCTGCTTCTCAGAACTTTAAGCCAAGTTTATTAACTGTGGGTTGTTTCTTTAATGTGGACAGGAGAGTTTGGTACTATGGCATGTGATGATTCTCCCATAATGATTTTTTAGAAAAGCACCAAAGGATTGAATTAGGAACTTGTTTCACTTACAAAGAGTTGTTAAATGCCTTTGTGGTTCCCAGCTTTTACAGCTACTGGGCTGGCAGAATGTGGATCTATTTCAATGTCCTACATTCAATATCTGTAAAGCAATGCCAAGCTACTTTACTCATCATTTCCTAAGTGACTGGCATTTTGCACTGCACTTAGTCTTGAATTGTCCCTTATTTGGCAGTCCTTCTTCTAGTGGATGGTATGAAAATAGATGGTATATCCTAAAATGTGTGCTGTTCTTTGCTGACTATCTTTATTCCCTTGTGTATGTGGTAACCTGCAGTGGAACACAAGTGTCTCCAAGCATCAGTGTGATGTGATCCAACATACTCTGGGATCCACCTGCAATTAAACCACAAAAACCTGGTATGAATTCAGCCACTGAGTCAATATTCACAGTTTATTTTCTGTAAAGAAAATTGGCTTCTGCTATGCTGGATTTTTGACAGAGGAGGCAGAACCTTCTATTTTAGCACATCCTGATATAGATAAAATACAGATGAAATGTTCTGACTGCTTTCCTGAAATTTTAGAAACCTCCACAACAAACGTTTTCCAAATATTTTCAGAAATTAAGCATGTATATGTGTACAAATAGAAATTCAAAATCAGAGTAATTTTAAAAAGTAGATGTTATCCTAACAGAAAAAGGCATAGTAGATCCCATTATAAGCTAAATAAGAGAGAAATATTTAGAGAAAATTTCTGTCAGGGAGAACCATTTGTTAAGTGCATGGATGGTTCCTCGATTCTTTGAAAGTTTTAAGTGAATATAGCCTGTCTTTCTGTGAAGGTACTTGGCTAAAATGTTAGCAGATGTCTAAACCTCACCTGCTGTCCCAGAGCTCTTTAGCTTTTCTCCAGCTTCTCTCATTTCCTGACTTCTGCTTGTTAAGCCCTAGCTTCTCAGCAGGGTATCTTGCTGCCAGAAAGAAGAGGCATTGTCAGCAGAAACTAATTACTTTCTCATCAAATACTATCTTGCAGCAAAAATGTTGTGATCTGTCCCACTGCTTCCAATGTGCCCCAAATCACTCATGTACAGATGACACCTCTTGCATGGCCAGCAGTCCAAGGTAGGTGTGGAGGATACACTTAACTGCAGATATGACCACGTGCAGAACATGAGGACAAGTCCACTAACTAGGTTGGCTCAAAGTCAATAGGGACTGAATTCTGCCACTGAGGATGCCATGGCTTGAGCATAAGATAATAACAACATTTCAATACATGTTCTAGCTCAACAAGAAGACATGAGCTTAATGCAGCAACTGATATATAAAATACTATGGGCTGTGTTAGACAGGAGAAATGGCTAGAGATGTTTTTTGATTGTTTCATCTGTAAAACTCTAGTAGAAATTGCAGTAGATTTCATTATAATCCATCATCTAAATTATTTTGGTTACTGTTGGGTCTTCTGTTTTGGTTCTGTTGTTTGGAGAACAAGGCAGAACTTTAAGGTCTCACAACTATAGGGTTTCATAACATCACTAGAGCATTCCAACTTCATTTATTAGTATTGTTTGAGGTTTTTACAAATAAGGCTCATGCCTGCTTCTTCCACTGGGAACTGAGCACTATTAAGTAGCCAGGGGATGAAAAATAAAGAATTAATGACAAAGGCATTCTGCTGCCTTGACCTCTAGCCTTGCCTATGACAGGCTTCCCATTGGGCCTATAGTGAGATACAGATTTGTGCTTCTGTTCTCTGTCTGTGGAACAGGGAAGGAATAACTGTGCTTCTACCTTGTGGGTGAGTTGGGAAGCCAGATTCAGCCGTGGTTTTGAAATGCACATATACTGTGGTGATTAGAACAATACAAAAGCAAATAAAAACAGGAAGAAGAAAAGTACCTAACCCACAAAAGGATTTAGCTGATGTGCAGCAAATGAGATATGGGACCACAGACTATGTGATGAAGTTAAGAGAAATATTGAACAGCTGCTTTGCTACACACTTCTACAAAATGAAATGACATCCTGCAGGAAAAATAGTACAGGCTCATTTACTACCCAAGAGGGCAGAGCTAAGGTTACAGGGACTTTAACAGTGTTGTCATTTCCTTACTCCCAGGAGCTGCGTTTTCCAACTTGATGGCTTTCCTAATGTAATTGCATTTTATGTGATGATTTTTTAGAGCCTGATTCTTGCTAGAGTAAATCAGGAGGAACCCTAGCAAAGCTAATGAAGTGATCTCAGTGCATAAATTTTGGGAGCCACAGAAGAACCAGGCATGCTCAATCCATAACCACCTTCTCCAAATTCTGCAACAAATGCCCCATACTGGAATAGCAAGTAGGTATCAGATGAAAACACAAAACAATGACAACAGTGCGTTTTTCAGTAGCCACATCATATTATGTCATTGATGTCAGGTTGAGTTATATTAGTCTGCTTTTCATTATGTTGTGTTATGCCTTTAGACATAATGCAACACACTGTAAGTAACATAAAGTGACCTCCAAGTATAAAAGAGAACACAGTTTTTGTCAGATTGGATAGTGGCTATGAATTCTCAGGGAGGGGTAAGTCAGGGGAAGGAGAGGAGGTTTGTTCAGTGTCCTGAACAACAAATGCATGGAACTTAACAGTTATAGCAGCCATGGCTGTTTTGAAATAAGTATATGTGTCCACTTAAAAGAGAGAGAAGCTTCTCAGTGGGATTTGCACTGTTTAATTTATTTAAAATTCTGCCAATGCATCTGTAATAGCTCTTTCTTTTCTGTACCTGAACTGTCCAAGATAAACAGTGAACATAAGACTAACTTTCCCAAGACTCATCTTGTTGCCAAGCTCTGAAAGACAGTAGTCAGACCAAGCTTAACCCATGGTCTTTCTGTGCAGCACTGTGTAACCTGTCTGATGTAGCAAGAATTTAATCAGCTGCCAAGAAAACTATCGTAGGGAGAAAGGAATTGTCATGTCTCCCTAAAGAAGGGAATCTCCTCATTAATGTAATGTGATTAAGGAAAAATGAGTGGTTCAAAGGAAGTTGCAGATTTTCTCTGGAGGGCTTGAAATCCACCTCAGCCTGGTAGTTCTTGCTGGTGACTTTGCTGGTATAAGCTGGTGTTCTCACTTTCATGCCTTAGTCTATATACCTGATCTATGGTTTGCACACCTGCCAGGACTTGCAAGACCATGCTTGAATTTGCTGCTTTGCTTTTAATTCCTATTTACATTTCAATAAATTGCTGAGTATATCTATTCCCCACCTGTAGAATAAATGAACATCTGTGATTTAGAGGATGTTAGGAGCACACAGCAATGAGAAAACAGATGACATGGCCAGAGAACTGTAGTAGTTGGCGATTCCACAAGGTACATTTTGCCAGGGTGGAGAATGACAGGATGGGGCTCACCTGAGTCCTGTTTTTAGATAAGGACTGGCCTTGGCTCTACCCTTAGTGTCAAATCAGGTATCAGAGAGGTCAAGCCATAGTGCATAGAAAGTGGAGTCCTTGGTAAGAAGGCTGGAACACATCTCTTCTAGAGGTTTGGGGATTGTCCCTACCTATTGGCAGGTTACAGAAAGTTTCAGTTCCCCATTACAATTAATTGTCACATGTCTTCTTTCAAAGGGATGCCACTCAAAGATGCTGAAGAAGACTACCTGTGTGCAGAAGTGCAATGTTGCAGTATGAAGTTTATCTCAAAACTCAGCCTGCCATAGGCAGAATACCTACAAAAGTGCTTATTATACATTTCCTATGTAACATGTTGAGCATTAGTGTCTTTCTTCTGTCCCCAGTGAACTAGGAAAAGAGCCACATCTGGCATCACATCTCACTACAACAATTGTGACTAAGCCCTGTCATCTACATCTTTTTAGATAGTGAATGTTGTATGGATCAGAAAGATTTTCATGATTGGTTGCAAAGATGACAGTTGCAAAGGCACCTGAATATATTTGATGTGGTCTTCCCAAGCAGGAGTAGATGTGGAATCTCCCTTAAAAAGGTGTTTAAAGATGAAAATTTAATATTGCTAACAGGAATAGAGTGTGGCATTTTATGTGAAAAAGGTGCAAAGATGAGCAGTTGGAACAGCATGTGATACCTGAATCCAATGTGGGTAACATGCATTTTCTTTATCATTTCTCTATCTATAAATGTAGTATAAATTTTCAGCCTTGCAAAGTTCTTTTAAGATGTGTATGAGTTGCTGTCCTTGTTCATTAGGCTAGTAAATATTTCAGCCTTAGCAGTTACTTCTTCTGAACAGGGTGCAATAAACCAGCTCTTGCTCTCCATCCTGCAAAGAGATCTGTGCAATCAGACCCCTGTGACACTGACATCCACAGTGCTCTGCGTGACTGCAGAGATCTACCTTTAAGTATCATTTTGCAGCATCAGAGAGCCCAGAATTAAACACAAAACATTCTGGTATCATTAAGTTCATAAAGAAACCTGTTACCCTGTACTTGATAAGCTCATAAAGCAAGCTGTTACCCTTGGTAGGACATCAAATGTTGCTTGTGGCCAGACAAGACACAGAGACTCAACACTGGAATATTTCACTGAGATTTGCAGCCAGACTGGATCTCAGGAGACTTCCTATTATTATTTTCTTTACTAATAAATCATTATGTTGTCTCCTTTGCAGCACAGAGAGTTCAAATAACCCTGTACCTGTGACAATCTGATTCTCTGAAGGAGTGTCCTGTTCTGTTGAGTCATGTGAGAGGAAAATACAAAGAAGTAGAGAGACAGATCAAAAAGGGCTAGCAGAAAGGGCCCCGGAGGCAGACTTAAGTTTGGTATTTAATATTTCAGGTAAAATATTCACTTAGCATCAATTATCTTGTTGGGTTCTTTTTTTTTTTTTTTTTTTTAATGAAATTGCCTTCTGAATCAGCCAGCTCTCTAATTACCAGATTGAATGATTGAAATTTTTAGGGCAATTAAATTCAAGCCTTTCTTTTTCAGTCCTTATGTTATTCCCCCTTCTCTCCCTCCCCTCTCCAGTCTGGAGCCTTTCTATAATTTGGAGGCAGTTGCAGAAGCAAGCAGACCTTTAAAGCCAAGATGTATGTCTCCCTTAATTCCTCTGTGGATTTGTTTTATAGACTAAGCAGGGAGGGTTCTGGTCTCTCAGGACACGTGCATTACAAACACACAGTATTCAGTGGGTTTTATCTAAGCATGTCATGTCATTTTAAAAACAGCTTGGAAAAAATCATTTAATATAGAAATTCTGTGAAACGACAAAGATCAATGTAGAAAATACATGCACTATTGGAAAATGCCTGCAGATCAAGCTAGAAGACTAAGGAGCAAATTGATAGTAATAATGATGATTGATGATATACTAGATAAGAGAAAGCAAAACTCCCAAAGAAACAGTACATCTGTTAACAGAGCTGTTGGGGCAAACTCATGAAATGGCTGGGTGAAAAGATAAGTCTCCTCCTAAAAAAGAACACAAAATCCACAGGATGGAATCCTGGTCCGAGGGAAATCAGTAACAAAGATGCTGCTTGTCTTGTTGGGATCAGAGCATTGATCCTGCAAAATAAGTAACCTTATTCTTCAATGTAAGTATGGGAGCTGTTATGCTGATTTCAGTGGGACTATTCCTTCCTTAAAGTCAAGCTTTGCTAATTCAGGATCTCACCCACTGAACACGAGAAGTCAAACACAATGAACCTTTGAAATGATGTAAGATTTTCCTCAAAAACCTTAGGTGGAGTTTTTCAGATTCCCAAAGTCAATCCAGTAAACAAACCTGGCTCTGCTATCCAGCAGGCAGTTGCATGCGAATGGACTGAGGGATTTATTTTTATGCTGTGTTACACTAGGTATTGGTATAATACCACTGAAGTCAGAATGATGAGCACTAGGCTAACTTCCAACCTGTATCCACGACAATTTTGCTAAAGCCAGATGAATTGTATTATGCTTATTTATTACTTGATTATCCCTGTAGGTGTTTGAGGTACTTCACAAAAGCTAAAATAGTCCTTGCCCTGAAAAGCATGCTGTCAAATCTAAGATTAGAGATGACAGCATTGCAAGGGGCTGAACCTGGAGAAGAACAAGGTCCTTGTTCAACTAGAGGCTTAAACGTATATCTGTCTCTAAGTTTGTGACTCAAGGTTAGTGTGACTCTTGTAGACAAGTGTTTCAAATGCTTGTGTATGCTCCTGTTGTTGCTGCTGTTCTCAACGTACCAGTGTTCCTGTACAGATACTCTCACAGGCATAAATTAGACCTTTAGGAAATAGGATCTCATGTCTGTGGAATTACCCCATTTTGTACTGGCAAATGTTTTGACCCAGAGTGATAATGAATCGGATGGAATGTGTATGCATTAAATGTCCATGCACATTCCACAGGACACACAGCACCTGTGGTTCCTATGCTGCCTTCTGGTTTCTTCTGCTCTCAACACCATATTCATTACTGCATTATCTCTTTTTTTCATGCTTTGAAATCCATGACTCTCCACCAGTTTGCAGTAGTTTAAGACCCGGGCCCTGGACTTAAGGCATGTGTGACATTCAGGGAGAACAGACCTGCTCTGAGTCAGTGCATTGCCACCTGCAGAGCAGTGCTTTTCCAGCAAACCTCCCACTTAAAGATGTACCAATGCAGAACCTCAGTCATTTTTCTGGAGCACTGAATGCATGCACCAGACTCTGAAGCAACCAGACATCTCAGTGGCCTGTATTTAATGCTAGGTTCCTCTGCATATTCTCAAGGAGTGTGCTTCAGGATGCCATGTCCACTTAAAATCTTTTTAGTGTGTGCTCTGCATTCCTTATTTAGAAGTACATGGAAAGCCCCTTCTAGCTTGTGCTGTACAACTGTATCACAACTGCCTGCTCTGCTTATCTACTGCATTATTTCTGTGAAAGCAAAAGCTGTGCATGGAACAGATGCTTGGAATGGTATTGGGATCCAATTACTGCACTTTTCCAACCTTACATCTATTGTCTAAACTTGGAGCAGGCATATTTTTACTCCTTGGTGACACTATATAAAGAGACAACTGTCATTGTGTTTGCTGGCTGACCAGTTGGCACAGAAGGGGTGGAAGAAGCAGCAGCAGTATGGTAGGTTTTATTCTTTCCCATGTCAGTGTTTTTATCTCTGTATTTCTTTGTGACTCTAATGATTCAAACAGAGCAGTAATCATCACAGTGGTCCCCACAAAATCTCATACTTACTATTGCATCCAGAATGAAGATATATCCCATAGCTGTGAACTTCCAAGGACTTTTCGCATGTGTTTAACAAATGAGTTCTGGGAATGGAGATGCACTTGCTGAAGGGAAAAGCTCGCACATCTTTCCAAGATGAATACACTAGTGCAGCAATGGCTGGCATGGCTGGTGTTAATTAGTGCTAAGGTCTGCTATGTTGTGATGGGGAGTGAGGGAAAGGGATATCTCTGTAGTCGTAACTGTGTTGCTCTTGAAACCACAGGGAGACATAGGAAGTACTGCAGAGATTGCTGTGTCTTGTCCTTGTCCTGCTCACTGTGGGCTTTTAGCTCTGGGACTCCAACAGCCACCTCTACACCAAAGCTGCAATTGATGTGATTCCAAGGAGCAAGGGAGACTCCTGTCTAAGGAGCAGTGGGCAGATGGAACACCATCTTTGTTTTCTGCAAATTCAGAGGAATGACTACAACAATATTAAAACCAAAAGCTGGTGATGTTCTCTTTCTTTATTTTTCTCCTTTTTACAGGTCCTTTTCAGGCTGTCTTAAAGTAATGCTGCCTAGTGGCTCCCTGGAGCTATGGAATATTTGATTCTGGAGAACACTGGAGAGGGAGTTGTATATGAAAAGCTTTCTCAAAGCTTAGTTCAAACCTGATCTCATTTAAGTAGGTGATGAATGTGATCCAAGCACTGTTCTGAGCAGGATAAAACCACATTCAAATCCATTGCTAAAATCCACACTAGGTTCCAGTTTCAGTCAGTGCAAACCCAGTGTCAGTGGTTTCACACTGAGCACGCAAGCCACTAACCATGTTCCTCACCACTGTTTTAGAAGTGAGCAGTGCCTTGTGCTGCTTGTGCCTCCTCAGTTGTGGATTTGCAGGTTTCCTTTTTCCCTTTAATCAGCTTCACTAAAGTCTAAGCCAGCCCTTTGTGGGGGGAAGGGGGAAGGCGGGGGGCATGCTGGGTCTTAGGTTTTCTTTTTCCCTTTCTTTTTATTTATCAGTTTTCTCCCTTCCTATTTAGTTCAGTGTCACACCACACTGCTTGATGTTTGAAGATATTTCAGGACATTCTGTGGAGAAATTGCTTAAGTTAGGAATGTGAAAATATTGTGAGAGATTATTCTGTCTCCTCAATCCCAGTTCAACTGACGATTCTCTGTGGTAGTTCTTTTCATTGTGCCTTTTGTTTTGGGAAAATATCTTCTGAGGTACCTTACTATACAGGGACACATGAAACAGATTTAAAATGGAAAGAAAAAAATAGCCTTAATGAAAGAAAGCTGAAGAATATCTTTACATAAGGAAGTGATCATTTTTTATTAATCAGAGGGAAATGTATATGTAATTATGCTAGATGAACTCTGTGGGGAGGTTTTTTTCTCTCTTTATGATGTCTTAAGGGATTTATAAATATTACAGAGGTTTTATAGCATCATAATATTTCAGAGGTGCAGTAAAGCTACTTTCAAAGGATTAGTGCAGACAAAGCAGCATAGTAAAAAATAATTACAAGTCAGCCAGTGCTACTAGGCTCTGACATACAGGGCTGATGAGAGTGAGAGAGGCAGGGTTCAGGGAGATAATTTTTCTAACAAGAGCAGACCACACAAGTGCTGTGGAATGGAGTTCTGAGAACTGTCTATGGCTCTCTGTTAATTCCAGGGAATTTAGTGAAGTTGGGTCTGTGATGTCTCCCCACATGCTCTGTGCTGATGGAGTGAAGGGAGGGAAGAGGAGAAGTGGAAGGAAGGAGAGTCTTTTTCTTGCTCCCAAAACATTCCTGTGTTTATTCAGTTCGAGTGACAGCAAATTCTGCATGCTGAAGGGACTGTGTGCCCAAAAATAGATGGCATTCTGATCAAATCTGTTTTGCAGCCTGCTTAACTGCCTGGAATGTACCACCTGTACTGAAACAAGCACTGACCTCAGTGGAACAATGCTGATTTCACTAGTTGAAAATGTGGCCGGTTGCTTAACCGTTGAAGTGTTTGCATATGCATCTGCACTATGAAGGACCGTGTAGGTAGGGAGGGATTGTTCAACTGTCTACATGAAAGACTAGAACATGTATATGCCAGAGAAGAAAATTTGTTGGGTGGGGAAAGCAGCTGGCGAATTTCGGGTCATAGAGGTTGAGCAGTCTGCGGTTAGAGAGGTTATTTTCTGTTCTGAGATAAATTTGGGGAGATAATGTGTTCTCTCTGTATATCTGTGCAAGAGAAAAAAAGGAGACTGTGATTGGGAAGGGATGTTATGTAGGGCAAAGGAGAATGCTTTGGTGAACAGGAGTGTGAAGCAGGGAGGATGCGGTCCAAGAGATTTTTGTATCTAGCAGGGATCAAAGGTGTGTGTGTGTCTGTGTGGGTGTGTGGGAGGCTGGGACTACACAAATGCAGTGAGGATGAGAAGGGAGGGATCTGTTTGTGAGTGCAGAGCAGGTAATAAAAAGATCCTCCAGTTTCTCAGTTCTGATAACGTGGGTTTTTATTTGAATGATCTGAGGCTGCTGCCTGTTTGAAATGCAAATCGTGCCCTTAGAGCAGTTTATGTTGCTTACTCCTCTAGACTGTTTTCCTCAAAGGGGTGCACTTGGGTTGGCCTTATGCTGCTCACCTGCCATGAAAAGGACCTAAACCATGCTAAAAAAGAGCAGCTTGTCCATAGCTGGGATCTTAGGTGCAGAGGTGTGCAAATTATCCCAGCAGAGCAAACTTGTGAGACAAAAATCAACAAAAATCCTGTCCGGTGCTGCAAAAATCCCTTGGATGGGCCTGAGGTGTAATTTTGGATTCAGAAGCTGGATTCAATGACAACAAAAATTCAAAGACAGGAAATGTCAGCACTGAGATCCCAGAGTGGATGAAAAACAAGGAGAGAGTGTGATGGATGAAAAAGTAATAGTAACTCAGAGTTAACATCATACTGTGGATCACAGTAGGGGACAGAATCTGAGCAAGATGATGGATGATTCTGTCTTTTCTGTAGTCACGGAGGTAGTTACAGAGGAAGGAAGTATAAAATGTGAAACAGTGCAATTTAAAGCTGGTAGTATCTTATGTCTAGTTTGCCTTGGGCTGAATGAACACATAAGGGTATGAGACAACAGAATCAGGCTCTTAATAGTGTACGCTACTGTTTTCCTCTGAGGACTCCCAGGAGACAGGCTTACCCATTGGTGTCTTCTTTGGTAGAAAAATTAGAAGAAGACACATTAAGTTGCTGAGTGGGGAAATGCTCCTGCTTGTGTTTTAACTCTGGCTCTCAGGAATATGAAACCGAGTCATCTTTAGTTATTTATTTTCTGAGTGATGTAAGGTATGGTGGACCAAACAGGGAACTCCAAACCAAACCAAAAAGGTGGCTTCTGGCAGTGTTGCCCTATTTGCCTGACTGTGGAGATATTCTTGCTCTGCAGAAAATGCTTAAGTAGAGGTTGGTTACTTTATACTTTCTGAGGGGTGGAAGCATGCACCCAGGCAGCCAGTGCAGAGCAGTCCCAGTTATGGAGCTGTACCTTTCTTTGCCCTGCAGCAACTTGCCTGGTTTCCCATACTTTCCTAGACTATCTGAGAAATTTGTTGAAGTGACTGTGATGATAAAGTTCTGCAATAATCCAGTGTCACTTCTATTGTATCTCTGGTGTCATGAACCTGCTCTAGCACCAGCCTTTTATGAATTTATCAGGGTAAACAATGCCTCGCAGTCTGAAGCAAGAACCAAGTATTTTCAGCTCCTTCCTCCTTTGCATGTAGAAATATAAACTGACTCCCTGCCCCCTTTTCTCTTAGGTGACCCTGAAATCAGAGATTTCCTCCCTCTGATTCACGTGAACATAACCCCCTATCTACAGCAGATTAGAAAAGAACCCCTAATCTTATATATACAGAGCAAAGGCAGTGCACACTCATTTCTTCTGTCTGCCAGTGTCATTGCACTGTCCTTGTTCTCTCTTGCTCCCCAACACTGCCAGAGAGGAGAAATAGAAAGAACATTAATGAGGGAAACTCAGCTTGGAACAAATGCCTGGTTCAACAGTGTTTTCTTGGGACCAGGTTTTGATGTTGCTCCATTTAAAGCTTCTAAAACAAACCAAACACAAAAAACCACCCTAAAAATAACCCCCAAAAAACCAAACACAAAACAAACCCAACCTTTTAAAACCCAGGCTGATTGAAAGAGTGCTAACACTAGTAAGACATATGAGTGATATGCGACAAGCCTGTGGTTTCTCTTCTGAAGTGAAGTGTTTTTTTCTTCACAATGGGATGATTAATACACTCAGGCAGGAATATTAATAGGCTTGTTCAGTTGTTGCAACATTCTTCCCACTGCTGTGCTGCTGAGGCCTCGGAATCCGAGCCCAGGGGACCCTCAGCTCTTCACTTTCTCATCTGGCACGTTTTGTATGTCAGGCTCAAGTAACGTTGCAAAGATAGAGCACCTATCTTCACAAGGTGCAGCTCGACACACTTTGCATTTTACAAAAGGGGAAATCAAGGCAGACAGAAGTGATGTGTCAGTCACCCACTTGCTCCTCTGTAGGTCACTTACTAAATCCTAGATGGTTTAGAAACCATGTTTGCTCAGTCCTGTTTTTTTCACTGTGCTGTTCTTTCAGAGAGATACTCCAGATTAAGAATCCTGTTTCTATTAAGTTAAAAATTCTGGAGTGTTTGCAGTTGTCAGGCAGCAGCACAGACCAATTTCTATTGTCCTAGATCTGCATTTTAATTTAACTTACCCACAAGAAGGCAACGACAATATACTATATTCTGTTCCTGCTCCACCTACTTATCTCTCAGCCTTTCTCTACATAGCACCTGCCCACCACACAAAATCAAGATGCAGATTCCTTTGGTGATCATGAATTTCCTAGCCTTTCAAAGCAGATAAATTCCATTCCCAATACTGCATACACAGACTGGTAATCCAAAAGGCTCTATATGTTTAATGCCAAAAGACTTAGCTTGAAACTGGTGATAGAAGGCCATTCCCATCCAACAGCTGTTCATTGGCCTCTGTGAAATGTATTGGTGGTCTCAGCACCATTCCACAAGTGAGCAGATCATAAATAGAATCCACACCCAGCAGAAAAACTAACACCCACTTCAGCAGAAAAACTAAAGATAGATTAAGTGACAGGGGCACTGATTGCCTTTATCATCTCTGAAGATGACTAACCAGAGAGTAACATTGAACCAATATGCTAGGATGAATTTCTCCTAGTATGGTGATCATTTTCAGGGTAACTAGTCTTCAGTCTTTTTTGCCTTGAATAGGACTTCACTAATGTAAAGAACCTCTTGGGTTTTTTTTGCATTGCTAATCTGTTTCTAATAGATACTAAACTGCAGGTTTTGGGGTTATCTGATCCTTTCTTAGAGCTACAATCCTTGCTTAAAGATTTACAGCACAGAGAACCCATTAAACTCAGGAACAATGGAAAAAATGCCAATGTTTGGCATTTAAAGTTAATAGAACCTGGAGCTGGAGCCCACTGTCCTTCATTGTGGTGCTAGCTTAAAAAAAATGCAGATTGCTTGGTAGCCTGGGGAATATATACCATGCTGAATATGGATGCTGTATTTGGTCACAGCAGAGTGGTGCACAAGAATGCTAAAGCATGTTTTGTCTTCAAAAAGACCAGCTACATGAGCGCAGGAGCTCCAGTTCTACTACCCCATCTGAAAATCCTGAGGCCAGCCTTGTGCCTTGTGGTCAGTTCCCCCAGACAGCTTGCAATACATTCTGCTGGGTAACATCTGCTTTCTTTTTACCTCAGGGAATAAATACATGTAAATACGTAGGATTGCTCTTAATATTTCCATTCGATCTGAAGTGTTGAAAACCTCCACCAGGCACCTCACGTTACATGGAAAATTGCCCACTACTGCTCAAAATAAACACTTATTTCATGTGGAGGAGGGAATCTGTTTATTCCAAAATCAGTTTTCTACATTCATTAAATATTCCACTTATTCACTTTTTTTTTTGGTGTGCCTGTGGTGGCATTATATCCTTACTTTTACCCTCACTACATACACATTTTCCTTTTAATTTCCATTCCTATTTCCAGATTTTTGTGCTTTGCATTAGCTGATTGGAGCTTGTCTGGAATGTGGATATGTAGGTGAGTGTCTACCGTAGCTCTAATTTTCAACTTGGGATCTAAACAAGGGTGGCTGAGTGCAGAAATCTGCCTGGCAAATTAAACTGATCAGACAATGTATACTTCAAACAGATTCAAGTGGGAATATTTCCTTGAGCTGCTCTGCTCTTCAGGATATTTGAAATCAGGATTGAATTTGAACTTTCACAGCCTTTTTTATTTTGATGAAAGGAGACAGTAGAAGTTGCCTTCTGTTTCATGTAGAATAGCCCAAACTAAGTAAGACTAATTTTCTATGACATGAGAACCAGGTGGGACTACAATGATGAAGTTTAAAGGTAAAAATGATAGGAAAAAAAAAATCCGTCTGGAAGGGAATTCAAAAGGTGGTGTAGCTCATTATCTTGCCCCAAATATGGGGTAATGCTGTGGTTAGAACACTTCTATAATCCTTAGGAATCACAGGTTTTATTCTTTACTGCAGAACAAGAGCTGTATTGTCTTAGGCAAGCTGGTTGGGCCCTTATTCAAAGACATAGAATGACGACTAGTTCTGACTGATTTTTAGTGAGCGTTAGATTCTCAGATATCATTGTAGATCTTTGCCCAATCTTTCTCTGCCTCAGTTTTCAGAATAGTGATAAAAGTAGGCTCACCCTTTTATTCAAGATGACTATCTTGAGTATTCAAATTATATGGGTTAGTAAGGCAATGTAGTGTAGTGTCATAGGTTGGTGCAAGACTAGATGTGCTCCAAGTGTAGTAGGTGTTCCTACATAAAGAGTCTGTTCAGTCAGTGTTGGTCCAGACAGAACAGACTTCTGAACATTTCTATGGAAGTAGGAAGTGATATAATTTCCCTTCTTAGTTCCTGAACCAAGTCTTCACTTGGGACCTGTTTGCCTGTCCCTGCATGGGAACTGGTAAGAAGGAGTACCTGGAGCCACCTACCCGAGTCACTTGTATTTCTTGAGAACATCAGGTTGGGAATTTTAGCTTGTCTTCAAGTGAGACTATAAGCTTACATCACTCCCCCTGTAGTACAGAGCTCTGAAAAAACAGTGCAAAAGGGGGAGTAATCTCCTGCATCAAATGGTCTGGCATAGGTGCCTTTACAAGCGGGGGGGCCAGCTATGATCTTCAGTGTCACACTTTGGGTGTCTCACCTTGTTTAAGGCAGCAATGGCAACAAGCTGGCCTTGTTTATCTGAGCTGTCAGGTTCCAGGCCAGAGCAAGGCAATGGTGAAAGCCTCAGTGAGAGCTTCATCTGTTACTAAAGCAGCACTTCTATCCCATTTTATATATATATATATATATATATATATATATATATAAAGGATTGAATTAAAATCCTTGTCATAACAAAGCACAATCCTCCTGTCGACTGTACATGTTTTACTTTCTGTTAAAGATAGAATTTGTTTTCATGTGTGCTTAACACAAAGCAATATTATTTGATCTTCTTATTTGTATTACAGGCTCCAAAAAAGGCAAAGAAGAAGATAGAAGGTGGTTCCAATGTATTCTCTATGTTTGAACAAACCCAGATCCAGGAGTTCAAAGAGGTTGGTCACTGGTCTGCTGTTCTCTCTAGTCTCCTGTCATTGCTAATGAATAACATAGGTTTTGTTTGTAATCCTTTTTCAATTCTTCATCTGCTTTAATAGAACACACAGTTGTTTTCTGAATCATCTCTGTGGTTTTGGCTGGTATATCATTTTCCTTGTGCGTTTGTTTTTTCTTCTCTTCATGTATTCTTTCCTTCTTTCTGCCCCTCTCTCACTCTCCTGTTTCAAGCTCTAGACCTACTTGAAAAGCCCCCAAGCCCCCTCTTTAAAATAAAGGAAAATTATCATCTGATCCACTGTAGCCCTGCCTCAGGAAAACACTTGAACACATGTTTAGTATTAGGTTTAAGTGGTATTTTAAATAAGAATAGTCTTGTGTGCTCAAGTATTACCCTCAACAGAGATGCCTTACTGAACCAGTGCATTAATTAGTGGACAGTCCCGCAATAGCAAGAGAAAATATTCTCTTGTGCCCTTCTAATACTGCCCACAAACTGGAACCAAAAACACCAAGAAGCCCTTAGCTGACTTTCTCCATAAATGTCAATTAAACAAAACAACATGTTGAGATTACCTAAACAAGCATCTTTTAGCTCCCAAAGAATTTGGTATTATCATGTATTGTAGATTCTTTGCTCAGTTACGTATGAGGAACAAAGCTAATGGGCTGGCATAACAGCTGAAAGATATTAAAAATAGACAACTTCTTTGATGATTTTATGCTCTTTTTCTGAGTGGAGATTCTAGAATTTTTTTGAGGCCATCACATTTTGCTCTGGTTTGTAATTTTAAATTATTAATTTTCCCCCCATTCTTTTCTAATTCACATCCCCAAAGTAACTTCTAATGTGATAAATAGCTCCTGTTTCAGTTTGTGCACAAGACTTTAAACTTTACTTTTCATGAGGATTCCTGCCAACAAAGCTCAGTGGTGAATGAGTCTAAAAACCCCTGCAAAGGCTTGTGAATATGGCACAGGTCAATGAATCAAAACCACCAGTCTTTTCCCTGTGATTAATGGAAACATGGTTAACACTCTTCTCCCACTTCTCTGTATCCTATGAACTTGCAGTTTTATTTTCTCCAAGGACTTCTGTTTGAAGATGCACCAACAAAAAGAAGAACTGGACAGAATGGTGTATTTGGTCTACTCTAAATAAAAAGCTATGAGTGATTCTGGGGGGATGGTGGCAGAATAATGGCAAAAGCATGAGGCAGTGGAGTAGTCCAGTGAAAACCAAGACCATGTTGTGTCTAAAAGCTGCATACTTGGGACAAGTATTTCTGAAAAGCTGGTTTTGATCAGAACATTTCTATCTAGAGATTTCCACCAGGACAACAGAAAACATTTCAGCATTGCTGTTGTTATGCTATTTTAAGTTCACTTGTTACAGTACACACCTAACACTCGTCCTGTGCCTGTGAATTTGCTGGGCTCTGTTTATCTCTTCATATTTTCTTTTGTTTTGCATCCAAACTGTGGAGATCAACATTTAAAGCAAGTTTCCCTCCTCCCCCTGTCCCTTCCCCCCCTCCCCACACACACACAAAGGAGGGAAAGCAACTCTTTAGCGTTGGGCTTCATGTTTTATAAGGTGATGGTTTGGCAGGTAAATGAAGGGTTATGAACATGCATGCTGCAAGTAATCACACGGGCAAATTGGAATGCGAGCAGTGGGGCTTTGTAAGAAACTGGAGGTAAAACTACATGAAGATATGTTGATATAATACAATAATGGAAAAAAAGTGCACCCTATAGAGCAGTAGGCTTTAAAACCTGCAAGTTGCTGTAGCTGCAATGGACTAGCTCTATTCTCAGGAGAGCATCTTTCATAATAATACTGAGGTAAGAATAATTCCTGGTCATTTTAAAGATGCACTTTCATACTGATGTGCATGTCAGACAGATAACCAGCTTCAGAGACATGCCTGGTTCTACTAATATTCCCCATAGTATGACCAGGGGAAACATGGTCATTAAAATATTTCAAAATCAATGAAACATTACAAGTGTGATGGCAGCGAACAGATAGACATGCAAATAGGTAAATAGACAGATAGGCAGTTAGCTGGCTTGGTAAATAATGGTTAGAGCACATAAATTCAGAGTTGGCTGAAAATAGAAAAATGACTGGGTTTTTCTATCAAAAGTTACATTTTGCCTGACAAGAAGTATTTAAGGTCAACACATCAAGGTCAGAGCACAGAGTACAGCCTGAAGGATACAATTTATTGGAGAAGGAAAAAACTTTGCATAAATAATACTATGAAATCTACATTTCTCTTTACTTTTGAAAATTCACCTATCTCTGTATGATAGATCATTTTGAGACCCAGAAGAATGTGACTTTATCTTGGTAGTAGAGAGACATATACAGTAATGTTTTACAGAGTATGATAGCTGCAGGAAGGAGTGAGGTATGGGAAAGGTACAAACCACTGACTGAATGCTCCCTGACTAAAGCCTCCCTAATACAAATGTATATGGGTTAAGGCCTGAATTGCTGGATCTGCCAGCGTTGGCTTCAGCCCAGCTACATGCTGCACTGAGCATTAATTTAGTAAGAAGAAGTTTGGGTGGGTTTAATTAAGCCCCTTGCCAAGATAATGTGTTGAAAGTGAGAAAAGTGCAACGGTGGGGCACGGTGTGGATGAATCAAAGGAAGTTAAATATTCCTTTTACAACATGAACATAATACCCCACTGGACTGATATCTCTGTTGCACTGTCCAGGGCAACATGGCAACGGCAATAGATTTTCCTTTTTCTTCCAACAGGCTTTTACCATCATGGATCAGAACAGGGACGGCTTTATTGACAAAGCAGACCTGAGAGACACATTTGCTGCACTAGGTAAACTGGTAGGAATAATTAAAAACTTAAAAGAAAGGCAGTTTAAATGTCAAATGCATAAGAAAAGCTTGTATTAGAGTTACAGTGGGGAAAGTAATGAGATATACAGGAGGCAGAAGGAAACGTGTTCATTGTGCTCTTCCTCCTTTATGCTAGTTGCTGTCTTACTACATAGCTCCAGCTGGAAAGTCTCCTGAGCAGCCTCTCTCAGCAGCGAAATGAAGGTCTCTCTGGGACTCACTGGCGGGTGCAACAGAGCTGTGCAGCTGGCAGCTCTCCAAAGGCAGGGATCCCTCCCCTGCAACTATTTCATCAAAAGCCCACCCAAGCAGGAGTCCATGCCAGGCATTTCTGATTTGCCTCTGAATCCAGGCTTCACAGGCTGCACCTTTTTCATCTAGAAGCCATGCAATATCTACCAATTAACATTGTTGTCATGGTCTAGCTGCCCCTCTGCCCACACACTGGTAGGAAGGCTTCATGTGAGGCTCTGTCCTGTTGTGAATTTATGTGGGGTAGAATGTGCATGCCATGACATCAGGTATTGCCCATTCCATGCACATCACAATCCTGATATCAAGTAGATTAAAGAAAATCTTCCCAAGGAAAGGAAAAATCAAAATGTTCATTATCCCAAACCTGGAGTTGTATCCTTGTTGCAACATTTGAAGCTTGAACAGTGATGTAGGCATTTGGGATTTTGCCATCTGGATCTTATTAAAAAGAGTTTGATAAGAATCTTTAGTGTTCCCTGGGGTGGAATCAGACGCCAGCAGAGTCAGTGCAAAGAGCAGAAGCTCCTGAACTCTTTATTGTGACAATGAGGTTTGCAAACTTTGGCCTGTAGCTACTGTTACCCTGAAATATTTATTTCTTAAGGCCAAGTTCTGGTATCTTTCCTGTTCAGTAAAGCCCTTCAATGCCTATAAAGTACAGTCACAGCAAATTACCACATAATTTGGGGAGGGTTGTCAGGTCTAAATTCTCATTAATAGGGTTGCACAAGGATGGAGAAAGGAATAGGACTGCACAAGGATGGGGAAGGGATACGACTACTGAACTCATCTATCTGCCCTCTACTCAGAAAGGCATCTCAATATACAGGAGGGCAAAGACTGAGACCTTGGATTCACTTCAGTCACTTTGAACTCTGCTATATTAGTATCAGTGAGGCCTGTATTTCACCTGACGTTAGAAAAACCCAAACAACAAACCAACAAAAACAAAAAAAGAAAAACAGTTTATTTGGAAGTGCTTTTGTCCACTGCTGGCCATGTCCATGTTATTTATCCTTCTTACTCCTTCAGTCACCCTTTGATCTTAGAGCCAGCTCTGCCAATTTGTTTTACACTGGGGTATTCTGGAGTTGTGTTCTACCATGTTATTAGCAAAGTTGCAGAGAGCCCTGAGCTCCCCAGTGGGAGGAGATGAATGGGGATCGTTTTTTGAAACACAATTTGTGATTTATTATGAAAAATGATCTCTGCTGCAGGTCGTCTGAATGTCAAGAATGAAGAGCTTGAAGACATGGTGAAGGAGGCGCCAGGTCCTATTAACTTCACTGTCTTCCTTACGATGTTTGGGGAAAAGCTGAAAGGTAAGTACCTTTGGGGGGTTGGAGAGGTATCTGTCAAAGATCCTCAGCACTGAAATATCTCAGCCCCTTGCAAATTATAATAACGTATCCACAGAACAATGCTTAAAGGCAAGGAGTGATCTCCATTTTTGCAGACAGAGCTGAAGTATGAAAAGGCTGAGGGACGGTCCAGAGGACAATTCAAAGGTGTGATTTCAGCTTACATAAGCTAAGAAGAAAGTGGTAAGATGAGGTCCAGAAAGCAATGAAATCACAGCAGCCTGGAGCAGAGTGCAGATGAGTTATCTACCGTCAGTAGGCTCCTTGGCAGAAATCTGTTGCTATAGCTGTATCACTCTCAGTGTTTGCTGGTGTAAAAACATTTTCAGAATTTCTACAAAAAATCTTTCTGCACTCCTGTGGCTTATTATGCAAACATGACCTTTGCATCATCCTTGCAGTTACAGGGCATGAAGGATAGTGGCCTTCCTTCAGCAGCAGAGGGGTGGCATCAGGGACAGGGAAGGGACTGTCTGCTCTGCCCTCGTGAGGCCCCATCTGGAGTCCTGTGTCCAGAGCTGGGGCCCCAATACAAGAAAGATGTGGAACTGTTCAGAGGAGCCATGAAGATGATCAGAGGGCTGGAGCACCTTCCTTGTAAAGAGAAGCTGAGGGAGCTGGGCTTGTTCAGCCTAAAGAAGAGAAGGCTGCTGGGGAGCCCTCATTGCAGGCTTCCAGTCCCTGAAGGGAGCAGAGAAACAGGAGGGGAATCAACTTTTTAAAGGGTAGATAGTGGCAGGACAAGGGGGATGGATTGAAGCTGAAGGAGAGAAGATTTAGATTAGATATTAGGGGAAAGTTCTTTACAGAGAGGGTGGTGAGGGGCTGGAATGGGCTCGCCAGAGAGGAGGTGGGTGCCCCATCCCTGGGGCTGTTCAAGGCCAGGTTGGATGGGGCCCTGGGCAGCCTTGTGTAGCTCCAGGCCTGGAGGTTGGTGTCCCTGCCTGTGGCAGGGAGCTGGAACTCTGTGATCCTTGGGGTCCCTTCCAACCCAGACCAGTCTATGATTCTATGATTTTCTGTATTAGTTGTAAGCCAGTGGCCCAGGCTGAGTTTCTTTTGAGGTCACTAGTGATTTTGCCACTGGATAAAGATTTCACTGAATAACTCTTAATGGAGTGGATAAACTGAAATAATTTAATCTCAGTGGATTTACAATGATAAGGGAGGTGGATTTTACCCATTGCCACAGACTACATAAGGTTCACTAGAAGGAGTTCAGAAAATGTGTGTACTAAATTTGTTGTGGGAGCTAGTTATTTAGTTGCTATCTCTTATGATGTTAATGGCTAGAAACTGCAAGAGAGGGAATGTGAGGCCCTCTGGTCATCTTCCTAAATGCATTAGAGATAGATGACATCCTTGACCTTCACAGCAAGGTTGGCCATAGCTAAGTACATTCCAGAAGTTAAAATAACTAATGAATAGGAAAATGGAAAAATCTGATCCCATTGTCTTAAAAACATTTATTGTATTGCTGCTGGACTCTGGCTTTATATTGCTGAGCACAATTTCAGTGAAGGTCTTTCTATGCTTGGAATGGAAAATAGAGAGGTCCAAGAGAAAGAATTAGTGTAGTTAGCCTTCACAGAAATATGCTAGTGCTAAGGAACAGCATGTTTGGGAAGCGTAACAGATGATGGAGAAGGCTGTAGACTGACACTGAGGAGGGGACTTTATTACTCAGACATCGATCTCTCTGATCACAGTGGTACCTCCACCTTTATATTTCAGATGGCATCTTGCAGAATAGGTAGTGCCCAACATCCTCCTTTATGGATATGTGACTGTTTCTTGTGGGGTGCCCTGCTACACATTCCAGTCTATTTGTGATG
Source organism: Hypotaenidia okinawae (assembly GCA_027925045.1). Lineage (NCBI taxonomy): Eukaryota > Metazoa > Chordata > Aves > Gruiformes > Rallidae > Hypotaenidia > Hypotaenidia okinawae. Next base: position 4,148,940 of record BSDF01000020.1, read on the forward strand.
CTTATGATCACACAGAGCATGGAAATGAGTTCTTCTTCCTTTCCCCTCTTTCCTCTTGTGTTTTATGATTGCTGAAGCTGGCAGAGTCTGGCCCTGCCAATTGTGTGGCCTAAAACCAGAGCCAGCAGAAGAAGGTGAATGGTAAAGCGTACCCCTCTTGTCTTCAGGTTTCCTGTTGGCTACTAGCAGAGGAGGAGGGTTTTTTTAATTTCCATTTGGTGAAGGGAAAATCACAGCTGTGCTTGTCATGCCCTTCTGGTTGGGTTTGTCATGCAAAGGAAGCAGAGCCAAAAGACTGCACATTCCCAATCAAAACTAATTGGGATGAAGAGCCTTTGTAGTGCAATTAGAAAGGGAGAAAGGGCTAGAGGAAGTGGATATGGCAATTTTGCAACACTCTTTATTAGCTAAGTACCACTCAGAGAATTTGGTGAAAGGTGCTTTCTAAGTAAAATTTGTTGTGCTATAATTGATTTCTGTCATAAAGGGGAAACTGGGATTTTCAGGACGAGCTTTAGCTTTGTATGTTGAGATTATGCTGCCAGATGAACAGCTAACAAAACTCGGTTTATGTTAATGCCAACCACATGGAGCTGTTTCAACAGGGAGTCAGAATAATACAATTTGTACAGAAAACAGAGATGCCGCACATCAAAGAAACCACTTTATTTACCAGCTAATCAATAAAGAATGCCTGCTGCATTGCTTCTCTTCAAAGCCAAAGTCCAAGGATATGACAGAGTAGAAAATGTAAAACACAGTAAGGAAAAAAAAATCCCCCACACAGTGGTGGCTACTTAAAATGCAGACCTTTCCTCAGAGCTGGAAGAAGTTTCTCTTCATGGGACAATCAAAACACTCATTAAATATCAATGCTCTTTGTATTGATCATATATTCATTGCAGTTTGAATACATTACCTACAGCTTGCCATATAAGATGCATGGCCAGTGCCTGACAAGAAGGTGGCCATATAGCCTTAGGTTTATTTGCCATTATATCCACTATAAGACTACTGTTAATCCTTGTGAAACCATTTAAACAAAGAAAACTAAGAAGGTATCAGGAGTGTATGTAGTCATTACAGCAGGGAACCTTGTCTGGGTTCTATTCTCAATCTATCTCTGCCAAACTTTGAAACTGCAGTTCTTCATGTTATTATATTTTTTTAATCATGCTTTCAACAGCTCAGCATCCCACGTAGCTTCATTTGTCCATGGATCAGTCTACCTGCTTGCAAATTTGGTTTCCTACAGCTATAAATCATGACTACTATTATATATGCTACCATAATATTTTGAAATACCCTTTGGTACAGGCTGAAACTGACTGGATATACTTAGAATTTGCAGTATTACAGAATAATCAGAAGCCCCAGCCAAGATTTAGGCATTGGGAAAGCTAGTCCCTGACCCAAATTTTTTCCAGTCTAAATAGATGGGACAGATAAAGAATGGAAGAAAAGGAACACTATTACTATCATTTTACTGCTGGGAACAGACAAGCAGGGAAATTAAATTCATACCAAAAGTCTGTGGCCCAGCTAAGAGCAGAAGCAAAATCTTGTGCTTTAAACCATCCTGTTTCTGTAAGTAACACTTAATGAAGAGACACTTAAGTGGAAGAGCACTACAGAACCTAAGTGCAAATCACCATTTTACATCCATCATCCTGTTTCCATCACATTCCATTGGCATTCGGATTTTATGATCAGCTCCTTTTCTTTTAGTGAGGGAAACAACCTCTTCTCTATAGAATGAAGAACAAGTAACATCAAAAAGTGTTTTTGCAAGGAACGTACAGTACAGGATTAAAGGAAGCCAGTGAGGGAAACAGTTTGCTGTATTTTCATTTCTGAAAGCGACTAATCCTCTGGGTACTGATATTGGAGACCAGTTCCTGGAAGTTTTCTCTCCTGCAGACATAGAATAGATATGAGTTATTATTTTTAAGCTTCTGAGCACTGAACTATTCACCTCTATTGTTTATCTGACATGACAAATGCTGCCGTCTTAAGGAACCTTTGTCTTCAAACCTACAACTGCAGAATTCTCCATTTTGCACTGTTTTCAAGTGAATGCAATTACTTAGCAAGTGTTGGGCAGCTACAGAAATACATCCAGGCTTCTAAATTATATTTCATTAATTTTAGGCACGGACCCAGAAGAAACCATTCTGAATGCTTTTAAGATTTTCGACCCAGAAGGAAAAGGCCACATAAAGGCAGACTAGTAAGTTTATTTCAATATAATAATGATGATAATAATAATAACACCACAGATTTAAAGATCTGTTTTAAAGATTTATTTTTCAGAGGCACTGTCAGGCAGAGTGACATTTAGCTTTGTAAGACAGAGTTAAAAGACTGGACTATTGTATGAATGCATCTGTATACCAAAAAGAGATGTTATTGTCTTCAGACATTGCAAGAGGCAACGGAAATATAATCACATGTAGGCCATTAGGTAGCCTTTTTTGAAGGTCTGGATACAAATCAACACATGACTCTCTGTGGATTAACTCCATGTGTAAAATTAAAATGAATGTCTTATGCCTAACTCTCAGTCACAGTGCTTGACTAAAATGGGAAAGCTAGTCCCCTTAAAAAAAAAGTGATCAATTTAATTCACTCTGGGACCTGGTTTTAGTGAGGGCAGTTTCCTTCTTACATGTTTACCATTTGAGCTTTCTGCTTGCAGATAATATGTGCTGTAAAATTCCAGTAGATATGGTGGGAGCCAAAATAAACACTATTACTAATATTAAGGTAATTATAGTCAATATGACTATTTTTTGAATAAAGAGGCAGAACCTAATTTGCATTCATGACCTGTTACACCAACAAAGCAGGGTAACGGGGCTTTAAGTGCTAATTGCACAAATGTATAACCTCATTGCTTTGCCAGAATGGTGTAAGCAGGCCTTCAGGTAAATGAGATGAATGATATCAAATCAGGGCAGTGGATGAGGTCTGACCTATGGCTCCACTGAAATGCTTTATGTGTCTAGATTTATGTCCATGCTTAAATTCCATGGTGAATTTGGTGTCTATACTTTTACTGCAGCAGACATTTCAGACAGATTTTATAAAGCATAATATGTATAGGAAATTTATTAGGGAACAATGAGTTACAAAATTGTATTTGCATCAGTTAATTCTGCTAATGTTGTGATAAGGTAAATGAAAACCACAGCTGTTATGAGAACCTCTAAGGTAGAGTTCTCCATGACATCATCTGCAGTTACCGATGTCTCGTGAGAATTAGCTGAAAACACAAAATTCACAGTATTTCCTTGCATTACCAATAGGCTTTTCTATGACAGTACCCCAGTGGCTATGACAGTCCTGTTATGGTAAGCAATATGCAAATTTAAAACAAAGAGACAGTCTTCTCACTAAAGAACTTCCAAATTAATTAAAACCCAACAAGCGGATGTAGCGGTCAATCAGAAGGAACAGGGAGGTAACAGTCATCCTGATTGTTCTTGGGTTAACATTATCCAAACAGCTGGGGAAAAACAGTCTGAAAGATACATCGGAAGTGACTCAAATAAGCAGAACAAAATGTAGCCTGTTGCCAAATAGGGCAGATGACACGGTAGTGAAATCACAACCATGAAATACAACCTTCTGATAATACAAACCCCATGAAATGTTGGTTTTCCCACCGCTATCTGTAACAATATGCTGCCTACAAAATCTGCAGCTTGCCACCCTGTGTCCAGTTCTACATTCCTTGGATGCTGGAAACCAGTTGGAGTTTGGGGCAAATTAGGAATGCAGTATCAGACTCCAACGTGAAGATGAGAGAGAAATACTTTTATTTTTTCCTTGATGCTTAAGGTCAACCTTGTCCCCACCCCCACTGCACAGCTAACATTAGACAATTGTTTTAGTTCATCACCACAACAGAGCATAATGTTTACTTATTAGACCCGAGGGTAATGTTGATCATTACAGAACAAACCATTAAATCAATTCTGTGAATGTCTTTGAGGTTTAACTTCTATTCATATGCTTCCAAAATTTAGACATTTGAAGGTTTTGAAATAATTTTTATGTTGGCTCATACAGACATTTCAATATGACAGTTAATGTTAATAAATAATATTTCTCCATATTAAAAAAATCCTGAAATGTTTCTCTCCAAAACCATCCATGGTGACCTTTTAATCAGAGTTTCTTTTTATGTTTGTTGAGTTAACATCCTTCTGGGGATTTTTATGTCTCTTCCCTCTGCATGTTTTCACCTCTAGTCTGGAAATGACTCACTTAATCCATCTGATGGTAGCTGGGATGGAGTCCTCTAACCTTTCCAGAAGTTCCAGGAGTTTATAACTTACTTCCAAATTCAGTGACAGACCTGGTTTGTCTGCATCATTATACGACACATAAAATCCCTCCTATACCATGATGTCAAAACCAGAAAATGCTTTAGGTCACATTCTCAGCTGGTGTTTGGAAAGGTTAAATGATGCAGTTTTAACTGCCATTCAATGGACAAAGTGAGTCAGGCCAACATCAACTGTGTTTAATGCTGATGCCAACAAAACTTTTCAGATTTGTAGCAGATGAAAAAGGACCCAGGGAGTTTACAGGCATTCTGGACCTTTGGAGATTAGTTTGACTGAGCTAGTGATGTGTCTTGTCACAGTTGTGTAGCACCTCTCATTTCAACTCACCCTGATTTTCTCCTAAAGAGCACTGTAGTAAGGACAAACCCCGCAGACAACTAGAATGTCCTTGAGATTTCACAGATACTTAAAAAGCAAAAAAGTTTTGAATATATAAGAATGCAAAAAAGTATTTGTAACTGCAGAAGGAACTGATGCCAACCAGGACATGAGGTCAGATTTAGACTCCTACATTGAGGTAAATATTCTTTTTTGCCCAGAAGACTACTGTTGGGTTTTGTTGTTTAGTTTTGGGGTTTTTTTGAGAGAAGCAAATAGTCTTAAAAAGAAAACAAGACACACAAAGAAGTGCATAATCTCTAACTTTGGAAATTGTGAGTGTTCATTTCCCTATAAAATAAATAATGGAAAATGTGCATAGATGCTTAACTCAGTCCTTCTTCCTTATGCATGTGCCAGAGCCTACTGGGCTGTGCATCAGAAGATTATAATTAGATATGTGATCTTTTCTTTTACCCTAAATACCTTAAGCATGTGAATAGAAAACATATAGTGCCCAGATCTCTTTTTAATTCGGTCCTATTTGTGATGAAGTTTGTGACTTCTGGCAAAATTGCTGTAAGTGCTTCCTTCTATTCCCCAAGCTCCTTCCTGCATCACAAGTCTGATTTACATTTCCAAATGCTGTTTGCCCAACTGCACATATATGCAATAATCAATTTATGCTGATGAGAATGATGTCCCCACTCTTGCACCCACTGATCAGTTGAGAATTCCACTTAAAAAACATGCAGTCCCATTACAAACAGCCAGGATAACAAAGCAGAAACAGCGTTACGAGAGGAAGTCTGGAAGAAAGCCTTTGCTAAGTAAAGGGAATGGTGAAGTAATTCAGGGAAAATATATACGATAGCTTAAGTTCTGCCTGTGACTTCAGAGTATTTCCCAAAAATGACATGGATATTTTCACTCTCATCCTTCTGGGTAAGAACCTTATTTGTTACCCAGAGACGACTTTTTTCAGTTTTCCCTTTCTGTCCTTCAAAATGAGCACTTCACATCAATAAGAAAGATTCAGAAGTGTATGTGCCTCTTATGCAAATCGGGATATGTCTTTGTTGTAGCCTTTTACTGGAAAAAAATATGTGTGTCAGAGATATGAGGAAGTACAGTTGCAGCTTTGCCATCAAAACTACACTTTTATCTGTGTGATTTTTTTTTTTTCATTCAAGATGCATGATGCATGGGAGCAGAAAGGAAGCTTTCACTATTTTACCTGAACATCTGCATCCACAGGAGGTGAATTTTGTTCATACAGAAGTGTTCCTGTGGAGGCATGACTTCTGTTGGAAATAGTTTTAAATACTCACTTTAAAAAGCAGAAAGGGCTGTTTCTGGAAGAGCTATTGCTCTCCCCACAACACATCCTTCAAAAAAGGAGGCTTCTCTTCAAATCTACAAACTACACCAGAGTTCTATACACATTTCAGCTTTTGGTTTTGTACAGCAGACTGCTCATCTGTGTTTTACTGATCTAGAAAAAATCCTAATAATGTGTAAATACCATTGACAGTAACAAAACGAGACAACTCTGCCTCCTCAGTGTGAATGCAAAACCTTTGAGATTAATGTAGAAATTCTTCTGCAGGAAGGGGAAATTATTGGTGCAAGTGAAAGGGATGTTTATTGTGATATAACTGAGTGATGTGCTATAACAGGTGGATGTTCTAGCACATTGTGCACGTACAGCCCTCAGCACATGAATAACTGGGTGAGATATAAAGACATTTTATCTAAAGGAGTGAGACTAGAAACAGTAATCATTCTTCCTGGGTTTTTACCTTACCTATAAACTTAGGTAAAAAAATTACATGCTCGACTGACTTCCTACAATGGGTTTGAAAACGGAGGGTAAATCAGCTGAGAGTCTGTCCCAAAAATATTCCCTTTGATGTAATTGCATAGGATGCAGATTGTGTGTGGGATAAGCTCCTTGTTACAGAGCTGTAACTCCAGATCAAGACATTGTACCGTGAAATACAACAGGTCTCATGCAGTTTCACAGTCTCCTCTGGGAATGACTGCATGCAAATAAAGGGATTCTCAGATGATGATTCGGAATAGCTGTTGGAGTTCTCTTTCAAGTCCTCTTTCTCATTTCATGCTCTGTTCCTTTCATCCTCAGATTTTACAGAAAATATTCTCTCTTTTGGTTTTGTTAAGTGATCCAAACTTTAAGCAGCGAGTGAGAAAACCTACCATTTTAGGTTAAGATAAGCATACAGAATTGCAGTATTTCAGTTAGAGTAATAACCTTAAACAATTTTAAACCTCTATAAAATGTCACAAAAGCAAAATAAGTTGGCAGAGCGAGGCATTGACACTGATGGGTGCCCACAGAAAATCTTTTACAATATCATGTAAGGATTAACAGCTCTAATTTATGCAGTCACACAGATTTTCTTTCATGCAACTTCAGGAGGGATCTTGCCATCTGAATTGTCATGTGCCATTATCACCCTTTAATCAGGTTATTTCATTTTATTTGAACAGCATCAAAGAAATGCTTATGACACAGGCAGACCGGTTCAGTCAAGAAGAGGTAAGGACCTTCTTCTTTATTCAAATTAGGAATCTATCCTCAGCTACTATTCAGCAATAAGTATTTGCCCCTCTTTAAATGCCTGAATTCAGCAGCTGAAATCCAGACTGAGAGAAGTTTGATGCCAGCTCTAGCAATTAGGAACAATTCAAAGCATCTCTTCTGAATAGCTCCATGGCTAACTCAAAATCAAACAGATTCTTTGGACTTCCATCCAAGTGTATGCATGGCCTATCTCTTGCTGTTTCTTCCTATGGTGAGCTGGGCAATGAATTTACTAGAGTTTAAGTGGGTTTGGGTGGGGACTGTGATCTGGTTTCCATTTCTGTGAGAGTTATTTTGTTTGAAATCTGAAATGAGTTCTGAAATGAGGTACTGACTTTGTGGTTTGTGTGAGACTGAACATGGACTCTGCTGGCTGGGAGGAATTTAGAGGGACTTTATTTTCAGAAGAGGAGGTTGAGTGGAGTCAGTTCGTGGCAAGAACAGACTGGAGTGCAGATTGAAGTACATTATTTGGCCAGGGCTTACATGGATTTCAGAGAGCTCTTTTTGACAGGGAACTTTTAGGGATTATAGCAGGACTGTATTACCTAGTTTTGTCCTAATTCATATTTCAATTTTACTGAACCTAAGGAAGAAATTTCCAGAGTGGTTAACATATCAAGGCAGAAGGCAGCTGGACTGGGTTGAGAATGAGAAGCCATACATGTTGCTATCCCACAGCCCTACGTTTATAACACTTATCTCCTGTTTGCTTGGCAGATCAACCAGATGTTTGCTGCTTTCCCTCCAGATGTCTCTGGTAATCTTGACTATAAGAACCTCTGTTACGTTATCACCCATGGTGAGGAGAAAGACTAAGAGCAAAGAGACGAGCTTCTCCTGTGATGATGCACCAAGTTATTTCATAACACTTTTGTGTGCAAGACAAAGAGCTAAGCATTCAGTATGTGAAGCCATGTGGTCATCAGAAGAGAACCAATAAAAAATTGAAATTAGATTAAAGTCATTTAATGCTCCTGTTTTTATAAAATACTGATTTTGTGAGGTTTTTTCCCATCCTTTCTTTTTTTCTGTCAGTGGTTTGAAATGGAATTTTCTTGATGAACTGGTGCTTTCGTGATTTATTGACAATCCTAATGTTCACCAGATGGTCCATTGGGCACTGCAATGTTGCTTAACCTCTTGTATTTTATACATAAGCTCCATGTATTAATTGAGAAATCCTCTAACTTAATGCACCAGGAAGAGTATACGGTAAATACAATTCTGTTGCTTTTCACAGCCCCTAGCAATGAATGTGTAAATAAGGCATTCTTAAGCTTTTGTGAATATGCAATATGCCCTCTGTCTGAGCCATGTGGCCAGTTTCATAAGCCACTTGGCCCATTTGCTTTGGTGCAAAAGAACAGAAATAGTGGAACAGTGGCTATTTTTCTCATAGTAAAATGTACCTAGGCACTCTTAGAAACCAGTAATAATGAATTTCCCCCTTCAGAGGCACCTTTATTATGTGTAGGAGCTTGTCCATGCAATAACAATAATGCATGGTCTTTCACCCAGTGGTCACTATGCTTGTTTTTTGGGTGAGGCACACACTGGAAGGATCTGTTTTGCCAAAGATTGTTGAAAGTCTAGGTAAATAGACAAGAAAAGAACTTGGGAACTGTAGTCCAGGGTTACACATGAAAGCAGACTACCTCTCACTTTTGTAATCCAAAATCAGGCTAGTTTCTAAAACGGGCTACGGTTTCTTGTATTTGGACTTCTAGGAACTGGATATATTCTGCCTATGTGGAATATTGCATGAATACTTCCTGTGTGGGAGTCAGGAGGATGTTGCAGCCAAAGTAAAACAAGCTTCTGCTGTTTTAACAACTAATGAAAATGGTTTCCTTTTGCATCAGTGTTGCTGGCACCACAGTCCCACAGACACAGAGAGGAAGTAACAAGCCTCTTCTTTTCTGCTTCCAACTTAATATTTGTAGAAAGTGAACTTGAGGGCAAGGTGTCCAATTCTGCCCTCATCAGGAGGGGCAGGAATGACAAGAAAAAGCTTTAGTATCTGCATAACTCTGGGACTTGACATTCACCCACACCTGCATTTTCTCTTCAAGTAAAACCCTTCAGTCAGTGCACTTGAGCAATACAGAACAACTGGAATGAGAAGGGTCTTCACAGGCACAAAGTTGATATCATAAATCTTGCTGCTTGCCCCTATGTCCAGAAGCACTAAGCATATTCTTGTGACAGCAATCTTTCTTCTAGTATAAGTAGGTGATTCTCAATTGTATCTACCAGCAATTATCACTCTTAAAAATATTAGTACACACAGTTGGAAGCAAAATTCAACCCTTTCTTGCATAAATTTTTCTGAAGATGTGGAGAGGACCTTAGCATTTCTTGGTGGGTGTCCCCTGAAGAATTGCATGGTCACCCACACCCGTCACTCCCACCTTGGTGAGTATCTTGGCTGGGCTTTGGGGACTAGTAAAACTTCAGGAACCAATCTACAGGACCTCTTTTTCCACCTCATGGCTTATTCATCAGAAGCTGAGCTTCCTTTCTTGCCTCTGTTTCACATGATGGCTCTTTTCTCCCCAGAATGTGTTTTTCTTCAAAGGTGTATGCCCACTGCTTATGGGATGGAATTGTAGATAGGCAATAGGAGGTCACAGAGGCAGAGAATTTTTGGTGGCACAGTAGAAAATGTGATTTATTGCAGACCCAAACAAGTGACTGCACGTCTCAGCAAAGAAAGGAGCTGCTTATCAGAGAGGGCCTCAAAATGGATGTTTCATTTACAGACTTCATTTGGAAACTGCTTGAATGATGGGGCTGGAAAATGCTTTTATATTGCACAAACACATGTGCAAAGTCTAATACTACCTTATATGAGCTCCACAAAACCCTGTACCCAACCAAATGAGTAGTGACTGTTCCAGTAATATGAGCTGAAGTCACTCAGGCATCAGATGTCAGATGGTGCTTATGGTTTTTGCCCTGTTTAAAGATTTCAGAATGAGACTGAAGATCAGATAAAATGGCATACTCACTTTTAGCCTTTAAGCTAGAGATGTTTCTTTTTCCTCACACAAATTAGTAACAAACCATTGATGACAGTGCCTGTGAAAGATGAGGTCATATTTTTACACCAAAAAATGCATACATTTTGATGGGTCCTTTTCACCTGTTACTGCCTATTTACATGACTTCTTCACAGGCAGCTCTGGGGCATCTTAGGCTGATGGAAGTCTGGTGTGAGCAGTTCCACTCTCTCTCCTTCCCCTGGCTTTACCCCTTCCTCTAGTCAGGACTGGAGCATGAACATGCACACACAACCCCACCAGGTACTAACTGAGAAGAAAAAAACCAAAACAAAACCTCTTTGCTTTCTCAGTCACCTCAGTTCCCTAAATTTGTGTGCCTGTCTGCAGCTGTCAGGGTCTTGTTTGTACTAACAGACCTCAATGACCTTGACAGGTCTCACCTGCTGTCTGTGGGCCCAGGAGCTCTATTTAAACTCACCAAAGGACCTTCACACTTTTTTTGACTGTGCATTATTTCTTGGGTCTTCTACAGTGTTGTGGACTTGCCCAGTGTATGACTCTAGTAACTGGATGTAATCCTGATCTGCAGCTTGAATTTTCAGCTTGATTTTGGACCTGCCTCATCATCCTAGACTTACCAGATAGGCTGGAATGTGACTACTGTTATTGGGCTTGCCTTGCTTGGATATTGGTGAGGCTACTGTGGTGGTGGTCATTTAGGCTTCTGCACCTTGGTCTCTTGGACCATCATGAAAGAGAATTTGGAGCATACTCTCCCCTTCTATAAGGGGGAAGGACTGATGTTCAGACAAATATAATAAAAATATTACAGGCTTGTTCTAAGACTTTTTATCAATCCTAATTTTGTTTCAATCTCCACTTTCATTTGGGGTCACAGAGCTGTGCTTATGTGTTTTGCATGCAGATTCAAATAACTAAAGGGAACAAAGAGCTGAGGTTAATTCCACAAAAACAGATTCTCACAAAGCATCATTAAGTGATCGGATGGGAATTGAACTTGCATGAACCCTGGCAGTTGCTCTTTAGTGTCAGCCCTTTCACAAGCAATTACTATTTGGATGAGGGGGAGAAAAGTGTAGAACTGATAATGTGTTTTATTAACTCTTAAAGGTTTAATCCTGTAAACCTTTCTGAAATTTTGTGAATGGGTAGAGCAGTCTCTGAAGTCAACTGTCATAAGAGGCAGCAAAAGGTTCTCATGAGTTTCCCCCAGCTTGTGTTCTGCTGGAAGGCAGGATTGTTGTTAGAAATGTTTTTCTGACCTGTCTAAACTTTCTAGGTAGCCTCAAGTCCAAATTTAGTCTTATATTTATGCATTTCCCCCCTTAGCATCAAACCTAAAGCTTTCTGTCTGCAAATTAAGCCAATTTCATCCTTTGCATCCTCTTTATAATGAATGTTAGCACACCATAAGACTGTTTAGTTTTCTTATTTTCAACATTCTTTTCCCAACTTTTCTTCTCAGCAATCTTTTCTACATTTCAAATTCTTCTTGCTCTCTTTAGGATTGCCTTAAATTTGTGCGTATTTTTCTTAAAACATGTTATGCCAACTTGGACACAAATATCCAGTACCAGTCAGACAGAATAATTATTTCAGGGGTTGGTTATCTGTAAAAAAACAAACTAACACACCCACCCAGCCCATGGTTCAGTGTCAGTGAAGGTTATGTATGTTTCTTGGGAATGCGGGGAAAAGTTCATTCCAGACCACTCTTTCTTAGTAACTGCTTGCTTCTGATCCCCCTGTAGCCTATTCTATCCATCCCTGAAATGTCCTTGGATCTGATTCCCCTCTGCCTCTGTTACCTTGGTAATGTGCCAGCATGGGTTATCTAAGGACGTACCTTCATTTTTTGCTAATGTTAAAAAGGTGCAGACTGTCTGAAGTAAGAGTTTTCTATATGAAAGTGTAATGCCAATACTGCTTAACACTTTTATTAATGACCTGGCTGATGGGACTGAACACAACAAATCCACCCTCTTCCCAGTGGTGTCCACTGACTGGATGAGAGACAATGAGCACAAATTGAAATGCAGGCAATTGCATTTAAATTTTTTTCATTGTGATGGTGGTGAAATATTGGAACAGGTTGCCCAGATAGGTCATAGAGTCTCCATTGCTGGAGACCTCCAAAACCCACCTGGATATGGTTCTGGAAAACTTGCTGTAGCCAATGCTGCGCTGTGCAGGAGGTTTGGTCTAAGCTATCTCTTAGAGGTGCCTTCCAACTTCAATCAATCTGTGATGTTACATATCTCAGTGCTGTTAATACAGCCCAAGCGACACAAGCCTTTTACTCAGTTGACATATCCATCTGTGCTGCCCTCTGAACCTCAGATCCTTTCCTGAGGAACTACAGCCTAACCAAGTACTCTCCAAATTTTACTTGTGCCTTTCTTCTAACATGCAATTATCTGCAGGGATCTTTCTTTCTTTCTTGTCGATTTTTCTATCTCCCCTTCAATTTAAGGCTGTTCTGAATTCTATCCCACATAAGTTGCTTAGCTTACTGTCCATCATCCACAGATATTGTATGAGTGTTTTCTGTTTTGCCCTCCATATTATTAATATTGACAGTGTCTGACCCTAGTGCAGACTTCTCTTCCCCCTCTTCCTTCTCCCTTGTCATCTGTGACATGCCTTCTGATTTTAGCAGTGATAATTCATGTTGGACATTTTTTTAACTGTATGCTAGGTCGCTGGTCTTTAACCTGCCTGTAGGCAACTGTACTTGAAAAGTTTCTCACCTGTGGGCCTCAGCAAGATGTTGTCAGTGAACCAGAGACATACCTAAGTCATCCTGTGATAATGCTTATACTCGGTGAGAATGGATTTCCTGCTACAAATGGGGGAAAACCAAATTCGGCAAAACTGGCTTATATGCAAGAGCAAATCCACTTGAATTCCTAAAGATGATGAGCCCATGGGTCGCAGCAGGAAAGACTCCAGCTCTCACAGCTCTGATTATATGGCTGGGGTTCAGAACTGGGCATGTTGAGGCTCTGCAGAACTGCCTGTCGGGCTGCAACATCTGCAGTCCCTTGTCTTTCAAAACGCTATTATGCCCTTTTCCAAACTTCAGGGCTTTGGAAGACGTAAGAGGGGTCTTACATTGTGAGAGTGAGACATTCAACCCTTCAAGTACAGGTGGGCACAGTATTTGAAATAATACCTTTCTGACAGGCAACCTTGGAAATTTTTGTTAGTTAAATAAAACTTGGGGGATTCTCATGTGTATTGACTTAACTTTGGCCACTTAAATCTAGTGTATATTCAAGGAGGCTTATCTCTGCAGGACTTCTCTTCAGAGGTCCTTGAATAGGCATTTCAGGGCACTTAAATTCACCTCTTCTCTGATTCAGCCTCTGCTGAATCTGTCTGACTCCAGGATTATCAAGCAGGGCTTTAGGAATGCTAATTCGGGTACTTAAGGTCAAGCATGGCAATGCCTTCTGAAGTCCTTATCTGGGGAAATGTTGCCATTTGTTACTGGCCTTTCAGTTTAAATGATCGCTTATTGTGCCTTTTGACCTGAGGAACATCTGGGGTTTTTTGCAAAACATACTTGCAAGTTCGGGTTTGGGAATAGAGAGCTCAGATGCCAGGCCAGGCAGGAGCTTGTTGTAATGGTAAGACAGCAGAACTTATGTACACAAGTGAAGGGAGATCCAAACAGCCAGAGGGCTGGAGGGAATGAGTAAGCTATGAATTGTGTTGGTTGAGATGACGTAGGAAGTAGGATGAGTTAGGGCCAGCCATGTCTTCTGTTGACCAGGAGCTGTTGGCTACATTGCCACTCCAGATGCCCAGATTCTAATTCTGCAAAGCTGTACATGTGAGCTGACTCTCAACAAACCCTGATAGGCTTGGTCAGGTGTTTGCTGCAGGTGTTACAGCTTTTGTTTTGCTTTGGTTTGGTTTGGTTTACTGCTTGAGAGCATCAAAAAGGTCCTTCCCAACTCAGGAGGTTCTGTGATCATGAGCTTTCTGCTCCTCACAGCTGTTGTGGTACTTGCACCTTCAAAAACTGGAAGGGAAAAGGCAGAAGTAAGGTTACGTGCCATCCTCTCCAGCTTGCTGCAAAAGAACATCTTCTTGAACAACATGAGCCTGTGACACACTTAGCAACACCAGTTTTCAATGCAGTGGGGTATGCAGAAGGTCAAACCCCACCAACACAGGAGTCAAAAGGCTTTCGGTAATGCTGTGCAAGGAGGAGCAACTTCCCCCTTCCCAAGTGTGCAGTGGGACGTGGTTTCTCTGTGCTGTAGGGATAATAAACCAGCTTGAGCTTGGTGAGTAGCTTTCACAGCTACCCAAATAACCACGTTTCTTCTCCAACGTTTTTGTGTCCCTCTTGTACTGTGGTGCCCAAAACTGCACTCAGGGATCACGGTGAGGCTGAACCAGCACAGCATAGAGTAGGACAATCCCCTCCCTGGGCCGGCTGGCTGTGCTGTGCTCAATGCACCCCAGGATACGGCTGGTAGAAGGTACTGTGCTCTGCTGGAAAGACACAGCTGTGCCTGCACTGGCAGAGCAGGGCTGCCACGGCCATCACCACTCACCACCAAGGCCACAGCTGAGGGAAAGCTCAGCTCCAGTGCCCTGCTGTGCACCACCAGCAGCCCAGCTGCAAGAGGCTTGGGTGTTTGCCCCGCTCAAGCTAGCACACTTGGATGTGTGTGTTTAGCCCAGGAACAAAACTAAACTTTTCCATCTTTTCCAGGAAAAAGAGGGCAGCACACAGTATTTCAGCATTACCTGAGTGCTGCTGTTTGTACTAACTTCAGTTAACTGTAACACCAATTTGAAAAGAAATCACTGATATTTACTTAAGGCTTTTCACAATTCCAGACAAAATATGGATACTTGTACTGCTTCAGCACTTGATTCACATCAGCATTATTTTTCCAAGCATTAAATTCTGTCACAGCCGTTACACCCTTGGCCCAATTGGAAGGGCAGAGATCCTTGCTGAAACTAGCTAATTCCTGCACTACAAATAACTTCCTGGCTTCTATTTAAGCTGCATCCTTTTTATATATGATAGTTTAAAGACAGTAGCTTACCAGTAAATGAATGGAGATTTCTGTCTTTCTGGCCTGTTGGAGGAAGGTCTGAACCCTACTCTTTGTGGTCTTGAAGCATCTGGGGTGCATTGAGCACAGCATGGCCAGCTGGACCAGGAAGGGTTTGTCCTGCTCTGCACTGCACTGGGGCAGCCTCACCTTGAGTCCTGGGTGCAGGTTTGGGTGCCACAGGACAAGAGGGACACAAAACCATTGGAGAGTGTCCAGAGGAGGGCAGCGAGGGTAGGGAAGGTCTGGAGGGGAAGTCTTACAAGGAGAGGCTGAAGTCCCTGGGTTTGTTCAGCCTGGAGAAAAGGAGGCTGAGGGGAGACCTCATGGGGTCTGTGGCTTCCTGAGGAGGGGGAGTGAAGGGGCAGGTGCTGATCTCCTCTCTTTGGGGACCAGGGATAGAACCCAAGGGAACAATGTGAAGCTGCACCAGGGGAGGTTTAGGTTGGATTTTAGGAAGAGGTTCTGTACTGAGAGGGGGGTCAGGCACTGGAACAGGCTCCCCAGGCCTTTTCCCCAGCTCTCAGAGCACCAAGCTGGGATGGGTCAATAAGCATCTAAACAATGCCCTCAGTGCCATGTCCTAGCTTGGCTGGCCTGTGTGGAGCCAGGAGTTGGACTCAATGATACTTATGTGGATCCCTTCCAACCCAGGGAATTCTATGATTCCCACTCAGCACTGTGGCCCCACACTGGGGTCTGCTGCTCAGGGCCCTCCCCCAGCATGGCTGCACCTGGAGCCTCTCCACAGCTGTGTGGGGCTGGGAGCAGAGCTGCCCTCCTGGCCCCACAGGTGTGGGACATTAATGTGAAGGGGCTCTTTGCCCTAGGAAGTGCTGCCAGATGAGGGGCAGAAGGTGGAGAGGGGTTGTTGGGCTCAGTTGTGGAGGTTGTCTTGTGCAGCCTGGATCTCCAGTTTCTGCACTGTCAGTGTGGAGGTGAGGCCTCTGTGTGCCAAGGTAAGCTAATGGTTTTTTCCAGGCAGCCTGTTAATTTGGGTGTTTGAGGACTCAGGTCTGTGCCTGGGGAGCTGGCTGTTTGGGGGAGGTGGGACAGGAAGGTTGTGGGGGTTTTGTTGTTTTGTTTTGTCTTACCTTGGCTGTGAATGACTTTCAGTGCCCTGTTTAGTCAGCTGTGTCTGATTATATAAAGTAACCCCCTGGCTTTTCATATAACATAGAAAGCTTATCACCTTTTTCCAGCCACTACAACACTGTGCTCATTAAAGCACCCTTCAGTCACTGAAAAAACAACTGCCTGCTTTTACTATTAAAGATCTCCCATGTTTTGAGCTTGCATGTATAGGGCTGGTATTAGTTAAGCCCTGGGGACTGAGGTGCTGGGCAGTGTGCTCTCATGGTCAGGGTCAGGCCAGGCTGTCTGTCCGCATACCTGGCTGATGAGCAAACTTTAGTCCTGGTTTTTCTAGATGGCTCCCTCTAGTCATGTTATAATGGCAAGGCAAAAGCAGTGGAGGAAAATGGAGCAGAGAGTCTCTAAGTCCTTCTATTGCTGATTCTCCATTTCAGAACTGGGAGAGAAATTAAAGGTCTTGGATGGTTTAACTGCTGTGGGTATTTCTGGCATCTAATTGAAGTGAGAAAGAGGGGGTTTGGTGCTTTGTTGATAGCTAGTTTAGTGAGGAATGGCTCAGAGGACACTTCAGCCCTCTGAAGTGAGGAATGAGGTCTGAACAGGCTCTTGGAGGAGACACCCCCTGCCATGAGTAATATGTTATTTGGTGGCTAAATTCACCCCCAGATTTGGGTAACCTGAATGCATGCAGTCATTCAAAACTGCTCATCTGATTCATTATTCCTTGTAAGTATGAGGGTGTATTTCTTTTGTTGTGGGTTACAAACAGAGCCCAGCACTATGGGGCACCTTGGGCTCTCTGTGAGTGTCTGTTGGCCCTCCCTGTGCCCCCACCAGCATGGGGGAGTTCCACAGCAGCCTTGTTGGCTCTTCTTGGGCCAGGAAGGTGCAGGTAGGATTTGGGATCAGCTAATGGAGGAGCAGTTGAGGTCGAAGTGGTGCTTCAGCTGCCTTTGCAAAGACAAGAGCAGATGTTCCCAATAAAAACTTCGACTCTCAGATGTGGGTGCTTGGCTGATAACAAACAGCATGAGCGGGCCCTGTGCTATTAGACAGGTAATGAAGGCCGGTGTGGATTCTCTTATGTCTAATAAGCACTTTACTTTGGTGGGGCTCTTCAGTGAATCTTCATCCTTTACCCAGCTGCCTATACTGTGAAACCCACAGGAACTTCATATCTTTGAAACCTCTCCCACTCTGTCAGGCTTGGCTGGAGTTTGCCTGTGGTTATTAGAGCAGAGGACAGGCAAGTGCATGTTTTATTATTCTATCTCCCCCCAAGTGTGCTTTTTTTTTTACTGTGTGTGCATATGTACCACTGCTCCTGAATCAATTTCACCTTGAATCCTCAGTTTAGTTTAATTTGGCTGGCAGAGATGGGAACTTGGAGGATTTCTTTTCTTTTTCTTCCCAGTTGTTTCCCTCTACTGTTTTATGAATATTCCATTGCTCAATAATGAAATCCCAAGATCATCCTTTAAAGGATGTTAATGACCATGAATGTAACCAATATAGTTAATAACAGTCCAGGCAGAGATGGAAGACCGTTCCTTTCTCTTGAATAAGGGCCAACATAGCTTTTTGATTATCCCTTCTAGAAAGGGATTTGGATATTAAGGGATAAGTCATGCTAAGTATTTCCTTCTCAGACTCCTTATTCATTTATGCCTACTGTTTTTTGTCATCTTTAAAGGTGTTGTTTAGCCTGGTTTGAATTACTTTAAAACAAATGAGCTTCTTAAAAAACCAGCTCTTGAATCCATGTAGATGTTTACTAAATCCTTTTGATTAAAGGGATGAAGTTTTTCTTCTTTAAGAAACATTCTGTAACAAAAATAAGAATTTTTCTTAATTTGAAGTGTGAAAAGGAAGAATGAGGACTCCAGACTTCAGAAAGCTCTTCTTGGTGAAAGGAGTAATGTGTATTCAGTTTTCTTGTCCTTTTCTGAGCTAAACTTAGAAATTTGGAAGCTCAACAATAAAGTGCCATATCACGGATCCCAGAAGGGAATCCCGGGGGGAGGAGGAGAGGGAGGAAGTATTGTTGCCTTTACAGAAACCAAAAAGCAGCAGAAAAAGCCCACCACTTTAACCCTGGAGCAATGAGAAGATAAGGAAGTATTGGGTTAAGAAGGGAGGGGGAAAAAAGCCCTTTAAGCTAATGAGGCTGTTGCCTCTAGGTTTATCTCAGCTCCACCTCTCTCCTTTGTCACTGTATTCTTCGGTCTCCTCCTCCAGTCTAGCTGCCTCTTAACCTCATTAATACGTTGCTTTGATGGTCTTAAGTTCTTGACAATTTATTCCAGATGTTTACTACTTTGAGTGAAAGAGATTTCCCAAATTTCCTGTTTACTCTTAATGTCTTTTGTCTCTTTCTTCTTTGAAACTGTGACAATTCTTTTTAACCTCTTAGTAATCCAAAAATGCTAGTTCCCTGTTCCACCCCCTCTTGCTGCTAGCATCCCCTAAAGTCTGGGGTGATTCCTTAGAATGATCACGCCTTTTGGTCAATGGCTTATGAGGTGAGCTTGCTGGCTTTCAACTGCCGTAATTCTGCATATGTGGAATTCTGAGCTTTAAAGTTTTGCAGGGTTTGTTGGTTTTTACCCCTGTGGGTGCATGTGCAGAGTCTAGGGAGAAAACTGGGAGCAGGGGGATCAGCCCCCTCTTTGATAGACACCAGACCAAACTGGATGCTCGTCAAACATGGGTTTGTCCATGTAGTTTGTTCCATCAGGTGTTTTCTGTGGATGAGTGACCTGGAGAGCTTTGAGTAGACAGAGTAGGCTGGCACCTTGGTTGGGTTACAGCATGGACACAACTCCCTGCAGCAGTGGAGCTGCCCTGGGAGAGGCTGTGCTGTTGGAAGTTCCCGTTATAGTAATAAAAACGTGTCCACTTTAAAGTGGCTGTATGGCTTTAATTATTCTGTTGTTTTCTTTAAAAATAAAACCAAAAACAAAACAAACCTTTAAGTGAACCAGTTCTTCAAGTACAAAGGCTGTGCCTCCACCAGGCCTTAGGCTTCAATCTTGCACTTTCACAGGTGCTTAACTTTACCACTATGAGTAATCCTATTGATTTTAAACAGCACTACTCAGGCAATAAAGAGTGGATTTGTATGATCTGGGGCTTACCGTGGGGTATATCAGAAGTCACTCTTCTGAAATTAATGATTATATGGCTGTAAGAGGAGTGTCCAGCCCAGGATTTAGTTAAAATTAATAGTACTTTAGCTTGTAGGCTTTCTTTGAAGTATTTAGCTGTCTCATCTGCTCTCTTGAGTGCTGTATCTTGAAGGCCATTCATTTAATTTTTTTTTTTTACTGGTGACTTTTGTTACAATTTCCTTCAAAATAAATACTCAGGTAGTGCTTTGTGCACTGCATCTTTCTAACTCTTGGCTGACTGTAACCTTCCACTGAGGCTATTCCATGTGTCAGTGCCTTTACAGTCATTTTCTGGTGCCCAACACTGGGTGAACTCACAGTGCAGCTTTCCAGCCTCTGAATCTGTCTTTTCTATCCAGTTGCCTGTTTTCATGAAACTTGTAGCAAAGGCGACAGCTCTGAAACTCCTGTCTCACTATCAAATTGAGCTGAAAGCACCCAACTCATTCAAAAGTGATTAGAGATGCATGCTCATGCACACCACCATCATATATGCATTATTTTTGAAGGAATTCAGGCAGAAAAAATAAAAAGTGATTTGATTAGAGTTGGATGCGTTATGTTTCGTGAGCTTGAAAAAATGACTCTGCTGTATGGCTAGTCTTACAAATATGCTTTGCCCCCAAAACAGGCATAAGTCTAATTTTTATGGAAAATATAGGTGGACAAAGCTTTCTGGAAGTCACAGAAGGAAAATTTCCCTCTTGGTATTTCAAAAATATAAGTATGTTTGGCACTAGGGCTTAGAGGTCTGTGCCAGTTGCCAACATGGTGGGTGAGTCATTTCTGCTCAGGTGTTTGCTGGAGAGGGAAACCTTTGAGCTCTGCTTAGTTGGAGAAATACTTTGGGGAAACAGCCCTGATGTGTTAAAGCACCAGGAATCTGACATCATAGCCATCCAACTTTGTACCAGCCCACTGTGCAGCAGATCCTTAAAGGGAAAGGGTGTTTCACTTGTTCCATCCAGCCTCTCTTCCCCTTTAAAAGAGCAAACACTTGCATTTTAATGTTAAAAATATCAAAGTAGGGAGGGGAAAAAAAGAAAAACCAACCCAGGTACTGAGATCAAGAAGAGAACATCCAACTTCAGCTGGAGCATGTACAGCAGGAATGTTCAGCATGAAAGGGTTTATTCCAGGCAGCATCGTGTGTTGCAACTCTTGACCTGTGTTAGAGCAGTGGTTGTATTATGACACTGGTGTAGAAAAGGTAACAGCTTTGACTGACAAGAACCTAAAGCACAGAGTTTGCAGAAACTGTGGCAGAGCTTCCACTGAGCTCTACGGGAGCTGCTCAGCACCAGCCCTCAGCTGAATCGTGCTGTCTGGCAACGCGCTGCAGGACTCAGGGGTGGGAGTGCAGGAGACCTGGAGAAGGTTAAGAAAGAAAAAGTTACAGCTTGATGAACTCTTGAGCTAGTGGCTTTGCACTTGCCCATCTCATTCTCTGCAGATTAGTCCTGGCACTTTCTTAGGGCTCTTGGCACCATAGGAGTGGGTGCTTTGCAGAAGAAGCCTTAAAGGTGCACGGGAATTACAGGGCAGAAGATGGTAACTTGGATATCCATTATTGCTTCTTGGGCTGTGCAGAATCACCTTGTTCAAACCCTGTTTGCATGTTAATTTCAAAAGATAAATGTCAAACATCCAAGCTGTGCCAATGGGTGTAGAACAGCAGCATCTGTGCTGATGCTGTTTCTTTCCTGCTCTTAGGCAGCACGTACTGCTGGTCTCGGTGTACTGCTGGTCTTCCTCTCCTGCCTGTGTTTTTAGGAGACCCGTGGTGCTTTGGAAAAGCATCAAGGTTATGGCTGGTTCTCCTCCCTCATCCAGGTTTTAAAGCCAGACTTCTGGGTGCACCCAGAAATCTTGCAGTTTCTCCAGTTAGAGAGATGGGGATTCTAGCTGTTGGACAGCCTGAGGGGCTGCTGCCACCCACCTTACTCTTTCTGAGTATTGTTCTTGGGGCACTGCCACTGCTACTGCCAGAACTTGAGGCTCCAGCTTAGCTCCTGCTGATGCTATTGCTGGCTCAGATGTGTCTCTTGCAGCTTTCTGGTTAGTTGTTAGCTGCAAACTTGTGGTGTGGAAGTTTGGTGACTACTTGCCTTAATTTCTCTTTTCCTCTTTTTCTCCATTTGCTATTCATCATTTTGGAGATGAGTATAAAGGGTGAGACACTGGGTAGAAGCAATGTTAAGTCTGGGAATGCTCCAGAAGGGATGTTTTTTCAACTGCAGTCTTTCATTAGAATGGACTGAGTTGTATATCCACGTGAGACTGAGCAAATGAATTTGAGTTTGAAGGCACCAACATCCTGTGAAGAGATCTATTGAAACTGGAGATCAGGATAGAAAAATGTCTTTGTCAGGTTCAGAGCTATGCAGCTGCTCTAGATTTTTGCTGTTAGCCTTTTCCATCTCCAAGATGCCACTCAGGTTCTACCTGCAAGGAATAGCATCTCCTAACACCTCCATATGGGACCTTCATACAGGTGGGCGTTTAAACAGAGTGAATTTGCTCATGTTTTTTCTTTATAACTCTTGTGTCTAGAGGCCCCAACTGTGATCAGGGCCTTGTGTGAGATGTTATGCAAATGCATATTTTGTACAAACAGAATGATGCAATTGCTTGGAAAAGTTTATGATCTAAGCAGAAAAAGGGCAAAGGGGAAAGAAAAACACATGAAGTGGAGTGGTTTCTGCAGGGTCAGGCAGTAGGTCACTGGCAAAGGCAGGAATAGCAGTGGGTCTCTTGGGTCCCAGGCTGGTCCTTACCCACCCTGGCATCCAGTCTCTTTGAAAACACCCGTGTGCTTTCCCAGTGCTCCCCAGCCTCTCTTAAACTCCATCACAGAGCTGGAATGCTAAGTGGGTTCAGCTAATTCAATTTAACCTTCGTTTGTTGAGCTGCTTTCATATCCAGAGCCGTGTGGCCATTCTGGGTTTGCTGGGAACTGAGATGGATTTGTTAGATTTCCAGAGGGGAAACAGAGCACAGCAGAACTGCCCTTGGAGGAGAGCTGGGATGCTGTACTGAACTGTTGGTGTGCCATCCCAAGAACGACTTGTGGTCACAAACCAGGCTACCCAGTTTTAAATCTTGCCCAACTTCTTAAGCCAGGCGACTAAATATTTCTGAAGCTTGTTAAATTAACCAGTTAGATCTAGGCATTGTACAAGGTATAGGGCCAAAGAAAGCAGCGTGGGTGTAACTTTCTGAAGAAGAATTATAGTTGCTGCTGATCATGCTGTTACAGTAAATGTTGTGTCAGTGTTTCCATTATTGGTCTTTTTTTTTTTTTCTTTTTTTTTTTTCCCTTCAACAAGTTGTTCTGGGGCTGTGTGAAAAGATTTGCACCTCGTGAAAACGTTTTCATGTGCTGCAAAATGTCATGTGGAATCACTGATTCTCTGTTACCCAAAGAATCCGTGTGGTTTGTACTGGGAAGGATCAATCAAACTGGGATTTGAACCTGTTGGTGAGTACCCAAAGCTTGTGGGGAGTTCGGCTCAGACTCAGTTCTCCCTGTTGTGATAACCATTTACTTTGGCTCCTGTTTAGCACTGAAGAGATGACAAATCTTCTGTGGTTCAGTTCTGCTGATAGAAACAGCTTTGCTGTGTTTGTGATTTGTCCTGTGTTAGAGTTTGCAATACATTGTCATGTAGGTTTGCTGTGATTGAGGGTAAGATGCTAGAGAAAAGAAGGCAAAGGGGGGACCTGATTAATGTTTATCAATATCTCAAGTATGGGCTGCAGGGGGAATCAGCCAGCCCCTTTTCAGTGTCTGTGGGGACAGGACAAGGGGCAATGGCTGCAAGTTAGAGCAGAGGAAGAACTTTTCCCCAGTGAGGGTGAGGGAGCCCTGGGACAGGCTGCCCAGGGGGCGTGGAGTCTCCTTCTCTGGAGAGATTCCAGCCCTGTCTGGACACCGCCCTGTGCAATATGAGCTGGGGAGCTGCTTAGGCAGGGGGTTGGACCCCATGGGCTCTGGAGGTCACTTCCAACCCCTGGGATTCTGTGATTCTCTGCTATGCAAGATGCCAGCCTTAGCACAAACCCTTCTGTTACTGAGTAACCTCCATGTCTCAGCCCACACAAACGTGCAAACACTCTGTACTTGATTAATCACGTTCATTATGGTTGTATTTTCAAGTAACCAAGAGCAGAGCTCCTGTGTGCTGGGCACCATGTGGCTCTGGAGAACCAGCCTTCCTTTGTTTCCTGTGTAATGACGTGCCAGCCTGCTTCTCCAGGCCAAACCTGCTTTCTAATTCAAGTGACAAAATTAGTGAAAAACTGGTTTGCGTGTTGCTCTTCCCTCCGCCTGGGCATGTTTGGGAATCCCTCAGAATAACTGAATTCAGTGGTTTAAGCTTTTCTTTTTTTTTTTAATTTATTGCACACCTCCCACAATAACTCTGAAGTAGCTTCATAATGGAAATGCTGACACAACACTATCGCCTCAGCCCCAGGAGTGTGTTCCACCTCCTATTGTTTGCCTTGGCCTCTGTATATTGTATACTGCCTCAGTTTTAATTGGTTAATTTAATAAACTTCTGAAGTGCTGTATCAGTTGCCTGGCTTAGCTTTTATCCACTAGCCTGACGAAGAAAGTATAAGTTTCAAAAGCTTTCCTGTATGAAGTTAATCAAATAAAAGGTATCTCCTACTGTACTTTGCATGTATGTCTTGGAAAGGCAACTTGAACTGACACATTTTAACAATTAAAGCACTAAAAAAACCCCCAACCTCTAAAAATCTTTGTGTAGCTAATGTTCTAGGCCTGATCTGCCTAATTTCAGGTTAAAAAAAAAAGTTTTAATCTCAAGACTGCGCTGTGCTTCAGTAGCCACGTCTGAATTGTGTTAGGCCAAACTGTGCTTTAGATGGACCCTTGGGCTTGGAAAGGAGAGAAGTGGGAGGGAAACATAATAAAAACGGTTTTTAAGGTGGTGTGGAATGGAAATCTTGCAGTTCAGCCATGTGTGAGACTTGGGTGATCTGCACCAAGTTTTTGGTTCTCATTGAAGCCCAGCGTAACCACGAGCATATCCTCTAACGCCTCACTGCTCCGTTCCCTCTTTTCCCCCATTCTGTGTGTCTCATTAATTCCAATATTGAGATCTGGGGATTGTATGCTACAATGGGGCTTTCTGTTGTGTGAGCTGTAATACTAAGGAGTTGGAAAGATTGGTAGATCTCACAGCAGCTTCTTTTGGGCCAGTGCAGAGAACCCTTGAGAGGCCCCATGTGCCACACGTGAGGGAGTGTTTACCCGCATTCAGGAAAGCCAAAGAGCACAAGGAACATGTAACACGAGTCCATCTTTATCTATTTTAATCTGCAGCTTGAGCATCCCAAGATTTAGGGGTATTCATCTATCAGGAGTGATTTAGATATACGTGATCATGCCTCAGGGCAGGGGAACAGCCTAGGTTACTTCTTGATATCCCTTCCAGCCTTGTTTTTTATGACTCTATTAGATCTGACAACAACAGAATCATATACTTTGTTCCAAAGGATTCTTCCATTAATTAGTACTTTGTGGTGCATAGCTCTCCTTCCCTTGAGGAGCTCTAAGAGGTTGACAAGTGCTAATTAAGTCCTACAAGAACTGGTGTGTTGGGTAATTATTATTTTACAGGTAGAGAAACTGAGGTGCAAATGTAACCCACAGGAAGTTTTGGGACAGAATCTCACTTCGATGCTTAGCATTTTAGCTATTTAAAATTCTCACTGAGCTGTGCCTCTGGGCTGCTGCTGATGCCAACAGAGAATAACACTGGTGTTTCCCTCCTCCTGCCCACATCTGAGTAGTCAAGGCTGTACCAGGCTCCTCAGCCACGTTGGGCTGCATCAGCATCAGAGGGGGACTGCTAGTAAAATTAATCTGGCCAGTGTGCCAAAAAAAAGTTTATTTTTTCTCTCTTACCACGTTTCCTGGACTTGCAGAATTACACTGACTTTAAAGAGGAGCTGCCCCAGAGTCCTGAATCCAGCCTTTTGTATTGGCAGGGAGGTAACCTCTTGAAGTCTACAGGGCTTGAATGTAACTTTCAATCAAACATTTGCCGGTGTAATTAGTCTGCTTCAGAGTTCTCTGGTGTGGAGTGATGTGGCCAAGTGGCATTTGAGAACACTTTAAAAGGAAACAAGCTAATTAGTTTAGCTCTGGGTCAACAGTACATCAGGAGCCATTGAGCCAGACTGGCCTCTACCTGGATTGCTGGTGTTTGAACTTCTTGGCTTAGTCAGCAGTACTTGCTAAAGGAGAATGTCTCTAGTGTGAGCAATGAGGTGTGGCTGGAGTAGTGTTTGCCCTGCAGTAGGGCTATTATCCAACTCTGTGTCTCTGTACCAGAGATCACATCCTAGTTTTTCCATGCTGCTTTCCCTGTGTCTTCTGTGTCACCACACCAGTAGTTTGCAAGGTTGTTGAATTCCAATTGCTGCTCCCAGGAATAATACTGTTTATTGTCCTCAATCAAATTCCATCCCAAATCTTCCTTGGGTCTGTGCAGGCTGTGCACAGGGCTCTGACTTGGATCACCTGCAGATTCTGATGAAGCTAACTTCATTCCACCATGCCAGTCCTCCAACCTCCCACTTGCAAACTGTCCAGGGGAATTGCCACCTTAGGTTTATGTGTGCAGGCCAAAGATCAACTTTACAAGGGCTTGTTCAGGCTCTACCTGTCATTAAATGCCACCAACCCAGGAACGCGGATCTGAGAGCACAAATTCCAGGGTGGTAGTAGATTTGTGTCCTTGATGTGATGTAGGGGGGCTGGTTAGACAAGTTAAACTCTGATTTGGTGCTTTTATGTGATAGAAATTGTTGTCTCGTTGCCGCTGTCCAGCTCTGTCATGCTGCTGCACATCAATTTCCTTCGCTCTCCCAGGGTGTGGTCCCCAGTAATGTTAGCACACTGTAATTTGTGATGTTGCTTGGTTTAAGAGGACACAATTTGCCAGTTCAAACCATGTCTTGGTGAGAGGGTGAGGTGCTTATTAAGATGGGAAGGTTTTTTTTTTCCACACTCACACGTGGTCTCCTGTAATCCCACAAGCCAGGGTGTGATGCAGCTTTGCACAACAGCAGAGGCTGAGAGAGATGGGTTAGTTATGAGGAGGACAGAAGAAAGTGGTAAGAATGAGCCCCAGAGATATTTCTTATATATGAATTTGTCTCTGTCTTATTTTTCCTCTCTGATGAAGAGACTTCTTAGAGAAGCAATGAGTAGGACTATGCAGATCATACTTGCAAGTAACCTTGTCCAGAACTGTGCTTGACGTGCAAACATTCCTCTGTGCTCCTGCCAGGGTGGTTACACCATGGCTGCTCTGATCACACCTGCCATGCTGCAAAGTCTCTATAGTAGTCTCTCTTTCTGGGGAATACTCCCATAGGGTCACAAACCTTAGAGCAGCCATTCATGTGAGCATCTATAACAGTCCCTGTATTTAATGTTTCAGAAATGAGGGCTGTTTTCTTTCAACAGTGGTCACTGCACTATGCAGAAAGGGGATGTACATCTCTTGGTGCTTTCCAGGAGATTAATCACAACCAGTTCTGCTGGAGAGGCAGTAGCTGGGTGGACAGGCACTGAGAAGCATTGGGAGGCAAATAATGCCTTGAGTTTTTCTCATGGCTTACAAGCCAAAAAGGATGGTGAATGGACATGAGCACTCTATCCTCCCCTTCCTTGACTCATTGTGGGCCAATGCTCCTCAAACACATGTCCCTCTCTCTGTTGTCTATCTAAGTCTGGAGTTTGTGCCAGCAAAGAGAAACTGTGTTTTGTGGTTGTGCAGAAGAATGGGGCTTCTAAGGGAAAGTTCAGTATTCAAGGACTGCAGTTGTGAGGGTGCCCTGATGAAGCCAGATAGCCTAGCTGAGCACACTGGCCAGTGCCTCCCTGTTAAACCAGCAAATCATTGAGTAGAAGTGTCCCTGAGCATTGCTGAAATGGCTAATGGATCCATATTGTGTCCCAGCTAAGGGATGGGCATCTTTAAGCATTCATGTGAAATCAGAGGTGAAGCACTAGCAGTGGACAGCAACTAATGAGTTCTGGGTATCTGGGGAGGATGTGTCAAATACCCTCTCTCAATGCAACAGCCCCTCTGAGCATATTAGCATTCATCTGGCTGGTAATTAGCTGGATCTCTAGTTGAAGAATTAGTGAAGGGATCCCTCTTCCCACATCTCCTTTTAAAGTGCTCCCTCTAATTTTTGTGACATCCAGCTGGAGGGTCTCTGGATCTGTCATTACAAACCATTAAGCTCCTTCAGATCCATCTATATATTTTAAGTAGTTTCTGCCCCTGGGATGACAGTGGACAAAGGGGATCTGATCCTTTATATTTTTATAACGGTAAGGAACACTTACTTGGGTGGAATGAGTCAAAAAGTTCCTGGCTAAGGAGGATGTGTGTTCACAGGCTCCTGTCCTGGCAGGCTGGGCATGGGCAAAAACTGCCTTCCAGAACAGTGTTGGGTTCCCCTGACTCATAACCTGTTGGATTGTCCCTGATCTTACCAGTAAAAGGAAGAGTTTTTCTTTCCAGCAAGAATTTCTCTGGTTTCTCAGTAACAGTAGTCTGGATATTGGTAGGCACAAATTGTCCTGACAGGGGCTGGAGGGAGTTGAAATGCTGCAGGGAACAAAACAACCTGAGCCATTTGCTCAAGAAAGCTGTGGGGGAAAGGTTTCTTGAAAGACAGAAAAGCTCCCCAGGTTCAAGAGAAGGTGGTGATACTAGTGAAAGGACCAAAAGAGGGAATCAGTTTGGGTTGAATAAAATTATTTTGTTTCACTTGATACATAATGCTTCCTTTCATTAAAGAGCCTGTAATATTTTCTAGTTAATTGAAATGAGTTTATTAATTTCAGTTTGAAAATGTGTAAGTGCTTCCAGGCTGATGGCTCTTATTTTTTCAGCTGAAGTGACAAATCCAACATAAATTTGCAATGTTTTTGTTGACCCAAATATGCCTGTTTTCTTTGGGCAGGCATGAAAGCTTCAGCTGAGAAACTCTGCCTGCTTCTAATCTGGACAACACCTTCTGCCCAAGGATACTTTCATTCATAAATAAAAAGACAAATAACTGGATGGAAATGAAACCTGGGAAGCTTCATGCACTGTCAGGGGTGAGGATTTCAGGCAAACCAACAAAAAGTGAAATTGAAAGCAACTGGGACAGTGTGGAGTTGCAGAAAACCTTTTGGCCAACCCAAAGCACAGGATTGTTTTTGTAGAAGTCATTAGTGATAGCATGTGTTGGACAAAGTTTGCTGTTTTCCTTAGCCTGTTGCTATGTGAGGTGTTACCATGACTCTCACATCTCTGAAGTGTCCGTAAAAGTGGTGAATTAGTTACCTGAGCTAGAGATTTGCATAAATAAAATCATATGCATGAGGCAGCAGAGCAAAGAGGAGACCTGACCTCTCAACACCACCTTTTCCAGGATGGCTTCCTCTTTCACCTTCTAAGCATCGGTGAGAATGTCATCTCAGTTGCCCAGTAACAGGTCTTCAAACTTGAAACAGAAGAGTTTTGAGCCTCATCTTTTTGCTAAAACAGAGTCCTTTATTGCCTATGTAGAACCAGAGATGCAAAGGTGAGGTTTTTTTCAGTTGTTGTCAACAACAACAGTATTTTCTTCTTGTGAAAGGACAGTAGGAAAAGTTTACAATGCTAATTGTCAATGGAAGCCATTTTCTACAAGGGGGATCTGGTCTCAGCTGTTTAAATGTTTACTCTCTGGAGCTTGATTAATAGCTAATTGGAGAAATGTGATTTTATGTAGTTTCTAAATCTGTGAAACCTGGTGTCAGTCAAGGATGGAGCCTGTGATGACTTACCATGTTGGGAGCTCTCAATGAGGTCCAAAGAAGTAACTGGGATGAGTGCAAACATGGGTCTCATTGGAAAGGAAAACTTACTGGTGGACTGCTCAATTTTTTCCCAATAGATATTAAAAAATGTATACAATGCATATAGGATATTTTTATATAACATGGATAGTATATTAATATATTTGAATGCTTCAATATAAAGATATTACATATAATGATATATGTTTAATGTCTTAAAGGAAATGAATGAATTGAAAGTTGCATTTCTGTTTCCTGACCTATTTTTTTCTTTAGTTAGAAAGCTGGAAGGTTGGGGTCTCTCTCAGAAGAGGTAGAACTTTTTTTTTTTGGAAGGAGTTCAGGCCTCAGCTAAATAAATATTGGATTATCAAAAGCACGCATCATGCTAAGCAGCATTTAATAATGTTGAGACTTCTGGAAGCTGCAGTTGTGAGGTATCAGACTACAAACTAAACTCCTGAGCAATCGGCTCTGGTGCCATCATGAGTACGTGAAAGGAAGCGCCTTTCCCAAGGGCTCTTGGTGCAAGAAGCCATGTTTTTCAGCTTCTTTCCGCTGAAAGAAATTGTGTCGTAAAGCTTGTGTGGTAAACGTGCATTTCTGTTACTCTTTAAGACACTTCCTTGTGTTTGGAAGTCTTCCATGGAGCCCCTAAAGGCAAAGAATAATAATTATTAAAGAAAAAAAGGTAAAAATGAGTTCACACACAAGGGAAAGGGGAGGGCAGAGGAAATATTACTCTGTTGGAAGGCAAAAGACTCCAACCTTCTAAAAATTCAGAGTAGATAAACTGTTTGTGACTATCTAGTTTGGGAGAGTGATGGTATAATCACCAAAACCATTTTGAAATACATTTCTAAATAAAAGGCATTTTGTGCTGTTGCAGTAATTAATGGTTGCTCTCTTGCAATAGCCTGCAGAAAACTAACTCATGTGTTTGACAGCAAACATGAATATGCTTGTAAAACTGAAGGGAATCGTTAGGCTTGTGTGAGCTTGATCACTTAAAAACAAACCAAGAAGCTGAACATGGAAGCATGTTACGACTTAGGGGCTTGATTGAAGTCAAGTGGGGGGGTATGTCAGTCTTGAGCCCTATGGAAAGGATTGGAAGGCCCAGGTCGTTTGCCACCTCACCAGTTGTGGCCTGGAGGTTAATGTACACAATCAAGAGGCACATTTGAGGCCCCAGACTGTCCAAGCAACATGGATGTTTTGAAATAGAAGGGCAATTGTTACACATGGTTGCTTTGGAAAAGTGGACGTTGCTGTAGGCAGATGTGAGGAGACGGTGATGTTGTGAGATTGTTGAACGTACTTCTGGTTCCTTTATTTGCCTTTGACTTGCATGAGGGCAACTTCTATTGCATCCATGGAGTTCTTGAAGGAGGAAATACTATTTATTTATGAGGGTAAAGGGGAGGATTATGACAAATTGTGCAAATATAAAAAAATTCAAAAAAGCAAACAGAAAGGAGATTCAGTTTGCCTCTCACTTTGCATGCGCTGACCCTGATTATTCCATCCAGTGAATGTACAGGCATGAATTTTCAGGAGTATTCATTGGAAAAGCTCATCAGGAAATAAGGAAAAGCTTGCAAGGCAAGTGAATTTAAAAAAACATGGGCTGTGGAGCTGCAGCTGGCTCTCTTTTCTTTGAGCAAGGGACAGTGGCACCTCATGTGACCACTCAAAGTGGTTTTTTTTTTTTGCTTGAATATTTTATATTTGGGGTGTGTGTTGGGAAGTTACAAATGGCAAGTACCAGTTTGCCAATTATTCTGAAATGAAACTGTGGAAAAATTCATCAAATTAAATCCGGGGGAAAAGCCCTACTTACTTGCTGTAAGTCTGTTCACATTGGTGTCAGATGACACAGCGACTTGTTGAATATGAGGTGCCTAAAGTCGGCTGAGAACTCTAATTAACGATCCAGAATTTAAATGTCTAATCTCTACCTGTTCCTCATTTGCATTGTGGGAATGCAAAGCACAGAACTCTTACTGCTCAAATACACCTGAATATCCAAAACTAATTACTGGTAAATGCCAAATCTTCTGTTTATAAGGATGAGAGTTTCACTCCACTTCTGCAGGACCAAGCAAGTTTTGCTCTTGCTTATGGAGAGGTTAATTGGGAATACCCTCACTGTCTGTCCAGTCTACCAATTTGGAGAGAGAGAGGAGACCCTGTGAGCTGTAAATGAACTTTTTTCTCTGTAGCAGGGCTTATCAAAAGCCCTTTGGAACAGGAGTTGTCTTCACTGTGTTTGTGCTCTCCAATGTTATTTCTAGTTGCCTCCTGGACTGTGTAGGATGCCTTAGTCCCTGGCATTACCTCAGTTATGATTTTGACAATTTCCTGATAGATTGTTTATCAAAGAAAATATTATGTCAATAATGTCTGAAAGCTGTAGCAATATTGCTCCCAGCCCAGAGATGTAAATACTGTGTTATCTCATGGCACAGCCTTAAATGACGCCACACATCTTGAAATAACATGTCCAAATGTGTCAGAGGAAGAGCCTGTTAAAGCGTTTGCCTTATGTTACCTGCCTGCTAGCAAATGGGTGGTGAGAGACCTGGAGTTTAATTTTTTTCTTTTCTTTCTTTCTTTTTTTTTTTTTTAAATGTCTATTAGGCAGATCATGCAACTATCTAAACACAGCTCTGGAAAACCTGTTTGCTAGCTTACTCACAGCCCCAAATGGCTTTGAGTTGCAATAGCGTGGTGCCTAACCCTTCAGGGGAAAAGAAAAACATAGCAAACCCAACCCAGTGCACCTTCTAGAACAACATCTTCCGAATTTGTGAAGACTGGGGGGGGGGGGGGGCTAGAGGAGAAGGGAGGGAGGGGAAAAATGGCCTGTGTGTGAAACCACGAATTATATTATGTCTGCCAAACCCCTTTGAGAATTGGACCAACTGTCGGTTCAAATGATTTGTGCTTATCCAAACTTTACTCATCAAAGGTTTTTATGAGTTCACTTTGGCAATGGCTGTGTTTTTCCATGTGGTGAAATCATACACCTGGAAAACATGCAGCCAAAATGGTGTGGAGCTTGAATAACTCTCCTTGTTCTCCGAATGCTCTTGAGTTTTAAGCATCATGGTAGTTAAAGTGTTTGTGGTGCTATAAAATTTGTACAACTTTACTGTAAACCTGACTCTTGCGTAACCCTCTTGGCCAGATGATTGGCAGCTCGGTTGTGATCCTGTAACACAAAAAGGAACAAATATTGGTCTTAAGTTTTTACTGTACAGAGGGAAGAAAGCTGAAAATCTTTGCCTTTGTACAAGCTGTGCATGGTGGCATGGAAAACCTCCTGTGAAGCAGCAGTCTATGAATAATCCTATTTTATGGCTTGCTTCACAGTGTACAGAGCCCTATCCAAAAGGACCCATTCTGGGATAGACAACAGCAATCAAGATGATGACTGTACTTCACAGAAGTGATGGGGAGAGGCTGACAAGATGCTGGTGGAAAATTCAAGAGAAAGGGTATGTCTGCAGTGATACTTGATGTTGACCTTGAAGTTACCTTAACCGGTGTCTGTTGTTTCTGGCAGCCTGCAGCAAAGCCAGTTATATTGCCCTCCTAATTTGCAGGTTGGGCCCTCCTAGGACTTGTTTTGAGGCCAGCTTACCTTTCCCCATGGGCAGTAGAGAGAAGCAGAGCTGGGGAAGAGTCGTGAGAAGTGGGAATGGTGGGATTGTTGTGGGTTGGCTTCTGTGCCCAGAGCCTGTGCTGGCTCCAGACGTGGTTCAGGAGAGCACAGGGTTGGAGGACTGGCAGTGGTGGGAAGATCTCTGATCTGTAATTGAGCAAAAGTCCCAGGATTGTGGTGGGACCACTGGTAAATTGTAGCTTTGGCAACCTCAAGGTTAATCGTATTGGTGTTCTGGGTATTGAGGGGGTGTTTGAGCATGGCTGAAAAATGTGCAACTGTTTCTGCTTCCCTGAAGAGTGTCCTTTCCCTGCAGAGTGTATTGTCTTATTTTCTGACTGCAATTTAGCTGGAGTTCTCTGGGAGATGGGGGCACAGCATAATTCTTGAAATGAAAGATACATAAAATTAGTGTAACAAAGAAGAATATAGGCCACTGTGAATATCAGTTTCTTGACTGCAGCGCCTAGTCACTTGTCTCTCTGTTTACACAACAAAATAGCCTGAAGAGAGTTAATATGTTTAGAAAACGGCACTTGCATGTATTTCTAATGGGAGAGGAAACTCAACAAATTGATGTGACTCAACAAATTGAGTATACAGAACAGATCACAGCTCTGATTAGGCCATTTGCAGATTGGTTTGAAGAGCGCTGGCCTCTGGCCAATGAGCTACTTCTGACTTGCAAGGAACACAGACAAACAATGAGGACACTGAGCTAAAGCTACACTGTGCTTTGTCTGAAGCAATGATGATCTCGGTGGTGGAGCATCCGCTCAGGGCTGACTGCTCAGCATAATGGAGCAGCCCTGCGCCACACACGTCTGTGGCCACGCTACAGAGGCTTCACCACAGCATAACAGCAGACCTGTTCCACTAAGGCCTCGTAAATGGCATGGATTAAAAAGAATATAGGTAACATAAAGTGGAATTTAAAAGAATATGGATGGCTTAATATGAAAGTCATGAATAATGCTGCATGAAATGCCTGAGCTATTAGTTCACTTACAGCAAGCATACCCGTGTGCAAATCTGTATCCTGTAATAGATGTGGTCTTTGTTCTTGCCTTTATGTAATAACACCCCACCTAACATCGAGACACTCGTGTATATTCTACACACACAGCTAATTTAGCTGCTAAATATCGCTCCAAAATCCACACGTAGACCAAATAACCATATATTGTCAAACTGGTTTGGAATCTATAAAGCAGCAGTGCTTGGGAAGGGGAGTGTTGAAAGCTGAAGAATTAAAGAACATTCCTTTTAATTTAGTGGCCTTGAAACGTGCTACTGAGTAGGAGGAGAAAAGAATGAGTCTGGCGGCTGGATTGGGTCTGTGTTGACATGGGACGGATGGAGCAGGACAGTAATGGTGTTCCCAGCCTTGGGAGGAAGAAGCAACCGTTTGTTCTTGATGTGGAGCAACTTGGGGTTTGACTCTGGGACAAAGTTGTTAGATTTGCTACCCTGGCTGTATTTCTCCTTTTCAAATAAATGCTAATGACCCCTTAGGTTTTAATCTCATACTTCTGAGGAAACCACTTCTTGGAGGGTCTTGCTGCTGTGAGGCATAGGACCCCTCTGGTCTGTTATGTCCTTAAGCTGTGGTGAGGCTGAGTGCCTGGGATCCTGGGGCAGTGCAGGGAGAGGGAAGAAGCAGCTGTGAATTACTGAGGAATCCTAACAAAGCCAAAACACTTGGGTT
Organism: Hypotaenidia okinawae; assembly: GCA_027925045.1. Classification (NCBI taxonomy): domain Eukaryota; kingdom Metazoa; phylum Chordata; class Aves; order Gruiformes; family Rallidae; genus Hypotaenidia; species Hypotaenidia okinawae. Next base: position 4,183,863 of record BSDF01000020.1, read on the forward strand.
TCTGAAAACCCAAGTGATGTTCATGAATTTCAGTGTTGGACTGATGGGGTTTTATCATTATTATTCTTTTTTTCTTGGTGTCTGCTATTGTATGAGCACAAGAATCTGCAAAAAACCAAAGACCCAACCCCAAGAAGCCTGTGAACAAAGCTAAACAGTTAACACATGAGCCTGCCCTGAATGAGAATGGAAGGGGAAGCTGTTTCTCATTTTGTGATGAGTTGCTAACTGGGAGTCAGTTTGCCATCTGCTTGTGGGAAAGCCCTAGGAGGAAGCTTTGACATACAGCCCATGGAGTTCCCCACTCCAAATCTTCAGCATGGAAAGCTGATCCTGCTGTGAAAGCACTACGTGCTGGATGTCTGCCACACTCATACTGGGGAAATCTGAGGGAAGATGCTTAGTCTGTGCACCCTGTGTCCCACTCTGCACAGCAGGAACAGCCTGTGCTTCCCTGCCACACAAGGGTTTGCAGGGACGTGCTCGTTATCTCCTAGGTGTTTTTGGGATGCTGGAGTGGTGGGAGAACATGACCAAATCTTGAGTGATGAGTAAAGTGGGTATGGGTGAGTTCTTCCCGGTGAGATGTTTTTCTGCATGCTGTGGGGATGTTAAAAATTATCAACTCAATGTCTGTGCCTGGCTGTGATAGGTTTCTCCACGTCTGTAGTTGTGCCCTGTTCCTTTCCTCTGCATCCCCTCTGCCAGCCAACTCCCCAAAGAGCTTCTCCCAGAGGCTGTGGAAAGGTTATGCTGTGGCTTCAGTTCTCAGGTGCCCATTACAGGTATGGTAAGTACATAAATGAAAAACATCCTCCCTACTTCTGTCCTCCCCCATGTTGTCTGGAGCGCCCATCACATGACCTCCTGCTTGGTAGAGCTGATGATGTAAGGAGAGATTACTTCTGCTTGCAAGGATTGCATGGCAGTTCCAGCCATGTATTATAATTTCGTGCTGGTTGGCGCCAACTAAATAATCTCTGTGATAGCCTTAGGAGCAGCTTTGCCATGAGATCTTAGAAATGATAGGTTGTCTCCCTGTGAAACTGCTGAATTAAAGAAGTATTTGCAAATTTTCATGACAGTGAGATTCCATTCTGTGAAGAAAACTGGGGAATTTTCTTGAATCTGTGGGAATTAGATACATACAGGAATTCTCTGGTTAAAAAGTCACTCTGCCCTTTCAAAATAACCTGCCCTCTGGTATTCTTGGTTCTTTGGGAGTGAGAATTGTTCTAAAAATTCCAGCATTACTGTTCAATATGTTCTGTATCACTGAGGGAAAAGAATCTGTAAATCATTTATCAACAACCCTGGAATTTTGCTCTGTGGCTTTCCAAAGGTGAGCACCTGCCCCTTGTTTTATTGAATGAAGGAGATGAAGCTTATTAAGCCTGTCTTGTTGCTGACTTCATCACTTTGATGTCCTCCAGATTATCAAATTCTCTTTGTATTAATTTCTACCTGTATCGATAGACAATTACATATGCAACTGCATTATTTCACCTGATACCAAATACGTGAGTGATTCATCCTTTGTTCCTTGTGAACTTAAAAACTGGGTCTCCTGCCTTCCCAGACTGTCTCTAATTAACAGCCTACAAGCTTAAGGCATCAAAATTTGCTGTGCTGTATCTATGGTTTGTTACAAGGAAACTGATTCTTCATCCAGTTGTGCCAGCGAGGGGGAGAGAGAATCTCTCAAACCCATAGCTACGCTGGGGAGGTGGAAAGGTTGAGTCCTCCAGTACCTCTGGCTCTTCTGAGGATAGTGGGTATGTTCTTCCATTTAATGTATATTTAGAGCAGTGCTGCTTTAAGATCAAAAGAATTACTCTGGATTTATACCAGGGTAGCTAAACATGGAATCATACATAATTCCCAAGCACATTTGTCTTGCAAGAACCACACCTGATCTGCCTCCCAGCTCTTATTTACATAAGACATCCTCATTGTGTTGAGAACATCTGGGGTGGGGTTGCTTGCTGCCAGGGTGGGCAGTCATCACTGCTGCACAAGCCTGACTCCTGCCTCCTCTGTGCCCGTAGATCCTGACTGCTCACAGCCCCTCCTCAGACAGCAGGAACATCTCAGCTGGGTTTGTGCATTTCTGTGGTCTTAACACTAACCTATTTTATCCCTGAACACAATGGGATGAAATCCTGCAGAAGAAAGACATATCTCAAATGTTTCCAGGATGCGTAGATCAGTGATGCATGTGTAGTTCCTAGCACAGAGAGGATTAGAATAAATGCATTCTTTGTAGATGCTGTTTTAATCTTTCAAGCTAAACTTAGATCTCGGACACCTGTCTCTGCAGCAGTCTGTCTCTCGAGCTCATGAATTTTGTGCACAGCTGTCAGTGCTGTATGTGGGGTTCTCTCTTTTCAGCTGGCTCTATTCCCAGTTGGCTGAAAAGTAGGAGCCTGTCTTAGAAAGAGAATTTCCACTCCTGCATACTTTGATGGAAACAAGAAGATATAAAACAAGATTTAATGACCCAAGTTTTTTTTTGAACCATTTATTAGCTGTTCTGTACATACTCAGTCTCTGGGGAACTAAGTTACATATTATGATAAGTATAGAGTGCCTGTTCCCTATGGACTTTGTTTCATTATTTATGTGGATAAAATAAAGCATAGAAACCAAATAAATTACCTTGGATAGCTTACTTTGAAATGGGATGCTGGGAAGTGCCACGAGGTGGCCAGATTAAATGCTGACCTGAGTTGGTGGTGCTAAAATGAGGACACCATCTCCTGCCCCTGCCAAGCCCTTTTTTTTACCTCTGAGATTGAAGATTACAAAAGGAGGAAAAGGGTTGTGAGGAAAAACATCCACCTATGTCATCTTCATTCCTCAGGGACTGATTAGATGGGGGGGATATGACACAAACTGAATGGCTTCTCTGGGGGCTTAATGGTGAATGGTGTCTGCAGGGTTCTGCAAGGTGGTCGACTGCCACCCTTTTGTCTCTGAGAAATACCCATCTGAGACCCTGGATCCCACCATGCTCTACTCGCCCTCTTGTGATGGGAACAAAGGCAAAACTGCTCAGAACGAAGGGTTCCTCTTTTAGCTGTGCCTGGAAATCTAGACTGCCATGCCACTGAGAGGAGCTGAGTGTTTATGTTGTGGTTTTGTTTTGTCTTGTTTATAAGTTTTCTATGATAATACTATGGGCAAAGTATTCCCTGCGCATTTGGGAAGCAAAAAGCACAGCCTCCCTTGGGTGAACACTAGTCACGCTCTGCAAGGTCCTGCTGGAGCCATCAGTTGTGTACTGAGAGGGCAAGGAGCCTGCTGGAGCCTCCTCTCCTCTCTGGAAAAGAGAAGAAGCAACCAAAGGAATTTGGCTCATGTCAGATGATACACCTACACTACCAGATAATGATTTGATCAATCGGCAGGCTTGTCAGATCAGACCCCAGATAGAATGGCGCCTTGCCAGGTGCTGGATCAGAGAGGCTTTGTTTGATGTTATCAGAGTACAATTAGGTTACATGCATTGCTTCACGGTGCAGGCCAAGTGTGGGTGACCGGGAGGTGTGTTGGGCTGCCTCAGGAGGCCCTGCCCAGGCCTGGCACCTCTGGTCACCAGCCGCAGCAGCTGGGGGGTCTGACAGGAGGGTACCCCCCAGTCCCTGCCCCGGTGTTGGTTCCCCTCAAACTCCTGTCAGCCTGCAGATGAGAGAACAAGTAGATTCAGTTTCGGGAGACCTCGGGGCTTAGTAAAAAGAAAGCTCAAAGGAATTACTCTGTAGAAGAGTAAAATACCAGGTGTAACATGCAGCTAATTATGCCACTGGTTTACAGGACGGATTTTAAATGTTTCTTTCTGAAAAGCCTGAAAGGAAAAAAAAATCAAAGGGGGAAGATTGAAAAACAAGTATGAGAAGATATAAAACAAGATTTATATCTAAATAATTTCCTCTAATTGCTGTTAGAAGACATTAATTTTCCTTTTGATGCTCCACTTTACCTTAGGCTTTACTGTACCTGCCAGGATGGCAGAGAGTCAAAGAGGATTAGCTCAGCAGCTCTCTGCCTTAGTAGCCTCTGTGAAAGATTTAGCAATGGGAAGAACATACCGGTTAAAAAAAAAAAATTTAAAAAAAATCCTAATTTAAACAGGCCAACTTCAACCTTCGTTTATCCTGTGCAATCATGATGACTTCACTAGCATCCCATGGGTACAAATGAGGTAGGAATTGAGCTCAGAGTGCCAGGTGTGTGTGTGTCTTGCTTTTTAATGACACAGAAGTACCTGATGTATCTGTGGCTGCATTGGTGTCAGGGGTGGTTTCAGAAATATTTCAAGTGGAAAACATTGTGTCCATACGGACAGCCAGCCTAAAGCCTGTTCACCAATTAAGGTTTGCCCAAGTCTTGGTCTGGAAAGGCCTTAAATAATGCTTGGGGTAAGCTATCCCTTTGCCAAGGGAGGACTTTGCCTGGGGAGAATCTAGACAGAAGCAGTATGATAGTATTTAATTTGCCCAGACTTTTATAAGCTTCTGTCCTGATGTGCAATTTTATGGGACATCCCTCTCTGTGGTGACATTTGGGCTGTGATTCTACTGCTGTCCATTTTTCCATCTCCTCTTTACCACCTGAAGGTTGTGCAGTTTTAGTGACTGAGGCTGGGAGCACAGAGACTGCAGCTCACTGAGAGTTTGCTTGCTGAGACTAAGTCTGGTAGCGATGCCAGCTGGATAGGTCAAACGCTTTTTGTTTCACCTTTTTCTTTGTTGGACTCTTTCATTGTAAAGGCACTTCTTGATCTCTGCTTGCACCTGAACTCCAGAATTGCTTTTGGTGGTTGTGGCAGCCACTTCCCAGCTTGAGTCAGAGGTACAGATACCCGTTCAGTTTGACAGGAGTGGGAAAGTCCACATTCCTCAGGCAGTACTGAATATCTCAGCCTGGAAGTGTTGTTTATCAAAACTTCTCTTAGATGAACCTTGCGGTAATTCTCCATTAATTTATTTCCTCCAGTTATTACAATGAGATCTGCTCAGGGGTATCCTAGAAAACCACTTGGAAGCATCAGTGGAGAAAATGAAGTGCGGTTGGCTGGAGGGAGCACCCTATGCCACATCACAAGACTCGATCTCTTATTTTCCCACTGCTTTAATCTATTCTGTTCTCTGTGTAGGGCTTAAACAAAAGTAACCTAAGAAGATACTGTCTCTTTGTTTTTGTCCTGCATATCATTTTGTACTAGGCAGCAATTCTTAAACACAGCTCACAGCTCAACAATCGTGTAGACAGCCCTTTTGGGTGAACAATAAAACAGATGCAGAAATAATGAGAATCAAAAGCTGCTTTTAAATTGCAGGTTGAAATTATGAATAAATCCCCTCCTTTGAATGGAGATACAGGAATGTATAGTGTGCATTAACTGTCCAGTTTGCTAAGGTCATGGTTTTTGTGAGAGTTGTTCTCATTTAAGCACTGTAATAAATACCCTGGCTGTCCAAAGAAGTTAGTGTGTTGAAGACAGACACTGGTTGCTGAGCTCTTCTAAAAAATCTGGTCCCACTAAATCAAGAGCAGACAGTCTCTCTTATTCACCTCCTTGTCTGGTGGTGGTTAAACAAATGCTTTTGAGTCTGAGGAACATTAAAATTCTGCAGCTTCCATAAATGACTTTGATTTCAAGATGAACGATGAGATGTTACAATCAAAACCAAAACCGCTGCAGAATGTAGCATTGAAGGAAGCTGTGCTAATTTCTTCAGAAACAAATGTAGAAGTTAGTAACATGAAACAGCTGACCACGAGCCAGATGCTTCAAAGTGATAACAAGTACTTCAGGAAGCCCCCAATATCTTTGGCTTTCCAGAGAACTTTAAGATCCATATGTATACCTTTAGGGGTAAAACTGCTTTGCTAAATGCAGTAGTGCTCCAGATACAGGGCAGGACTAGGCAATGTTTGCAAACACTCACGAGTACCTCTTCTGTGGTGAGACTAGTAGATTTGTCCTTCTGAATAGCAAGTTAGGACTCAGGCACTTTGCACAAGAAGCAGCTATGGAGCAAGATCGATAAGATCCAAAAGACTTTAATCTGCTTTAATATGCTTGTATTTATAATATTAATATGCCATTGTTTTTAGAAGAAGCTCACAAACCCATACCGACCTTAGGAGTAGATTGCAAAATAACTGCTCAGGGAAACGTGCCTTATTTCTGATTCTTCAATCCAGCTTGAGAAAGCTATTGGGTGTCCCCAGCTGTAAGTCTGTCCTCTAATAAACCCACCATACCTTGCCTGTATCCTGACCTGCTACACCCTCTTTCTTTAGTCACAGTTTGCCCAAATTTAGTACTTACTCTGTTTTGTACAATGTCCTGAGTAATGGTGCAGAGACTGAACTGAGTAAGGGAGGTCTGAATCTTCAACAGTACCAGAGTTGCTGTGACTTTCTAGTATCAGACATGTTCTTAAAAGGACGCCCTGTTCTGCTGTCAGGCTTTTCATTTTCAAAACAATAGATGAGTGTTTGGGAGTAGAGGGAGAGAAAACTAGTCTCCTACAGGAGATAAGATCTGATATAGAGGCCTCAGAAGGAAAAATACAGCTAAATTTATTGTTGCTGGAGTGGCTGCTCTGTATCTTATTTATCATTTTTTACATTAATCTGAATGTATATTTATTGCTTCTCAAACAATTTTGTGTCACTAAAAAAAGGTCCTTCCAGTGGATTCAAGGAACAAGCTAAAGAGTGTAAGAAATGGACAAAACCTCATAGAGACTCCTACCTGAAGTTTCCTCTGTTGGGGGCAATTTTTTTTAATGGCAGCCAAACGAGTTAGTGATATATCATCTTGAGGTTTCTTTGTACTGAAGGGTGATGGGTAGAAATCCTTCTCAAGAGGCCATGTTCAGGATTAGGGCCTCACAGTGCTGGCTGCTGTACAGCACAAGGGAAATCATATCTACGTTCCCTTCAGCGTTCATTTTTGTCATATGTGTCACACCCAGGATCACGTGCAGAGTCCTTGGGAGGGCCAAGGGCAGAAATCTGCTGTGTTCTAGTGTTCCTTCTGTGTTATATCCTGGGTCGATGGATGCACAACTTTGAGGGGGCCTCCAGTCATTGCCTTTACCTACATCATGCGTACGATCATATGTTCTTTTTTCTTTTTTTCTTGGCTACTGATCTTTCTGAAAGGAAAATTCTCCAGCTGTCAACCAGGGAACTGTAGGATTTGGTCTTGCTTTCCAGTTTGGAGCATTATAGCTGTCATTTACACTCACAAAATAAGGCTGAGGCTGAAATTCCCAATCTCTCTTTCAGGATGCAGTGCTTTTTCAGTCTTCATTCATCCTGCAGTATCAGTCTTTTTTCATTTTTTTATAACACACAAAGTGCTATGGTATCTAAATGCCTTGGTGTCCTTTCTTCATTTTCATAAATTTCCCCCAGCTCCCCTCAACTAGTTACTTTGACCAGATCCATGAATGCTCATGTCCTCTGATAGTCAGTCCCAGGCTCTGAGTGACAAAAACAAACTAGGGAGTGATTTTATTTTATGTCAGTGAGGGGTTTATTTCCTTGCCTGGGTGCCTGGGGCATAGCCAGAAAGAGACCTAAGGTGATCACAGCCCCGGCTCATGCCAGCTCTGCTAGACAGTGCTGCTGCCTTATATTAGAAAAACTTGATGATTAAAAAGAAGCAGCTAGATATATCTAATTTAATAAGATACAACCCATGTGGATCATAAAAGGGAGATCATAGCTGATTAAAACTGCATGAATTGTTTTAAGTGCATTCCTCAATTTTTAGACTAGAACAAAGGAGATGACCTGATTTATCCTGGAATATGGAAATAGATAAGAGCAACTACCTCGGCTAGACTTTTCCTCTGCCAACTCAGGATTGTATATTTAAAAACTAGTCTGGACAAACACAAGCTATGTGCCAAGCAGCAATGTTTCCATTGCTTCCCTTGGAAGATTATTCCATACACTAATAGATCTTGCTGTCAGGAGGTTTTTTCTTACAGCCTCAATCATTCACCTCAAAACATTAAGGAACTGAGGCAAGAGTCTAAGAGGTTGGGGTTTTTTTCCCTTGTGCCTTGCTTGTCTCTAGGCTGTAACCAAGGTGCATGGAGCTGCTGCTGAGCCAGATCATCAAGCGTTTGGGAAGACTTTGTATGAAGCAGACTGCTCTGAAAATCCAGGGTAGAAACTAGTTAAAATTTGGCTTTTGGACAAAAAGGAGAGGATGTCACAGCTGGGAAACAGTTCAGGATGGGGAGGTGTGGCAAAGGTCAATTTTAGTTGTGCTTTTGTTTCCCTTATACATAAAAATGATCTTCGACTGCTCTGGGCTTGAAACAAGTTGCAGTTCAGGCAAAAGAAGACCAAACAGAAAGCTTTTTTCACTAATTTCAGACTGACACTTGGCTGGTGGTACAAGGATGAGTTGAGATGACCCGTCTGTGTGTCTGTCCTTATTGCCAGTCGGTCAGCCCATACTTTGTGGGCTTTGTGGTACAGGACCATCATCCTTTCATGCCATGGGTTATCTGTAAATAAATAAAGAAGCAGAAGCAGTTTAAATAAGCAGCCTTAATGTATTGGTCTGATAACTGATTTATGGGACTCTTTCCACTCGTGGATTGGCAGAGCTCCACTGACCGAATTAGGGCTGTGCAGATTTACACCAGCTGAGGATTTGGCTCATTGCATTTAATGTACCAGGAACTCTTGGGCCAAAAATAGCCATAGATACCTTGAAAGGAAATGCCATGTGAAACGCCGACCGAGAACAAGGCTGTTGGGAGGAGGAGGAGGAGGAGGGGAGTGTTGGTGGTGACTAATACACTGTGGCCATCTGCACAAATTGGCAGCTGTAAAGTAAAAGCGACGAGGTTATTGCACTATATATATATATATATAAGCATTAAGTGTAAAGCGTGTGGATATACTGTATGGAAGCACTCAGCATTAATCAGTGGGGAACGTGAAATAAAACACGTAGGCTATTGTGTGCGGTTTGAGTTACCTTATTATGGGAAGCGTGCCGCACATTGGAGAATGCAGAAGGGGCAGCGTAGGGCAACCAAAGTTATTCAGGGATTTGGGGAACGAATTACAAAGAAAGATTAGCTAGGCTTGGCCTCTGTAACTTTGAAACAAGAATTGTTGAGCTGAGCAGCTTGCTTAGGCATGGTGAGAGCGAATTGGGAGCTCAGGAAAATAATATCTTAGCTGAGCTCTTTGACAGGCTTTCTGGGAAAAGCGCCGTGAAAGATTTGAAGGGTGCAGAGCTGTCGCAGTGTGCTGAGGCTGCCCCTGAATCTGCGTGTGAGATTAAGTGCAGGGACAGATGAGAGCATGGGGAGCTTAGGCACCAGAATTCTGTTCCTCTTTTGAAGTTGGAGGATGCTAGTGTGGTGCGGGAACAGAGTGAAGGTGAGACTGCAGCCCTGCTGAGGGATCGCTGCTGGCTTTCACCAAGGCATCCCACGTTTCTGTTTTGTGAGCTGAAGGCTGTCATTAACTTCTCAGGACTTAAACAGGATGACCTGCAAGCCTGGTGTCAGATGCAGCTTTATTTTCAGCATGTTTTAGCTTTCATATTGGTACTTCTAGCTGGGTTTTCTGGAAAGCTTTTTGGAGAATCCATCCTGGTTTAGCCTTTCTGTATTGAGGACCTGTTTTCAACCTGTCCTTTGTATTGCTGGGAATTAAACCAGGACACATAACCTGTCCGTGGTATCTCAGGTCACCCACCTATCTATACAAGAAGAGCAAAGATGACTTTGCAACACCTTAGTGATCTGGATACTTGTGACCATCTCCACGTGTGTGGAATTTGTGGCTTAATGAACATGTGAAAAGGGATTCGAGGTCCTTGGGTTAAAGGCCCATATCCTGTAAACCACCACATTATGATTATTATATTCCTCCTCATTGATCAGCTGTCAGGGAGACAGACTCCAGTGCCACTTCACTGATGAAATGGCAGCAATACAAATACCAGTGCCGCTCCATGGAGCAGCTTGCAGTAATACTGCCGAGTGCAGCTCCCGTAATTGCCTGGCAGAGATACAGGTAGCAGTGCTGCTCCATTGATCAGCCACTCGTCACTGAGGCTCCAGCGATGCTCTGTGGATTGCTCAGCACCACTCAGGGCTCTAAAGCTGCTTTGCAGACCCAGCAGCACAGGAAACTCCAGGAGATCCTCTACCTGGTGGAAGTCCTGCTCCAAGAGCCCTGCTGAGGCTATGCAGATGGGGCCTTGATGATTTATTTGGTTTCCCAACTAATTTCCTTCTCAGCCATGATGGAAAATGCTGCACTGATAGAAAATTGCTCCACTTTGAAAGCCCAAGGCTCACAGTCTGTTATTCTGAGTAATTGCCCTCTGCTCTCCCATCCAGTCCGTGTGCCTCCTGGTAGAGTTGTCTCTTGCGGAGGTGTGTGAGTGTCTTGGGGTGTGTGTGTACTTGTAGTAATTCCTGTACTGCTCCATGGACAGGCAGGATTAAGTGTTTAATAATGATGGAAATCCAACAGTGTCTGCAAGTGAATCATTATTCCTTAGTGCTTCAAAGGCTGGGGGTGAGAGGTGGGAAGGAAGTTGATCTGAAATGCAGCCAGAGCATGCTGTTGGTATTTTAGCAGGGGACTCCCTAAAATATGGGCTCCTCTCACCTGGCTGATTGCTGCTGAGGAACAGGAAGGGAGCTGCCGAGGGAGGCGGGCAGGGGAAATAACTGAGCGTGAGGTGAGTTGGCACGTGCTTGTTTTCCAGGTGTGCCCCTGGAAAAGGAATAGATGAAGGTGTTGCTCTGTCACACCCCATGGTGCCTAGTCCTGTTTGTCCCGGCTGGCCCCCTTGGGGTGTGTGTCTCTTCCTGGTTTGTATGGGGTTGGGGGGTGGAGACTGGGACCGCACCCCCTGAGGTTCTCACTGTTACTCTTTTCTTCTGCTTTTTACCCAGGGGTGACTCTTTCTTGGTTCAGCAAGGCTTATTTCCCTTAATAAAGGGAAGCCCAGACTTTTCCTGCGAGGGACATCCACCAAAACCAGCCCTTTACATTCTCCTAGGATTAACACTGGTGAATGTACTTCGTGGTTAACTTCAGGTGTCTGGTCTTTAGTCAGTGTTGAGGGTTTTTCTGTTTTGGTTTAGTTGAATTTTTTTTTTTTTTTTTTTAATAAGCCCCAGGACAGTTCAAATGTGTTAATTATCCAGAAGTAAAGTACACATCTTTTAATGTGAAGGCTACTCCTGCATATGTGAAATATTTAACACTTGGTATGCTGAGACTTGCTCTTCAAAGTGTTTTTGTTAGCTCCAGGGGTAAATAATGTTTGGCAAGGATGATTTAGTAGGCACCAGAGAGAGGGTGCCTTCGCATGAGGAAATCACTAAAACACCCCTCCAGTTTGCAAACTGATTTCAATATACCCTGTGCATCTTGTTCTACCATGTTGCTGAAGCACGGAGAGTGCAAAGTGAGGGCAGATACTGTGCTCCATGGGAAGAATCTCATTTTATCTTGTAAATGTTATTAGCATCCTTTAATATGTAGCAAATACTCTATTGGCTTTTACAGAAAGAAAACCGGTTGATTAGATTGTAGATGCATGATTTGGGATGTGCATATGGTTAAATCCCTGATGTTTTCTTTACAAACTAATTCCTGGCCAATTTGGCTACGTGAGGCAAAGCCTTAGCTGATGGCTCCCCAGCATTGAAGCTTCGTGGAAAACTTTAGTCTACTTGATGAAAGGCCATATCCACAACACTGAGGTCTTCTGAATCTTGGTGTAATGCTGAACAGTTTGTTTCTTTACAAAAAGAGAAAAAAACCCAACCTAGAATTAGTGCCATAATAAAGCAGACAAATGAGAACTGAAAGGAATCTCATATCAGGGGGATTTTTTTGATCTACTGTTCCCAAGAAAAGTTCTTTTATTTTATTTTAATTTTTTTTTACAGTTCAGAAATTCGAATACTGCAAAACTCAGGAGTTTGGCCAAAATACTTTTGTTTTTAGGCTTCTTTTTTTTTTTTCAGGAAAAATAGGGCAAAAAATTTTCCACACAAACCAACGCTTTTCGCAGCCTCTCATGTTTCCTTGGAAATATTCCTTCTAATTTGTTTGTGTTGGAGAACTTGGGCTCCACCCTCCCAGGGGAAGGATCCACAGCCTACCTGACTCAGATCCTCAAAAGCAGGCTAACACAAAGTTACTCTGCTTAACCGTGGTTCTGCGGGCAGAGGAGGGTTATCGTTAGTACAAGCATGACATGGCTATTCCTGTGCACCCTCAACCCTTCTTTTCCTAAACCTTTGCTTTAGCACACTCCTATTTAGCCCTCTGTGTCTACAAACAATGGTGACTTGTGGACTGACAAATGTTCTGCACCAAGCCATGAACAGAAGTATGTTATGGCTTCTGCTAGAAAGCTCGCTCTTTACTTAGCTCAGGCTTGCAGGTCTACTTCTGGGCCACCAAAAAAGGGGCCTCTCAATCAGCCTATTCCAGAAGGCAAGGCGGGCTTGGTTGATGAGGAACAATAGAGGATTCACGTTCTCAAAATGGTAGCTTTGCGTTTCTGGAAGCTGGAGGGGCATAAAGGAAGAGCCAGGAAGGAGTATAAAAGGGAGGATGGCTTTTCTGCTTGGAAAAAGGTATTGCACAGACAAAAACTGGTGTCTGTCCCCAAAAGCTTTAAATCTGTGGTTTTCCTGTAGGACTTCAGGCTCCAAGGAGTCATTGGGATGTGGAACAGGCTGCCCAGGGAGGTAGTTGAGTCACCACCCCTGGATGTGTTTAAAAGACAGATAGATGAGGTACTTAGAGAGATGGTTTAGTAGAGGACAGGTACGGTTGGACTCGATGATCTTAAAGGTCTTTTCCAGCCTTGTGATTCTGAGTTTCTGCTTTTAGTTGCAAGGTGAAGAAAGTATTATGTGTGGATATTTGCAGAAGACACGCTGTCCCTGTGTGATTTCAATTAGAGAAGCAGCGCTGTGGGGGTTCCCAGGGGTGGATTTACCTGTGGGCTGCCAAGCTGAGGGGCAGTGTGCCTCTCTTGTCCTCTGCTGCCTGCTTGCAAGTGCCCCTCTCTCCCTACCACTGTCCTTGTTATGGCTACGCCTGGCCCTAAAAGCTGAGGTTTCATTGCCTGGGTTCCCTCTGTGCTCCTTTGGCTTTATCCTGTTAGGCTCTCATTTCCAAAGTGTAGGTGGATGTTTGTCAAAAGCACCGAGATGCCCTATTTTTACAGAAAATCAATGGGGTTTAGCTATTAAGTGCTTTCACCTGAGTCTTTGGAAAAATGTCCCCCATAAATAACAAAACAAAAGCAAAAACTGTGTGTGCGAGCTGAGGGCTTGCAAACCAGCTTTCTCTGTCAAACTAGCACCAAGAAGTCAGAAGGTGCATAAGGACACATCTCAAAGCAAGGCGCTGTACAAACCGCGGGTGGAAGGGATTATCTCTGAGCTGTAATTTCCACAGAGAAAAGTTCACACTGGTCTTAAAACGTTTATTCTCACAAAGTGAGTGTGCCGCAGAAGCAAAACACTCAGCCTTTTAATGTCTTGTATAATTAAGGACCACTTTATTTTCTCTTTTTATTAATGACTTACCTTTAATGTTAGCCCGATGACACAGTTGTGTAATTTAATGTGAAATGTATTATTCAGCTAGCTGCCGTCTTACAGAAAGGTTTTGACAGGCTGTAATGGTTTTGGTTTCAGGACAATAAACCATCTTTTTTACAAATGCTGGGAAGAAACTTGAAGGAAGTGAGGAGGTGGCTCTTTTAGTAGTTTGATGGGATTAATATTTTTAAAAGAAAGTGTAACTGATGGAAAAAAAATACACTAAAGGCCCTATGATAGCGAAGGCAAAGTAGTTGTTCAGTCCTCAATTCAGGGGAAGCATTTAGGCGTATGCTTAAGTCTCACTGGGGACTTGCCTCAATGAAGCTTATGCTATCTTGACTAAAGACTGAGTTTAAGCAATTATTTACCTTTTGCATAGTGAAATCTATAGAAACAGATGGGGCATCTTTTATTAAACCGGTGTTTTGTAAGGCATATCAGCATGTCCTTTGTCTTAGGAATCCTACTTGGAGTGAGTTGGAAATTAGCTGTTGCTTTCAATTAAACAGATTTAGGAGTGTTCCCATGATTTTGTTGAACTAGGGGGCAGAAATATTAATAATTAAATGGGCTACATGAAGAGGTTTCCTGTGGGAGCAAATTATTTGATTCAGTGACCTAGTCTTAAATTCAATTTGCTGAAGCAAAAGTATCATATAGGGGGAAAATGAGAGGTAGTTTGTTGCAGTCCTGTGCTTTATACTTTTTTTGAACTAAGTGAAAAGGTGGAATCTTGTTTTTTAGAGCCATTTTCTTAGGAAACAGAGCCAGTGCAGTCAGTCTGTGGTACGGTGACTTTGGATCTGATAGCTGATTTCTTCCAAACTAGATGGAGGTCAAGGTCTCCCATGGGAATCTCAACACTGAGGTATCAGAGCATCCACAGGGGAAGCTCAGTAAAACCCTAATGGGAACTAGCACTTGGGCCAAGGCAGACATCCAGATGCCATAGGTCTCCTTTGTGCAGGGGCTCTCCCTGTTTATTTTGCTGGCTTTCAAGCTTGCTGTCCTATATGCCATCTCAGTCACTGGCATTGAACTCTGACTTCTGTACAGGCATGGGTCATATTTGTACCTATATAAAATCAGATTATTATACCCATCCCTGCCTGGACAACAGGGACACATTCCCAAAAGTGAGTGATTTGAAGTAACACTTGCCATCAAACAAGTGCATAGATTGCGTTTTCAACATCCAAGTCTTTGGCATTGCATGTCACTTCCCCCCAGCAGCCCCTGCCCTGATGAACCTCATTTGTTTTCACTAAACGCCTGGTCCTTGAACTGTGCAGCCATCCCTGGAGCACTGCCTCCCTACCTTCCAGCAGCCTTACGCCTGGGGAGGGAGGTATTACTGTCCTTAGGGTGAGACCGAAGGAGTGAACAAAGGTGCACAGAGAACTTGACTGAACACGGATGTCCCTAGCAGAAAGCTAATGCTTAAACCACAAGGGCTTGCCTTCCCTTCCTCCCTGCAAAAGCAAATCATTTGAAGGCACATACATAAGGGAGAGGAAGAGAGTTTTGCACAGAAGACAGTGGTGTTTGCTCCCTGCCCAGCAGATGGTCTCACCAGCCTTTCCAGGGCCTTGCAAGTCCTCCCGTACCAGATACAGGGGGAGGTTGTGTAGAAGACTTCCTCTCACGTCCCGTCTACATTAGGCAGCACTGATATGCTTAAATTACGATCTTGCAATTAAAAACTGTATTAAAATCTTCTGCTGGTTCTGGAGTGGGAAGCTGTAGTAAATCAGATAGCTACATGGAGACTCTTAGACAAGTTACGAATTATTCATAACCAATTATGTAAATTCCTCTGGAGCTGTAATAGTAAAAAACATCTCCGAGCCCTGTACAAAAAGTGGGTTGGTTTGGTTACCCCCAGAGAAGGAGAAGGACTATTATTGTTTAAGTCTAGTCTGTAAATGTGTTAATGGATCCACTCTGAAGTATCTGAGGGGAGAAAGAACAGACGCAACCTATTAACTGCCCATGTCCTAGTAATCATCGAATAAATTGACTTTTATTGTATCCAAAAGTAAGAAATCTTCTGGGATAAAAAACCTTTTGCTACTTGGCTACTGATAATTGGAATCAACAACTCAAGGAATTAAGGAGGCTAGATCAGCTACATGCTTTTAAAATGATTTGTAGCTGACGTATTGCCAGTTATGCACTCTATGGGCTAATCTCTAATTGTTTTTTCATGTATGGTTCTGGGCTGAGTGGGTGATTTATTTGACACACGGTTTGATCTACTCATCGCCAGCCGTTAATATACAGGATGTGCCATTCCAGATCGAGCTCTTTGTCCAACAATCCTCTGCCTCTGGAAGTGGCTAAGAACAAGCTGTTAGGGAAGCAGGCTTTGCTGAAGCCAACAGGCCGAGGGGTCACTCATGCTGAACATGGTGGTAGCAGCCAAGGCTCCAGGTGGCACCTTGGCCGTTTTCACTGTCGAGCTTCAGACGCCCAGGCTTGAGGCCTTCAGATGCCTGGGCTTGGGGCCTGACCTCTCTGTGTAAGCATTCGAGACCGGAGGCACTTTCCAAAGCCTCTTCAGAGCCACACAGTTGTTGCCTTTGTCAACTGCTTGGGAGCCTCAAGGCAGAAGCCAACAGACAACAAGACCCTCATGTTTTGAGGGAATCTGTGTGGTTTAGGCACCAGTTCAGAGGCCAGGAAACTGTTAGCTAGCTCTGCTTTGGGAGATACTGAATCAGTTACTCTATCTCTCTGAACTTGTTTCCACCCACTCTTTCTCTTGCATAATTAGACTGTAAGCTCTTCAGGGCAGGGACCATCTTTCTATAATCTGTTTTGTGTAACACCTAGCACAATGGGGTGCCAGTCTCACCTGAGGCCTCCAGGCACTGCTCTGTTACAGATAATTAGTATTTTTTTTAGGCACCACTGTAGTACAAATAACCAGGGTGTTTTGTTGTTGTTGTTTACTCTTGGCCAAATCCTGCTTGCAAGCTGAAGGCAGGCAGCAAGCAAAGGTGCAGCAGATCAACAGCGGACTTTGTGGCAGAGTTTGAGTTTAGAGAAGAGCAAATACTCATGTGAGCTTGCGGGGAAGGTGGAAGCAATCTGCAGGCCTCTGCTTTATTCCTAGCTCGGTCACTGGTTCCCAAGTTGCTTTTAGCTAGCCACTTCATTACCCTTCACCAAAGTTTCCTTTCTGTGAAAAGTGTAATTAACAGCCAACTCCTTTCTAAAGGGCTTGGAGACGTTTGGCTGGAGACAATGAGTTTCAGCAGAAATAGTAAGGAATTAGACATGGCAAATTCTGCTTTATGTAATTTAATGTTTTAAGAATGGGGACGTTTCAGCACTTCTGTAACATGCTATGCTCTGGATATGCAAAACCAGGGACAAACAACACCAATTCAAGTGCCAAAGTGTGTGTTCATCTGACCAGCCATGTGTGCATACGCTCACGTGGGTGAGAAATGCACCCCCCCCCCCTTTTTTTTTTTTATTCACAGAACTGTTCTTTGTTTCCTTAATCTCACTGTAGATGGTTTCCTCTTTGCATGCCCATTCTGTAATTCCCCCAGTAGAAATCTGTCAGGAATACACAAAAACTAGCACAGCTTTGATGCAACAACAGAATCCTGGAAACTAATCAAGAAAAAAAAAATTGCCCTTGTAAAACTGGGTCTGTAATTATTATGGGAGCCAAGATATCGAGATAATAAGGAGACAGCCCTAAATAACTTGGGGGAATTACAGAAGGTAATAATGTACTGCACCACTGCCAGACAGAGTTAGACAGACAGAGTGGCTATGGGTTTTGGCCTGGGTTCTGCATTGTGTTAGGGCTGCTCCATCGCTGCCAGACGGATGAAGGAGTGTGAGGAGAGGGGCTGTGCAGTCCTTCTGCTTTATGCTGTGCCTTCCTGGGCTGTACTGCAGGGTCTGTGACTCCTCACTCCCAGAGCCCTGGTGAAGCTTCAGTGCTGTCTCTCACCTGAGAGCGAAGGAGCTGTCGCAGAGTGGCCTGAAACCTGCTGTTATTTCAGGGTTCAGCTTTTCCTTCTTAAGTCTGCTTGGCCGTGACATCTTGCACCCACGAGATGATCCGCTCTGTGCCAACAGCCCTGCCTTGAGTGCAGAAATCTCAGCAGTTGCCCCCTGCAACGCGCTACCGGCGTGGGACCCAGCAATGTGAAACAGGCAGAGGGTTACCATCAGAGAGAGGAAAGAAAAGCCAAACTGTTGCTGTTGCTGAGGGGAGGGAGTGTCGGCTCGGTTGTGCTGGTTATGGTAAACTGTTGTACACAACCTTGTATCCCCAAACAGGAATCTCTGTGCCAGAAAAGTCCACGTAGCCTTGAAAAACAGATGGTGTGGGAGCGAGCTAATCAGGAGTGGTTGCCCTACTGCGTTTGTGTGTTGCCAGAAGAGTCAAGCCAAGATCCCGTTGCTTTCTTTCGCAGCCACCGTCAGCGGGGCAGGAGAACCTGGGTAAATTAGCCTGCAGAGGAAATTTGCTCTGGTGCTGCTGCAGCTAGTCTTGTTTCCAGTACCAGAGCGAGCTTGTTGAAAGCTGGCATGGGCATCTCAATGCTGCGGTGTAGACATATCCTTTGGGTGTAATAACAATAGAAAGATGAGATATATCGTTTTCAGAGGTTTTGGAGCAATAGGGTGTTAAGATAATACAGGCAATCAAGCTCAAAATATATCTGGTGGTGGTTTCTAAACCTACTGGTATTTCTCCCCAGGGTTCAGTGTATTAGAAGAGACCAAGGGCATGTTTTAAAGTATGCAGAACCCACAACCAGGAGTAAAGATTTCCAAGGACCTTAGTATTCATTTAGACAAACAAAAGTCAGTCTGTGGTACAAAGCTGCTCTGCAAACTGGGGGTTGAACTCATTTGGAAAATTCAGCTTTTAAGTGCCATAGATTTACTGTTCAGCAAGACAAGATCTTTGCATCCTCTTCAGCTAAGCAAACGCTATTTAAAGACACCCTTGCACACTTACATTATTACACTTAATGTTTCTGTTTTGTGAGGATGTTCTAGCTCCAGGATGGGGATGTAGAGCTGTTATCCCTACAGGCTGGCTTCAGTCCTCAAAACTGAATCTTAAACAGCAAGCTCTTCAATCTTGCACTTAATCTTGGAGATGCACTAAAATACTCTCTACCTTCCTTAAATAGAAGATAAAACATGAGTTTCAGATGTGGAAATCCCAGTTGAAGCTGAAGAGTCGCCCTGTATAGCAGCACTTTCCAGGGACACTTATTACCTCTCCTCTGATGTCCTAGTACTCAGTAATTGTAGGAGCATAGCATGCTACTGCTAAGTGTTTTTAAATTAGGATTTTAAAACTTCTCCTGTGGCTACCCCTGTTGATTACAAATCTGGTTTTTTTTCCCTACCAAGACCCAGAGTTTTGGCTCCAGCACCCTCATCAGTTGTAATTACTGTGCCCTTTTACATGGAAAATGTGATCAACTTCAGCTTGTCTGAGCTGCTTCATCCATCTGCACCTGTGGCTATGGAGGGAACGGCTCACGCTGGAAATTCTGACTCTATCAGAATGGCAATTATTAATCCTAAGAACTGTATTTAAAAAAATCTCCCTTTTTATTAGTACTATTAAAAGAAGTCTTATTCTTGATGATCTGCTAATTGCTTGTCATGTTAATGCCAGTGTAAAGTATAAACCCCCTTCTTTAGCTTGAATCAAAATCAGGTGTTTTTCAAGACATATGAATTTAGTTGATGAATGATGTGGGGGTAAATACCGCCAAGGGGAGGCCTTTCACTTTGTGCTCTCTTTGAATACAATTTAATTTGCACCAAAAAATGGCAACACAGCATCCTTGTGCATGTTTGGACTTCAGAGGTCCTTCTGATTGTGCTATACTTTCAACTACTTGAAAGAGTCCAGTGCAGGGCCACAAAGATCGTCAAGGGAGCAGAACACCTTCCTTATGAGGACAGGCTGAGGGAGCTGGGGCTCTTTAGCTTGGAGAAGAGGAGACTGAGGGGGGACCTCATCAATGTCTATAAATATGTAAAGGGCCAGAGCCAGGAGCACAGAGCCAGTGATATCCAGTGCTAGGACAAGGGGCAATGGGTGCAAGCTGGAGCACAGGAGGTTCCATGTGAACAAACTTTTTCACTGTGAGGGTGACAGAGCATTGGAACAGAGAGGTTGTGGACTACTCTTCTCTGGAGATGCTCAAACCCATCTGGATGTGTTCCTGTGTGACCTACTCTAGGTGATCTTGCAGGTGGGGTTAGACTACATGATCTTTTGAGGTCCCTTCCAATCCCTAACATTCTGTGATTCTGTGATGGTGCAAATGGCCTTTGCAACTCGGGAGTTCAAGCCAAGCTTGATGGTGTATTATGTGGCACACAACTGTGAGGACATCAGCTAACTGCCTATGCTCTGCATCTTGTTCACACCAGGGTTTGGATTCTTCAGTGGCTTCAGTTCCAACAAAAATTTCTCTTGATTGGGTCAGGAGGAGCAACTCTGAAGGTCTGCTCTTTGAAAAGACTGGTTTGGCTCTTTCTTTTGGTGCTTTAAATAAATTGAGGGTAAAAAAGACAAAAGTTTGCAGTCTCCATGCACAACCTCAGGGAGAGAGAGTCCTGAAGTCCTGCAGCAGCCCTGGAAGACAGTGTATGTCTCCTCCTCCTCTGCAGCATGTGTCCCCCTTGCCTAAGACCCATGCTCAGATGAAACCTGGCCAAGGGGCTAGGATGTCCACGTGCAGTGGTCAGGTCAAGCACCAGCTTGCATTGCTGAACCTTGTTTTGGTTCCCAGTGCTCTGCCTACATCTGTGCAGTTGTCCCAATGCTCTGCAAACATCCCATATTTCAAGCCTCAGAAATCCACTTGCACAGAGGAGAGGTGGGGCACAAACACTCCTTTTGCAATAACAAGCTCGTCTTTCCACCGATTCTGCCTGGGTGGCACAGTAACCACAGGCTCTCATCATTAGCAACAATTGGTGGGTCCCAGATTTAGCTCTGTCACCACAAACCCTGTCTTTTGCTCCAGCGGTCTCCAGCTTTAGCAAGTGGTAACTCCCTTAATTATACATTTTTATCTCCTCCACCCCAGCTACTGCATTCAGGGCTGGGGGAAGGGAGGAAAGAGCAAAAAGAAGGAATCAAAGAGGGGAAGTTAATTTAGGTCCCTGGGTGCAGGGAGCACTGCAGTCCATCTTGCTGGCTATAGCATAACTGTTCTCTGCAGCATGATTTTAGCAGGAGCCCTGGCCAAATGATTTGTCCTTTCTACTGGGGCTGCAGCTTAGGGCTATATTTTGTGCCTCCCCTCACCCCACTGCTCCCTCTTTTCTCCTTGCTCAGGAGGAGTTATTGTGTGATTCCCCATCTCTGGCCTGGTTTGGGGGTGAACCCAGCTTTGCCCTAAGCCCCACCGCCTTCTCCTTGGGCATCCTCCTGCCCTGGCCGGGGGCTTTTCAGGTTCTTTTTTCTCCTCTGCTCCTCTTTCTTTTTCCTTTGCTGCCCCCTATCCCCAGCCTTGCTCTCCTACCTAGCACACATAAAACCAGAACTTGCTGCATAGGCATAAAATACTGTGAACTGCTGCACCTTTTGCACATGGATAGGTCAAAAAGAAGTGTAGCAATTTGCTTGAACATGTGCACGGGCAGTATTAATGCAGATCAGTTGCAAGAAATAACGTAATACAGATTTGCCAACGTATGTATTGCATAAATGCTGACAGGTGCTGACAGAAGTGTGTGCGTAAACATTTAATAGCAGTGTTAATTCATAGCACAACAGTTGCTGTTGGCATGGTTTAGAATTTATTATATTTTGCTATTTATTCCTAGTCAGCTTGTTGTCCATCATCCTCCCAGATGGCATGTCTACCGCAATTCCTTCCTCCTAAAATTTGCATGATGCTTTTCCTGGGAGCGAAGCAGGGTGGCTGATAGCTCAAGTTGTGCATGCAGACTCCAAAGCCTCCTTTCTTGTTCAATACAAGCCCATTTCGTGTCTACGAAGAATTCCCCTGATCTCTTTATATCTTAATTGCTCTCTGTGAATAGGGGGAAATAAATATTTCATTCCCTTATAGATGTGTTTCCTTTTTCTGTTTTTCTTTTCTAATCTATTCAGATTGCCGTGGTGAAAACCTGGCCCCACTGAAGGCAAAGGCAAAACCACCACTGATTTCAGTTCAACAAAGATTCACCTTAGCTGACTCTGCCTAAAAGTTGGTTGTCTAGTCTAAGATAATCATCTAGGCTCCTTTTATAGTCCCTGTCGACAGATACTGGCACCTCCAGCATCAATTCACCGTACCCATCTCGGATAGCTATCTTGGGATGGGATGAATAGCCCTCCATCGGTGCCAACTTCTCTCTCTCTTTACTACTGAGGAGGAGGAAAGTTTGGACTCAAACTAACTTTTAGGTGGCTCTTTTTCAGTTACGTGTAACAGGGATGACTTTTTGCAATGTGGTTGGCACTCCCTCTCTCCCTGCCAGAGTCAAGGGCTCCAGTGGGATGTCGACATGCTGCAAAATTGCAAATATTTATAGCTGGATTAAACTTGCGTGTGATATCTTCCATGGCCTTGGGTATTTCCCTGCAAACCAGGGGCCTTGGATTGTGCCTTGCTCTGACCACCTGCCTGCATCACTGCGCTAATCCCTGACAGGTTGCAGAAGCAGCATCTAGAGGTGTGTATATATATGCTTTGCCAGCTGGGTTTTGCCAAGGGAAAAACTGGACCATCATGTGGGTTTCAGGTTTTGCTTTCCTCAGTGGAAAAACTGGACACTGTCTTTCCATCAGTGAGAGAGAGGAGCATTTTCACTTTGAATCTCTAAAGGTACACAGTCATGATTCAGGCATGAGGGACAATAAAAATTTGCTTGGGGGTCTCAGTGCATGTCTACTCATGCTGGTCGTTCATGAGAGTTCTGAATGAATGAGCATGTGCAGTGGCCTCTGAGATATGTTCCTGATTGTTTTCCACCCAAATTAAGGATGCTGGTTAGGAGGTTCTGCTAACAAGGACAGTCTCTGAGGAGGTGATTGCCTGATGGCATTCATTCACAAGGGTGGCCATAGGTGCTGAACTATGGGCCATCAAGCTGCTGGGATGTCCTACTGACACATGAGAGGGAGAGACATTTTTTGGCTTTACAAGAGTTGCCACATAGGAAAAGTCAACAGAGAGAAGAAAATCAAACCTTTGTTCCATTAAATTGTGAAAATTATTTCCTCTGTGGGTGTAAATTGATGGGGGTTATTCTGATTTATCAGGTAAGGATCTGATCTAACGTGTAGTAAAAGCTTCAAGTTTTGGCTGCAGCTCAGGTTAGTCCTTTAGGTAGTCACATAGATTTTGCAAAGGCATCAGAAGGTAGGGCTCTTGGGAGCCTCAGGAAAAATAAACATAGCCCAAAAAGCTGTGAGAGATTGTGTGACAGGCTCTGGTGAATGAAAAGTGACTGAACACCAGGTTTTTCTCTTTCACAGCCATAAAATCCAGGCTATGGAGGCTGTCCATTACATCTCTTCTGTGGTATCACTCCCTGCGTTTGACATAGCTCACATGATCTACGAACTGGGGCCTGGTTTTGATTTAGCACTGTTTATTAACCTAACAGTGCTGACATATTTTAGTGCAACATATAAAATCTAAGGCTTTTTCTTAAGCTGAGGAAATGAGGTTATGTGACATTGATCCAAAATGGAGGGGAGTATTTTAGGTTTCACTTTAACAGACAAGGGAAATGCAGTCCTTCTCCTGTCCTCCCTGCCAAGTCCTCTGCAAATGGGGCAGAAACACCAGGTTTCAGTAAAGTCTAGTGCACCTTTAAAATCATCTGTAAATGGCTGTTGATCACTGTGTTGTGTGTGTGAAAGACTGCAAGAATCATTTTAAAATCTGAATCGGGGCATAAGAAAATCATAGAATCATAGAATCATAGAATCATAGAATTGTAGGGGTTGGAAGGGACCTCGAGAGATCATCGGGTCCAACCCCCCTGCCGAAGCAGGCTCCCTAGGACATTTCACTGAGATAGGCATCCAGACGGGTCTTGAATATCTCCAGAGAAGGAGACTCCACCACCCCCCTGGGCAGCCTATTCCAGTGCTCTGTCACCCTCACTGTGAAAAAGTTTCTCCGCATGTTGGTGCGGAACTTCCTATGCTCCAACTTGCAGCCATTGCCCCTTGTCCTGTCTCCACAGACCACTGAAAAGGGGCTGGCTGATTCCCCCTGCATCCCTTGCTTAAGATAATTGTAAACATTAATTAGGTCCCCCCTTAGTCTTCTCTTCTCAAGGCTGAACAGTCCCAATCTTCTCAGCCTTTCCTCATAGGGGAGATGCTACAGGCCCTTTTTCATCTTCGTAGCCCTTCTCTGGACTCTCTCCAGGAGATCCCTGTCCTTTTTATACCAGGGAGCCCAGAACTGGACACAATACTCCAGGTGGGGCCTGACCAGGGCAGAGTAGAGGGGGAGGATCACCTCCCTTGACCTGCTGGCTACACTCCTCCGGATGCACCCCAGGATCCCATTGGCTCTCTTAGCCACCGAGGCACACTGCTGGCTCATGGCCAACCTGTCATCCACCAGGACCCCCAGGTTAAAAATAACCAGTCAGATTGAGTTACTCCACTCATGACCAGGTCTGGAAGCAGTTGGACACAAATGTCCTGTGGCTACAGGGAAGGTACAAGACCATAACTCCATTGTATGGAAGAGGAAGCTGCAGCCCAAGGGAGGGGGAATGGTGAGTCTGATATTATGGTGATTCGATGGGTAGAAAAGAGATCAGTTTTCCTGATTTTAGGACCTTATGGAATGCTGGAAATGTCAGTTAAGGATAACTGATTAAGGAAATCTAGAGCTTACTGGCACAAAATAGTGATCTGTAGACAGGCAATGACAGGCCATTAATAGAGCTAGTAATATGGATTTGCATTAACTGTTTGAAGGTATTTTGTAAGCCCCTTGGCCGCTCGTCAAATCACTAAGCTGGTACATTGTTCCAGCATTGGAGTTACTGTTGTTGGCATTGGTCCAGAGTTGTTCTGGTTGTGCAACACCACCAAGTCCTTGCTTTTCTCCTGGTTACTTTTCAAATGGAAGTCCTTTCCTTGATTTTGATAACAGCTATTAAATTTGGCTGCACCCACTCAACACTGCTGTGCTTCTTGGAAATGGGGCAGGTTGTGTAACTTCCATTCATCAGTCCATACAGAGCAGTTAGGTTCCATTATTGAGGTTTCCCAACATCACAACAGAGTTGCATTAATGTGGCTTATCTGTGATAACCAGTGCAAACTAGTGCAGGAGAATCCATGAACAGAGCCAATCCTGTTTAATTCAGTCTGGTGACTGAGCATTACACCATTTTACCCCACCAGCTGCACCATCTCTCTGCTTCCTGCTCCTCCCCACACCGTTCCTCTCCCAACTGGTGCTGTGGTGCTCATGCTCTGCTTGGATGCCCACTGGCGGTATTTTGATCCCTGTGTCTGCTGAAGTTGCCACGATCAGTTACTCTGATCCCAGCAAGCTGGGTTGGGATCTTCCCAACTTCCCTCTGCTCCCACCACAGTTGTGATTGCCCATTTTCCTCCTGCAGCTGGCCCAGAAGCACACTGGTGCACCTTTCCTTTCCCATCACTCCAGTATGAAGAAGGGCTGAAGGAGCTCACACATTGCCACATGTAATCTTGCTGCTAGCTGACATTTCTCCTCCTCCTCCTCTCACTTATCCCAAATCCCTTCCTTTTCAGATCCCTTCATTTCCTCCTGCTCTCAGTTTTTAAGCCTTCTCTTATGTGACTTACTGTCTAGAACAGCTTCCCTCTGTACTTCTCTCCCCTTTCAAATCCCTCCTTAAACCACAGCCACTTCAGCAAGTCCTCCTTTTCAGAGGCAGTAATCCCCATTTATGCCATAGCCCACAAACATTATCTGGTGTCATGTCAAGCATGTGTACAGCCTCCAAGGTAGTTTGGTGAGGTTTCTGAGAGAGAGCAGAGCTTCTAAATCCCTTTGAAATGTAATAGAAATCAGACACCTAATTCTCTTTGGTTTAAAAATCCCAGTTCTTCTCTTGGGGCAAGGAGTGTGTATTGATCTAGGTGATGTGCTACAGTACTGCTGTACTATGTGAGTGTGTGCTGGGCTATGTGAGTTTTACATTGAACCATTAATCATTTGAATGCACAGCAATGTGCAAGTTAAGAGCATGTGCCCAATATTAAGATGGGCTGATTTAGATGTGTCTCGTGGGGCTGGTTCTTGCTCAATTGCTCATTTCCAGATGTGAATTTTGAGAAAGGCAGAGCTTGCAAGTGCTGTGTCTGTCTTCTGTTAAGGATCCTCCATAGTCAGAGCCTATCTCTGTAAGTGGGATTACTCCCAGTGGTATCAGCAGCAGCAGGACTGTGGACACTTTGCTGCTTGGTTCCTTGCTGTGAAACAGGTTTGCTATCAGTAGTATCTGCCAGGCAGGTGAATTCCCTCTGCTTCCACTGAGGCTGTTCCTGGGAGAGCCCTGTACAAAAGGTGACTTTGAGCACTGGGGAAATGTCAGGAATATTTAGCCTTGTGTGTTTCTCAAAGGAAAGGAGATGGCACCTGGGCTTTAAGAGGAGAGTGGTAAGGTCATGAAGGGGTTTAGGACTAGACCCAAGTGTGACCGCAGGATACTCATGTGGATTGTTGTCTAGTGGGCAGAGCAAAGGGAAGTAAATCAGGCAATGGTGGATCTGCTGTGACATCCCTGAGAAACAGGCTGGTCACACAGAGGCCCCAACACACCTACCCTTGATCACTTCTGCTCTTCCAAAATTCAGTGGTACAATTTCTGTGGGGATCCTACCAGGCCCTTAGTCCTAAGCACTTTTGAGAACTTACAGCTCCCCAGTTTTTGATCCATTAGGTTTGTTCCTTAGTTTAATTCCCAGGAGCATCATTAGGAGTAGTCTGTGGGTAGATGGGACTCTGTCTCTTCCTGGTGCAGCTCCCAGGTGACTTTGCCTGATAAAAACTGCTACCCAAGTAAATGTAAACTGTCAGTCCTTAATGAGAGCTGTGCTAGATTCAGCTCAATTAGAAACCCACTTTGAGGGGAAAAATAATCTACTGTGTCAATGTTTATCCAGTAGAGGAAAACTCAACTGTCCTGGGAAGGAGCTGTGGTCTGCAGACTCACGCCAGGCTCAATTCCCCCAGCAATGGCTGACAGTAGGTCCAAGGCAGCACGTTTGTGGGATACATTCTCCTCCATTAAGAAGATGAAAGGTAAGAGAAGGAGACGAGGCTAATTCTGATCAATTGCCAAAATCATAAAACATGGGGAGAGACAGACACAGAGAGAGAGAGAGAGGGGAAGAAACCTGCTCTAAATTACCCACTGAGTCCATGCTGGAGCTGGGGATTAAACCCAGGTCTGCAAAATTCCAGTCAATTACTGGAAGCATGAGGCCACTTGCATCTGCTGACTCCCCACTCCAGGTACTTCTCTTCTGAAGCAGCGAAGCTGCTCACAAAGTGTGAGAGTGGCAAAATTTGGGCTTGTCAGCAATGCTTTTCCAAGCAGTGAAATTCACATGAGCCCTTGAGTAACTCCAGGAGGGCAGGATCACGTACCTTCCTGCTACATGGCATGCTGGAGCCCTTTAAGAAATCCCTCAGCCTCCAGAGCTCCCAGGTAGAATTACTACACTTGGGGAGGTTGAGTGGGGTTCACTGTCTGTAGTTTATGCAAGCAGAGTGGTGAATGAGTGACTGGAGAGGATGAACAGGGAGGGAGGAAAGGCTTTCCATTACAGAAGATCTGGATTTATTTCCGTTCATTCATTGCAAGTCAGAATCCATTCTCTTCATTTTTATTCTTCCATGCTGTGACACCTTTAAAATCCATGGTACATTTAACCTTTGATTTTCATTTAATACCTTTTAAAGTGATCTAATGCAGACAGATTACAGACAGTAAGGGTTACTGTCCTTTGGTGGAAATACCCTATTTAATAAAATATTGCCAGACAGATTGGCCTCTCCATGCATTAAAAAAGAAAGATATACTAAGTTTAGATGCTATGGCAGTAAAACTTTATAGGCTTATCCATTTTAGACAGTCATACCCTCCTGACATTTTCAAATCACTTTGCAAAGGTAGTTAGCTCTCCTAGTTTTGAAATCAGAAATAGTTGTTGCAGTGTGCAGTATTAATGTAGATCTATGTAAATTCCATGGGGAGGGGGAGGAGAACAGTTTGATCTTAAAATATAATTTGGACTGTTCTCATCTTTTCTCGTAAAGACTGTTTTGATCATTTGTTGCCACCTCCCAGGTTTTAAAGATCTCAACTCTCTTAAAAAGTTCTGATACTTTTAAAGATAAGGATCAAATTTTATGTATTTTTGTCTCTCAGTTCTCAAGTCTTTGACATTCAGGTTTGCAAACTTCTTCCCCTATCAAAGGGCTTTAATATCTTTCCTTTTTTTTTTTATTTTTAATTTTTAAATGAAAATTGACATTCTCATTTGATAATGTGATTCTGGGAGCCAAGACTTGAAGAAAAAATGCCAACTACCACAATACCTGTGGGAATTTGCAACCTCAAGATTAATAATGGGCGCCTCTCACATCCCTTCAAGGCCCCTGAGATTTTGATGTTTCATCTAAATCCACCCAGATTGTTGTGATCTTTAAAGGTGCGGAGGCAGTGGAAAAGTACTTTCTGGGAAGAGGAACTGGTTACAGAGCATGGATCCAGTTTCCTGTTTGAACCCCTTTAAGCATCAAATATTTTCAGGTTTAAGGTTTGGTTGCCTGCAATCTTGTTTTTTCCCCACTCCTTTTTGCTTTGCTAGTAGAATGAAGAATTTGATTTAAGGTTATATGCCTGGAAAAATAAAGCATTTAATTTACATTTTACAAGGCAGTTATTGCAGGTTAATTAAATATCAATTGAGTGTTATAGGCCATATTAAGATTTATTAATAACCCAGCAGATAAATCTCCTTGGAATTCAATTAAATGAAAATCACATAAAAATATATGTGCAATTTTATTCATATAATACATAAAACTTGTGAATTATAGTGCAGCATTGTACAGTAAGTTGATTAATGGGAATTAATTGCTGAAATAGAGAAAAATCAATTTAAACTTCCTGTAGCAGCTGTAAGAAGCATGGAATACTTCTTCCACGCCCTTGGAAAGCTAAGTTTGTGTCTGCATTACACTGACTCTCTCCATACTGTAAGTGGCACCTTAGACATAAATGTGCTTCCTCTCCCTTCTGCCTCAGCTCAGGGGTTTTGGGTGAGAGTACGTTGCCAATGTGCCCTGCTGAGTGAATTATGTGACTGAAGGTTTTAGAAATGAAAGGAGCAGCGGAGTGGTACATCAGTGGGTATCCCTGCCAGTGCACATGGGTTCATCTCTTGTGTCACAGATGAGGTTGCTGTCTGTAAGGGAGAGGTATCAAGAGGTTTGGGAGTCTTTGTACAGACAGATGTCAGAGACTTTTGCCTTTGATGCTTTTTCAAGTGTCTCCTGAAGCATTTGTAAGGTAGTTAGCTATGGAAACACTGGTGGGCCAGGCTGTCTGCAAATTCAGGAGCACAGGGGTGTGTTGGGCTTGAACCAGCATTAGTGAGTGGATCTAGGCCCATTTGGGGAAGTAAAGCTTCTGACATCAGAGATGAGGTTCAGGAGCTGGACTTGGAAAACATCTTTCCAGTATTTGCAGAACGATTGAGGCCTGGCATGCTGCCATCTGTTCCCTGCACATCCTGTGTTAAATACTGTCAATATGAGATTATGTTCCAATTACAGTACCAGACTGACTGGTTTAACTCCTAGCATGAATCTATTTTCCTTTATTACTATGTACTAACTATGTGACTGATGTACCAGACACCAAAAGAGATGGTCTCTGCCCAGAGGGCTTTGTCTAAAAGAAACATGTTGGGAGAAGACAGAACACAACAGAAAATGCAGATGAATAAGTTGGTTGAGATTTCCTTTTTAATTTGGGTATTCTTTGCTTGTTTGTGTGTTTGGCTTGAGTTTTAATATTACTAAACTTGCATCCTTCAGACATTGCACAAGAACAGAGACTTCCATAGAAACTCCAACAGGGTTAGGCATGTGGCTCGTTGAAGAGCGTATGTGTGTTGGGGGTGGATGCTCAATGCACACATGGGAATGTTGGAGGATGGAAAACGTTCCAGCTCATACAACAACTCCAGCAGCCACCATGGCTCATGCTGGGGATGTTTAGCTGTGCTAAAATACAGCAGGTGTCTTTCTGTCAATGCTCTCCTTGCTCATCTTCCCTGCTCCTCTGGTAGAGAAAGCATGCATCTGTCTCCTCTGTACTTCATCTCTGCTTCTCCCTGCAATAGTTGTCAGGGATATTAGCATTAAATACTTACTGCCTGGCTTAACTAAGGGGTAAGATAGGATTTAATTTGTATGGCTGAAATCCAATTATATAATGGAGCCCCTGGGGGAAGCAGTTATACCTGCTGAATCTCTTGGATGAGTAATTGTGCACAAAGGCTCCTCTCCAGAACTAGAAACAGATCTGAAATACATTTTTTTCCTCTTTTTTTTTTTCCCTGCTGCTGTTGTTACATAATAGGGCTGAGACCCTGAAAAGAAAAGCCAATGGTAACTCCGTGCAGTAGAAAGAATTAAAGCATTGCCAGGAGAAAACATGTTATAATCTGATAAAATCAAGGATCTAACAGGAAGTCTGCAGCAGCATTAGCTTGGAGGAGCCAAAATGCAGGGCAGCCAAAGGAAGCTTACTCATCTTTTTGGAAAACAGCACAGAGGCTGTGCTGTCTAACTTTTTCCCCTGCTGCTACCATGAGCAGGGAAAGGGAATCCTCTACTTGCTTTTGTCAAAGCTTGGGAGGTGGGTAGGTATAAAAAAAGCAACCAACTAATTCAGATCCTTTTGATAAATCCTGCACTTAAACTACATTTAAAAATCCCTGCTCCTTATCCTGCATGTCATCTGCATCCTGATAAGCATCAAAATCCCAGGTGATGATGAGCAGGACAGGAACAAAAGCATGATGAGGTTCCCAGCACGGTTCCTGAGAGCAGACAAGATTATAAAGCTTGATCTCTGGGGTAGTACTGGGCCTTGACAAACGTCCCATCTGATACCCTCAGCAGCTCCTCATCCCACTAAGGAATATGCTGAGGACTCAGGAAGAGACTCTGAAAGCACTGGCACTTGTACCTAGGCAAGTTTTCTAGAAGGTCAGAATGCCATATTTAATGCTACTTTTAAAATTAGAAACAACCTTTTATTAATTTCTAATGGGTTCTAAGTGGAAAAATAATCCCCTTGGTCTCTTTGATTTTATGACTACATGAAGATAAAACGATGGTTGCAGCCAGCCAGCCCAGGGAAGTCCAGATGCCACAGACTGAGGACAGCCCCTAACCCATCCCTCTGCCTCGCTGCCTAGGCAGGTCTTACAATTCTTTTAAAAACCAGCTAAAGCAGAAGCAGTTGCAAGGCTTGAGCTCATGAGGAGAGGGTACCTGTCTCGCAGACTTGCAGCTCCACCCAGTGGCTCTGTTTTGGCAAGAGACACCTCAGATTTCAGGAGCACTGAAAACCTGTTGAGGTCAATGTTACACTGCGGTGATGCTCTGGCATCGTGAATGAGAAATTGGGTGTGTATTTCTTTCGTCAAATTCTTAGCAAGCTGTCATCTACCGTTCGAATGATGGCAAAAGATGTAAAAGAGAATCTCTAGTGAAATAGAAAACCCAGCAGTCTTATTACTCTCTCTCTTAAAAACCTCCCAGTGCAAATGGTAGGAGAAAACAAGCAGGGAACTGATAATTTGCACACTTCACCTTCCCAAATTCTGTATGAGCAGATTGCAAGTTGTATGAAATTATTAATGAATTTTTTGGTAGCAAACGGGTTTTTTTTTTCTATTTGTAAGCTCGTTTTGTGAAGAACTCTCCTGTGAGCGTGGATTTCAGTGAAGTGAACTTGGCAACTCCCACCATATTGCTTCACTTTCCTTCCTGGGTAATTACTGTGACTAACAAGAAGTGGATTTTGATCATTTCTATCAAGGATGCCATGCTGAAACTTGCTTTCTCCGGGAGGATTAGGATACTTGTCATTAAAGTGAGCTTTGTGCATGTGTACAGGAAAACGTGAGTGATACCAACAGAATTCATTTGAGATTTGCACCAGTGTTGTAAAAGCATCCCATTGCTCCAAGCTCAAGTGAAAACTGAAGTCTCTGTTATTGCTGACTACAGGTTTCACGTTCTCTCAGCATGACTTAAAAATAGAGGAGCTGATAAACTGATAGAAGCTACAGCTTTTGTTGTGAATCTTCTGGCCATGCCTGCCCCATCTGTGAAATACTGCTCCTGGATGGACTGTGTAGCTCCAGAGCCACAGAGTGAGTTGAAACGACCTCTTCTTCCTGAAGTTCAGACATTATTTAGCATAAAGACAGCCCCCAAGGCCTTCACTGAAGTTGCTGTCTGCCAGAGCAGCAGCTGAACACAGGCTGTAATTTGTTTTGCTTTGCTGCTAGAGTGCACTGAGGTAAGGGAATTTGAGTTACAAACTGTATGAATCCCACCTCTAAGCTTGTAGACATCAGCTATCCACCCATACAATTAGAAAGTATGTCAGCCCATACATTGTTAGCACAAGAGACTGGAAGTTTCTCTTTATGGGGGTAATATTTCAAAACAGATACAAAGTTCCACATCTTAAGAATAACAGAAGTATTTTCAAGAAGGTAGCTCTGGAAAAGGGAATTATTTTTTATTAAACAGAGCAAGAACTTACTGGGCTTCCCATGCCTTCCATCAAGTTATCCCCGAGGACCCCTTGAATATATAAGCCAGTACAGCCAGTTGCTGGCATGGCAAGGGTATATACTTGCAGCCTGAGAGTTTTGTTCTTTCTCTGTCTCTGTACCAGGATTTCTCAGTGTTTGCAAAGCTTCTGCCAACAATCTGTGCACACTGTGAAGTTTGGATGGAAGTTGCTGGTGCAGTCAGCCCTCTCTTTCCCCCAAACACGCTGCTTAGTTCTTCTTTTTATGAATTTGGGGGGTTCCAGGTTCCCTGCAGCTGCTTTCAACCACTGTGCAGTTCTGTGCTTGCTCTCTTCCCAGGTGAAGAGGGGTTTGTACCCAAAATGCCTGGAGGCTTTGTCTGTCTCATAGGAGAAGCTGGTGACTATCGTGTTCAGTAAAGGCAAGTTTAGGAAAGGCTGTGGCTTCCAGAAAGGGTACAAAATGACCTTGATTATCCTGTGCAGTTGTATCATCAACCACATCTTCCAGTAAGGGATGTGTGAGCCTAGTTTTACTGAGGGGTCTGCAGAGGACAACAGCTGATGCCTGATGCGAAAGCTTTCTCCTGTTGGAGTGTCATCATAGGAATAATACACTTGTCCTGCGAGTAAGTCTGGTTTCAGCTGCAAGTTCCTTGCTGCAAGAACATGCATCCATGCAACGTTCCCTGGAGAAAGAAGAGGGGGAAAGAAACAGATTCAGGCAGAGAGACTTTTCCCTGTTTACTGCAGGAGTGAATGAGCACATCAGATCTGCCAGCTTCGGCGCTCTGAAGTAGGGAAAGCACTCATCATCTTACTCAGCTGAACTGTAGAGAGACTGAGTAGTTAATCCAGACCTCCAAGATCCTTTAAACCTTTGGTCTCCCCTTTGAGCCGGACAATTAATGTGCCTTGTGATAGTGGTTCATGTGAAGTGAAAGGGCAGTGTTTTGTAGTGGGAGCAGGATGAATGGGAGGCAGAGCTCGAGGGTTTTATTCCTGGCGCTGCTGTGAGCCTTTGAAGAAGTCACTTGATTTATCTAGGCCTGATTCTTCTCTAACAGCATTTTCAAACCACTGTTATCTGCACTTTTAGAAAAAGATGTATAAGTAAGCTGCACAGAAATGACTTAAGCCCTGCATGATTTAATAGCGAGTTATACTCTCCTCAAATGCATTCAACACCACAACAAACCCTCTCTATATGTTTTCTGAGTGGTGTCTTGTGCTTGCTAAAATCAGATAGGCAGTACAGCCTTTTGTTTCAAGTAATTGTACAAATAGTTTAATTTCTTCTAATGAAGAAGGAGTTGAGTGTCTTTTCAAACCAAAACCATTTAAAAAATACTGCCTGGATCTCTCTCTGTCTCACTCCTTAAATCCCTTAAAACATTTACCTAGAAAAAGAAAGATCTCTATCCCCTTTCTGCTGACTTTTTTCAGAACATTTTCTCTATGTTGAAGGGAAGAAAAAACCCCCTCAACACCCCCCCCCCCCAAGAAATACGAATATAAACAACTGTTTAAGAAATTCTTTCAGCCAATCTAAGTTTTATGGTTATAAAAATATTTGTGCTCATTCACCATGCTCATCTCTCTGTCTTGGAAGATTATGGTTAAACTGGCATGTAAAATGCCCTGTGACTGAAGCAGCTTGGTAGCACCACATGCAAAGAGATCAACCATTTACTCACCTACATATGTGTGATTACGCTCTGTGTTTGCAGGCTCTAGGTAGTTCAACACACTGTTCCTGGCTTTGGCAAGCAAATATGTCTCTTGAAGAAAGGTTCCTTTCTCCCCATACACTGTGTTTGGACGGATAATGCAGGTTGTGAGTTTACCACCATTGCTCATCTGTAAAATCAGGAAGGGATGTTAGTGAGTGATGGATTCAGAGATGAAATCTCCTGTGGTGATGTTGGGTTTGGCAGTTAAAAACAAAACCTGGGAATATTGGGGTAGAGGAGTCAACATTTGCAGAGGTGTTCTGGACACTTAGAGCCTGGTTTGGGTCCCTAAGAATGCAAAGAGGTGCCCAGTTTGATTTTTAAAAATTATTCATAGCATATCTGCACCCATGTGTTGCTCACTGAGAGATGCTGGATGGAGAGTGCTTGTGACATTAACTCTTTTCCAGTTGTGATGTATAAATGAGTATTTGCAACAACCAAAACCAGGTACTAGAGAAAGCCAGCCAAGCTGCCTGGCCTCAAACTGTCACTGGGAGAGAGGGTTGCCCAGGCAGTGAATAAGGACACAAATCTCATCTTTGCATTCTGCTTCATCCTCTAGAAGAACTCATCTGTCTGCTGACTGTACTGGGAGTCTAGTCTGGCCAGTTAACTTAGGTCAGTGGCTGACTCTGGACACACTAATATATCTGATTCTTAAATCACTCAGGCATGTCTAAAGGTTATACCTTTATGCCTTATGAACTAGGGGAGCCTGGTTTCTTAGACCCCACTTTAACACAGCTCTTTCCAAAGTCACACTCTTGGTGGAGTTAAAGCTCAAAGGGCTGCACCCTTTGCTCTTACCAGAGCTTGGCAGCTTCCTGATTATTTGGCACTATCACACTTTGGTAAGCTTAGGGGAATGTGATCTATGCCTGAAGTCAAGGCAGCAGTTGGACACACACTTAGATGTGAGTTGTGGGGTCTTTCTACCCATCTCTCTCCTTCCACCCAACCAGTGCTGCTACCATTGGCTTTTGTACCCTTTTTCCATTGGCTTCAAATACAAGTTTTTCTGCCATGGCTTTTGTCTTCCCATAAGGCAGCTCCACTTCCCCGGTGTAGATGGTGTCCTCATCTCCTCTGAAATTAGATTGAGATAGTGAGTGACCATGAAGTAGAGCACAGGGCTTGGGGACATTTGTCACAGGATTAGTCACTCTGGAATCCCTGCTCTCCAGGGACTTACTAGCTGTGAGTTCTATCTGTTTGAGATCCTTGCTGCAGTTTAGGAGAAATAAGGTCTCAAGAAATACCAGGAAGTTATGGGTGTTCATAGGCAGGTTTGTGTGAGCATAGTGGTTTGACTCCTGAGAGCTGGGTTTGGTTTTCCTTAACAGCATGATTGAAGCAAACAATGTTCTGGCAGGCAAATGAGAAGGCAGTGGAGGTACCTTTTTAAGCAACTCATGAGTGACTGGACAAGGTGGAAAGAGCACAAGAATGTAGATGGCATGAAAATGCAAGCATCCCTACTTTATTTGTTCATTAGAGGTAAAGAAAGAGCCATAAACTAAAAGGAGAAGCTGCTATTTTGTTTTGTCATAGCATTGATTATAGAGTTGGAAGCCATTTGCTGGTGACATGACAGAGCTGCTAGTGATCTGTTGGAAGACATGCAATCACCAGGTTTGTGCTGGGATTACACTTTCATATCTCCTCCAAATTATGCTTGACAGGAAGAACAAAGAAGCGGACCAATGATTAAGGGCAAGCAGGGCTTGCAGCCATTCTGGAGATGCTTGGCTGCCACTATGGAAGAAAACCTGCTCCTCAGCCTCCTCAAGGAGGAAAGCCTAATGTGTAATCAGCCTCATAGACACTGAAATAATTCCAAGGAGAACCAAGAAAGCAGCTCTACTCCCCACTAGGGCACTGCTGTTTTGTCCCAGTGATTCTAGGTCATTAGACCATTGCAGGATTTGGTCAAGCAGACTGACTGGGCTCAGTAAGAGTTGGGGGGTGAAGAAACCTTGTTTGAAGCACTGGGAAGATCCATCTATGAATACCACTTGGCCCCCTGTGGCCATGACTGGCATGGACAGGCTCTCTCCCCTCTGTGTGCTGTAGAGACTCTCTTCTTCACATTTGAAAATTAATTTACCTGATATTTTGCTTTCCTACAGAAATTCCCTCTAGGCAAACACCAGACTCTGCCAGGTATGGGGTACTCCCAGACATGGCAATAGAGAATTATCATGCTCCTTTTGCAGATGGGGCTCAGATGCACCTCTTGAAAGGGTTAAGTGGCCTGTGATGAGTTCATGCAGCAAATCTGAAGCTAGAGGTCTTTTTGGCAAACACTGGGCCTTGGGAGAGCAAGCTCTGACTCAGGCTCAAGCTATCTCTGACCTTGGGCAACTTGTTTGCTCTTTCCTATGCTCATATCTCCACATGTAAAATGAGGACAAGGCTGTTGCCTTTCTCTTGCCTGTGTGGCAGTCCAGTATCTTGTGTGTCAGATATCCCAGCTGAGATCAGGGCCTTCTTGTCCTACAGCCACATAAATAAATTAGAAGCATCAGAAATACAGCCTCCTTGCACACCCTGGTCTTTTGTCACAAACCCTTCCTCTTCTCCTTCCCTGTCTTCACCAGTGATGAGCAAACAAACCAGAAAACAAGGAAGACAAAAGATTGATTATGCATGTTTTGTTGCAGGCCCGAGAGAGGCCCAAGACAACTGGGAAGGTGTGTGTGTGTGTTTATCTAGAAGTTCTAGTTTAATTGCCTTTTTTTTTATATACAAACTTATTTTTTTTGCCTTGCAAAGCTTTTAAAAAGACACAGCTTCACAAAGGGGCAAACCTGCCTGCTGTTCCTGGGCTGCAGAGCTCTGCTCACGTTTGCTTTCCCCCACCCCTTTTGAAGCCTGGTAGTAACAAAGAGCTGAGCATAATGCTCTTGCTTTTCAAAATGATCACAGATAACTGAACGCTAATAAGACTGGAGCAGCATTGTCAGAAGGTATCTCAGCGGTGGCTGTCTCAGAGGGATTGAGACTGACAGAGGCATTTTCTATTATTGGCGGATGCTGAGGTGTGAGCATTATCCCTGCACCCATCACCCTGTCCAGAGACTAATCATGCTTTGTCTGTGTCAATTTCCAAGCACGTAAAAGTGAGTTAAATAAAATTATATGAGGAATGATGGAGAAGGGGGACAGAGAAGAATCAAAAGGCAGGCAGGGAGGATCACGGCCGGTGAGGGAGAAGAGCAGAACAGATTGGGTGGGGCTGGGGGAGATGAGAAGAGGAGGAAGGGGAAAGCCACATCACCTCTGCTTTCAGTCTGGAAAACAGAGCCATATTAGGTTGCCTTCCAGTCATCACTGGGCTCCCTATTGAGACAAACGGTGTAATTTTTTACTGGAGGTCTGACCCTTCTCTTCCTTTTACGTTCTGTAATTCCCTTAAAATCAAAATCATTGGAGAATGAGGATTACTCTCTCAGGCTTCCTCCCAGCATCATGGGAGAAACTAACGTGCTCTGCAAAATGTGTTAAAGGCTGTAGGTGGTTGATTTATTTGCATTTGTGGTGGGGAAGCATTCAGAGTTGATGGGCAGAGGATGTTTATGTGTAGCTCTACAAGCATCAGCCCAGATGGGTTTTTTGCTTGCCCCCATTGGTGCCATCATTACAAGCCAAAGGGTTGCCTTCCCAGGCAAGATTTGGGGTAGGCTTTACAAGACATATGTTCACATCTATTTCTTAAGTCACAGGACTAAAATACTAACAAGGATGTGCCTGTATCAACATTCATTTCACGACCTAATTCTACAGCACAGAGCCTCCAGTGCTCAGGGTCC
Source organism: Hypotaenidia okinawae (assembly GCA_027925045.1). Lineage (NCBI taxonomy): Eukaryota > Metazoa > Chordata > Aves > Gruiformes > Rallidae > Hypotaenidia > Hypotaenidia okinawae. The sequence continues at coordinate 4,221,909 of BSDF01000020.1, forward strand.
CAAGTAAATTGAGGTTTGTTGCTCTCATGGATATTTTTTTTCATAAGCCAGGTATTTATCCTACAAGTTTGTGTGCTTAAAATGCTTTTCAAAACAACTAGGTTGTACCTTAGCTTACCTATGAGTATGAAATTCAGGCTTGAAGGTAATTTAAAATTGTGTCTTACACTGCCTTTTCTAGCTGGGCCCTGATTTCTGGAGCCTGAAGCCAGCTGTGTCTAGACTGGCTGCCTATGGAGACAAAACTTGATTTTGAGCCAGTTCCCCTTGCACACAGATTTCTGTGTTTTGAGCAGCCTGTGTGGCTACAACCACGCTTGAAATCAGCAAGGACCCTTACAGTGGTATGTGTCAGACAGCAGCTATCTCTGCTTGCAGTCAAATTTACCCTAAAACTTCAGCTCCTGGTCCTCAAACATCAGCACTTTTCAAGGTGCAAGTACTGTTGTGCAATGAATACAAAACCATGGATACTCCTGATGCTGAGTTCCAAGCAGGAGTGTCAGCAGGTTGTGAAAGTCAGTTCTGGATATGGAAGATCTATAACCAAATAACCATCCACACTGTCATTTTGGCCATTGTCTTTGTATTGCTCCAAATCCCACCTTCACTGCAGGAGTTTTCCCCTAAAGCTCTGCTTCTTTTTCTGGGTCTGTGGGTCACTCTCATAGGAGCCGTATACAGGAGATAGGTTGAGAATAATGCCCAGGAGTCCAGGAGTTAGCCCTTGTAAGCACATTGCCAGGAAAAAGGATTTTTGAGGGATAGAAGGGTGCAATTCACAGGTCAGATCTGGCCACAGAAAACTAACTACTGAGGAATACTGCAGGGCAACTTCACACCAAATACACGTGTCTCCTAAGCCTCTGTGGCTAACTAACTTTCTTCTGAGATAGTGCTAAAGCAATCTGGATACGCTTGAGCCCATTTAATAATAGGAGGTGCGTACACCCTGATGGCACCCCCCTGCAGATCTGAAAAGAGGAGAGAGAGTTGGTTGGTAACAGTAGAGCATCACCTACCCTTTGGATTGACTCAGCATGACGGGACACCAAAAACTCTGACCTGACAGCAGGATACAACTTGACTATCACAAATCTTAGCACCTGAGACCTTATCTGAAACTGATTTTAGGGCCTGGAGGTGCAGTTGGGTGACACATCTCTCAACCAACTCTTTCAATCAGTGGTATCCATCACTGGTCAAGTTTAGGTTGGGAAGAGGTGTTGTCCCTAAAAGCAAGGAGCAGCAAAGAAGGGTTTTCTCAGAGAGGAATAGACAGGAAGGGGAACTACAGCAAAAAAAACCCCCAAAAAACTCCATCTGATTGCTGTTTAACTGGAAATCCAGAGTGATATAGAACATTTTTTTAGCCTTACCTGAACATGGGCTCACACAATGTGTTGGGTCCCACTGCAGCAATGGAGCTCGTGTAGACAACATACGGGATGTTCAGGACACAGCAGGCCCTTAACACATTTTCAGTACCTGTGGGGCAGGACAAACATTAACCACCTTGCCTTGCTTCCTGTTGTGCAAAACAGAAGAGATTTCTAGGCTTGGGATTCTAACTTGGAACAGATCCATCTTTATGACTGAAGAGATGTAAAGCCACAGGTCAAGGCTGCCGTTCCTCAGGTATGTTTGCACAGGAATGGATTGTTTATAGCATGAAAGTCACAGTTACATCTATAGCTAAAATGTGGCTTAACCTCTATGGCTATTGACAACTGACTTGGACTTAATAGTTCCTAACAAAAAGGAAGCAGACAGCTTGGCAGAGCAAAACTCCATGCTTCCCATCTTTTTCTATTCACAGGCAGACTGTCAAATGGAGAATTGCAGGCTTCTGGCAAAAGGATCAGTGTTTTAGTTGCATAAATTGCTCTACAGAAGCCCTGCAGGATGATTATAGGGTGAAAATCATTGCAACAGACTTGATAGCTGCAGAATTTTGAATAAAATAGTGGGGGCAGCTTACGAATGCACATGGAATCCAGATGAATCTGAAGCATAGTTTGGATTAAGAAAGGTTGTTCTGACTAAACTTATGGGTCAGGGTGTGTGCTTTTTGTTTGGTTGGGTTCTGGGGTTTGAGGGGTGGTAGTGGGTTTAAATGATTTATGAGTCTTGTAGGGATGGTTTTGGCATTCATTGTGATTTTGATTCAAGTTGGTTCTATGAGAACTTCAATAACAGCAGCACATCCATGGTTGTGTACTGAGTGCCTTCAAATCTGACGAGGCAGGACTTAAAGGAAGCTGCTCAGAGGGTTGGTTTCCTTAAATCTCCATGCTATTTATACCTGGCTAATCAGGATCTGCCCTTGAGACTTACTGCACATCTTGCATGGGGAAGGCTTGTGATTTCTCTGTCCTCCATGTTGCTAAGGGCATAACCTGAAATTATCATGGAAATCCTGAGTTTAGGATAATTTCCAAGGGCATGAATCAATTCAAAGACCTAGTGGAAAGAATCAATCTTCTTCTCCATGAGCCTATGACAATATGTAAAGTTAACCAAGAACCCCTGTTGAGAAACATCACTGGAAACAGCCAAGTGAAAATCCATTCAGCTTAATAAAAAGCAGATTAAAAAGTCTTTAAGTGACTAGGTGGAAAAAAAAATTGCTGTAGAAGAGGGCTTTCCAATCTAGTCAACAAGGCTATAACAGGATTTGGCAGTTAGTGGTTGAAAGAGAGGAGAGAATCAAAGCAGGAGAGATGTAAATTTTTGCCAGAGATGGTAATTTACTGTAGCCACACTAATACTCTTCAGCATTGTTATGGCTTGCTGAAAGACATGATAGTCCATTAACTTGCAGACCTTAATTCTGGGCAAAAAGTCATTTGGGAAGGCATAGTACAATTTAGCCACAAATTGTTGGGCTTAAAGCAATAATGGAATAAATTTCTGTGGCCTGAGTTACAGAGAGGAGCTAGAGGATTTTATAGTAAACCTGTCTTGACCCTATTTTTTTCTTCCATGAAGTCTCCAGCAGGTATCAAATACAGTTTGTTTTCATTCTTTTACATGCCATGATTTTAGTAGTAAACTGTAGACTATTATCTTCATTCAAGATTTTGAGACTTACTAGTGGGGGCAGCAGCCTCATTTTAAGGATTACTACATGAGACCATCCAAGGGGAGGCAGAAATACAGAACAGTTTGACTCTGAAAATAAGGCTCTGGCTAAAACACCTTGATCTGTGCTCCTTGAAGAAGCACTTGGTCACCAGTCACACTGGAAAAAAACCTCTGCTTGTGGTTTTCTGGGAAGGCCACATCTGCAAGAGGTTTGGTTTGCTGAAAAGGGGAGTTGCCCAATGTTCAGTGCTATCTGTAAACCCCTCACTAGCTGAAGTACCTCGCTCATAGCACACAGACAATGAAAAGGAAGATCTCACAAAGCCATTAAAAGGCAGCGGGTACCCTCAGGCTCTGAAGATTCTCAGTACACATGCACAACACAGGCTCTTAAAAGCATCTGGCTTTAAAAAACAACTACAGCAATGAAAAGGATGGAATTTAAATGTTGCCCTTGAATGCATCAGCAAAGAGTAGGAGCCCTAAGCAGTAATTGAGTTTGAGAGATATATATATAATATATAAAATTCCTTCCTTGTGGTTAACAACTATTTTAGTAGCTAACAGCCTGAGGTGCCATTGGAATTGCTGCTGTAATAGGGATTTCATTATTTTTATAGCCTGTGCTTATTTCCTAGATTTATGAACAAATTTTCTTTAAGCAGATCTTGCACCTCACATGAAATCAGCTCTTGGTGACAGGGAGAAAGGGGTGCAGAGCTCTCGGTTACACGTGGCTTGTACACATGTACTAGCTGTGAACTCTGTAATTAAAATAACACCACTTGATAGCGTGGATGCAGTTCAACTGGCGTAGTCTTGCACTGGTGTACAGTGAAATCCCTGGGAGAGCTATAAGCTGTCTAGAACAGGAGTTAACTTTCAATTGTCACACATTAACCAGTTTCTTACCTCTGTAGGCGTGTTCTGGATCACTTTGGTATCATTAGTGAACGTTGTACCTTTGACCACAATATCTATACAGTAACTGGGTCCAGATTTACCTTCCTAAGATGAAGCTTTAGCAGTGGAGAGGAGGAGGATGGCCTGCCCTGAGCAAGGACAGAGGAGCAAAGGCAGAAACCTCCCTGCTGGAAAGGAAAGGTCCCGGGACCCGTCTCATCCCAGAGCAGAGTGGTGCTTGGGAAGTTCAGGGACCAAGGGAGCACCAAGTCAGAGAGAGTACATTTGTCATAGCATCCTGCATGACTACACCGAGGCGTGTGAGTTTAAGGCTGTATTGAATGGAATTGCTTGCTTTAAAGAGCTCACCCCCAACGTTGACAGCTCTCATTTGCCAAAAGGGCACGGTGTCCATGCAGTCCACAATAGCAGCTGTGTGAATAACCACGTGAACCCCCTGCATGGCAGCAAGGAGCAGATTGTAGTCTTGAATGTCTCCTTTCGTCACTGTCACATGAGTGGTAGCTGAAGAAAGAGAATATGACCATAGATGTAGGGGAAACAAACAAAACACAAATCAGCATCCCCACCTTCTTCCAGAACGAGGATCTTGCTTGGAAAGCTTTCTTCTCTGCAGGGCAAGCTGAAGCACATGCTTAACTAATGACTATGCCATTGGAATACATCACACCAAGGGAAAATGCATCCCTGGTTTTGAACCCAAAGAAGCCAGGTCTGCACCTGGTTTAATCCAGCACTGCACTTTGCACCACCTGCAGGTCAGCATAACTGTGTTTGTCTTTGCAAATCTCTAGCATGCATCCAAGGATAGTGCTGAGCCAGGTAGGGAGTGGTGGCCCAGAGCTGGTTACAGGACGTGCTCCTGGACGTGGGAGTGAATGAAGTTGTGCTGGACAATTTCCTTAAGGCAGAAGATTTTTAGAGCTTACTGGGAATAACACCAGGCAAGATCAAGGGACATTGCTCAGAGCTTTATTTAAATTGCAAATGCTGTAGATGGTAAGGGAAAATAATTTAACAGGTTAAAAAGTTTCCTGGGAAATTCTTCTCTCTGAGCCATTCAGAACAGTTTTTCCCCTCCATGTCCTTTTCCACCCTCCTCCCTCAAAGTAGCTGATCCATACGTGGCTACTGTTGGCATTTACTGATAATTTTCTTGCTTTGAGACAGTGTTGCAACATTTAAGCAGAATTTTTCCCCTTTTTCCTTATCTGTAGTTGGGAATAGGCCAGCAGGAAGCTGGGGCTAGGAAGCTCTACTCCTTGGGGCTTTTGCAATGGGCTGGGCAGCATCAGTCCCAGGATAGCTGTGGGAAGGAGACGTGTCCTCTACCCTGGGCTGGTGGCTTCCTGGAAAGCCACACATGGCCAGGGAGCAGGGGAGTGATTTCTGAAGGATCATGCACACAACCAGCTCAGAGAAGGGGCTGCAGCTCCAGCTATGGAAGCATGGTGACACAGAAGCCCTCAGGGAGCAACGATTGGAACAAGGTGATAGAAGAAAGGGGTTATTCCTCATGGACTCAAAGGAAGGACAGAATTCAAGATAGCAGCTCAGCCAGCTAAACGTTTGCTAAGGAGCATGAGATATAGGAAGAGGCTGCAGTTTTACAAAAGGGTCAAACTGATTTTGTAGTTACCATAGCCAGGATTTGGTGGGCTAACTCATAAGAGTTTTAATATGAAATTAATTGGATATTATAGAACAGAATTGATTCGGGGGGGGGAAGAAAGAAGGCATAACCCACGTAGCAGAGGTAATACACTTACCCAGAGGACCAGAACACAGAGGAGGATGCTCCTGCTGAGAATGCTAGTGCCCAGAGACAGAGCAGAGTGCCAGCAGCCTGCTAGCAGGAGGACTACTTCTACTTATCAATGAGGAGAAGCCCATAAGCAGTTGAGTGAAAGCGTTTAAGAACCTCCTTTGCCTCACCTGTCTCAAGGCAGCAAACCAACAAGAGAATGATCAGAGCTCAGCCAAAACCAGGGAGGATACAAGGCAACCATGAGTAGTTTGCAGATTGATAAGGCCTGCTAAATGGGTGCTGGGTGTCACGGCAGCTTTATTGCATTATCAGCTAATTTGGAGGAGTTTTGGAGGAGGTGCTGCAAGACTGCAATAGAGTGAATGAAATGCCTTAGAAAGGAGGTCAAGAAGGGCCAGGAAATTACAGAACAGCTTGATTTCAACCCCAGGAAATTCAGGAACACACACTTAGACAACATGTGTGTGGGGACCTGTGGGATAATAAAGAGAATAGAAGCAGCTGACATGGATTTGTCAAGATCAAATCAAGTCAGATAAACCTTCTTTGTTCTTAGGACAAGTTAACAGGCTGTATGGATATTGTGGAACAGGTCAATGTCATCTGTCTTGACTTCAGAAGGGCTTTGGAAAATCTGTGTCATTTCTTACCAGCAAGTTTGTAAAATGTGGCCTAAATCAGTGACTTCAGGGTGAGCACAAAACCTGCTGGATTACAGTTCCCAGGGAATTGCCAGCTGTGGTAGGTGGCTGCCCTGGGGCTCTCCAGGGCTTAGTGCTGTACTTGAGTCTTTTTTTTTTTTTTATATTGTTTTCATCAAGAATCTGGCAGATTTGTTCATTAAATCAGCAGATAACATCAGACTGGGAGGGACTCAAAGTATGCTGGAGGATTAGAGTACAAGATGAACTGAACTAATAGAGTCTGGAAGAAAAAAAAAAGTGAAATTTGATAGGGACAAAGAGAAGTTGGTTTAGTAGGGAAGAGGCAGCAGTTTTTCATGAGAGAATTCAATTGGGCTGCTCAAGAGCTATTGCCTGTCAGCAGAGTCTGGCAACTGTGAAAAAGGGATAACTGTGCTGGCAGGTACAAGCAGGAGAATAGTTTGCAGGACAGAAGAATTACATCCCCCAGGTTTACACAGCACTGGGAAGGCCACAGCTCAGGTCTCCATCCTAACCTTGGTGTCTCTCTCTCCCAGGAGGGAGCCTGGTCCAGTGCCCAGTGATGCAGAAAGCGTGAGCTGTGGAGAGGGGAGCCAGGAGAGGTGGTTTAGTCTAAAGGGAAAACCAGTCTGGAGTGGAAAGGGGGCAGTTTTCAAATCATGAAGGTTGTTGTGAAAAAAGGAGAGTATTTACCTATTCTCCCTGTACAGTTAGATGAGAAATCAAGACTTGAGTTGCAGATAAGGCTGTACCAATAGTAATGGCCCAACTGTGCAGAAACTGGCTGCCTGAGGTGGCCTGGGGACAGCACAGAAAAACAGCTGGAATGGTTGTGGTGGAGCTGATTCTGCCCTGGGGCAAAGTGAGCTGGGGGTTGGCTGGGATGGCCTCCAGAGCTGCTTCTGCCTCCTTTTTCTGTGACTTGCTGTGGTGTCAGGCCAAGGACCTCTCCTGGAAGCAGAGGTTGTGGCAGCTCCTCCAGGTTTAAACAGTTGGGTTTTTTTCAATTATGGGTGCTGTCAAAGTAGTCAGTGGCCTGAAGCCTGGGGAAGCCAGTCCAGGGAATTCATCTGCCAGGGTGCTATTTCCTGGGAGTCCCTTAACTTGCTCTAAGTGTATGTCCTTTCTACTGATACCTCCTAAGAGATAGGATCTCCCTTATGTTTCTCCTTCTCTCATTTGCAGCAAGCTAAGGGTTTGGGCAGTGGGACAGCAGGAGATAGAGCCCACCATGAACCTTGCAGAGCACTGTGAGCTGCCTTGGCTTGTTTGGGGTGGGTATTCTCAAATCCAGTAAAACAGGTTGCTTTTCCCCAACATATCTCACTGTAATCAACCCTGGTGAAACATCAGAAGGTGGCTCTGAGAATATGATCAAATGGATTAATTTAATACCTTTGACTGTGTTTACTGAGACTTTTTCATGCAGTATTATAAGTTCCTCCCAACTATTTGATTTATTTCACAATTATCTGCAGCAGCAGATGCACAGTTTGATTCTGTTGTTGTCTGGGACTTTTGATTATTTTTCTCAGAATTGATAACTGGTCAGAGTGGTGCAGGAGCATGGTTTTTTGTTCCTTTGCTATTGGTTGAGCAGAAGCAATCAGGTAGCCAAGTTCCAATGTCAAGAACTCCATGTCCATGTCAATCCTTACACCTGAGCCCTGAGTATGGACACAGTTCCCACTTGTCATGTATCTCTTGGGCTTACATGCTGTGGATCTTTTTGCTTTGATTTAATCCTATGCTGAAAAACCTCTCTGAGCTGGGAGTTATTCTTCATCCAGTCTATTTAACCCCAGTTCCTGCCCTGTGCCTGTAACTATGTCATCTCCAACATAATGCCAGCTGTCTGGGAAGAGAGAGTTAGGGCAGCTAAATAGAAGCTGATGCCCTTTTCTTACCTGTGGTGAATTTTTCTACTTCTTCTCTTGCTACAGAATCGAAAACTCTGACTTCTTTGACGTAGTCTTGTTGAGACAGGAGCTCCACAATCTTCTCCCCAATAAAACCACATCCTCCTGTCACCAGGTAAACCCAGGCTCTATCCATTTCTGAAGATGTTTCTGTGGTTGAGGAGTAGAGAGAAGGTTGCTGCCAAGATCCTATCGTGCACTGTTAATCTCTTAGACAGTATGTTTTCTGAACTAAGTCTAAAGTTTAACTGTCATATAATGTTACTGGCTGAACATTAACTCCATCCAGTTATATATAAATCAGGTTTTCATTGGCACAGTCACACAAGTGACAGTCCAATGCTGTGTGCAGGCCAATTCTGGGCTCTGACTCAGCCTTTCAATCTACCAAGCACTTCCATCTTAGCCTGTCTCAGTCTAAAATTTTAATTCCAGGTATTTTCCATCCTGGACAGCCCTGTCCCATGGGCCAGGTGTCAGTCTATGCAGCCTGGATCTCTCCAGGCGCTGCACAAAGATGGTGTGTCCTAGCCATGTGCCTAGGGTAGCCAGCTCTTCCTGTGAAGCTACAAAGACCTCGTTCCTATGCACTAGAGAATTTGTGTAGCTGGTGTAGAGCAGCAGATCGATCCAGTGCTGAGCTGGCTTGGGCACAGTGAAGACAGGGTCAGGAAGGGCTGTCTGCACCTTCATGATCACTGGCTCTGCCAGCTTGATTATCTAGTATGGCTCTCCTGAATGAATTCTTCTTTGAGTTGAAATACAAACATACACACATGCACACTCACATCTAGTTAGGTGGAGAAAGTCCTCTCAATTTGAAAAATGTCTAAGAGTAAAAGCTCTACCATCTTTTGGCAAATTGTTGCAGTGGTTAATTACCAGAATCTTTAGAGTGCTTAGTTGCATTGTATCTACCATGCAGTGGCTAAGATACCTTTTCCTTGCTAAGCTGTAAAGAATGTGTGCTATTTTGGATACAAAAGACTGGGATGGCTTTGTCTAAGGGTTCTTGGTCCTGTCCTAAGACTGGGATGTGGGGTGGAGCTGCCCTCTGGCAGGGCTGTTTCTTTCTACCTCTCTCATGAAGCTGCTCAGAGAGAACTAAGTCAGGCCTGATCAGCTACTGGTCTCTTTTTGATGCCAAGCAAATTAACTCCTTAAGTCTGGAGTAGTCACATTATTTCCAATCCATCCTTGAACAAACTTGTTGCCATTTTTGGTGAATAGCAGACACCCTGTCCTATGAGGGGCAGCAGTATTGAGAGCAATGCCCACTGCATGGATGTAGATGGTTGGAGCCATTCTTACTATAGTGTGAATGAATGCTCATCCATCTTTAAAAAGTCACCTGTATGACAACTTGGTGTTGAGCATGTGGTTGATGAAGAGTTAAGGCTCAAAGAGTACCTGTGTTTTGTTAATTTTTATATATATATATATATATTTGTGTGTATATGTGTGTGTGTGTGTGTGATTCTTTTAATCAGCTCCTGCTAGAAGTTCAATCTGTTCAGCTCTGCCATTGATTTGCCTTGTGCTGTGTTAAGGTTAGGAAAAGCACCGGTTCCCCTTGCTGTGACTACAATCAGTGGCCAGAATGGCCCAGAGAGTAACATGGGCCTGATGCTAATGTGGTGCTTGGCAGACCAGCACAGCCACAAACGTCCCAAGAAATTAATTTAGCCTTTTATCCAGCAACTCCCAATCTGTACAGCAGTGATTAACAGAACCGCCTTCCCTCAAAGGACTTTTTGCAAGGATGAATATATCACAGTTGGTGGTGTCAGGACACAAAACCTAAGATAAATACACTCTGAGAGACTCACAGAAGTGCTGCATGGGAATGTTTGGCATCAAGTAACCTTGAATATGTCCTCATCTGTGATGCAGAAAGCTGTATGAAGCAGAGCCCCTGATGCTGTGGGCATTTCTCAGTGTTGGCAAGGCTTTGCTACAGTATTGGTACCTGCATATCAGCAGTGTAATCTAATTGGAAAGGGAAAAAAATGGCTGAGCTGTACATATCTCTTGTTTTTGTTAGGACAGAAAAAGCATGACTTCTCTGATAGTAACAGCCCAGGTCCTCTCCTCCACCCAAGGCTCCCATGGATTAAAGCCTCCCTTTGCAAACAGACCGGGAGTGGTAGTAGCTGTTCCCACTGCAGAGCGGTCCCTAACCACATCCTGTCCCAAGAGGTGATGACTCTGGGAGTCTCCATAAACCCAGAGGCAAAGTCAGAGAAAGCCAAGTGGACAAAAACCAGTGGCTTCTGGATGAGGCAGATGGCCCAGGATGTATTAGGGGGTTGCAGGGAGGGAGCCTGGCTGGCCATTGCTGCCTTTGATTGGCCAACCCGACTTCCTTGGACTGCAAGGAATCAAATGAGGAAGTGAGGCAAGTTGAAAGTAACAACAGATTTTAGTTTACGTGCTCAACCACCACAGAATTGTCTCTTTGGCCTGTTCCTGTCACGCAGTCTGCTGCAGCCAACCCATCCTCACAGCACCCGAGCTCAGCTGAGGGAAAGCTGGGATCCCCCTATCTGTACTGGTGTCAAACTCCTTCCAGAACAGAAGAGCTAATCCTGCAGAAGGAGCCTGCCAAAGCCAGGTAGTGCCTGGCTCTGCAATGCAAAGCAAGGTGCTCAAAGGGGACACTGGGTGAAGGCTTACCTGGGCTGCCTGCGGAGTTAAAACAGTCGCCACAAAGGTGGGACATGTGGTTGGTTGGTGTGGCTGGGAATGCAGAGTAGTGACAGAGTGCATCTCAAACCTTTGAGGTGGCAGCTGCACTTGCTGAGGCTGTCTAGCCAACATCTGCAGCAGAGTCTCCCTCATGGGACAAGGGAGTTAGTTAATGCGGATCCTTTTTGCCCCTCAGAAAGTGACACGCACAGCCGCGTTTGTCAAGAGACCCACAAACACACAGAGAGAGTTGAGCTGGCAGAGAAGAAAGATGCCCTGCTTTCAGGACACAGTTTATGTGGACTTGTTCTGAACTTTGTCAATACAGGACACCTGCCATCATATTCATTTACAGTATGTTTATTTCTCAGTGCATTACATGAAAGGTCTTTGGTATTTGTGGGTTCTTGAATACTGCTCCCACTCTGCTCTGTAAGAAAATGCTGAATACAAAACATTCCATATACAGTAACAAACCCCATAGCAAATAAAGAGAAATAGATATTTTTAACAATAACATAGCAATATGAAAACAGATAAGTAACCATGCAAGAGGTGGAACAAACAGGTTGTGTTTACAACAAACATTAGAGCCTGCCATAAACGAGTTCGTCGTGTCAGATGAGATTTATTCTTGCTCTAAGAAATGACACAGGACTGCAAGATACTGCGTATGGCTGCCCTGAAAAAGACCAAATGGTTGTAAAGCTTATTACAACAAGAGAAGCTGGGACCATTTGCACACATATGAAACACATTGATATAAATTTAAAAAAAAAAATACTGTGTAAAATAACGAGTGGAAAAGGGAACATTTCCTTCTGTGGCTGGGAATGTGCTTTGTGGACAATTATAGCACCTTTGAATTGCTTGGTGTCAAGTCAGTCACAGAGACTGCGAGTAGTTTAAGCCCCTATACCACCAAACACCTGAATGGAATGTAATCTTGAGTAAGACAGAAGCTGTAAACATGGAGGAGAATGGATTTCCAATAAATTGCATCGAGACGCAATGCCAGAAGCCGATTGTCTTTTAGAAGCCTTTGTCACAGTGGTCAGGTTCCTACGGTAAAACAGTTCGTTGCAGAGACTGGGAGCCAACCCCAAGCCCAGAAACTCAATCCCCAAACTCTCAGAAAGCCACTTGTGAGCCACCTGCTCTGCTCCACTGAGAGCAGCACCCCTCTGTGCTAGCTGAAGGTCTGGATCTGATATGTATGGCCCGTTCCTTTGAAAGTCAATGGCAAAATTACTGTGGAGTTCGGCAGGAGCAGGTGAGAGCCCCTCTCTCTATTCCTATTTCCCTGGGTCACTATCAATTCTTTACCTTAAGTGCAAATTAGATACTCTGGTGAGAAGCACTCTCTGCCTCCCAGGAGTACCAGATTGCTGGTGAAGATGAGGGTGCACAAATTGCAAAGGTTTTTGGTTATGCAATGTGCTGCTGCTGCTTCTGGTTAGCTCAAGGCAAGGAAAATGCAGTATTACTACCAGAACCAATCCAAGCCAAAACCACATTGGAGCTCAAAGAAATATTAAGGATTTCTAACAAGTCTTAGGGGGAGGAAAAAAATAAAAAAGGAAAAGAACACGCTATGGTATTGCACAGTATGCATGTAAGATAAAGCACTAAACATTTCAATTAAAATATATTTCTAAATGAGCACGCATTCCAAATAAATCCACTCTCTAAGTTCCATAGATATGGCAAGATGCCTTACACAACCTGGCTAAAATGAGCCCTGGTATCCTGCCTAGGACGGGAAATGTGGTTGGAGTGGTTTGCTTAGTCATGAAGATCATTGGTGTCAGCGTGTGAGGCTGTGTTCACCTGTAAAACACAATCAAACTGGGACTGCACAATAGTGTGGTCCAACCTTTTTGCAAGTCAAGGGGAACAAAACCCCAGCTGAGAGAGAAAGTCCACTTGGTATGATCCTACTGTCACCCAAATTAAAGATACAGTACCTCAACAGAGAGAGATGGAGCTAAATAAAGCACAAAGTATGGGGAGAAAAAAAAATTACATAGCTCATACAGAAATCTGGAAAAGTCAATAATTAAAAAGGTTGCAAGCCAAACCTAACCAGTCTTTTGACAATTGACTTGGTGTGATTCATTGCAAACAACTTCCATTAAATTTCCTTTCATCTTGCCAGTAATTTGTTTTAAATAATTTAAAAATCCCAAATCCTAGTCCATAGGAACGACTTGAAGTGAGCCCTCATCCAGCCAATGCAATAGCTTTGAATTCAGGAAGGCAACCTTGGAGGAAGAGAACTGTCTGTGCGGAGGCTCCAAAACATCAGGGAAGTGAAAATGCCCTGGCTGTGCTCCCTGTTCCCCAAATTCATCCCTGTAGCTACGGGACCAGTGAAACCAAATTTTACCATTTCCCTATTTAAAGCTAGCTTTGGTTTAGCTTAGCTCCTGCACTGCCATGAGGACACTGCTGTAATGTGGCCAGCGCCTGTCGCTAGCACCAACCTGCCCAGCGTGCACCTTTCACCTGAACTGGGATTCCTCCTCAGTGCCCAGGGCCTGATGTCCCAACAGCTACTGGCAAGTACAAGGGATCAGCACCTGGAAGCCACCAGCTCTGTCATGGAACGTCTGTGTGATCAGGACCAAGATGGTTCCCAATTGAGCAAAGGGGATATCACACACATCTCAAACCCTACATGGTAATCGGCCTGAAAATGGGGAAATGTCTCCTTTTTTTGGCGTATTTAATTCTTAAATGGAAAGATTATGACAAGGCTGCACCATGCTGGGCTCTGGGCTGCTGTACAGCCCTTGGGGCATCTGCTGCATGTTGGGAAGTTGAGCTGTTGGTGACTTTTTAGGCTGAGCACCGGTTGCCAGCCTTCTTTAAGACAGTGGTTTAATTCAGCAGCACTTGTGTACAAACTGTAGTTAGATTGAGCACAGTAGTCAGTTAGTTAGACTTAGCACTGGATTTGAAACTTAAGATGCACTCAAGGACACTTTATTTCATTCTCCTGAAGGGATTATGAGTACAGGATGACTACTTGAGGTCAGCAACCTGCTTAACTTGGGCAGTTTTGCTTGTTTTCTTGCTCACCCTCCAGCTGTAATTCAGCGTACAGGCAAGCAAAGGAAAGCTGGAGCATCAGCTCCTGGCAGCTCTACATTCACTTCTAGGGAAGGACAGCACCTGGCTGTACCTTTCCTTCAGCTCCCCAAACTTTTGTATCACTTTGGGCTCGTTTCTTCACAATATCCCAAGGAAAACCCTGGCATACAAACTGCACTATGTGTACTGGAAGTATGTGGGCTGACTGCAGATGGGGCTCTGCCACAGCATTAGCCAAGCAGCACAAAGCAGGGCAAGGAAACGTGTTTATGGCAGCCTCCAGTGAGCTCAAACCAAGGCTGTTTGCTGTTTGCCTGTACAGCAGGAAAAAGCTTCTGCATGAGGAGGGGATGCTGCTGGTGCTTGCTCAGCATCAGCTTACAGCATCTCACCTGTCTTGGGACGCATGGTTGGGACATGTGGTTGGGTTTCTAGAGGGCAGGGCCCAAATGAAGACATAGAGGGAAATCATTGATCCAGAGGCAGCCCATTCATTTCTCAAAATGAAATGCTCTTCAGAGGAAAGATTTAGATGTTCTGATGTGTCTGTAGGTCTACTATGTTTACAGCGTGCATGGAAAGCTAATGGAACGTGTGGCTAACACTGGACAGCCAAAGCTCCTTCATTTTAAGCCCAATATTTAGTGTACCTCATGCTTCTGGTTTTGCCTTAGGAAGAACACATGGAGTGACAAGGGTTGCTGAAACACAGACCATACAGTTGTTGGTCTTTCCCAGCAGCTTTTGACAGAAATACTGCAGCAGTACAGACAGCTGTACCTTGCATACCTTGCACTACAAACCAGACAGAATGTGACCAATTTACCTCACTTATACCATAAAATGACAAATGCAAACTCAGTTTGCTCACTTTGAAATTTGAAAACTGTCACAACTGGGGTGGGGAGGGTGTGTATGACTCTAAAAATCCAAATTAAAAATTGGCACCATTGGTTCTGTGGCTTAGTCTCACCCTTTCTAACAAAAATCACTGTCTACAAGTTGTCTGAGTTGGTTTGAGCAGCAGATGCAGTGATTCATTTGGGCAGGTTCAACTTCTTAACCCTGGGACCTCCCCAAAAAGAACAAGTTATCACAAATAGTAGAATGACTTTGTATTCATCTCCCAGTGCAAGAGAGACTCTAATTGCTTAGGCTGTGATCTGTTACCTCACTGGCTCCGGGTTCAAATGACAAGGGTTTACTCACAAGATAAAAACAAAACAGTGTGGAAACATTTTTCCTTATTGATGTAGGATTAAGAAACTGTTGCAAAATATCCTTTTCTGTGAATAGTTGTTGCTGCTACTTAAATGAATTAGCTCTGGATGCATGCATAAGCCTAACACAATATATTTTCACAGAAACAGCCTAAACCCACTGAAAATAGATAGAAATGCAATGTTGCCATGATCATTTGCATCAAAAGTCTTTGCTTAGCAAACCATGAATGGAAATAATGCCACTTGTGCAATTATCAAGAGCAGAAGCCAGGATTTTGATGCTAAAGTTCAAAGCTGAATTTTCAGAGTAACTCTTTTAAATGTTTTTCTGAATTTTCTGATTTGTTCTTTGCTTAAAAGAAATCCTTTAACAGCCTGTGGAAGTGGTATCTTCACCTGATAAGTCAGCAAGATGCCACCACATGAAATAAAAGCAGATGCCACCAACTATACCAATGGACAAGGCTAAGGCTTGGCTTTGGGTCTAGAAGGGATTGGTTGTCTCACCCAGACAAGCAGCACTTAAACTGAGTAACTTTCAAGGGCAGTGAGGAAACAAGGGGAGGATTCAACTCTTGAGACGCGGTCGGGAGGTGTCATTTCTGTAGAGAGCTTCTGGGGACACCTGCTGTCTGGTATTCCAAGGCAAAGCAACAAAATCAAGAGAAACGTTCCTAAGGCCCTCTCTGAGCTATGGATGAGGCATTCCCTGCAACAGGGGCAGAGTATTGGCCAGGAAAGGAAATCCAGTTGCCAACACTGCAGCCTCCTACCCACTTCGTTTGCACTCTGCAATCAAGCACTGGGATACTGTATCTTTAACTGGTGACCAGGCACGGCGAACACGCAGATGGTCCTACTTCATCCCACTGCTTCTCCCTTTGGCTTCACTGTCATCCAGCAGTGAAGAGAGGATCTGGTAGGCCTGTGGCTGCTGGGGTCCTCCACGCTTGATCTTGATGCTGGTTCGCAGAGGGGAGCCTGGGATCACGTCTTGTCCAGAGCCTGGCTCAATGGAAGATAAAGAGTCTGTAAGGAGAGAAAGTCACGGGAGAGTGCTATTTAAAAGGGGAGGGTAAGGAGAGAGTAGATGGGCCCTTCTGAATGATACCTTTTCTGGGAGAAATGTCATCCCTCCTGCTGTCTTTCCATCCTGCAAGTGATTGCAGAGCTACGTGTTCACAACTATCACACTACCCCTGTATTAGGTCTTGTCCCTCTGCTCTGTCTAATCTCTTTGGGGTAAGCAATCTTACTGCACACAGCCCAGCAGGCCCCATTCTCATCTCTAATTCCATTTATAAAGTGATTATAATTTTGCTGGGGTTATAGCTGCTGCTCAGCATGGCCCACAGACTCCAGTGACTGAAGGATGTGGTCAGGTGGTCACTAGGAAGTGATGCTCCTGGGTCCTTAAGCACCATTTCACTCCTTGTAAGGAGGACACTTTCAGGCACTGGAAAGATTGTTCACCCAGCCTAATTAGCAATAAAGCTGGGAATAAATATTAGCTGATGTTCTCCCAGCCTCACAGTAACACATAACTCCTCTTTCTACAGCATCCTGTCCTATGAAGCCAAATACACATCTCACTATGCCACTCTTCTATTTTCCCAGCAGTCAGCAGCAGATGCTGATAACTCACAGCTCCTCATAATTTTTAATGCCCCGTTTTCTTCTTCCTTTTGCCTACAGAGAGGGATGCTTACTTGTTTTCCTGCCAAGAGCCCAACCTCAGAAGCCAGACACCCAGCCTTGGTTGGCTCCCATGAGGCTGCATTTCTGTTTCAAGTGAGCATGTGGCTGCTGGAGGATTTGCGCCTGTGTTGGCTGGAAGGAAACACTGCCAAACAGTTTGGGCTTTGGTGTGTCCTGCTGGGCTGCTCTCTGCAGTTCTCCAGGCCAGATAATGTCAAACTGGCCTCCCATTGCAGAGAAGAGGTTTGTTTGCTGGTATGTTTTGCTTTGTTGCTTGGGTGGCTGTGGTTTTGGAAACCACATTGATTGTGAAGTTTCTTTGGAAAATGAGAGCATGAGATTGGCATTTCTGCGTGGGGCTTTAAAGCCAGGCTGAGCTGGACTGCCCAGGAACCTGTGGTAACATCCTTAACACCTACGGGGGAAAATGACCAGATAGCTGGTGCTGGGTGATGTAAACCTGTGCAGTGCCTTTCACTGTGGGGAGGTCTGGGCTCAAGGGAACTCTGTTTTGTTATTTTATGTCTTTTTCTGTTGGTTTGTTGTTGGGTTTTTTAACCATATACACATACAGGGTTGAACATAGTCACACAAGGGAAAAAAAGCCTTAGTGTACAAGTTCTCTTTCTAAACAGTGCTTTTGTCAGACTTACTTAAAATATGTCTTAAGTTAAAGTCCTGAACTATCTCAAAAGCACAGAATAAAAATATAATTAACTATTCTGTTAGTGGATAACTCCCCCTATTTATGTACAGGCATGCAACACAGGTGTTTAACCATAGCTGTAACTGCACTGTACAATTAAAAACCCATCCATTTTTGCTGATGCAGTTATGCTGGTATAGAGGTATACATGGGTATAAATAACTCATCTCCAACTTGAGAAAATACATTTATGTCAGTAAAAACAGTTTGCTGAAATGGCTGTTTCACTGTAACAGCACTGCATGCCCTGTTGCTGCTCCACTGCCAAGCTGACTATGTATCAAATAGGCAAACTAGGCAGTTCTGGGGGGAAAGTTGTGTGAATCCCTTAGTCCCAGCCCCAGTGTCTGTACAAGATCCCTCAAGAGCTGGCATTTTGCTTTATGCTAGTATAAATGAAGGTACAAAGTAAAGACAATGGATGACTAAGCCCTGCGACCTCTAAATACACTGCATGGAGCTTATGAACTGAGTTCCCCTTCCCCAGAGAGCACACTGGCTGGGCACGGGTTGCTGCCTGGCACCTTCCTGGTACCTCCACCATCTCATAGCAAAGCAGCATAAAAACATCTCTTCCTGCCCACAGTGTATAAAGTCCAATGAAAATATGAAGCAAACTAGGATTAATGCAGAGGTAAGGTCAGGGCGACTGTGGTTAACTCATGGGTTCATGATTCACGGTTTCCCGAAAAGCTTCAGCTGTTGCTGCCTCTTGCTTCTGGAAATAGCACTTGGGCCTCTAGAAGACACATGGCAACTGAACAATGGAGAGCAGTGGAAGCACCCAAGCCAGTGCCACCCATATAAACACAGCACCAATGCCCTGGCACTGGTTTGGCTTCAAAGTACCCAATGGTGTTTTCATTTTAGCGCTGTGCTGGCTTCCCAAGGGGCTCGTGGCATCCCAGAGCAGGCTGCCTCACTGCACTCTAGCAGAGGCACTTGCTTAGGAGCTGCAGGACATTTGAGCTGTTTAGTGTTTTCATAGGCTAAAACAATAGCCAAAGGCCACTTCATAACTGAAGTGGATGTTGATCTGAAGGAAGGTATGAGCAGCTTGCTTTACAAGTGAGGCCAGGAATGAGGTGCCATGTGTTAAGGGGAAAAGGAATGAAAAGCTATATGGGAGTTCTTTAAGAAATGCTGATCTCAGTGCCAAGGAACAGGCCCACTTCTCAGAATCACAGAATCACAAGATTGGAAAAGACCTTCAAGATCATCAAGTCCAACCAATCCCATCCTAAGCTAAACCATATCCCTAAGTACCTCTCCTATCCTTTTTTAAACACATCCCTGGGCAGCCTGTTCCACAGCCCCACAACTCTTTCAGTAAAATTTTTTTTCTAATGTCCAATCTGACCCTGCCCTGGGGCAGCTTGAGGCCATTTTCCCCTTGTGCTATCACCTGTCCCCTGGCTGAAGAGACCATCGCCCACCTCGCTACAACCTCCCTTCAGGTAGTTGTAGGCAGTGATAAGGTCTCCCCTCAGCCTCCTCTTCTCCAGGCTGAACATCCCCAGCTCCCTCAGCTGCTCCTCAGAGGATTTGCCCTCCAGCCCCTTCCCCAGCCTGGTTGCCCTTCTCTGGACTTGCTCCAGGACCTCAATGTCCTTCTGATGGTGAGGAGCCCAGAACTGGTCCCAGCACTCGAGGTGCAGCCTCACCAGTGCCCAGTACAGGGGCACAATCCCCTCCCCAGACCTACTGGCCACACTGGTTTTGATACAAGCCAGGATGCCATTGGCTTTTCTGGCCACCTGGGCACACTGCTGGTTGATGTTCAGCCTGCAGTCACCCAACACCCCCAGGTCCTTCTCTGCCTGACAGCTCTCCAGCCAGTCTCTCCCCAGCCTGTAGTGCTGAATGGGGTTGTTCTGTCCCATGTGCAGCACTCTACACTTGGCCTTGTTAAACCTCACCCCATTGGTCCCAGCCCATCAATCCAGCCTGTCCAGATCCCTCTGAAGAGCCTCCCCACCCTCAGGCAGACCAACACTTCCTACTAGTTTGGTGTCAAACCTGCTGAGGGAGCATTCAGTCCCTTCATCCAGGTCACTGATAAAGATATTGAACAAAGCTGGACCCAACGGTTGGGATAGTAGATCCAAACTACATTTTGGTTCTTCCATGTTTCTAAAAGGGGAGAAATTGGCACAGCAACTTTTGGTAGCCCTGGGAAAATCAATCCTTTTTGAATCAATCAATTTGAGTACCCCAAAGGGAGAAGTCTGATCTGTGATGATTGCACAAGCCCACACTCTGGTAAAGGGAAAAAAAACCTGCATGTAAGGGCTGATGTCACACAGTGTATCAGTGATGAGACAGCAAACAGCCTCAAGGAAAAACTTAAAATCTATCTGAATGGACAACATGTGAGACTCATTAAATCTGACTGTAAATAGGTTTTTACCTAAGTTGTGCTCACGAGACATTCAGGGCTCCTCAGTTTTCAGGGAAACACGTAGCACTGCTTGGGTTCTTTGTAAAACTTAGTGCTACACAAGGGAAGGGCCTCGGTAGTGTTAAAGTCACTTGGAAGATGCTATAAACAGGATTACATGATTTGGCCTATAACCTTGAACAAGCAGCTCCCTGGGAAGCCAGCAGATGATCTGTGCCACGTGGCTTGAGCTGCTGCTCGTGACTTGGCTCTCTGAGCTGCAATAAAAATGGTTGTGGGGGTCATTTCAGCTGCTACTGTACAGCCAGAGTAACGAGCACGGCTGGTGGAAGCTCCAGGTCCTCAAGAGTTGTAAGGATCTTTTAAGTCACAGTGGATTTTTGAAAACCTGGTTTAAAGGGATACTACAAGGAGTGATGCTTACCGTGAATTCCTATCATGTGCTCAAGAATTAATACCCTCTCAGCTAAAATCTTCAGAGCCTCTCGAAGCTGTTGAACCCCTTCCCCCTGCAAGAAGGAAAAGAAAACTAACATTGGAATGTGTTGCAGAATGGGCTTCTTGTTCACCATGTTGCCTCCATAACACCAAAGTACACAGTGTGGTTGTTTAAAAAAGAAAAGATCATAGAATCACAGAATCCCAGGGGTTGGAAGGGACCTCGAGAGAGCATTGGGTCCAACCCCCCTGCCAAAGCAGCTCCCTAGGACATATCACTCAGATAGGTGTCCAGATGGGGCTGGAATCTCTCCAGAGAAGGAGACTCCACACCCCCTGGGCAGCCTGTCCCAGGGCTCCCTCACCCTCACTGGGAAAAAGTTCTTCCCATGCTCTAACTTGCAGCCATTGCCCCTTGTCCTGTCCCCACAGACACTGAAAAGGGGCTGGCCATTTCCCCCTGCAGCCCATGCTCAAGATAATTATAGACTTTAATTAGGTCCCCCCTTAGTCTTCTCTTCTCAAGGCTGAACAGTCCCAACTTAGCCTTTGCTCATAGGGGAGATGCTCCAGGCCCTTCATCATCTTTGTAGTCCTCCTCTGGACTCTCTCCAGGAGATCCCTGTCCTTTTTATACCAGGGAGCCCAGCACTGGACACAACACTCCATGTGGGGCCTGACCAGGGCAGAGCAGAGGGGGAGGATCATCTCCTTTGACCTGCTGGCCACACTCCTCTGGATGCACCCCAGGATCCCACTGGCTCTCTTAGCCACCAAGGCACACTGCTGGCTCATGGCCAAAAAGATGCAGAAGAGGAAATAACCTACAAGGGTTAAGTAGGTATACAGGAGAAATCCCTCTTGAATGAAAAGCTCCTCAGTTATACTTCACATTTGCAGAGCCTCTGACCCAAAGCCGTGCCTTTCAGTTTGGTTCCTTCTTCTGCAGGAGGCCAAACCCAGGGTGTATATTCCTGTCAAACCTTTATACCATGCAACTTGCATTAACAGCTGGGTTGAGCTACCTGGGAAACAGGCTTTGCTTTTGTCACCCATTCACTCTGAACATCAGCGAGTTACCTGGGCTTTCTTCTTGTTACACTGGGAAACTGGGGCACGTGGTGAGCATCACTTTGTCACTCCCTTATAAACTGACACAGTGAGATGCAAGCCCATCCCAAGGGAGCTCACACTGCCTCTAAGAGCTCCTAGCTGGGCCATGTGCTGCTTGAAGCCTCTCCACATTCTTTCCTGCACGCTCAGGCTGTAGTTTGTTGCCCCCATGGCCTTAGATAAAGGTCTTGCAGGAACAGAAGGGAAGGGTTTTTGGGGTGGGAGAGCAGAGATGCAAGACCTCAAACACTCTGCAAATGCAATTTGCCCTTTTCTGGGAGTCAATCTGTCCCTGAGCATGTGGGAAGGACAGTGGGGGAGTAATTCCTTACCTTGCAGTAGCTCTGTGTGGCAGAACAGCCACTGTGGACTGAGTGGGCAGCTGACAATGCCTCCAAGAAAACCTCAAGGATCAGGAGTTCCAGTGTGCATTAAGCTCAAACCCAAGGTTTGCATCCTCACTCTGCACATTTAACTGTGGACATGCCCCTTGCCCCCCCAAACCAGCCTGCCACAGGGTATATGGTTGAAGGGCAGTGGCGAGACGATAAGGAAAGCAAAACAACATGCTTACATCAGCACCTTTGTCACCTTCCTCACCCTTCTTGCCTGGTTCACCCTAAAACAAACAAGAAACAGAAGTTAGTTCTCATGTGACTGAGGGCCGTGTCCAGGCTCACTCACACCCCTTCCCTCACAGGAGCAGATTAAAGGCAGAAGCAGGATGCCAGCAGAAAACAAATGGACACTTGGACACTTCACGCCAAGGGCCAAAGTGCTCTCATGAGCTCTGCCCTGGCTCCCATCGGCTTCCCAGGAGGTTCATCACCATTTCTAACACTGATGAACTTGGTGAGGAGTGGTCAGGCTGCAGGAGGGGCTGGCTGCCATGCCCTGGGCCCATAACAAGACTATAGGCATCTCCTGAAGCTCTCAATTGTAATGCTTTAGGCTAAAACACTGAGATAAAAATACGACGTCCCTCCCCCAAACATGCATGTGTTCATCTTTGATTTAGAACATAAAATCCTCCATTCTGCTTTCATTAATTAGTCACATCACTTTCAGCCTCTGAAGATGCTCATTAAGTTTTTCTTGAACAAAGATCCCTATGTGCTGTGAGTACTGGTCTGATGTTCCCCCTAACCAGGAAGTTCATGCATTTCCCAAGGAACAGATGACACAGAGAGATTGAACCACAAACTAAGCATAAAAACAAGGCTAAAAAACTGGTGAATAAAACAGAGTGGAAATGCCTGGTCTTCTCAAACTTGTTGGCCATCCCTGAGATACTTGCGAAGCAGGGGTGTTTACAGGAGGAAGGGCTGAAGAAAAGGTTGTGTGAATTATAGTAAATGATGAGGTAGAATTAAGAAAGAGAGAAGAGAAACCTTGCAGAGGTCCTAGGACATCTCTGGACACTGCCAGCCAAAAACCCCAACTTGCTAGCTCACTTTCAGCCAGCCCTTGTTTCCACCAGTTTGTCTGCACCCCAGACAGATGTGCCAGTTCAGACATCACCTGTGTGCATCCATTCAGGTATCACCAAGTAATCATTTGGAGACATCTCTCAATCTGATTAAAGGGTTTCCAGCTCAGCTTGGCAGACCAAGGTGCAAGAGGGAGTTGAGAGTAGCTGATGTACTTCAAGTTGCTTAACAGTGCCCACCTTTGGGCTCTGGTAGCACAGGCACCTCGTGGGGCAGGGATGGGGCTCCTGTGTGCCCGAGTTTGGCTAGAGAGGATCTGCAATCAAAGCACTTCTCCTCCTCCCTGATCATGGCATTTCAGCACTATGCTAAGATGCAGGAAGGCCACATTTCATTTGCAGAACATCACAGAACGGAGAGGTTGCCTATTGAACAAATGTGCTGGAGACACCTGACCTAAGCACTGCATCTGAGAGAGCTGGTTGAACCAGCCACAGCCCAGCTAGGTGGTATTTATGGTGCCAGGCAGGCACCAAACCCATTTGAGTCTTGCACACACCCGCAAGTACATCACTTACAGGAAATCCCTTAATGCCCCTCTCTCCAGCCAGACCTGCTTGCCCCTGTTGGAAATAAAGTAAGTGTCATTAGGAGATATTTTTTTTTTCCATTTGACAAGAACATAGTGTAATTTTTACTAGTGGAAGTGAGATGGCTTAATGAAAAGCCTTACACTTGGGATAATATGAAAAAAAAATATTCCTCTCCCCTGACATTATCACTTAGAGACAGCAAAAGGGGTCATGGGTTTCTGTCAAGTATCAGCTCCAAATCCCATCTCAGTTTGGAGGAGTTGGGTTCGATACAGAGCTGCTCAGCTCAGTACCCTCTCAGTAAGATGATTAGCAATTATTTTTGGTACTTTAAAGCAGTCAGTTACATGATACCAGGAAGGAATTTGGCTGGAGATTTGTTTCTTACAAAGATACCATATTCTTCTCTCTAGGAAAACTGATGGGCTGATGCTGTCCCAGAGAGCAGAGCACTGATTTAATCTGCCTCCTGCTCCACACACACGTCCCTGCCTGAACCCCAACAGCTACTGATCAGAACACACGTACAGTATTGTGGTGGGTTTGCCTCTCTTTCCTGCTGTGCTCATTTTCACATTGTTCTCAGTGGATTCCTTGGGTGTTTTTTTTTTCCTCCTCCCAAACAAGCATTTTGAGATGGGGCATGTTGGTTTAGGCCAGAACAAAATGTCATCAACCTGAGCATCACTTTCCCCTCCCTTTTTTCCCCTCCCTGTTTTCCTCAGCAGCGTTGGGTTCCCACCCTGGAGCATGCTGGGCAGGGCAGAGAATAGCTAGAGATTATTTCATGAGGAAGCAGAAGCTGGGGAAGAGGAGGCAAAATTTAACAGCATGCTTAGAAACCCACTGATGAAACAGCCACATATTTAGCCTGGCTCTTCTCCCCTAGACATACACAGAAACAAACTCATCCTTTTCCCCCCAGTAAACTACTTAGCTGCCAGCAGCTTTTTGTAGTTTTTGCCAGAAGAGGAGAGCTGCTTTGCTGTCATGTCCATCAAACCTCTGCTTTGTATAAAACCAGTAGGCCTTGGGCATCTAGAAACCATTACTGCGCTGAGTTGTGCAGTGCTCTGTGAGCAGCTAGCCAGCACCAGACAAAGGCCTGTATGGACAGGAAGAGTGCTGGAAGGAAGGCCCAATTTGATTTGTCAGGTGCTCTGAGCATCTTCAAAGGGAAGTACTTGGATTCTGCACTGGAGGGAGTAAAGCAAGCAGCAAATCATGGAGAGGAGACATAACAACGCACTCAAAATACATAAACAGCCTGTTCTCTATGTCCAGGGGGAGCAGGAAAGGATGTTATCAGCTTGAAGGGGATCAAAGGATATTTAGGGTGGATGTGAGAAATATCTTTTATCCCAAGCCCTCTCTGGCTGTACCTCTGCAGACTGCCCTTGGTGTATCCCTCCCCCAGCACTGTTTAGGAATAAGATGAACTGATTGTGAGCAGCACACACACAGACGTGCCATCCTGGGGATGCGCTCAGACTGCTTCAGGTCTCTGCTACATCTGCTCTCTCTGAGATTAAGCACTAAGAATGTAGAATAACATTTTCTGGAATCTCAATTGATATTGTAAACCCTCCTCTGCTTTTCTTTGCAGCTGCACCGCTCCTCCGCCCTGTGCAAAGCTAGCTCTAATTTGTATCCACCAAACCCCAAAATTGCTGCATGTAGTTGTCAAAACCAGCATTCAAATCCACTCTCACAAAGACAAAAAAGGCACACAGAGCATACTCCAGAAATTCTGCCAGAAAAAAAGCAACTGGCTTCATTTTCCATGTGGGGAAGGGGGGAAACAGAATTTTTATTTTCTATTTAGCAAGACATTCTGATTCTTGAAAAAATCTCATTTGTCCCAAACCTAGGGGAGAGTTACAGTTCTGAACACCTAGCAGGGAGGGAACAGAATCAAAGTCTAAAGAATTTGTCTGAGCTG
This sequence comes from Hypotaenidia okinawae, assembly GCA_027925045.1. Classification (NCBI taxonomy): domain Eukaryota; kingdom Metazoa; phylum Chordata; class Aves; order Gruiformes; family Rallidae; genus Hypotaenidia; species Hypotaenidia okinawae. The sequence goes on from BSDF01000020.1 coordinate 4,247,600, forward strand.
AATAGGCACAGTACACCACCACTTTTGTTTCAAAATAAGTTTAGTCTTAGCAGTACTGTGAACCACAACCTAAAGAAAATGTTAAATGAATCACTGAGGAAGAGCTCTTATCAGTTTCCTGGATGGAAACTTGATGTTTTGCCACATACCATGCCCCTCCCTTCCCCCCTTTTTTTTTTTGTTAACTGAAAATTAACATTTCATGGCAATGAGCTGCAACCTGTGCTGAAATCTCATCAGTTAAGGTTTAGCTACCAGAATCTTAAATCCTACTCACAGAAATGCATCCATCTGTAACCTATTAGTATGTCAGATAGATGCCCAAAGTAGCTGATTGGCAAAAGGAAAAGGTTATTATAAAACTTCTAGCAGCCACTTCAAATGGCCTCTATCTTTCAGAGATCTGCAAGTGATTTCTTATGTAAGAACAGGCACCAAGCACCCAAAGCAATATGCAGAGACTGCTTTAAAAGCCTGTATGCTCCATCCTCAGATGTCCCCTGCTCCTTGGCATGAAGTGCCTCAGGAGGAATGCAACAAGGCACCTGGACTTGCTCTCCTTGAACAAAAGTCTGGACAGAGGAGCACAGTTTAAGTCTGTTGCTGTTCAGTCTCATGAATTTGGGATGTCATAAAATCAGAGTTAACCCCTTTGCACTTGTTTGCCTTGGCTCTTTCAGAGATCCCCCAGTCTTTTGGGCTGGAAGAGTGAGCAGAAATGAACAGGAGATGGGGCCATATGGAGGAAGGGTGTCATCTACAGCCATCTATTCACAGGTGGTGACCTCCATGTTCACTTCCACCTATGTGATGGTCAAAAGTGGCACTTGGAAGAAAAGGGAACTAGGTTTCCTGCAGAGACAATGCAGTCACCACTGCAGATGTCCAACATTTTAGAGGTACCAACCAATATTTGTGTCCTTATCTTTCTTCCTTTCTTTGGCTGCTCCACTCTAGGGTCCTGATGATTGTCCACAGCCCATCAGTGCCCACTTCTATGGTTTGCAGATCTAATTGCTGAATGAACCTCTACCATGTACTACATTCGATTTTGTGCTCCAAATCTCTCTCAGAGGAGATTTCAAAGACCATGGCCTTTTAGAGAATAAACTGAACAGAAGCAGCTGAAGGCCCAAATGGTATTTTGAAATCCTTCCTTCTGCTTGAATGCTGGACTGGGAATCTGTCACATTTATAACCTTATTAGATTTTTCTCTGGTATTTCCTAAACTTCACCATCTTGGAAATCACACTCAAACAGCCCTTCTTTCTGTGTTATTAGCACTTAAGAACCCATCAAAGACTAAGGTATAATACACAATCATATTAAGAACATGATTTCAGCATTCAAGACACATTAAGCCCATCATTTGACCTGGGGAATGGCTGTGGTACAGGACGAGTCTGATGAGCTTTTACCACCTTATTGCCACAGAAAGAAGAGTTCAGTTAGACCACTCAAAATACTCCATGCTAAAGGGCTTTGGTTGGCAGAAGAAAGTTGGTCTTCACAAGCCTGTATATACCATGTATTTGCTACTTGAATCTCTTAAGGGAACATCAGACTTTGCAAGCAATTCAACCCGTTATCTCTGCAGTAAACTCTCATCTTGGTTCCCTGCAGAAGACCCAGGAACTGCAGTTAAAATTGCTCCTGGCTGCAGTCTCACAGAATTTGAACGACCTTTGCTGCATATAATTTCTGAGGCATCCCCCCAGATATTGGTGGGATGTATGTAAAACCTTACTCTCTCTCCTCTGTCTCCTTTGGAGCCTTTTGGCCCGGGTTGTCCTGGAGAGCCTGGTAAGCCCTAGAAGAGATGCAGAATGAGAAGGAATTAATTTCTACTGTGCAGCCTTTGTGTAGGTGTAGTGAATACATTTCCCAGCGATTCTCAGCTCCCAAAAACCTCATACACCCATTAAGCAATTGGGCTGGATTCTCTGTTACCCTCAAGGAACAACAATGGAAGCTCTGTTCACAGATCCTGAGCCCCCTAGTTTCGGCACATCCCTCTATTTGGGTTGTTTAAGGCACTGCAGGCTACCAATGGAACATTTTTAAGGGGTCAGTATGACAGGATAGTTCTTGTTCTCACTTCCCAAGAAGAAATTAATGCACAGATAGTATGGTTAGCTTAAAAATCCCCACTACTTTCCCCCTCTTCATAATTGCCTCAGTGGGTGGCAAGAGTAAGCATACATACCTGAAAACTAATTGGATTGTGCAGTGGAAATTATTTTGAAGCTATTCACTCACCCTAATAAACAATTTTCAAATTAAGCTCAATCTCTACTAATAATTTTGCTCCCTGGGTTGAATAAATCTATAAAACAGTCACCAGTGGATAAGAAGGGCATAGTCTCCTGATTTCTACTAATTGAACTGCTTTGTAGAAATCGATCCAAATTCTTAATTTATCCACCCAGTGAAGCCACAGCGACAAACCAGACAGGGAGAGAAGAGTGTTGTTTGTTTATATGCAGGTTGTCAGCTCCCCACAACCATATGCAAGATGCTTTTTTCCACTTCAAGTGACTTGCACATTGCTTTGGAGACTCCAGCAAATGGGATTCTTTCTCTGCTCCACACCACTGGTGATTTAAGCCAACCTGTTACCAACAGCCCCCAGAACCCCCCACCTCCAGCATCCAGAGAAATGGGCTTTCTCAGCGTAGCTGTGAGAGCTTCAGTCTCTGGCTCAGCAGCCAAAGAATCATGGAATCACAGAATCCCAGGGGTTGGAAGGGACCTCCAGAGCCCATGGGGTCCAACCCCCTGCCAAAGCAGCTCCCCAGCTCATATTGCACAGGTCGGTGTCCAGACGGGGCTGGAATCTCTCCAGAGAAGGAGACTCCACACCCCCTGGGCAGCCTGTCCCAGGGCTCCCTCACCCTCACTGGAGAAAAGTTCTTCCTCTGCTCTAACTTGCAGCCATTGCCCCTTGTCCTGTCCCCACAGACACTGAAAAGGGGCTGCCCATTTCCCCCTGCATCCCATCCTTCAGATATTGATAAACATTAATTAGGTCCCCCCTTAGTCTTCTCTTCTCCAGGCTGAACAGCCCCAGCTCACTCAGCCTTTCCTCACAGGGGAGATGCTCCAGGCCCTTCATCATCTCTGTAGCCTCCTCTGGACTCTCTCAAGGAGGTCCCTGTCCTTTTTATACCAGGGAGACCAGAACTGGACACAATACTCCAGGTGGGGCCTGAAAAGAAGACTGGAGGTAAGTTATGTCTCTGATGGAGGAGCACTCTCCCAGTTTCAGCTGGGAGGCAGCCGTGCTCCCAGCCTGCGGTCAGTCCCACCAGCTCAGACACCAACCTGCATGGTGACCTGGCCTCCAGCTTAGCCATGTCTCCCCCGGGCCCATAGATGATTCAGAAACTTAGGCCTGGTTTAGGTGGTTAACGAGAGCTGCCAAGCAAGGTAGGGCACAAACCAGACTTGGCCCTCTGTCAAACATGCAGCATGAACAAAGCTTAAGGCCAGTCAGCCTCACCTCTGTCCCCGGAAAGGTAATGGAACAGCTTGCTCTGGATGCCATCTCCAAGCAATTGGAAGAGAAGAAGGTCATGAGGAGTAGTCAGCATGGATTCACCAAGGGGAAATCGTGCTCGACCAATCTCATAGCCTTCTACGATCTCATCACCGGCTGGGTAGATGGAGGGAGAGCAGTAGATGTCATCTACCTTGACTTCAGCAAGGCTTTTGATACTGTCTCCCATGACATCCTGATAGCAAAGCTGAGAAAGCATGGGATTGATGAGTGGACAGTGAGGTGGGTTGAGAATTGGCTGTCGGACCGAGCCCAGAGGGTCGTGATTCGTGGAGTGGAATCTGACTGGAGGCCTGTGACTAGCGGTGTTCCCCAGGGCTCGGTGTTGGGTCCAGTCCTGTTTAACATCTTCATTGACGACCTTGATGAGGGAATAGCCTCGACCCTCAGCAAGTACGCCGATGACACAAAGCTGGGAGGAGTGGCTGACATGCAGGAACACTGCGCTGCCATCCAGAGAGACCTGGACAGGCTGGAGAGCTGGGCAGTAAGAAACCAGATGAGGTTCAACAAAAGCAAGTGTAAAGTCTTGCACCTGGGAAGGAACAACCGTTTGTATCAGTACAGGCTGGGGGATGACCTGCTGGAGAAGAGCTCTGTGGAGAAGGACCTGGGGGTCCTGGTGGATGACAGGTTGGCCATGAGCCAGCAGTGTGCCTCGGTGGCTAAGAGAGCCAATGGGATCCTGGGGTGCATCCGGAGGAGTGTAGCCAGCAGGTCAAGGGAGGTGATCCTCCCGCTCTACTCTGCCCTGGTCAGGCCCCACCTGGAGTACTGTGTCCAGTTCTGGGCTCCCTGGTATAAAAAGGACAGGGATCTCCTGGAGAGAGTCCAGAGAAGGGCTACGAAGATGATAAAGGGCCTGGAGCATCTCCCCTATGAGGAAAGGCTGAGAAGATTGGGACTGTTCAGCCTTGAGAAGAGAAGACTAAGGGGGACCTAATTAATGTTTACAATTATCTTAAGCAAGGGATGCAGGGGGAATCAGCCAGCCCCTTTTCAGTGTCTGTGGGGACAGGACAAGGGGCAATGGCTGCAAGTTGGAGCATAGGAAGTTCCGCACCAACATGCGGAGAAACTTTTTCACAGTGAGGGTGACAGAGCACTGGAATAGGCTGCCCAGGGGGTGGTGGAGTCTCCTTCTCTGGAGATATTCAAGACCCGTCTGGATGCCTATCTCAGTGAAATGTCCTAGGGAGCCTGCTTCGGCAGGGGGGTTGGACCCGATGATCTCTCGAGGTCCCTTCCAACCCCTACAATTCTATGATTCTATGATTCTATGATTAAGTGTCCATAAGCATCCTTTGCCTTTGGCAGCTCTCAACAGTGACTTTCAGTGTGTGATTACACAGAGATGCTCAAGAACACTGATTTCCACAAATCTGTTGTAAAAAATGGAAGATTTTAACGTGTGCTGCATGTGTAAAGAGCTAGATTCCACTACAGAACCTATTTATGAATTGTGAATTACCTTCTGTTTAATCATGTTAAACTGCCTCTGTTTTTTGCTGCCAAATTTCCCACTGTGTTCATATCTATCTGGAGTTCCTCATCGTTCTCCAGAGCATTCACTAATTGAAATGATTCTGCTATACCAGCATGCTTTCACTAACCTGTTGTCCATTGCTTTTCCAAAGTGATTAATAAATACATAGTAAAAAACCCAAACAATCTCCTTTCTCTATTTTTAGTCATTCCAAACTTCTTATCAGGATCTAAGTTACATTCCTCTGCTAAGTTATTGAACCTTTCTGTGCTCTTCAGTCATGTTAGATGCCTTTGAACTACTTGATGTCACTGGTTTACCTCCACATTAAGTAATACTCTTCCCAAACCTGGAGTCCCTTTGCATCCCAACCACAGTTTTGAGTAGTTTGGCAGTTCACCATTCCTCATGACTTCACTTTTTTCCATTGAACCAGATTTTCCCCTGTAAATATTGAGCCCTTCTTTGGAGGGAGTTCATCACACTCGATTATTATCTCCCCTCCACAATTTTCCTATCGATGAACAGCCAATCTGATGGGAACCTGTGATTATTTTATTGAATAGAAAGTGCTAGTTCTGAAAAAAGTAGGCTTGACAGATTCACTCTGGTGAATTGGTGAATTCCCAGCGATGCATTTTTGTTCTTTTTATGTGTTCCACAGGAAATGCTTCCCTTTTCCATCGCTGTGTTAGTGAAGTCCATGTCAGTTGCTTTGCATCAACTCAGGCCACAGTGAAATGCTTTGACACAGAAACAGCAAGATGTGTTGTTATGATTAAGGGAAAATCTGGAGGGCACAACCATTTCAAGCTCTCCAGACCGAATCAGAATGAAAAAAAGGTATTAAAATCACAGAGTTTCACAGGGAATGAAACATCAGACCTAAGACTTAGGAAGTATTCTCTCTGTGCAATGAGAAGCTGTTTCACACCTAACCCCCCACTCTGCCCCTCAGCCCCAAAGCACAAAGCACCTTACTTGTGATCCAGGGGCTCCAATAGGTCCTGGTGGCCCTTTGGGTCCTGATGCGCCCGGTGGCCCTGGTGGGAATCATCATTGGAGAGAATTTTAAGGACATTAAAAGGAAGGACCCTGAATTCCAAAGGTGTGCAGCTCCTTTCATTGTCCTGCTTAGGGAAGAGCCCTTCATCGCTCACAGGGTTACAGCTGAGTCCCTCATCACACCCTGGATTATCAGATACCCACATCCTGATACAATATATCCCTGTGCCCTAGGGGAAGTGTTAGAGCTCTGGAAGGGATAAAAAGAACAAGTGAAAGTAGGCAGGAAGGACGTTGGGAACATGCTGCCTTTCCATTGTTTAAAATGACAACTTTTGAGGAAACTTAAAACAGATCCACAGAACAGCTCCATCAGAGCAAGAAGCTAGAGCTGCTGTTTCTGAAACAGCTTCATAGGTGAGAAGGGGAGTCCACAAGCCTGCTGTGGTCTGTTGATGATGAACACAGGGTTTGCTTGTAGCCAGCATGTGATGCTGACACGGCACAGCAAAGCTCCCTCTTGTTCTTTGCTCATTCTGGTGGCAATAAATTCTTTTCAAGTCTGTACCATGGAAGAACCTGCTTCCAGAAGTGAAACACTGTCTAAACAGGTCAACTTGTTTTACACAGCCACTTAACAGATTCACTCCTTTTGGAAAAGTAATTATATCTCCACAATAGCTGTTAAATTATACCTGGGAATGGGAGACAGGATATTTGCTTAGTCTGAACTTAGCAATATTCCTCTCTGGTTTAGTTGTCACAACCCTTGAGATGAAACAATGTGGACATTATACACAAAATACAGCTGAATCAGCCTCAATCATTAATGCACCATACAAATGCTTAAGTCAAAGAATAAAGGAATTGAAGGATAAATGAAAGGCCCTCATAATGAAAGGAAAAGCCTTTTCTGCAACTAATGCAAGTTCACTTCTAAATATGCATCATACAGGGAAGTGCTGATGCTTGCAGGAATACTATCATCTAAACCACCCATCAGCACAGAGGAAAAGAAGACTTGCCACTGAATTTTCATCCCAGATTCTGATTTCAATTAAGCTGCTGAAAATCTGAAATAGCTCAAACCAACACCAGAGTTCTGCAAAGTCAGTGTATGCAGCTGGCCAGACCCTGCTCTACAGCAACAGGACAGGGTCACAGCAGTGGTGAGAACAGCTCCACTTTCATAAAGGAGCTCACTGGACAACTCATTCTTAAGACAGTCTTTAATTATTTCTTTCTCAAGACGTCCTGCCAAGGGCAAAGCAAGCTGTCACTATCAACAGCAACCTGGTTACTTCTTGCCACCCTTCCCACTCCTGGACCCGCTGCAATATTGCCCACAAGTACCACTTGCTTTCCCTGCAGGCATCCCACAGACCGCTCTGGTCTCCATCATGGATTTCTTCTGCTCATTTTCCTCATCATTACAGTTTTCAGCTCAATTGAGTTTATTACCTGGTGGCCCAACAGGGCCTGGGGCTCCCCGTGGTCCTGGCAGGCCAGCCATGATGGTGTCTATGACGGTGGAGGCCAGTTGGGGTTCTCCATCTGTGTTGAAGAGCAGAGCAGTTAGTGTGTCTGCAGCCAGGATTACTCTCCAAAATCCTTTGGCGCCTGTTGCTGGCCAGGGCCAGGCAGTGCTTCAGGATGCTCATGGAGCAATTGGCATGGGCTGCATCTCCCAGACCTGCAGAGCTGCTTATCCCACCTCTGATAACCCCAGAAAAGTTGTCCTTTCTGACAAAAAGTTGGCCGTTCCTGCACGCCTGTACTAACCCTCTGAATGCCAATGCAGACTGAGAGTAGCTCTGCACTGTGTAGCAATAACTACCCCATCTCCCAGGCACATCTGGCTTCTGGCTACCTGAGAAATCAAACAGGATCCTTCCCACCTGGCATCAGCAAACCAAGTCAATATCCCCACCACCCCAGCAAGCTCACCCTGCTATGCAGCTGGTGCTGGGAGATATCCCAGAGGTCTGAGTTGCAGGGAAGCTCAGTGAGAGTGTGTGCTTTGTCCCCTCCATGTAGTCAGGAAGCTCACTTACCATTAAGGATTACTTTAGGTGTCCTAAAGTTTAGCTGCCAGCTTGGGCAGCTCCACTGAGTTCTGGGAAATGAATGGAAGTAAGAGTGGAACAGGGAGGGGAGAGGCATCAGCAGGAGTTAGAGGGATTTGGGGTTTTTGCACATCTTTCTCAGTCCTCTCCTGTTAGGAATAAAAATCAGCAGTCCCCATCTTCCCTCACACCTGAACCAAGAGGCTTCCCACTTCAGCCAGTGGCTGAACAGAAATAAAAGTATTAAAAAGAAACCCTTATTATTTTTGTAATTCCAAACCCATGTTCAACAACCCCATTCCCTATGGACCTGTAACTGTAGCATACCAGTAGTCGGGGGGGTGGTGGTGGTGGTGGTGGGGTGGGTATGTGTATGGCAGGAGCTTTCCCCTGAGCACCCCATGATATTATTTGACAGTTGTGGAAACCTAAGGAAAAAAAACTTTCCCCCTGCCAAGATCACGAAGCAGGGAAGGGACCCCCATGTCCTGATGCTGCTGAGATTTACAGTCCACCATCCTGACCAGTGCTATAGGAACAAGTGCATATTTCCTGCTGCATGGAACCTGGATGAAGGTGTTTGCTCCTAGTCTTTGGGATAGTCAACCCCCTGAAGAATCCACATTTGCCATAGCTGGAGGTCACCGTGCAGTAACGATGCCCACGTCCTCAAACTCAGTCACGTTTCCTTTCACCCATCCCTTGAACTCATCCCAGTGGGACTCAGAGGAACCCAGTGCAGGTAATAAAAGGCTGCAGATGTCTCACTGCTGCGTTGATGTGAATGTCAAGTGACACTGGGTAGATCAGAAGGGTGTTTGCATACTCTGCAGAGTCTGGCCCAAAGGATGTAAGGTGAAATCTCCAGGAGTGTTAGCAGACACATTATGAAGCCCTTTCAACTTCTGGAGTGTTGGCAATGATAGAGAGGACTTTCAAGCTAGCTGTTTGAAAGCAGTTCCTAGGGAAAACTGTGAAATCTCTTTAACTGCCAAGGCTGACAGCATATCTCTGCAATGCCTTCCTGGCAGCAGAACAGCACAAGATCTAACACAGATCCCTCCAAGAACCTAATTTTGTGCCTAAAGCCTGAATGCAAACAGGTATTTCTTTGACTATTGTTCCTAACCCTCATCCATCTTCCCTTCTTCACAGCCCTGAAACAAAACAACTGAGACTGTTTTCATGTTCAGAAGGAAAGGTATCCAAGTGAAGTGTGTAATCCAATTAATTTGAGTTTTATTTGACCATGTCAAAATCCATCACAGCTTGCGAGTAAGATGAAATTGGGAAATGAGCATCGAACAGCAGCAAAGGCACTAACAGTTGCAGAGCCTTTTGTTTTTAGAGAACAAGTGGTCACCAAAATCAAATGCATATCCACTGAGAGGGGGAGAGGATGGGCTGCAAGGAACTGGGATATAATTACTGCTGGATATAAGCCAGGGATACAGGTTTGGGTTACAAAACATTCCAGCTAAAGGGTACGTTATGATGATGACAGATTCACTCCCACAAATCCACCTATCCTGACACTTGACTCAAAGTTATTTATGAAAGGTGATTCCATAATTGCAACCCAGAAGAGAGCTCTGCTCAACAGCCCTTGAGCTCAGCAGCTCCTGATGTGGCCTCTGCAGCATAGGAATAAGGACATGCAGGAAATCTAGGGTGGCTTCTTCCTCAGCTGCCTGGCCAGGCAAAACTCTCTCAGATCATAGAATCATAGAATGGTGTGGGTTGGAAGGGACCCCAAGGATCACAGAGCTCCAACCCCCTGCCACAGGCAGGGACACCAACCTCCAGGCCTGGAGCTACACAAGGTTGCCCAGGGCCCCATCCAACCTGGCCTTCAACACCCCCAGGGATGGGTTTCCTTCCAGGATGAGCTCTGAATGAAATGGGATTGAATCACCTTAAACTACATTTTTTAAGGGACCTTCTCCATATCCCCATCAAGCAGCAGGAAGAACTTTCTCATATAAACTCTCTTCTCCTTACAAATGGGGACATTCTGGGGCTCGCTGCAGCTGGACACTGTTACAGCAGCCACAAAACAGCTCCAGCAACTACAGTAGCAGGAATCTTCCCTTCTCAGCCATCTCCTGCGCCGGCCCAGGCTCTGCTGGGCTCAGGGGTTGGACTTTGTCTCCATACTTCTGGCTACACCAAAGCAGAAGGCAAACAACTGTCTGCTTCATTGGAGAATACCTTGACAGACAACTTGCCCAGTAGCTTTCCAAGTCCTAGCCAAGACAAGAGGAGGAGCACAACCAGTCAGACCTGGGCAGAGACGAGCACCTACGTTCTCTGGAAGAAAGAGGAAACCTGCAACAGCACAGAAATGCCCTGAACGAGGTGGTGAGACTTGCCCAGCCAGAGTGGCAAGGCATCTGAGACACACACACAGAGCTCTGAAAGCTATCCATATGGTATTCAGAATCAAATGCCATTCCCTTGCTCCTCTCCTTCCTCTGCTCTGTTCTCCCTTCCCCAGGAAGGGCTACACATGGCAGCAGGCACTGGGATGGCACTTCACAAATCTCCATCCACACTCCTTTTCACCAGGGCACCCAGGCAAGCCTGCTCTCCACAAAACAGGTTGATGTTCTCTCACCTGTCCTTTGCAAACTGATGTCTTTGAGAGGTAAGAAGACCCAGCTCTCAACAGAGCCAGAGTTTTGTTCTTTTCTCTTTTCCCTAAAAGTTTTCTCAGTTTTAGCATGAGGAAGTGGACTGAGGTGACCAGACCACATACCTGATCCACTCCTTTAGGTGGCAGAGAAAGCAGCTGATCCTTGTAGTTGCAACCTCAGCATTGGAGTATGGCAGCTTAGCTTCTAGCCTACATCTAATGTTTCTGAAGGATCAATTCCCCCATTATAGCCTTGATTTGTTGAGACAGGATGGAAATTAAGTAATCCTGTCTTAATTTCTTTCTGCTACCTGATCTGGAGGGAGACAACTGGGACCAATTTCTTTACCACAGCACTGTGGAGCTGTGAGAAAATATTTGTCTAGCCCATTTTTGGGCTTCTGTCTGCTGATAAACATTGCCAACAGGAACTTGTTGTGATTAATAAAGGCACACACATTAACCACGTTCAGGCAGAACCAAACACTGTACTACTAATAATCTGATACAGCTTCTTCCCATCTCTGTGGGTGCACATGCTCATTACCAGGAATATGCTTCCCTCTGCTGTCAGCAGCTGGAATCTTGTGTTTATAGTTTTCAGATGTGGTCCATTCAGAATAAATGAATTATTTTTTTAAAAAAATAATCTACCCAGAATTTACAAGGGTAAGTTTTATTGGCTGGAGAGGATCAGCTTTCTGTCAACGTGCAGCAGGCAACATCAGCCAACACATAAACAAAACAATCAGTTTTGTGGGAGAATGGTGTGGATATTGCCATAACTTTATCACACAGGTAACTCATTGTCGTGGTTTCCCCCAGCTGTGGGCCGAGATCCACGCAGCTGCCTGCTCCTTAAAGTGAAAGAGCAGGGGAAGAGGGAAAAAGGGGGGAAACAAGGGAAGGGAAAAGGAAGGGGAAATAACTCCAAACCCAAGAAACTAAGAGGCCCGTGGGTTGGGATAAGGAGAGTTTACTGAGAGAACAGAAAGATCAAATATCCCAATGCTAACAGGACTTTAGAGCAAAAGAAGATGAAACTCTTGATCCCCAATGCAGTTTCTCCCCGACCCACACAACTCAGGTACCACCCAGAGCTGTCCCGGAACCCGACCGTCCCCCCAAGCAGCACGCGTCCCGCCACCGCCCCTCTTCTTCCTCCCCTCAGCCCCCCGTTCTCCTGGGCAGGACGTCACTGCCATGGAATACACTCTTTGGCCCATCTGGGTCACCTGTCCTGGCTTCGCCCCTCCTTTCTCATGAAGAGAGAAATAGGAAGAAGCTGAGAAAGTCCTTGACTGTCTGACTGCAACTAAGAACATCAGGGTGTTCTCAGCACTGCTTTCATTGTAACTCCCAAACACAGCATCCCATCAGCTGCTACAAATGAAGTGAACTCTATCCTGACTGAAACCAGGACACTCATACTAGCAGTGAGACTTGTATTAAGAAAATATTTTAAACCAAGAAAAATTGTCATGAAGTTCTGGGCTGCTCCATCTGCAAACCTAGAAATTCACCACAGGGAAGGGGGAGAAGTCCAGGGCTGCCCCAGGAATGTAAAAGACACCATTTACTCACAGTCCTCAACTCCACATAGGAACCTGTTCTGTCCAGTTTTGGGAGAGTTAATACAGGGATTTCTCCACTCATTTATCTGCTTCCCATTTTGGGACAATGCAGAGTTCACCTGTCCCATCAGTTGGGAAGGGCACACAATCAACACCTGTATTTACTTTGTAATTTAGTTTATCTGCTAGGCAAGGAAGAGTCTAATGTGAAGTCTGGTTGGAGGGAGAGGGCAGAAGTAGTACCCAAACCACCCTTTGGGATCCACCAGAATGAAAGGCTGAACACAGAAGGGCACCAGTGTAGTGTGATCTGGTAAGGCAGTGAGGTGACTGCAATGCAAAACTTGCTTGTTACAAGGCTGATGGGAGCAGCAGCTTAAGCTACCCTTTGCAAGAACCACAAGTAATTTCATGCTGCCCATATGTTGTAACTGAATGTGACATTGAGGTGTTAAAATCCTTCCCAAACTAAAAATACATCTGTCCACATCTGGGAGAAGGAGTCTGGAGAGTGGAGTGGGTGGAAGGGAAAGGAAAGATCTAGAAAACTATCAGACACAGGGAGACTTTCTAATCCTTGGCTGTATCTAAAGCAACTGAGCTTTGAGGTTGGATGTGAGCAGAAGAGCTGGGGAAGAGGCACAGCTGGAGTGGAGATGGAGACCTGGGGCTCCAGGAGTTTACAAACCAAGTGGATACACAGCTGAGCTCTGCTTTAGATGCCAGCCAGGCCAAGCTTGGACTAGAAGAACCAAGCCCAAACCTGAGAGCACTCAGGTAAAAGTGGGTAACGTGCCTTTCCTAGAAAGCCTTTTCTTGCCATGCACAGCACAAATCAAACGTATTTTTAAATCACCAGAGGCTCAAAGAAACTGTGTTCCAGTTTGTGCTCATTGCCTCTTGTCCTGTCACTGGGCACCACTGAGAGGAGTCTGGCATCCACCCTTTAGATATTTATAAGCATCAATCAGATCCCCTCTCAGTTTTCTCCAGGCTAAACAGCCCCAGCTCCTTCAGCCTTTCCTCACAGGCGAGATGCTCCAGGCCCCTCATCCTCCCTGTAACCCTGCACTGGACTCTCTCCAGCGGTTCCTGTCTGCCTTGAACTGGGGAGCCCAGAACTGAACACAATACTCCAGATGAGGCCTCACCAGGGCAGAATAGAGGGGGAGGAGAACCTCCCTCAACCCGCTGTCCATGCTCTTCTCATTCAATGTTCTCACTGATGGTTTTATAAGAGCAGTGACTTGTCTTAGTTCCTCATTTTGGAGACATTAACCTTTTAAGTCTTCAGGGTTTCATGAAATTACCTCTTCCAAGAGACCCATCTAATGGAGGCAGACTGCCTAGCTGCTCTAAGGAAAGGAAGGGCCATGGTAGAGAAGGTGGCAGGAAGAGCTGAGTGGCTCCATGCCTACCCACCCTGTTGATGTACCAGAAAAAAATGGAAAACAAGGAGGAAACTTACTTTCTTTTTCAGCTGTGGGCTGGAGCGAGTAGAGAACCCCTTGTTGGAAGGTGAGAGGCAGACTTGGGGTGGCTGGTGGTCCTGGAGGACCTGGGGGACCTGGGATCCCGGTTTCTCCTGGAAGTCCTCTCGGCCCTGGAGGTCCCAACAGCCCTGTGCAGAACCAGGAGAGGATGTGTTAGTGCATTTGAAGATACACTAATGATGCCACCATATAAAAAGGCAGTAAGGAGACAAAGGATTTCTTTCCTGAACTGTGGGAACTAGGGGGAAGTGGAGAGAAATAAAAACAGGCTCCAAATTTTCCATTAGGTGCCTTTAGCATCTTCCCCTGCAAAGCAGATAGCCTGACTTAGCTCAAAGCTTAATTCCTGGAAGAGTAAAATCTGCCCCCTCCATGGACTGGGCAAGAAACCAAAGGCAGCAAGGCATCAAATCAAGCAGTGCCCTCTCTTCCCCTTCACATTTGTGGCCTTACTGCCAGGGAAGAGCAGAAAGAGCAATGAAAACCCAGTCAGCCCAGCAGCAGACTGATCCTGCTTCCTGTGGGGCTGGGAGGCTCTCATGGCAAACTGAGAAACCAAAAGGCAGCCACATGCCTGGCCAGACTTTAGCCATTGACAGGTTGACAGAAAATGCCAGAGACTGTGTAGGGCCTCTCCCCCATTTCAGGCACACTCCAGGTTTCAAATCTTTCCTGAGCTTGGATTTACCAGGCACAGCCTTTCAGATGTACAGAAAGCAAAGAGCCTGAAGTCTGGCACCTATTGTGTGGTTTCACCTCCATGAAAAGGTTTAGGAACATTTTGGGGATGAAGAAAGTCTCCTAGCTCAGGAATGGAGTGTACTCTGAAAGAATGACCTCATCACCTTTTCCTTTAGCAGACAAAAGCATCATCAGTTTGACATCCTGGCATGTGACAGCTTGACACACATGGTGAAGACAAAAAGGAGTTAAAACAGGCACGTGGTGAGAGGGTTAAACAGGGAATGTTCTTCTCCAATGTCTGACACATCAGAGACTCCTTTTTACAGCTCCTGAGCAGGATGGGGAAACACAATCCTGCTCTGCAGCTCTCTGGGATGAGATCTCTCCAGCTCCACAGGAAATCACTGCTCATGCAGGTGGTTGCCTGCTCTGAGAGCTGCTGGCTGGTTTCAGTGCCATGGGGACTCCCTGGAATGAGTTCAATAATTCATATAAAGTGAGATCTCTCCTATCAGGGTAGCACTACCCTCCTCCAGGACTTACCTGGTGGCCCTGCTGGGCCCCTCTCCCCAGGTTGTCCCTTCTCTCCTTTTGGCCCTGGTGGTCCTGGAAGACCAGTTGGTCCAACTGGGCCTGGAGGTCCAACCTGTCCAGGCACCCCTGAAAACATTCAGAAAAGGAAATTAGTTGTAGGTCAGGGCACTGCTGAGGTCAGAAGGTCTTTGGGAACCTAGAAACCAGAGGAAAGGGACTCAACGATGGAAGGGGGAAAAAAAGCAGCTTTGCACAGACAGGGTGGTACTGGTGGCAAGGGCTGGCTAGCAGGTAGGGCAGAACCACCAGACTGGACCTTGTTTCTCCTCTTCTTCCTCCAATCTTTACAGAAATGAGCACATCCCCAGCAGAAAAGGTCAGCAGGAGGTGTACCTCCAGCTGGGGCGTGCAGAGCAAAGCTAAACTGAGCCCTCACTCTCACCATCCCCAAGGGCTGAATGGCTCCAGGCAGGGTCTGGCTGGTCCCTCAAGCACTCCCTTCCCAGCTGTGGAAGTCCCAGTGTATCAAAATACACAAAATAGATTTGCAAAAGCAAACCAAACCCTGTCTCCCACTTGCTCTGGCTGAGCTACACACGCACACAGAGATGGAGCAACAAAGATGTTTCCCTGTTTTCATTCATCTAACAAGTGTACCATGCTGTGCACAAGCATTTGGCATCCCACACTGAATTTAATGCACCCACACTTAGGAAGTAACTAGATGTTACTAATTCATGTCAGAGAACAGGGTGCTGAGCAAGCCCATCTGGAAATACCAGTAAAGCAGTAATTACAGCCCAGCAGGATGCTTCTTGGCAAGCTCCCCCCAGACCCCCAGAAAGCCTAGGAAAGTTGCAGGCAGCTTTTGCAACCTGAAAGGGACTATTTCTGATGGCACTAAAAAACCCCTAGTGTTGTTTTCTTTAGACCATCAAAATACTGATGACACTTGGCAATTGTACAGTGTCTTTCAGACAAGCTCTGTGCACCTTTGGCTCTCAAAAGTAGTAACTGTGTGGGGAAGATACACTTAAATAGTGTGCAAACATGAGTGAAGCCTTTCATGCCTCAGAGAGGTTGGTGAGTTTGTCTGTCTGCTCAGGTTCAGTGGTTAAGGGTTGCAATAAAGGCACTAACTGTCAGAAACAAGAGACAGAGCTTCCTGGTTTCTGGGCTACCAAAAAGCTTTGAGTATTTGAAAGCTGTAGCAGATGCAAGTAACAAAGCCAGAGGATGATGACCTGGCCAAGTCCAAAGCTCCACGTGTCCCAATTCCAAGCTTTGGTTAGTATGACCATAGCCCAGCAGAGGGCAAGTTAAGTCTTGGTAAATTCCTAAGCAGTGTCCTTCCCCTTCCTTGGTATCAGAAGAGGAACTGGACACTCCAAGAGTAGTGCCAGGAGAACTGCTGCAGGTAGGGGGTGGAA
This sequence comes from Hypotaenidia okinawae, assembly GCA_027925045.1. NCBI lineage: Eukaryota > Metazoa > Chordata > Aves > Gruiformes > Rallidae > Hypotaenidia > Hypotaenidia okinawae. The sequence continues at coordinate 4,264,067 of BSDF01000020.1, forward strand.
AAGAATGAATGGGAAGAGAGGGAACAAAGGAAACAAGCTGGGCAGCTAACACCTCCACAGCTGGTATCAAGGGGAGCAGTGCTAGATAACAAAACCCAAAGCTCATGGGATTTGCAGCCCCCACATTTGGATCTGGTTCCCACTCTGGGTGTGGGACAGCCCACCTGGGGCACAAAACATTGTCTGCCCAGACATTTATCCAGAGATTCCCTTTCCTCTGTTCTTTTTCTTAGCCTTCTGGAGAGATCTACAAATAAGTTTTTCTTACAAAGTAAAATCTAGCCATCTCTAACCCCTGGTGAAACTGGGCAGACTGAGGAAATGAGATTTTTTTCCCCCAAAGGCTTTCTGGGGCAGTGTGTGCCTGTACTTTTGTTTATGCATCAATAAAGATCTGGTTTGTGTATTGAACAAGGAATTAAGGTAAGGTTTTAATCCAAATGAGTTTGCTTACCCATGGGACACAGACTGCAGAGTTTTCCATGACCAGAGAGGCTCCTTTAACAGATCTCACCTGACAGTGGATGCTGTACTTGGCAAGCTCATGCTGGTGATCAGGAGCCCATCAAGCAAGCAAGAGCATTTCTTCTCAGCATTGCAAACAGCTTCTCCTCCCCAACCCCCCTCTAGAAACTCTTTATTGCAGCAAATTCTTTCCAGCACAGAGGGAAGAACAGCAGAAAGAGTTTTGCAAGCACACCACACTGTGCTGCTGAGTGTGGGTCAAAACATTTCCTCACTTGGATAAATCAGCCTCAATCCTTCAGTTCAACCTTGATAACTCAATCCTGTGAACTTCTGCAGACCAAGAGCAATCATTTGCTGCTAGCATCCTCAATCACACTGCTGCAGTTGAGCTTTAAAGAAACTGGCACTTACTTGCCTGAAGGTGGAAAGACTTGGAGAAGCAGCACTGAGTAATGTGTCAGGCAAAGGCTCCTACTGGTGACAAATGGTGTTACCAGCAGAAGAGAGACAAGTGCAAAAGGGAGAAGGAAGAGGGAGGGATTCAGGAAAAAAAGGGGGAGGGAAATAAATGGGCCAAAACTTCAGCTGGCATAAATCAGCTCTGGTGCAGTGGCATTGCTCTCAGAGAGCTGAAGCCCATGGTGAATATTTGTCCTCCAAAAATATGGAAGAATAGGCTGTGGCAGAGGAGGAGGAGGTTGTAAAAAAAAAAAAAAGACAGAGGTTGAATATTCTCCTGCTGGAGACCAAATCAGAAGTGCAGAGCCCTGGATTTTCTTCCTGGCTCTGTCATTAACCTGCAACACACCATCTGCTCCCTTTCCCTCCCCAGGGTTTTCTCTGTACTGCAGCAGGTATTCTCTGTACAGAGCTCAGCAAAATGATGCCCTGGGCGTGGGCAGCAGCTCTTAGTGTCCCTGGCAGGCACTACCAGTAAGAGAGTAACGGTGCTTTCTCCCATCACTCAGCACTCTAGGCATGTGTCCTCTGGTGAACTGCCTCTCCATTGGGCACTGCTTTGTCTGCTGGGGGAACTGAGCATCTCCAAGACGATGAAGCTGGCACTCTGCCTCTCAAACCAGAGCAGCTCATGATAAGATAAAACCCAAAGAAGGGTTAAAGGAAGGGATAAAAACCAAAGAAGGGATGAAACCACAGCTTCTCTGTGAGGCTTCAAAACCCTGAGGGCTTCTGACCCTGAGGGCTTTTTGGGACACATGTACCAGACTGGCCATAGCAACATCTTGTGCTTTGGAAGAGGAAATAGCAGGAACCATTGACTTACCCTGTGGTATTAGCTGCTCCTCTGCACCTCTGTGTCCTTTAGGCTCTAGTTAAGAGGGTCAGGGTAAAAGAAAGAAAAGAAATAAAAAAAAGAAGAAAAAGATATGAAAAATTAGGTCTCCTGCTGCCAACTGGCTCAGCCAGAGTATATATATTTTCTTAATATCCAGTAAAACATATCCTGTTGATTAACAAGCTGATCAGAAAGGCCAGCAGTGCAGCTGTCTCAACAGCTCTGATTGCTTTTAAATGATTGTCTATTCTCAGCCCTGTCACTCACAGAAGGAATAACTGCCCTAAGAAACGGTAGCGTGTTTCTCTGGACTTCAGCCTGGAGAGGTGTCAGCCAGCACAGAGCTCTAAGGCCATCCAGGAACACTCCCACCATCCAGAGCATCCAGTTCATATCAACCACCTTTGTGTCAGGCACCAATGTTCTGCCCTTGGCTCAAACAGCTGAGAAACTTGGTGGCACACAAGCTAGGAGTTGGATTTGTTTTGGCTGAAAAACTAGAAGCAGGGCACCTCTGGGGATGGGAAGAGGAGGGACAGGGGCTTAGCTCTCCACAACCCCCAAACCACACAGGACACTCAGGTTTGACTTCCACCTACTCTAAAATCCCACTTGTTGAAAGATCTCCTGAGGTCTGCAATCTTTGTAGGAGACCCTGAGGCCAGCTTTGAGCAACAAGGCACAGTGTGGTGTTGAAATCATGAAGAAGGGGGCATGTCCCCTGCCACCCAAAACCAACTGCATCAAATTCCCTACATGTCACCAAAATCCACAGTGTGGGGTTTTTTTTGGCTGGCTTTGAATTGTAGATGGAAACTGGGGTGGGGCAGGGGAGGAAGCCAAATATGGACCCAGATCCATGAAACATCCCCACAGCTCCTTAGCAAAGCAAGCATTTGAAGCCCACAGAGCTTGGGTAGAGCCTTGAGCATGCAATCATGTGTCAGTAAGCAACTTAACTGATTGCTTCTAATTGCTGAAAGACACTGTCCTGACCTGAAACGGTCCAGTGCATGTCTGATTCCCAGTTACAGCACAAGAGTTGTTATTCCACACTAGGTTAAATAAATCAAGGCTAGAAAAATAAAGGGTAGCAGTGAGCAAGGATTACACCTGGGAGTCTGGCTGACAAGGCAGACTCACCTATAGCTCAGACAATGTTGCCTGTATTTTGGAGGTGACCATTACCCACCTCTTGGCTTTACTGCAGGGGTGGAGGGTGCTGGAGCATGGTGTCAGCCTGAAGCAAGCGATGCTGGTTTGCATCACCGGCTGGGTGAGTGGTGCTTGCTGAGTGAGAGGAGATTTTCATTGTACAGAGCCTCCCAGAGAGGAGAACTTTGAGCAGAAGGGACAGAGTCATCAGGCCTTTTGCTGGATTGACTTTAGTACAATGAAGTGCAGGTGCAGAGATACTACGACAGCAAAAACAAATGTCATGGAGAAGGCAGAATGAGCATATAATGGACACTGGGGGAAACTGCTTTAATTCAGTTCCTGGCAGCCGTGGCTGTGGTTCTGAAAGCACTTTGCAGAACATATTGTTAGTGAACCTCCCTCCATGTTGTGGCATCCTGTCAAATTATAAACATGGACGACATCTGGTCTATGTTGGTTGCTCCAAGTCTGCTGCAGTCAGGAAGGGCTGCCATAAGAAACTGCTTGGACCACAGGAAAAAAAACCAACAAACCCCAAACAAAAAAAAAAAGGCAAAAAAAAGGCAAAAAAAAAAAAGGGAAAAAAAGCAAAGTAGGCTGTGTAGAGGATAAGGAACTAAAGAACTGCTCTGGGAGCAAGAAAATAATTGACAGACAGAGCTTTGGAAGCAGAGAGCAGGGATCTTGAAATGAGAATGCCAAGGTCAAGGAAATTCAATGCGTGGGGATCTGTCTGGCCAAGTGGGCTCAGAGGGAGATTTTCTTATAAGTGTATTTTTTTTTTCATGCCACAAGAGGGATCATAAAACAGCCCATTGTGTTTATGGTAAATTTAAAAAATATAATGCAGAGTGCAACTGATATTGCTATTCATGGGAAAGTTCTTCCTCCTAATAAAACCAAGAATTACCCCTACACCCCAGTCCCCTACCTCCCACACCACTCCCAGCCAGGGAAACACTGCATTTGGGGCTCAGTAGGTGACTATGAATTGTCCTCCTGTGATCCTGATGGCTCTCTGGAGCTTCCTCAGGAATGTTTCAATCCATCCAGGCCTGAAAACCCACAGCCTTTGGACACGCACACAGAAACAGGCAGAGTGGCCCTACTGAGGTTAACAGAAATCCAACTTTCCCACAACCAGAATTCAGCTCTCAGCAGATGCTTGTGCCAACAGAAATCAAGGGTAGAAGAGGTGATTAAGGCCAGCAAAATGTAGCTTAATATGTTAGTTTTGACTTAGGCTGCTTTCTTCCAGGAACACACCTGCTCTGCGCTGGCTTAACTCAAGTTGAGGCAGAGACATGGAAAGAAAAGCTGAAGGTCCCTCTCTTTGCATAGGGGTGACCCTCACCCTGCCTGGGCAGTGGGGAGGGGTGATAAGGAAACTGCACCCAACTTGCTGCAGCTAAAAAAGAGAGATGGGATTAAATTCCTTCTTTCACCTGCTGACGTGCAACCATCTCCACATTCACAGCTTGGGGGAGAGGGAGGGACAAGAGGCAACGTTAAACCTTTAGACTGAACAGCCCTGGTTTGGGGAATCACAGACTGGTCTGGGTTGGAAGGATCACAGAGCTCCAAACCCCCTGCCACAGGCAGGGCCACCAACCTCCAGGCCTGGAGCTACACAAGGCTGCCCAGGGCCCCATCCAATCTGGCCTTGAACACCTCCAGGGACGGGGCATCCACTCCCTCTCTGGGCAGCCTGTTCCAGCCCCTCACCACTCTCTCTGGAAAAAACTTCCCCCTAATATCTAATCTAGACCTTCCCTCCTTCAGGTTCAATCCATTCCCCCTTGTCCTGCCAATATCCACCCTTTTTAAAAAGTTGATTCCCCTCCTGCCTCTCAAGGTAAATAATGCCAATTCTGACCCTAAAAGAGAGCCTGAAAGCTCTCAAAATGCCTGTCTACAGGGTTGTTTTCCTGTGAAGCACAATCTGAGCGTGCCTTTGCAAAACCCAAAGCTACAGCATCCCTGCTGAGGGTGCAAAGCAAAGTGCAGACATGGAGCCACTCGTGCCAGCAAGGCTGCCCACCCCGCACTCATCATGCAGCACCATGCGCCTGAGTTCAGCTGCTCCTGGCAACAGCTCCCTGCTGGGTCCAACACACGGCAGCAAACGTGCCCACAAAAAGAGAGGAATCTGAAAATCTTCACCCTCTCTCCTTCCAGAGGGATGAAAGGAGATGTCAGTGCTCCCCCACAGCCCCTCTCCCCAAAAGCCCCCCACAGTGCAGCAGACTGACACGGCCCCCTCAGTTCCCGACAGGAACCGTGGCTGTAGAGCAGGCAGTTAGGCTTACCAACAGATCCCATGCTTTTTCTCAGGACAGTGCTGGGATTCAGCAGGGGAAAGGCATCTGGTAGCAAATCATCATACCACGTCACCGTTGTTCCAGTGATTGGCAGGTTGTTTTCCAAGGGTGGGCTTCGCTCTGCAGCCTCCAGCAGAAGGATCTAGACCAGCGATGCAGGGAAGGTACACAAGGTCAGGGGGTTAGCCTCATACATAGCCTCAGCCCTGAAGAGGTCCTGAAACTCCTCTCCTTGCCATCAGGAGCTGGGAATAGCTCTACATTACAGATGGTGGGGTTTTGGTGTTAAAGCTCTCTGGGTTTTCTGGAAAGCAGCAGTAATTAGCGTAGGAAATGCTGGGTTAAGTTGCAAGAGGGTCCTGGAGACCCTCTTGGAGAAGGCTGCACCCTCCTTGGAGAAGCCTGCACTGCCTCTGGAGAGATGTCAGATTGTCTCCCTAAGTGAAGACACAGGAAACCAGGGACCAGAGCTGGTGTTGGGGGACACAGCGTTTCACTGCCAGGGTATGTGTTCAAATCCTGAGTCACACGGCCAGGAATTACTGAGAGCTGTCAGCAGGAGAAGGGCTGCACCCTGGATGCCTGGGACAGCAAACAGAGGTGCCTCAGGACACCTATGGACTGTAACTCAAAGCATAAATGCTGAGCAAATTAAAGATGATGGAGAATACGAAGCTTTTAATGAGCTGAAGGGCTTTAATTTTGGAGCAAATCAAATAAGGCAGGTGATTTCCTCAAAGAGCTCTACTTAGAAGTAACAGGGTATTATTAAAACTCACAACTTTTTCTATGCCTTGTAAACACTACCTTCAAAGAAATCCACATCCCAGTGTGTGTCCCTGAGCTATTTGGGCCATTTACAAGCTAAGCTCCTTGGCAAACTGACCCCACTTCCCCTGTATGATTTAGGCTGCTGTGCTCCGTGGCCACCGGTGGCCTGGGTGAAACTGAAGTTACTCTGCAAGGCGCCTGCAAAGAACCCAAATGCTGACAAGAAGTGGAGAGATGGAGGATCCAGGCAGACTCTGTCCACTGAAAGACTCCATTAAAGCCAAGCCCAAGGGAAGACCTGTTGCACTTTATAATCATCACTTTTAACTAAAGCTTTCAGCAAATTAGGATTTAAAAACACTATAAAAATTCTATTTTAACCTAACTGCTTCTTCCCCCTGCCTTCCCTGCCACCAAGGAAGGATGGAGCAACAAAGTAACCTACAGAGTTGTTCTGCAGAAGCTTAACCCATGAGGAGTGCTGACCTGAGAGCCAAACCCTCTCTGCAAAAGGATTTTACCCCAGTTGCTGGGCAGAGGGTAGAGAGAGGCCGAAGGCAGCACCCGCTTCCCTGCTGAGGCAGCCAAAGGCTCGGCAGCCCCTGCATCAGCCATGCCTGGGATGCAGCAGCAACCCTGGCCCTCACCTGGCAGCTGGACCAGTCCACGGCAAAGCTGCTGCCCAGGACAGATGCAGGATGCCTGACAGGCAGGAGCAGGGCTGAGCTTTCCAGAACCAAGCATCCAGCATCTCCAGCAGTCTGCTTTCTAAGCATGAAACTACATGGGAAAATGGCTGGGGGAGTGCAGCACCGTGGGCTGTTACAGCACCATCTCTCACTGTTTGGAAACCACCTAAGCAAAATACTGATTTAGGGATAAGGGAAATAAAAGAATATAACTCAAACTTTCCACCAAATCCCTAGAAGTTTCAGTTTTTACATACTGTGTTGTCTTTACATAATGAAGTCACACTGCAATTACAAATGAGAGTGACTTGGCTCCACTTGTTTGTTTTTAACTTGCAATTATTACAAGGTTTATCACTTTTTATTACAAGGCATGGTGAGAGCCAGTATTGCAGCAGTGCCAGAAATGATGAACTTCCTGCAGAATGCACTGGCCTGACAGGGGTGAATCAGAAATGAATTAAACTGGGAGCTAGGTTAAGTGCAAGGGAACTGAACCTCAGCTGTTGCAAAGAAGAAAAATTCTTCCTTTATTGCAAGGATCTTTATTCCTGGATCCAGAGTCTTGCTTTCTGAGTAATGAGAAGGCAAAGAGAAACCAGGTCACAACGCTTTTCTGATGCCAAGGCTTTCAACAGGCTGCTCTGATGCCAAGCAAGGAAGGAAGAGGTTCAGTCCATCTCTTGCACTTCTGTGCTTCTACCAAAGGATTTATTTGTTAGACTTTGAAGGAAGCACACTACCCATTCAACAAACACTTCAGCATGTGCCTTACCATAATCATGCTTAATTCACGTTGACGTGGGACTTGAAGGGTGTATTGAAGATCTTTTCTGAATCACTTGATGTGTTTATATTACCCTCTTGCTTCCCCAGGAAAACACCTGGCTGTAGCCAGTGCACTTCACAACAGGGGCAAAACCAATCCTGGAGGTGCAAATTAGAGGTTCTGCAGCCAGGGCAGGGTCAGGATGCCCCCCCACTGTGAGGAAGGGACTGGCAAGGGCAGCCTTGGACAGTGCTTTCATGCAGCCCAGCAGTGCTGTGGGAAGAGGTGATATTAAATCAATAGCAGGTGAAATTAATAGGTGAAATTAATCAATAGGTGAAATGAAATCAATAGCAGCAACGGTCAGAGCCCAGCAAACTGCAGGGGTCCCAGGGCCCTCCTGGGCAGCGTGAGCAGCACTAGCACAAACTCTGCTGAAAGTTGCATCTGGAGTGGAAAGAGCTCCAAATCATTTTATGGGTGATAATAAAAATGTGTTACCACATAATCAACACAAAACAGTGGCAATGCTATCCTTTTCATTAAAACAACATGTGTGAAACGAGCGCTCTGCTGATAAATGCTGTGAAAGATTTAAGGCATGAGCAGAATAATCCAGGATGCTCTTTTATAAATTGACTAGATGTACTTAGCAACCACTAAGGCTCAAACCACAGCAAAAAGTTTATTTTCCCTGGGCACAAAATGATAGAAGTCAGGAAGTCTCCAGACTTGAAATTGCTGGGAAATTTTAGGTTTTTATGATTAGGACTGAAGATGTGCCCAAAAGAAATAAAGTAGAGGGAAGAGAGCTCTTGCATCTGTGAGATCCACAGAGCCAAACTAAAGAAGGGAAAGCAGGAGGGATTCAGTCACATTCAAAACCTCAAACTATCCACAGTTCTTTCAACAAGGAGTGTCCTCTCATAAGCTAGCACAGCACATAGCACGAACAGGGTCCTTAGGCATTACTGCAACAGTGCTGGAGCCATTCATCTATTTTCTGTCACGTTCTGTTTTTCCTAAGGCTGCCATTGCTGTAGTTGAGGGACTCAAAGAGAATTCCCTCTTTCATTAAACCAAAAAAAAAAAAAAAAAAAAAAAAGAGTTTCTAGCCCTCTGAGTAAACTGCTGGAAAATGATACCACAGAGGCTCACAGCCAGAAAGCAAATTAGCAAAATGTGCAATGTATTAAAGTCTCAGTATTAAACTCTTGGCATTTTCTAGTCAATAAGGTTGAGGTAGAGAGGGGGATAAGACCAAGTGAAGAAGTTGGTGTTTGAGTTTGATTGGAAATCCTCATTACAAGCAGTGCCCACCGTGTTGCTATTACCACTTCCAATGCTAAAGTTGTATCTCCATGAAGAATGGAGGCAGAAAATACTTTAATGGTACCATATAAATGAAATATGTCTTGATACCATGGATAACGTGTGTCACCCAACCAACTAGAGCAGGTACAGACAACTGGCTGAGGGACAGTGGTTGTGGATGCTGCCTGTGATGTCAGGAGGGCAGATCCCTGCAGAAGACATGAAGGCCTTTCCTCCCTAGTTTGTGCTGCGCTGTGCAAGGTGAAAGATGCTCAGCAAAAGGCTCAAGGCTTTTGTCTTTTTGCCTGGATGGAAGAAAAAGTCAAATCTGAGCCAAAATGGACATGCTGAACTGGAGCTTCTGGCAACAGAGGTCCCACCGGCATGAAGGGCTGTCTCTGGTTTCCAGATGAACTGGGTCAGCAAGCTGGAACGAAGTGAAATGGGACCGTGTCTCCTGCCAACACCGCAGCGGGAGATGGGCTCGACATAGGAGATGGCGTGTGAAGGCGAGGGGGATGCAGGAGAGATGATGCACTGCACTGGCTAAGGAGCTCTTAGGTCAGCGCCAGAGGTTATTGCCTGCAAACTCACCCCTGGGTCTTCTGAGTCCCACAGAGCCGCTGGGCTCACCTTTGTACAGGATCTGGCGCTTGCTCTTCTCCCGTGGCTCGAAGCCTGGCTTGTCACTGTGGGGCTGCTCATGTGTAGGGCCCTCAGCAGGGACATTAGTGTTATGTGCCTGTAACTTAGTCCCAGCTTACTCAACCCACCTCCCCCTTCTCTATTTGCCAGCATAAACTTTCTGAACTTCAGACACATACCACATCTCTTGCGTCAGATCAAAAGCTCAGGCCAGGGACAATGGAAACGGGAGGTTTTCATCTTCTTGAGATGTTCAGTGTCAGAGGACCTTTTTTGGCTTGTAGTGGCTTTCAAGAACCCTATTTTGGTTGTTCCTGCACATCAAAAGAAGATTTCACAAACACAGCCTCCTCCCATCATCTGTCCTCTGCTCACATTCCTCATGTCCTGTAACTAGTAGGTGCTAGAAATGAGGAAAGAACAGCCGGGCCTCTAAAGATTCCAAAACTGATACAACAGGGCTCAGAATGCTCTGACTTTGGATAAAAATCCATGGAAATACAGGGGGAATCATTTGACAGAATCCAGATGGATATTATTAATTAATAAACGGGGGATATTTGGTCTCTTGAAGCATTGGCAGAATTAACTCCCCTCAATCCCTCTCTAAATAGGAGGGAAAGAAACTACATGAATCCAGCTCATCAGCTAAAAATTCCAGTGTAAAATAAGATCCCCTTGATCTTGTAAAGATACAAGCTGATTAATAATGGTAATTGCATAACTTGTTGGACGTATCTTTCTTTATAGCAAATTATTTGGCAAAATGTAAGAGTTTTTTAATCATTCATCAAAACACAGAGCTAAATAGGGAGTTTTTACAAAACCTGGTGGAGAACGGTATCTCTTGTAGCAATATGAAACCTGTGAACACAAGGCTCCAACACAGATGCAACTGCTTGGTTTCAAAAGCCAAAGACATTCAGTAAGCGTCCACTAAAGTCTGATGAACCAGGTGCCCAGAGAGAAGATGGGTGACTTCATCCTCACTGCATCTTAGAGGGGGCAAGACAATTAGTGCACGGAGGAGTTCTTGTTATACTGATAAATTACGTGGGGAGCAATAGCTGATGTCACTAGAGTGACCCAACGTAGACCAAAAGGTAAGGTTTATGTCATCATCTATCACATGGAAGACAGAAATGTGGACCAAAGGCAGCACAGTTCATGATCTTTCTGCAAAGGGCTTTGGGGGTTTTGTACAGTTTTAGAGGATTTCTGGAAAAAGAGGATGTGAAAAGTGACTGTTTCATCAGCAGGCATCTTCTGGAGAGGAATGAAGGCAAAGAAGATACAAAAGCACAGGCTAGCCTACTAGTTTAGAAGAAACACAAGCAAGATTCAGCAGATCATCAGACTATTAAGACTTTGCTTGAGAGAGCAGCAGGGAGGGAAGGCCTGGCAGTGGTCCTGTCATGTCACTGCACTGTGGGGAGCTTCTCTCTATTGCTACACATTAGAGATTTACCTCCACTGCTGTGAGCCCACGCAGCCTGCCATCACTGGCACCCCAAAGTGTTAGAGCCAGGGCAAGAAGCTAGATGTGGACAGGATCCAGCAATCCTTAAATGACGTGCTAAGAGCTCACTGCAGAGTGAAGTGGCACAGAGGAGCTCAGAGTGAAGTCAGATTCCCCTTCACTACTTTAAAACATCTGATAAAAATACATTTGATCTATAACCATCTGCTCTCAAAGTCACACTGTTCCTCTCTGCCTGATGCATCGCTTGTCGCCTGCTGAGGACATAGCAGTGCTATGGCCATGGAGCTAGGCCACCTCAAGATGAACTCAGCCCTGACAAAGTTACATCTGTTCTCAGCAACGGCGTTGAGCTCAGCTACCTGCTTCTCAGCAGGTCAGGAGCCCTCAACTCCAGCTGAGAGATTCATGTCAGCTCAAATAGGCTGAGGGCCCCTGTGTGCTCCCCTCTGCTGCTGGACTCCAAAGGAAAAGTGGCAAGAGGAGAACGGCACAACTGGAGAAGACAAGGGGCTTGGTGCTTTCCTGGCTTGCCTTGGTGCAAGCTGAAGAAGGACCCCAAATCATTTTTCTCTTACAATCATACTTCCCTTATGAAGTTCCACTAGAATTTGATTGAGAATCAAGTGAAAACTTGCACGTTTGGGCACAGGTTTAACAAAGAATCTGAGCACTTGCATCCCTTAGGCTCCTCACATAGGTCCTTTGCTGAACCCTGGGTTTTGTCCACAGAAGTATTTATCTGAAAAAACAAAGCTGGCAAACAATGTTCCCAGCTATTAAATGCACCAAAAGCATTTCCTAATGCAGACACAAGGTTTTCATAGCAAATTAAATTGCATGTCACAGGCAAAGAGACTTTTTCAAAGTTACTTTATGAAAATATTAAATCTCTTTGACTAAAAATGCCAAACCTGGAACTAGAAGACTTTGCAGGAGGGGATGGTGGAGGAAGAGGAGATCTTCAAAGCCATTTTGTGGTTCTGGCAAACTGTTTACAGCATTTGCCAAACACATGGAACAGTCTTAGGGGACAGATTGTTCCTTCAACCCAAGAGTGATAAGAAATAAGGTCCACAATTATTAGTCTTGAGAATGAAAGGATTTTAACTGTCATTCTGAAAGACAGAATCATGTTCAAATGAGAGAAAGGCCAGTACCCAAACTGGCCTAAGTGTCCCAATGCTAATCGTGATTGTAGCTGGTTAGAGAAAGGCCAGTGAGATAGATGCAAAGTTCAGATATGAACACTGACACTAGATTACCCACCCAAGTTTGGTTCATGGTTCCCCCTTGTAAAATTCAGTTGGAAAGTTGAATTTTATTCTTAGGGACATTTTTTACATTAACTGACCTACCGACACTCAGCATTAAATTACAAATTTTACAGGGATTGATTTAAATCTGTTATTGCTACCAGAAACCAGCTGGTTATTATGCAACTACCTATGAAATATCCCAAATACTCCTTAAATTCAGTGCATTAGTGGAGCTGGAGATGCAGATTCTCCTAAGGGTCGTTAGGAAACATTAGTGATTACATAAAGCCACCTCTACTGCTGGTGGCAATCACATAGACAACATTAACAATCCACAGAATCATAGACTGGTCTGGGTTGGAAGGGACCCCAAGGATCACAGAGCTCCAACCCCCTGCCACAGGCAGGGCCACCAACCTCCAGGCCTGGAGCTACACAAGGTTGCCCAGGGCCCCATCCAACCTGGCCTTGAACATCCCCAGGGATGGGGTGCCTACTCCCTCTCTGGGCAGCCTGTTCCAGCCCCTCACCACTCTCTCTGTAAAAAAACCTTCCCCCTAATATCTAATTTAAATCTTCCTTCCTTTAGCTTTAATCCATCCCCCTTGTCCTGCCATTATCTACCCCTTTAAAAAGCTGATTCCCCTCCTGTTTCTCTGCTCCCTTCAGGGACTGGCAGGCTGCAGTGAGGTCTCCCCGCAGCCTTCTCTTCTCCAGGCTGAACCAGCCCAGCTCCCTCAGCCTATCTTAGTAGGGGAGCTGCTCCAGCCCTTGGATCGTTTTTGTGGCCTCCTCTGAAAAGCCCTTGAAATATCAAGCAGCCACTGGCATCCACTCTCTAGGACCAACAGCTGGGGTTTCCCTCCCAATCTCTCAGCCACGTCACAATACCATAAAATATTATCTAAGTATTTCTCTACTACAGCAAGAAATTGTTTTATTGTCTATCAGAGAAAGAAAAGACAAACACCATAAAATATCCCAGACAGCTGCCAGTATCTCACGTAGCTGCTTGGAAGAAAGGGGAGATTCAGAAACGTTTCATGCAGTGCTTGCATGAAAACTCCAGGTACTTCATAATTAAAAGGACTTCATAATCAAAAGACACGGGGTAGAGATGATGCTGTGGGGTAATCTGTCTAAATGAATGGGGTGATCTCACAGAAATAGCAACATATTGATGAAACTCTGTACAAAGATTTCCTTTAAAACCTTTCAGAATCTTCTGCGTGGGGAATCGCATTACAAGGACTGTTTTCATGCAAGAAATATGCATGTCATTTATCAATCACACAATGAATCAATCAGACACCAGGTATGTAATGTTATTTCCCTGCATTAAAGCCAAAAGCAGAATGCCATGAGCTTCTCAAACGCGGTGTCAGGAGATAACACTGGGTTATATCAACTCAGATACAAGCTCACCCAAGCTCCAACCAAAGGCTGGGATTACTACCTCACTGCCCATAGCTCTGTGGCAGAGTTTGTTAAAAGAAATCAGGGGAACAAAACAAGCAGGAATTTCTCAGCAGCTGCCTGCTTTCCTGATGGCACTGCCCACCACAGGCTCTCCTGACCTTCAGTGGAGTTTGTCTTGGCTTAGTCCTGTGACACAGGAGGGCAGCATCAGGCCCAGGAAATTCAGCAAGGAAGGGCTGTACAGCTCCACACTAAGAGCTGGGCTGGCCTAAGGAGAAACCTCTCATATGAAATAAAAGCAGGGTTCGTTCTGCCCTCCTGCTGTAGTGATGTCAGGGGTGCTGTAGTGATGTCAGGTGCAATGTCATGGGAGAGAAGTGAGGTGTGGCCTCTTGGGGCTTGGGGAGGGGTAATTTTCTTCCAGCCTGCACGCTTTCTTGTCCTTGACCCCAGGCTCAACACCATCCTCCCTGACATATATTTCCATGGTCTGTAGATTTTGAGCTCAACTCCATCAATTGAACCTTCAAATCTCTGGCACCCAAATGGGTCTGGTATCAGAAGCTGGATTAGATGATACTTACGGGTCTCTTCTAATTCAGTATATTCTATGATTCTATGATTCAAGCACATGGAACAGGCCAGCTCCAGCCTGGGGAGTTGACAGGGTAACTGGAAACAGGGCAGACCACAATGGAACCCGTTTCCATCTCCCTTCATCTCTTCTGCTGCAGAAACACCTCCTGAGGCCTAGAGCAGTGCTAAGGAAAGCATAAGGCACGTGAAGAGTTTGTTGGGCCGTGCAGTTCAGCCATGTCTCAGAGACTCTCTCCTCCCCAAGGGCTCTATAAGCGCCGGTCTCTAATGAGTCATTTTTCACTCCATTTGCTCTGTGTTTATTCTCACTTCTCACTTTCTGATCCAACTCTCACATTACAAAAATCAGAGGGTTACTTTTATTACCTCATTTGGACGCTGATCTTACAAGCTAGATGAACCAACTCATCCTTGTAGTAAGAAAGATGAGACCATTTCTGGTTATATCCCCATTTTTTAGGGGGACAGCTATAAACAGCTGCAGAGGAGGAGTGGGGCAAGAAGAAAGAACAATCTTGTTGGCCCTTCTTCTACAACTCAGTTCATGTTTTCCTTAACTTGCCCTTCAGAGACACTGGGGGACAAACACACATTGTAGATACCAGCACATAACCAAGAACAGCTCTTGGCTCCTTGTCCCCATTGCAGAGGTGTGAAGAGGAGACTGTGTCTCACTTGTCCCTCACCTACTCTATCAAAGCAAAACTTCTCACCTAGCACCAACCTGCACAGGCCCACGGCACCTTCAGAAGTAGCGTGCCACGTGTTTGCTCTCCCCCTTGAACCTTGTAATATTTATAACTAGTCTACACAGGCTCCACACACCTCTCAAAGCCCATACAGCAGGTGCCAATGGCCTGACCTGCTTGAAGCTGGCTGACTGTACCTGTTGTCATTCCCTGAGCTCACCACAGTCATGCTGGGCTGAAATTCCAAAGAGCAAAAGCAGCAAAGCTCCTCAACTTCATCTGTCTCCAGAAGGAGCAGGACTATGGCAGGAAAATCCATCTCTGCTCCTAGGAAGGATGAACATCCATGTCTGCCTTTGTAGAGCAAGACAGCATAAATCAACACTGATAAGGGATGTGCCCATCCCATCACTCCTGTCTTCCTGTAAACAGTGTCAGGATGTTGTTGTGATGAAATAAGACATTACAAGGAGACAGTTTGAAGAGAAGAGAGACAATTTCAGATTCAGTTCATCCAGCAAAATAGGGAACTTTCTCCAAAATCAAGAGCAGAAAGGAGATACCACTGAACTAATTCAAGCACCTTTTTCACAGTACTAGCTGTTATTGAATGGCAACAACTGAGGTCATTATACTGCTACACAGATCAAACTGAACTTAAATTAACCTTGAGAAAAGGGTGAATTGGCACATTTCTCTTGTGAATAGCACCAGCCCTCTTGTAATGTTGCTTCACTCTCCATTTATTGCCACAGGTGATTTTTGCACAGCACCCACAGCTTTCCAACAATGTGGGAGCCAAAATATTGATGATGACATTGCTGGGCAGAGCTGCAGAAGGCACCCTTGCAGAGACAGGGTCTTTAGTACTTCACAATAGAAATAACTCATTTCCCTCTGTAAATGTAAACCCTTTGATGAGCTTTGCTCCTGACTTGGGTCTCTGTGGGAGCATAGTAAAATCAGAAGGAAACCCATTAAAGCAATCACACTAATGCTTCACTGCAGCACTAAGACAGTCCCTACACACTATGCCCAAGAGTGAGAGCTGACAAGAATCAAGTTTACCCAAAGCCCCACTCTCAAGAAAGCAGAGAAGAGTTGGTGTGATCTTGACCATGTCTGGGACCAAGGCAGTACCAAAACCCTTTAAAGTGTCATTTTCAGGGTCTGGCTGGCATCATCTTGGCCCTGAACTTTGCAGGCATTTGCCTCATGGTTCCTCATGTTAGGAGGTCTACAAGACCACAAAACCTTCAGCCATCAGTAGTGTGCTTGCTGAAGATGACTGGGTGCTTGCTCTGAACACAGTCCAGGTTGCAGCCATACAGCTGCCAAGACAGGAAGCAGTTCCTAAGGACAGCACATCAGGTTTGCCAGTCAGGACATGAATGCCACTTGCTGCACAAGTGTCCTAGGTTAGAGTAGGAGATAACATGCTCCTGCCCTCCTGGAAGGAGGCAAGCAGCCAGCACTGCCCAAATACTGTGGGCATCTGGCAGTTGGTGCCAACACCAGAAAGCAGATTGCTTTTAGGTGATGGGAAGATCACCCGACTCAAAGCAGCTTCCTATCTGTAAGACCAGCCCACTGACTTGGGTGCCCTTTTGTCCTTGGGCTAAGACTTCTTGAGGGGACTGGAGTAGGTAGGGCCTTCCTCCTCCACAAAGTCCTGGCAGGGCCTGGCTGAGGTTGCCATTAGCCCCTTACGCTTTGTCACCTGACGCAAGGGCTGAGCAGCACAAGCCAGCAGAGCATGGGCCCTGATGTCAGGACAGGCTTTGGTGGTCGTGTTCTGGTGAGGCAAACATAGAAAGCTGGAAAGTGAAGGAAGCTACAGCTGGCTTCAGGCTGAGCACAGGAGGGCTGATTTACGTCTCTCACAGCCCGGTGTCTTACTTGGAAGCAGGACTGCACATGCAGAGGTCAGCCACCAGCCCCTCTCTCCTCTCCAAACGCCTCCAGCTCCTTGTTGCCAAAGAACACCCACCTGCCAGGCCCCGCTGCTCAGAAAAACGATCCAGCCCGTCTCTGTCCTTTGTACTACAACAGTTGTTTTCACTTGACCACTTCTGCTCCCCAGAATTTCTTTCCCCCCACCCCTTCATTTTCCTGTAGTGAAATACAACCGCAAAGGCTTTGAGGAAGTTCCAGGCAACATTGCTCACTCCATTTCAGCACAGACAATTCCCAAATTGCTAAAATATCATGCACTGGCCTCAAAACCGCCACACATCCACTGACTCCCTCCACAAAAGTTTCTTCCCAAATTCTTTTATGTCATTGATAACCATCAGTTAATGAGCAATAAGCAGCACAATGCCTTAAAGGGACTGAAGTGCTTTATCCAACAGAGGGACTGGGCTGTCTCAGGAAGGACCACAGATCCAAGGGGAATGACTGACTCAGCTGCTTTGTTGTGAGACTGGAACAATTTATCTGAGTTGCAGTGGATAGAAACTAAAACAATTTGCAAATAAAACCAACCGCAACACGAAGGTTTCCCCTTAATATTTGTCCCCACTGGACTATGCATGAAAGCCTCACATCTTTCAGAAAAGGGCTAAAAAAGGCAGAACTGGAGAGCACTCAAAGAGCAGGCTAAGGGGCAGCTGTGCTTAGAAAACTACTCACAGTTATTAGTGCTCGATGATGGTAAGGTTTCTACCAGCACTTTCAGAGAGAGACACCAGAATCACAGCCTGCTGCTTTCCTGAGCTGCTCTACATCCCCACGTTATCAGCCAGCTGAAGGCAAGAGACTTTTCCCACAGCTCCCTCTGCCCTCTGTTTCTGAAGCAAGACCTGAGCCAACATGTTCCAGTCAGGAGCAATGAGCTTTTTAATTACTTATTAGCAGCTGCACACCTGGGACAGCATCACACACAGCCCAAATGCATCGCTGCACAGCAGCCAGTGAGCCTGTCCCCAGAGTCAGCCCAGCCAGTGACAAGGTGGATATGGTTTGGGGCAGGCTCCTAACAGGCAAACACAGCCAGAAGCACAAAGGCCACACATAGCATGTTATTTCTCAGGTCTATACATTGTTTCAGAGTAGCTGAGCTCAGCAGCCACAAGGAAGAAGGGAGGTAGAGATGCAGCTGCGTGGGAGGTGGAAGGAGTGATGCTCGTGTGTCCCCTTGTTTCTGGGCCAAAACCACCACCACAGCGTGTTCCTCACTGGTGATGGAAGGAGAGACACCTTGTCTCACCAGGGCTGCCAGCTCAACATCTTTTAAGAGCAACTCTTGGAAAGTTTTGCCAAACAGAAGAGCAAAGGCAGGTGCTTACCTTGGCCTCGAGCGTGTTCAGCCGTTCAGTCATGTCCGCCAGCCTGGTGCAGTTCATGCACTCTAGAAAGGACAAAGCAGAATTATGTCAAACTTTGCATTTTAATCTACAGCTTTTAGTCTGTAGACCCTGATCCTTTTGTGAGCCAAGGCACACAGAAAAGTGTTATGGGGGATAAATAAGTCTTCACACCCACTGCACCGCTCGGCAACCATGACCAGGTTCCATGGCCCTTGTTTGAGGATGAATAATGGGGCAGTGTGAAACCAAGTTCCCAAGAGACAGAAGGTAGATGAAGAATAATTATCTTTAAGACTTTTGGTGGTGCCAACCAACATGACCTGTTGGCACCATCAGAGGCACATGTTCTGTCACTGGTACAAGCTGGTGTGGCACGTGCTCCCACCTCAGTAGACGTCAGGCTGCACAACCATGACTCCATCGAGCTCTGTGCTGTGCTCTCTCCTATACTACATCCTAGTCAAACACCAGGGAAGGCAACAAATGTATGGAATGCCCATCTCTGTGGAATACTGCTCCATCCCTGGGTTCCCAGGGCCTGTTACCACTGCCACAACAAATCATCTGTCTCAGTGACAGCAAGAAATCCCAAGACAGACCCCAGGGCTGATGCTGACTGGAGCTGCAGCACAAAGTGGATTCCATCTCACTTTGCTGTGTAGAAGCAACAGTCAGTCAACAACCACCAAAGGGGTCCTGACAGGATGCCTCACCAAGAACAAATGCTAACGTAATGGGCTCTGAGTGCAGTTTAAAATGATTACTTGATAGAAAGGACATCACTTATCTAAACAGAAGGCCTGCTGCTTTGCCTCTCTTTTCATTTCAGCAATTCTAAAGTGAGTGAAGGAAGATAAAGCCCTGAACATAGATTTAATCAACAAGGCACTTTCCCAGCACTTTGCAGCAGTGTTGAACTGCCCATTCCCAGCTCTCAGAGAAGCTTTCCAGACTGGGGCAACCACCTATCATGACTTCTGAAGCACAGCAGGTTTTTAAAAGGGAAAATGACTTGCAGCATAAAGTATTTCAGAGAATAAACCATCCATATTCTGGTCATGAATCACTGTCATCTTGTGTACCACAGAGGACAAATGCATCTCTGTGTGTTTCTGGGTTCCTTAAGGGCCAGAGACAGTTTTCATGGACTGATCATGGATGAAGTATTGAATCCTGGTATTTCCATAGGGCTGGGGAGGTTGACCTGTAGTTCTTGAGCCCCTTAATAGCCCATTCAGGTGTAGTTCAGGGGGAGGTTGTACTCATGCAAGGGATGTTGAGTGAACCCAGTGCCTACCCAGTGTCAAATGGGTGAAAGTGAGTTTTGGCCTGATGAGACATCACCCTGACACGTTGATCTCAGCTGTCCCCTCTAAGAAGCTTTGTCCCCTTTTGCACAAGGAGCCCCAAGGAATCCCTCCAGTCTTCATCCACAAACACTTTCCAGTTTTATGAAGCACATGGTATGTACCAATGGCTCTCAGCCATGCAAAGACTTTAACACATGGCTCGGAGGGCCGGGAAGCTTGGCTGTTCCACATTAGTGATTTACAGTCTAAGAAGATTGCTTGAACGCTAACGGCAACCAACCACCCATCGTATAAACCTTCCAAAGAAACTCTCTCATTGATCCTCTATGAGGAGCTGTGTCCCTTCCCCCTCACCATACCCATCGCTTTGCAGACAAAGCACCTGATGGTTCAGGAACACTTAGATGGAGGGATTTCCTCATGGGTCAACAGAGACATGGACTTTCTTTTACCCAACAGCAACTAACATTTGTTTATTTTTATTCTCTGCAATAGATCTTGGGCAATAATTTTATAGCTTGAATTGGCCCATGAATATGCAAGTGCCATAAGGGCATTGTCCCACAGGGAGGAAATGGGTGAGGCTTGTTTGGTCTGGATCTGTTTGTGGTGTGTAAAACAGGGAATTACGTTCTGCATATAACCAGCTTCATGCTTTTGATCTTGCTCATCCCCATAGAGAGATAAGGCTGAATAAATCCAGAGATCCCAAGAGCCAACAGGCGTACCAGATGTGTTACAGAGCAAGTAAAATATGGAGTCCTATTCTCCCTTCTGCTGGCTTGCACATTTTAATAACTCCCATAGGTTTGGAGAGACTGACTTGAACTGTCTGAAAACCATCTCTGTGCACAATTTGAGATGGATTAATTTTTTAGGCTCTCCTTAGAGAGCTCAGCTACAAAAAAGGGCTTGTAGCACCCCTCTGCACAGGGGTGAAGCAAACAGCTCCCAGGGGAGGATACTCTCACCATCTCTGCTGGACTATGTATGGACAGCACCAGCCCAGCAGCTCTCTCTGCTCTCGAGTGTCTCAGAGATCCTTCCCAGGTGCTTTCACATCACACAAGGTTCAATTTAAACAAACAATATGACAGAAGCGAGGAGGAAGCAGCAGTGCCACTGCTATGATGAGATATGTGCTAATATCATCTTCACATCAGTGATGTCTGCTGAAACATGCAAAGTACAGTCCAGGTCAGAAAGAGAACTATACTTCAGCTCAAGTTGGACTTCAACTCTGACCCTTTCCTTTGTGAAATGCCTGGAAATCTCATTTCACACCAAAGTACTCAAGCCTGGACCCAAAAGACATTTGTCCAGAAAGCAGGCATCCTAATGCAAAAGATCATCTTCCTAAGACAAGCCATCCTCCCAACAAGGACTCCTGACATTTATTTAGCTCACCAAGAGACAGACAATGCTTTCAAACACGGAGATGAATGCTCAGTACTGCAGTTAGAGAACCTACATTCAAAGCTCGCTCACCCTGCAGCGGGGAACCAGGTTGCTGCAAGGTCTGGGGTCGTTATCTGTACTTGTAGAAAAAGCCTGAGAATGGTTGGTGACAAATCAAGCTAATAAATATCTTCCCTGATGGCTGTGCACTGAAATATTTAGTGTCTAATCCTCATGGCTGGTGGTTCCAAGGTCTGGGACTGTGAAGTTGAATTTTCTGATTAGGGTGAAAGCAATCTGCTTTATTAAAATGAGCTTGAGAATCTCACATCATTATTTTACATGCAATGAATATAACATTGGGGCAAATATACATACTCTCTGACCTGGGACTCCAGAGCAGACGCTTTCCATATCTGCAGAAATCCATCACTTGCCGCTACACAGAACCACAGTTTATTTCCCTCATATTCCTAGTTGACAGATTTGTATTTTTCCAGCTAAACTCTGAGAAAGGAGTTGTGATTTCACTCTACAAAGCCCAACCTCAAAACACATGGTAGGATTTGTTTTAGAAGCGTTCCAGCAGGGAGGATAAATAATTGAGATAACGAACATGAGACTGTACCAGCATATCATGTGACACCCAGTCTGTCTCCATAATGTCTCACTGTTACTCTCCTAGCACACCTCTCCCTTCTCTCCCTCCCATTCCCCCCTGCAACTGCACGGGTAAAGAAATGCAAGCAAGGGAAAGACAAGTCTCTAAGCCTGGAGAAAAGAAGTCTAAGGGGGGACCTTATTCATGTTTATCAATATCTTAAGGATGGGCTGCAGGGGGAAATGGCCAGCCCCTTTTCAGTGTCTGTGGGGACAGGACAAGGGGCAATGGCTGCAAGTTAGAGCAGAGGAAGAACTTTTCCCCAGTGAGGGTGAGGGAGCCCTGGGACAGGCTGCCCAGGGGGTGTGGAGTCTCCTTCTCTGGAGAGATTCCAGCCCCGTCTGGACACCGACCTGTGCAACATGAGCTGGGGAACTGCTTTGGCAGGGGGTTGGACCCCATGGGCTCTGGAGGTGCCTTCCAACCCCTGGGATTCTGTGATATCAGAGATGGGGTACACTCACCATGCTGGAAAAAGCAAGTTTCCTGTACTAGCTTAACCCCAGTCCAGCGGTTGCTACGTTTGACCCAGCTCCAATGCCAGGCTGAGCCAGCACCTCCAGCGCTGCAGCTCTGCAGAGGGGCTCTGGGCTGTAAGCCTCTGCCTTCTGCTCCAGATTCACTCCTTCAACGTGCGACTTACAGCAGGGAAGGAATGACTCGGGTGCCTTTCTAACTTGGCATTCCCTCTTTGCAGGGCTGAAGCAGGGGTTGTAGGATTTCTGCTCCAGTCTGAAAGCCCCACAAGTCTGCAAACCCCTCGGTCGAAACAAGGGAGGGGTGATAACAGCTTGATACCAGTGGGGCTCGATTTCAGCACAATGATCACAGTGGCACTGAGGGGAGTTAAAAAAAGCCAGACCAACTTTCACTGCAGGTCAGGGTTTTGTGCAAAATGGCAAAGAAACCTCTTGGCATCTCTGCCCTATTTCTCAGCTCTGACAGCCCATGCTCATTTATATACCCAGGGTCTCTGCTGAATATTAAAAGGGCTTTTGGTTTCCCTGCAGCCAGATGCTCAGCAGATATAAATTGCACAGCTCAACTGAAGTCAAGGGATCAAGGTTCTGTCTCTCTTTTTCTTGATGGATTACTCCAAAATTCATATTTCAGAGGGGAGGCGGAGGGGGTGGTTTATAGCATATGAAAGGGGAGAGAATTCTGGAATCAGAAAGCCTTTGTTTAAACAAATAAAATCTTTGCAGCCAGTTCTTTCAAGGCCGTATTGTGCCATTACAAGAAACTTCAACCTTGCAATGCAATGGGGCGTAGCACACAGTCAAATTTCAGGACATAAGAATCACATTTGCAGCTCATGCTTCAACCTGCTCAGGGCTCCAAACAATGCACTTTCCTCCTCTGAGTCTTGCTTTCCTTTCATCTGTAATGTTTCTTCTGTAAAGGACCCGAGGTCAGGGGATGAAAAATGACTAAATGGTACATATGCACAGAGAAATAAAGGAATATGTTTGATTTCTGTGATAAAACCTGCCTGGCAGCTCTTCTCCTTTCATCTAATAAAGCCCACCACTTCCATTGCACTTTACAGAAGTGGATGTGCACAGAGAGGACAGAGTCAGTTATCCCCAGGAACAAACCAGAGCCGTGCCAAGGCCATGCCAGCATCCCCATTTGCAGCCCCAGGAACGCAACAGCATCTCCATGAAACACAACATAAGAGCTTTAACTCTGCACCAGGAGCTGCACAGTCAGGACTCCATGGAGCAGGTCTCCGTGCACCACGCTGTTAAGAGTTCAGGGTGCACTGTCTTACAAATCAGTAACACACAGCTTGAGTAGGTCCAGACTGAAGAAAAATTTGTCTTTCAAAGGAAGACCACCACCAGCTTCACTCAGTTAGTAGGCACCTTTCTCTAGGACAAGTTCAGAGTAGTCTCTGAACAAATCTGGAAGAGCCAGAGCAAAGTCAGCTAAACTAGTCCAGGCAACCACATTTCTTTGCACAGAGAAAAGGGTGAAGCTCAAAACTCCCCAGAGAAGTAGGAAGCACAGCTACCTCATACTAGTTAATTCACTGAGCAATGTTTACGCATCAGAGGTGTGATATTTGGACACTCACACAATAAACCACCACACTGACCCCTCCATCCGCTTGTTGACACACACATACACACAGCTTAGCCAAAAAACAAAACAAAAAAACCCCAAATAACCACCAAAAAAACCCCCAAACCATGAATGACACTTTCAGGCACAGCACAGAAGAAATTTCAAGTCAAATTCCACCACAGAAATAAGAACATAGATCTGTGCCTGCCTAGGTGGCCCTGAGCAGGGGACAGCCAGCCTGGGTTTGCATCTCCACCTCGCTTTAATCGGTCTGATTTGACCCTTCCAGCCTTTTTACATGGATTCTGAGTTTCCCTAAGTAGTTTATGTTCTGGCCCTTTGCAAAAGCTTTCGCCAGTGCCTGTGAAGGATAGCAGGCCCAAGCCATAAATCACAGCCAACCTGGGATCTGTTTTTTCAACACGTTCCATCTAATGAGAGTCAGATGTTGGCTAGATAGACTTTATTAATTGTACTTGTTTAGAATCAGTCATGTCTCTGTAACAGGGCTTGAGTGCATGAAAGGCAAAGGGCTGACAGCAGCCGTGGAGAGGAGGAATGCACGTGTCACCCAGTAGCCTCTGGTCTGCAGAGCAAAGAAGAACCAAAGGTCTGTAGAGCTGCGGGAGGGCTGGGCTCCTACCCGCATACCGTATGTCCTGGCCACGGCTCAGGACCCAGCTAGCTGGAGGAAGAGCTGTTTATCTGTAAGCAGAAGCTCTCTGGGTTTTTGCCTCTCAGATCATTAAGACTCAGTGGCAGGAGTCTCTCAGTTTACCATCATGATATTTCTTTGTTGCCTACACAGCAAACTTTCACCTTTTGGCAAAGGCAGTGGCAAGGGGGAAACCCTGGAGTGACAGGGTCTGTACCAGCAGCGATGCTGGGACAGATGGTCTAAGGCACCCAGCTGAAGAAAGAAGAGCTCATTGGGTCCCTCCCCAACACATCAGCCAGTTCAGCTGCAGGGGAAATCTGTTTCCTTGCTGAACTGCAGACATTGCCTGCTCTAGCCTAAGCATGCCAGATGCATGCAGAAGACACCACCAACCTTACACCACCACCTTTCTCCTTCGGCTGCACAGAGACAGCTGAGCGAGGCTGGGTCTCACCCACCAGCAAATAAGGAAGGAGGGAGGAAGGGCAGAGAGCAACTTTCTTTTTGCCCCCTTTTGGAATCCAGTAAGTACCAAAACCCACAGGTTACTCACTTTCAACACACAGTTCCTCCAACCCCATGTTCAAAACCAGCACTGACCAAGCCCCATGGCATTTCCACTCAGTGTGACTGAGCAGAATTAAAGTGTCTCACAGATAAGAAACTGGAGGCTCAGAGAAACTTAAAGATGCTCTCATCCACCAAAGGGTTTGTTCTCTCCCACAGTTTTCACATCAGGATTTTACAGGATGAAATGTTTCATCCTCACCTGTAAACGGTGAGTTATGAGGCTACCTACCAACATGAAACAGAACACCCAGGGAATCTGTTTGACTTTTTACCATCATTACAGATAATTCACAATCTCCTCTAGGAAATCAGTGCCAAAATTTCTCCATTTGTAATCCCTTTCTCTCTTATATCTCCATTATAATGACCCTTACCCTTAACTTTACTGGCTATCTCTAAAAAGCAGCTCAAATTTAGTTTATGAGAATTGCTATCTGAGCTTTTTCTGCTTGTAAAACATTCATACCTCATTTTCATGTTTACTTCCTTCTACCTTCTTAAACAGGAGAAGGCTTCTCCCCTCCCTGAATAAGCAATAAATATGTTCTCATTATCACAATGCTCTGTGATTTTGAAGTGTCTGTAAAAACAGACCTGAGTAAAACTGAGTGAAAAGCAAGCTTACCACAAAATGCACTTTTGGAGTAATGATGACTTTGTGAGAGCACACATAAAATGTGGTACAGTTTCAAGTGAAAAAAATGGGTGAAATTTTTAAAATGTTAATATTTTCTCAAGGTTTTTAGAAACTTATTTTCCTAGTTTCTTAATTGCAAGTTTCTGTCTTAAGTTTTGAAATAGCATTTATTTCAAAACTCACCTGAATTAAAAAAGAAATTAACTGATCAGTCTTAAGTGAAACTAAATGGTTCACTTTGGGTCAAATTAAATAATTTTGGTCGATCCAAACCCATGTTTTAGTCATTACATTGTGTCAAAGCCCTAAAAATTTCCAGTTCAGTTTCTCCCAAATAATTTTTCTTTCCAATTCTTTGGTTTGGCAAATAGACCCAAACCCCCTTCTGTTATTCACCCAGGTCTATTCTTAACCAGCTCACATCACTCGTGTTGTTGTATTTAAGATTTCACACATGCACACTCCCACACCACTAACTAATTTTATACATAATTGCTCTCAGCTTGGGGATTTGTGCTCTCTCACAGTGCCAGAGATCTATTTTTCTGGTTCAGCCTGTGCTCTGTTAGCACATGGAATTAGATCATGGTCGTTTATTCACAGGCAGCCACGAGCTGTGAGATCCGTGTTCAATCCATCTTCATCTCTCCGAGGATGCTCAGCAGGGAACGGCTGGATTCTGATGCAGTGGGGTTTGCTAGGAATGTCTTATCTATAATTTCTAGAAACGTGAAGAAGATTTTACCAACACAGCCCAGCCTAGTCGCCTGAAGATTGAAATAACTCCAATAATAAAGATTTTACCTACCCAGCACGAGTTTGTTAAAGCCTTGTGGTCTATGGAGCTGCTGAGCTTGGTGCTCCCAAGTGATACTGGTGGTATCACAAGCGCTCAGTACCTCTGATACTGTACAGCACAACCCTCTCACAGAGCCCACGGGGCTTGGGCTCCTTCCTGGGGGAAAATGTTCTCCTAATAGCTGGTCTGGTCCTTGCTATGGCACATTCCAGCATCCAATACCCACCATCGTTGAACCACACGCTTTATCACTCCAAGATTGATGACATGGAATGATACTTGATGGGACCGGGCTAACTCTTGATCCCAGACCAAGTATGCATGGGAACCCCTCTGTGCTTCAAAGTTCATCTCCAACCAAGATGATCTTGTATCCCTTACAGAAAAGACTGCTTTTCCCTGCTGGGAGGAGCAATCAGGGGAAAAATGCAGTCAAAATGTGGCGTAATGTAACATGAAATAAGGAAGCAGACAGGACAAAAGGAAACATTTGGGTTGAGGCTCACCATGAAGTCTGGAGAGACTCTTGTAATATTGGTTCTGCACCTGTGTATCACAGGTCAGAGAATCTCTCACAGTCTCGAGCCAAACACCGTGCGCTTAACTGGAGCATGTCTTTCAGAAAGACACTCTAGAGCCAGACAACTGAGGTTTCTTTAGTGAACTGCATCCAAAGTTAACCATTGTGTAACAAAATATGCATCTTGTTCCCAGTTTAGATTTCTGGCATTAAATTCTACCCCTGCTTTGAGTTTTACTACACTTCAGGCTGTAAGGACTAAAGACACTTTCTAGGATTAGACCCCTTCTCTCTCCACAAGGTCCCTGTAACTCATAAACATGTTACATTTAGGAAGTTCAGTCAAGCACTTGTGTTTCCTCACCCAGAGCATTTAGCATTGGCTCCCTTTATCCTTTAGCCAAGACAAAAAGTTATCTGAAAGTCCAATAACGAAAACAATAGTTTAAGCAACTGAAAAGTACGGTCTGAATCCAGAAGAATTTGGCTCCCTGAACATCAAAATACTACCTAGTATTATCATTAGAAGTGCCAGGGGCACTCCTGCAAAGCTTTCATTCCCAGTATCTCAGCTTTGGGTCCAGCCCATGGCAAGCTGCCCATTGTCCCAGGCTTCACTCCTCCAGGGCCCTGCACAGTACCCCACAGCCCCTGTGCAACACCTCCCTGCCCCACACAAGTCTCGTGTCTGTCCCCCCAGCACTTGAGAACTGGAATGAAACAGTCCAAGGCTACAAGATAGTCAGTCTCATGAGGATCATTACTCAGACTAATTCTGCTAATTAACCCTTGCTGGCCTTTATATAAATCCCTCTGAGCCTTCCAATGGTCCTTAGAGATCCAAGCAGCAGGAAGGAATCCCTTCCACATTGCTCTGCAGCAGTGATTTTGATCTCTGAGACAAAGGATGCTTCAGGAGACCCAGCACATCCCTTATTTGTGAATTCTTTTTGTTTGTTCATTTTAATTTCCCTATGAACTTCTGGATGAACAAAAAAAAAAACAGTGAAAGAAATATCCCCGTGGTGTTAGCCAGGTATGCTTCAGTTTCAGATTTTTAACTCTTCAAAACAGCTACTCTAGGCTACTTCTCTAACTCACTTTAGAATGAAAAACCTGAGGATGCCTATAATAAAAATGTTTTCCAGTTATCTTAGCTCCAAACTCAACAAATGCTTCCAAATCTGGGGATCCATTTACTTTCTAATGGGATCGAGCCCTTATTCACAGTTTGCCTATTTGTGTAGACACTACCAATTCAAGAAAGCACAACGTTAATAAGAGTCATCATGCTGTTGATAGTTTGAGGAGCTTCTCTAGTTTGAGGTTCTAGCTGCCTCCACCTTGAAACTCTCCTAAAAAATTGCCCTTAAATAGCAAGTTTAGACCCATGACCGAAGGCGCAGCATGCAGTGAGAGTCCTCCTGGAACATGGCAAGCATTGGGTAAGGCTGGGCGTCAGCCAAGCTTCTCTCCCACGCCTGTCACCCCACGCACTCAGCCCCAATATTATGTTACTCTTACAGCTGTGGAGGATTTGACAATGAATTCTGACTCTCCCTCTGAGCACTGATGAGGCACAGGGAGAACAGTCGGTGAGTCCAAACCGGACAAAGGCAGAATGGTGCAGTTTGTCTGCAATACAGAGAGAAGGAACTGGATATTTCCAGAGACACCTTCACCCCCCGCCCCCTCCCAACTCCACACCTTCTTCTCAGAACAGTTCAGCATCAGTAATCACTTCTGAGCACCAGGCAACACTACACTGGCAAATAAGCTCAGACCAGGGCTTTAAAATTAAAATGCTAGAGGACAGCTTCAGAGGCTCAGTGTGCAGTCACCAGTGCCAGCTGCCACATGGTGCCGCTGGCAAGAGGGACAACGATGGCACTTTTAAACAAGCATGGGGACAGAAGGAACCACCACAACTCTCCTGCCATCAAAGGAGCTCCTAGGTTTCATATTCAGCAAGTGTTTAGGTCCAACAGCACAACTGGGAAACTTGAGGGCACTTAAATAAAATATCTTAACTGTTTAAGTTCATCCTCTGTGAAATCTGCCTGGAAGACACTCTGAAGCACTTCCCCGAAGTTAATTGCCCAAACCCAAACCCAAACCATCACAGCCCACAAATCCTTTCAACTTTGAGAACTGACTTAATGCTGAACAGCTGCCAGGCACTCCTTCACTTGCAGCCACGGGAACAGCTTGCTTATCAAAAAGGAGGGATTCCTGGGTATGCAAAGCCCAGCAATGGCAATGGCTCCATCACATATCTCAGCTTTCAGATTGGGGGTATGCCCAAGAGGCAGCAAAAACGTGCTAAGTGCAGCTACAGGCCAAGCAACATGCACATTCAAAATAAACAATGGAGCAGCCCCCTTCCAGAAGCGTGAGGACAGCCAGCGTGGGGGATGCTATAAAAACGTTGACATTTGCTATAATTTGCTGGGCTTCAAGACCCAAGATGCTATGGTTTTCCTCAATAGGAAATTGCTGGGCTATCTCCAAAAGCTGTTGGTAAATGTGGACTTGAATGGTGACAATTGCATCAGGACAAAAGCAATCTCCTATTTTAGCCCAATTAGTGCTGTGCTAAATCATCAAGCCAGGCCTTGCCTTTTGCAGTTGAAAGAGACACATCTGGGAGACTCTTCTGTTGCATGTGGTTTGTATTATACTCTAGCACAATATGTATAAACTAACACTATTCTACACTTACCCAGCACCTCATCTGGAAATCTGAAAGGGATTTATGAATGGTGGGCATCTGTGACACTTTACAGATGGAAATCGAGGCACGGAGGGATTCAGTAATTAGCCTCAGACTTGCACAATGAGTCAGCTGCAGAGCACAGCCCATTATTTGTTGTGTAGTAACATCTAGTGTCCAAACACAGGGAGATGAGTCTTCCCCCCTTCAAAGTACACAAACGTGCCCAAAAATGCCACCCACGTCTGTGTTCAGACCATGACTGTCAAGGGAGAGTTGGTGTGAATGCCTATCCCAAAAAACAGCCTCACCTGGAAGACAGGTCCCTCCATTCCTGTAACACAAACACAGGCCAGAAGAAGGGTTAATATGCCTGAAAGATTGTCTGCTTTTTCCACATCAGTTGATCTAATAAAAAAGATTGATTCTCCCTGCAAATCTGGCCTTGCTTTAACAAATCATTTGCTTTGACACAAAGGACTATATTCAGATAGTTTAAATTCCACCTTAGTCCCTGAAATGAAAGTTTCTGATGGGCTCAAGACTTAGAAACAGCCAATAAGAAACACCAGGCAGAGACCCCCACCTTGGGTAGGGTCAAAAGCGGCCAGAAGCATCCACTGATGCTCTGTCCTGCAGTGCCTAGGAGCCTACAAGGAATGTCACAGTGCTAAAGAAAGCAGACAGCCTTTTCTATACCTTCTAGAAATACAGCAGCAACTCACACATCTGAAGCGCTTCCAGTATGTAAGCAAACCATTATTAT
Source organism: Hypotaenidia okinawae (assembly GCA_027925045.1). Lineage (NCBI taxonomy): Eukaryota > Metazoa > Chordata > Aves > Gruiformes > Rallidae > Hypotaenidia > Hypotaenidia okinawae. Next base: position 4,294,356 of record BSDF01000020.1, read on the forward strand.
TCCTCCCACCTTGCCCAAGACAGTAAGCCAGATGCCTGGAATGACACTTCACTTTGGGATCCAGATCACCAAGGGGTAGAAAAAGCTCACAGCAAAATTCAAGCAATCCAGGAACTTGTGTTAAAACCTTTTCAACTTCTCTAGCTTGAAAAGACAGAAAAGTGTCTGCAGCCAGGTTTCTACTGCGACTTAAACCAGACCTAGTTTAGCTCTCTGTTATTCCCTCTTGGTCCTGCCTATATCAAAGTGAATGCTGCAGTTGGAAGGAACTGATTTCACAGTTCTGCCCTCAGCCTACCTGTTCTCTACTTATTTGGCATGTTTCCTTCTGAAATGGAGAAGAGCAAATCCCTGTCTAGTGTGGTGCCACACTACACTGCACACATCTTGTCACCCAGTCTCCAGGGAAGTTGGGGAATCCTGCACCTTTCACTGCTCATTTCAGAATAGCCGTGTTCCCTTCCTGGACCTCAGGTCCTGACCACACTGGGGGCAATACATCTCTGCCTTCATACTTCCAAAGAGTCCCGCCTGCATCCAAAAAATAAGAACATAGAAGGAAACATAGGACAACCAGAGGAATCCTTGGACAAATTGCTGATAAGGAGGATTCCTTGCACAGTCAAAAACCACCTCAAGAAACCCAAAACCTATAAAACACCAGTCAATATACTCTAAGCCCCATTGTCAGGTTAGCAGAAGAATAACAGCATCATTTAAATTTTGCCTAGATGAAACCTTAATGGTGCACAAAAGTGCAAAATGGAGTAAAATGCATTTTCAAATAATTTAGTATATTGTCATCTCAGAGGGCCAGGACTATTCTGCCCCTGAGGGATGCAGAACAGGGCAGATGTTGAAAAGGGCACAGCCACCAAGGGAGAGACAGAAGCACAAAGTGGAGAGACACCAAACAAACACATGGACACTTTAAAAAGACAATCCAGAAACAAGGCTGGATGTGGCAGGACCAACAATAACAGAAGATTGGGATATAATTCCTGCTGACACAGTACTTTCCCAGTTGTCCCTGGATCCATCATTCAGCACATGGCAGTTCCAGTGCAAGGGTCAATACCATAAGAGAGAGGTAACTGCAGCTAGAGCGTGGAGCACATCTCCAACAGAGGTGTGGCAGAACAATGCTCATCCTAATTTAAGGCTTCATGGGAGGTTTTGGGTTATGGGGTGTGCATTGTTCTGCTGGGTGTGTGCACAGCCAGGACAGCAAAGGGGCAGATCAGTGTGAGCTCTTTGTGGCTTTGTGTACTGCTGCCTTCACAAAAGCAGCCCTTGGGAAAAACTCGCCTGCTCAGCACATGTGCTGCTTCAAAGGTCCCAAAGATGATTTTTGTTTTCCACAAAACCTGCCCATGGCCATCAGGTACAAAGACTCCCACATAAATTCTTGCTTCTTATTGATTAACCATCATTTGAGATATCTAGGCATATTTAAAACCTTAGTTGGGCTTTTGCACAGGCACCAGAGCGCTTCCAAGCCACTCTGGCCATCAGGTTGGAGACATACAGTCCATACAAGCAACAGATAAGCTCTCATTCACTTTCAGCCTTTGAAACACTTTGAGTTTTCTCAGGGGAGGCTGATCAGAGACACCAACACAAGTGTCACAAGAATACTCAGGCCTAAGGCAGCACCAGGCTGGGGGATGCCAAAGGCTGATGAACCACTGTCCTCCCAGGAGCCTGCATCTGCTAACAGTCATAGCTGCCATCCCTCCAAGCACTCTGCAGCACTCACCGCATCATGCCAAACCCCTTTCTGGCTCTTCTCAATGTACCACCCCCCAAAGACTGATGAGGAGCACGAGCAGGTGTCGTGGTTTCTCCCCAGCTGTGGGCCGAGATCCACGCAGCTGCCTGCTCCTTAAAGTGAAAGAGCAGGGGAAGAGGGAAAAAGGGGGGAACAAGGGAAGGGAAAAGGAAGGGGAAATAACTCCAAACCCAAGAAACTAAGAGGCCCGTGGGTTGGGATAAGGAGAGTTTACTGAGAGAACAGAAAGATCAAATATACCAATGCTAACAGGACTTTAGAGCAAAAGAATCTGAAACTCTTGATCCCCAATGCAGTTTCTCCCCGACCCACACAACTCAGGTACCACCCAGAGCTGTCCCGGAACCCGACCGTCCCCCCAAGCAGCACGCGTCCCGCCACCGCCCCTCTTCTTCCTCCCCTCAGCCCCCCGTTCTCCTGGGCAGGACGTCATTGGCATGGAATACTCTCTTTGGCCCATCTGGGTCACCTGTCCTGGCTTTGCCCCTCCTTTCTCATGGATAGAGAAATAGGAAGAAGCTGAGAAAGTCCTTGCCTGTCTGACTGCAACTAAGAACATCAGGGTGTTCTCAGCACTGCTTTCATTGTAACTCCCAAACACAGCATCCCATCAGCTGCTACAAATGAAGTTAACTCTATCCTGACTGAAACCAGGACAGCAGGTCAGGGAAAACAGCAGGATGGATTTTAGTTGTGAGGAGGAAGGTGCAACAGCCACCCAGGGACAGACCCAGAGTCTGCAGAGCCTGGCATCCCCTCAGAGGGGCTCACAGGCAATTCCCTGAGCATGACAGCGAGCGAAGCAATTCCAGCTCCCACTTTCTGTCTTCCAGATACTTGAGGGAAACTGAGGTAAAGAGCAGGCAGAGACTCACAGACCCCCTCCCCTCCCGCATGCCTCCCCCTCCCCAATCAAAGGCCATCCCTGACTGCCACGCCTCCCCCCCCCCAGCACTGCACCCCCCTTTGCCCTCAGACTCTGCTCTTCAGTGAGGTTAGGGTTGCCCACTTACGGTCCTGGTTGGGAAAGTAACGGTGCTGGCGGCCAGATGAACCTGCGGGGGGGAGACAAGGCAATTATCACTGGGAACGTGTCAAACCCTCGCCCTGCATCGGTTCAGCACACAAGAAGTTTACTCAGCTTGGGGAGCAGAACTTGGTAAGGAATGAAAGTGCCTCCGCTCAGCTCGTTTGCGCTCCTGCCAGCACTTCCCCTGCTCCCACCCAGGGCAAGGCATGCACCCAGAGATGCTCACGCTCTCAACGTGCTGAAACAAGGCTGTAAAAAGGGCCCCGTGCCTCTGCTGAGATGGTGCTTCCAAGAAATACAACCACAGAAGAACCTGCTGAATGAAGCAGGCTGCAGCAATCCATTCTGGGATCCTGGGGTGCATCCAGAGGAGTGTGGGCAGCAGGTCAAAGGAGGTGATCCTCCCCCTCTACTCTGCCCTGGTCAGGCCCCACCTGGAGTGTTGTGTCCAGTGCTGGGCTCCCTGGGATAAAAAGGACAGGGATCTCCTGGAGAGAGTCCAAAGAAGGGCTATGAAGATGATTAAGGGCCTGGAGCATCTCCCCTGTGAGGAAAGGCTGAGTGAGCTGGGACTGTTCAGCCTGGAGAAGACTAAGGGGGGACCTAATTAATGTTTATAATTATCTTAAGCAGGGGATGCAGGGGGAATCAGCCAGCCCCTTGTCAGTGTCTGTGGGGACAGGACAAGGGGCAATGGCTGCAAGTTGGAGCATAGGAAGTTCCACACCAACATGAGGAAGAACTTTTCCCCAGTGAGGGTGAGGGAGCCCTGGGACAGGCTGCCCAGGGGGTGTGGAGTCTCCTTCTCTGGAGAGATTCCAGCCCCGTCTGGACGCCTATCTGAGTGAAATGTCCTAGGGAGCTGCTTTGGCAGGGGGTTGGACCTGATGAGCTCTCGAGGTCCCTTCCAACCCCTACAATTCTATGATTCTGGATGAGTGGGAAAAGGGCCTGGGGTTGTTTCTGGGTTGGTTTTCTGTTTGGTTTTTTTTTTGGGGGGTGGGTGTGTAATGGCAGTCACCCCAGTTGCATGCTACAGGGTAAAACGGTCCCAGGTTCAAAGAGGGAGAGCTGCTGCTGTTGTCTTGGCTGAGCCATGGGAAGAAGAACTCAGCACCTTTCCGGAGGCTGGTGCACATGCTAAAATACTAAGACTGTGACAGTGACAAGGGATAAAGTAGGGGAAAAGGCCTGCAGCAGTATGGGCAGAGCAGCATCTCCTAATGTTCTGAAAACAGGAGTACACTGCAGAGAGGATGTGCCCCAGCTCTGCCAGAGCCAACTCAAGAGCAGTGCCTCTCATCTGGGCCCTAAAGGTTTTTCTATTTCCAACTGTAAAACCAGAGATCACGACTCCAACTCCCCTTTTAAACCAGGCTGAGGTTTGTGAGCCACAGAGCACCATACATGAGCAAATCTCTATCCATGTTTTCTTGCAGGGAAGGGTAAAAAAAGGAAAAAGAAAAATGCTAAACAAGCTGAAGAAGCAACTGTCTTTGTACCACAAGTTTCCCACAGGACTGGAGGATGCCTGTCATGCTGAAGTGATGTGTATTAGTCACACATAAAATCTGCTTGAAGAGACTAAGTACAAACAACTGTTACAAGATTTTACAGAAGTGTGTTTGTTGTACCAGTGGCTAGAAACATCACATTAAAACCAAACAAGATCAGATAATTGCTTTGAATATGGTTTTTGTTAGTTTGGGGTCCTAGATGGTTTTGCAGATATGCTTGGAGAGATGAGCAGCAGCCTTGTGTACTGTCCTCCTACTCATCATCACTGGGAGGAGCAGGAGATGATGGTGCAGTTACACCAGTGCAAACCTGGACAAGGCCTGGAGCCCCTCTGGACCCTCACACACCCACTAAAACCCACACAGATTTCTTTGGAGGATTGTTGCTTTCATATTCCCAGGCTTTAAAGCACACAAGCAGTGGTAATGGGCCAAGCCCAGTCCTGCAGTCACAGGGTTACGCTCCTCCCACACCTATCCTTTGGGGGAAAGCAGCAGAGACACAGCTGCTGGTGTAACTCCCAGCAGCTTTTTCCATACTGCTGGGTAAGCATGGCACATGGGGATGAAGAGAAAACCTGAATGGGCACTAACTCTATCTTATTCCCTTTTTCTTAAAGGAATTGTGACTCAGAGGGCCTGCTCCCTGTCTCTGCCACAGCAGACCCAGGATTGCAAGTGAAGAGAGCTCTAGCTCTCTAGCACCTTCCCCACCTCCCTGAGATAAGTCAGCTGGGAGAACTTCTGTTTGCCTTCTGAGATGCAGAGAAGGAAGAGCTGAGCTGAGCTTTTTAAAACCCTAAAGCCAAATCTGGCCAACCTGATCTGCCAAAAAATTCAAGCCAGGTCAATCCCCCAGACAAGACACTGGAGGCTACAAGGCCATACAGTGTTTGTCTTGTGCGTTTGAGCTGAAACAAGCATGTGGGGGTTCTCCTGAAGCATCCCCTCTTAACAGAGGTTCTCACAGCAGTCAGAAGCCTGAAGAGCTGTACCAGTGCAACACAAGGTTCTGTGAGTGTGCTCTCTGAGGGAGGGGTGATGTGAGAGAGAATTATCTAGCTCTTCAGTGCCCCACCAGGCTTGAGAACTTAACATCTACCAAGTGCATGAGCTTTCTGGCATTGGGTGGTCACAGAAAACAGGTGTGAGATACAGGTCACAGCCACCGCAAACAAGTCTTCCATCACTACAGAGCATTCAAACCAACTGCAAGCCACAACAAAATCCTCAGAACCACACAGCTTTCCACTCTTAAATGAATAATACAATAATCACAATGCAATAAATCTTCTTTCATTATTCCACCATTAACAGCAACTACAGACCAGCAAGTTCTGCTTCTACTTTGAGGAGCAGATAAAGATTCTGGCTTAGCACCTTCCTGTTAAAATTAGATAAATGGTTTATGCCTTCTGCAAGAACTGCAGAGTCAACAGAAATACCAAGGGCCAAATCCAGAGGGATCCTGTTACTAACTCAAGATCCATCTAGAGTAAAACAGCATCCACAGCGCGGCATGGGAAACGTCTCCCTTTGCGCAACAATGCCAGGTCAAGATCAATGAGATCAGAAAAATGTTTACAAGGTCTTTTCTGTAACAGCAACAAGAAAGGAAAAGCTAAATCACATGAACTGCAAAAGAAAGGCCAGTCAAAGGTAGAAATGTATTCCACAGCCCTGCACAGGGAATCCATTTCTGGAGAGCTGCCTAAAACTCTGCATCCGCCTCGTGCTGGCTCAACCCCCACTGCTCTTGGCAGGTGAGATAGAAAATTGGTTATAAAATGAGCCCTATATTTTATAAGTTTCATAAACATTTTTTAAAAAAATCTTTAGAATATGAGGTATTCTCAGAGATCCTGTGCCAGAAAGTAATGTGGTCTAACTTGGAAACAGAGTTACCACCTGTTCATGGCAACTACTCTTTTAATCTTCATTTTTGTTTTATGAGCTGACCAACACTATTTTATTAGCTGACAATTAGTTTAGGTTGATTTAATTAAACAAAATTGATTACAATCGCTCTGTCTTCCAGGACAAACTTTCTGCAGGACTAGGGGCCTTGAACAACTTGGGTCCTGTACCCAAATCCTTGTGTCAAAAATGATCACACAACAGTTCAGGTAAATACACATCAGTGGGCACAGAGATGTTCTAGGTATGTCTTAAAAAGAAAAAGGCAGCCTCTAGCTTCCTGGTTAAAAACAGAGGTGATAGTCTCACACCAGGGAACACTACTACTTCAGTTTATCTGGTTTAAGAAGTTGTTATCTTTGCTTTTAGAATGAGTGTGTCTGCACCTCACGGATGGACAGTACACCAGATTAGAAAGAGATGGCTGAAAAATAGCCCAATACAAAAAAAAATGAATTTATGATTTGTCTGGAAATCATTTCCTTAAAGCACATGGCTGCAGAGATGCTCAGGGCAGTGCAGGGTGGGAGGGACAGCAGGCACAGCAAAGGGCACATTTTAACTGGCACTGGAAAAGGGCTTCTTTAGCTAATGCAAAGATGAAGCGTGGTCACTGTCCTGCAGTACCAGCACTCTCAAGACTTAGTACTGGATGTAAAGCCAAGAGAAGGCCACCTGCATCTTGAACAGATGCTGGGGAAATAGATGTTTGACAGTAAGGAGGGTCTTTCTGTACATGTTTGCTCTTCTGTGAGTGTCACTCCTGCATCAGCATTCAGGCCTGAAAATCCTGGTCTACAGTGAAGAAGATACAACAGTGCAGATCTCAGCTCTAACATGTCTTTGGATTTGTTAGTGTAACTGTTTAACTTTAGTCTTCTCCCCCTCCCCTCTTCAGAGCTATACCACAAAGGATGTCCTGGCTTGGAAAACATCTCCAGTTCAGCACATACTCAACATGACACACACCAAGGTAAGGTGCTTGAACTGTGAGGCATCAGACTGAGGAGAGTGTTCATCTAGACTGGCTGGACCAGTATTTACATTTGACTCATTTTAAAGATTCAAAGCAATAACTGATCAAGAGCAGCAGCACTAACAGGCTGTTGAGTACCAGCCCTTACACCAAGCTAAACAAGCAGAACATTAGAGGATGAGTTTTCACACATCACAATCTCCCAAGTCCCATTTTGCACCAAGGCAGAACCCAGTAGTTAATTATATCTGCAGAGCTGCACTAGAGGCTGTGGCAACAACTCAGCCCTGGAGGATGGATGACTGTAACAGTAGTAGACATTTGGGTGCAGTTAAGTATAGACAATGGTGTAGTCAAATATCTATTCTATATGATATATGTTGCTTTTGACACTTACAGAGCCTTCAAAAGTGAACCACCACCATTAGTTATCACTTCCTGGCAACAACAGCTCTAATAATTCTGACTAATTGTCATGGCAAGTTACCCTGATTGCAAACTTGACAGTTAGAAAAATCCAATTTTGGAATTCCAAACAGGCCAGGAACATAATTAGGCTCCACATTTTAACACCCTCTTGATCAATGGTGGGGTAATGGAGACCCTTCCAAGAGCTTTGTTTTGAAATGAATGGCGCCATATTGATGAAACAACTTGGACACAAACCAGAAATTAAATTGAAAGTTTAAACAATGCAGCTGTATTTTATCATCCTGTATTGTCAAGCTTTAACAAAAATAGCTCCTAAACAGAGCCACATGTTTTGCCTGTTGCCCAAAAACTGAAGGTGAATTTTAAAACCCTTTCCTAAACTGTAGGATGCCAAGATTTTTCAGCTAGAAGTTATTATTAGGACACAACAGTATTTCATAGATGTCTTGACAACGGTTTTGTATGGTTTCTGTAAAAGCAACTTCTTTTTTCAAAGCAGAGAATGGCTCAGATGAGTGACACTTCACAAAGATGGAACCTCTGTCATGTAGTTCTCCTTGTTCCATATATGTATGGTACCAGCTAAACTAAAACCTCATTATAATCAGTGGAAGGATCACAGGGGTTAGAAGCAGGATCCCTCCCTCATCCTATGTATCATTAATGAACTCTGTTGGCTGCCTTCTAATTTCAGGACCTGGAGACAGAGCTATCATGTGTTTCAGTGTCACCAAGAAAACTGTAGTCAGCTCTTACTTTGAGAGCTATCTCCTCTTTGAGGAGATAGCTCTCAAAGTAAGAGCTGACTACAGTTTGAGGCCTTTGAGGATTAAGATATGATGAAAAAAAACCCCCACTTGTTAGTTACAGCACACTGAGAACAGGATCTTTGAGAATTCTAGCAAATTGGTCGAGATAAAGTAGAGAAAAATGTGTAACAAGAGTTTGTCTTTTTAATATCCAAGGATGGATTTGAACAGCTGGAAAATTAGGAAAAGCACTCCAGATTTTTGGCTTGCAACGTGTTCAAATAGCCTAGAGGGGTGCAACTCATACCAATTAAATGGGATTCTACCACATTTATTTACTGGTGTATAGTATTTAAGATTGCAAGATTCAATTCCACATTGATCAAAATTTGCTGAAAACTGAATAGCATGTTAAGTTCTACCAGCCTTTCCCATAAAAGTTTGAATAGCCATAAATCCCAGAGCCAGGACAGAAGAAAAGTTTCAGGACCTGAAACTGCTGAACAGGTTCAATGGCTCAACCCTCACTTGTGCTACAAGAATAAGGTATTTTAATTGGATCTGTCAGGAAGCTTGCAGAAGGGTGCACACTACTTTCATCTCAGTCCACTGGATGAAGGAAGGGAGATGAGACAGGAGGAGATGATAAAGCTAGGAACAAAGAGGTCCACACTGAGCCTCCCGGCCTCCCTCACGCTGAATAAACATATCTGTCAGATCCTGAGGGCAGGCTAAAACCTCTGACAATGGCATTCTCTAAGTCTGAGTATCTTTTATCTCCCACACAACACAGGCTTTCCACTAGCAGGAGAGACAAGTTAATTGGACAGCTTCCAGGGAGCTTCACTGGTGCGCTCCCACATACAAACCCCTCCTGCTGTAAGAGTGCTCTGAGCTGGACACCCTATGGTAGGACAGCATGGAAAGCACAGCATGGCAGGAAGGGCTGTGGGCAGGCTGATGCCCTGAGGTAAGCAGCAGGTAACCCCCAGCATTTCATTGTGCCCACGTCGGTGGACTAGCAGCACGCAGTGCTGTGCTGGCAGGCAGAACTACGCTGGCGCCTGGAATGACGGCACTAAGTGCTGACACACAGACAGCACAGCCATCCCAAGCTCCCTTAGCATCACTAACACAGTGCTGCACCCTGTGGCGACAGCACAAATACACCACAGTCCAAGCCTGTCATGCAAAGCAGGCAGGGATGCTCATCCTTCTGGGGACAGCCCTGTTTCTTGCTCTTCCTATCTCATCTCCTCCAAAGCAGAGCCTGGATGACTGGTGCATAACAGTGCTAGATGCACAGGTACACAGATGAACCTCAGAAGGATGAATAACTTTCTTCATGTTTTAGAACACTGTCCACTTAATGTAGAAGTGCTACATACTTTCCTTTCCAGTATTAGGGCTGGTTAAGTGTATTATGGAGGCTGACAGACTCACTGCAGTGAAGAATCATAGGCTGCTTGGGCAAACCATGAGAAATACTAATTTTCCTCAGCTTTTTACCCAATATCTTACTGCATTGCAAATTCTTGTGTTCATTAAACACTACCTAAATGTTGGGGGATGAAGAGATGGTTTTTAATGAGGTTGCTACTGTCATTGATCTGCCACTGTTCAATATCACTGTTCAATATTTGGGGGTTGGACCCGATGATCTCTCGAGGTCCCTTCCAACCCCTAAAATTCTATGATTCTACAATTCTATGATCTCATGAATGTTTTATCTCTCTTAGGAGACTAAGAAGGTAAAAGCAGCAAGCTAAACACCAGCCAGAGAACTTAGGTGTTGTAGCCCAGTACATGAATATGGGCTTCAAAAGGTGTCGCTGTTTTGTGTGGCTGGATTCTGCTGGAGAAGGGGAGGCTGCAGGGATGGCTCCTGCAAGAAGCAGGTGGCCTAAACCACTACAAAATGGCACCATATTTTATAGTCAAGGGTTTTGCTAAAGTGGCTAAAGGAAGGGCTCAGAAGAGGAAGCACCTACCTGCACTGGCCAACGAACATCCAACAATGCTTGATAAAAGCAGTGTCTGCTACTGATCAAGCACTGGTTGCTTTGTATCACACTTGAATCTAGCAGGAAGAAATGTCCAAGAAGATGTATTGTCTAAGTTCAATGTTTTATCAGAACCAGATGAGCACACATAGCCCGACGTCCTGGTCAAAAGCCAAAACATACAAGCAGGAAACTGCAAGCGGGTAAAATGTGACACTTGAATTAAAAAAGGGGTAGTTATTTACCTCTGTGCCAAAAACAAAGGCATTTTTACCATGATAGCACAGTGATTCTGGAACACCTTTGCCTCCTCAAACGGAACACGGCGGTTGCTACAAAGCCTCTTCATGTCAGGCTCTGCTGAATGGAAATCCCAACTCAGACCACCTCTGCATGCTGCACTCCAGTGCCTTTACTTTCACACACCCATTCACACAGGTGTGTATACATGTGCACATACCCTTGCGTCTGTGCTGAGGAAAACTGCTTCCATCACAGATATTTTTACTCTTTGGATTACTGCTAAGAGGCTTTCTGCATTATTGCCTTCATGCTATGGCCCTGGGCTTCAGTGAAGAATCACACCCAGTGTTCTCCTCAAAGGCATGCCTTCACGGCAGAGAATAAGCCAGCCATGCCTGCCAGCGGCTTAGCTCTGACTTTCCAATGGTCACCCAACACCTCTCCAGCTACCCTGTCCACCCACACCCCTCCACTTATCCCCTCTTGGTGGCCCTATTTCAGTCCAAGTCTCTCTTGTTTCCACCGAGGCCAGTCTCTGGAGATGTGGAGAGATGGAGCTGTGTTTGAGCTGGAAAGGAAGTTGTCTTTTCTGCTGCAAAGCCCTAGCCTCTTCTACAGTTCCATTAGCTCCCAGCCACTAAGGAAACAAGAGCTCAGTGGTGCTTATTGAACCCGTGTTTAACCCCCAGGGTGGCCAACTCAAAGTACCAGTTGGCTTGGGGATTTCAGATACCTGACACACATACTTAGGCAAAAAGAACCTAAACCATCTGTGAAAAGAACACCAGGGGAATGTAAGGCACTAAACCATCATCAAGCTATGCTAGCACATTTTTAATGTGCTAAATCATTGTTTTCAATTAACTTCTAGCAAGAAAACCTCTCTTGAGTGAGTTTGTCACATTCCTGGTAAAGCACAATCCACCAGCTCCCACTGAAAACAAAGCTGCAGGGCAAGAGGAACTGTCTCCAAATGCCCACACATTCCACACTCCTCAAGCCCAACACCATCCCAGCAGTATTTATCTAGCCCTGTAAAACCTAGCTACATTTTGCACCATGAGAATTAGCAGCTGAAGAGGCACGCCAGCCCCCAGTCATCTTAAGCTGTCTATCAAATCAAGGTTAAAGAGCCTCATGGGAAAGGCACTGCCATATACACAACAGTCCCAGTTCCCTTGATAACATCGCCCTCCCCTCCACCACTGCTGAAAAGTAACATAGCTGCTGGAAAGAACTGGAAAATAGTTTTTAAGGTTCATTAAAATTTTTCAAAAAGTCACTTTGATTTAAAAACCCACCTTAATAAAGCCATATTTATAGTTTCTTTCCACAGTCTTCATCCATTTATACAGCTGCAGTTCCTCTAAAAGACAGTTCAAAGAAATGCAGCTCCAGGCACCCAGTCAGAGCCTAAAAATCCACTGCTGAGTTGCCCAAGATTTTACTAATAAACTTAGTCTTCAGCAATATAAATTGGAAAGTCAAAACAGAAACCTGCTCACAATCTACTGCAGTGAGTTTTTCAATCTGCAGCTCCACTCCAAGAAAAAAAGGTGTTCCACATGACCTCTGATTGCTAGAGGGAGATAAGGAAAGGAACACCCTAAGTAGGTGTTGAAACTTCTTAGAAATCTGACCGTACCCTGGGGTGTTTCTGTCTGCTCAGAGAAACAGCCTCCCCATTTCTGATTTGGAGATCAGAGTAGCCACTTGATGACTTCTAGGAGAAGAGGTCAACTTGCAGCCATCTCCTTTCATGGCTTTTTACAGAAGGCCATTGTCTATGTTCAAGCTTTCCCACCAGGCCTCTTTTTCCAATGAAAAGAGATTTCTCTTCCCCTCCCTGAGGTACAACATACTCCAAGGAGAGGCAGCCAGCTGCAAGAGCACACCACACCAAGAGCTGCTATCACAATGCTTCTCCCAAGTGTGGCAGCAAGATTCAGGATAAAAGCATGAAAAAAGCACAAATAAACCTCCTACCAGTGCTTGGGTTACAACCTTTCTGCTCACCCAGTAAGCCACTGGCCAGAAGTCAAGACTGGAAATAATGGATAAAATCCTCTAATAATCAAAAGCTCCAAGAGTTTTATGCTCTTGAACTGTATTATGCAACATTAAACTTAGGACAGCATCAAAAGTTGCACAGAAAGCTTAAAATAAGGTAGTTTGTTTCCTATATTGCTACCCTTGAGCTAGAGCAGGCTCCAAGGCTTTAACAAGCCTTCAGCATGAAAAAGAAATACATGGCACAGAACCTGGGGAAGGAATCAGGCCACGTGCAACCTCCCATGACCATAGCTCTCCAAACCCAGCACTGTGTTCAAACAAGCAAGTCCTCTCTAGTCCCAACCAGAGAGGGATGTTCAAAGCCTGGAACAGCAACTGATCACTTCACCAATCCCTCATTCCACATTGTAGCCCACTCTTCCCCTCTTTTGGGACAGCAGCTCCCATGCTGTCAGGGAAGGTGGCATACATGCAGTGCCAGGGCCAAGCACCTCTGGCAGGAGGCTTACCCAAAGAATCATGGTAAAAAACAGCTGACCTTCAGGCAGATAGTCAGCAGATCTCAGAAAACACCAGTTGGGTAGTCCTGCTCTGGAGAGAAGAAATAAGGCTGGGAGAGAAAGGTTTTCAGCTGGTAGAAACAGTTACTCACCTAAGACACATATTGCCCAACCTATCAACCCAGCACTTCAAGGTCACCATTATTCCCATGCAAAAAAAGGGAACGTTCAGGGTGGAGAAGCTGCCATCTGGCAGGTCCTGCTGTACCTGACAGCTTGTTCATCGCTCCTTCGGGCCCTGGCATGAGTGGTGTCTCAGTGCTACTGGAAGCTTTGCTGGTCCATAACAGAAGCAACTTTGCATTAACTTGCAAAGTCAATTAGTACACAAGCAAAGTTTGGTTTACACTAGCTCTTTTTTAAGAAATTAAAATTACAAAAGCTTATTGAAGGGCCAAGAGATGATAGGACAAGAGTCATAGAATCACAGAATCCCAGGGGTTGGAAAGGACCTCCAGAGCCCATGGGGTCCAACCCCCTGCCAAAGCAGCTCCCCAGCTCATATTGCACAGGGCGGTGTCCAGACGGGGCTGGAATCTCTCCAGAGAAGGAGACTCCACCACCTCCCTGGGCAGCCTGTCCCAGGGCTCCCTCACCCTCACTGGGGAAAAGTTCTTCCTCTGCTCTAACTTGCAGCCATTGCCCCTTGTCCTGTCCCCACAGACACTGAAAAGGGGCTGCCCATTTCCCCCTGCAGCCCATGCTTAAGATATTGATAACCATTAATTAGGTCCCCCTTAGTCTTCTCTTCTCCAGGCTGAACAGCCCCAGCTCACTCAGCCTTTCCTCACAGGGGAGATGCTCCAGGCCCTTCATCATCTCTGTAGCCTCCTCTGGACTCTCTCCAGGAGATCCCTGTCCTTTTTATCCCAGGGAGCCCAGCACTGGACACAACACTCCAGGTGGGGCCTGAGCAGGGCAGAGCAGAGGGGGAGGATCCCCTCCTGTGACCTGCTGCCCAAACTCCTCCTGAGTCAAGTGTGTCATCAGCAAATGGGTTCAACCAAATAATTTTGAGCTTGCAATAGGACGTGCTGACTGAGAAATGCTACAACTGGACTGCTCAGCAGATGCTGGTAAGACTAGAAGGCTAATGAGAACAGCAGGACAGGGGATATCTTTAACGGCCAGATTCTACATCCTAAAATTCTTTAATTTCAGTTACTATGAAATTCCAGTGCTTCTCTGATAACATCTAGAAGGCAAATGTTACCACAGCACAATCTCCAAGGAAGCAAATTTCAAAATTGAAATGACCTTTGAAATATTTGCCTACATCACTTTTGCCAAGAAACTTGGGGCAGTTTCATCTTTCATTGTTGCTGATTCTCAGCTTTTAGGCAAATAGCACACATGTGAGGTTGTTATTATTAGTAGCAGTATTTTAAATTTGTGCCTGAGAATCCATATTTCCTTTGGTATTGAAGGAATCTGAAGGGGGGAGGGAGGGATGGGGTGTTTTTAAAAAGAAAAACAAAACCAAAAAAACCCCCCAAAATATCCCCAGCTCAGAAATGAGACTTGGCCAGCTCTTGTGCCTGGATTCCATCTATAGCTCCTCAGCAATCAGAACTCAGTGGAAGATTAACTCAAAATCATGGGATGGGAATGCATAAAGGATTCTCATTCAGCTTTCAGGTGGGTAAATTACAGGGTTTTTTTTATCTCTGAAGCTTGGTTGATGTTTTAGTTGGTCAGTGGCTGAAATCCCTGTTATGCTTGGATGGGATGGATTGCTTCATTTACACCAGCCTTCGCATAGGACACTGCGTCATCAACTCTCGCTTGCTCACAGTGCAGGTAGGAGAATCCCCCACCTAACACCAATGCTGTCATAGAATCATGGACTGGTCTGGGTTGGAAGGGATCCCAAGGATCACAGAGCTCCAACCCCCTGCCACAGGCAGGGACACCAACCTCCAGGCCTGGAGCTACACAAGGTTGCCCAGGGCCCCATCCAACCTGTCCATGCTTTTCAAAAGTGAAGGCACCCTTCCCTGCTGCATTCCCTGGAAAAAGAACATTATGGACAGGGTTACAGATCCCTGGGGACACAGACATTTGCTTTTTTATTTCACAGCCCTTGGGCACACGCATCTAACACCAGATGTCTGTGGAATATTTCATTCAAGAGAAGGCCACCAATTTCCTTCATCACTTGTCAATTAACAAGCAATTAGGTTTAGCACTGTCCAGGACATGGGGTGTTCTGAGCACATTGTGAAAAAAAATTCAGAAGGGAAGTTGTAGCACGAAGTCACACATGATATGAGAACACTGACATGAACTTTAAAAGCAAGCATTATTCACACCACTTCCTGTGACGACCTTCCCTGCACAAACCAAGACAACCTCAGATTTGGACAAACCACAAAATGCTGCCCAGGTTATGACTGCTTTGCTAGCAAACTATAACACACCCCTCCCCCAGATAACTTGGCCTTGCCTGTACTAGTCCAGCTGTTTTATTTTGTGAATTGGAGTCTACATGCACAGGCAAAAGAACCACATGATTTTAGATTCACTGATGCACAAGGGGATTTTCTCTAATAATCCCATTCATCATTACAGAAGCTCGATGTGTGAACGATGATCCCTTAATATCCTCTGGGGAGAGCTGAGAGTCTCAAATTCAACAGGCCATTCAGGGGGTTGCATCTGTGGATCTTAGAAACATGATTAAGTGCCTTAACTAGGGGAAACTGCTTTTTCTTTCTTCCTTTTTAATGAACAGCTAAGGGTTCAGAATACAGGAAAGAGAAAAAGTGCTTGAAAAGTCAACACCACATCAAAAGAGTCTGGAAACTTCATCTCTTGAGCTTCTTCAACCAACCTGCTACCTACAAGGCTAGCAGCAAATTTTACATCCTCTCTCTCATCTCTTAACCTGCATGGCCAAGAGGAAAAGGTCATGCTTACCTTGTGGATCTAAGCATCTCCCAGCCTGGACAAAGCCACATGAAAGGCCAGTGGATATTCTGTCCAAGGAGGAACCATGCCAGTTTACACTAAGGCAGGATCCACCCCCTTATACCATCAAGTCAACAGACAAGTCACAGAATCACAAGGTTGGAAAAGACCTTTAGGATCATCAAGTCCAACCGTTCCCATCCTGTGCTAAACCATATCCCTAAGTACCTCATCTACCCTTTTTTAAACACATCCAGGGATGGTGACTCAGCCCCTCCCTGGGCAGCCTGTTCCAGGCCCTGACAACTCTTTCAGTAATTTTTTTTTTCTAATATCTAATCTAAACCAGCCCTGGTGCAGCTTTGTGCCATTTCCCCTTGTCCTATCACCTGTCACCTGGCTGAAAAGACCATCACCCACCTCTCTGCACCCTCCTGTCAGGTTTCCCATTGTGAGCACATAAAAATCAAGTTTTATACTGAGTTGATGATGTCATGGCTGGTAACTCTCTCAGTTCTTTCCCCACGTTTTTCACAGGTCATAAACTGCAAGTTCTGCTAACCAGCAGTGGTAACAGTACGTTACCTTTTCTTTCCCCTCATCACTTTATTCACTCCCTGTAACGAGTTTTAGTTGCATTAAAAAGTCACACTGATTGTGACTATATACAAAATGTCCATCAATCAAATTCCCACACAGCTTAAGACCTGTACACTAAGAGTCTCCTGCAGCACTTTTTGCCTGGGGACACTCCTGCACTTTGCAGTTTCTCTGTCACAGCTTTGCCCAAAGCCTTTTGAGACACTTGAGATGCACAAATGACAGCAAGAAGCACTTAGATAAAAAGAATCCATAGCAAGAAGCACTTAGATAAAAAGAATTTGAAAGATTGAGCAGAAAAACCTGCTTGCTACTTTTTATAGCTGGTGATGAAGGACAAATCTCAGTAAGAACCATCAATAGAAAACAAGTAACCAACAACTCAACTCCTGCAAAGAAGTCACTCTGACATAGCTCTCAGTAAAACTTCCAGATCAAAGGAGCAAGTTGCTTGAATCTCTGTCTCTCAAGGTGTACAGGAAGTACTACACAAGGCAACATGCTTTCCCCATCGTATTCTAAAGACAGTCAATCAACACTGAAGTACTCTCCTCACAGCAAAGTTAACCTGGCTATATTACATACCCTACATAAGCCACCATAAAGATTTAACACCCAGGTCATTCTAACTGTGTAAATCAGGACTAAACTTCAACGAAGCCAAGAGAATTATGCTGCCTACAGTCAGTGTGAGGTGAGAAAGGGGGCTGCTGCCTTCATACTTCAGCTCTCTGACGGGAAGGTTGGACTGCGTAACGGGCAAGGCTCTTTTTAAGAGGTGACGAGGTGAGAAGGAAAAGCATGTAAGAGCATGCATTTGCATTTCTTGACTTTGAACTTACTGCCTACACTTGCTTGAGCCCCAGAAGCTCCTTCACATTGTGACATGCCAGAGTGGTTTTCTCTTACACTTTGTCCTTACGAAGGTGAAGAGGAGACAGGGCAACGGTGCAGCCTCTGCCAGCCCCACCAGAAACTGCTTTTGATGCCATATTCCTTCCCTGTGCTCTACTCCTTTTGCTAGCTAAAGAGTCTACAGCACGTAGCATAATTCCTGTTACAGGAAGGAGAAGTTAATGCTGAATCTGGAGAAGCCAGGGAAGTATCAAGAGATTTCCAACAGCTGACGGCTGCTCTGGAGGAAAATCCAGCTGCTCCTTTCCATGCGGTGACCTGTTAAAGTTGGAACAGCAAATTTCCAAGCCAGTCTGTAGCCATGCCTGGAACAATGAAGCATAAATAAATTAAACTCTTATCTCGGAAAAGCTTATGAGTGTCTCACTCTATGTGCAAGCTTTTCAGGAAATGGGGGAGGGGGAGAAAGCCTTCCAAAACTTCTGCACTAAAATCATTTGTCCTTTTTGCAGGCCGAGCTTGAGAAAGGGAAAAACTGAGTAAGAGGCTGATGACCTTCTGTAGGACAGAACCCCAATGCTGCCTCTGTAGGGCAGCAGGAAAAGGTTTTTGATTCTGGCGCTCCCTTGTCACTAGAGGCAGCGGGAATTCGCCTGCACTTGTACAGCTGTGACTGGGACAGGCTTTCTGGTGGAGCACCGCCAGCCATTCCCCTCCATAAAAACCCATGGAAGGGTAACTAGGTCTGCTGACAACAGCACACAGCCTGCACGCATGGTCTCAAACCAATACATGCACCAAGTGATGCCAATTCCAACCCCATATGTTCCTGGAGCCAAGGGAGCAGCCTGGACAGGGAGGTGACTTCAGCAGTACGCTTGACTTCCTAAACAGCAGCTGTTCACCCAGTGCTTTGAAAAGATGCAGCTTTCAAACAGGCATTACTGCCTGGAAGCTTCAAATGCTTCTGTTTTATATGGGCACTGACCAGTAGCAGTGGGTCAAAACTTAAACTGCTTTTAATATGATTACTGGAAAGGTATCTTCCTGCAGACCAGCGTAGAACCAAAGTCAAGCCTGCTGCTTAACTTACCTAGGGATAAACCACACCACGTGAGAGCAGACTGCAGGACGTACAGAGAAAGAGCAGTTATGACATGAAACAAATGTCTCCAGAATTCAGTCATTTCCCACAGGGAGCAAAAGTTAATCACATAACCTAAAGACCAGGCAACTGCATTTAAGAGAAATGATGCAAACCATTCTTGAAAAATAAAAACTAGATCTTTGCCTGTACTTAGATTTTGACATTAAGACCATTATTTCAGCTTGACCTCTATGTCAACTGAGAGAGAAAAAAATAATCCTTGCTATCATAAAACCATACTGCCACAGACACTTGTATTACAGTTATCTTAGGGTTTTGTGGGAATACTTCTCTCAAGGACTCTGTTAAACACCTAGTGCTTTCCTAACTAACCAGCAGTTCTCAGCAAAAAGAAAGACTAAACCTTGCAATCCCAAATTCTTAATTCCAGACTAAGATTTCATATGAAAACTATCAAGACTTTGGCTGGGGTGGGGGGGAGGAGGGGTGGGGGGAAGGCAATTCAGTAACTTTTTAATTTAGACTAAATGTCAGCTCTCTGCTTTAAAAACGTCAAAGGCAAATATTCCAATGTCCTCCCTCACGCTAATTTTATTAATACTGTCAGCAATTCTCAGTATCTAAATCTAAGACAGTGAGTCAGGCAGCAAATCAATCCAATTGCCTAATCTCCAGAGGGAAAGAAACAACAGAGGAATCAGGCCAAAAAGATTGCTGATAATGGATATTTAGTCTTTGTGTGGGACAAACTCTCTGCTACTTCCTCACACTCCTTTTGCTCTGTTACACTGGGGGCACTTGGTTACTTGTGGTGTAAATGCCTAAATATAGCCATGGAGATGACACTGCCAAGGATCTGGATATAGGAAGAATTCCTGCCTTCTACTCCCCGAGCCACAGCTGACTCCCAGGACATCTCACTGGGGTCTGTGACTTTCCTGGGTGGAACAAGTGATGCTGTACGGTGAGAAAACCCGAGAGCGAGGCCAGGCAGCACCACGCTGCTTGAGCTTTTTCCTCCTGCTGCCCAGTGAACAAAGCTGAGCACAACAACAGGTCCCCATCACAGCAAAGATCCATCCCATCCACATCAAAAGCTCAACAGTTTGTTGACCAAGCGACGCTGAGGAAGATTACAGCTGGGACCTATCCTGTGCTACCTGCTGTAGGTGACCCTGCTCTAGAGGGAGGGTGGGACTAGATGATCTCCAGAGGTTCCTTCCAACCCCTGCCATTCTGTGATTCTGTGACCATGGGATCCACTTGTTGAACAAGCCACTGAAACCACAGGGACACGAAAACTGGGTTTACCCTTTGACTTGTTGGTAGAAAAGGAACCAGATGATGGGTTTATCTCCCAGACAATGTGCCTGGCAACCCAGGGCCTTTGGAGCCATTCCTGACTGGTTTGATTTTACCAGCTTGGCAGGACATGGTGGCATATAGCAACACCCTATGTCCTGCAGACAGACGTACTGCCTCTTGCGGTCTGCGAGTCATCAATCCCTGCTGACACCACAAGTGTAGGACTCAGGCACCTGAGAGACAGACATTTAAGTCCAAGGCTGTTCAGCCCAGCCTGTCTCCACACTCAAAGGCAAAGAGCAGGTGACTCGCATCCCCCTGTGACAGACCTCCAAGCTACTTCACGCAGTCTGGAGGAACCCATTTGTCCACACTGACTGTGGGGAGCGTAGCAGCCTTCAGATTTCCACCCTGGGAGCTCACAGCCATACATGATATACGTTAACCTTCGCTTTTTATGTTCTTTGCTACCAACCCTTTAGTCATACCTCCAGCATATGAAAGATTTCCAGCTCTTAAAACAAACAGGCAGCCAGGGTTTCCAACACAGCATTAATGGAAACTGCAGTGCCAAAGACATTGAGACCTGCTGGGCACTGCACAGCTAATAAACATAGCTGCATTTTCTTGCCAGCATTATTTTTCCTGCTTGGTTATGTTTAGTTAAGGGTCTAATGAGAAGCTTCTCCACATGCCTGCACATGGAAGTTGTATTTCCTTTTCATGTGGGAACGGGGCACGTGTTTGATTTGCACTGACCCCTCTTCCCACACAATACCAGATCTCTATCGCCTTGGCTAGGGGCCACACGTTGTGGGTTGAAACATGGTCCCTCAGGTAATTATCTGAGGAACACTTACATGGAAATTGATGGTACAAACTCACAGCTGTCAGCCTGGGCTCAAGTTTGGCTGAGCCAGAAAGGGATTCAAAGAGAAAAGTCAGGTTCTAAATATAAATTAAGGGTTGGTGGAGGTTTTTTTCAGTTCTTCCTTATGGATTTTTAAGAGGTAGAAGTGAGGGAAAGGTGAAAAGTGGTTCTTCTTGGTGGGACAAACCTTAGATCCCTCAAGACTGCTGAAAATTCTGATCAAATTACTTTGTGCCTTCAGCTGTTATCATGCAGGACTGGGCACTCTTTCAAAGGGAAATTGCACAGAGACCAAAGCATACGCTCACTGGCACGAAAGATTAAGTCATCTGCTAAAAGGATTTGGACTTCTTTGAGAAAGGTAAAATGTTTTACACCAGTTACTGTGTTAAAGTGCTGCAGTAAAAGGAATCCAGTAAACCCAAACACAAAGTGCAAAATTAATAGGTAGGATATCCGCTGCCTCAAGGTGTTCTTTCTTAGCTGGGCCTCCAATATGCACCACTCCAGGGCATTCTCTTGCCATACTTGGGTTGACTTCAATCAGTGTCCTTAAGATCTTTTTCCCAGTTTCCCAGCTTTTTTACTACCTTCTTCTGGTGGAAAAGGAATCCACACTGGTACAGAGTCACCCAGCTGGGAAGACAAGTTTCTAGGGATGATCAAAGTAGTGGTACAAATTAAAAAATGAAAAGGTTTCCCTATTTCCAGAGAGGTTTGATGATGTGTCACTCATAAACATGCTATCCAAAGGACAAAACTCTGTTAATTAGACACTTATCAAGGTGATTTCTAAGTTTCTAATTACCTGAGCCACAGCATTTTGATATCACTTAGAGACTCCTGATGAACACATTCAAGAATGTTTAGAGGACAATGTGAGACCAGGAGTCTGGGCAGAGGGGAAGTAGGATGCTTATCTTGGAAGAGGGAAAACAAAAGCCAGCCGTTTTATATCAATACCCAGAAAAATGTCACAGTAAATAACCAGTCTATTTATAAGCACCTGGAAGATAACAGTGAAAACACTTAACAGCCACCATCCACCTGCTGTGAACAAATCATGTCCAACTAATCTGATTTCCTTCCATGATGAAATCCCCAGCCCCTCAAGTACAGAGTCAAAGCAGCAGTTCTCACACACCTTGATTTTTGGCATGGCTTTAGCCCTAGGGTTTTTTCTAAGGATCAGAGTGTGTCTGAGCCTGTTATGGGGACATTGGCAAACTGGGCAGCTCTCCCTCCAAGCTTCCCTCTCGAAGCAAAAAGATGCACCAAAGGAGGCTGCACAGGGCTCCTGCTCAGTGTTTTGGGAACAGTGGAAATAAAGAATGCACCAATCCAAAATGGAAGACTTACACCAGTAGAATAATCAATACTATACTAATGAGAGAACATTAACGTTGATCTTGAACAAAAAATACAGTAAGAAATATTCTATAGCATCACCTGAGGAAAAATTTAGATTTTCAATCAGAGAAGCTGCCCAAAGAAAGAGAATGAATTTCAAAACCGGGCGAGAATCCCAACGCTGCGCAACAGCATCCTCAGAGGACAAAGAGTGCCTGGAGAAGCACTGGTTCTGAAGCCAAGTCCTCACCTTAGAAAAGACAGCAAACTTTACCATGTTTTTGCAACCCAGATGACCCCCACACAGGGCTGAATGTGGGCTGAGACAGACAATAGAAATAAGGGCTCTGCTGTCCTCAGCACAGAGAGCTAAAGAGAACCGCTGCAGCAGCAGCAAGCGCGGTAAAGGCAAGTTGTCTAAGCACAGCCAGGGATCCCAGCAGACCTTAAGCTGAAGCCTGCTGATAGATTTGTCCTTCAGATCTCCAGCAATCCTACTTCCTGACTGATGTCTACATGGACCCTTGACTCCTTATGGTCTTTCTGCCAGTGGACTAGGAATGCGCAAGAGGTTCTGGAGCAGAGTGGGAAGCGCTAGATGTTGCAGCCTGGTGCCTCCCCAGGGCTGAAGAAGCACAGACAGGCATCTCATCTCATCAGCCTGGGTGTCCCAAAGGAAGCCTCATCAATACAGAGCTTCCTCACAGCTCCTGGCCTCTCTCTGGAATGTGTTTAATTTAAAAGAGAAAAAGAAAGAAAGAAGTGGGAGCAGGGGGAGAAGAAAGGAAGAAAGATTCCAGGCCTAAGATTTATGGAGAGCCAGGTCAGTGGGAAGAGAGCATTAATAATGAAGGGTTATGGGGTTTTGTGTACAGATGATGATAACTGGGCTTCACTCAGACACTTACAAGATATAACTGCTAACAGGGGATGAACACAAAGCAACCAAACCCATCTGTGTGCTGGATCAAAAACTGATGCTCAGTGGTACACCAGTGCACACGTATTCCTTTTTCTTGTTTCCTTTCTCAGACAGAGATGAGTCTGAAGTTGTCTGGGCATCACAGGTGTCATTTGCCTCTTCCAATATTTTCTGTGAGGAAGCAGAGACTACTCCTAATTCTAAAGGAATTGTCAGTTTGAGTCACCAAAACTGAAATGATAACAAGGGCTTCAAATAACAGAGTTATATGCACTAAGAGTGACAAAAACAATTCTTATCCCCTCTCTACCCACATTTGCAAATCTCCATCTTAAACAGGAACAAGAGCAGCCAGGGTGAAACCTCTACCTCCTGCTGTTGCAGTAGATTGGGCTAAAAGAACGTGGAGCTAAAAGGAAGCTTTAGTTATCACTTGTGTGGCAGGAGTGACACCTGCCATCGATGCAGCTCCCAGCCCTGACCAGAACTGCTCCATCACCTGCAGTATCAGACTTCCCCACTCTGGATTTCAGTCTGCAGGCATTTGTTTGGTTGGAAAGTGCTCTCATCGGCCACCCATCCCCACCAAAGAGTTAACTCCTTCCTGCAATCTAAAGCATTACAGGATAGCAAGTCACAGAATGACAGAATTGTAGACGTTGGAAGGCGCCTCCAGAGCCCATGGGGACCCAAAGCAGGGTCCCTAGGACAGGGCACACAGGTCGGTGTCCAGACGGGGCTGGAATCTCTCCAGAGAAGGAGACTCCACACCCCCTGGGCAGCCTGTCCCAGGGCTCCCTCACCCTCACTGCTGGCTCATGGCCACCAGGACCCCCAGGTCCTTCTCTGCAGAGCCCCTCAAGTACAGGAGCTTGCCACTTTTATTCCCATGTTGTGGCCATGGAGCCTCTGGGCCAGGCTGAAGCGTACACCACAGCTTGGGGTGAACGCTCAGATCTCTATAATTTGCTCATGAGGAATGTGGGGGATTTACAGCCACTGATTGACTATAAATCAATTAGATGATCCAATTTCTGCTACAAACATGGAGCTCCATAAAACTGCAGATGACAAGGTGCAGGAATGCCTTCTCATTTGTAGAGAGAATGGAAGGTGTGGATAAATCAGCCCTTTCAGAGTTCCTGCTCGGCCTGAATGGAGCAGACACAGCAACAGCTTCATGCTTCATAGCATGAATACTTGAAGCTTTTAGTTTTATTTTTCCTTTGGAACTAATTACAACCCCTACTGAAATACAGGGACACAAGAATTCTCTAACCATTTCTCTGAGCAACACCCACCATGAAGAATGTCTCATCCACTAGGACAGACCTGACACCAAAGCAGCATTTATTTCTCTCCTCCTCTTTCTTTTCTTCTTTCTGGAGACAAGCATTACAGCCTGAGCCAGCCATGGGAAGCAGATACAGTCAGACTCTTTAATCAGTGAAACACCAGACTTATTTTTTTTTTAGCCTTTTTCCTTTTTTTTTAAAGCCTGTTATGGAGCAGTCTCATGTTTGAATGTGATGAGGACTGTGCATTCTTGCTGACCCCGGGATCTCTCAGGTGGCCCATGCCTTTCATTGAAGAGTCTCAGTGCTCTTTGACTCAGAGCTAAAAGCTCACATTACTTGAGGATGACCTCAACTGAAGTACAGTCTGCTGGGTTAGTTAGCAGCTGTCAGGCACAGCTCACAAAGCTGACATTCAGTATTCCACCACAGCCTTTAGTAGAGATATCCCATGAAAGGTAAAGCAGCATCCTGTATCTCCCAGGCAAACACTGGAAAATACACATTAAGAGACAGTCCAGCACAAATACTGGATATGAGAGAGACAGCAGACATCTGCCTACACTTTTCACAGAATCACAGACTGGTCTGGGTTGGAAGGGATCACAGAGTTCCAACCCCCTGCCACAGGCAGGGCCACCAACCTCCAGGCCTGGAGCTACACAAGGTTGCCCAGGGCCCCATCCAACCTGGCCTTGAACACCCCCAGGGATGGGGCATCCATCCACCTCTATACAGCCTGTTCCAGCCCCTCACCACTCTCTGTGTAAAAAACTTCCCCCTAATATCTAATCTGAACCTTCCTTCCTTTAGCTTTAGTCCATTCCCTTGTCCTGCCATTATCTACCCTTTCAAAAAGCTGATTCCCCTCCTGTTCCTCTGCTCCCTTCAGGGACTGGCAGGCTGCAGTGAGGTCCCCCCAGAGCCTTCTCTTCTCCAGGCTGAACCAGCCCAGCTCCCTCAGCCTCTCCTCACAGGGGAGGTGTTCCAGCCCTCTAATCATCCTCGTGGCCCTCCTCTGGCTTTTCTTCTCTTCTTTATGATAAAAAGAAACTTGATAATGAAGAACTAAAAGAAAGACAGCATGGTTTTATGGCTTGGTCCGTTGGAAGCCAGAAAGGAATCAGATTAAGAACTAATTGCTTACATTATTATATATGTTTCTAGGAATCTCACAGCCCTACTATCTCAACCACCTAGAAATATTATCCTCCCAATTCCCCATTTCACGTGCAGGGAAGCAAAATGCTTAGATCAAGATGACAGAGTCTATAGCAGAAGACTGCACTTTCATACAGCAGGTAGTTAAGCTGTGTACCAGCTTGCCATGGATGCAGCACTGTAACAGATGTTCCTCTTGACCAGGTTTTTCACAGATTCAAAAAGGGTTGGACCTTTTTGATTTGAATCTCAAATCCATTGAGACCTACAAAATGGAAAGAACTCAGCTCCCAGCTAAGGACATGCCAGAGACAGAGCATGCTGGACACAGGCTGGCAGAGCAGTCAGAAGCATTACTACACACTTGCCTTTTTACTCACACGTTTCCACAGGCATCAGCACCTGGCCACAGGCAGATGCAAAAACCAGAACTGGATGGATATTTGATGGGATCCAATGCAACCAATACACTCCCTGTGCCTTCATTCTTCATCTGCTATCCTTAGCTTCCAAGATAAGGATAATTGATAAGGCATTTCTGTTCTTTATTGCAAGCTTATGAAGAACAGAAATACTTGACATGCTTCTTGCTTAACCCATATGGAAATCAGAGCGTGGAAGTTGCCAGAATAAAGAGAAAGGAGAGAGATGGGTTATAGCCAGCCCTTATCTTGTCAAAAAGCAACTGTTGCACCTCACCACCGACCTCTTGGACCCTCACAGGAGGGTTACTAGAGCATGCAGCTTTTGAGGAGACAGCTGTTAAGTATTTTGCAGCAAGCAAATCCCATTTTAATTCTATCATGATTTTCCTGCTCTTTGGGATAAAGAAGACAGACAGAGGGATCAAGGAAAGAGTACCTGGAAAGTGTCTGCTCTAGGCAGGAGTAAGCCTCTGCTGCTTTCTCTAGCCCATAATGCTGGGGGCTGAGTGCCAGGTGGCATCGTGTCAAGTCCTCACTGTAGGCACCTGGTGGAAGCTCCACAAGCAGCTGCTCCAGGAGGACGAGCTTGAAGACCATAAGGGATTGGGAGTGCAGCCAACTGCTAACATTGCTGTGCTTCCTTTGATCTGTTTAGATAGTGCTTTCTAGACAGCAGATACCTGGAACAGACCTCTCTGCTGATGCACAAAGTGACCCAATCTCACAATTTATCCATCCATCCTGCAGGGATGCAGGCTGAGGGGGAGACACCTGGGATTTAGCATCCACAAAAGCCCTTGCTGCAAGGACCTGCTCAGGGAGGAAATGTGAACACACCACAGGCACAAGTTACTGGAGGCAGAGGTTGCACAGTGAGTGAGGACAGGATCTCCTGAGCAAAGGGAGAGCAACTGGGGGGGACAAGGGTCTGACCAACACTTATCTGACCTGTACAGGTGAGATGCTGCTGGCTGAAATCGTTCAGCTGCTGCAGGAGGTGAATCTCAGGCACGGCAATGCTGAGCAGCACTGAGAGTAAGAAAACTGCTGTTCAGCTGAATAAAACAGGGTTTGTGGATGGCCAAAAGCACACACAACACACACATGCATGCACGTGCTGCATCTCCTAATAGAGCAGAGACAAGATGGATGGACATGTGCAGGTTCACCTAATAAACAAACATGCATTTAAGGGAACCACAGACCTCTGGCTCTAGTTTCTGGGCTGTAGCACCACACTCTTGTGAAGCCTTGCAACTTCTCAGATTGTCTCAGAAAAGGAAATAGAGGCAGCAACAGTGGTACCACAGCACGTCCAGTGAGAGACAGCCAAGGACTTTGATGGCTGCTGTTGCAATCACAACTGTTTTGGATACTGGTGGCACCCTCCACCCAAACCAAGGGGACAGAAGGGGAAGTGGAGCAGAAGGACCTGAAGCAGGTTGCTGATGGCCACGCACCCGGTGCATCTATCTCCTGAGCCTGCTTTCCTTGCTAGACCTCCAGTCTCTCCAGGCAGGATCAGCACCCAGCAGGGTCCAGTTTCAGTCCCCAGCGACATGCTGATTTATGAGCATCACTGCTCAGTATCTCAGGACTCACTGTGGAGCATGGTTTCAAATTGTCAGTGCAAAGCCACCTCTGGAAACAAATGCCCAGCTCTCCCCACACCATTTCTATAACCACACATACGCTGGGACAGCAACACTTCCAACTGCCCAAACAGAGAGTAGAGAGGATGGTGAACATATGTATGGGATGTACATTCATAGTGTCTTGTTATGAATTTGAAAACTACCTGGGCAAGTGCAGATGAAGGTCACTACAAGAAGATCCCCTGTGCAAAGACGGAAGCTACCCGTAGCAAGAGCAGAGCCACCTACGAGCTGAGCCATACACAAGCTGTGAGTGCCTCACACAACAAGGCTTTCAAAGGCAGCAGCAGCAGCTTTAACAAATACTGGAGGACCCCAGGAGCTGTTAGGCTAATCTATACCCTTTCCTAAACCAGTAAGAAAAGGAAATGCAGCCCAGCAAGGAAGGCTTGGAAGGTTGTTTGAGGGAAAACAGAGTTTGCTGCAGGTAAGGGAGTAGCAGTCCTTCAGAGAGGCCTTGTGAGATTTCTAGAAAACTTCACTGTAGCAACAAGAAGTGATCCAGTTTCAGTAGGAAAGGCTACAGCTACAGGGGAGATTGGTTCTGCATGTGTTTAGTCTTCAAAGGTTCAGTAATTTCAGGCACTTGGCCGGGCTCTCCTGCTCATGTTGTTTATCTTCAGTGATTGTTTGGAGATGCATCCAAAACAAAACAAAAAAAAATCAGAAACAGAGCATGAGTGTGGGTCCAACACAGACCAGCAGAGAAAGGCTTCTTGTTCTCCCTGAGCAAGCTGTAAATTTACTTCTCCTCCAGTATTTCATTAGGAAAGAACTTGCTTTTGACAGGACGTGGGTTAGGGGTTAGCTTCTGGGGATGGAAGAGCTCAGCAGATTAGCCAGGGACTCCTGGCCTCCAAGAAGAAACACTGCTTGGTTTTTTCTTTCTTTTTGTGGATTTTTTTCCCCTGTTGTGTTTTTGTCTGTATCTTTATGCTTTCACCCTCAGTTAGCAGCTTCCAGAGCAGGAGCAATCAAAACAGGGACAGGATGTAGTGCCATTGATAAAGAACAGTGCTGGTGAACAGCTTCCACAGACAGACCTTGGAAGATGGAATTTAATCCAACACTGTCTCAAATTATTGAGTAAATGAGGCAGCCCAGGAAACAAGCACCTTGGATGGGTTTGGTACAATTTTTGCTTTAGTGCCCAGGAGTCAAAATTCTTATGGCTGATTTGAAAACCCCAGTGGGTCTCCAGTGTTCCTGGACAGTACATGGCAGGTACAATCACTGCCAGCCCACAGAAGTGGTTGCTGAAATCATATAAAATTAAAAATATGAGCTGTGTTCCCAGCAGCATAGAAAGGTCATTAGACAGACATCATCTCATTTCTTTCATTAAGATATTAATAACTGCACTTCGTTAGAAAGGTCCAGAATGGTTAGAAAGGTTAGAAGGCTTGACATGCTGACTCATTCAATCCCACAGACAGCAGAGTGGGCCAGAACCCTTTTCACAGGGCTTCCTCCATGTGCTTCATTATTCCTCTCATCCTAGGTGGCTGTTCCTGGGGTTGAGAGGGAACCCTTGTGTGCAGTATGACACAGAGGAGGGCAGTGTCCCCAGCTTTCATCTCCTCCCCATGGCCTTTCACCAAGGCAGCTTGGCGGTGGCCTGGGACTATAACGTCGAGTGAGGACACAAGGCAAAAATCAAAACCCAGAAGAAATAAGGAAACCAACCCTGAAGCAACACACAAAGAAAATTAAAAAGAGCATCTTGCATTTGTTGATCTTTCCCAAGGTTCAGTGACTTCAGAGTTTCCTGTATGCATGCTAAGAAATAACATTAACTTTCGTAATTTATCTTAGTCACTCAGCGTAGGGCCTCTGTTCTCAGCTTGTACTTCAAATCTGTTCTGCAATATATACCACATGAGTCAACTGTGTGTGAGCAGCAGGCACTTCCCAGGAGAGCACACATGTGTGTTTGGGCTAAGAGTCACCAGGATATTTAAATAACTTGGTAAGTACGTATGCACAAACATCAGTAATTCTAGTGTAGCCATAAAAGTTACACAGCATGGACATACACTGAAAATTAAAATTGGTGCTTCAGTCAGCCATAAAACTTTAAACTAGGCACCAGTTTGACTTTAGGAGACTGAAGATATATTTTTTTAAAAAAAGAAAACAAACAACATTAGCTTGTTGGAATGAACTTTGCTGGTAACCACGGGGGAACGTTACAACTCAGAACTCACCCCGTGGTTTTTATTTTAATGCTGAGTTAGAACAGGTAAAACCCTCCTGAAGTTATTGAAGAGCTACTCACCAAGAGCCACTATACTGGTTTCCCACTGTTTCCAGTACCACCTTCCCCCCACCCTCCTCATCCCTGTCCTGTAGTGTTTCCTACCTCTGCAGTTTGTGCTGTGCATGTATCACCAAGTCCGTTCCAAGTACCATACGCTTCTATATTCCACCCCAGCTGCTGGAGCACATCCTTCCCATCACTAGCCAAATTAAAACACTAGGCAAGAGCATTTTTGTTTCTGGTCAGATCAACTTGAGCCTTGGAAAAGGCCTTCCTCTTGCTGTGTCGCCCCAACATCTTTGAAAACAAGACCACAGAAGGAAAATATCTTTGCAGGCTTTAGTCTTGAAGCAGCATCTCTTGGTAACATCCAAATCAAACCTAATCCAACTATCTAATCCCTCTACAGCTGTGACACTCATCCCATATCTAACTTGGAGATGGCCAGGGCCCATTCATAGAGATTCCAAAGGGTGCCTCCATCCTCTCCTGTTTTGTTTCTCCAGGTGGGCAGTCATGTACTAAAAGAGCACGTGACTGATGGTGACTTAGAGCCTTTATAAATTCAGGCAACTCAAAGACCCTACTCAAAAATTCCTTTGCTAAATGGAACCACAGGGGAGGTTTGGGATGGGCAGCATTTCATCTCACAAGAGCGCCTGGCTCAGGCCAACATCAAAGCTAGCCATTTTGCCAAAAGCACTGGGCAAGACTAAGTCACTGCAAAAATAAAGGAAGATTAAATCTGAGGTTTAATCTCGAGGTGAGAAATGAAACCTTGGCACAGCACGAGTCAGCGTTCCAGACCTACACCAAAAAGCTGTCTCCACCCCAGCCCAGTTCTCCCTGGTGCAGCTGACAGGAATGGCTGGGAATGCTGTTTATGCCAGGCATTGCCATGCCTTTAGACCCCCCTGCTTTCACTTGCAGACCCACAACTCAGTGAAACCAAAACTGGCCAATGCAAAGGCATGAGGCAGCATCTCCAGGTAGTCTCCAAGCATGCAGGAATGCCAAGGTGGGCTTCCACACCGACTTCTGGGGCAGGAGGCAGCAGAGAAGGACGCTGCACCAATTACCAAAAGGAGGAAAGTCCCCAAGCATCTCTCACTGTCTCTGTCCAAAGGCTTACTTTCTACTACTGGCTACTGCAGGGAGAAGCTCATAAGGAAAGCTCTGTGCCACGATGCTCCTTGGAAGGCTGAGCACCTTTACCCTTGCCCAGGCACAGGAACAGAGCTGCCTCAAAAAGCAGGTTTTTCCCCATCTCCCATCCAACCTGCTGTACCCACCAGGGCTTCCTGTGCCACCCTTTCTAGGTGTAACACAGGAATAACAATGCCATCCTTTGCAGTGAAGCACTTCAGCAATTCATGCAAACTATTCTATATGAAGGAGGTATTTTTATTACAGCTCAGACCTGCTGACAAACACTGAAGTTTTACCATGATAGATGCATGGCTCTGTATAGAACTCTTAAGCAAGCTGCTTGCAAAGTCCACAAACCCATCTGCATTCAATTTGATGCTTACACTTATCCAAGGCTATTTATACATCATGGCATTCTTAACCTCTGTGGCTTTGCATCTCCCCACATCTTTCAATCACGTAATTGAGATGATGAAATGGTCCCTGGAGTACTCAGTTCATGATACCATTATCAAGCCTGTACAACACGTATACCCAGTGTTGGCAGAGCTTTGAAAGGGGAGTTGTGGACACCAGGCAACAGCAATGCTCCAAACAAAGTAATCTTTAGCTGTCATTCACACAGTGAATGACAAATGCCCAGAATGAATTAGGCACACAGCACATGCAATTCAATTAACAAGGCAAAGAGTTTTGCAATAGCTTTTCAGTGCTGACAGCTTGGTGATAATGAAGCTTAGTTATTCATCGTGCTGTAAAACACAGCAGAACATCCAACCTGAAGGAGGGGAAGAATAATGTTTGTCTAATTTATCATGTTTCCAACTGACAAATAACTTAGCCTCACAAAAATAAAAAGGAAGTGAGGCTTTAATCTTCTCTCCTTCCCTACTCAGTGGAACGTTCTTAAAGCATATATTCACGTTCTGGACCACGGATCCTTGATCCTCCTAAACGCTGCTCTGCCTTAGTGGTTTCACACACAGCCCCATTCCGACACACTCAAACCATAAGGCAAGAAGAAATGGGGCATTTGGGAGGAAAGGAGACTCAGGAAATACCCTTGAAAGCAAAGGAGAGGAAGATTTTATCCCACTTCATAATGCAGCAGGGAAAGGAATTAAACACACTGACCACATAATCAAGAGGAATTTTTAAAAACCCACCTCCTTCTAAGCAAGAGTATTTGTATCACATAACCCTGGGACACAGCCGACGTGTCTATGTTTGGTCTGGTCTCCCTAGGTTGCCTGTGATCAATGGACAGACAAGTGAAATCACCTTCTGGATCTTTATCAGCTCCTGTTCTGAACAGACCCTGGGGGAAACCTTTCCTCCTGCTCAGATTAGAAAAGGAGCCTTTCTAGACAGTCTCAGCAATTCAGGAATCCTGCTGCCGGCTCCTGAAGCAAGGGGCCACGAGTCCCTCCCGCGCAGGGGCTGAAAGGCCGGGGCAGGCAGCCCGTGCACAAGCCAGCAGTTGTCCACAAGCCTTTTGGCTGCTGGTGGCTTTGTTCAGTCTTTGATTTGAGGACCCCTGAGTGTCAGAGAGGTGAGCACGAAGTTGCCAATTGCTGCCATCAGCGTACACAACATCAGCGCTCACTCAGAAGAACAGACAGACCCAGTTTCTGGGGTTCAGCACACTGGAGACCGCTGAGCGCTTTGAGCTCCGTGATCCTTTCTTAAGGGCAGCATTCCCCTGAAAACAAGGATCCTGCTGTGCTCCTGCAGACAAGGCTCCTTCTTCCACCTCACTCCCACAATGTCCTGTGCTCTTCACATAGGGAAATAAAAGCACTGTTTTCTTGTTGTATGTTTTTTAGGGTTTTAATTTCTGAAAGCTAAAGGCATCATTAGCTTCATTTTCTCAGCTACTCTGAGAGGCAGGAACCAAAGCCTGTGCGTGGGCAAGGGGACTGTCCCCAAACGTACAGAAATTGGGACCAATGGACTAAACTCTTCAAACAACAAAGTTTTCCATGTAACCTACCATGATGTAGATAGGAACTTGAGTACAACTGAATGACGGTGTCTTCAAACTACTGCAGCCAGGTTGCACTCCCACACACCAAGGACATCACCTTACATATTTCTGTTAATCTGTAGTGTCTGCTCCTCACTGAACAGCTGGCTCCCACCTCACCACACACACAGAGGCCAAAGCAGGAACCACATGCCCAAACACAGGAAGGACACTTCACAACCGTGCAAGTAGGGGGATTGCTCCCATCTTCTTCATCTCAAACCAGAGAAGGTCACAGAGGGTCATTTAGGAGGCACACAGGAAAGCCTGAGACTAAACACCGGCTCTTCTGAGTCACCATCTAGCAGCTCAACCAAAAAGGTTAAGCTACAGAGGGGATTAGTTTAAATAACCTCTGCAGAGAGAAGCCATCCACCTATAAACAAGTAACACTAGTACATAGGCATAAAATAGCTTGAAGTCTCATGCAACCTCCAGCAATACTAGATCCTCCTGGCTCAGCTATTCAGTGGTCTCACCTAGGAGGGGAAAAAAAAACCAACCCACATGACAAATTGCATGGAAAAAGGGTAACAGCCTCCCACTGCAGCCTTTTGCTTTGCCAGACAGTGGTCAGAGGAAATTACAAGAGCTTAAATGAGTTACTAACACCCAAGTTGCTAATGCCACTGTGGTCAGAACAGAAATTTTCACTGGCCTGTGTAGGGTGGGGAATGAGGATTCGCAACAGACCGGAATAGAGCACCAGGGAAGAGCTGAAATTCAAGCCTGAGCTCAGTCGATGTGCATACAGTCCAGAAAGCAGTGCTAGGACTTCCTCCAGAAATTAACAGCAATGAGGAAGAACTGCTATGAGTGGAACATTATTGGATCATTTCTGGCAGCATTTTGGAAAGAATTACTTGAATGTTGGCACTTTTATACCTCTGCTCATGGTCCTAGTAGAGGTTTTTAGAGACCATGGGCTCTGTCTGGAACTTACGGCTTATGTGGTCTTTGATGTTTCCTCAATCAGGAAGCCAGCTGGAAGGTGGCACATACACCCACACTCTTCAGCTGAAGTGACCATACCTTACTGCTGAGTTATTTGTCTAAGTTCTTCTCTCTGCAGGAGAAAGTCTTGTTACAGGGATCTGTGTAGTTTCTGCTGTTCTCACTTCTTATCAATGGGACAAAGCACTTCCAGGGAACACCAGGAGCTGAACTAAGATCTAATCAACTACCCTCCTATGTTAACCCTGATGTGATTTCAGAACCCTTGCTTTATAAGAATCTTGAACTACAAGAGGGAGAAAAAAACCTAATAAAAAGATTCAAACTCCATATCTAAGAGGCCACATATCACTTCACTTTTGCAGCGTGACAGTGGTGCAGTCTACCAATAGCCAGAGCTAGAAATCAAAATGGACTCAAAATACCTGCAGTAAAGCCTTGCTGCAAAGAAGGCATCACCCCATCCATGGCCAGGAATCAGCCCAAGTGTGTTGCTTGTCCTACCACCAGTGCAGGTGCCATAAGACAGACAAACAAGCCCTTAATATTAAGACAAATATGTTAAAGAGGATTGTCTAGACAACAAAATACTAAGGAAAAACAGCAACAGGACTAGGATCGCTATACCAGAAGACACTGACCTCCCTGAACCTAACAAGCCTCATCCCAAACCCTTCCCACGGCTGGATGCAGTGGGTCACCAGCCACAATACCTCTGAGAGCAGTAAGGGAGGAGGTGCTCCAGGAGCGGTGCACAAGTGGGAGATGACAGTCATCTCCCACATGTCCACAGTGGGTTGGGCACATGTGTGGGTGGGTCCCAGGTCAACCCAATGACATCAACTTCTTCCCCAGCCCCTGCTGGCTCCATTCCCCACAGCTGGGAGATGGGGCTTGCCAGCAGCGTCCTTCCATCCCCGGCATACCTGGCTGCCAGTCCCACAGCTCCACCAGCCACTTCCACACTGTTTGTGCCATGTGGGGCTCAAATACTACGGCTG
Organism: Hypotaenidia okinawae; assembly: GCA_027925045.1. Lineage (NCBI taxonomy): Eukaryota > Metazoa > Chordata > Aves > Gruiformes > Rallidae > Hypotaenidia > Hypotaenidia okinawae. The sequence continues at coordinate 4,329,435 of BSDF01000020.1, forward strand.
GCTGCACCTTGGCACCAGGCATGGTCCTTCTGGAGAAGGGACAAGGGGCAATGGCTGCAAGTTAGAGCAGAGGAAGAACTTTTCCCCAGTGAGGGTGAGGGAGCCCTGGGACAGGCTGCCCAGGGGGTGTGGAGTCTCCTTCTCTGGAGAGATTCCAGCCCCATCTGGACACTGCCCTGTGCAATATGAGCTGGGGAGCTGCTTTGGCAGGGGGTTGGACCCCACGGGCTCTGGAGGTCCCTTCCAACCCCTGTGATTCTCAGGCAGCTCCTCAAAGCAAGGTCTTGGTTCTCAATGTGGGGTGAGGCAACTCCAAAATGCAGCTCTAAGCAAGGCTGGGGACAAGACAGAGCTAAAGGGAAAGAAACCACACGTACCTATCACCTAGTTAGCAACTGCTGAATAAGCCTTTTCGTACACATTGCCCAACAGAGAGGAACTGAGTGTAACTCAATAAATTTGAAGGGAGGGAATGCCAACACACACTTCCAAATCCAACCGCTAAATAAGGAAACATACGTGGAAATTACAGATGAACAAATTCTAAACAGACCTAGGGGAGTTTTCTCCTTTTCATCCAAAAAGCAATAAATGTCACAGAGCTGAGCAGCAAATCATTCAAAACAATGTAGCTTACCAAGCACACTGTCAAAGCAAAAATCTGAGTCACTTAACTGGATGCTATTTCAGGACTTTTTCTTTTCTTAAGTCTCATGAAGTGCTAGTGGCTCGCATTGCTCTTTTGTACTTGCTGATAATGGGCGTGTTTCTTGGCCAGAGCTGATCTACAGAGGTCTGATTTTTGGGTTTTTTTTTTTTTTTTAAATTTTTACATTCTGAAATGCCTCCCTGACCTCCAGCCGTGGGGCCAGGACCTCAGGAGGCCATCTGCCCAGACTCTAGTCCCAGAGCAGGATCAGCTCTGCCCTCATCATTCCTGACATGTCTGCCTAAGCGGTTCTGTCCTGGTTTCAGTCAGGATAGAGTTAACTCCATTTGTAGCAGCTGATGGGATGCTGTGTTTGGGAGTTACAATGAAAGCAGTGCTGAGAACACCCTGATGTTCTTAGTTGCAGTCAGACAGTCAAGGACTTTCTCAGCTTCTTCCTATTTCTCTCTTCATGAGAAAGGAGGGGCGAAGCCAGGACAGGTGACCCAGATGGGCCAAAGAGAGTATTCCATGGCAGTGACGTCCTGCCCAGGAGAACGGGGGGCTGAGGGGAGGAAGAAGAGGGGCGGTGGCGGGACGCGTGCTGCTTGGGGGGACGGTCGGGTTCCGGGACAGCTCTGGGTGGTACGGCCTGAGTTGTGTGGGTCGGGGAGAAACTGCATTGGGGATCAAGAGTTTCAGATTCTTTTGCTCTAAAGTCCTGTTAGCATTGGGATATTTGATCTTTCTGTTCTCTCAGTAAACTCTCCTTATCCCAACCCACAGGCCTCTTAGTTTCTTGGGTTTGGAGTTATTTCCCCTTCCTTTTCCCTTCCCTTGTTTCCCCCTTTTTCCCTCTTCCCCTGCTCTTTTACTTTAAGGAGCAGGCAGCTGCGTGGATCTCAGCCCACAGCCGGGGGAAACCACGACAGGTTCTTAAAGATTTCCAACACCGGAGGCTCCACAACCACTTCAGGCAATCTGTGTGTGCTTTATATACATCAGCAGCTCGTTTTAAATTGGATGCTACATTTAATTTTGCTCACCCCCATCCAAAAAAAAAAAAAAGAGAAAGAAGGTTGAAAACTTGCATACTAATGTTACAAGACTGGAGAGCACGTGCACGTCAGTGCCCACCGCCTACACTGGAGTGGTGCTCCCAGCAGAGGTTCTCAGCACTCCCAGGGAACGCACACACATTCACCCCCACTATCACAAACCCACAAACAGAGCCAAAGGACCCCAAGAAGTTTGCACACCAGGCAGATAAACGTGCTTTCAGTAAACCTGTGGAGGTTTCATCACTCCAAGCTACAATTATACAGCAATTTCCCCTCGGCAGAGAAACCTCCTGCACTGGGGACCACACCATTTTGGAGGATCCCAACTTCTCCCCAAGGTTTATAGCTCATTCCACATAAACACTTGCATTTTTACTGCGCTGGGAACATAAATTATCCTCTGCACTTTGAGCTGGGGTCTTGCAAAGGTTTCATTTGCTTGCTTCATGCTCAGATTCATATGTCTGTTCAGCCAGTTCCTTAAAAATGTGTGATTACTTCACCCCCACGGTTCAGTAGTTCCTTTTCCACGGCTTCCAGTTATGAAGCACTTAACTGAACCAGGTCACTGGCAAAGCAATGACTTCTTTTGCTTCCCACAGTCCTCTCTTTTGATCACTTTTTGGTTTTGAGACCTTGTGGGCCAGCATCTCTCTGTGCCAGCTCGCCCAGCAGCAGGATGGGTGCAGCCACACTGCTCCTGTCTCCAGTGAGCTTTGAGGGGACTTTGCTGAGCACTGAGCTGCTATAAGGTCTCTTTAGAAACAAACAAACAAAAACCCAACCAACCAAACAAAAAACCCAGAGGGTCATATGGTGTCTGGGTTTGGCCACTTTTCTCCAAAGAATTTATTAGCATTTATAGCTAACTCAGGGTCTTTCTTTTTTTTCCCTCTCCTGTCAATCTCTTCTTTTAATTAAATTTAATCAATTTCCTTTCCACCTTACAATTTTCTTTTGTTTCATGTATTTGGTCAAAACACAAAGAGCACATAATCAAAACCAACAGGAAAACCTGAAATTATGGGAAGTGCTGCCAGACTCACCATGTCAGAAGTTGTAAGCACTTTTCATCAGCTGCTTGGGTTTTTCTTTCTTCCCTATTCTCACTCTATTTGGCAATTCACATTAATATTACTCCTTAGAATCTTGATTATAGCTGTGCTTTGCTTTTATTTCATTTACCTTGTATTTGTTTTATACTCACACACGCAGTATATTTTTGGGTAACTCTTCCATTTAATTGATTTACACAGAAAATCCCACTTTTAGTTTCTCCTTCATTGGTTTAGTTAGTTACTTCCACCATAACTCCAGGTTGACTTCCAATCAGACAGCATCTTTTTCCTACTTAATGTAATATGCCTTTGGAGTAAGCATTTCTTTCTACTTGTAAAAACACTTTCTCATGGTAGAGTAACAGTTGTGACAAACTAGAACCTCTTGGTTGACAGTTTAATTCTGTATCCTTTCATGGAGATTTATAATTTACAGCTTCCAGTCAGGAAAGAAACATGCTTCTTACTAAAAGCACTGATTAAATCATTGTCTGGTATTAATCAAAAGGAAAAGCAGTGTGAGGTGAGAGTGGCTTTGAGGATGGCATCCTTCACTTATCAGAGTTTTGTTCCTCCAGTGATATGAACTTAAAGAGACAAGGATGTGTGACTTTTCAGGAGCCCTCAGTCTCTGTACCCCAGTGACTGGTAAGAGCTGGTCAGCAACCTCTGAAAAAGTCAGTCAGCAAACCAGAAACACCAAAAATCCACTGATTTTCATGCCAGAGGGGGACTTGCCCTTTTCTGGGAAGTTTTGCTGCTCTCAAGTGAGAGCTAAAGTATGGATTAGAAATTACTTCTCCTCCACACCCCCTTAAAGAAAAAAAAAAACAAAATACCTTGGTGTCTATCTCTGAAAAAGAGCTAAATGAGCCAGAAAACCAGAGGCTGCCAAGTCTCAGATGAAAAAGGGACTGCTCATCAGTAACCCAAGCAGCTATGCAAAAGGGAAGGAGCGATGACTGTTCTTCCATGTAATACAGTTACACGGTGTGCTGCACTTAGAGCAGCTTCCAGCCTCTGTGATGGCACAAACAGGCTGTCACTTCCCGACTCACTGCCTGTCCATCCACAGGGGAACTGGGGGCAGCTGGTGGGGGAGCTGGCACTGTGGCAGGACACATCCTGTTCTGCAGTGGATGTTCCACCCAGCTGTGATAGTAATTTAGGTCCTTCCTACAAAACCCTGTCATGGTAAGGTAACTGTTTTTCCTTCCATGCCAGATGAAAATCTAGGCTTCCTCTGAAACCTGCTGAGTCAATGAGGAATGAGAAAGAGGGGCAATATACTGTCCAGGCTCACACAAGGGATTTCCTTGTCCTTGGGTGAGCAGAAGGGGGAACTGGCAGAACACATTCCTCCTGCCCAGTTTGTGCATATGCTCTATTTGTTTCAGACATCTGGATTGTGGGATGTAGGTTTGGATACAGGTCAAGGGCAGTTTGGAAAGAAAGGTGCTCAGGGGAAAAAAAAAAAAAAGAAAAAAAGAGACCACAGATCCAACCTAAACCAGAGATAGTTGGGAAAATTTACTGCATGGAAAAATTCCACCACACTCCATATATCTGGTACACAAGACACACTTGAACTACATCTTCTGGATTAAGCTCTGAACATCCTCATAATTCAAGGCACTTGAGCTGGCTTGGTAAACTCGACCTGGGTCTACCTCCAACCACAGCCAGTACACTTCAGAATCGTGACATTTCCAGTGGGCAGCTGCCACTCAATGGCTCCTCCAACACACAACTGCTTTCTTTCATCACAGAACACATAAGCCAGCACCACTTTGACCAAAAAGTATAAGAGCCACACAAGTAAGGACCAAAATTCATGGCCCTGGGTTAGCTATGGTGACACACATTATCCACCTGCATAAGAATGTGACAATCTTGCCACAAAGAAATCCTGCAGTCCTGCCTGAAAATTGTTAAAATAATGTATTTGGGAAGGGATAACAGGGTGCCAGCAGCCCCTTAGTTTCATTAGGTTTACCTCATGAACAATGAAGGAGGGGTTCAAATAAACCCCAGAATTGTTCAGATTGCCCTGCTTAGAGTGACCATGAGTAGATCAGAGGGAATAACCAACAGCTCAGGCTGCCACCAGCAACAGGAGATGCCAGTCACAGCAAAGAACAGAATCACCTCTCTTTTCCACGCAAGGAACTTCAGTTATAAAATATCACTGTAAGAATATGGTTGGACCCATGTTGCAGCTCTCCTAGGATCCCAATTCCAACAGCAGCCAACAGCCAATGCAGTGAAGGTGTGTAAGAAGAGGACAAGCACACAGCAGTACTCGTGCTGGAAACCCTCCCAGCATCCAGCAGTTGGCTGTGGGCTGTGCTCAGCGGTGTGGTTCAATCTGCTCTCCCACCCAAGTGCCTGCTCCCTTTTCCTGAAGCAGCATGTAGATTCTTTTCTCCAGTGGTAACATTCACCCACTGTTTGACAGTATTTTCAATCAAAGCAACTAAACTACTTGTGGAATCTTTAATGAAAAATAAATCCTGCAGAGTAAGGTAGCAGATGAGAAGCACCCGTGTGCTGGGTGCCTGGCTCAGTCCTCTAAAAACAACACCGTGCCATCCCCTCCTGCAGTGCCACCTCACAACTCAGGCTCCCTGATGGAGGGACAGTAAATGGCTATTCCTGGAGACACAGATGGGAACCCACGTAGGAATGCAAACAGCTTAAAGGCTTTTTATCTGACAAGCTCAGATTCGGGATGCTAAATTTGGGTTATGGGTTAGGGATGTTGCTACACATCTTTTTCTTTTTTTTTAAATAAAATCACAAAGCAAAACAAAGGCAGGAGCCAGAAGCCTGATCATTCCAAAATTCCAATGACTCAAGACACTGGTTGAGATGACACTAATGGCCTAGCAAGGCAGGGGTGAACATGTGTCAGAAGAGGAACTCCCCAGTGTGACTTGCTGAGCAGCCAACATGAGCAAATACTGTGGTGTTCCTAATCTTCAAAATCATGCTAGGCATAATTACACACATCAGATGTTTAGAAGCATTCTGATCTTATCAGTAGATCTGAGGAGCTCTTGAGGAGATGGTATGCATTTGAGAAAGGAGCATACAGATTTTTTTCCTTTAGAGCAGCTAGATTCCAAGTGCCCTGGAGAATATCAATGAGGACTCCATAGCATGTCTTGGAAGTTAACTACAGAGAAGTGGGAAATACTTAAGCAACAGCTAGAACAACTAAAACTGAAGCCCAGGCAGGTTTAAGAACCAAACCAGAAAGGCAGAACTCCACCAGACCAGAATTGTGTTTATGAAGATTACACATGCTCACCTTGTTAATGGCACCTACATTCAGGTCATCAGATGTGCAAATGGGAGATCTGAGAGAAGGATGGCAACACTCAAGAGCTGAAGTGATACACCCTGAACACTGAACAGCTGTACTTGAGGAGGTGCTGCAGCAGATCCCATGGAGGAAAGCCAGTCAACAGAAGGGTCAGAGCTCAGGCACAAGGCTAGACAGCTAGTAAAGCCAAGAAAACCATCAGCCTGTGCTGATGCAGTTTGCTTAGGAGCATGCACACAAGAAAGAATATTGAGCAGGAGAAGAAAAGATGTGAGACACTCAGCACTGTCAAAGGCAGTACCAGCTCTGGTGAGTTCAGAGGAAGAGCCCAGTCCCACAGGAGCAAGAAATGGCTCAGTTTCTACTGACATCTACTGACTACCCTGGTCAAGATGCTCTCAGTCTCTGGGTCACATCCCACATGAAGCAAATGACACCTTCATGGAAGCATCCTTCATACAGAAATCCAGCAGTGCAGATAGAATCATGTGCCTGGTCCCCATGACAAGTCTTAACACAAGGGACTGAAGAGCTAAACCAGCCTCTGCTCTCACACTGCACACATCCCCAGGGCACTGGAGCACCCTTCAGTGATGCCTTCAGCACTGCAACTCTTTCTGACTTCCTTTTGTTTTCTTATTCCATTCCCAGGCAAGAAGCAAATGGCTTCTTGATCTGACTGCATACAACACTATAAATCCCCACTTTATATTTTCTCATTTCTGGGTATGCAAGTGATTTTCCATCAGACACTGAGAAATGTCAAAGGGACCATTGGTGTGTTCCCATATGGCATTTGTGATATCCTTGTCATCTACTGACTGTGCAGCTAATTCACTTGCGGCCTTACCCAGCCCCTCCTGCACTCAAGCAAGTTCTCCCCACCACAGACCAGTGTGGAGCATGTGTGATCACCTTGGCCTCAGAGTTTTACAAACCTTCAAGAGGTTTTTAGAAACTCTAAAATCAGAGGAGATCACATGGACAAAGGAGGTCATATAATTGAGTTTGAGACCAACAGGCATGCTTCTGAATAATCAGAGGATGTCATGTGAAAGCAGTCAGAAGATCCTTAGATAAAATTACAGTGTATGGATATTCAGCCAAGTACCTTTTTACTAACAACTTTCCCCTATCTTAATTCAGGCTGATAATTTGCAATTGCAGTTGTAAGGGGCTCCAAGTGAAAAGCCCTTTTATCAGATGTTTTTGTTGTGAGTCGACTTTCCAAGAGGGAATCAGAACCAGATGAAGGCGCAGAAAAGTCCAAATCAATCAGCCTTTGACAAGAATTGCAGCCCTCCAGCAAATCCAAATAAAGCATCTTGATTTAGGAAGACATGAATGCAATTAACTGAGGAATCCACATTCATTTATTTCCCTTTGTAAATATTGTTTATTTCCTTAACAGGTTACAAAAATGGTGACACACTGAAAACTCAACAACCCTAATCACTGGGCTAACAAGACCTAAATGATTCCAGGTCCCCCAAAGGGAAATCAGCTACTCTCAGATACCCTCGTACTGATTGTCCCTGTCAGAGCAGTCCTGCTTAACATTTGTTAACCCATAAAAACCACTGTCTGAAAGGGGCATTGAAAGGAAAAACCTTGGCCCTCCAACATTTACATTTTTTCTACTTGAAGCATGCCAGCCCTTTGATTAGCAGCCAAGAAAACGGACCTAACTCCTTTCCAAGTCTTAAAAAATCATATGAAACAAAACATTAGTGAAGTGATTTTTCCTTGTTTTAATGTGGTTTTCAACATTAGGTTTATTGTTTTGTGGTTTTCTGCATGGAGAGCATATGCTTGCAATATGTTTATAATATCCTGGGTTTTTAAAGCTATGGTGTAGTAATTTAAAATAAGAGAAAACCCTGCAAATTGAGGAATAATTAAATAACAGCTAGTGTTTTCCCCCTTCTAAGGCTCTTGGCAAAAGGTACACTAATGATAAAACAGATTCCCTGTTTCTGGCTGGTGAATCAAGATCTCAGGCACTCTATTTTTGATATCATGTTGTAGAAGCACTCTGGGTCTCCTACAAGCGAGTGATGTTTATTTGCCCACATGCTAGAAGGTATCCCTCCTTTCAGGTATCAGTTATTCCTGTAAAATATCCACCTCTCAAAACAAGGACAAAATACTCTTTGGGGTTGGGATGATCTGTCCAATAGTAGGTGGGGATACTCAGCACATCACCTAACGCAGCCCCAGAAGAACAGCCTGACATTTCAGGGTAGTAACACAAGGGAAAAACCATCAACTGACTGATGCACTTTGGGGCACAGACAGGATCAGCCACTAGACCACAAGCAGAGGCAGGAAGGAGTGGGAAGGAGGAAGAATAGGAGCCAACAGTTCCTGAAATGCTGGGTCCAGGAGGTGAGAGAACCCCTCATGGAGGAGCAGTTACCTGGTCTTAACAGGAGAGTGTGATGGCAATCAACAGGGAGTTTTGAAGACAGACACCCACAGGGAACAGATAACACTTGCCTGTATGTAGAGTGGATGGTTTGGGGATGCTGAGATGCCACCAGCCTGTTTCTACTGTCTGCAAAAGGGGGTGGTTGTGCTTCAGGTTATCTGCTAGTGGGTGGTTTTGGAAATTGGGCTGCAAGCTGTCTTCAGTTTGGGTTACAGAACTCTCCTGTGAATGAGCAGCAACAGATCACAAACACAAAACAGAAGGACAGCCACATAAACCAGGCGTGGTGCTGCACCCGCTGCTCAACTCAAAGCTGTGGCATGAGAGTCACCTCTGTGACTGGTTCTGCTTAGGATGCTCCAGTGTCCCCCCCAAGCTCTAATCCAAAATAAGCAGACAGAGGAGAAACTGCTGACCCAACTCTGTGTGTGTGTGCAGCCACACACCCTTCCCTCACACCTCCCCCAGATAGCCTGGCTCCAAGGGCTAGCATCACAAAAGGAAAGGAGCATTGCATTTTATAATTCCTGCTGAAATGATTCATGGGGTGCTTTTGCAAATTGCAAGAGAACACCCTATGAATCAGTCAGTGACAAAATTAAGTTCCATTAATCCAGAGTAGTAACATGCTCAGAGTGCTAGAGTTTCAGTAGAAATGAGCTCATTTGTTAAGCTCCCCACTCAAAGCAGACAGGATGGCTTTGTGCTGTAACATTGTCCCCTAAGACAAAGGCCTCCTTTCCCATTGGAAAAAGACCACAGCTCGCAAATCAGATCTCTGTCTTCCCTTTTAGCCAACCCAGAGTGGCATCCCATAGTCATCCAGCTGCCTCCCCTCATCTTCCTCATGCCAACACCAATCTCTCACCTCCTCATATCACAAACGCTGCATTAGTCTGCAGGAAACAGGCCAAGATCCAGGCTCTGTATCCAAAAGCAGTGACCATGGCTACACAGGCAACTCAGGCAATCCAGGGTGAAAAGAATCAAACCACTGCCTCTAAAGTCCAGGGTGAACTCCCACCTGCAAGGTAGATCTCAGAGCAAGATAATCATCACAGCTGCTTATGTGAAAGCCAGCAGCAGCCCTGCCAGAGTGACATCAGAGCCTTACAGAGCTGAGGGGGTCTGGGGTTCTTCACGCAAGCAGTGATGTGGGGCAGGGTGCTGACATGGCTCCAGGGCAGCAGAGCTTTACTTCCCCTTCCCCTGTCTCAACAGCTGAGCCCAAAAAGCAATGAAAGGAAAGAACTGCAATCACAGTCATGCCCATGGACAGTGGAAAGATGGTCCCTCATTTTTACTTCAAACACCTCCCACCAGTTCCAAGAGATTTAAAAAAATAATCCATCCATCAGAAACCTTAGAATTTGAAGGGAAAAACCAGACCAAAACATAGATAACATTAAAAAGTTGCAAGAGATCCTGATGCTGAGTCCAGTGCCTTCACCCTTCCAACCCCTTTTTCCATTTAGATAAGATATTCTGTGGAGCAATTGGTCCCTGTAAGAAGTAACACTGAGAACCTGAATGCAAGTTCTGCTTCCAAATCCTCTGAAGCATGACTTGATGTTCAACAACTCAGACCTTTATTTCCAACAGCAGCTTCATTTTAAAGAATTGCTGGAAAATTCATGATTTGGTCTATGAAAAATTACAATAACTTCTATGAACACATTCCCAAATGAAAGGATGGTCTCAGAGCAGTTCCACAGTCCTCTCCTTTGCTGTGGCCACACATCAGGAATGGTGCAGCCAGAGTTTCTGCTACATTTTCTCTATTGGTTGTCTCTGCCTGCTTCAGCTGGTTAAGCAAAGGATGATCTGAATTTTCCCTCTTCCAGTTTGTTATGGAGATTGTCACAGCCTATGTATAAAAAAAATAAACCCCAAACAAATCATGAAACTGTCCTTACAGGTAACTCATTTGTGATGCTCTGGGCATTCTGAAGGTACTGCTGTAATAGGAGCAGACAACAGAACGCAGGAAGAAATACACCCAACTAAGCAGCCATGCAATGCTCCTTTGTGAAGGCTAAATTGCAATTAGATAAAAAAGAGCACTGTTTTATGAACTCCTTGGGACAGTGTTCCATAAAACTAGGCTTGGCTCTCCTTTTCCCTAGTGTCTTCATAGCACGGGGTGTGTGTGAAAGCAGAGAGCAGGAGCTCAGGTGCAATCTGGACAGTTCACAGTCTCTGCACATCCCCTCCACACGACTCCACTGCCCTTGCAAACTGTCTCATAAGAGAGGTAACATCATTTCCACAATGAAAAAGTCATGCTTGAGGCAAGAACTTAGACCCACTCATAATATTAAAGGGAGAATTTGAGAAGGTATTCCTTTTCCCAGGCTTTTTACACTGTATGGGTTCAGGTGGTGCTTCCCTCTAAGAGGTGGCTGGTTCTAGTTGACAGCTCACAGTGGGTGTCACTGAACTGGTCCTCAATTCACAAGCAAAATGTGGGAGTGTTTGGGATGCAAAGGCTAAAGGACACCATGTGTTGTATTACACACACATCTCTTGGTGGAGGAAAAACATTTCTCTTGGTAGAACGTTTTTCAGGGGAAAAAAAAAAAAAAAAAGCTCTATGAAATCCAAGTCTGAGAGAAATGTTGTGTGCTGGTTTTTTGAGAACACAGACCCTAAGGTTTTGGGTGAAATCTGACCTTAGCTTGTTCCTTTATGTCTGCATTTTATTTTGACTGGGTGGACTGTTCTTCCCACTTTGCTGGGTAGTACTTTTGTAGGTGGCTTTCCAAATGTTACTCGGCTTCTGACCTTTAAATGCTGTAGCAGAAGCCAACAATCCTTCAGTAAAGCAGTTTTACATAGAGTGACCAGGCTTACCAGTTTCTAATAACTTCTGTCATTTGTTAATCCTCCCTAGAAGCAGATATTTGCTAGATCCTCCAGAGCAGCAGTGGTCAAAGTCTGATTCTCAGACCACTAGAGGTCCACAGAGCTGTTTCTGCTAAAGCAGCAAAGAATGCACAATTCAAACACAAGTTTTTATTCCCCTGACCTTGAAGGTTTTGAGTGTCTCATTTAAGGGTTGAGCTTAGTTGGAGTACTACTGCACGTTGAGTTTTAAAAAAGCTTTTTCCTTTTTAGGATGTAGCTCTGCTCCAAACTCAACCATGAACAAGTTTGCAGATGACACCTAGGGCAATAAAATCTCAGAAAGACAAAGCAAACTGCAAAGTAACCTGCAGATGTTACAAAAGGCAACTGAGCCAGATTTCCTTGGTCATTAGCTGAGCAAAGTTTCTTTTGATGTGAAAGGAAGTTTAGCACTATTTGGGACCAAAATACTCAAGTCTCTAAGATGAAAATCGATGCTAACATCCATAAAAAAAAAATACACAGCTAAAAGACAAAATAAGAACAGAAGCAGTTGAGGAGCCATAGCCACCTCAGTAGGCAGATCTTTGTTGTTCTGGCTGCTTCATAACATCAGCTGTTATTTTAACAGCTTTGCATGGAAGAGAGAAGGAGCTAAACTGATGGGGAGGGTGGGAGGCTAGCAAGAAGGGCTGTAAGGATAGTTCAAGGCAAAGCCACACTAGACAAAAACTCTAAGCAGCACTAGGCATTTAAGGGTTGTTAAATGTTTTCTCAAAACACATCCTTCACTACTATCAGAAGCACTGCTGATGAAAGCCCTAGAAGCCAAGCCCACAGGACTGATGCCACAGGTTATCCTCCTGTTTCTCTATTTTGCAGACCATTTGCAGCAGAGGAGTCTCCAGTTTTTCAAAGATCCTCTCTGCTCTGTGTCCTTCCCACCTGGAGCTCCACCACACTGTTCAAGTTGTCCCAGTGGGTTGCTCTGAGTAGGATTAAACAGTGTTTGCAAATCATGTACTTTGACTCCAGGTGCAGAGCAAACAGCAGGGGCAGATAAACTATGAAACAATGATCTGGTTGCCAGACAGGCTCTTCCTTAGCAATGGGAAAAGCAGAAAGAGAACTAACCTGCTGGGAAAAGGTTCCCCTTCTCTATTAAATGAGCAAAGGCATGTATGTAAGCCCACCATCCGTGGTGCTATTGCACCAAAAGACAAACTAGATGTAGTATGTGAACCCACCCACAACTTGTGAGATGGTGGAAGGAAAGTTCAGTAGGTTTCATTCATATGGTATTGGGCAAAAGGAAAGGAAGACACAGGCACACACACTTACATGCAGATCTCTTCTCATCCTCCACCCTCTGGTGCCCTTCTGCCATAATGATGATGATTTGGAGTCCAATTCCTAAATGAAACTGTGCTGCCCACTTACTGCTATCCTGCCTACACAATCATATCTGCACTTAGAGTAAGAAATACTCAGAGAAATCCCTATTAGCAAGGGCTACCTTCTGCACTCACAGAGCATCACAGGTATGAGAAGAGTTAATCCTCTCCCTCTTTGCCTTTAGTAAAGAAAACAGGTTATTTTCTAGAGCAACACTGGTTGTAAAGCTACTACAGACAATGCATCAGTCTTTTATGTCTCCAGCAGCTCTTCAGTCACCATTATAATGACAGGGAAATAGTGCACATTGCCTTCAAATACCTGTTTCCCACAGGTAAGCTTTTGCTGTCACCCCTGCTGAAGTGTTTATCAGCAGCATTTCCTTGCTAATGCAAAGATCATCAGTCTCTCCTGGAGCATGAGAACTGGAAAGGAAGCAAGGTAAATAAAGCAAATATCTGATCCCTTGTAGCCTTCCCACACAAACCTTTCCTTAATAGAAGTGAAAGGCAGTGCTTACAGCAAGATCTGTCTACAATAGGAATATTTTTCATTGCCCAGTTGAGAAATTCAAGTGGCAGTAAAAGAAATCAATAGCAGGGGGATGGGGAGGTTGGGATGTTTAAACAAGCCTCCTCCCTATGTTACAAAATAACCTTGGATTATTCAAATCAGGGGTGCTTTGGCTTTTAAAAACTGCACAGCATCAGTAAGGTCTGCTGGATAAAGCTGCTCCTTTCAAAGCAGAGGTTCATGACAATGTCTGAGATGTGGTAATCAGACAATCTCAAAGTTTGGCTTAGCACATGAAGGATAAATGGCAGGAAACTGGAGGAAGAAGAGTTGTAGCCAAAACTGGATGACTGAGGACCAAAAATACTACCGTAAATAATTCACAAAGGAACCCAGCCAGGGTATAACTATGTAAAAGCTTAGCTCTTTTGCAGGACAATAAATTAAATGGAGATGCCTTTGATAGTGTGAGCAGCACAGCTCAGATCACTAGTTGTGAGTGTTTGCAGAGGGCTGAGCAGTGAAACATAAGCACTTGGTTGGAAGGGTGGTCTGACGGCTGCAGCGAAGGGCTCCTTTCTAGTCCCAGCCCTGTGACCAGTGCCTGTGGCAGAAAGCATGCTGCTTCAAGGGTCCAGGCCTCTTGACAAACCTCAAAACACAGATCATGCAATCAAACTCCACAGAATTAAATCAACCAACCAGACAACACAAACCCACTCCTGTTCTCCCCAGAGGTTCACGCTCCTCCCGCCCAACGCCCGAAATGCTGCATCTATCTTGGATGTTGCCAAGAATAATCAGGATAATGCTGCTCCATATCAAGGTATGAGATAAATCCTCATGTCAAGGATCCAAAGAGAAAGCACCATGCCAGCAAACCATCTAAAAATGAGATGGCCTTCAGCGTATCCACAGCTAGTTCACCTGGAAAGCACATAGCCACAATAACTGCAATACACCTGTGCATATCTTTCACAGAGGCACTAGGTTGGAAGAGACCTTTGAGATCAAGTCCAACCATACCTGTCCTCTACTAAACCATATCCCATCTACTTGTCTTTTAAATACATCCAGGCTCAGTGTCTGTGCAGCCTGTTCCAGTGCCTGATAACCCTTTTGGTGAAGGATTTTTTCCTAATGTCCAATCTGAACCTGCCCTGGTGCAGCTTAGTGCCATTTCCCCTTGTCCTATCACCTGTCATCTTGGTGAAGAGCAACACACATCTCTCTAAACCTCCTTATGGGTAACTGTAGGTGGGGATAAGGTCTCCCCTCAGCCTCCTCTTCTCCAGGCTGAACACCCCAGCTCCCTCAGCTGCTCCTCAGAGGATTTGCCCTCCAGCCCCTTCCCCAACCTGGTTGCCCTTCTCTGGACACGCTCCAGGACCTCAATGTCCTTCTTGTGGAACTGAACCCAGCACCTGAGGTGCAGCCTCACCAATGCCAATTACAAAGGCACAATCACTCCCCTGGACCTGCTGGACATGCTGTTTCTGATACAAGCCAAGATGCCATTGGCCTTCCTGGCCACCTGGGCACACTGCTGACTCATATTCAGTCTGCAGTCACCCAACACCCCCAGGTCCTTCTCCACCAGGCAGCTTTCTAGCCACCCTTCCCCAAGCCTGTAGCACTGCACAGGATCCTTATGTCCCATGGGCAGGAATCTACACTTCGCCTTTTGAACCTCATCCCACTGATCTCAGCCCATCAATCCAGCCTGTCCAGATCCCTCTGAAGAGCCTCCCCACCCTCAGGCAGATCAACACTTCCTCCCAGTTTAGTGTTGTCTGCAAACTTACTGAGGGAACATTCAATCCCTTCATCCAGGTCATTGATAAAGATATTGAACAGGACTGGACCCAGGACTGAGCCCTGGGGGACACCACTTGTGACCAGCCTCCAGCTGGATTTAGCTCTATTTACCACAACTCATCTTTCTTCAGGATGTCAGTGCCAAATCCCACAGGCACAACCCACCTTTCCAGCAGAACAGCATCCAGCTATATCAGTGTTGGCATTGCCTCCAAGAAAGCCAGTACTCACCAAAATTTAAAGGAGGAATGGGAACTGTGTGGATGCTCCCTTTGCAATTAAAGCCAGTGATTGACTGGGGGGCAGGGTCTGGATGGAAAACAGCAAGAGAGGCATTTACAACAATTGAATGACTTGCTTACTCAGCACTGGAAGTTAGGCAAACCATTGGTTAGCACTCTCTCATGTTTGTTTTATCCAGTAGATTGTACTTAGTGTTTCAAACAAGCCAAGAGGGTACAAAATGTCAGCTGATCTGCTAAACAGAATTGCAGAATCACTGGGTTGGAAAAGACCTTTCTGATCATCAAATCCAACCATCCCCTTCCTAAGCTAAACCATATCCCTGAGCACCTCATCTACCCTTTTTTAAACACACCCAGGGATGGTGACTCAGCCCCTCCCTGGGCAGCCTGTTCCAGGCCCTGACAATTCTTTCAGGGAAGAACTTTTCCCTCACATCTGCTCTGACCCTGCCCTGGCACAGCTTGAGCCCATTGCCCCTTGTCCCATCTCCTGTCCCCTGGCTAAAGAGACCAGCGCCCACCTCTCTGCACCCTCCTCTCAGGTCAGTGGAGGTGGTGATAAGGTCTCCCCTCAGTCTCCTCTTCTCCAGGCTGAACACCCCCAGCTGCCTCAGCTGCTCCTCAGAGGATTTGCCCTCCAGCCTCTTCCCCAGCCTGGTTGCCCTTCTCTGCACTCACTCCAGGACCTCAATGTCCTTCTGATGGTGAGGAGCCCAGGACTGGACCCAGCACTCAAGTACTGGCGACCTGTAGCTCATTAGACCAAATTGAGAACAACAGACACCCATCTGTACTCTTACTGTAACCCAAGATAAGCACATCTACATGGGATTTACACTAGTTAATCAAAGAGACTATCAAGCCATATCAAGTTAAATATCTGCATGCAGATAATATCTAAATCTGGGAGGGGACAAGCAGCTCCTTCCCCCAATAGAACCATGCTGTTAATTGTCATAAGCTGATTTCCCAAATGAGAAAACTAGCCAAGTTATTTCTACCAATTATTAGATTTCTAAGAGTTTTTCTTCTAGAATCTACAGCAGTTAAAGAGACAAGGCCCAGCACTGACAGCATTCAGGCATGAACAAGCTATGGGTGGGATAAAGGCACAGATTAGGCAGAAGGGCAAGGCAGAGCTGAGCAGAGAACGGCCTCCATCCCAGTCTACTGGGGTTGTAAAGGCAAAGACAATTTTAAATCAGTTTAAGTCCAAAGATAATTTGAGAAGGCATCAAAAGAAGGTTGGAGGAAGGTTTCCACTGCTTTTTGCCTTCCTTTTTTGCCTTGGTTATACCTCATTGGGACTTTCCAGTATAAAACATAGCAGGTTCAATTGTGAAGGGGCCTTTTGGGAGGAAGAGAATTAAAAAAAGAAAGAGGTAAGATGGACAGATAGAAGAGAGTTACATCCAATCACCTTGCCTGGAAATTATCATGTCTACATGGCATTGTTTCAAACCTAATTATTATTAAAACTTTGTGGAACCTTTCTTTTTTTTTTTAAACAAAATCTCTTGTCAAAAATGTCATTAAGAAGTTCTATTTCTTAGGAGGGTATCATTTTACATAGAGTGCCCAGAGATCTTGCAACATGGAACAGATTCTTTTTAGATGAAGTACAGTATATTGATTTAGGATTGTGGTAATTTAGCATTTTATTTATGTTTTTGAACCAGAAAAGTTCCCAAACTTTACACATACCCATAGGAGAAATGCCCTTCTCTTAGACAAGCTTACCAACAGCTCTCTCTGGTGCTGTGAACTCAGATTAAGAGGCAGCAGGAACACAAGTTCAGAGTAACAGGAAGGGAAAAACAAAGAGGAAAAGGGCAGGGTTGGAGGGGGAAAGACAAACATTTGCCATAGAGAAGATCACACCACCACTACCCAAACGCTTCCATGGCAACTCACATTCATGAGAGGATTAACAAATCTCCCCTTTTTTCTGCACACAAACCACACTGGAATGCCACAGAGGGATTCAGGTACCTGACCAGAGAAGGAGAAACATCACCAGAACAGTGGGGTGCAGAAAACAAAGTAGTGGCAGTAAGTAGCTCATTTGTCTTACTGAGACCTCCCTTGCTAACGAGGCTGGAGAGGGATTTGTGTTTCAAAGACAACTCCAAACTGCCAAAGTTTGGCTGGTTGTCCCACCACAAAAGGAAACCACTGATCCTGCAGCACTTCCCATGACCCAGATGCATCCAGAGGGATGACCCCCCAGCCTGCCTGGCCTTCCCTGCCCCACAGGTCTGCAGGGCTGCTGATGGATCAGGAGTTCAGCCAACTAGGACCTTTCCAGCTGCCCAGTTCAACCCTGGTTTGATGCCTTACCACCCATGAGCCTGGGAGCCACAGAGCCCTCCAAGAGCTCAGGCAGCCTGGAGGCAGTCACCAGCATCACTCTTGCCCACCTGTTCCCTGTTGACACCTGTGACAGGTCTCCTACAACAACCACCAAAAAAAACCCACCAAAAACCACATGGAGTCAGCATTTTCTTACAGAAAACATCTCTTTTGGGAAAATCCTGACCAGCTCTAGAGGCAAGACAAATTGTAGAAGGCTCAGAAGTATTTCTAACCTAAGGATAAACCTCTACTTTCCAGGGGAAAAAAAATGGCCAGATGCTACCCACCATGACAGCCAGAGAGCCAGGACACACTAATTGGGACTGAAACGTGGCCAAAATTAAGTCACTTTTTTGAGTTGGGCTGTGTTTCAGAACAGTTTCCTCTGTGTGGTGTGGATCTGACAGCATGGGAGCAAAGTGTACAAAAGGCTGGGGCAGAAAACTGAGCTGGAAGGTATGGAACAAACATGCAGAAGCTAGAAGGGGAATCAAGAGCTTTGATATTTAGCCTTTTTGATAAAAGAGTATTTCTGCTGTTTCTTAAAGCTTTTCAGCCACAATCAGAGGAGGAGATCCTTTCTGTTTTGACACTACAGGAAACTGTTCTTTGCAAGGATATCTTTTTACAGCATGGAAAGGTAAGCCTAGTAGAGATTTTCCTGCTGACAACATACTTTAACACCTTAAATATGGAATTAAGAGCTGGGCATTCCTCTGAAACTCAATACACTCATGTTTTATGCACAACTGAAGTGATTTCTATCTAGAGTACACCTGCATCCTGGAAAGAGGCAAAAACAATTCATGTCCTTGAAGACTTAAAGAATGATGAATGCCTTTTTATCCCAAAGCAAGGAGCGTATCTGGACCAGTGAATGAAACATCCACATCAGAAAAGAGAGACTGTTTGTTGCCTGAATTGGGAAAGACTTCCTTACAACTCCACAAGGCTACTTTTAAAGTAGATCTTGAAGTACAGAGCAGGCAGGTTTGCTTTGGATCAAGAAGCTGATCTCTGTCCCAAGGGCACCAAACTGTGCAGTAGTTGCTATGGTACTGCAAGTATTTTTGTTTGTTAAACAGTAGATTAAATAGTCACATAAAATGATTAAACTGCACTTTGGATCATTCCCTAGGAAGGCTTATGTTACAAACTGTCTTTCTGGGGAAATTATTTAAGCTTTTCACTTAAAAAAGAAAGTGCTTTTTGAATCTTAGGCTGGTGTGTTTAAGAGAGCCTGCTGCTTACTCTGATTTAAACTTGCTTGTGCAGGCAGGTGATGTAACAAGGCACTTTTACACCTATTAAAAACATCACAACTGTTGGCTTTGTGCAGTAAGCTCTTGAATAGCTCCAGTATTATCATCATGGTCAGGGCTTGGATTGCAATTCTATTGCAAGAAGAATGGATGCTTTGCCTTGGGTCATAACAGTGCTGCAGTAGAAATTTAAGATGAAGTGTTAGTCTGCATTACCAGACAGAACAACAGACTCCCTTTGAAAGGCTAAGTGCACATACATTGTCTCCAAAACAAGTGTGTTTGGTAACAGAAGTTATGGGATGGGGGGATAGCAACACTTTTACTGCTGCTTATTTCATTTACCTGCCTTGCCTTTGTGTTGCTCTCCCTTCGTGAGGTCCAAGCACCGTTATGAAAGAGATTCAAAACCAAGCATAAGTATTCAATGGCTGATGAAGGAGCCTTGGACAAACTGCTCAGATGACTTCACAGGCTCAGGAGCAGATGGTCACCCTGCTTAATCAGCACAAAAATCATGTAAGGTGTGACAATTACACAAATGGAGAATCTGTGCCTCTGGCTCATGGCATCCAGGAGTCACTACCTTGTTCAAGAGCCTACCTAAGCTGCCAGTCTAGGTGGCAGAGAACTGTCAGACTGAAACTAAAGTTGCTATACCTTACATAGCTGAGCAGCAAAGAGCATCCAACCATCCTCCAAAACCATAACAGCTCCTTTCCACCTTATGGCTTTCACCAGAAGGTGACTTTGGAAAATACACATTGAGTATTAAAGACCCAGTCCTGATGCAATGCAAGCCAGTCACACATACTAATCTCAACACAGACAATTCTGTTTGCTGAACAAAGATGCCTGATTGCAGAGGAATCCACTTTTTGAAAATATAATTTTCTCTAAAGAAAGGTCAAGCTAAGCAAAATAATATTCACATTAAGCAAGTGCAGCTGTAGATATCAGATAAGAGCAGTTCTGGGGATAGTATTTGGCATATATTACACTGCTTCATCTGGTTTTCCTGTACCCCCATAAATGATGACAGAACTCTCTTCTCTGCAAGAGTTCCCCCAACCGAAGGCATTGATCACTGGAGCTTCCAAAAGAAAGGCAAGAGGAGCCAATACTGGCTCCAAAGAAAACAAACTGTGTACCAAACCTACAAGAAAAGTCATAAAATTCCCATCAAAAAATGCCAGTAGGACTGAAGCAGATGAACTACAGACAGACCTGGAAAGTTTACTGCTGAGTTCCCTTCTCGAGCGCGGGTGGAATAACCCTGATGCTGAACGGCTAGGGTTACAGAACCAAATCCTCTGTCCTCTAGGCAGGAGGAGACAGGACCAGCCCACACATTAATCACAGCAGCAAAACACAAATAAAAATGCCCATTCAACATGAGCTCCATTCCTGCCTTGCTTCAGAGACCGGGGCTTCACGGTTGCCATTCAAGCCCATAGCTCCTGCTGTGGCTTTGCCAGTATCCTTTGGTTATTCCTTTGGAGGAACCTCAAATTACCATTTCCTTGGGATGACCACCATACTGCTCAAATCCAATACTCCCTCTGCAGCCTCCCCTGGGGAACAGGGCTGTTCCAGATGACTGCATGGATGTGAAAAACAAACTGGAGAAGGGAACACCCATGTTCAGAGAGGGCAGGACTCAGAGTATGCTGACAAGAAACCCTCTAAGGAAGGTCAAAATGGATAGTTACACAGTGTCTTTGCCTCCCATTGAGAAAGGGCCATGGCAAAGTCTTGGGTGGCAGATTTATAGTCTACTTCACAACTAAGCTGTGGAAAACTAACTTTGCAAGGATCATTTATCCTTACAGTGAGTATCAGGGACAAGCAACTGGTTGTAGCATTGCTACTTTACAGATGAAGAAACAGACAAAAGTCAACATTTTCTAGTGTGGAAAACAAGCTTGGGAACTGCAGACTGGGGATGTCTTCACTGGGGACACCTGAGCAAAGGTGGGATGGATGGACACAGGGATGTGGAGCCAGGAGTTGGACTTGATGATCCTTATGGGTCCCTTCCAACTCAGGGGATTCTAGGATTCTGAAGGAGTAAGTCTCATGTGTAGGGGGTGGCCGTTTAAGGCTCTTCCCTACCCTGAACCAGAGGAAGGTGCTTGGATTTGGCAAGCACTCCCAAACCAGACATCTCAAAAAAACCCACCATTGACTGCCTTAGAAGAGCTGTCTAGATCAGTTTGGTCCACATGGCATGCAGGAGATGGTTACAGGGCCACAACACAGAACTCAGGGGCCTCCATTTCGTAGCTTGATTGCAGTGCCGGGGCGCTGTATGTTCAAGCATATATCAGCTAGCTCTTTGGCTGTCTTTTGAGGAACTCTGAGAGCAGGCAGCAACTTTAAGCTTGATTTCAAACAAAAACACTGGACACTTTCCCTCCTCTTCCATTTTTCTTTAGGAAAGATTAATTCCTCCAGTTATTTTTAATCCTGTTTCTCTTTTGGAGCTGCCAAAAGCAAATCAAACCTGGTTCACATCAGACAGCAGTTTATTTCCATGGCGCAAACCAGCAACCCAACCCAAACGCTTCCTACCCTCTCTGCCTTCTCCCACCGCTCAGAGCCATCCAGGCTGCTGCCAGGCAAGCATGGGGATGTGGCCCTGTCCTTATGGAGAGAGCTGGAGGTGCAATCAGGCCTACTCATTATCAGTCAGGCCTGCCCGCTGGTTTGGAGGCGGCCGCGGCGCCGGAGCCAGCAGAAGGAGCAGAGCAGCAGCTCGTTTATTTACAACCTGCTGACAATGGAGTGGAAATTGATAGAAGCTGCAAGCAAGCGACTCCCTGTCTGTCAGCACCAAATGGCAGCTCCTGCTCTTACTCTGCTGGACAGGAGCTCTTTAACTCTTCCTTAGCCTGGGAGTCACAGCGCTGCCACCAGGCCTCACCGCACGTCCAGCTTCATGTTGATGAAGTTGGGGATGATGTTCCCACTGCCTGCGGCTGAGCTGCTTCTCATCAGAGCAGAGTGGACACCCCAGGACCTCATACAATCCAGTATTTACTCTCCATGGGTGTTCCCTGCACAGACATCATCCCTTCACATCTCTCACGTAGTGCCAGGTGTCAGCACAGAGCACGGCTGAACAGGCTTGATCTGACTCAGAAAATACAAGTTGAAGAGGAAATTGCTCATGTACCCAGGGAACCTCAGAAAAGCTGTGCCCTCTATGCACTTTGGCCTTAAAAAGAGGGTTAGGTAGACCACACTGAACCCTATGCAGACACTTCTTTCATTCTATGTGGCCATCATTGAGGTTCAGTTATTTCCAAACCACATAAAATTAAGGTTGATTCCATTCTGAATAAGAGTGTTTACATGATGATCTAATGCAGCTCAATTAATTATCTTCAAATCAATATCTTTAATTAATGTGGATTATATAGACAAGGCTTCATACACAACTGATTAGTTAGAATTTCAGATACATCCTTACTGTTATTTTTAGTCCTGGGGGGGGTGGGGTGTGAAGTCACATTAACTCAAAAGATTCCAGGATAAAGACAAGACTATCAGCAGCCCAGTGACATGTAAAAATGACCTCAACTCTCATATATACATGAGGGGATTAAACATGAAATCCAAGTTAAAAGTAAAAGCTGTCTATAAAAGACTGTCTTTAAAACCAGATAGGTTTTTTTTTTTTTTGTGAAAACAGGTGGGGTTTTTTCCTGTGAAGAGATGAGCTTTCTTCCCCAGCCCAAATGTTGTTCACATGGTTTGAAACCCATTTTCAATCTTCTCCCTGTCCTCCTCCCAAAACGCCACCACTGCATCACTCGCTTGTGTTTCTCTCCATCAGGAGGCATCTCTAGAGGATTAGGGGGTGCCTGCCAGTTTCAGCACTCCCCTCATCCTGACCATGTAGTATCACATCATGGTCTCCAGCTTGGTGCTAGCCCTCAGTAATTCAAAGCACCGTGCCCCCACATGCTGTCCAGCCTCAGTGCTTCAGAGGCAGCCAGCAGGCATGGTGCTGGAGCTCACAGTTTCCAAAGCCACCCCTTCCCCATCAGGGGTGCAACACATGGTGTCTGCTGAGGGGGAAAAACATTCCTGGAAGGTATCACACTCCACAAACCAACTGAGGTTTTTTTTTTTTTTTACCTACCCTGTTCACCAATTCACTTTCATTTCTGTTTTTACAGCCAACCACAAGATACACACCCAAGGATTGCCATCCAGCCACCTAAACTCTTTGAGCACCCTACCCATCCTCCACCTGCTCCAGAAAGACATGAGGCCCCTAGATTGGATCAACCAGCCACAGGATTGTCTCCCTCAGCCTTCAACAACTGTCTCAGATACACCAGGACATCTAAAACCTGCCACTCTTAGATAGGTTAGGAAAAACAAGTTGCTTTCTAACTTAGCCTTCCACAAGATCCACACAAGGCTTTTCTTCAGCTGTTGGACACGTATCTTGAAAAAACAGAGCTGAGAGAGGTGTTTTTCTCTGGGTGACCACAGTCAGTCCTTAAGTCTCTTGTTCACTCAGCTCTAAATCTCTCTGAAGCTGAACTCAGAGTGAGCAACCAAGTCCTTAGTGAGGTCTCAGAGACTGCAGAAAGCTCAGGCCATTTTAGGACCTCTTTCCACAAGAGCTCTTTACAAGTGAACCTCAATTCAGCCGTGAAATGCTCCGGCTTGGAGCCAGCATAACTCCTCTGAAATCAAATTGCATACATATAGCCTCCAGAACAAGGCACAAAGTGATTTTAAAGACAAGATATGACCCAACATGTGTTAAACTGGAGTAATTCTAAAGAAAATGGTTTGCTGTAATCCTCTGCCTTCCCTGGTTACCTGTTGTGAGATAAGCAAGCACAGCCACATTGTCATCACTCTCAGAGAGGGAGCAGAAGATAAGAACACCAGTCAAACTCCAAATTCCTCAGCAGGCACCCACCACTGCTCTGCTTGCTGTGAGGGCACCCCAAGTGCCTTAAACCTTCCTGTGGAAGGGAAGGTTTCTGTCTCAAACAGAACTAAATCCAACTACTTTGATCGAGGTCCTAATGCTGTGGGGCATGAGCAACATCAAAACACACCCCCCTATCCCCAAACAACACTGCTCTGGGATTACACTGGGTCAGACACAGTGTGAGAAATGCAAAAAGCCCCGTGTTAAATGGAGCTCCTTGTGTTTCATCAGACTTTTCCCAATCACAGAAGAATTCAGTCAGATTTGAGCTGCTTGCAAAGACAGGAGGAGCTCTTTAAGGCTGGTTTAATAATCCTCAAGACACTAATCAGAGCAAACAGACAAACTTACACTTGATTTATGTATCTTGCACTAAATCTTTCACAGCTGATGACTGCAGAGGATATACAATCCCAAACTGAAAGCAACATATCAAATCAGCTGAACCAAGAGAGATTAAAGCTCTGTGGGCCACTGGAAAGAGACTCCAAACAACCAAACAGTTAAAAACCATTGATGGAGCAAACACAAAACTTTCCATTGGGCAGCTGGTTCCTTGCTTGGGGAAAATATATGTTACTAATAGGAATTATATCCTGTTTCCTTTCTACTGCTTAAAACATACAAACAAATTATATTTCAGCCTAAAGACATGTTATTCAAGGATTTTTTTGAATTTTTTTTGTTTTATTACTTCACTGGAATTTATAGTTCAATTCCAAACCTGTAATTTTAAATGTTGGCTGTTTTTCTAAGTAATTCTCCAGAAGGGGTCCCAAGTCCCCTTGCTTCTCCTGCTACTATGTTAAATAAAAAAAATACCCTGCCAGCTTCCACATAAACTGGCATATATCACAAGCTGGACCACTCACATCCCCAGACATGGCTCTTCCCTCCCAGCTGAAGTAAAAGAAAAATGTAGACACACACATATTACCTACCAGCCTTTCTTCTTTGAAGGTCCCACAGCTGGTAGTAGCAGAGCAGCAAGGCCAAGAGAACTAAGTGCAGCATCCAGCAAGAAGGTACAGTATTGCCAACAGTACAGCCCTCAGAGATGGGAAATGGCTACCAAGCCATTGGCAATGGCTACCAAGCTCTCCCTGCACAAGCCCATTGCTGAGCAGGACATGGGCTGAGGGAGCATCCCTACAGACAGTCAGGGACATCTGTCCTAAGGAACCTGCTTTGGCAGGGGGATTGGACTCGATCTCTTGAGGTCCCTTCCAAGCCCTACAGTTCTGTGAGCTTGGCCAGCACCCGGCCAGCCCAGCTCCTCCTGTGTAACAGGGGCACGGCAGGGCTGGAGCAGAGCATGGATGTGTGTGGTGGAGGAGTGGTGGTGGTGGAGTCTCCTTCTCTGGAGAGATTCAAGACCCGTCTGGACGCCTATCTGAGTGAAATGTCCTAGGGAGCTGCTTTGGCAGGGGGTTGGACCCGATGATCTCTCGAGGTCCCTTCCAACCCCTACAATTCTATGATTCTATGTGTGACAGCAGGCTCCCTTGTCAACTGACGGAGATTTTGGCTGAGAAAACCACAGGCTGGATCTCTCTAACCATGCAAGAGTGTCTGTAGGAGCAGTCTGGTACCTCACTTCTGGAGCACGTGTTTCTGCTGTCTATACATCACATAGCAGAAGAATAAAAACTTCAGCTGGGTAAGCCCACATCACACATAGCTGTGGAGGAGACACAATACCCAGAGTACAAGGACTAGCACATCCCCATAGAGAAGACAAACCAAGTTTCACCCAGCACCAGACACAGGGAGAGCTTTCTCTTTGGGGTTAGCAGAGAGGTGCCAGTCAGCCACAACTGTTCCTCCTCTTAGAGAAGCACAGAGGAAATCATAAACCACATCAGCTGCAGACACAGAGACTTTCCAGCTGAAATCAGTGGCAGTGGAGAAGGCAGCACCCTTCTGGGAGCCCAGCACCTTCTGCCAAGCAGCTCTGGACACTGGGACCACACATCTCCAAGAACAATCCCTGCAGAGTTCACAGCGCCGTGCATCATATCCAGACCCCCAGCTGCCTCACAGACCAGTCTCTCTCCCATGGCAGGTCACAGGAGCAGACACATGAACATGGGACTCAATCTATGAGGTTTCATTGTCAGAAGCTACGTTAGAGTCCAGGGGAGGACTTTGCTCTCACCCTCTTGAGGTCGCAGGGGCTTTCTTGCTCTGTATTATGTCAGCTTATTTTATAGCAAGAAAGGGTGGAAATAAATACCATCAGACTAGCCCTGCCTTTCCTCCCCCATGTTCCACACAAGAAAATCCCTCAATCCCTACAAAACAAGCTGGAGCTTCTGCCAAACCTAACAGAGTTCACATAGATGTTGTTATCTTTTGAAATGACACCTTCAATTTAATTATCTCAGAGATTAAATCATCTCCAAACTATTAAGCAAAATAACTCAGTGGTGCCAAAACACTGCATCACACCATGACTCTTTTTTTTCCCCTAACCTCCCTTTAAACCTCCTCTGCTGACTAGACAGGGAGAAGGGCAGAAGCACAGATCTGCAGTCGTGCCCTGCCTCCACAGCCAATTCCTCCCTGTGCAGCTTGCCAAGTTTCATGTCTACTTTAAGCCTGATTCAGCTCTACCCATATAAATTCAGAGCCATTCCAGGAGCTTCAGGGGCAGGAAGGAACCAAATTTAACATGCTGGGCTATGGGTACAAAAAGAATACCTGAAGGCACACTAGCTTCATCTGAGAAAGCATCAACCTTCAAGGCATTTTAAGAGTCTCCAGTCATGACTGCTTTGCCTACACGTCCCCACAGGCATCCCACTCCCTCTCATTGCACACTGTGCTTGCTATGCTTAAATTACACCCACTCTTCTTAACCCATTCCCCCAGTCCTGTGGTGGTCTTGAAAAGTCATTTCACCATCCCCATCGGCACTGACCGGCCCAGAGATCACAGGAACAGCACATCCCTTGTGCTTGGTGAACTGGGAACACTGGCTGCACAGCCAAAATAAATGTATTTTCCTCCTTCCCCTCCATATATGCAAGGAAACCTGTCCTTGTGACAGAGGGACAGAGACAAGTGACCAGCACCCAGCACAGCCACCCCACAGCGAGAGACAGAGATGACTCCTTGGCCTCACGGCACAGCTGAAAGTCAGGGGAAGTATTTGCCAAGAAGGAATGATGATGATTCCAGCCAGGCTTGTCTGAACCACCATGTCCTTTACCATATGAAGACATGGGGAGGACCCTAATGAATGCTCTGAAAGGGCAAGGGAATAAGTGCAACCTTCTGGGTGCAGGAGCACACATAGCCTAGGATGTGGCTCACTTGGCCATTATAAGCCACTGGCACAGAGGATGTTCCTCTGAACACAGCTTTAGAGCAAGGAGAGCAAACTGATGGACCAAGGCTAAGGTCCAACTGGATATGAGCCATAAGCCACTTTTACCTGGAGCCCAGGAAGGCCAGGGAACTCAGGGGCCAAGTGTGTATGTGGCAACACACGCCCCAGCATGCAGTGCTGAGGGGCACACGGGGCCAGGCACGTGTCACTGGGCTGTCTGCAGTGCTGGGTGGGTGGCTTGGTCTAGGGAGATAAAGGATGGGGAATAATTTTATGTGACCAAAGCAGCTTCCATCACTCAGACATTTACCATTTCTGTTCCACAACAAGGTAACTGCCCATAGGAAGTGCCAGGAAGAATGAGTGTTTGTAAAGGGCTGTGATGAGAATCATAGAATTGTAGGGGTTGGAAGGGACCTCCAGAGCCCATGGGGTCCAACCCCCTGCCAAAGCAGCTCCCTAGGACATATCACTCAGATAGGCGTCCAGATGGGGCTGGAATCTCTCCAGAGAAGGAGACTCCACACCCCCCTGGGCAGCCTGTCCCAGGGCTCCCTCACCCTCACTGGGGAAAAGTTCTCCCTATGCTCTAACTTGCAGCCATTGCCCCTTGTCCTGTCCCCACAGACACTGAAAAGGGGCTGGCCATTTCCCCCTGCATCCCCTGCTTAAGATAATTATAAACATTAATTAGGTCCCCCCTTAGTCTTCTCTTCTCCAGGCTGAACAGCCCCAGCTCACTCAGCCTTTCCTCACAGGGGAGATGCTCCAGGCCCTTCATCATCTCTGTAGCCTCCTCTGGACTCTCTCCAGGAGATCCCTGTCCTTTTTATCCCAGGGAGCCCAGCACTGGACACAACACTCCAGGTGGGGCCTGAGCAGGGCAGAGCAGAGGGGGAGGATCCCCTCCTGTGACCTGCTGCCCACACTCCTCCGGATGCCCCCCAGGATCCCATTGGCTCTCTTAGCCCCCAGGGCACACTGCTGGCTCATGCCTCAAAAGGAAAGGGTAAGCCTCCACACAGAGTTCATGGAAAAGCTTATTCTTAGATAAGGGTCTTAAGCAGCACGATCTGCCTGTAGGTCTGTGCTCTGGTAGGTTCAGCTGCTCTGATGCAACCAGAGCTGGACTCAATAGTGGTAAGAAGTTCTGAACATCTTTTGAAGCATGTTGGCTTTTTGGGTGTGTTTGTGTCCTGTGACACTGAGATCCCTAATGATATGGACACTGTTGATATGGAAAAGCACCATCAGACAGCTGCCTTAATTTTATGATCTTTCAATAAAAGCAGACAATAAGGTCTTTGGGTTGGGGGCTCTGTGTACAGAACAATACAGATCCAAGGCTGTTCTTCACAACACAAATAACTGCAATCTCCCCTCCTTCCTATCCTCCCCTCCTCCTATGCCTTGACAAGAAAATTAATTGACTGGTGGCTGTGCTGTCTGCCATTTCATATTCTGCTGTGTCTCCTCTTACAGAAGAATGGTGCTGAGCTCTTTGGAGGGGGGTAAGAGCTTGTCATTTCCACAACAGCTTGACTTTTTAAAAGTTTTAACATTCAGTTCTCCAGAGACCTGGAAATGAGAGATCCTGGCACAGGAGACTTGTGTGCTAATGGCATGACACTGTATTGGATCTAATTAAACTATGGCCCTGTGAATGAGAGTGTCTGTGAGTGAGAGGCAGCTGATGGAGGGCAGAGTAAAGGAGAAAAAACATGATGTCAAGCTGAAGAACTCACCCATCTGAGTTATCAGGCTGCTCCAAGTCAGCAACTTCTTTTATTAACACTATTCCCTCTGGTCTTACGTCTTGGTTACCCCTAACAACCCATTCCCAAACTCCCATGTGCTTAAACCCAGCATATACTAAAGAAAAAGTTCTGATAAAGCAAGAACTCAGGGCTGCAGTTCACATTGTCATTATTCCCCTCTAGTTCTCAAGCCTGATGCATCAGAAGCCAGACACACACCAGACAGAGGGGGGTACAAAGCAGGGAAGCTGGGACAGCACAGGGTAAATTGTCTCCTGTGAGATCCTGCCATGAAAAAAGAAAACAACAACAACAAAGAACACATCATTTTGCCAAAATATTCCCTCTTCAACACTTTTCTTTGGATTTAGAACAACTCTTGGTCTAACATAAAATTCAGAAGTCCTGCTCATGGTGTTTCTTCCTCCCTGCTGAAGCTAATCTGAAACCCTGTCCTGTCCCTCTGGACCAGCCCTGTTGTGGTGGTGTCCTACTCCACGGCACAGAGAACATCTGGCACAGGCCAAAGCTGACACATAACTAAAGCAGAGTGAGGGTATGTTGCACTGGGCTTCTGTTATTCTGGGTGGGATTTTAGTTTATGACTAAGACAAAGAAAAGCAAGAGGAACAGACCCCTGCAGAAGCTGTCACACAAGTGGCCTGCCAATCCCTCCCTACACAGTCGTACTGTCAACATCCCTGACTTCCAGCAGGTGTTGTGTCCCTGCTTCCCTCATCACCTGTGAGCATCATCTGCTTCTCAAAACCCATTAACAGGGGAGAAGCTGGTTAGGGGGTTTTCATTCTCTCATCTAGGGCTGGCACAGCATTTTGATAGGTGTATCCATCACAGACTGGTTCCTTTTCAAAGGAGATGTCCTCCTTGAACTATCACAGCCAACTTATACAAGCAAAGGTAGACAAAGCTCCTAAGGTGGACTACCACTCCCCTGTCCAACTTTCTAAAAAAACCAAGGGTGTAAGAGTTCTAGCCTGCCATACCAGCCTCCAGAGCTCCTGATGATCCTTTAGTTCACCTTAGACTAAGAATAAATTGCTTTTCCTCCTACTAGTTTTACTGCTGTTTCTACCCATTCTACTGCAAAGTCTAACCTGTGAGCAGAGCACAGCTAACACACTGAAGGCTTTCTGAAGAGTTCAAGATACATTGTGTGGTGTCCAGTTCCAAAATGGCATAAATTACATCCTGGAATGCATTATGTCCTGCTATGTTAGACAAGAGGAAATGTGGTATACAATGAAATAAAAGACATCCTGGAACCTATTACACACTCAAAAGACAAAAGAAAGGACATTATAGGATCAGCGTGGCTAATAAATGATGTGTTGGCATCTCTTTTCTACCAAGATGTGGATTAACAACAGATGTATTACACCAATGTCTATTTGTACACTAATCTAAAACAACTGCATTGCTGTTGCAGACAGGAATTTGATAAATGCAGCCCCCATTCCAGCTCCATGAGTGCTGCTGAGCTTGAGGAAAGGTGGAGAGTGGGGTGAGCCACTCCCAGTTTCCCTTCTCAGGGTTTGAGCCCTTGCTCTCACCTCCTTTTCTTGCTGGGTTGTTCCCTGCTGGTTTCTTGCCTGCACAGCTGGATTCCAGGGATCCAGGGGAGCAGAGGGCCTGCCATGCACTAGCCCAGAAGCCCCCAGCTCAGTTGCTGACCAGAGGGTTGCTCAGCATCTTTAAGAACTCCAGAACCTAAAGGGTTACATCCCAGAGCCCAGCAACTTCCAAAGTATCACTTTCCTTCTCAGGGGCCAACAGGCCTTCTGCATTTACATAAAGCCCTCCAGGGAAGGCAGCTGCAGAAAGCATGCACAGAAGATGCCTTCCTCAGGTGGTCCAGGGACAGAAGATACTGTGGGATTTACCCTCCAGCTCCTTTCCCCAGGAGCAGCTGGAGAGCAGTTCCAGGCAGAGCCTCCAGATGCCCCCATGCAGTCCCAGTCTGATAGCATGACCTAGCTCACCTTCCCTCAACCTGAAGATGCAGGCACAGAAGAGCCTCCAGAGAAACCTGGAGGAAGATAGCTGACACAGTGGATCAATCCATTGCCAACCATCTTTGCAGCACAGGTGAAATTCAGCTTAGTACTAGCTGCAGAGAGTCTTCTTCTACAGAACAAAAGTCTATGCAGAACATCTGAGGTGTCACAAGCCAAGGACATGAGAAGAAACTACTACACCCCATTCCTTCAGAGGCCAAGGGCATGATGTGATTATTCCCTATTAACAATGCAGAATAAAGGTGTGAAGAGGAGCCTGGAATACCTGACCCTGTGACCAGGGACACCTTATTGGCATCCACAAGCACAGAATTTGCTGTGAGCCATCAAAGAGTGGTTATAGAAGAGCAGCTGAGGCTGGGAATCAAGAGCCTGCATCCACCTGCCACCCCAAACCTGCATGCTTTGCCAGCCTCTGACCCAGGCTCTGCCTCAACCACTGTAAAAGAACAGGAGCAGTGAGTCTTGGGGGCAGGGAGGGGAAGAGAGAAAAGAACCAGAAGCACAAGAGAGAAGGGAAGGAATGCAAAGCTGGCTAGATGAGAAAACCTAGGTGAATATATCTGATCCTTCCTCTGCAGCCTGCAGAGGCTTGCTCTGTGAAAAAGATTTTCTCAGGAATAATTTGCATTGGCTTCCAAACTTAGTGCAGATCTGTCACCAGTCACTCAAAGCTCCACTTCAGGAACTAGCAGAGATTAGAAAGAAGAATGATATGGTCTGTCTTCACAGTGTTCACAGCCTGACTGATTGGTGTGGCTACAAGCAGGACAAATGCCAAATGCAGGTTGTCAGCCACCACACTGACATGGAACAGGAAAAGCTGGGAGCAAAGATGTGACAAAAGTGTATCCCCAGATGCCACAGACATTTTTCTATGCATGCTTACAACCTTATCAAGAGAAATGTATGAGGGAGAAGCAGCTAGTCCCATAGCTACCCAGACTTTGAACTGTCTGGAGAAACTATTCCTATGAATATTGAACAAAGCCCTCATTGCAGAACTCCCAGCAAAGATGCTTAAAGAGATGTGGGTAAGAACTTAATCTCTTAAAATCAGAAGTTCTGCTTCACATTATCTATACACACACCCTTGCTAAAGGCCATCTCTGAGTAGCAAGCTGCAGAATAGCTGTGTGCTCCCCAGAGATCATATCCCTTCCCTTTCCCATAAAAGTCCTATAAAATCTGAAGCAAAAGGGAATCTCATACCCAGGCCATGGTCTCTGCCTAAGCAGCTCTGGTTCACATTTTCATTTCTTGCATTTCTCCTACTTTCCATTCCCTGGATGTATGTCAATGCCCTTAAGGTGCTGAAAAAGCTAAGTTACTCCACATGGAGTAGAAGTGGGAAAACTCTCCAACTTCCACACGGTGCAATATTCCAGAACAGTTTGAAGTTTTGCTTCCTGCATCACTTCAGCACTTAGAGCAAATTCATTTTCCCAGGGACAATGGGGTCTGCAAGCTTCCATGTGACACTTGTTTGAAGGAGGTTCCCATCAACCCTGACAAAGTTATGCTATGATAATACTACATGAGCAACACATGCAGTGGTGTCCTTGGAGAATCTTCCCTGTTGGCACATACTCAGGACAAGGGAATCCTCCACTGACAGCCTTACTGGTAATGGACTAACCCAAGGGCTCACAACCAGCCCCACCAGGCAGGACTGTCACTAATGGACCATGTCCTGTGCTCATACAGGTTTGCTTCTTCTTGTAGGCATCTGAAGTAGAGGCTGTGGGAACAACAGAAGATGGTTTGACAACACACGCTCAGAGGCAGGACCAGAACCCATTATCCAGAGAAACTGGTCCTCTGCTGCAAAGCATTTCTTAAAAGCCATGAAGCAGAACAGGGTGCCAAGAGCCACCAACTGTTTTTCCATAACTCTCTTACAGGCCCCGTGCACCATAAGCCACCAGTGCCTGTCCCTGCCAGCCCAGGGAGGGGACAAGTTCCAGCTGAGTCTGTAGCTTCCTGCCCCTGGACCTGCCCAGGAAAGGGACATCTCTGTATTGCAGGAGAAACAGCAAGCTGCACCTGGGCAAATAGGAATATGAAACCAGGCTGCAGGCCTGGAAAGATGGGATGAGAAGGGGTAAGGTTAGTGAGGAACAACACATGAAGGAATCTACAGCATCCTGCCTGAGGCTACACAGTTCCTGGCTGTAGCTCCTGACCCTGAGCACCAAACACTTCAGATGAGTTAAGACCCTGGCCAGGGTGCTGCTATAGAGCTGGATCTCTGCTGCTTTCCATCTGTTTGTACTTGTACTAGTCCAGAGTCTCATGAAAGAAAAAGTACTTCTAAAAATCCATGAAGAGTGAAAAACTGGGACACTGCAAGTGGATATCCTAGAGCAGGAGTGAGGACAAACTTTGGCTGACAGAGCATTTGGAGCTGTAATAAGACTCTTCTCCTATGTTTAACAGCCATTAAAAAGACAGACACCTAGGTACAAAAGCTGAAAAAGGGCCCTAAGGCCACCTCAGCCAGAGCAATGGATTGGAAGGGTGCAGTGGAAGTTTTAATTGCTCAAGTACTCTTACTACAGGAGGTATTCCAGTGACAGTGTCTATTTCATGGTCTTGCTGCACACAATCATTTTATTTATTGATCTCTGGAGATGTTTATAACTGCCTGTGATCCTGAAAAATGGGACAGGAGAAAGGGCCTGCACAAGTTGGGACTTTCTGATCACAAACATCAGGTCAGGACAGAAAAGCCATGGTTCCAGAACAGACCCGACATCTATACTGCATGAAGCTGACCTGATTGCTGTGTTAGCAAAAAGCCAGGTACATGGGAGTGACTCAAGGCTTAGGGCTTGTCCACCTAAGTTTGCAGATACCAAAGTAGTCTTTTCTTCCCAACACACTAACCACCAACATGGACACTACAAGTTAAGGAGACCACAGACCCACGTGCCCCTTTGGAAACAAGAACATTGGTGCATGCACTGCAGAGTGAAACAGCTCTTCAGTGTATCTCAAAGCCATCTCTATGGCAACGCAGCAGAGCAACCACTGTACCACCAATTGTGACCTCTGCTTGCAAAGCACTGAAAGTTGTCTCCAGAAACCTGCAGCGTAGACAGCTTCCAGGAAAGAAACTGATATGATCACAGGCTTAAAAAGATCATGAGAGGCCCAGGGATAAAGGTTGGATCCATATGTAGTTATTGGCCTGAAGCAGAAGCCTTGCCATCAAGGGGAGACAGTGATGGCAGAGCAGGTACCTGGGGAGAGCGTGGTGCTTGTCAGATGAGAGGAGACATCATATCTAGACCTAGAAAGAGTCTGCAATAGACATCTACACAGAGGATAGAAATTCTAGATGACAGCATGCTATAATGGAGATGACTGCAAAAGCCAAGAGAACTTGAGACCAAATACCAGTTAAAACAGAAGAATACTCTGGCCAAATTCCTCCACTTGAGGACTGTGTAATTAGGCCAGGAAAAGCACAACAGAATATGCTATAGAGAATAGTCCTGCTCATTAACCCAACAGGCCTCCTCCTCCACCTCCAAAGCCTCTATTTCATAGCAGGTACCTGAAGATTACACTAGGTGCTAAGCCAACAACTCCCATCTCATCATGAAATTAAGCCCAGGCCAAGTGTGGGGAACTGTGAATTTTAGGAAGAGTCATCAGGTTAGCTAGCCCCTGTTAGGAGGGGAGCACTCCTTATGAAGCAGTGGCAGCAGTGGAGTTACACCCAAATAACTTGTGGTGGACAGGACAAAAGTGACTTCTTCATGTGCTGTTCTGGACAGCACCAGCAAGGTGCATCTTCTGAGCTTGCAAGGTTTTAGTCCCCAGGTATGAGACTGCCCACGACAGCATAGCTCCACTCCACCATTCACCCACAGAGCTGCAGCAGAGACTCTACACAGAAACTCAACTACTGTAACCAGACAAGCCTGCTGTAAATAGGGTCCAACTTACCCTTAAACATAAGGCCCTTGCAACCCCACTGGGGACTCCAGGGATGTTGCCAAGACCATAAATAGCCAATACTCGTGAACATCCAGCATCTGGGCATGACAGCAGAGTTCTTCTCTTTCTCCTACCACTCCATAAAACAGAGAAACCCAAAATAGCAAGCCAGCTTTTGAAAATGTTGCCATATATCACCCCTAGTGTGACCTTGCCTGAGCCATGACTGGACCCAAGAGTCTTCCTCTCTTGTTCTGGGCTCTAAGTAGATGGCTACGCTGCTTCCCTTGAGACCCAGCGAGTCAGAAATAGGAAATGAAATGGAGAACAGGGAGGAAATTCCATCCCCCAACACACAAAAAAAAATTAAGAGGCAGTCACAGAATTCTCCTGGTAAAGAGGTAAAGAAATACGTACGCAGGAGTGAAGGCTGGAGACACAGAAAGATCTTGTTAAATTTTTACAGTTTAACCACTGAACAAGCTACTTTCTCTCCATAATTTATACCTGAATTGTGTGTCTAGACATGACATCATTTTAAGGTATGCCTTGTGTTTCTGTGGTAAGTTTACAATAACCAGAACTTATAATTGCTGTGGTTCAGGTCAGCAAAAAGCGGAAGAAATATCCAAAGGCCCTTCTGAGCAGCTGCTCTTGGTAATGGGTTTAGGCTGTTGTTTTCTGTCAAGGAGACAAGGCCTAGCAAATGCTAAAAGCCAACATTAAACCAACTCCCCTTCCTAAAAGTGATGAATACCATAGATAATCTCCAATTCTCAGGCAGCTTTATTTGGTATGGTTCGTATTAAAACGGTGAAGGACAGCCAGATAAGCAAGGGCAGTAAAAACATCTACTGTGTGCTTACAGAGATTGACAGCTGCAGACACACTAGACCCTGCTACATGTCCCCATGATAAACCAGTTCTCCCAATCCTGTGGGTCTCAGGTGAGATAACAACAGATACAGAATCACAGAATCCCAGGGGTTGGAAGGGACCTCGAGAGATCATCGGGTCCAACCCCCTGCCAAAGCAGCTCCCTAGGACATTTCACTCAGATAGGCGTCCAGACGGGGCTGGAATCTCTCCAGAGAAGGAGACTCCACACCCCCTGGGCAGCCTGTCCCAGGGCTCCCTCACCCTCACTGGGGAAAAGTTCTCCCTATGCTCTAACTTGCAGCCATTGCCCCTTGTCCTGTCCCCACAGACACTGAAAAGGGGCTGGCTGATTCCCCCTGCAGCCCATGCTTAAGATATTGATAAACATTAATTAGGTCCCCCCTTAGTCTTCTCTTCTCAAGGCTGAACAGTCCCAGCTCACTCAGCCTTTCCTCACAGGGGAGATGCTCCAGGCCCTTCATCATCTCTGTAGCCTCCTCTGGACTCTCTCCAGGAGATCCCTGTCCTTTTTATCCCAGGGAGCCCAGCACTGGACACAACACTCCAGGTGGGGCCTGAGCAGGGCAGAGCAGAGGGGGAGGATCACCTCCTGTGACCTGCTGCCCACACTCCTCCTGATGCCCCCCAGGATCCCATTGTCTCTCTCAGCCCCAGGGCACACTGCTGGCTCATGGCCACCCTGTCATCCACCAGGACCCCCAGGTCCTTCTCCACAGAGCTCTTCTCCAGCAGGCCATCCCCCAGCCTGTACTGATAGAAACGGTTGTTCCTTCCCAGGTGCAAGACTTCACACTTGCTTTTGTTCGAGCATGTTCTGACTGTCAAGGCATAAATCCTGAGGCTACAAAAGCTGGAACCACAGTGTAGTTAACATACACTGGCCACTCTTACTGTAGGAATGAACCCTGTGGTGACAAGGGCTGCTGGCCAAGTGACTTTAATCATAAGAAGAGTTGCAATCACTGCCCTGGAGAGCATGGCCTGAAGCATTCTATTTCATCAATAAAGTGGAATTTAGACATCTGAATGGGGAAAAAAAGAAACCACCACAGATAACCACCCAACCTACACACTAAAGGGATGGTCTTGGTTTGGGGGCAGGGGGCTTTTTGTTGGTTTGTTTTAGAGGCATGCTGGATGCCAGAGACAGCCATGGAAGAGCAGGAGCTAGGATGAGAGCACTCAAGAGCAATCACTGGACCTAAGGCACTCTTTGTCTGATTTCACTGGCTAGGCTAGCACAGAGCCCAGGGCTCATCAAAACTGTCTTTATGGCAGCAAGCACAGAAATGCCCAAGGCAACCCAAAAGATGAGAAGCCTGGGTCTACAGGTGCATTGGAAGGGACATGGTCCATAACATGCACCTCAAAAGGCACAGGTAGGGCACACACATGAAAATTTATTTTCTTAGAATAGTCTCAGACAACAATCATCTAGTCCAACTGGTTTTTTGGACAGAAAGAAGCATTGCCTTTGGTAAGAATGAAATACACATGAAGGTTCCTCACACGCTGTGCCTCTTCCTGGTGTCTCAGTGGGAAGACAAACTATAGCCCTGAAGAAATCCAAAGTAAGGTCAAAAACAACGGGCAGCAACCTTGAATTAAGTGTTATAGATTGAAATAGGCAGAATTCTAAGTCAAAAGGATACATCACAACTATTGTTGACACCTAAAAGCCATAAAAGCCTGTCCAAAACCTAGCCAGGACAGGCCAAAAAGACACATGACTTGACAGCCACCATCCCCTTTCCTCCATGTCACACAAGTGACCTACACCAGACCACACAAGTGCTCAGATACAAGAATGTGAGTAGGTAGAATCAACACATTTGTGTGCTTTAAAGTCAAGTCACCTTCCCCTTTCATATGAATCCCACAGGTTTTTTGTACTAACTTTTTCTACATGTATAAACATAAGTGGTCCAACTCTCCTCTGTCATCTGTATTAGAAAGAAAAAATACTTGATAACTTCTTAGCTCCTCTAACACCCACTAAGAAACAGGGAACCATTCCAGCTACTAACAAACAGGAGAGAACCCACACTACTGCACTGACAGGGCTAGATAAGAGGCTGGTTATTGCACCCAAACTGAAGTTAGCTTCTATTGAGCTGGTTAATGCAGACACAGAGCTATCACATCCTTGCTTGGATCAATCCACATCAATGTGACATCAAGTCCCACAGGGGTCTGTGCCAGAACAAGGAGTTTAACCCACGAGTCCCAGTTCCACGTTGATGATTCAGGCTCCTTTCACAGCACACACACACCAGGGACTCAAACCTGGACCAACAAACCCTGCACACCAAGTTGCTGCAGAGCTCCACTAATCAGTCAGAGGGAACAGCCCACAGCATCACATCATTTGGCACCACAGTGAGAAGTGGAGCACAAAGAAAAACCATGAGAGATGCTAGCAGAGACTACCCTGAGAGGGCTGATGCTCAGGAGAGGTGGTGACAAGGAGAAGAAAGCAGCTGCTGCTTTTCAGGGTCAGATAAGTACAGAGCAGCAGTGAGAATGCCATTGCTCACAGGATTCTAAGGGAGCAAGGACATTTGTGCCCAAATGGTTCAGCTGACCTGTCATATCCTCTGTCCCAACCTGAGTGTACATTAGGGTCTACAGCTGGCTTATAATGAAAATCTGAAGTCATTAGTGCTGTTCTGGCTTCAGTTCTTGTTAAAGATGTTGAACATGAGCCCAGGCTTGGTCAAAAGGTTACACAGGTTTTCAAATCATTCCAACTTGCAGTGACCAAAGGTAGATTTAGGATTTGCTGTCAGAGCATATTTGCATTTACAGTTCTACAACCTGCCATAAAAAGCCAGGTTGAGATCAGCGTTTACCTTTGAAATATAAATGAGGTACAAAACCATGTGGAATGGAAAAGGATACTCACTCACTCTGGGATCATCACAATCCAAGGACATAGGACTGATAAATAATCAGTCTTTGATATACCTTCAGGCATATGGTCTTCTTTTTGTCCTGCCAGCAGTGTTCAATGAGTTTGAAGGGTGAAACTTACTTTGCTTAAATCAAAGACCAAAGCTTAACACAGCTGAACCTGTTGCAAAAACAGATTTCAGGGTGAAGGTTTATACTCCAGAGTTTGTAGTATTCACAACTGTCCAGGTCTAGGACACCAGTGCTGAGTGTCAAAGGACACTCATACTAGAAGTCAGCCACTAGACATCAGTAGAGCCATTTAAATGCTCATCCACGTTCCCCATTAAGCATATGAGGGATCTTGTTACTTACATTGTTCTGTAACAAGCTTACAGTGTTGATTAGCATCCTAATCACCACTGCTAGCAGTCATTCTGCTTCCCTAAGACAAGCACAGGGCAAGGACGATACCTTTGTATACACATCAGAGCATAAATGAAGCAGTCACCTAGCAAGGGAATGGTTTCTTTTCCCATGCAGCTAATAAAAAGCTGCTGTCTTGCTGTCAGTGTTAATATTAAGACAAAAGCAAGAACCTTCAAGTTTGTTTCATTAAACATAAACTGATACCCACCCCGTGCATCCCACCCAGCCTAGAGGCAACAGAAACAGCTGGTTATTGATGTTTCCACAAGGACTAGCAAGTACACAGCAGAGGACAGTGTTCAAGGCATCTTTGGCAAATCAAATGTGTTTAGCAGATAATACAACTGGAGAATGCTTGACAAGCCACTGTTTGCTTAATCACTTGAGGGTAAGTTTGAAATGATCAAATAAGCCAAGTTTAGGAATAGCTTGTTCCCCTTATTTAATGGGCTATAATATTTTACAGTGCAAAGCCCTGCAGCAATACAACTAACTGCAGCATTTGGAGCCATCACTATGTGAATACTATAAGCCATATGGATTTAACAACTCTAGCCACCAGTAAAGAGAAAACCAGAACCTTTGCTACTTAAGCACAGGCCTCTACCACTGAAGCTAAAAAGCTTTGACTGTCAACAGCAGCAGTCTTGTATCCGTCACCCAAACTGGCCACTGGAGAAGAACTAATTCAACCAAGATACTGAGACACTGATGGAAATTGTGAAGTGATGCCACAGCAGTTTCTACAGCCTGTGCTGTAGAGAACAGTCTCTTTCCCTAAGAACAAGACTCAACACCTTCAACAGAAACCTCTAGCACTTGATATAGGGAGCCACATTTGGCTTAGGCACTGGCTGCAGGAAGTAGTTGAATTAAAAAGCCCATCTGCCATGAATGTTTCTCAAGGTTTTTAAAGCTAAGGACCACCTAGCAGTCAGTGTAGGCTCCTGTGCTTTCCAGAGTGGCTGCACACCAAAGACAGCTTCAGCATTACTGCTACAGAAGCCATCACAAGGGGTGCATTTCATTTACAGATAAAGAAAAAAATCCACAGGAATCTTTTCAGCCACCTAAATATCTCCACATCTGGGTAAGGAATAGGACATCTTTTTAACCCCACCTATCTATAATCCTTTTGACTTTGTTAGAATTGCTGTCCAAATTAATTAATGCCTCAGGCCCTCCTGCATACCATTCTATTCACCACCATTCAACCTGCCTGCAGTAGAGGCCCCAGCCATGCATGGCACTGCAAGGTTTAATGACCACCCAACAGAGAAGTCACCAGCATTGCTATTCATGTGAGGGTATTAACAACCAGAAAAACCACAAACCCTACAAGCAATTTTCCTGTGAAGACAGACAACATGCAAGATGTGGTTGCATCTGCAGCATGACCCTGATGTTGCCTTTCCCATGTGCTGCACCCATTGCTAAGCATCTTGAAACATCTGTGGCCTTTCCAGTGACTGATTATCCAGAGACACGCAAGAGCGCTCAGGATCTGCAAGAGGCCAGGGACTCAGCCCTGAGTTTATTACAGCAAAGAGCTGGAGAAAGCTGCTTGCCAGAAACCCAAACTCTAGCCAACAAGTCCCTCCAGGCTCACTTGGAAAGGTCATGTAACCTCATTGCCTTATGCCTGCTGGGCTCAAAATGAAATGCAAACTTACATGTTACTTGTGGATTTGGATACATTGTCCAAGGAGACAAATCAGGAGCCCAAGCAAGAGGCCTATGTCCAGAACAAAATGTATCAGCCTTTAAAGAACTTTGTGATAGGGGATTTTCATACAGCTGCTCCCTGATGCCTTTTCTGCTTTGGTGGGTGAGGGACCTAGCACAACATGTTTAATTAGTGATGTTTCACACACATTTTAATGAAGCCCTTCATTAAATATTGTTCAAAGTCTAGCTTATGGTACAGAGAATCATAGGTGATTTCTTAGAAAGTTCACCAGGGGGTTTTCCTAGCCTTCATTTCACTAGGAACTGCAGAGCTGGCAAAGACCCATCCAACAGGTGCCTGCATGCTAGGCAGGACATCTGCAGTGCCAGGCAGGACATCTTGCAGTGCCAGGCAGGACATCTTGCAGTGCCACACTCGTTTATCAACTGATTTAGTGTTTCCTACCCTTCACATCACCTGCATGCAGTTATCAGAAGAAGTCTATACCAACTTCTTGTCCAATTCCTGAAAAACTGAGTTAACAACCACTAATTACTTTCAGAAAAGTTCATTTGTGTTGATGCATCTTCAGTTGACTGTGTAACAGGCACCTACTAACTAGCTGGTAACCAGAGCTAACTGATCTAGTTGTCTCCTTCCACTTAGACTCTGCACATCTGATTATTCCTGCTTCTGTGACTGTCCTGGACAATCTCATTTCAGGGATTTCTGCCCAACTCCACAATTTAACTGCATGTTAATCCTAGCCTAGCATGTATTCCCAGTACTGCTCAGCCTCTACCAGAGATGTGATTAGAGGGCTCACTCCATGTGTTACACGAACATTAACGTGAAATAGTAAGCCATCCTGGGCTGAGAACAGTCCCCAGTACAACCCCATTTGATGCCTCTGCTCAAACTGACAGAGTCTGAACCCTTGCTGATCAAAGCACAGATTCCACAAAAGCAAGTGTAGAGTCTTGCACCTGGGAAGGAACAACCATTTGAATCAGCACAGGCTGGGGGTGACCTGCTGGAGAAGAGCTCAGTGGGGGTCCTTCCCTCCTTCAGCTTCAATCCATCCCCCTTGTCCTCCCACTATCTACCCTTTTAAAAAGTTGATTCCCCTCCTGTTTCTCTGCTCCCTTCAGGGACTGGAAGGCTGCAGTGAGGTCCCCCCACAGCCTTCTCTTCCCCAGGCTGAACCAGCCCAGCTCCCTCAGCCTCTCTTCCTAGGGGAGCTGCTCCAGCCCTCTGAGCATCTCTGTGGCCCTCCTGTTAGAACTCATGTAGTGTAAAGTACGTTCTCATCTTCTCCAGATGAGACTGAAATAAGAGATGGCAGCAGGACACCAAACCCAGAGTCACACCCAGAGGTTCAGCTTATATCTAGGGGTGACAACAAAGAAGGATCCCTGCATCTCTCCCTAATCCATATCAACAGTCATATCTGCACAAGTCTCTGCTAGCTCCTAGGGCCACATATCCAGGATAATTAGAACTAAATAAATTACAGCACTGATAAGAAAAGAGATGGCATTCTGCATACCAGGCATTACTTGGCCACTCAAGTATCCTGCTGGAAGAAATTCAACATGCTATTCCTCAAGGAACCATTGCATTCATTGCTGTTTGACAGCAACAGCAAGTCCACACATTTCCTAAGCTCTTAAAAAGCAATGGGGAGGGAGCTGTAATTTCCTAAGTGTTATGCTCAGAAATTAAACACAAGATAGCTTGTTAAATGAGCAATAACCTTGCAAATCCAGTGAAGGCAAGAAGATACTCTTCACTGCCACCCCTGTAGGCCTTTCCTGTTAGAGGCCTAAACCTCATTTCCCATTCCTGATTTATAAATAAAAGTCAAATAAGTTACTGCAGCAGCAAGGAAGCTCAGATACAGCTTCAGTGGCTGGTTTGAATTCTTCCTCCATTGTGATCTAATTCACTTGAAAGGCATCAAAAATGAACAGTGGATGCCAATTAGGAACTCT
This sequence comes from Hypotaenidia okinawae, assembly GCA_027925045.1. Taxonomy (NCBI): domain Eukaryota; kingdom Metazoa; phylum Chordata; class Aves; order Gruiformes; family Rallidae; genus Hypotaenidia; species Hypotaenidia okinawae. Next base: position 4,372,319 of record BSDF01000020.1, read on the forward strand.
TCCTCTCATTTAGCACATCCATATGTGACTGGTAGCGTGGTGTGCACTCCAGAAATTGCCAACTGTTGTTAAAAACACAACCCCACCCTTCCCCCACCACCTCAGACAAGAATTTCTGTAGAACAGAGAAACAGGGCTGACACTTTCAGGAGACAGTTTTTCATTATTTTCATTATTGTGGTACCATCTATGTTTACAGGACTGACATCAGAAGGTGTCACAGGGTCCTCCTTTTAACAGAGGAGGACCCTGCAGCAGAAGCAGCTGCATGAACTTCCCAGCATGCCAGGCATTCAGCCCACAGTCCTTCTGTATTCCCAGTATACAGAAGAAATCCTATTCCTTACCCAGATGTGGAGATATTTAGGTGGTTGAAAAGATTCCTGTGCATTTTTTTTTCTTTATCTGTAAATGAAATGCACCCCTTGTGATGACTTCTGTAGCAGTAATGCTGAAGCTGTCTTTGGTGTGCAGCCACTCTGGAAAGCACAGGAGCCTACACTGACTGCTAGGTGGTCCTTAGCTTTAAAAACCTTGAGAAACATTCATGGCAGATGGGCTTTTTAATTCAACTACTTCCTGCAGCCAGTGACTAAGCCAAATGTGGCTCCCTATATCAAAGACAGAAACGATGGTTTAGCTAAAGTTCTCCAACCTTGTGGCTGCTTTTACATGACTCTTAACAATTTGGGCTGTTTACACAAGATCACTTCCTCCAGGTCATCCCTCCTCTCTTCTTACTGGACCAGCAGCATCTCACAAAGGTTAGGAAACAGAGGGCAAAAACTAGCAGCTGTCAGAAGGTATCAGCAGAGAGTGGGAGTCAAAGGATCCAGCCCTCACAGCCCAGCCTACAAGAGGAGCAAATATACCATGTGGGTGAAGTAACAAACCCACCTTAGCTATCCCATCATTATGCATTTCTCAAACTTGGGGGTTGAAGGGGAAAGACAGGAGCTCTGAAAGCAACAGCTACATGAGAAAATGGTGAGTTAAAAGCATAGGCTTGAAGGCAGCAGTAAGGATTGTGAGAGGAAGACAATGCTGTCAGGAGGTTTATGGTCTCTTCAGACCCCATGCCTCTTGAGTGCTATTCCCAGGTAATTTAAGAGCTCACCTGGGTGCAAAAGTTCCAGACTCAGTAATCAACCCCCACAGACATATCTAAGAGTGCTTATCATATCCAGTAGAAAATACTACTTAAAGGCTCTCAGGTCCACCATTGGTCAAGAGAAAGAGCCATGCAGTACCTTTTCCATGCTTCCATTCTCCCAGATGATCAAACTGACCCCACCAGGAAGCCCAAACCTGATAAAAACCACACTAGCACCACAGATTACTAAGAACTGGCAGCATTTGCCATTCAGTAACCTACTACCAAAGCCCAAGGTCTGCCTTTTCCATCCCTGCTCTTCACAGGCTCACAGCAGAGTTCAGAGAGCCCTGTGTCCCCTTGGGCAGACCCGACCAGCAGCATCCAGCAAATCTCACTCATCTAGCCCTGCATTCAACACACCATAACTCCCTAATGAAAGCATTTTCCTCCTGTGGACCTCTTCCTAGCTGTCATCTGCTTTGCTAAGTGCTTCAGGATTACCACCCTTCGTGTTTTTCACAGGATCTGTACTCAGAGTAGGATTCAATGAGCCAGCATTGCCAATGGCACCTCCAGTCACCGACTGACGATATTTCTGACACCAGTTGTCTCCAACATAGCCCATCTCATCTGCACTTACTGCTCTGTCACTAAAGCAGATTAAAAAAAGAAAAGCTTCAAGGCAGAAGCAACCTGTGCCATCTCCAACAGGCAAAAGTGAAGAGCCTGCCCCATTTTATGGAATATCTATTTTAGAAATTGACCCTTTTTGGTCTTTCCAGCAACTCCAGGATCATGATGACTTCTCTACTTGCTTTCATACGCTAAGGACAGTTGCACAGAAGATGAAGGTGAAGCTCCTTTAGGAAGCAGCAACGCTGGCAGAGATCATAGAATCCCAGGGGTTGGAAGGGACCTCCAGAGCCCATGGGGTCCAACCCCCTGCCAAAGCAGCTCCCCAGCTCATATTGCACAGGGCAGTGTCCAGATGGGGCTGGAATCTCTCCAGAGGAGGAGACTCCACACCCCCTGGGCAGCCTGTCCCAGGGCTCCCTCACCCTCACTGGGGAAAAGTTCTTCCTCTGCTCTAACTTGCAGCCACTGCCCCTTGTCCTGTCCCCACAGACACTGAAAAGGGGCTGCCCATTTCCCCCTGCAGCCCATGCTTAAGATATTGATAAACATTAATTAGGTCCCCCTTAGTCTTCTCAAGACTGAACAGTCCCAGCTCACTCAGCCTTTCCTCACAGGGGAGATGCTCCAGGCCCTTCATCATCTCTGTAGCCTCCTCTGGACTCTCTCCAGGAGATTCCTGTCCTTTCTATCCCAGGGAGCCCAGCACTGGAAACAACACTCCAGGTGGGGCCTGACCAGGGCAGAGCAGAGGGGAATGCAGAAGAGCCATCCATACCTTGCCACTGGCATCCACTCTGTGTAATGGCAGAACTTGTGTTACTGCAGCAGGTTCAAGTCAGCTACCCCAGCCTTCCTCCTCAACTTTAACCTTCACCTGCACCCCACCACTTCCCAGAAAAAGTGTCTATCAGTTATACCAGCACCTATGGACAGGCAGAGGTTGCTAAAGACACACCACACCCTTGTCTCTTCACTGCCAATTGGCAGAGTCTTGCCAGAAAGGTGAGGATGACCCAGAGTAGTTACACACAGAGCTTCACAGCCTGGTCCTGTGCTAGCCCTACCCAAGGTAGGGTTATGGTCACTTCTGACTAGAAATAAAGCAAGTTAATGGGAAAGTCATTGACTATAAATAGGTGGGTCTGTCACTTGTGAATTAAATACACAGTTAGAGAAACAGAAAGCATCCAGTATATTTGGAAAAGAAAACAAATAGCTTAATCAACATTTAAAAAAAGAGATAAATATATCTTTACACACTACAGTAATTTGATGGGAGCTAAAAAAATTGGGGCAACGTGACAGTGCAGCACCTAGTTTTTCTGATTATGTTAGATAACATCTGCAGATATTTAACACACCAAATATTTTGACATTAGGTGCAGAATAAAACTCTCCCTGTTCAGATTAAATATGTCTAAAAAAATCAAACTACTCAGATGCTGGAATGCAGTGTCAGACTCTCTGGAAGCCTGACAGGAGGGTTTTGTTAACTGTGTATTGAAAGAGAAGATGAACATTTAGAAATTGTCCAAGTAGTCACACAGCACTGATGCCAGAAAGATCTCTCAGCAGGCTGCATGTCCTTCCAACAGTGACCACACACTCCAGGAACTCCTCAGAAGATGTGACCAGGGGCGACACACACGAGTTGTGCCTGAAGCCAGAGGTTGCTGAATGGCCAGCGGGGTGTTGGAAGTGGAGAGGAATTGGGTGACACATCACAGAGTAGTTTGGGAAACTTCTGGTGGACCTTCTTCCTTGTATTCAAGAAGCCACCAGAAACACAAGCAGGAGGAGGTACAACGTGGATGAGTGGGAAGAAAATATCAGGGTAGATATTACCCAAGCCATGTACTATAAGGGACACAAACATCCCAAAACTGCTTTCACACATCAGCAATTCCATCAAGGGCAATCAACATGATTTGATGCCTTTTCCCAAAGTATTTTTGGAGGCAGGTCTACAGAGTTAGTTACCCTATTTTGCTACTTACTTACTAATTGCTTTACTAAATAAATAAATAATTTGACTTAAAAAATTTAATAAATGATGCATTTAACTAAGGTAAGATTAACTAAATAAATATTAGGGAATTCAGGTTGCACTTAGTATAAAGCATGCATTCACATAATTCACTTGTATCTATTAAATGTTAAACTTCAGAATGGAAGGATTTGTTTAGGAGCAAGTTTGCTACATGGAACCAAACCTTGGACTCTGCTCTCATTTTGAGACCTTTGTTTCAAAGTCACATTTCAGTGAGGGAGTTACTGAGCCAGTCCCTAGTAGAGAATGACATACATGCAAGGCTCGATGCTGAGATCCAGACTTGAAAGGAAAGCACCTCAGTCTGCCACCAGAGCAGAGAGCACAGATACACACCTCTGGGAGAGTTTCACTCTTCAAACAGAAGCTTTTGCTTTAGGACAGGAGCTGGGCTGCAGTGAGGTGGGAGAAGATCACTGCAGCAGTAGGAACAGATAGAGGCACAGTGCCTTCTCTTCTGTTTTCTCAATTAGGGGCAGTATGAAAAATACTCAGCAGCAAAGAGCTCTGCTGCTTGCTGCAGGTGACACACAGGCACATAACTCCCTTGCTTCCAAAGGGTGGCTTGACAGAAGGAAACCCTCATACAAGCTCAACTGCTGAAGAGAGCTACTGCCATACTATGAGAAGTGTTACTCCACAGTCCCCACGTTGTATTTCCACATACACTGACAGCTTTATCTCTAACAGTTCCCAGGGGAGCAAACCTGGAGAAGTGAGGTCCCATCAACACCACTGTGAATACCCTTCCTTCTAGAGCACTTTGATGGGCTTTCAAACTTCCAGGCCTCTAGTTTTGATGTCCAGTCTCAGGGGCTTATCACATTTTCTATCATAATTGCATTTGCTAGTTTTACATGGCAGTGTTGTTCTGTGTCTCTTCCAAGGCCAAGAAAGTTTGTGAACCAACAGTAAATTTAGAAAAAAGAAAAAGAGAGGAAAAAAAGAGTTTTTGCACTCTGTCAAACTGAGAAGAAAGTCCTCCTTTTCTTATGCTCATGTTCTTAAACACACTGGAATCTAAAAGGTTTGAAGAATATCAGGATAACAAGATGCAAATAATAGTTATTAAAACTGAATTGAAATATGCCCATAGCTGAAACTTGGGGAGGGCATGCAGGGGAAGGGAAGTTCTCAAATTAAACCATTACTTGAACAAGGCAACTCAAGTTTCCAATCCTGCTTGCATTCTTACAGAAATAACAAAACAAAAAGCAAGCTTGGAATCACAATGGCATCACTTTAGAGGTACCAAGGTTACTCTTGGACCTGCTTCTTGCCCAAACAGCTAAGCTGTCTACCATCAATCTGCTTCTGGGGTAAATAGGATACTGGCTACTCTCCCAAATTCAAGCAACACAAACAAACAAGAAAGAAATCTATGTTAGATTTCTAAAGTGAAATAAGATCTTGCCTAGCTGGAGAGCTGGGGTGGTGCTGAGCCCCTTAACTTGTGAGGGACACTTCTTCATCCCCCAAGAGATCACACTTGGCTTTGAACTTTCAGCCACATAGAAAAAAAGGCTGAGTTGAAATGTCAGCATCATCTTGGATTCAAATCAATCAGCTTGATGCATGATTGCAATAGCTAAACCACTTCACCTCTGCACTGCCCTCATCCATATGTTCTTTATATCAGCAGTCAGCAGACTGGGTGGCTCAGTGGATTCATTTCCTGTCCTAGGCTTGGGCTCCAGTTTAAACAAACCAAAAACAAACCCTGAAACTGGGAAATAAAAATTAGCATCTACTGACAGTTAAATTCACCAGACTTGTTTGCATCAAGTCTCTTTCTCCATCCAAGAAAGCTGCAAGAAACCCTTCAGGAAGTCCTGGTACAAGTGATGATTTTTAACTATCTATTCAACTACCTGGTCACAGTTCTCCAAAAACACTAAAGGAATTGGAGACCTTTCCAATGTTGACATACCTTTGGGTTTGGGGAAAGCAATGAAGGGAAGGAGAGAAAGACCCAAGCAGTGTCAACTTCAAAATGAAAACAGATTGGAAACAGCCATCCCCACCTCAGTAAATTAATAACCCACTGAGTAGCAATATCTCCACCCACTTCTAGAGCTGGGCTCCTTCCAGACAATGCTGCTCTTTATCAGCTACAATGCAAGAGTTAAATTCCCAAGATAATTTAAATCTAAACAATGTGCAGCAGTCAGCATTAATGTAGGTGTCTGCCAGCTGGGGACAGTTAAGTGGTTACTATCTCCAGCTAAACTGACTAGCTGAGGGTTGAGACCCTGTAATATTAATTGAACTGCATTTAACAGCTTGTTCTCAGAGTGCAGTCTGTTGCTGTGGAAGGGGGTTCTCACTGAAGGCGTGTCAGCAGTCTCAAAGTCTGTCATACTTTGGGGCTAGATGTCCATGCTAGCCATGGATTCCATGTGTCCTTAGCCAAAGGGAAGTAGATCTGCCATTTGGGAGATGACAAGAAAGCATGCCTGTTGGAAATCCCTGCACTGCAGCCCTTGAACGTTTTCAAGTTCTTTGAGTTGGTCTCCTTGGTCCACCCTCCCACCATCCTGCCATCCCCCACAAAATGCTACAAGAAATAAATCAAAAAAGGCCAAGGAAGGCCTTGAAAAAAAGACAGCTAGTAAAAATAACCCAGCCTCCAGAGAGCCAGCTGTGGCTCCCCAAAGACACTGTTCCAGGACAGCACAAGCAAGGAGCAAGTATCAACCCTGCCCACAGGGGATTAAGGGAGGAATCCATAGATAGAATCTCTCATGCCTCATGATGCAAAGACCACAGTCAGTCCAAAGGGACCCCGTAGCCATGCCCATGCACACACCCCTCCCAAAACTGCTCTGCCTGCTCCATCAAGCCATTGCCTCCTGGTTTAGCCTGTCCTGCTCAGGAAAAGTCAACCTATTCCAGGGCCCATTGGAAAAGAAAACATTTTACTTTAGCCTCAGGGAACAAGAGATATCTTGAAGTGGAAAAGCTGAGAGCCATGGTAGTTGCCATTCTGGTGACACACAGAAGGATAGAGACTGTCAGAGCAACACAGTGAAGGCAACTTAAAAATAGCAGTGGGTCCAACCCATCTTCCATCCTACCTACCTCAGGCCAACTTCAAAAGCACCAACTGACACACAAGCAAAGGGAAATATTGAGGAGAAATCTAATGAATATTAAAAAAGATTGAAGCATTTTGAGGTTCTACCCTGCACATTCATGCTGTGGGCCCACAACAGCACCATTTTGGGTTTGTTTTAAGCTTAGTTTTCTGTTTCTTTTGTCTGCTGCTTCCAGGAAGGACCCACACAGATGTAAGCATCCTACCCTCTCAGAGGAACCAGATTTACAGCAAGAGTGAGCACAGAAAGAGTACAGTAGGCTTTATAACAGGGTGCCAAAATGCCCTAAACTATTTTCAGCCTCTATTCCAAGTGACACCAGCATTAAGAGTTAACATAAGGAGCAAGCAAACACTTCCCTTTTCAAAACTGATGCCTCTGGACAGCCTGAGGTGCTGTGCACACCACTAATGCCAGTACTGCTGCTGGAAATGGAGCAGCACAACCCTGGTGTACTAGAAAGGGGTCCTTTTTTTGATGTTTTCCTCCTTCATTCAAGTATATGGGACTATCAGACTGCCAGATGTTTTTAGGAGGGGGAAAGAAGGTAAAAAGCCTCACACATGAAAGCAAGGGCTTGCTACTGGCTTCCTCCTCACATGCTGCAGACTGTCTCCAAGCCCAGAAGAACAGTTCCACCTTGAAAACTGACTGCATAAAATTGTCACCTCGTTCCACAGCCCTGCTCCTGTGACATCGCTGCTGACGCTCTCAAAGAAGCTTCTGGTGGCTTCTTTATTTCCACTGAACTCTGCTGAGGCAGATCTGGCACTGCAGGAGGGAGCTGGATTCTCTCCTCTACACCAGCACACCACCAAGGTGTCATTCCTCACAGCTGTCCAGGCCTGCAGGCACAGTCAGGCTGCACACAGGAGCCCCTTGGGTCCCTGGTCAGGTCATCACCAGGCTGAGCTGCAGCTAACCTTGGAAGTAACAGATCTGCCACAATCCTCAGCATCGAGGGGGGCAAAGAGGGGAGACAGAGGGGGGCAAAGAGGGGAGACAGAGGGGGGCAAAGAGGGGAGACAGAGGGGGGCAAAGAGGGGAGACAGAGGGGGGCAAAGAGGGGAGACAGAGGGGGGCAAAGAGGGGATCAAGCTGCATGCAGCAGCTTCTCTTTCCCAGTCTCACTTCTTTTAGCAGCACGCTAACACACAAAGCTCCCTCCCACAGCCTGCAATTTAGGGCAGCTTTGCACTTTTTCCAGACTTTTCTTGAGCTTGTGGGCCACTATTGTTTCCTCAGCCAGCCCCTGTCTGCAGCCATCTCTCTCTGACTGGGACGGGACAACTTCCTAGTTGGAGGTTTCCCCCAGGGGTGCGACTAGCCCCAGGCTAGCGCAGCACAGAGCGGTGAGGTGCAGCCACCGCCAGCAGTGGAGGAGCTGCTGGCCAGCCCTGGTGCAGAGGCAGGCTGCACTGACCTGATGCAGGTGAACTGAAAACCCCAGGCTTAGTTTCTCTCCTATTCATAAGCCACAAACCCTCACAAGCAGGTTAAGCAGATGCTTTGGTATCTAAACCTGAAACCTGACAGATAAGCAGGACTTGTGTCAAAGTCTCAGTTAAAGCAAAAACTGTTAGGAAGGAAAACAGAAAGCATGTCCTTTTTGTCCATCATGATGAGAAAGAGAAAAGCTTTACTTTTCCCCCAGCTCTGGGAAGAGCCTTGTGCTCTCCTCTGTGTGAAAGATCAACCTGAATGTCATCCCAGTAAGTCAGGATAGGTGGGACAGGGAGCCAAAGGCACCCAATGTAACACAAAGATCTCTGGGAACATGTACTAGTTGTGTCCAGACCTTACAGGCATAACTCTTACAAGCAGCCACCCAGGGAGCAGCTTTCATCAGCTACAGCAACTGATGGTGACACCAGCAGGACCCAGAGGTGACGACGCACGGACACGGGGACCGCATTTTCCAAAGGACTGTGCAGTGGGGACACCAAGCATGAGCACATCAACGAAACAGGTCACCCATTTCTTTCCCCCTCCCTGTTCAGGCTTCTTTGGAGACATTCAAGATAGTCTTGTTTCCTAAGACCACCTTGCAGAGCTTGCAGGAGCACATCCAGATAACGATGAGGAGGCAGGCAAACAGACAATCTCTACCTGTGTTTGAGGCATAGAGCAAACAAACCTCAAACCCAACCCAGCCAGGTCATCCACACATCCCCTTGCTGCTGTTAGGGACAGATAACTTACCCTCTTCACAGTTGCTCCCCGTGAAGCCAGGGCAGCACCTCCACTCCAGCGTGGTCACAGTTCTGTAGGACATTTTGTACGTGGGCCTGATGAGAGTCCTGTAACTAACACAAACAGGTAGTGAGTAGAGTGCACTTACCTACTCATGGGCAAAGTTGCTACTAACTCATAGCACATCTCCCTGCCTGGGTATATCCCCAGAGCACCCAGGCACACCCAGCTGCAGAAGGTGACACACAAAGCAGAGCAAGGGCTTACCACTGCGTGGATCTGATTTGACAATCCTCAGTTTTCCTCCCTAAACCCTCACAGTCCTTCCCAAGAGCTCTCCCTCAAGTCACACCAGCATGCTTTGTGAAGGTCTCGTTGCTATCAAGTCATTCCAATTCATAGATGTGATGACTTTTGCTTCCCTTGCTCTACATCCATATGGATTTCTTAGTCAGATTTGGGGTGTATCAGCACTCAGCATAACAAAGATCATTGTGACCCAAGTACATCAGTGATCTGCACAGAGTCTTTTTCCAGGTAGCTGACCTGTGCTTCAGCTCTCCTCATCTGAACTAGGATTACACTCTTCACCACAGCTGAGGCTCTGTGGGACAGATGTGTTAGCTCTGCACACAGCACTCCCAGGGGCCAATTAAAGCACAAGTACTGCCATGCCCCACTGGAAACTGGAGGGCTACCTGCAGACATAAGCAAACCAGCTCAGGGCACCAGTGATGCTGAAGTCACCGTGAAACAGGCAGTTGCACAAGGGTCAGCTTTTCTTGTAAACCAGCAGCCCTTCAAAGCTGGCAAATCACTTTTCCCAGGATACAGCCAGACAAGTCTCTGCTGTTCACAAAGCTAAAAGCAAATACAGAAGTTGTAAGCTACAGGCTCCCCTCAAAATTCCTCCCCTCCTTTAACAGCCAAAGGAATTTGGCACACACAGGGAGAGGCTGGCTCTTTGGGATTGCAGTGCTACAGGCTGCAGCTTTAGGCTCCTCTCTCAGGCCAGGCAGACACAAGTCCCAAGCACCCCTGTCTCCTCAGGGAAGATCCTCCATCCACAGCGCTGAGAGCCACCAGGAGACAGCGCTGCCCTGGCCCGCAGCTCTGCCTGGGCTCAGCCAGGCACAAGGCCAAACAGGGATAGGAACTGCAATCTCCTCTAAAACCCCTCCCAGGGGTAGCAGGCAGAAGTGTACAGCCAGGACAGCACTGCAGGGACACTGGTGATGACTCTGATGAGCAGTAGCAAAGGCTTGCCAGGAGAGGCTGCCCATGTATGTCTTTGCAAGAAGGCAGCATCTTCACCATGGCTAACACAGTCTTTGAGAAACTCATGTCTCAGTAAGCTGTTACTGATTATTTATGCCAGCTGCCAAACACAGGAACCAACTCCTCCCATAAGCCACCAGAGAGGAGGGCCACACCAGCTTCCTCCTGAGCATGTGGCCACCTGCACTTGGAATGGCATCAGCCAGGGATGGAAGGTAACCCTGTCTCCAGAGAAGAGGACATCCTTGCCCTCAGAGCTGCCATAAAGTATGCCACTTGCTGCTGACAGCTGGGATCCAGACACCTGCCTGATAGGGACTGGACAGAGCCAGCTCATCCCACCTAGTGCTTTGTGCTTCTGCATGCAGTGATATTCAGGAGTTTGCAGCCATAACTGAGTTTGAATACTTGGCACCACATCAATGTGGGTAGATCTCCAGTGCTTTTTCACAGAGAGACCCAAGGCACACAGACTCTGTCTTGCTGAGGGTCTCTCAGAAGAGCTCTGGCAAAGTTCAGGAACTGAACCCAAGTCTCCTCACTCCCAGTCCTGGCACTGGACTCCAGACATCTTTCCACATGCAAGCCCCAAACCATCACTCAGAGGTTCGTGACTTTGTCACTAACACCACAGCTGGATTTGACCTGGAGATGAAAGTCTCAAGCCCCGTTACCAGTGTCCAGAGCCAGCCAGTCTCCAACCACACCGTGATTTTAAAACCATGTTTCTGCCAACACCAAGATGTTAAAGCTCTCTCAAACTTCATTATGAAGTGTGGAGAGTGGCTTGAGCCAGACTGGAATCTTGGCAGCAGTTCTGTGTCAGGGATGTAGCTATAGTTTAAACCTCAAACGAGTGAGGACTTCTCAGGGCATGACAAAAGTGGAGCTCAGCTGTCCCAGCCTACCACCCACCCTGAATTTCCTGGAAGAGTCCTGACATTTGCAGCTCTGTTCAGCAGCGTGCAGTCAGGCATGCAGAGTGGTCCCACAGCTTGCTAGCTCTGATTTGATCTGAAGTTGCTCTGTTCTTCACAACATCATTTTTCTTCAATCATGTGAAATGACACCCCAGTCTGTTGTTACATAGATCACTACTTGGTGCAGATTTCTGACTGCTGTTCCAGAAGGGGAGTGAAGAAAACTCCTTTAGCAAAGGTTCATCACTGGCTGATACCTGAAGTATTACAATTGAAGGAGAGGTAAAAACTTGGGAAAGGAGAAGATAAAGATCTGCTAAAGATCAGAACCTCAGTGTGGGGAAAACAGCAGGCAGAAAAGGGGATTGGTAGCAGAATAGGAAAGCCTTTCCCTTGGACTTCACCCAACCCACAAACACTGGCATAGGAATCTGCAAAACCACAGTAAAGGAAGAGGTTAGGATGAGCAACCTCTTCACTTCCCAGACAGCCAAAGGACATGATCAGCATGCATGGTCCTTCAGCAGAAGGCTTCCAAGCACTTCAGAGGAGCAAACTACCAGGACCTGACACTTCTCTCTTGCAGTTCCATGCCATTTTGTAACACATTTGCTGAGGCACAAGGCAACGTGCCAGAGAGAGGAGACACAGAGGGAATCGTAGAATCCCAGACTGGGCTGGGTTGGAAGGGACCCCAAGGATCACAGAGCTCCAACCCCCTGCCACAGGCAGGGACACCAACCTCCAGGCCTGGAGCTACACAAGGTTGCCCAGGGCCCCATCCAACCTGGCCTTGAACATCCCCAGGGATGGGGCATCCACCCCCTCTCTGGGCAGCCTGTTCCAGCACAGCCTAGGGAAGGTCCAAGAAAACTCAACTCATGGCCACTGCTGTTAGTGGGTAAGATCAAACAGCTGGCTGTCCTTGGAGACTGCCTGAACAGTGTCAGACAAGCTACAGGAGCTCACCTGCATGCAGCCATCATTTGGGAAACAGTATCTTGTGTCTGTGTGTCCAGAAAGTGGTCATTTGGGGAGGGAGCACAAGATGAGTGATAAACTGACTGGGGGGTATGAAGCTAGAAATACTAGAGAGGTCAGGACACATCAATGAATGGCAGGCAGCAAGCCTTACACCTCAGCACACAAGGATATGCTCCCCCTGCTCTCAAGGAAGTGTCACTGAACACAACAGCCAGACATGATACCAGGAAGGGAAAGAATGTCACATTCTTGGATCAGAGCCCCAAAAACCAGGTCAAAGAGAAAGGCGTGATCTCTGCTGTGACCCAAGCAGGACAGCTTGTCACCCACAGGAAATCCCTTCCCCCTTCATGGATTTCCCCTGCCCTTTGACACCTACAGACAAAGCTGTTTGTACACCAAGGCCACGTGAGAAGGAAGGCGTGAAATTCATTTCCACATCACAAGAGATGGTTTTGTTAATGCTGTTCATTCAGCCATTGCAGTTTGTGCCCAAGGAGACCTCAGTGACCTGCAGAAGCTTCCTTTTATTGTTCTGCAAGTTCCAGGTTGAAAGTTTCACCATCACTTACCAGTTGGTCTTAGGACAAGTGGAATCAACTTGCCTTTATGGACTGGCAAAGAATCTGGAAACCAAGGAATCAAAGCAGTTTTACCTACTGCTCTTAATGGCAATAAAGTCACATATCAACTGTACATGGAACAGGGACAATCCATTTTATTTACAAACAAGTACTAACTGTGTTAAAAGAAGGTCAGAACAAAGCTCATAGCTTTTCCTCTAATTTCTGGTCCCCATAGCCTGATTTACAGCTAAGCCAAGAATCTGAAAATCCCTACAGAAAAATCAGGGTGTTCTGAAATCAAAGTTCAAAACTGTGTCAGGTTGAGTAACCTAATCTTGAAGTACTCAGCTGCCCTGGAAAGAAGGGAGGCTGAAAGTGCTGGACAAGAATTGTCTTTAAAAATACTATCCTCTGGGTGTACACAAAGAATTCCTTTCTCAGGGAAGCTTTCAAGAATGTGTTTGGTACCAAACACCACCAACACCCCAGATAGGCCACCAAAACTAGCCTCCAGAAGCTTGCCAGACTCTGCTTACACCATAGAGCTTCTCTCTGGATTACAGACAAGATAACATCACCTCCAGCCAGTGCCACAGCTGATAGAGGGACAGAAAGTACCTTTGCTATCCTATCTGCACTCACACACACAGTAGAGACCACCACACTGCAAATTAGACCTGCACTTCTATTTTTTTTTTGCAGCCCCAGCACTTCCATCCTCCCCAGCACAAAGGCAGCAGCTCCCCAGGGCTGAATGCAAACAGAGGAGTTTCAAAAATGCTCTTGCAGACACTGGACAATAGACAAAACCTGCAGCTGCAGGAGTGTTGGAGGCCATTGTGTACACCCTGCCTTTGCCAAAGGGGAGGAAGATGACTTTTCTCAGCACGTCTGGTTTGCACAACTCAGCAAGAGCCTAAAACCCAGAAGAAGAAGGTTTCACACCTCCCATCTCAATTGCACAGAGCATTGCTGTACAGCCTCTCAGTCCCAAGGGAAAACAGAAGAAAAAAAGAGAGACAGAGGACACTGAGACAGATGTTTCTATGCCACCAGAGTAATCATCAGCTCCTGTTTTATTAATAATCAGATTTAAGTGCTATTGCAGAGCAACATTGCACTTCCATACCAGCAAGGGGGAAGAGTGCCCAGACAGCATGTCTGGGCAAGATCAAAAGGCCTTCAGTGTGCCGCCCGAGTACACCTGGCCTGTGCACAATCTGTGAAGCAGATGGGCCTCCACCTGCAACCAGCACACAGCAGTCCACATCCTTCCCAAACCTGAGAACATGCCTCTGCCCCAGCTCTAATCCCTTGCACCTCCAGAGCCTCCATCTGTGCTGTTCACATGGGCACCGTTCAGCCCACGTTTATATCCTGCATGCACACAGGAGAGCAGGCATCCTTTTCCAAGCATATGACTCTGTACCTTGGAGAGAAGTAAGGGAATTAAACACATGAAAGAATCTGTGTGTAACAGGACTTCAAATTGCAATCCTAATGCCCTGAAATAAGCCCTGGGATTTATTATTCAATTGACTGGAAAGAACAAGAGAAGGATTTCCCTGTGGCAGTACTACTTCTGAAACTGAGGAGAAACATCAGCTACAGGCCAATCTCTTGGGTGACAGATCTCCAACTTTTCTTACTGACCCTGTAGCAACAGAGTTTTCAAAAGCAGAGGGGACCAAAATGGATGAGCCTGCAGAATTCCTTCTTTGTTATTCTGCAAACAAGCTCATAAAAACCCTCTGGGAGCAGAAATGTGCTCAGTTTCAAACAACAGCAAAGAAACCCCAACATTCAAAACACCAAAGAGCCAAAGCAATCCATGCAAGATGCATAGCCTGCTCACACTGAAAACCTCACCAAAAGCACACAGCATTTACAATAAGCCAAACCATCTAGAATGTTGGAAGGAAAAAAAAAACCCTAACATGCAATGACCAGCAGTTAGAGAGGGCACCACAGCCCAGATAGTCTCCCCTTCCACCTCTCCCAACTTAAGTGATGTTTGAAGCTGACAGATGATGTCATGATTGGGGTTTCAGGGTTGATGGTCCAGAGAAGCCCATCCCTGTACAAGCCAGCGATGGGTTTTTCCAGGGAGTCTCCATATTCTCTGAGGCCAGGAGGGGGTGGTGAGACAGGATGCCCAAAGGCTAGAGCAAAACAGCTATGGGAGCTACTGAGCGTAGCAGAACAGATAACAGGATACAAACTTCACACAACCTTGCTTGGAACATTCATTTTTCTAGAATGAAACAAGCAGGAGAGGAGTCTGAAAACTCTGCCACAGCCTGAAGAAGCACATTTCTACATGACATCTAGGGATTTTCACATCAACAACAGTCTGAAGCAGGAAACATTTGTCTTCTGAAGGCTATAAGCAGTGCATGATCTGCCAGGCTGCTCATCACATTAATTTACCTCCTGAGACACACTATCCCTGACCACAACAGTTAGACACAAATAGTCCAATCAAAGTTAGGCTGATTTTGGCCAACTAGGGTACAGCAAGAAGTTACCCTATTCTCAAGGCTGTAAGCCACACTAAGACAAAAGAAATGGTGTTCTCATTGGTTAAGCAGTCCCACCTCAGAGGAAGTCACAAAAGCTCTAGGGACTGAACACAGGTATCAAATCCTTGTGTGACCACCCTTCTCTGTGAGCCCTCAAGCAGCACAGCATCCCAAGTGCAATGGGATTGTGTGTTAGGCTGGAGCAGCAAACCCACTGCTCAGGAAAAAGGTTAAAATTCAGATGCTCGAGTTTACTGGGAGCTGGGTGCAACCATCCAGGCAGCAGAGACCCAGAGATTAGCTTGCCATGGAGACACCAAGCTAGAGACTTCATCCATTCCTTCAGACAGATAAATGGCATGTGATGTTTAGAAGTATACTAGAAGCTTCAGCCAGGCTGCTGGCAAGTTGCCCGTTCACTTCGTAGCGTGACAAAGCAAAGGCATATCCTATGGCACGCAGAGGCTGCAGCCTTCACTAAACAAATGGAGAGAGTTCAAGGATAGATCTGCTGAGGGAAAGTCTCCAGCCAAGACTGCTCCAAAGCAACTCAGCACCCAAGCTAAATAAAGAGTCTGGGGTGGAGGGCAAGAACAGAGCAGCTCGTCCCAATCCCAGCCAAGATGACGACATCCCTGCAGAAGCAGCACAGCTGCCAGCTTCCTAAGAACAAGTGAACAGGCAGCAAGGACAGCACACAACTGAAGCTGCTGGGCTGGGGATCTCCCAGATACTTCTCTGTCAAAGGCTTGACCCCGAGCTGCAGTTTGTGCAACAAGAGAAAGAAACATAACACGAATGAATGGGAGACAGGAAATGGATTCAATCTTCCTCTGGCCACACTGATGTCTGCTGGTAAGCAGTCTCTAACAGAGAGCCCCTCTCAGCTGTCACCACGAGGTTGAGAGATGCCTGCTTTTTGGCCCGTGTCCTCTTGCTAGTGAGCGGCTCGATAATGGGAGGGCTCTCCCAGATATGGTCAGCTCCTTGTAAACAAGGAGATGAAGACAGTTTGTTTCAAGTTGCAGTTGCACAAAATACTGTGAAGCCAAAATAATGCCAACAGCCTTACTGACATTTTTTGCATTGCTTATGGTCAAACCTAACACACTATGGACCTGGCTGTGCCCCCTCTTCAAGCTCAGGTACTATAAGTCTATGGGAAGATAGCTTTTGGGGTTGGGGTTTTTTTGTTTGTTTGTTTTGAAGTAAGAAGTACAGATTTACTTTCAAATCACTAGTTAGGGGAAGGGTGGAAAAGAAAAATAAATAAATAGGGCACCCGAGTTTTCTGTTCGTCTTCTGTAGGAAGTAAGTTGTGCAGCAAGGGGGCTGGTATAAGCTTACAAGTCCCTTTATTGTAATTTGAAGAGACAAGTATAACATACAAAGAACTGCACTAACAGTTGAGATGCCAAATGGAAGAGGGGCTCAACTGCTCTGGCTCATTGCTGTCCTTGGAAATTCTCATCTGAAAACAGGAGATGGGATTCACCCAAATTAGGAGAGAAGTTGGCATTTCATATAGACAATATTCATTGTGGTAAAATAGGTCATTTCAGAAAACAATTGTAAAGCCTCAGCTTGACTCTGAGACAAGAGAAGGACAATTATTCACACATCCCTAGGTGCTGGCAACATGACACTGATAGGCTGCCACACAGGCCCAGGGAATTAGACCTCAACCATACAAAACGCCTCAGGGTTACCCAGTGTTGCCCACAGTAGCTTCCTGTCCCAAGATCCATCACTTTCAGTGGCTAGTTTTCATTCTGTTATCAGTTGTGCTGCCAAAAACAAGCAACCACTTCTAAAGTATGTGTGGGGTGGGGATAACTTATCCAGCAAGCCACTCAACTCCCACAGCCTCAGTGGCTTCAACATCACTGCTACTTGTTGTTGGGGCTCTGCCTTTCAAACAGTGGCAGTATAGAAAATGGTCAGGAACCAGCACATACCGCTCCCACTTTACCTTTGTTGATATCTGGGTGGGCTCCAGCATTTCTCAGGAGCTTTCTGGAGGTCCCTGACAAAGACAGGTCCTGGGTCTTCATGCAAGAATGTCATACAGTGCTTGATTAGAGGACAGACAGTATTCCCTTCCCTTGGAAGCATGCCATTCACTTTGCTCCTGTTACCTCCCCACTTGCTAAAGGAATGGAGCACTAGCATCCTCCTATCTCCTCTAGTAGGTTACTTCACAGTGATCATCATCCAGAAACTGCTCCTGTCAGCTGAGATCTTAAATATCAGTAACCCCAGGTTTTTTTAAATAGTATTTTCACATAGAAAGAAAAATTGAAGAGTCTGGTGCCATTCTGTATTGTCTCCAAACAATTGGATTCATCAGGCAAATGAACCAAGCTGAAAATGTTCCATGAATAACAATTTTCACAACAGCACACACTACTCCTTAAGCTTCTGGGTTAACAGTGTAAGAATCAATGTATATGAGTAACTGCAGGAGCCCACAAAAAGGATTTTTTTACTAGTAACATGATCAATTGTTTGGTACTTATGAAACTACAGTTATGTTACCAAAGAAAAATAAGCAAGATTTTTTGGCAAGTTTAGAAGACAAGGTGAAAGCTCACCAGTTCCTAATGACAATTATGTGCATAAAAAGTCTGGCAAATTAAAAAGCTTCAACAGAAGTTTGGCAATAACAGTGTAAAATATTAAGTGTTTCAACCACAGCCTTGCATAAAACAAGACCAAGGAGACACCAAAGCAGATACATTACAAATGAAAGAACTTCGACTGACCACTAGCCAAGTGGAAACTGGAGAACCAACCGTGGTAACTGCCACATGGAAAATGTGAATTCCAGCTGAAGAGTCACAAGAATAGATTGGGAAGGTGGATCTCCCAGTATTTAAGGGAGTAGTTCAACCACAATCTGGCTGGGTTATCAATTACAAGAGGATCTCAATCAGTGCCCTCTGGGTGAATTGGTAACAATAAAATGACTAAGCCTTTCCAGCTAAATCATGGGCTTGTCTACATGGGAAATTGTCATAGAAGCAAGGTGTAAATTGAAAGCACAATAGCTTTTTGCACCAGTTCCCAGATGGGTGGGTAACACTTCTGCTCTGAGAATGTCTTTCAGAGGAGGCAGAGCTCAACAATACAAAGACACTTTGGGTACAGAAAAGGCAAAAGGCAGTAGCTGAGGATAGCTAATGGTTAGATGTTGGTGCCTGGGTTTGTTTTGGGTTTTTTTTTCCCTTTAAATTTAGGTGGGTCCCAGGACTGTAAGCAATTGAAAGGCAAAGCAGGCTTAGGACAAGTTTTTGAGTAATCACCGTCTCTAAGTTTTGTTTTTCAGCTGTGGAGAAGAGACATTGTGCTTTCATGAAGACTTTAAAGAATATTGAAAGTCAGGAGTAAGGTGCTACAAGGAAATTCCACTCTTAAAGGTACAGGGCACAATTACCTTTGTCTATCACAAGCTGCAAGGAATTTGATCACAGCCTTCCAGTATACATGATCAATATTACCCTTAAAGACCCAAGTGAGGATGCACTACCAAGCGGGCACAGGGTGCCACTGATCCAGCATCACTGCTAACCCTCTTCAGTCACACCAGACTGTTGAACCTTATACTTAAGTTGCTTCATGCCTGACTAGCAGCAGCCTCTTGTCCTGAGAGCTACAAACTGGCACTACAGCCTAAGCTTGCTCCTAACACTATGTTCACCCTCGCGTGTAAGCCACCCTGCAGCTAACACCAGTGGCATTCTGGAGTTACACCACCACGAACCAGGATCAGCGTCTGACCCGTTGATCTCAACCCTCTGTGCAGTACTTAAACCCTCACCAAGTTATTGAGAGGTGCAGGAAACTCTGGGCAACACGAGACATGAAGATTTTTACCTCACTAAGTTGGCACAAGGTCCTGGCCACCGGCAGCTCTGGTAAACTCGCTGGATCACCGTTTCTGACCCGTTCTGCACTTGGCAGGAAACAGTCCGTGTAACGGTGTAGTGACACCAATGCCTGCAGAGAGAAAGGACACTGTTAACCCCTGGAACACAGCAACCTGAACCAACATAGAGCAGCGTGCAGGAAAAACAAACCAAGTAGCTGGAGGTGGGGTTGCTGCTTCTGCCAGCCATAGCTAGCCTGTCTTGCAGTCTTCATTTCTCACCCCACTCTACTCCTCCCAATAGCTGCAGAACGATTCCCTGCTTCTGCCAACCTGAAGCACAACAGATCCAGTAATGCCTCTTGTTAGGTCTTCAGAGACCACTGTTATAGTACAAAACTGAGTTCTGTTTGTTACCATAAACAATAGGACTTTGGGGGGTGTGTGAGAGAAACAAAAGTGTTCCAAATCTCCAGATAGTTCCCATGGTACTGGTCTTCATTTCATCCTGCTTGGTACAGTGTCATTCCCCAGCCTCCTGCCATCCTGAACACTATCTGAGGTTGGAAAACTGAGATCATTAGCAGCCAGACTTGAACAAGCTGGGTACCAACTAAGTCATATTGCCATCCTGGTTATGTTACAGTCTAAAAACAAGGAACAGAAAACACAGGGAGTGTCTTATGCTGTCTCATAAGACAATAAGAGTGAGAGAGACCTCACTGCGAGGCGTACGAGAAGGTAGGAACTGCAGTGTCAGCCCTGGGAATCAGGACCCATAGATGCTTTTCCACCTTCTCTGAAAAATACCTTCTTAAGTTCCAGCAGCTCCAAAATTGAAACTCCTATGGAGAAAGGAGAAATTAACTGTTGCTCTCTAGTTTTCCCTTGCTTAGACCAAGACTTAACATCATCTCGTTCCTTCAAGGATTATTTTCAACCAGCTTGGGAGTCTAGCGCTGTATTTGTGGATCTGGAGCTGAACAGGTGGCACTGGGCAGGCTGCCTATATCCAAATCCACAGGAAAGGCTGATTATTTTAAGCCACCTCTAAAGCTGGTTTTGCCAGAGCTTTTGTTCATTGGGTGCTGCTGGCACACACACAGATTTTCTCTCCAAACTAGTCCAGAGCTCCTGTTGTCTGCGTAGGTTTCTTCAGACCTTTGCTCTATCAGAGCCTTCAAATAAGCTGTTCATGTACACAAATCACCTCAGAAGTCAAAGGAATCTGGCAAGCTAAATGCCATTTCTGCCTTGGAAAAGCCTTTCTTGGAAGCAAGACATGCTGGACAGGCCTTGTTCCAATCTAGTGATGGAGGCTCTGGCCACGGTTGGATGTACAGGCTGCTGCCACACGGCAGGGCACAGGACAGAGCCTGCACACTGGTGAGGGGAGAAACACCTTCCCAGATTCATTTCTTCAGATGACCTACTCAGAGACCTCTTATAAAAGGAAACAATCATTATAATAAGTGAGAGGCTTTCCTAAGGTTCTCCATTCACTGCTTTCCTTGCCTGAAGCCATCACCTCGGTTTGCCAGGCTGAACAGGACTGATAGCCCAATAACAGATCCTTCCCAACCTTGGGACAACCTCCCACATTCCTCAACAGTGCAGCAACAATGGATCAAGTACCACAGCACTTGTCACCTCAGCCATCTCTAAAGCAGACCAGCACAGCATGGGTCATGAGGGGAAAATAAAACAAACAGACCCCAAAAATCCTCAGATAATCCAACACAAACACAGATTTCTCTAACTTCCCTTTACCAGAAGGAAGAGTTTGGTTACAACAGTACCCCCTCAAGAGCAAAAGGTACTTTCCCATTTGCAAAGCATCACACTCCTGGCTTCCCATAAATAGCATGATTTTCCTGCAAATACAATTTTTAGGTGTTTGGTTTTGTCTCACCTGCTTCTAAGCCACAGTAAAAGACAGGAACATAGGTAGGATGCATTAGACTCACTGTAGGTGTAACAGCATAGCGACCACAACAGAAGGATGAGAGACAAATAAAACCACTCCAAGATTTCTCTTTGCAAGCCAAAAGCCAGGAAGAACAGTCCCCAGGACTCAAGCAGGCTTCAGACAAAGTGATGAAAGGCCCCATCATGGCTCACAGAGATTATAAATGACCCTTTATATTATATACAGATGCTAGGAAGAAAGGTTTAGGACTTTTACTGGCATGCATCCAGGATGGCAGAGAATATATTGCTGCTTATTAAAAAGAATATTCCACCCAAGCAAACAAAAGATTCAAATAGCAGCTCCTTTAGGACCCAGTCTGTGGGATCTCATGCATGCTCATCACCAGCATATTCAGCACAACACCCTGCAGTGCCTCATGATATTCGTCTTCCACTGCTTTGCTTAGAGCAGCAAGTCTTGCTTGGTCCATTCCCCACAGCCATTGCCAAAGAGACAGCCTCCTCTCACACCCCATTTAATTCTTGGAAGACTTTTGTGGACAACTGAGGACCTGCAGACCACAGCCTACTGATTTCAACAGTTGCAGTGCAGGGCTACAGACCAAGATCCCACGTCTTGATTGCAGCTGACAACATGTCATTCCAGAGGGAACACAAGTGTTGATGCCAGCAGATATCCAATCTATCTACTGTGTAGGTTCAGGATGGTACTGTGGGCCTTTCAGGCTAACTAGAGCAAGCTCAGTAGTGTTCTGCCATTTGGAGATACTGAGAGCTATTCTGAGCTTTAACAGACCCCACCCTCAGCAGATGCAGGGAGGGAGTTACCAGCTCTCTGCTGACTCATCAAGTGTGGTGCTGCATGGCCTCAGGCACCCAGACTCCAGAGGAGGCAAGAAAACCTAACTGTCCGGGGTATGCATGCAGCAAAGGGCAGCTGGGCTTTACACAGGGGCCTTGGGCTGCATTTTGCCTCTGTGGGCAGACAGCAGGGAGGAAACTATGTTCTGCACCCCCCAGCTTTCTGAATCTGCTGCACTCCTCACCAGAAGCCTTATCTGGATGCACAGGTCATCCCCTGGAGACTGGAGATGTGCATACAGCCTAGAGCTAGAGGTAGAAGGGACTGCTGAGGGTGAAGCACAAGGTAAGGAATACTCAAGCTGAAATACAGGAAGTTCCAGAAGAGCCATATACTCACATGGGAAAGCTTAGTTCCTGGCTAGCATGGCTGAAATAGCTTAGAGCAATCATTTCACAGATGGGAAGACACCAACTGACAGCAAGCTTCCTCTTCCCCCCTTCTCCCCATCTGGATTTGCACAGCGCTGTTTCCCAAGCCCATCACACAAGGGGTACCTGGGGGGTGCTTCCACCCATTGTGAATGCTTGCAAAGAATCACACCACAACCAAACTTACAGAGTCATCCCTAAGAGCAATGTTAGCTTCCATCCCAGGCTAAAGTGCTGGCTTTTATCCAAGCTTCTCAGACTCCCAGGGGTCCCTGGAGGACCTTCTAGGGGGTTTGCAAGAGAAAAGCCAACTGGTTGTTAGTAGGCTTCATTTCACTGGACAAGTGATCACAATCTGAACAATGTCAGAAACCATTGGGCTGAACTGATCAGGACTCAGCAAGTAGCCTGGTTAATCAGGAACATGTAACTTGAAAATGAAAGGGGCTACATTCTTGACTAATCACTTCTTTCAGTGGGTTGACAGTTCAGCTCCACACACAAAACTGACTTGCTGCCGTGCCCTGCTAAGGACAGACCTACAGCAGGCATCACCTACCACACACAGGTCCTTCTGGCTACAACTGTTGGATAACCATGCTCCTACCAGCATGAAATGCCATGCTTCCAGCAGAAACAATCCCAGCAGTCAGACTCTGAACAAAGCCATTTATGCTGTTGAAGCACTAAGTAAAACAGAGACTTAGTGTGGTTTTAATACTTACAATGAAAGCATATGCTACAGAACAACAAAACTCAAATCACCAAGGCTTGACTGGCCAAGACAGAAGCAAGCCAAGCCTTTTGGGGAGGAGTGGAGGGGATGGGGAGGACTGTATGTGCAGGACTGTTTCATCAGCACCTGTTGCATGTGTTCAGGCACGAACTGACCCTCCCCACTCCCAATAAATATTACAGACATTTCTCAATAAGGTTGGCATTTCTGATGCTTGTGATTTGCCCTAAAGCTTTGTGCTGTGTCAACAACTGCACTGAATTATCTTTTTGTTTCCATAAGGATAACACACTGTGTGTTATACTTAGCAGAGATCAACATTTAGGGCACAGAAAACAGTAGGAGTGTTTTGATAGCTAGATAGATTTCCCCAAGTTTCCTCATAACATTTTTCACTGCAGCTATCAATTTCCCTGCAGTCCTAGAGAGGAATTTCAATAAAATCAGAAGGTTGCTGACTTTCACTGGGAAAAAGTTTCTGTTCTGACTCAACAAAAGTGAACTGTGCCCTTTTCTCTGTGTAAATAGTACAGCATCCCACTTGCTTTGCCAGAACAGCAATCCATACATTGTGTGCTGCAGCCCATCACAAGGAGGGATTAGTTGTTTATATACTCCACTAAGAACAGGAGCAGAAGTTGCCCTCTACATGTGAGGAAATCCAGGTTGCCATGCTCTCTGGGGTATCTCTTCCTGAGCCAGCCAGTCCTACATAACTACATTATTCCTTTCTTAGTCACAAATACACACCACCCTGAATGTGCTTTGACTCACCAGGACCAGGTATCCAGCTAATTCAGTTGGCTGTGACCAGTTTCCTCTTTACTGCTGTGAGCTGGCTAAAGAGGGAACAATCTCATCACATGTTACTGGAAAACTCAGATAAAAACCAAGCAGGGCTCAAGTTTCTCCTGTTCTTGACCATACTTATGGTCTCCCCAGGTAACTAGGTTTTAGGATTCAAGGCTGTCACTCAGTTTGTTGTCCAGCAGAGCTATAAAATTCAGTTGGGAGCACCGGTTTCCTCAATATTAGTGTGTTCAGAGTTGAATTGGTTCAGGCCTGTAGACTGATGGACCATTGCTAAGGACTGCACAAAACGATTTGAAAGGAAACAATTTGAGGCCACAGAGAGCCAAGAGGCATGAATAGGAATAAGACATGTTCCAGGTCTCCCACTCCACTATGTTGTTCAGACAAAGACTGGAAGGAACTCTGATCTTTCTGCAGACACCACAACCCCCACCCAATAAGAGTTTGGAAAAAGTGGCCATAAAAATAAGTCCTGGCTAGCAGAGTAAGACAGGACAATTTATCTAGGTACCTCTCAATAGCACAACCCTTCCCAGGGGGCAACATGTTCTGTGCTCAGTGCACTTCAAGTACACAGTTGCCAGTAACAGTCTTAAGTTTTCCCATACAAAGTGGATTATCAGAGACTGCTGGAGGGAGTTGAGACCTAGAGGAATCTTTACCTTTGAAGGAAAATGCAGTTCAGTCTGCACAACAGCTTTAATCTTCAGCAAGTTCTGCAGCCAAGAGCATTTAACTGTGTTTTCCTTGCTGCTTTGTGAGCATGGTTGACCTTCCAAACAGCATTACCTCGAGCGCTGAACTTTCTTCAGTTCATAGGAAACACCACAAAATTTTGCCTTACTCTTCTGCAGCCACTGAAGTTAAAGGGGTTAAGGGAAAAACTCCTCCCCACTGGAATTATTAAAAGCCTAGAAGCAGAATAGCCAAGTTGTATGGAACAATGGGCACAACACTGAGACAAAGCAGGAGTCCAGCTCCCCAGAGCAACATTCAGCTCCTTCAGCTATGAGACCACTCTTCTTCCAATCCCCCACCTCATTCACAAGGCACCTTCCAACTTCTGTAACGAATGAAGGAGGGGCTCTGAAGATGATAGCACTCATCTATTAAACATGCTTGATTGATTTGTACATTAGATCCACCCTGTACATCAGCACTAATGTAAATGCAGAATGTAACAGAGGCAGATGAGGACTTCAAGGTCAAGCAGGCAGGTGGATCAGAGATGAATACTGTTCAGTACATGCACCTCTGCACCTATGAATCTGTTTATGCATGCATAAGCAGAAAGAGGTGAGATGGCAGAAGGATTACACCTCTGGCATAAAGCCCCTCTGATTTATACCCACTACCCAGCTCCTCTCAGTGTGCTAGTGGCACGTTCCAACCCAATCAAACAATAAATGTGGTTGACCTGAACCATAATTACCTTCTTCAGGAAAATGAAAGGAGTTAGTCCATGATTGAGTGCTCAGAAATAAAAGGGGGGTTCACTCCTTTGAAGTGCTTTGCTTTTAGAGGCATTCTTCTAGGCACTGAGCTGCTTTGCTGCTCCCTCCCTCAAGCTTATCACCATCAATGAGAGGACAGTAGTTTCAGAATTCAGAGGGAGGAAAGGGGAGACATACAAAAATATCCATGGAATCTGTCTTTGTTAAATGAGACTGACTTGATGGAATTTGGCACCCCATATCCACTCAGCATGGAAATCATGCACAATTACAACCAAGTGTGTCATTTTTGCAACATAAAAACCTTTCAAAAGAAGATCCTGAGTCTAAGCATTTTTGCACAGCTGGATAACCTGGTTGTAGATAGGTCTCCTACCTTCATATTGTCAGTACATCCACAGGACTGGTCTGTTCACTCCTAGAAAGCCTGCCCTTGAAAAGAAGGTTGGGGTCAATGAATAAAATATCCTTAAGACCTTGACTGAATGTATAGAACTGAGATTTGGAACACCAACTATTGGTCTGAACCATACCCTGTGTTCAAAGACAATGTTTGGTACTTGCCTATGTGCCCCTCACTGAAGTTCTGATCTGGAACTGCTTAAGTTGAGGACCCTGATCTTCACTGAAGTTGAAGATAACTTTGGTAAGAGTAGTACCTCTAAATTTACACCAACATAAGTTTATTCAGAATTAAACTCCAACTTTGAATTAGCAGGAGAGGGAATTGTAAGTGGAAAAACTGGATGCTGACACATGGCTGCTCCTCCTCAGAAAACCTTTGGGAGAGAAAAACATTAAGAGAAGTAGCATAAGGAGTCAGCAACCCTTATGACAGCATCCTGTGCTTTACTAGCACTCCTGTTGTGGCTACAGAATCTCCTCCACCAGCTATAAAGTCAGTGCCCATTGCTGTCTTGCTACATTACATCACAACAAAAGAACACTTGGCACAATTTGAACCCTCCAACCAGACAAATCAGATTCCTGCTGGTTTTCAGCATCTCCTTCAGATCCCATACTTGGCCTACAGGCCCTTATCTTCATCAACAGCTCGCCTGCAAGGGGGCTGAGTACGCCTGCAAGGGGGCTGAGTACGCCTGCAAGGGGGCTGAGTACGCCTGCAAGGGGGCTGAGTACGCCTGCAAGGGGGCTGAGTACGCCTGCAAGGGGGCTGAGTACGGGCTGCTCCTGAATTAATTTTTTCCTTACAGAGATCCCTACAGACAACACAGCATCTTTGTGCCTCACACTCAGCCCTCTGTTGCCAAACTCACAGCCCTTACCAGCAGCAATGAAAGCCACATGCATGACAGGAACACTGGGGCCTAAACGAAGCAGTGCTTCTCATTAGCATTATACTGGCCCCAAAACCCACAAATTACAAGAACAACAAAAGGCAATGTCAAAAGGAGAGCATTGAGCATATCAAAGAAAAAAAAAACCAACCCAGCATGACCAAGTCGTGGCTCCCTATTCATTGTGTGGTGTTAGTCTGCCCATGGAACACCCATGTTTCAGGCTTTGCCTGGAGTTGAACAGTAGAGATAGTGCTGTCATTAGGGACAGGTACTGCCTTTTGATAGCTAAAAAGCAAAATAACTAAAGGAGATGCCACAGACAAAACATTGTTTCTTCTCTCTAAGGGAATACAAATTTGTTTTCCTGACCTATTCCAACAGTGAGAGCAGTGTGCTGCAGGCCCCAAAAGGCATAGGAAAAGAGCATGAGCTTCACATTCACAAGTGTCAGGATGCCACTGGAAATACCTGTACAGAAAGCTGTGCCAGTTACAGATGCCAGAACTCTTCTAGCAAGGCTTCTTCCACCTGCCCTCCCCCTTCCTCTTTCCTGTGACATGCTGCAATCCCTTCATTCAATCTAGGTGGTCAGTTTGTTCAGCAACTTGTAAAGGAGTTAGTGGGCTCTGGTATACAAGGGACTATGCAGCCCTTTTAGAGTAGTTGTGCTGCTACCTATCATTGTTGGGAACTAGATTTCATGAACCAAGGGGACCACTTTCTTGAGTTAAGTCACAGCAGGCAGGCAGACTTAGCTTTACTCCACATCACTTCTATTTCAGGTGATTGCCATGCAAAGAGACACACATGAGACAATATTCTCACTGAAACAGCTAAAGAAACAGCCTTTCCTCAAATGCAAGAAAACCCTACAGCTTTCTAACATTTCCAGTCCTGGAGGACATGGTTAGAAATAAGCAAGTCTAGACAAGTCTAACTACTTACACTGCTTGGAGATCAACACTTCTTTTCCCTTCTTGATTTGCCAGTTCACCACTTGCACTCAGCAAGGCAACTGAAGTTCAGGTAGGGCTCAGCCAGCATTTGCATCAGGCCTGACACAAGACTACCACTGGCATTCCAGGAAGGTTTTTGGGGACAACTGTACCCTACCAACACACCAGTACTCCAAGAGCAAAGCAGTTTTCTCCTCTAACTACTCTACTGACACACCAGGTCATTCTGAATACCAGCTGTGTGGCTTGGAGTAGATAAAACAGGCCCAGTCTTTCCTTTGCCCAGCTCAGAGATGCCCAAGATGAGCCACAGGAGGCCCCAGTTCAATAAAACCAAATTTTTGCCTGGGTATTCAAAGTGTTAATCAGTCTGAAAAAACAAAACCCAAAGTCTATGTGCTAATTTGCTATTTAAATTGAAAACTTTTTATTCCATGTCTGCCATGTCTGGCACAAGGCTCTCCTGGGCGTTACTACAATAAAAAATAATTTGGAAAATAATCCTATTGTTCCAGTCACACCCATGGGAGTTTCATGTGTAGGGAAGTAGGAACATCAAAACTAAGATCTGTTGTGTGATCAGAGAGCAGAGTTTGCCCTTTACAACAGTCAGTTCTGATTCAAGTGCATGTTGGGAGAGAGATCAGAGTGAGCTATGGTAGGAGGATGTCTCAATGGCTTTAAGATTAATAAATTCCTACTTGTATATAGCTTAAAACTCTTGAAAATCATCTTCGGTGTAGTAAACTAGCAATGCCCTTTACAAACACATGTCCACACCCACAGGCAGTTCGGGAGATCATATATCCTTCCCTTCCTCACCTCCCTCTCAGGCCCCTTACCAGCATCCCTCTAAATGCAGCAATGAATTGCCCTAAAACTCTTCCCAGTTGCCAGTCAGGAGTGCTTTCAAAACACTCCCTCCGTGCCAAGCAGAAGCCTCCAGCAAAGCTCCATGGAAATATAACACAGCCTGGATGCAGTAGTCATGGGTGCACGATAGTCTGCTGCACCAGCAACCTCCTCCTCCTCACCTTCCTCCAGACTCCCGCTCTTCCACTCTGCTGGCTGCACCCATCTGATGCCATAAAAGGTAACTACATAACATTTGCTGTAGATCAGCTCCTCTGCACACATTAGTCCCCAACGCCTGCTAGCAAACACCCAGTATTGCCTCATCAAGTTCTAAACATCACTCTTAAATGTATGGCATACCCAGAATCCACTGCACTTCCGTATCCATCTATAGACTGTACAAAGAATCATCGAATTGTAGGGGTTGGAAGGGACCTCGAGAGCTCATCGGGTCCAACCCCCTGCCAAAGCAGCTCCCTAGGACATTTCACTCAGATAGGCGTCCAGACGGGGCTGGAATCTCTCCAGAGAAGGAGACTCCACCACCCCCTGGGCAGCCTGTCCCAGGGCTCCCTCACCCTCACTGGGGAAAAGTTTCTCCGCATGTTGGTGCGGAACTTCCTGTGCTCCAACTTGCAGCCATTGCCCCTTGTTCTGTCCCCACAGACACTGAAAAGGGGCTGGCTGATTCCCCCTGCATCCCCTGCTTAAGATAATTATAAACATTAATTAGGTCCCCCCTTAGTCTTCTCTTCTCAAGGCTGAACAGTCCCAATTTTCTCAGCCTTTCCTCATAGGGGAGATGCTCCAGGCCCTTTATCATCTTCGTAGCCCTTCTTTGGACTCTCTCCAGGAGATCCCTGTCCTTTTTATCCCAGGGAGCCCAGAACTGGACACAATACTCCAGGTGGGGCCTGACCAGGGTAGAGTAGAGGGGGAGGATCACCTCCTTTGACCTGCTGGCTACACTCCTCCTGATGCACCCCAGGATCCCATTGGCTCTCTTAGCCACCGAGGCACACTGCTGGCTCATGGCCAACCTGTCATCCACCAGGACCCCCAGGTCCTTCTCCACAGAGCTCTTCTCCAGCAGGTCATCCCCCAGCCTGTACTGATACAAACGGTTGTTCCTTCCCAGGTGCAAGACTTTACACTTGCTTTTGTTAAACCTCATCTGGTCTCTCCCTGCCCAGCTCTCCAGCCTGTCCAGGTCTCGCTGGATGGCAGCGCAGTGTTCCTGTGTGTCAGCCACTCCTCCCAGCTCTGGATCATCGGCACTTGCTGAGGGTGGATGCTGTTCCCTCATCAAGGTCGTCAATGAAGATGTTAAACAGGACTGGACCCAACACCGAGCCCTGGGGAACACCGCTGGTCACAGGCCTCCAGTCAGATTCCACTCAAGACATCTAGAAATGAAGTGTTCTAACTACCTGGTTTCAATTTAAAAGGTTCTTCTGCTTTTTAACACATCTTCTTAAGCTTTCACTGGGTTTGGAAGCAGGCTCCATCCCTCATTTCTAGCCAAGAACAATTAATTGTATTCTCCTTTTAAACCTTGCTGCAGTCCAGGTTGTTATTCATTAGAAATAAAATAAGAAAGCCTTTCTCTTGTGAACAGAAACACTAACACCTTTCTCTGTTATTAAAAAATTCTTGAGCAATCTAAGAAACCGCTTTAGTACCTCGGTGCTTTGGAAAGGAGATGGTCTTGAGGGAGGAGATCTACATTTCCGTATCCAGGTGGAAAATGGGGTTGATTTGGCCAAGTAATAACAGCTGAAAAGAAGCCCTCCATAGCCTGTGCACGCACAGGAGATTCCTTCATAATGATAACACTGCCTTGAAACATTCCTGAGTACACACGTGGGAAACAGGCTGGGGAGAAAGCAGCACTCAGCAACAGAGTGGGGACAGCAGGAGGTCCAAAGGAGAGATAACAGAGATTTGGCCAGACAAATTCCTGCCCTGTTCTGTGGGGAGTAAGCACAGCAAACTGCATTGGATGAGGGTTTGGAGGGATTTTTTGGTGGTTGTGGAAGTTTAAAGTTACCTGCCAATGCAAGTGGTCAGGGCAACCCAGCTGTCTCCACCAGGGCAGAGGGGACAATTCCACAACAGCATTTTAACCACAAAATTGGTAAGGGTGCAAACTCACACACTGTCGTGGTTTCCCCCCGGCTGTGGGCTGAGATCCACGCAGCTGCCTGCTCCTTAAAGTGAAAGAGCAGGGGAAGAGGGAAAAAGGGGGAAACAAGGGAAGGGAAAAGGAAGGGGAAATAACTCCAAACCCAAGAAACTAAGAGGCCCGTGGGTTGGGATAAGGAGAGTTTACTGAGAGAACAGAAAGATCAAATATCCCAATGCTAACAGGACTTTAGAGCAAAAGAATCTGAAACTCTTGATCCCCAATGCAGTTTCTCCCCGACCCACACAACTCAGGTACCACCCAGAGCTGTCCCGGAACCCGACCGTCCCCCCAAGCAGCACGCGTCCCGCCACCGCCCCTCTTCTTCCTCCCCTCAGCCCCCCGTTCTCCTGGGCAGGACGTCACTGCCATGGAATACACTCTTTGGCCCATCTGGGTCACCTGTCCTGGCTTCGCCCCTCCTTTCTCATGGATAGAGAAATAGGAAGAAGCTGAGAAAGTCCTTGACTGTCTGACTGCAACTAAGAACATCAGGGTGTTCTCAGCACTGCTTTCATTGTAACTCCCAAACACAGCATCCCATCAGCTGCTACAAATGGAGTTAACTCTATCCTGACTGAAACCAGGACACACACACATACAACCCAACCTCCTAAAGCAAAGGCTTCACAGGCATCCCTTGCTGCTCTGCTGGGTATGGGAATGTCTGGAGGTGCTGGTGAGTCTCAGTCTCTGCTTGCAGAGGCAGCTGCTGATGCTGGATATGCACACATCCCATTTTAGACACACAGCACTTGCAAAACCTTGTAGCAAATTCAAGGTAAAGCCAGCAGAGACAGATGACACCTCTCTCCTCTCCTATGCAGAGATTTCTTCAAAACCAGAACATTCAGAGGATGAAGAGCAATACAAAGGGTGTGGAAGAGAAAAGTTTAATTAAAACAAGCAGTTATGACCTGAATTTTATTGATGGTCAAGAGTCATGCTGTATTTCTACCTCCTTTTTTGTAGCTTGGGAAGAACAGCATGCTGTTGCTTTACTTACTGCAGGCAAACCAGTAAACCTGTGAATGACATGGAGCTGCTCAGCAGCAGCCTCCAGTTTATTATCGCACTAAGCACACACACAAACAGCCTTCACAAGCAACAGTGAGAACTTGCTTGTGGTTTTTCTCCCTCACACACACAGACACAGGAGCTTTCTTTTGCACCTTTCAGCCCAGCCTGGAGAAATTTGACACAGAGAAAGATGAGGCCAAATCCAGCCACCCTGCAAGCAGAGACAGCAGCTGCCATCGCCACAGCGCTCACCTGGCCTGTTTATAAGAAAGCATGTAGGGGTGCCACATGCCAGGGCACTGAGCACATCAGTGCTGAGTGTCAGTCAGATGAAACAGCTGGGACAGGCTCACATCATGTACTTCTTGCAGCAGAACCACCTGGGTATGAGTTGCAGTTGAAACTGCTCTCACACACGCAAATCAAGAAGGTTGGTTGACCCACGGAGCAGGTGGTGACCAGGTAGTGACTGAACTGCTCCCCCTTGCTGTCGCCAGGTCCGTGGGAGCCTGCTCACTCACTGTTACTGGTAGTACCTGGGCCACAAGCCATGCGGAGAGCATGCAATTCCAGCCAAGTACTGGGGGCTGTGGGGGGTGTTCTGTTGGGTTTTAGGGGGGAAGGGGGTTTACTGGGCGGTTAGTTGTTTAAAAAAACAAACCCTAACAAAACACACACAAACACCCCTACAACCACACAGATGAGAGCTTACAGAGCTGTGCAGCAAAGGGTACCTCACCTCCATAGGCCACAGAGATGCTCTGATACAAACCGGTAACCCAGACAGGTAGCACAAGGCTCAACTAGGACACCAGATGAAGTGTCCCAATACAAACCAAGCTAGTTTAGTTGCCTTCAGCTCAAGCTGCAACAACTGCTGTCATGTCCACATTCCTACTTCCCCCTTTTCCCACCCAGAGCAGACAGAGCTTCACCCTTCCCAAAGGTTACACAGCAATTCCTCCAAAAGGTGCCTGGGAGCTGAGAGTTGACAGCAAAATTCTATAGTCATTTGTAGAAGCTGCTTTGAAAACCTTCTAGTTCAGATGCCAAGAACCACTTGGCAGGGCCTGACAGACATAATTAGAGAGCTTGATTGTTTCAAAGGATGTTACCCAAGAAAATGAGTATGTTGCTGTGGTCCTTGCAATAAATTTCCAAGGGGTTTGGTTGCAGAGGTCTTCAAAGGGTTTTTAGCAGACTTAATTATACTATCAGGACTCAAGTATTTTTCTGGTACTTGGCAAAATGGGATCCCATTATTTCTGCTTGCAACACACACTCACCCAAAGCTTATCCACAGGCCTACAGCCTAAGAATTTCTACAACTTTGTAATCCAAAATTTTTTGTATCATTTGTGATATGCATTAGTGACTTCCAGTAACAGTGGCCCAAGAGACAGCATTTTACTGTGCGATAGTTGAAACCATTTGGCTCGGTGCTGTATCCTGAAATACACTGCAGGGAGACTATATATTTTGCTGCAGGTTACACTGATTTACAGCAGCATTAAGCCAAGTGCTGTAACATCCTACAGAGCCAATTTGCCTTTTTTGCTCTCCTCTGTATTTCAGATGCTGCATCAGAACAGAGAAAGTTTGCAGCATCGTAGCCCAGGCCTGCCTTAGCTCAAAGGCTGGTACTGTTTGGTAGAACCAGGTGTTGCAGGCATCTTTGTGCTCACTCCATCAGTCAGCCCTACTTGTACAGATATTTTGCATGCTTGGCATCCCACAAACCTTTCACTGCAGTCTGGGAAAGGAAAGCACCACAGCCCGTGTGCCACCCATCACCCAACCTTCTGCTGCTGTTCAAACCAGCCTGCCCTGCTCATCACCTCCCTCTCCCACCTCTCAGCTCACCCTCCAAACTAAATCCTTCTCTTAAGATCAGGCAAAGACTAACTCCCAAAGACTAATTTTGGCCATCCAGGCTCAGAGAGGTGCAGTAAACAGGGAGCACATGACCTCTATTCTGTAAGAGTGGAAGTTTATACAAGTGCCAAATATTATCATTCATTGATTTATTATAAACTTCTGCATATATCCATATACAATACTTTGGATTTTGCAGCTTTCCCTCTAAGATCTAACCACACCCTCATAAAATACTCCCCAGAGCCTTCCATTACATGAAGGGAAGTATTACTATTCCCATTTTATTTAGGGGAAAGAAAAGAGAGAAAGAGAGAATTTGCAAGTTTCAGTTCCCAGACTCTGTATATTCTATAGAATATACACTGTGCATTTAAAGGGATGGTCTTTTTCTTGGGAAAGAGGGTGGAAAACAAAGCCTTATGAATCAGCCAGCTGATAATTAAAAGCAACTAAATCCAGATCACTTTAAGCTGCACATGAGAATCTGAACTCCTCAGATGCTGAATTCCTCTGCCGACCAGAAAAGCCAGGGTCACTTGCCCAGCTGGTCACTATTGTTCTGTCCAATAAAGTTCTGGCAGGAATGCATGTTTAACAAAATACAGAGATTAGGCATAGCAAAGAATGCAGCTCCCCCTCAGTGTTTAGGTTAGCAGGGTTTGCCATGTTGAAATACTGAAGCTTAAGCATATCAGATTTTCTCTACCCTGTACTGCTGGTGCCAGTGACAGACACAAGCTGACAGCTCAGTTCTCAGGATCGCTGCCATTTTAGCTTTAAGATCATTAAAAGCAACATAAAAAGCTCACCTCCAAGCTGTAATTGCCATTAATTAAGTCAGCGTTTTCTCATGGAGGTAGAGTACCAAATGAAGAAATCTCTGGACCTCCCAACTCTTGAAGGGTGATTTAAACCAAGCCAGAGACTCAGGGGACCAGGTTTTGAGAACCTTACAACAGGGTAGCTCATCCTCAAATGTCTTCTGATAGCCTAGTTTTCCAAAAGGAATCAAAATGGCAACGGTGTTCCTAACGTATGACTTGGCTTCTGACAGTTCAGAATCAGGATCTTTAACTCAGTTTACAACAAGACTAGAGTCAGATGCAAAAATGTCATGAGAACCAAGTCCTACAGTCTTACAGAGAGGAACAGAGCTTTTACCAAGTCAGATGCCATGCACAAAGCAGCTCTGATTCCTCACCAGGCCAAAAATGTCTCATCTCAAAAAAGGTGATATTAGTATTTGATACTTAAGGGGTGTTTTGCACAGGATACAGTTCTTGGAGAACTGTGTGGAAGGAGGTTCTAAGTAGACTGTTACATCTCTAAGTTAGTGGCTCGTGGAGTGTGAAGCCTCTCTGCAGGGGTATGGCCAGCTTGCACTGTGCCACGTGTGGTTTATAGGTAGGAGTAAGATTAGGTATATCTAAGACCCCGTTACCATAGATGTGTCTCTCTTTCTCCCTTCACAAAAGCTCAAAAACTACTTTGTCAGAGCCACACAGTAAACATGGAACATGCACACCTGAGATACAGAGCTGCCAACAGCCAGATCTAGGTGTTTTCTTCTCATTGCGCCTTCAGTCATCCTAGCACAGCAAGAGAAACCTTAATTTAGCCAGTATCACTTTCACTGCCACCTGAAAATGCAAACAATTCAAAATCTGCACAAGACACAGATGAGATAAGCAGCCAGACAGCCCACATGGAGCAGGGTGGCAGAAACCAGACCTGTCTGGGGAAACAGGAGAGGCAACCAGGCAAGAAGCAAGGCAGGAAGGCAAGCGAGGAACCTGAGACAGGAGGAAGAGAAGTGGCATCAGATCTGGGAGTGGTGGTGGGGAGAGTCTTTAGGGGAAGCTACAAGCAGGACCTCCCTTGGGTTGGAGGGTTGAATTCATGGCACCCTGCTTCACACAGGCAAACGGAAGAGCTGTCATCCATTGCTGTCTCAAATGAGGATTTGAAAGAGCTCCCTGTGCCCTGCTCTGTTTACAGCAATAATGAGAGCCTGGAGGAAGGGGCTAGGAACATCTGAGTTTAATAAGGGCTGAGCAGCACACAGCAAAAAAGAAATGTCTGCCCTTCCGTTCAGGGCTACCACACCCCACCAAGCAGCACAGCACCAGGCCGACGGGAGACTCGGCACGGAGACGTTATGTCATCTGAACAGCCACAGCGGCCCTTCTGCCCCCAGCCTTTCTGCAACCAGAAAGAGCATTTCAAACCAAGCCCAGAGCTCCCAGCTCCACACTTTTGAAGGGCTAAATAAGCCAAGTCCTATGGGGAAAAAGCAGATGTTGCCTGACCCCAGGCATAAAACAAGCCAAGGACAGAAGGGAAGGTTTTGTGCAGCGTCTAAAGTACTCCATCTCCCAAGGTCATCACAACAGGGCAAAAATAACATTTAGCACCTATGTTGCTGCCTTTTCTTAGTCCTGAACAGCTCTAGCCTTCAACACACCAGATTCCAGTTTCTCACATAGAAGACCAGTAATCTTCAACACACCACTTGTGACTGGCCTCCTGCTGGATTTTGTTCCATTTACCACCACCCTTTGGGCCCATCCATCTCGCCAGCTGGATTTTAACCCTGTCCACCTGCCCAGGCCAGTGGCAGCCAGTTTCTCAATCAGAATGCTGTGAGAAACCATGTCAAAGGCTTTACTTCAGTCCAGGTAGACCACATCCACAGCCTCCCCCTCGTCCATTAAGCAAGTCACCTTGTCATAGAAGGTGTTCAGGTTAGTTTGACAGGATCCATCTTATGTAAGCCCACGTTGACTAGGCCTGATCCCCTGGCCATCACACATGTGCTGCATGATAGCTCCCAAGATGACCCTCTCCATGATCTTCCCAGGAACTGAGGTCAGACCAACAGGCCTGTAGTTCCCTGGATCCTCCTTCTGACCCTTCTTGTATATGTTCTTTTTATTCCACACGTACTTGGTCTTTTTATTCCACTCGGAAATGGGAAGTGGGAGTCAAAGAGCCTTGTCCATTTGCAAAGTCAAAAACCAACTCTCCTCTACAGTGCAAAAAAATAAAGGGAGGGGAGGCAGAAGAAACAGGACTGGGCTTAGATGTAGTAGGACTGTACTGCACACAGCACAACTTGGTTACACAACCACATGCAGCAGGATATTCCCCTGCTTCACGATTTCAGTTCACTGAGATGCTCTGAGCAAACACATGCCTAGTGCAAATACCATAACAACTATCCCTTCCACCCAGTTCCTAGGGGCAGAAAAAAGTTGAAACCAATTAAAAAGGACATCTGACTACATAACCTGATGTTGAGATTGGACATGAAGAGATATATTTCAATGGAGTGGTACCTCACATTAGCTTTAAAGTTTTGACAGATGGTTAGTTTGCTCAGCACAAAGGGAGATGGCTGGATAACAACAGCCTTGCTCAGCTCTCACAGCAGAGACAGGAGACACACAGCAGACCACAGAGAAGAGGCAAGTCCCACAGAAGAGCAGCTCACAGATACCTTCGTTTACTCAGCTTCAAAGAGATTTAAAATCAACTACTTGTAAGTGGCAGACATTTCCAGATAAACCACACAGATACAGAAGAGGAAACCTATTTGTCCCAAACATGAAACATTACAGAGCTGCCTTCAGCTTTTGTCTCAAGAGCATCCATTCTGTGGGCCTCTGGGCTAAAGCCATTTCTAAACAGATAGGAGAGGGTTGGGTTTTTTTCTTTGCCAGAGCTATGATTTCCCAGCTTTGGAAGCTGAAAAATGAGTCTCAAACCTGAAATAGCTTCCTGTGTGTTGGTTCTCTCAAGACAATGCAACTATTTTCAAATAGCCAAGCTTAAACTTTACAGGCAACACTTTCACCCAAGCACACTCTTCACTCACACACCTCTAAGAGGAGGAAAGCTTAAACAGTCAAAACATGTAAGCCATGCTATTCCATGCAATAAACTGCAAGTCAGCACATAATTGTTTCTTAAAAAAAACAAAACAAGATGAGGGACAAAGTTAATGAACAATAGCACAGTTCCCACCCCTGTTGCTTTCTGTAGCAGCATTAAGGTCTATTTTGGATCAGTGCTACGTTGTACTTAAATACACTAAGCAGGAGTATTTTAGTATTATTCAACTATATAAAAAGTTGAAAAATTGCAGGACAGTAACCCAACTAGTAACATGATGAGTTTTTAAACTTTTCCAGCTACAATCCTTAATAGAGTCTTTGTGATATCTAAGCTGGCACAGGCTAGCTTTATGCTCAAAGCCTCAAAATAAACATCGTGCCTCAGTGAAAGTAAATTTAAGCACTGTCTACATCTCTAAAAGTGAGTTGAAAGCTCTGAGCATATTGGAGAAATGAGGTTGGATGAATTTTAGTATTACCCTATAGGAGAGGCAGTCTATGCTTTACAAAACTGTTTCCAGATATGCTAGAGGTCTAATGCAGGAGAGAACATGAACAGCTGGTCCATTATTCTAATCCAGCAGACCTAAAGCACTCTATGCTTTCAGCCTTTCATCATTACCTTGAAGTTGTTGTTCATTTTTCTTCCTCTATCAAGGCAGAGGCCAACGAAACGAAGACATGAGGAAATATTCTCTGATCCCAAAGTCACTGAACCACTGCCCCCAGCAAAGCTGGGAAGTTTCTAACCTGACGTGTTTCAACTAGGATTGTAGCACACTAACAAGTCTGGCTTTGAGAAAATTAACAAATACAGGTTATTCAAAGAGACACACTTGTTAATTTATCCAAGGGGAGCACAAGTTCACTGCCACCCATCGCTTCGCCTCTCCTCTCCCTTTTCCTTCCTAGAGCTGGTAAATGAAACCTACATGAGAGGAAATGATTCACACAAGCAGCTGGAACAGCAAGACAGTAGGAGATTTCCTAAGTGAACACAATTTACTGCAGTAACTACAGTCATGTCTGGTATTTCAAAGCCATTCCAGTGTTGCTAGGTGCTTACACTGTCATTGGCTTCACTGTTTTAATTGCATTGCAGAGTTAAGAGCGCTGAACCTCACAAGTCAGATGAGGATCACACGGCTGCAGAGTCCAGGAAACAAACACCAGATAGTTCAAGGGTTTGGTGAGGAGCTTAAGACCTTCTGACCTCTTGGTTACCTGGGCAGGGAACTTCAAAGGGAATTAGCACAGAGGACTCAGCGTGACACCAATCCCAGTTTGTTTGCTTGACATCCTCACACAATCCATAGCAAGCCACAGAAAACCAGAAAGCTCGGGCAAGGAGCAGACTATTAGGTGATGGAGGGAATGACTCAGAAAACAAGACCCTGTCAGTAAAAGGAAAAAGAACCACATTTCTCCAATATGTACAGTTTTATATTCCACATCCACAAAAGAGCCACAAGAGGTTTGGAATTTGGGGCTGAAGTTGGGTTCAAGTCATCTTTCTCTGGCAGCGAGGGAATTAACAGACAACTGTCAGGAAAACTCCAGATCTCCGTTCTGAGAGTGCTCTGACCCACTGCATAAGACAGGGTCCTGGTTTTACAGATCACCTCTTAATATCAAGAACAGGCTTCTATCACAGACACACACACTTACTTAATAGTACTAAAGCCTCACCTAAGAGGCTGGAGGTGGTTACATCACAGCAGTGTTACACAGTTCTTCAAACAGGGCTGGGAAGGGGTGATTCCATCCTAGCAGATGTATAGCTGTAGGGCCAGGCACAATGCAAGCAGCTACTTTGAAAAGATCAGATCTACCTACACCAGGTTCACCCAGACATCTTGATGCTGAAAGTCAGCTGTTCACATGACCTATCAAGGGACTGCTAGCCTTAAGGAATAATTGACAACATATTTCAAGCATCACCTAAACATGTGAAAGCATCAACACCTTGTTGTTTTTTTTTTTCAGGAGGAAAAAAACCAAGCTATAGCACAGGAAAGCTGATGACAGTTTGAATATCTTTCCCATGTCAAAGCAGCACACAAAGTTTTTAACTGTTCCACTGAATTCCAGAACAAAGTGATTTGCCCTCTGACATGGAGGAAGCCATTGGTAGGGGCACAACTAGAACCCAGGTCTCGCTCTCCTGGGCTGTGCTCCAAGGCACATGTGTGGCAGCAAGAAATGAATGAAGCCACCTGGCCTTCTGTGTCAAAACTTTGCCTCTAGCAATGAGAAGTCACACTTCCAGATTTCAATTGACTGGTATTACTGTCCTTTCCACATCTGTCCTCAAGAAATGCCACTGCTGTAGCAAGCACTAGGAATTACCATGTGCCCAAAAGAAGTACTGATTTGTAGTTACATAGAGCCTGCATAAGAACACCAATCCAGGCAGTCCTGTTATTTGTAACATCATGGTTCTAATCTTCATTCACAGGAAAACCTTTTTTGGCTGAGGTGTGTTTTGAAGGTCTATCACAGTTGGATTTTGTCCACCCCAGCTGACTTTTGTAATGCCACTATAAAGCCAGCACTAAGAATAAGTTATCATCCTACATTGCTTTCCAGGTCATGTTTGGGGTTTTCTTTCCACTACCTCCACCTCAGACCCAAAGAGGTTTCAGCCTAAGCACTGCATCTACTCTCAGAAGTTTCTAACTCCCACGCTTGAGTTCACAAGGGCTTGATGCATGACTAATCTGAAAGTACAAGAAAATAGAACAAGAAGTTAAGCCTGGAGGACACCAATTCCAAAGACAACACAGAAGCAGGGATTCTCTCAGAACATCTCCAAGTCCAGAAGATGACTGTTTCTGCTTGGCAGGCAGCCCCTCTGGTCTTAGGCTTTGTGCAAGACCCACTTTCCATTCTCATCATCTTAACACTGTAGCAAGTGAGAGATGCAAGCGCCAAGCATGAATCTCAAACAAGATATTGAGGCTGTTAGAATACACCCAACACCAAGGCACAGCACTGCTTGGGTTTGAGTCACTACTACTTGCACATCCGCTACAGAAGTCCAAAGCAATTCAAGACATGCAAAGATAGACTGCAAGTGCCTTTGGTCTACTAACCAACATCTGCCACTGAAGCCAACCAGAAGCTAGAATTTTAATTTTAAAGAAGGAAACATCATTCCACCAGAACAAGTATTGCACAATGACATTTTGAAGGATATTAAGGGTTTTTTTCCCCTTCAAATTCACTTCCCCCTTCCCCCTCAAGCTTTTTACACTGCCCAGGG
Organism: Hypotaenidia okinawae; assembly: GCA_027925045.1. NCBI lineage: Eukaryota > Metazoa > Chordata > Aves > Gruiformes > Rallidae > Hypotaenidia > Hypotaenidia okinawae. The sequence continues at coordinate 4,413,054 of BSDF01000020.1, forward strand.
CATTAGCCTTCTCACAGAAGATTGTTCAGCCATCCTCAGAAGCCCATCTCCAAGACAGTCCTGGATAACAAAGGACTAAATGAGTTATTGAGCTTGGAGCAGTTTTCTAGGTGGAAGACAAGAGATTCCAACGATTTTTTTTCTTGGAAAAATACAGCTTATGACAATTTTTAAAAAGCCAACTGATAGCAGATTCCCAAACAGTTCAATCCTGCCTTCACTTGCTCATCAAGGGCAGAAAAAGACAACTGCAGGAACATGGTGTGTCTTGCCTCAGGAAAACACATCAGCTGTGGAGCACCACATCAGTATGTGCTGCAAAGTACCAACACCTGGGGTTGCAGCAGTAACTGTCAAGGGTCTGTCCTGCTTGTACTTGGCTGCAGTACCTAGGAAAAATGCCAGAAGTCACTGGATAAACCACTGGCTGGAAAGGTTGCGGAAGTAAAAGTGAGGAAGGCCAGGTTGTGCCTCTTTGGACAGCAGAAGGGACACTGAAGAACATAAAGAGCTTATACCAGTCTGATTCAGCCTCCTGAAAAAAAGGCTTCACACCCACGTAGATCAATATTAAACTTCAGAGCAAAAAGCTTCATTCTTCTCCAGCAGCATATTAAAAGCACAGCTATCCCAACCTGAAGCTGCACCCTGCAGGAGGCTTCCCCAAAGGTCCAGCACTGGGGCTGGGTAAAGCTTTCCCACACAGATTTTTCCCAGCTGAAAGCAAAGCCATTAGACATTTGCCAACATCAAAACTCCACCACTCAAGGGGAAATTAAAACATCCAGAGATTGCTTCAACGTGTGATATTTGACTAAGCACTTGGATTTTTATTTCAAAACATCCACCAGTGGTTTTTTCCCCCTCCCCCCCAATTTTGTGTTTCCCCCTCTGCTTTAAACAAGAAGAGGAGATTCTCACATGGCAAAGTTCCACTGGATTAAAGGGGGAAGAAAAAAAAAAAAAGAGAAAAAAAAAAAGAACTCTACCAGCTCTCCCAACATCATTGTTTAAATCAGCTTTAGATGGTTTTATGCAACACTTTATAGACTTGGAGAGGGACGAGTTCCCTGACAAAGCATCAGCTATCCAAACAACCAAGGCATGGGAAAACTCTGCAAGAGCGTAACTAGGGGAAGGCCTTTGGTGAGCAGGGATACAGTCTGCACTCATGTAAGTGTGGTAGCTCTGAACAAAGATCTGCAGGCTAATAGATATGTAAGACAAATGACATGTGGTTCTCATTGCAGCCCATGCTTTGGGAAGGGGGTACCTTGGAACAGATCCAGCTGGGATAGGTTTATCCCATTACTCTCCTATAATTTTCTGCTGTTTCAAACCCTTTGACAGTTACTGTAGTTTAACATCACACCCCCTACAGACTGAGGCCTGTTTGACAGGTCAGCAAACAAAACCACCCCCACTTGGAGATGAAATATGCACCATATGTGAGGCACAAGGCTAGCACCCATTCTTGTACTTCTGTGACACACAGAAGTATCCCAATTCCTAGCCCAAATAAGCTGTGCTAGCCTAAGCCCTCCTCCACAGCAGCGCGACTCATGCATGCTAGGTATTAATAAGGGGAGGAGGGAAAGAGGTAGAGACAGGATGGACGAGCCCTGAATTTTAAATTCCCAATCCCCCATTTAAGGGAATTGAAGGGGGAAAAAAATATTGTGAAATTCAAGAACAGCTGGAATCAGGTTAAGCCCCTCTCGCTTTATACAGTGCGGCTCATTCATCTGAACAGCTGTTTCACCTCTAGAGAACTACCCAGAGAAAACAGAAGGGAGGGGGAAAAGCCTAAATTGTTTGCTCTACTGAAGCAGCAAGATACAGTAAATCAAAACTGATTGAGTTTATAAGAAATCGGGGGGAGGAAGAGGAGAGGAGTGGGAGGATTGGTTTTAGAAAGCTATTTGAAAGCTGCAGCTCTTGAATAGACATCTGTAATTACGGTCTTTCCTTTGTTGAGCTGAACAAGATTTTCCTCGCAGCCGAGGGCTGTAACAGTTCCCTCTGCCGGCATCACCGGCGCCCCGGCTCGGGGGTCTTACGGCTCCGGCTGCGCACTGCGCGGGGCCACGGCGGAGCCGCCTTTCCCCTCCCCGACGGGCTGGGGGAGGCAAGAAGGGGAGGGCTTGAGGGTTTCATTTGCCGAAGCTCAGCTCCTCCATTCCCTAGTTGCTCCTCGCCCCGGAGAGGGACAGCGTTGAGGGCAGGTGAGGAGTCGCCCCCCACCCCACGGATGATGGGGGCAGCCCAGCCCGGCTCCCCGAGGGGCATCGGCGCAGCCGGCCCTCCCGCCCCTTCCTCGGGGATGGCTGCCCGCGGTTTCGCCGTCTCCGTCGCTCCCCCCGGGAGCCGCCGGCAGGGCCCAGCCTCCTCGCCGGGGAGGCGGACCCGGTCTTACTCACCGGCGACTGGCGAAGCCGCTGCTGGGCGAGCCCGAGCTCTGCTCTGGGTAGTTGTGCTGCAGGGTTGATGCTGGGAATTGATAGAGGAAGCCAGTCCCTAGCGCGCATCCATGCAGGCAGCAGCACCAGGAAAAGAAAAGAGCGAGCCGCATTTTCGCCAGCACAGGGTTTTCCTCCAGCTTTTCCTCTTACACGGCACGGCAGGCGCGGGGCCGCCGCTTGCCTGCCCCGGCCGGGGTCACGGCGGGATCCCACAGCGCGGAGATGCCCCCGAGACCGGGGACCGCGGGGCGGGCGGGGGGGTACGCGGGACACAGGGACGGCTGCTCCGGCTCCCAGAGGGAAGCCCCGACCCTTCGGCCAGCCGAGCCCCGGCGGCGGCTGCTGCTGCTGCCCGCGCTGGGGGTCCGGGGCCAGCGCGGCTCTTTGCGCCCAGGGCGCACACTCAGCCCCGGATGCCTTTTCAAATTTGGCGAGGTTGGTCCGACTCCGTCAAAGGGGGCGTGGGGTTTCGGCGTTAACCCTTGCCAGGCCTCGCAGCAGACCCCGCTGCTAAGGGTCTCCCCGTCGGTGAAGCCGGCCGGGCGGCCCGGGCCGAGGCGGGGGAGACGAACCGCGGCTCAGCTCGGGCACAAAACCCACCGGGCAGCACGTTCACTTCGGGCTGAGCCGGCAGCATCACCGTGGGAAGCACAGGCTGGGCAGCAGCTCGGGCTCCAGCCACCCCGCGGGCAGGTAGGGAGCACACCCGGGGAGCCTGAGCCCCAAACCCAAAACACAGCCAACGAAGACCGTCGGGCCCTGTGTCCCCCCTGCTTAACCGAGAGCCAGTTGGAGGGGAACACACTGCACTGCAGCGGTGGGCGCCAGGCACTGGCTGGTACCATGCTTGCACTCTAGAAGTTTCACAGGAAATAAGTAATCTTTAAGATGCTTCATGCACACGATAACCAGTGAAAGAGTAATCCCTGCCCCAGCATGTGCATCCTGCTCAGTTCGGCATCACATGTAAGCACCCAGGCTGGCTGAGAGCATTGCAGTTCACCCCAGCCACAGCCAGGAGCAATGTTTATGCAGTCGTAGAGGGACATGCGTGTTTGGCAAAGGCAGCACCCTGAGAAGGAAGGCTGCGGTGAGGCTGCTCCTCTACAGCACCCAAAGTAGAGTTTAAAGCCCTCGACAGCATCACAGCCTCTGTTTGCTAGCCTTCTAGTGTCCCCAGCCCCAGAGGAATTCGAGCTGTTACAGCTCACTGACTGGGCAATCAACTGAACCAACCACCACAACCAGGGAGTTAATTTTTAAGATGACACAACTGTGTTCTAAGTTTTTACCCACAAAGACAGCCCTGATGTACCACCAAAAGCAAATCTTGCTGGGGTATCCTTGGAGCAGGGGCCTTCCCTGTGGAGCTCTGCAAAGGCAGAGTCCTCTTCCCTCAGGGGCAACACAGTCCCTGCAGCTGGAAAACAATTCCTACAAGATACTGAGAAAATGGCTAGGTACAGCACTCACCCATGAGCAAGTACCTACCCCTTCCCCCCATGGTGCCCACCTCCAGAGCCTGCACACAGAGATAACACAGCCCCTGGCTGGAGCCTGTAACCAGACAAGTTTAGACTGAAAATGAGGCACCAGGTTTTTAAACAGCCACTGTCATTAATCACTGGGGCACATCACACAAGGAGGCAGGGATTCAGCCTGCACTGCAGCTCCACACAGCCTCCCTGGGGCTGCCCCACAGCTGCCCTCAGGGTATCCTAGATTCAGGACTGCAGCAAACAACAGAGCAGCACTCTCTGGGCTCAAAGAGTCTGGTCCACCAGTATCAGACTGTCAAGCCCATCTAGGAACAGCCACTATTTACTTACACAAAACCCTCTGTGCCCAGAGCTGGTCTTCCAGCCCTAGTTCAGGTCAACCTGAGCACCTTCCTCATCACCTCACTCTCAACAAAGAGCATTTGCTTCCCCTCCCATCTCCCAAAAAGACCACACAGGTCCCAGCCACTCACCCCAGAAGGTTCAGCCATTTTGCTCAGACTCAGTCCTTGAGGAAACCTCTGCTCAGCCTGACAGGGTAACAAAAACAGCAGCTAACTCACTGATCTCCCCCTCAGTAGGGTTACAAACTGCCTCAAATTCACCTTTCTCCTGGAAAGGCAGTCAGGAGCTACAGCACACCCTGAGCTACTCTGTGAAGCTCCCGGCTCCTCAATCTGAGAGATCATCCTCAGCTGGGTGTGCACAGGCAAACTGGGTGCAGCTGGACACCCAGCCCTTGCAGTGCCCAGCTTTGTGCTGGACACTTGATTCACCCTCTTGTCCCAAACACACCAAGTTCCCTCTCCTGACAAGCTGGGATAGATCACTTGGCAGTATTTAACAACACTAAATGGTACCAGTGGCTTTCTGACCCATTCTCCTGGCTTGGGTTAGCCCCTTCAGAAGCTCTTTGCTGTCTGCAAGTCTTAACTTGTCCAAGAGCATTTTATTTTTGTTTGCAGGGAAAATTTACTGCTTCAGCCTTCACTGACTTTGCAAGACCCTAGGAGATCTTAAACACAGGTGATTAGACAAGATGTGATTTGGGCAAATTATTAGAGACACCTGTAGGAAGCTAATATTCTTCCTATTTCATGAACTGAGAGGCTAGAGACCAGAGGTCAAATGACTTTGCTCAAGACTGCAAAGAGCTAAAGGTAGAGCCAGAAATAGAGCTTGGGTCTCTAGGCTCCCATTACTTCTGCCCTGTTCCTAATGCACACTTGCTTCCACTCTGTATGGATGATTTAAAATGAAGATGAAGAATTAACTCCCAAGCTGTTTTTGGAAAAAGAGAAGAAAGGGTGATACTGTCTACTGTAAGGGGAGAATTAAAGATGACATTTCATTTTAGTCTTTTGGATATGCATAATATAATCAAACACAACAGCAGTAATAAATGAATATTTTATCTCCCAACGGTGCTTATGAGTGCAACATGTTCTAACGATTCCTCAAAGCTCTGTTGATAAATTGGAAACACAGTGATTGAGGTAACAGAGGCAGCCAACAAAAACATAATTCATCCATTTATCAGAAGGGCTAGCTTTGAGAAGAGAACCCTTGAAATCTGAACAGCCCTTTTCTTATAAACCAGACGTACTCTATATTTCAAAATATAAAGCTACACTTTTTATGCCTGTGCACAAGCATGTTAATTAAAGGTTTGCCCAGGCAATCAGTGCCAAATAAATTATTTGGATGTATTTCACTAACTAAGTTCAAGGTGGAAGAGGCAGGGTGCACACTGGAAGGTCCATGGTGCACGGAAGCACAGGGGGAAACAGTAAAGAGGCAAAGGCCAGGTTTTCAATTTACCAACCCTGCTGCCTTTGCTGTCACGTAAAAGCAACTCCTGGAGGGGCTCCCTCCCATCTGCTCACCTTCTATGGGAGTGACAGCCTCTTGTGGACACGTGGAGTTTCATGTGGTCCAGAGAGGTTTTCAGCTTGGGCATACCTGGGACATAAGACACCAGAAACCATTCTGTGAAAATCATTTCTTCAGACATACACACTGTGTGCAAGCCAGCCAATAAACGAATTTGGGGAAATATAGGTGATAAAAGGAACATTCAGAGCTTAGTCTGATTTTTGTTCGGTTGCAAAGGAAGAAACTGAAATGATACAGCAAAAGAGGGATTTGGTTTCTAGGGTTTTGTTTTGAAAGGTGGCTCAGAAAGGTAGGAAAGCACTGTCATACCTGTAAGCAGAGCCTGCAAGGCCATCCCAACTGTTCAGCATCACTTAGACTATTAGCAAAGTCAGTAGGTTGCTGAAAAAAAGTCACACTGTTGTTAGAATCATGGCAGACAATTTTTGAAAAGTTCATCCCTTGGATTTGTGAGTGCACTTCTTCATGTGGGCACTAACAAGAGACCATAGGAAACACATCTGTGTTACACTTGATAAAACCTTGCAGAGCTTATAATTATGAAGGGTCTTTCTGACATTAGAAAGAAATCAGTGGTAAGACCATCTAAAACAACAAAAATCCCTCCTAGCTTCCTAAGACATCTAGATTATTTAGTTGTGACATAACAAAGCAGTCAAGGAACTTTGGAAAACTAGAAGAGATGGATAACAGATTAGTAACAATCAGAGTTCAAGATTGGTATTATAAATTAAATTATAAGATTACAAAGGATATTGTAACACATTTATGACTGGGGAGTCAAACCAAACCTGAGCCAAACTGAAAATATCAGGACACTGTGGTGTTTTTATGTTTTAAGCTAGGAGGTAGCTAGTTGGTGAACATTTCCTGAATTTGACCTGGAATAAATCAATCACAGCTGAATTCAAAATGGAATAGAACTGAAAAAAAGTCACAGAATCCCAGAATCCCAGGGGTTGGAAGGGACCTCCAGAGCCCATGGGGTCCAACCCCCTGCCAAAGCAGCTCCCCAGCTCATATTGCACAGGGCGGTGTCCAGACAGGGCTGGAATCTCTCCAGAGAAGGAGACTCCACACCCCCTGGGCAGCCTGTCCCAGGGCTCCCTCGCCCTCACTGGGGAAAAGTTCTTCCTCTGCTCTAACTTGCAGCCATTGCCCCTTGTCCTGTCCCCACAGACACTGAAAAGGGGCTGGCTGATTCCCCTGCATCCCATGCTTAAGATATTGATAAACATTAATTAGGTCCCCCCTTAGTCTTCTCTTCTCCAGGCTGAACAGCCCCAGCTCCCTCAGCCTTTCCTCACAGGGGAGAGGTCACACTCACATGAACAGTTTACCACAGAGGAAACACGATAGACAGTGAGATTGCATGAAGCACAAGAAGGGATCCAGAAGTCATGGACTTTGGCAAAATTCCTTGACTTTAGTGGAGAACTTTGCCTGAGAGAAGCACTTGTGTGGGTATTCTAAACCAATATATGACATAAAATAACTCAGATTGAAACATAATTCAGCAGATGGAAAATGTGGTGACTCTAGAGATCAGCAAGACAATGACTCTGTCCGGTGGAACTACACATACTCTGAGCATTGTTGTGTCCTGGAAAGAATTCTTTATGTCACTTTTGATGTCAGACAAAAAATCTCCCAATTGAAGATGCACCGAAGCACTGATCTGCAGAAGCCCAGCTAGGAAGGACTGCAAGAGTACCTAAGCCCTCTTCCTTCTCCCTCCAGAAGGCAGGTTCTGTTATACAAAGATTATTGCTGGCACAATTTTTTCTGCCTTCTTTTGAATGAACTCAAGGCAGAAACTCCCTGTACCCTTCTGAAAACATATTGCAATGCTTTGTGCTCTGGATTGGTAGTTTTTCTTAATATTCAACCTCGCTCTGTTTTATTGCAATTTCAGCTCTTAATGTCTTACTTTCTACATTATGGATGTAGAAAACTATTCCTCCTCTCTTTGAACAGACTTTTAATTCCTCAGAGTGCTTTTTAAGATGTTCTAACACCTCTCCTTGAAGCAAGACAATCCCAACTTCTCCAGAATTTCCCTGTAGTTTATATGTTTGATACTTCTGACTCTTTTTGGACTTTCCAGCTGATCTACACCTGTCTCATAGTGTGGCACCCATAACCCATACTTCAGTGTGATACCTCTGCCCTGCTGAGGATTTGCCTTTTGGACATCTACACATCTTTGTTAACCCATGCTTCGCTTGGGATCCCCTACCTTTCTGCAGGACAGCTAGCCTGACTTTCCCCCATCCCACATTTGCTAGTTAAAATTATTCCTGCCAAAGCATAGTGCCCTGCAGTTGTCCTTAATGAGTTTCATCTTATTTCATTCAGATCATATCACCAATTTGTCAAGATCCCTTGAAATTTTAATCCTGCCTTCCAGTGTTCTTGCATTTGGATCCAGCTCTGCCTCACTACAGATTTAATAAGCATGCTCACTCTTCCATCACTGAGGTCACTAAAGTAAACATTGGGAGGTCTGTCTCCATGTTTGTATCCTCAAACTATGTTCCTGTTTGTTAACTGTTCATTAAACATTATTCAGTCACTGAGGGCTGCCTGCTTGCTCAGTGCTGTACAGGACATAAATGCTGAACTTACAAACTCTCCAAACCACAGATGGTCTTGAACAAAACAAATAACATGCAGTGGAAGAAGCTACTGGATACCAGGCTGCAATTTTCAGTGGAGTCACTGAGTATAGGATATCCTGATTCAGCAGTATCTGAATGCTTTGAAAATTTAACAATTATTTAAAACCAGTCCTGGACTCTCTCTGAATCTCAGAGAAGCTAGGACTTTCATGACCAAAGAATGTCTCGGGTTTGGATTCTGGCCCTGAAGTCTTCCTGCTTGTCTCAGTTTCCCCATGGATCCAGGTTGCCTGACTTGAGCAACCCAACATGAACGACAGTCTGAGTTCCCTTTCTGTATGGTGCAAGTGGCATAAAAGAGAGTGGGCTGCCCCTCTTCCTGACAACACACACAAGTGAAGGCACACAAAACAGATAAGAAGTGGTTTATGGAAATAAGCACCTTCTTCACAGCTTCTGCACACCCCACTGTTGTGGCCAGTGCTGTACCCGCCTGTGGAGCTAGGGAACAGAAGAACAGGGGAGGAGGCAAGTAGGGAGACTGGAATCCCCTTTCTTCCACACAGCAAATCCGTTAGTTCCATCCATATTTTTCCAGCTTTTATTGATTATTACTTTCCCTGTGGGCCATGACAATAAGGCCTAACCACAATAGTCTGCTTTTCTTAGCTGGCTTTCACAGGCCCCCTAGAAGTTGGCTATGAAGTTTGTGGGCTGCAAGCTGCAAATTGCTGCACTGTAACCATTGTACAGAGACCACCACCTCCACAGCACCACTCTGTCCAGCTAAGATCTGAAATTACCTCCAGTATTTTTACCTTAGGTGTCTGCAGTTAAGGTGAATTAATAGCAGCCATAGGCTTTCTCTCTCTCCTGTCCTCTACCTTGTTCCACAAACTCCCTACCTACCAGTCATCTGTCTTCACACCACAGACTTCTTGCCAGTCAGTGCCATCCTGCACTGTCTTTGCCTGTGTGGGACCTTACCACATGGGCTGCAGGACCCCGTGTTTCCTCTTTGCTTCAGGTGTTTCCCAGAGCCTGCACCAGCATGGCTTTCACTACCTCTGTGTGCTTACTGGTCACCCACAAGCCATCTGTCATACCCGTATGACAGCTCTGTCTCCACTTTATTCTGGTCTAGATTCACAGGACCCCACTGATAACCGACATTACATATTTCCTGAAGCATTCACATGAACCTCTCCCTCCTCTGTCTTCGTTCTTTTCCCAAGATCCTGTTTTTCAAATTAAGTCTCCTTGTTTTCATAGACTTTGTCTGTTTCAATGTGATTAATCCCCTTCATTATTTTGAAATCATTGACTGAATCATGGCAAGAGCTCTTTTTAAACAAGATAATACCAAAGCTCTTCAGCCTTGCTTTATAACTCAGAGCTGAAAGGCACAGTATTATTCTCATTTTCCCTGCTTTATCCCCTTAATCATATCCTTCTTAGGTAGAGTGAGCAGTACTGAAAAGAGCACTCTGAACAAGAACTCACCAGTGTTTTATGTAATAACAATAACACCTTTCTGATATATACTCTGTTCTTACTGTAATGCAACCCAACATCCTGTTCAGTTGCTGGGGTCTTTTCTTCTACAGCTGTGTGTTAGGCTGAGAGCTCTGGGGATTATTTAAGAAGAATATTCTCCAGATTTATCAATTTACATTTAAGAACATTTTGCTCTATGCATTCTATGGGGAGCAATCACCTAAGTAAACCCCAATACTGTTCAGTGGCGCTGTCTTGCTCTTTAGCTGGTTCTCTACCTAATATCCTCTCTTGAACCTTAAAGATTCCTCCATGGAAGCAATAAAAAGGCAGCTAAGGTGCTAAATACAAAAGAATCACTGTAGGCATTAAAAGCTCAAGTCCCTGTGAGGCAGCTGGATCTGAGTCTTTCTTGGCTATGCACATACACACTAATGCTAGCTTAGGTGTTCACAGTATGTGCTATTGTCACCAATGGATCCCACACCTAATATGCCTGGTATCCAAAATCCACCCCTGCCTCTGGGAGGTTTTCTCAAACAAGCTTAGTCTGAGCACCTTCTTGAACTGGTTGCATGCAGATTTCCCTCCCCTCCTCACCTCCATCTCTGAATGACCCAAACTGGAACTACTAAATTCTACTTTGCAGATATCCAACTCCTCACAGAGGACACGGATCTCTCTTTCACCACAAGAAATGTTCTTCAGCTCTCTTTGTTTTCTGTTCTGCCTAAGTGAGATCAATCTCTCTACAGATGCAAAACCAATCCCCAAATAATCCTCTGGGATTACACTGGCTCACAACCCCTCATACCACTGGGTCTCAGGCAGGAAGGATACATGGGCTGTCAGTCTACACCCAGAAAGAATCTGGTTGAACTCCCTGACCTACCAGAGCCATCAGGCAATCCCTCAGTGCCTCCCTTTATATCCCAGGGTTTAGTGCTTTGCTATATATCATGACTCTTGTAGGGATAATAGAAATGGAATAAAAATTATACTGGTATAAATAGGAAAGATAATGAAAGAAGATAATTAAAACTAAAAGCAGAAAGATGAGACATAATCTAAGAGAGAGATAAAATGCTTTTTTTGGGGGGGATTTTTTTTTTTTGGCAGAAAGGAAATGGTAAAAGTCTGCAAGATACTATGAAATGTTTAAACTGATTGTTGCCCCCCCAAAAAAAAGACATAAAAGCTTTTGACCAGACTAGGAATTTCGGTATGTGATGGAATGGTAGGACAAGACTATCAGCTTTGCTCTGTGCCTGGAAAGAAGTGGCTCACAGCAAAACATTTTTTGGCTCAGTTCACATCTTGAGTATTTAAGTCTAAGATGTTGTGAAAAACCCAGTGCAGTGCCCCAACTGCAGGGTGATGCACTATTTTGCATTGAAAACAGGTGTTCAGCTGTCTAGCTTTTCAGTGTAGCACAGCAGATTTGTCCCAGATTTTCTGTATTTGATCTCTTGGTAATACTTGCCTCTTTTTTAAGATGTTTCAAGAAAATTAGATAATTATTTTCTATGTTCTGAGCCTTCCCTGAACTGACTGAGAATTTAGATTTACAGAGCAGAGCTGTAGTTCAGGCAGAGAGGGAGTCTGGCCATCTTACAGGGGAGGTGAGTGGACTCTGGAAAAGGGAGTGCTGCAGTTCTGGAGCACCTCAGAGAACATCCACAGCTTGTAACAGATGCCCTGGCACACTGCAGTTATGGTTAGTGACCTGAGATGCAGTCTCTGGCTGGGGAAGGGGAGAGGAAACAGCCTTGATAACCAACCATTCATTTCCTTAGTTTTGAAGCTGTGTGTCCTTGGTTCTGGCTGGGACAGAGTTAATTTTCTTACTAGCAGCTGGTATAGTGCTGTGTTTTGAATTTACCAAGCCAGGACTCTGTGTTAGGTAAAGAACTACATTAACTGAAACTCTCCACTGTGTTTATTCATTTTAAATTGCTTTGAGATACAGTTTCTTCCAGAGATCCTGTACAATCAATCTCCATTGTCCTGTATATATTTGCAGAAGATAACAGCTTCATTAAAATATGGTGTGCAATTAACAGCAGTAAATATATAGCCTTAAGCCTTAAAATGTAATGCAATTAAATAAGAAATATGAACCTAAGGAGGTTAAGTGCAATCAACCACTGACATTTACATTTGATTTGAATTAAAAAACACACACAGAGGGAAATAAAGGGCCTCGTGCATACTTGGATAACAGGAAATCCCCTGGATGTAAAAATAGTGAATTTAAGAATGGAGAATATAAAGGTCTAGTTCAAATTAAAGATTTTATGACTGAGGACTCCATTAAATCTTTGAACACTTACAGTAAAGAGTTTGGAACGCTTCCAGTCCCAATTCTTTATGTTCTCACAAGTGACAGATTATACTTCTGAACTTCTATGGCAAAAGAAAGAAAGATTAATTGTATTAATCCATCTAAATCTGGAGCTTGTTAATTAAGATGAAAATTATAACAATCTGTGCTTAGGTGAAGCATAGTATTTTTATAACCCAGCTCAAGACAGCATCACTAGCCAAGCCAAAAGTAGATTTAAGTTTTCAAATTATTGAGGAACAATAAAACAACAAACCACTTAATACCATGCTCAACAATCTATACTGAACATGAACTGCTTTGCAGTACTCAGTCCACCTTGCTTTTTACATTTCCAAGATATGCCTTATGGCATTTAAAAGGCATCATACAAGATGGTGCTTCTAACTCTACCCCCACGTGCAGAAATGGGAGGATCTTCAATTGCAGCAAGTCCTCAATGCCAGGCACATCCAGCCAAAGGGTATTTGTAGCCAGAAGATATTAAGGAGGACCTTTCCAATGAGGAAATGAGTTTGCAAATGAGTCAAGCATTGGAGAAGGTGCCCCTCTTCTCAGGTTTCAAAGGCAAAATTATCAAGGCTGCAGATTTTTAGGTTGGGTGGGTAGAGTTAACCATTCATCAGTGTATCCAGGTACCTAAACAAAGGAACAAGGTTTTGAGATCTTGATCCAGGCTCCTTAAAACTTACTAATTACTGGTAGAAACCTGTTGTCTCTTATGGCATACTGCCAAGAGGTTACTGAGCCTTAAATGAAAATGAATGTGAGACATCTGAAAAGACAGCTGATTTGGCCCAGGATGTTAGCAGAAACTTAATGCCTGGAAGAACTGCAGGGTTAAGGAACTCCCGTGTTTGGCCATAAACTCCAGAGTAACACAGAAGTCAAATCAGAGGATGAAAATGAGAGAAAACAAAACATTCCTGTCAGTAGGATCTCCTCTCCTGTAGGAGCACATGACAGTCCCTCTAAAGACAGTGCACACAGTTTTGCTGGGTTTCTGTGAAGTCATTGAGGGTCTGGCCTCAAGTGAATGATTGATGTCAATAAACACAGGCTCTTTCCAAGCAACAGGGTCAGCAGGAGCCTCAGCTGACAGCAAGAACCAAGAATGACTTTGCAATTCTATGTTCAAAACAAAAAACTACACTTGTCTAATAGAAAAGATTCCTTGAGCCCCTGTGAATCACAAATAACAATCATCCCTTGACTGTCTTGCTTCAGCACCCTCTCATCTGCCACCTATGGAACTGGTTTTACCAAACAGAAAGCCTTTTCCCCCAGCCCAAGACTGCCACACTCTCTTATAAGAAGCTAGACAGAGCACTGGGGGTGTGGATGGAGGCATTGCTGCTTCTTTGAGTGGGTGGTGATACAATTTTATGTCATATGTAAAAAACCCCATGAATCCACAGCATGGATTAAGAGTCAACAGGCAGTGAGGACTCTCCTAAATAGATGCTTCCAACGGGTAATTCAGAATACCTAAACCAGAAGCCCAACATTAAACAGCATGAGTACGATGGGACCATAAGGTCTGTAATTCCCAAAAAGAGTTGAAGCTCTATTTACAAATGCAAATGATCTGGGCTTTAGCAGAAATACTTTCATTTAATGTTTTTTTCCATGAAAAAACTGAAACTTACCCCTGTGAGGGGGAAAGAAGACCCTCTGAAGGGCTCTCCTGCTAACACAATAAACATCTGTGGGTCCTTTCCTCCCAAAAGCTGATTTTCCAGGGGGTCCTTCTCTGATGAATTAGCAGTCCCAGTAGATCATGGCAAACAATCCCGCATACCACATCTTAAGCAATGGTACTTCTTGGAACAGATCAGTTTGGTCTGCCTTAACACAAGCAAGTTAACACCACATTATCAAATGCACTGAGGTCACCAACCTCCATCAGATGATCTCCTTGATCCTTTTCAGTCCAGGAAAAAAAAAAAGGGGGGGGGGGGGAGCGTGTAGAGAGGAAAGCTTGAAAGCTTGGATTCCTTACAGAAATTTGAGTGCTCCAAGCTGGAAGCAGTAGTCTCGGCCACTCACAGCCCACCCACCTACAGATCAAGATGGACTGTAACAACCTCCTCCATGAGCCAGAAAAGTGAAGGGGGTTGGGAGGTGGGAGGAAGAGTTTCATATTTCATCTACCACTTTTAATAGAAAACAGAACATGCTGGGGGGTTGAAAGGAAAATGGCAAATCCCTGAAGATCCTAAGCACTGGCCTTGAGAATCAAAACTGTCAATCACACCACGTCCCCTCCAAGACGTGAAGGGAAGGGAAGGAGGAGGTGGACTGGCTGGGTTAGCCACTAGGTGCTACTGTTGCTCCACAGAATGGGATCAGAGCAACCACTTCAGGGTGAGCAAGGCACATCTGTCCCAGACATCCTCTGCAGCTCTACTCTAAGATTTAAACTGCAGGAACTAAATCCTTCGTCTGGATTCACACACATTGTGACCCAAAAATCAGAGCACTTTGGTGTGTTTCCCTGGGGAAGTGTGGGTGCTGCTCTTGTGTTTTGTTTATACAGCACTGCATAAATGGAGAGAGACAGATTTGTCCCTTGGGAACCTCTGCTGGTTTTGGTGAAGGTACACAGGGTGAATTGGGCTGCTTAAAGTGCCGCTGAGTTTGTGTCCACTGGTCAGGAAAACACACTGGCCACCGAGTTCTCTGCCTCCTTGCCCACAGCTGGCACTGAAACTCAGAGGCATTCTGAGCTGCCATCAGCCAGGTGGGTTCCTCCAGCAAGTCATTTAACCTTTTTTCTGCTTTTGTTTAGCTATAAAATGGAAATAAAGACCCTCATGTCCCCTGGGAAGGACTCTGAGACCACAAATAGATAAGAGCTGTAGCTCTTGACAATCTGTTGGCATAAACCAAGCAACAGGCTTTGCATGAGCTTTTCCTATTGATTCCAGGATAGGTTTTCTGAGAGAGAAATCAGGCCTGAGTGCTTACCCCTCCTTAGATGCCATTTTTAAGTGAAACAGACTCATATCTGAATCTCATCTGTAGAGGATAAGCTGGGGAGGGCGGGGGGAAGCTTCTAGGAAGAAATGTCATCAAGAGAAATTGATGAAATACAATGCTGATTTTGCTCGGAAGTGCTTTGTGTGCAAGTTGGGCTTGAACCATGAACATTTACTGAGAGGGATGTTGGGCCCTGGCACAGGCTCCCCAGGGAAGGGGTCACAGCCCTGAGCTGGGATGAGGTCAAGAAGCATCTGGACGATGCCCTCAGCCCCATGCTCTGGCTTGGCTGACCTGTGTGGAGCCAGGAGTTGGACTCGATGGTCCTTACGGGTCCCTGCCAGCTCAGGAGATTCTGGGATTCTATGATTCTATGATAAAGAGCATCCATTAACGTACCTACTACACCCACCAACGCACTTTAATGTCCTGTTTCCATTTAGTCCCTTTCCATAGCTCAACCCTAACTTCATCCAGAGGACAGCCACACTTAATCCAAACCTTCATCATTTACTTAATCAACCAGGCTTTGAACCTTGGAACCTTGTCCCTTCCCTGAGCTTCCTTAGCAATAAGCTTCGCATTTATGACAATACTGATTTTCTGCTTAATTTTTAATAAAAAGCTTCAGCACACAACCCCAGGTGGCTTTTCCTTTCAAGTCTTGTATGCTATGCCTTGCCCCCAAACGCCCCAGTACAAATAAACAGTGGATGCAATGCAGGTCTCTGCCTGTGCCCACTAGAAAGCCCTTTCTGCACACACACAATAAATGTCATGCAACACACAACAAACAGGCAGAGCATTCATTCTCCTGGTAAGTCCTGCCATGTGGTTGTATTTTCTAACCAAGGCATTCTTTTCACACACAACTTGATTTGAGTGCTTTAGGGTATGTTTTCCCAAGTTTGGAAACTTTGTTACACTACATTAAACAAAGCACCAGTACTGAGCCACAAAACTTTGTGAAAGGTTTTGGAGTTCTTTTCATAGGAAAAAAAGTATATGCCACATTAAATGAAGTATAATGCAAGTTTGAAATACTGTTCTCCAAAAGACTGAATGATTTGCAAGTGCTAAAGTATTATCTGAAAGGTGACTGGTGCTACATTTTACTGCTGCTTCCAGTAAAACCTGTGGGCCTCTAACTTGGAGGTGAAGTCGTCTTATCTGAAATTCAGGCAGCAAGCATGGCATGCCTTGATACAGCAATCCATGTGTCTCATTGTTTGAGTTCTCACAGACAATTTTAGAGTGAAAAACAGTTTTAATGAAATATTATTGATAGCCTGCAATTGCTTTTGGCTTTTGAAGGAAGGAGGAGGATCTGTCTGCAGAGAATCATCTGGAGATAGTATTTTTTTGCTTGCTACTAAAACACTATGGTGGAAAAACAGGCATTTAATAAATGCAAGTCTTACAGACCATTACCAATATAGTCTGGAAACAGTTCACTTACTGCTGAGCATTCTCTGTGCTGCAGTCTAACAAAGAGTTTTAAATAAGTGAAACAAAATGGCCTTGCTGGTTTGTGCACGTGTACTCTGAGCAAACAATACATCAGTAACTAGCACAGCTTTACCCATAGGCTTAGGGCGGATGCTGATAACATCAAATGTACTTGACTTAGATCCCTTTGAAAACGTCACCCTAAGTGGCTTGGCAGCTTAACTCCCACTGTCTAAAGTGACTTAAAACCTTAAATCATGTGGATAAATCAAAAAATTGCAGCCTTAGTCATCTGTGCTCTCCTTACTCTTCAGTGGCTAATATAAACACACAAAGACCCTATCCTACACTTCATCTAAAAATTAATCCTAATTGCTTTCTGGGCAGCTGCACAAACAGCCAGCTTTACCCAGTTTAGGTTACCTCTTATTCTTCTTTTCCCCTTCTCCTTTACTGCTGTCCACAATAGGACCTTTTATATCCCATTTCATGTGCTAGTGGCTATGGCAGCTAATAACATGTGCCAGCTAATAAGAGAGGTTGTCCTAATTTCATCTGCCCAAGTCACCCTTTCTGTCTTTTCTTTGCAAGTTAGTAGGTCTGAAATGTGGAAAACAATATAGCAGCAGAAATGATTTAGTTCAAGTTGTCCCAGTTCATTGTGAGTTTTATCCTGAATCGCACAGGGATCTTCACAACCAGTTAAAAAAACACCCCAGAAAATCCCTCATAATTGCTGGTTTTTTCACAGTCTTTGTCCCACCAGCTGGAGAACAAGAGGGTTCTGAAATGGAAAATACTGTGTGACCGGTGTGATGCTGCTGCCACGCTGAACCATGCCCAACTACCCCTGTGTAAGGACTGAAAGAGAAAATAAGCCTATAGCATAAAGGAAAAGACTCTACCCCCTCAGTGAGAGCAAAGCAACTCTGGCTCACATTTCTTAGTAGTACTAGTAATAAACATTTACATGATGGTAGCGCCTAGAGGCCCTGTTTGAAAGCTTGTCTAGAACTGCTATTGTACCTGGGCACTAAACAGCTCTGAAGCAGCACATCTGCCTGCCAGATGGGTTTGTTTTCTTTTCCTTAGAAGCTGCAATTTTAAAAAGCCTCTTGTTTCCCCTAACAAGCCTTAATAAGTAACTTCAGGAGCTCGCTTCGTCACCCGTTCAAAGAGAATCCGTAGCGAGGCTTCAGGCAAGGACAGCACTGTTGGAGCCAGGGAGGGATCGGGAGCGCAGCACTGTGTGGTTTTTAAGCGTGTTTTGGATCTGTTAGCCTGACTTCTGCTTTCCAGAGGACAGAAAGGCCGAGGGGACTGCTCCCCGCCACGAACTGCATGGGCGGGAGGATCCGCTGCCGGTCCCTCCCGACGGAGACGAGCAGGGGGTCCCCTCAGGGCATGCTGGTTAGGCTTTAGGGCTGCACAGGCGTTGCAAACCCCGCTGCAGGCAGGGCCCGGGAGCCCTGTGTGCGCACAGGGCCACACAGTTCCGAGGCAAACCCACCACCGAGACACCGGAGAGGCCGCGTCCACATCCCGCGCCACTGGCCCTACCGTGTAAGAGAGGGGAGACAGGAGAGGGGAAGGGGAGGGCGAACAGGCGATACAGCCGCCGCGAGCGGGACGAGCTTGGCGCCATCCCCGCGCGACACCGCCTCGCGACGGCCGGCCGGCGGCCAGACCGGAGCGCGCGCCGCCCTCCAGCACGTGACGGCGGCCCCGCCAATCGCGACGCGTTGCTGAGCAACGGGCGAGCTTGGGGCGCCGCCCGCCCGCGCCATGCTGAAGGCCAAGGTGCTGCTGGTCGGGCCCCGCGAGGTGAGCGCGCCCCGGGCCCGCCCAAGGCTCCTCCGCCCGCCCGGCTCCGAGGCCGCCTTTCCCGATCCCGCGGTCCCTGCCCCAGGCGGGCCCGCTGTGGCGAGCCGCGGCCCGGCAGCACGAAGGAAGCGACTTGGGGGGGAGTCCCGGGAGGTGGGAGGGAGAAGGGGGAGGGAGAAGGTGGCGGGCGGCGGGCCGGCATGCGCGGGGGCCTTAGTGGGAGGCAAAGCTGGGTACGAGGATAAACGAGCTGGTTGTGGCGCATTGAATTCCTATGGGTGTCCCTCATTCCCGCTTCCTGCCAGTCTGGAAAATCGGTGCTGGCGAACTTCGTCTCGGAGAGCACAGAGAGCATCGGCAGCTACCGCCCGACCCAAGGCGTGAGGTGAGCGAAGGCTCCCCGCCGGGCTGACCCGCGCTCGGGTTGTGGGGATGCGGACGGTGATGTCACAGCACCTACCCGCTTCTTTCCACAGGATCCTGGAGTATGAGAGGCCCAGCTTGAACGGCAACAGCAAGGGAGCTGGGTGTCGGTTTGAGTTGTGGGACTGCAGTGGCGATCAAAAGTAAGCCAGCATCCTTGTTACTTCCTCCAGGTTAACTCACAATAGTTCTGTTTACACAAAGCATCCATGCTTGATGGCTACAACCAATGATCTTTTAGAGGTGAGGAACATGCCCGACTTTTCACCCTGCTGTATTTTTAATTTCTTTCTGCTATAAAGCATCTGACACCAGGGACACTGCTCTGTTCTCAGCTGACACTGAGCTTTGTTTTTGATAAGGACTGAGTGTAACAGGAAATCCCATAGCTCCTAGAATGGAGCTACAGGTATACAAGACAGACACCCATCCTGTAATTGCCTTTATCTCCTTGAAGTTTTTACATGAGTGGGCTTGACATAATGTATATATATGTTTGAGGCCTTAATTTCCAGAAGATACAATATTGAACTGGACAGATTCGTTTTTAGTGAGAAAGCTTAAGTAAGCAATTGACCAAATCATAGAATCACAGAATTACAGGGGTTGGAAGGGACCTCCAGAGCCCATGGGGTCCAACCCCCTGCCAAAGCAGCTCCCCAGCTCATATTGCACAGGGCGGTGTCCAGACGGGGCTGGAATCTCTCCAGAGAAGGAGACCCCACACCCCCTGGGCAGCCTGTCCCAGGGCTCCCTCACCCTCACTGGGGAAAAGTTCTTCCTCTGCTCTAACTTGCAGCCATTGCCCCTTGTCCTGTCCCCACAGACACTGAAAAGGGGCTGGCCATTTCCCCCTGCAGCCCCTGCTTAAGATATTTATAAACATTAATAAGGTCTCCCCAATCCTACATTGTTGGCAAATCATAGGACCAACTAACATAATAGGTAAGTCACAATATTTGGAGTATGATAAATGGCTAGCAAGATGAATAATGTTAAAATAAAGAGAAAATACTGAAATGCCTTCCTGCACTGGGAAGAAGAAAACCTAAGGAGGTTTGAGTGTGTGTTTCTGTTTTCCAGCTATCAGTCTTCCCATTTTCCATGCCCCTGTTTTTCAAGGTTTGAAACGTGCTGGCCAGCTCTGATGAAGGACTCCCATGGTGTAATAATCATCTTCAATCCTGAGCTGCCCAGTCACCTGAAAGAAATTGAAATGTGGTACTCGTGTTTCGTGCAGCAGCAGCCACTGCTGGACAGTCAGTGTCTCCTGGTTGCACATCACAAGCCAGGCAGTGCGGGGGACACAGAAAATCTGCCCTTGGGTAAGAATATGCAAAACTCAATGTGTAACTCAGAGATTTTTATTGATCCATCTATCTTTAAAATTGTTCATACCTTATGGCTTGCATTTTTTCATTTCAGTCTGATAATCAAGGAGTACTAGAGTGCTTTGCAAAAACAATGATTTTCACCTAAAAGGTGATCGATATTCCTGTTTCACAAAAGGGAAAGGCAAGAAGTTTGGGTGACTTCTCTAAGTCACGTGCAAATGAGCCAGGAATTAGAACTCCTGCCATATTTTGTCATCACTGGTAGTTTGTTTCTTAGGTTGGAGTTTATTTTTTGTTAAGTGCCACTTTTGAGGCCATTTTAGCCTGCATTTCTTTGCTTAAAAGAACAGGAGCCCTTTGAAATGAAAACCTGACAATCTTCCCATTAAAGTTAGTAATGGATACCTCATGCTGCCAAATTACTTGTGGCTGCTTATACAAATGAGTACACACACTCCCTCTGGGAAAAAAATTACATATTTATTATAAATATGAATATATTAATGCATATATTTGATAGAACAATATTGTTCCATACTTTTTAAGTAAATGTACTATCACTTCAACAGTAAAATTGCAATTCAGTGATGAACTGTTTAATTCTGCCTAGCTGAATATGAGACCAAAGCCATTAATTTAAGCTTTAGTAATAATGATTGAAAGATTTAATCTAGCACCAACTTGTACTTGTTTGTAATGCTAACAAGCTATGATGTATTTCTTCTTCATGTGTTTTATGTTACCTGAAGTATCAGACATTGGATACTACTGAATTCCAACTGAGTTCAGCACAAGCTGTCTGTCCTACAACCTTGACTGTGAATATTTCTTTTATAAAAGGAATATACCTAATTATTTTCTATTTACCTTCAAAGCTTACCCGCTGAACAAGCTAAAACTAATCCACTCCAACTTAGAAGAAGATCCTGAAGATGTTCGGATGGAATTTCTGAAGTACTTCAAAAGCATTATCACCTTAATGAATGAGAGCAGAGAGAGGGAAGAAATGTCAATTATCTCTTAGCATTAAAAGAAATACTGAACAGGGAAGAAAAAGGATTATTTTCACTTTGTAAGCTAGGCTAGCCTGTGAACAGGTCCTCACAATGAGAATTTGCCAGCCCATAAACACTTCAACCTACAAACAAGTGCTGATACCAGCTGAAGTGTGGTGCCAAAGAGATGGCTGGACATCCAGGAATTTGGGTAACCTTAGCTGTGCTTTCATTTCATTTGGCATCAGAGGTACAGGAGGGTATTGTTTAAAATGTTAGTGAGGACCAAAAGATAGAGGTGTGGGTCATCTCTTCAATCCCTTTTTCTAGAGGTGGTAAGAGAAGAAAGCCTGACAGAACCTAAGATTTGTGGAGTCCTGTTGAAGCATCGGAGTAAACTGCTCATGTTAGCTGTTTTCCTGGAGAAGTTATGATTTTGGAAGTCAGTACAAACTGATTGGAACAGAGATCTGAGAAGTATTCCTGGTGTGGAATCCACATTTCTGTGTTCCAAGTTTTCCTCTTCTCTGTCCAGCATCTGAAGAGAGCACATTGCACAGCGATTGCCTTGGCAAGACAGAGTAGGTTGCAGTCTTTCTCAGAACTATTTTTTTCTTCTATTCCAGCAAAAGAAACATCTTGTTGGGGACAATGTTTAGGTCTCTGGGAGGAAAAGAACTGAAATCTCAGTGTAGTGCAATACTCAGTCAGGAGCTCCAGTAGAGAAAAACAAGTCCTGCATTCTCAAGAGGAGGAAAAGCTATTTGAAAACTTGTATTACTGTTCCCTGTTGATTTAAAATACATGGTTTCATAGATAATTTACTTTCTGATCTGTTTGGGTTTTGGTCATCCCTATTCTTACTGTGTTTTGCTTTGGAAGCCTTTTTTTTTTTTTTGTAACACAAAGTACTAAGGCAATAAAGACATTTTAAACATGCATTCTTTTTCTTCTAAAGGGAAAGTCAGTGATGGTTTGGTGGAACTGATCAACTTGCTTAACTTCTAGTAAGGAAAACAGCAGTAAATTTGTAGTACATTTCACACTAATTTAGCTCCAATGAGAGATGTTTACAAAAACTTGTCACTGACCCAAAGAGCCAAAGAAATGACAAATGAAAACCAGAAGTGGGTATCTGTACTGACACACATTTTTTTTCCCCTAGAAGATAATTTAAAGGAGGGACTGGCAGCAGGAGTTGCAGAAGTCCTTGAGAAGGATCCCATTTCCCCTTGCACTGCAGCTCACCTTGTGAAGTGTGAGAACAGTGGCTTAGCAAAACTAGGTCTGACTGCAGCACTAAATTTCACAGATCTTGTCTCACTCCCTGCATTTGAGCTGTAGCTGTCACACAAGGGTATCTGTTCAAGGGCCTTGTCCTCACACCAACACTGCCATTTAGTGAACATCCTTTAGAGAAAGTACATTAAAAACCAGGAAGTATTTAATGTATTTTAGTTTGAGAAAACAGGAGTGAGACCTTGGGTTTTACAGTGATCTAGGTTAATTAGTCTAGGTTTAGTTAGTGTAGATTAATTAGAATAAGAAAGCTGGGGAAGAAGTGGTCACAAGGGTACATAGCAATAAGATGAGGGGTATGGTTTGAAACTAGAAAAGGGGGGATTTAGGTTGGATATTAGGAAGTTTTTCAATATGAAGGTGGTAAATCACTGGCACAGGTTGCCAAGAGATGTGGTGGAGGCCCCACCCCTGGAGATATTCAAGGTCAGGCTTGATGGGGCCTGCTCTAGTGAAGATGTCCCTGCTCACTGCAGGGCTAGATGACCTTCCAACCTAACGCATTCTGCTACTAAACTTCTGCCAGAGCAGTCAGGGTGATGCACAGCCACAGACTGGTGTTAGCAGCAGTTTAGGGCCTGGCCTGGTCTCCTCAAAACACCCACAGGCCTTCGTGCAAAAAACTGGCACTCCCTTTATTTTGTCAGTCCCCTGAAATGGGATTCAGCCTAGCAGCGTATCAGTGAGTGACCGTAGCAGCTCAGAATAAGTTGCTTTTATTGCACTTAGGTAGGCAAAGATCTGCCAGTGATTTTCTTCTATTGCTTGAAACATTTCCACATCATCATGCTCAGAATCCACAAACACAGTGCTGGAATCTGAAAGCCTCTTCATCCCAGTTGTGTTTTGTACTTCCCTGGATATTTTTTTCTTCGTTCATTAAGTCCTGTTTATTTCAAACAAAGGCATGTGAGGTGAAAGATTAAAAGATCTTAGAATAGTTCCAGGTTGTCCAACTAATGGCTACAAATAACACACCCAAACACAGAGAGCTAGGCTTGTGTTGTAGACAATTGCTATTCCAGGGCTATGCTGGCTTGCTTGTGTTGGTACCAGGCGTGTGGCATGTAAAGCTGTGTGCACACACAAATAACCTACACTGCTCTGCTCCTGGGTGCTTGCTGTGCTTGTCAAATGTGCTGCCCCAGCCTCCTCTCCCTGCCTGGTGGCTCCTGTTCTGCCACTAAAGCTAAAAGCTCAGCTCAGTTTTGAGAGGAAAAGAGGTGGGAGTAGGAAAACATTGATGAGTGGAAGGGCACCAGGAAGGAAAAAAAGCAAAATAAGCAGTAAGAGATGAAAAGGTTGGAGGTGAATAGTAAGAGGTTGGCATTTCAACATCTACATTTTTATTTATATGAGTTTTGAAAAAATCAGTCTTTATATGTTTGCAATCAGTGTCCTAGGGTGGTCTATTGGAGGCAGTTATTGGAAAATTCACAGTCTAACCAGAGAACAAGTTTTTTACATGCTGCCTTAGATTATTTTTTCCTTGTTGCCAGCTGTGTGGTGCTGGAGCCAATTTTTAAAATATACTGCCTTAATAAATTCAGTTTTTCCTAACAGCAACATTGTGATAAGCACTGGTAAAGACTGGTGTGAATCCCACCAGATACTTTCTTTGGAATGTAAACCAGTGGTTGGGTGATTCCAAGACAATTCCTATTCACCACCTTGCTTAATATAAAATGTTAATCAGGTTCTTAAGCTAAACTCAAAAAAAAGACAGGTATCTAAATACTGCAACACATTGCTCATTAGACAAGAAAAACACTGTCAGAACCTAAGATTCCTTAGACTTGACTTTGTACCATCCAGAGAGGTCATGGTACATAATTAATGTGGAACACAATTCATAAAATCTGGCCAAGAGATTAAATTCAGTGACTGATGAAGATGAGTGTGATGCATAGACCCAGGCAAATTGAATCCTTACTATTGGAGAAGGTACAGAGAAAGCCTTTATTCAGAGTTATCATATATTAATGATTTAGGAAACACATCAACAGAGACACCCAGTTAGAGAAGAAGTATGAGGATGCCAGTTGAACACCCATTATGTCTCTGTCTCTGCCTAAGTCTGCAGAGCTTCAAAAGTCACATCAGGGTGTTACTCAGACTGGAGGGATGCAGTTCTATTTGTTTGCCTGAAGCAATGTGGTTAATAAGTGATTGTTCCATGGCTCTGTCTGTTACTCTGCTTGTGTGAACAAGAAATTGCCCAGTCAAGTGTAAAGGAAACTGGGAATGTGAGTTATACAGCCACAAGTTACATGGAAGTCAGTTGGAAAGCCAAAGGTTTTAACTGGGAGTAGGAACAATTTAGTTGCAGAAAGTAACAGCAGATTTGCAGCAAAACCACTGTATTTTACTCTTCCACATTGCAGACCTTACCACCATGTTTGGAAGTTTGGGAAGGCTTTTTGGACGACCTTTCCAAGGATTGGAAGGCAAGGCAGAGAAGCAAACAAATGTAGCCTTCTCTAGGTGTCCTCAGTCCCTTAGAGTGAACTACCCATACCCCTTCTCATCACTGGAGCCATGTACTCCCAGCCCCCTGCTTTTCATCAGCTCTGCACAAATCAGAAGCCTCCAAGTTTCCTGTCCCTTTCTGTTGGTTTCCTGTCCATACTGGAATTCAGTGGCTATTTGCTCCAGTGGGTTTTCTGTGACCACTGTCATGGTTTGGGGAACTGAGGCTAGAACCAGGGACACAAAACATTTTAAGTACTAATTAATTCAAAAACATTCAGCTTCCACACTGCAGAATCCAAAGGCCCCAGGATATGCCAACTGTTCAGTGAAGAAACAACGTCCTGCTTACCCAGAAGTTACTCAGGTACAACATTCTTTTGTCACTTGGCATTGAGTATTGATAATCCTGACAGCTGACATCACTGTATTGATGGAGTATATAAATTATTTTCAAAGTTTTATTGTTGTCTAGCTACAAAGAGGTTTATAGCTATGGGTGAACTCAACTCAAGTTCATGTTCATCTCCCATGAAAGCAGTTGGTATGTGATTGCTTTGGACCATTGTGCTATCTGGATGAAGAGTCAGCATGGAAAATTGACAGGGAGTAGTCAGAGTCATAAAAACTCTGCAGGCCTAAAGATGGAGAATTTTAAGACTTTGGGGTCATATATAAAAAGTTAATGGCTGGGGCTATCTTACAGATGTTTATGTCTTGATTTAAGACATCTAAGCTCTTCAATTACAAAACAGAGTTTGCTCAGGTTACCTCTTACAAGCTGTTTTCTGCACACACAGAACATTATGAAGCCAGTAACTACTTGTGATGATGAAAACAGTTACAGCTGCTGCAATCCAGATGTGTGGCTTCCAGGGTGAGAATGTTTACAACAAAACTTTGGGAGCAGCAACAAAGCTGAATTAAATACATTTGGACCTTACAAAAAAAAAAACAAACCCAAAAAACCCCACCAAACAGCTTTCCTTTCAAGTCATGTATGTATTTTGAAGGCCAGGCCTTTGGTCTCTGCTGCTCTGGGCAGTGTTGTTCCAATGGACACAACAGACACAAGAAACCCTGTGTTCCTATTTCTATTCCTGAACTGCCAAGTGACTACAAGGAAGTCACAGAAGCCACCACATGTAAGAGTGCCCATCTGTCCTGTGTTTTGCACACTCAGTTTAAAATCTGTAGGTTTGTAGGGTTCTGTCAGGCAGACACTTTAAGAAGTGACTTCTAGAAGGTATCCAGGGCCTCTCAAAATCAGATCTCAAACTACTCAAGCTTTCAACAGGAGTACCTTGCTCTGGAGATCATCTGTGAGTATTTCCACTTACCACTTCTTTAGAATGGTGGAATGCTTCAGTGGTGCAGCAAAGATGCCTCAAAAGACAAATTTACCTTGTGGAGAAGTTGCCTTTCCTGAGATGCTTCAAAACAGTCTAAACAGTAACTCACATAGCTTTAGTTGGTGCTCTTCATGCAGACATAGATGCTACTGTGCTTGGGAGTAAAAGATACCATATGCCACTACTCCAAGCAGTTGATGGGGTTAATTCACATGTGTGGAACAGGCCTGTTGTCAGTTCAGGTGTGTATTTTTGCATTCATCTATCTTATTTATTTAGAAGAATGTTCCCCCTTGAGTGACTGAGGTGGAGATAACTAGATACCTCATAAAGATGCCTGCTAACAATTTTCTGAGAACTCATCCTCAGAAAATCAGTCCTCTTCACAAACAACAGGATATTGAAACCTCTTACCTCTTACTGTAGGCTGATGGAACTGGCTTTGTGCAAATGGGGTACTGGTTTGGTCACCCATTCTCAGAAAACTACACTGAATCAGAAGAGGGCCAGGCAAGCAGCTGAAGAATGAAACAGTTGTATGAGAAGCACATGGGGTTTTTTGTGTTTTGTGGGTTTTTTCACTCTAGAACACAGGGAGAGAGGGCACATGCTTAACTTCCACAAATATATCACAAAGAAAGAAAATTGACTGTATTTACCTGGATACAAGGTAAGAGGAGCAACAATCAGAGCAGGGATGCTGTTGCTAAAAGGCTGGACTATTCCAACTAAGTGACACAAACCTGAATATAAAGCACTTTCTTACCACCTGCTCTTTTGCTTATTCTCTCTCCCCCTCCCCTTGAATCCTTGAATTGTACTTGACTTGAACACAAGGTGACCCTATATTTAGGCTGTTTAAGCTCTTCTCTTTTTTTCCCTGAAAGAGACAAAAAGTCTGGAAATTTAAGAAGGTTTCTAACAGTGTGTCCCAGTAAGGACAGGAAAAATAACTACCTGGTTTCAGAATGGTCCTTAACTAATAGCTTGTGAAAGGGTGTCATAGAATCATAGACTGGTCTGGGTTGGAAGGGACCCCAAGGATCACAGAGCTCCAACCCCCTGCCACAGGCAGGGCCACCAACCTCCAGGCCTGGAGCTACACAAGGCTGCTCAGGGCCCCATCCAACCTGGCCTTGAACACCCCCAGGGATGGGGCACCCACCCCGTCTCTGGGCAGCCTGTTCCAGCCCCTCACCACTCTCTCTGTAAGGAACTTCCCCCTAATATCTAATCTAAACCTTCCCTCCTTCAGCTTCAATCCATCCCCCTTGTCCTGCCATTATCTACCCTTTAAAAAGTTGATTCCCCTCCTGCTTATACACTCCCTTCAGGTATTGGAAGGCTGCAATAAGATGTCACTGGATTTCATCCTTCTAGTCCTTCTCTCATGAAAATTAGGGCTTTTTTCCTTGGTTATTAATGCAGGCATTTTTTATTTCTGTCAGTATTTGATTTTCTATGATTTTCTACAGAGGTGACAATAAACAAGAACATCAGCTCCAAACTTCCCTTAACTTTGCAAAGCTTGGAATCTGATTTGTACTCTCCAGCTGGAGATGAGTTAACACCTAGGTTGTGTTTATACATATGCAGAGGAAGTAAAACAATTTTGTCAACTTGTAACAGAAGAAAAAGTAACACAAATTTTCTCACCTGAGTCTCTCTTCAGAGTGTACTGAGGATGGGCACTGGGTTTTGCTTGCATAACTCTCAAGACAGGAACAAAAATGATGCCATATGTTTTGCTGAGTTCCATTGTCTCTTTCTCCCTTTGTAAGGAAATAAAAGCCTATTTCTCTACTAGTTCCATGAAATCTATCTGAATCATGGTAACATGTCTCTGAGAATTTGCTCAGAGGGAATAATAGACAAGGGTACACCCTCCACTGCTATGTTACTGTTCCATGAGTTCCAGACAAAAGCATTTATTGTGGTTTGGCAGCAACCATCTATTCCTAAAACCCTGGGACTGTATTGTTCTTTACTTGTCAAAAGCTGATTTAGTACCTACAGGCACAGACTGCTGGGCTCATCTTTTTAAGAAGGATCTTCAGGCTTTCTAGGCTGCTGGGGTCAGCTCTCATAGCCAGTAAGACCACTTGGAGTCACCCCAAAGCTGATTGTGAAGACCAGGCCCTCAAAGAAGCAAAGAGTCTGGCCTGCAATGAATAGTCCAGGATTTTTATTCTGACCTAGGACAAATGGTAATAGCCCAGAAACTGAGCAACCAACTGCCAGGCCTATAATAATAACTCTCAGTCATTAAATAAGGATACATCTTAGGGAAAAAAATACTGGTAAGGCCCCCACAATTGTTTTTCTGTGCTTGGAATTCTAATAATGGTAGGCAAATTTGACTGGAACTCCTAATGATACAAAGATCTTGCAGTCCTATCTGTAGCTAATGACCCTGGGACCTAAGCAAAGCTATTAGGAGGCCCTTCTTCTGCTCAGAATGGTGTATCCTTACTTTTAAAGCAGATTACTAAAAGTAGCATCTAATGAAAAGGCCATCTGTTTCCCATTGCACACACACTTGGCTTTTTTTTGGCCTTTTTTTCCCTAAGGTTGCATGAAGCATTGCAGCACACAGTGCTGCCACCTCCACAACGGAACAGGACAAGCCAACCCTTGATGCAGTTCCTTTGTCCTGGGAAGTTAAACACTGAGCAGATCTAGATCTATTAACATCAAGCTGAACTTTTAGACCTTTCACTTCTTAAATATCCAGGAACTGGAGAGAGATACACAAATACAGCAGTGGTGTAATAAATCTTAGGTCACACAGACCTGCACAGATCTGCAGACCTTAAGGGTTATTTTTAAAAGCATTTTTAAAAGCTAAAACTTGCCACCCTGTGTTCTCTTCTCAGTTAAATGGGCATTTCTGTGTCCTATTAAGACACAGGGTCTACCACCCAAAGTTAGGCAGCCATGATCCCTACAGACACTCCTATAGTTTTCTTTAACATGAACCCACAGAAACCACTCAGACACACACACAACTTCCATTACTAAATAATTCATTTGCCAGTCCCAGAAAAAAAGCAGTCCTAGATAAGCAAACACTGTATGCTACATGCTGTTGAAGCCCACTTTCCAACAGACACATCTTAAGGATTTACCCACCTGTATTTCAATCCTGTTAGAAGGGTCTTCCTCCCTTATTCTCTACAAAGACATGGCTGCCTGTAGTAATGGATTTTTGAGGAATTTTGTAACTTTGGGGCTTCTTGCTTTCTGTCAGATATGGCTGAAAATGGTCAGTTGCTTAAGAAAGGACAAGTGAGATAAACAAGCTGACACACAGGTAGACAGTGTATTCTTACAGCCAGGCTAACACTCAAAGGTAAGTATGAAGGTGGAATAAAATGGCCTCTGACAGCATTTGTGTGGTGAGCAGGAATGTGTGTGCACGTCTGTCCTGGTAATAGGAGCATATGCTATATGGCCTTGGATTGCTCTTTGTTACATCAGTTGGTAAAGTTTAATATTAAAAGAAAAGAGTTGGGACATTCCTCCCCAATCATTTGCAGTTCCTGTTAAGACTTGAGACTCCATCTGATTTCCTTTTTCTTTTACACCCAGACACCAGTGGCCAATATCAGCCACTCTGCCAGCTAACAAAGCCTTGGAAGACTTTGGCACAAGTTCCAGGCTGTGTTTGGCTTCCTTCTGTCAGTCCTGAAAGGGGCTGGGAAACTAGAAAGATCCCTCCCAATCCTTCCAGGCACAGGGGGGTTCTTGGGTGATGGCTGCCTGCCACACACCCCTGCAGTCCCCTGGCACAGGGGGAGGCTCAGAGGAGGAAGGGGACCAATGTGGATGATGATGTGTTCAGCCAGACTCCCCTTCACTTATCTTTGGCTTCTGACACATTTTCTTGGGGAAGAGGATGAATGTTGTTTAGAAATCACTCACATATAGAGAATCTCAAGCAGACTCTGCACCTGGCATCCAAGCATGCACTTCATCATACAGACACTGGTTCCAGCTGACAAGGTCTCCTAAAGGAAAAGCTCCACTGCAAGAATAACCACAGTCCCAAAATATAGCTTTAAGAGTTCCATTGCCATCTTCCTTGGGACCTTCAGAGATGCAACTTGGATTCAAGGACTTAACCTGCCATGATCAAACATAATGATGAAATCTGGTTATTTTGCAATAGAAGATGAGTGAGCCCTGGTCTCTAACTCTTGTTCTGTGGAAACCTAGTTCCTCTTTAACCATAAACAGATGCCACCTTCTACACTGGCATGAGTGAAGTTGAATACACCAAATTTTGTCTGATGGACTTCTTACCTTCCTATCTCTTCTCCTTCTTCTAGGTCTTGAATTACTGCCCTCCCTCTTCAGGCTTTTAATTTTTCAATTAATTGTTCATTAAAAAGATTAGAAGGACAGTGAGAGAGACTTCCAAGTCATCTTACTTACAGGAGTGCTCTCAAGATGGAAGCAGAAAATTGGATGGGTGTTATTTTCCTTCATTCTTTGTACCTTTAAATGTATCAAGGAGGTTTGAAATAAGAAACTTATTTTTTTTAAGCGTGTTTTTCTTAAGTCCTGCAGACATTTTGCAATAGCCACATAATGATTTCTTCATCTAGAAGAAACAAAAGTTAAATTTCCCATGTAAAAATAAGCAGAGAGTTTGAACAGCTAGTAGGGTTATTAATCAGAGAGATGATGATGAGATTAATCAGTTGTGTTATACAAGTAAAATGAATAAAATCAGCATGGGCTTTTGTTGTTCCTGAGGAGGACGTAGAAGAAAAGTTAGCTTTGCTGAAGGCAGAGAACCCTGACCTTTCACAGGAAACTCAAAGCTTACAGTTTCACAGGTCAAGCCCCAAGAAACCCCTGTCAAACCACATGAAGTCTTGACTGGATGTTATCAACTTCTGAGAGATCAACATGGAAAGAAAAGAAAAGACTTCAGGCCTCTTATTTAGTACAAACAAGCTAAAATGTTCTGATTTCCTCACTTTTCATGGTTTCCTTAATTTTCAAATGACTCCCTTAGGCTGTGCAACAGGTCATCCATCCTCCTATAGTCAGTGAACTGAGACTGCCCCCAACTGTCCTTCCACCCTTCTCACTTGACCAGGTCCTCAAATCATCTGTGATCCACAGGAACTTTCTCTTTGCTTAATGTGACACATCATCAAAAATGCATGAAGAATTTGTTCTAAACAGCCAAACCACAAGGGAAATAAGTGAAGGGCTGGCTAGGAAGACTAGCTCCCACCTCCTTACTGGACTTGGCAGAGCAAAGCATGTGCACAGTCTCTAGTTAGATGGTGCAGAAAAGAACTAAGCAACTTAAGGGACATTCCTGGAACAAGAATAAACATGCATAAACTGACCGTGGAAATGAGAAGGTTTCTTCCAATCAAAAGAAGGAAATTCTGGAGCAAATGCCCAAATGAAGTAAGAAACTGGGAGGATGAGAGATGACAAGGAGGAAAGAGAGTGTTTTTGAATAGCACAATCTGTTTATTAAAAAGATTGGGAACTTGGCTCACTGCAGAAGACTGGACTCAGCAACTGAAAAGGTCATTTTCAATTCTAGGTTTCCTCTCTTCCTTTCAAACCAGAAGTGATGAGGTCTAATTCTAAAGGAAAAACAATCTGTTCTTTCTTTGCACTTGCATGTGTAAGCATGTGAGTTAAAATACATCTCTTTCTCATGATCAAGCAAGGACAATAAAAAAGAGTGTAATCTCTTGTGTGTCCCATAACAAGTATAAATAAATGATGTTTTAATGTGCATTCAATGTGGCAAAAAAAATTCCCATATTTCATACAGCTTTACAAATGAAGCATATTTTACATGATCAATCAGAAATAAACAGAACAGAATCAATCAGGTAATACACAAGGACAAAATATTAAAAAAAAAAATTCTTACCTTTCACTTTTGTAAGAAAATGAGACCTATGTTCATGTTTCTTTCCGTGAATTAGCCCTAAATAATGTTGAAATTTGGCATACCTGAGATATTTAATTCTTGCAAATATAAGCCTTATGAAAGTAGATGGTCAAATAAAGAATGCAGATCATTAATCCCTCAATGAAGAAACAGGCTAAAGGGAACTCAGTCCTCATCAAACATCAAAGAATCCATGTCAAAAGACAAGATTCATAGAAAAAACGATTTCACTGTCTGCAGAGCTACTGGTATTGAATGAGATCACAGAGAGGTAACATTAGTATGATAGAATCTAATCACCACTCAACAGTTTGGAAACATGTCAGCAACCACATCTGCTTCAACAGAACCAGAGCTTCATGTGACAGGAAGCTTATTAGAGACCCAACTCTCATTATTTTGTTTTTGCTTATAACTTCCCAGCATGAATATTCAATATTGCAAAATAAAGCAGTTTCCTTCACAGGCTGTCTAGAAAGGGGAAAGAAATTGGGCCAGACATTTCAGATCCTGAAAGAAATTGGTGCCTGTGGAGCTATGGATTTCTACCAGCAAAACATCTGGCATAAAATAACATTAAACATGAATAACTTGCTTCTCTTTTCTCTTACCATTGGTGTGAGGCAAGAATAAGTCCACTGAAGTTTGCTTCATGTATCAAGCCTGGAAGCCAAACACATGAGAAGAAAAACAGCCTTTTAAACAGAGCAAGACATCTTACAGGAATATAACTCAAAACATCTTATTTGCTCAATGGCACAAAATGTTACATTGGTTCCTGGTGGTTACTACCTGTGAAACAGTTGCTTCACAATATTTGGAATGCAACATAGAAATTGCCATTTGATGCCCTTTTATGGCTTTGGTCATGGTGCCAGGAGTTAGAGCCTCTGCACAAGTCAGGTTTGGGAGATTCTCAACTCCACTCACTTGAAAATCTGTCCAGGAGTGGAGACAAGTGCCCCAAGTCCCAGGAAGGGTAATGGAAGCTCAGTGTGCTCAGCCTTTCTTAGCTGAAACGCTTCCTAAAGTGAAAGGAGTTATATCAAACACCTCTAAATTAGGTGGTCCATAGACATCAGATCCTGATTCACCCCTGCTGTCTTAGTTATTGAAGTGAAAAACATGTGACCCTGCCCTTCCTCACTGTGCCTAGCAGTGGCATCTGATTTGGAAGGCTGCAGCTGGGGATCTCTTTAAGTACAGGCACTTCCATGTGTTGTATGGTATCAGTTACAGAGCAGATCCCATTCCCCCTGCTCACTCTTCAACCCTGCAGGGCTGTTTCTTGCACAGAAAGCAGGACTGGCAGTGGGATCTGTCAGCACTGAGCAGTGGGATACCCTTCACTCCCCCTGGCAGGGAGGTCTTGCATGGACATATCCACACTCAGTCCCTATGGACAAAAATCTGATTTTAGGGAGGGTGTATTAATGATCTGTTACTACAAATGTTGTACTAAACTGGAGCACTCTGCATCTTAGATTAACAAATATTATGTTCCTAATCTATCAAACATTCCTGTTTCCTTGTTTACCTTGAGTTTCAATAGAGTGTTGCACAACTACTAGCCCATGGGAAAGTTGCATGATTTTTCCTGGGTATCTATTTGGGTCTCACTTCTTTGTGGGTAATACTAATTTTTGCCCATGTCTATTTTTAGCCTCATGGACTCCTTGTTCTCCTATTAGTTCCTTTTCTCTAACTCACAAAACCCTGTCATTCATATGTAAGAAATATTACTTACTTACTGCATGCTTCTGTATAAAATCTATTTCCAAATCATCCTCCTCCTTGAATTCCAGGTCCACCTACATTTGTCAAGCACTAGAAGGTTGTTGATACTGAGCAGTGGCAGCTGAAGTCACTTCTCCCTTATTTTCTCAGCAGCCAGTACAACTTCCTAGCCTGTTGTTGCTGATTCTACTCTGCAAAGGGGAAGGATAACAGGATAAGGATCTTGTCCAGTTTTCTCTCTCTGCTGTAGGTCCTTCCCTCCAGGGAATATCAAGAAAAGTCTGCATTCCATTGCCACCTCCACTTCCTCCTGCTTCTGCCTTTTGCTTCCTCAGCTCTCAGTAACTCCAACTCAGAATACAGCTCATTACAATATGTGATCTTCCACGTTGTCTCATGTCTTCCTGAAAGGCTGACAACCTTGCCAGCCTTTCCTTTGAATCTCCTTCTATACCTGACTGTAGACTCTTTTTATTTACATCATCTTGTGTCCCTTCAGGTGTAGCTTGACCAAGAGATGTTCAGAGATGCCTTTGTATCAATGCCATCGAGTTTTCGTGTATTTACTCTGATTAGACACTGGATGGTGCTCTTTGCACTTTCATGCCAACAAAAGCCCTTTTCAAGGAAGCAAGCTCCCTCTTCTCAGGAGAATTGTGAATTTCCCCAGGGTCATTTACAGTTACAGCTCTAACCCTCTAAATCCTATGGGAAGAGCAAGTTTTGACTACATAGAATGTAGCTGAAGCTGCAGTGGAAGAAGCTCAGCTAGGTAAGGACAAATGCCAAATAAAATGTCACCTCCTATTCTACACAAATCCACCCAATAGTGGTTTTCATATCCCTCTCAAATAATTTATTTACTCATTTGTTCCTTATCAATGTTCCCCATAGCAACAAGGGAGATGTAAGTGGCATAAAGTGGGCTGAGTGACATTATGTCTGCATGTAAATGTAACTTGGATTCTGCATGGAAGAGAGAATCTGAAGGAGGTTAACAGGTAATGTGAAACCTCCTGTGGTCTCAGAGAAGGGAGCTCCTTAATGGTGCATCAATAGTGGCAGAACAGGGCAGGAAAGGATATCCCAGCAGCAAACATTTTTGAAAGAATCAAGCTGAGATCCTATTGAAAATTAGTTCCTTTGATCATTTTACCTGCTGAGAAATATTAATTTCTCAACATGTTTGTCTTCAGCTATTTTTCAAAGGTCAGGAGCTTTCCAATATTTTTAAAAGGTGTGATGAATAAGTAATGTAAATTTACATTATGGGGAAAAAAAAAAACCCTATAGGGAGAGAAGAGGTACATGGGTTTGGGGGGTTTTTGTTGGGGTTTTTTTCCTATTGCTGAATTTTGTGTATCCCTAAGCATATCAAGCTATCTCTCTGGGTCTTCCCAGCCTGTAATTCTGAGCTAATGCTTTCTTTTCTGGCTCTACTAAAAGGCATGGAAGTACAAAATATTTTGTGTGTTTGCATCTAAAGGACATGGCACTGGAAAAGGCATTCTAGTAAAATAAAGGAGCAAATAGACCATTGTCATACCTAGGAGTAATCAGGGAAAATAGGGAATAAAAGGATTCATAAGGATGAGGTGGCACTGATAATGAACAGTTAGACTATCTGGGTCTACCCACTGACCAAAGATATGTGATTTAAGTTTGTATTAACAAGCATTTGGTGTTGGTCCACACCTCTGGACATGTGAGCATAGGCAGAACCTCTGAAAAGGCTCAGGAATCACTGGAGTCCTACTGTCCTACTGTGAGGAAGGCCTCAAGCTATGCTTTTGGACCTTCTTCCTACCTGGATTAAACTGCTCAGAACAAGCTTGTTCATCTGAAGGATCTAAAAGATTTGATGATCCTCTGAAATCCTATTGCATCTCTTCAGCTGCCTGGTCCACTGTTTACACAAAGACTTCTCAGTCTTCTTGGGTATCATGTTCCTCTAAATGCCTCCAAAGACAGTTCTGAAAGGGATGCATTGAGAGTTAACACTGTTTGGATTAATGAAACACTTCACAGTGAGCACTGCTGTTGAAGTCTTAACACAGAAATGTTTTGCCTACATCATTTAATATGACACCCATGGGACAATGGATCTTGCAACATTCCCTCCTTTTCTTGGCAAGTGGGAATTGCAATCATTAGAATTTATGAGATATCTGATCTGCTTATGCCTCAGAGGAAGAAAATGGGATAAATGGCCCAGACCTGCAGATATGATGTGACTCAACTTTTTGATGTTAATGAACTGGTCATCTCAACATTAAGAAGTTGAACACATGAGATGCTACAGATAACATTGTCTGTTGGTTTGAAAACTACACTACAGGCAATGTTTACATGCAAAACAGCCTCAAAGTGCAGAACTCCTTATTATTATGTTAGGTTTTTTAAAGAAAAGTATAACCTCATGAACAGTGTAAAACAAGAGAGTTCTCTCTGGGGACCCATCAACCTAGTTGTCCCTGCTGGTGGATTGTGTTGGGCTTTGCTAGGTGAGGTCTGATGAATGGGTGGTGACTGACAGGGACCTTCCTGGTGCCCAGTCCCCTCTATTATAAAATAACAGACCTGTCAGAAGGGACCATGTGTGTGTCTACACTTCAGCTACTGCAATACAAAGTCCAGCACCTCCACTTAAATCACTGATGAGGGCAGATTTGGACTAAGGCTGAATGCTGTGTGGCTAAGCCCAATCCTGCGCTCCACCACTAGAGTAATGTCTAACACAAAGGCAGAGCAGGCTATAGGGCACCAGCAGTTTAAACCACAATGGGAGGGTTTGGCAGAACATTCACTGAAGCCCTTTGCATCTCTCTCCATGTGTCTGTAGACAGATGCAGATAACACACATGCAGCCAGTTTGGATGGGTCACAGGGTGGTTTTCAATCTTCCAGGGAAGGAGTGGGTAAGTCCCAAGCCCTGTCCCTGCAATGACAATTCTAATGAAGCACTGCTGAGCAGGGTTACCCCAAAATACCATGCTCTTAACGTTATGCACACAGAATGAGTTTCTGATTCCTTGATTCCTCTGCAGGAAGAAAAAAAGTTGAGTTTCATGGTACATCCCAGCATTCAGTGAGCTTGCTGCTTGGGAACCTAGAGAGCTTTCAAATCTTAATACAGACATCTCTCAAATGAGATCACTAATGTGTATATAACCAGACTTAGGGCCAATGCAAGCACTTTGATTTTTGCCTGCCAAATTTTCCTTTTTTGCTTCATTTGCTTGCCATACATTCAAAGAACTGTACCACATGGAATCCTTTAAACAATAGATGGGATAACATAATTTTTCAATTGCTCTTGAAAAGGATTTTAACCACAGAAACTATTCCAGGGTTCATTAAGAAGTTACCATTGCAAATAATGTAATTGCTTCAGACTGAATTCCTTGCATTCCAGAACAACTTCTGAAGCACAGAGCATGACTGGTTTGGGATTTTTAACCAACCTCTTTATGGTAATACATAGATGAATGTAAATTTTCTCCAAAAGCTTTGCATTAAAAAGAAAGGACCAAAGCCTACAAACACTCATATCTGTAGAACTAATACTTAATGCTAATGACCCATCAATCTCAAGAAAAGGAAAATAAACATTTAAATATTAGGAAACTCTGAACACTTTTTTATTTTAAGCAAATTAAAAAAGTGAGAAAACCCAGAAATACATGAAGTGCAAAGCAATAAATTCTGGTTTTCCTCTTTTGCTCAAAGCACAAGCCCATTACCTGCCTTTCCATGAACCCAAGGCTTGCTGTTGTGAGCAGCTGAGTCCCTCCTTGTAGCTTCTGTTTCCCTGGGATTCACCTGGAGTTAAGAACACATTTTTTTCTGGTCATGTGTTTACTCTCCACACTCAAACCATTCATGCTGCATTCATCTAAAGACAATGTCATTTCATGGTTTGTCCAGTGGAGGAGACTGTTACAGAAACCTTAACTGCCTAACACCCACAGGTAGTCATCTGGGATAGATGAGCCATTGCTCTTGAAATACCTTTTCCTACTTAGGCAGAGGGTCCTCAGTCCTACATTCTTCTAGGAGTGCAGTGCAGCCCAGTCTTGGCAGCCCACAAAGCTGCATCCCAAATCTACCTTGCTACTCAGCTCTTGTGGATGAACTGAATGAGCAGTGGGTGGCTTACAAGATGAACTACACTAGGGAGCAGGGCCCATCCCTCACTGCATGCCCCTGCCATATGGAGCACAACACAAACCTCTTTGTGCCCAGGAGACCAGTGAAGCAACATCAATGAGAAACAGCACACTTCAGAAGGCCTTTTTGATCTAGTTTCTCATTTCCCACACATCAGCCTGTTTCCCCTGAATTCACACCAGATGTAGACTTGGCCTTGCAAGTCTAGAACTTTAGTTTATCTTTTAAGAGACTGGTCTTTCTGTAGAATTAGCTGAACCAACAGTATCGTATACCATCCGAAACTGAAGGAATTAGCTCTGTATTTTATTAGCCTCACTTCCTACAAAGACAAAGCTTTTGTGATCATACTCTTCATTGCTCTGAACACAGCCCTGGCCCTCTGATCATCCACATCAAGGGGCTTGCTGGAGTGCACACTTTGCTGCAAGTGGTAGTACAATATATGTAATTGGGTCTTGTCCAGACAAGGAGTTGGGACATAGCCAGGGTAACTCAACCAGACCTAGGATCTGGGACTAGTTTCAGAGATAGAGACTGATCATTACATTCTTCAAAGTCTAATGAAAATAGATGCTGTAGTTGAGGTTAAAGTGCCTCAATTAAAGGGGGAGAAAAAAAGGAAATAAAAAAACAAAGCCACACAAAGAGAAAAAACTTTCTACATGCTCCAAAAAATTGAAGCAGTAAAAGTTTCAGTTGCAACTTGAACATTCATAAGCACTGAAGTCAGTCAACCACAAGACAAAGACAGATCTATTAGAAAAACAGATTTAATTAGCTCTTTGGCTACTTGTTTATGTCATTTTCCTCAGGAAAAAAGACAAACCTTATCTCCTGGGTGTGTTAATGTAAATTAATTCACTATGCTCTTTGCAACCAAATAACCAAAGTCCCCCTCAGTTTTCTCCTGGTCTCCAG
Source organism: Hypotaenidia okinawae (assembly GCA_027925045.1). Classification (NCBI taxonomy): domain Eukaryota; kingdom Metazoa; phylum Chordata; class Aves; order Gruiformes; family Rallidae; genus Hypotaenidia; species Hypotaenidia okinawae. The sequence continues at coordinate 4,452,263 of BSDF01000020.1, forward strand.
ACAACCACTGAGAGTACACACTGCCTGTCATTGCATGTTACTGTTTAAACAAAAGCTGCAAACTTACCTTTTTCAGTAAAATGGCAAGATTAGATTTCAGGCAGAGTACAAGGTGACAGCTGCTCCTCCAGCTTGTTGTAACATAGCACACACACTCCAGGAGCATGCATCTTCCATTAACTTGTATCGGCTCCTTGTGGTACTGATGCTGAAAACGCCCATGTTCGACTTTAAGGACAAAGAGATTTTATAAAAATGCATTGGGAGTCTGAGAGTGGTATTATTTCTGGAGAAATTTACTGCAGAAAATAGTCTCTGCCCACCTGCAGCTCTCTATATCCAACCCATGTCTCCCTGATTCATTAATACTGCTCTTATTTAACATTCACAGCAAGGGAATTGGAATTCAGGACCCTGTGGTCTCTGTTGGTTTGGCCACTTCAATAGATCTGTTTCTAAGAGTGCAAACCACTGTTAAACTTTGCTTTCCTCTTTTAAGGTTTAGCTGAGTCATACTGGAAACCCCTTTGACATCAAAGCTGTAAGAACTACAAGTAATTAGAATTAAATGGGACATTTTGGGAGGCACAGCAGATGTTACCCCATTGCTCCTGGTTCCAAGATATTGTGACTAGATACCACATAAACCTTTGCCTCTGTTGACTCAAATTACTGTCCAGAAAAGAAGGAAAGATTCAATGAGAACCATACCTCTAAAGCTAGTAGAGCTTTAGACTGGAGGCCAAGAAGGAATAAACATATAAGCCTCTTGAGAGATGTTCTATTCTTCAAACTACTGTATAAAACCCATTTAATATTTAAGTTCAGGAATTCTGATGCAGATTTTGAAATACTACAATTCTAACAGTCAATATTTTGGCAATGGAAGTGATGGAAGGGACATGATATTCATCCCTTATTACACACAATAAATACCAAACTTGCTATTATCTTACTTACCATTTGCAACAGAAGTGATGCATAAGGGTTTGATCCTGGACCGATCAAAACATGTGGGAGTTTTGCCTTAACATGAACAAGATGAAAGTGTCTGCTAATATGGGTGGTTTGGGGTACCCACATGAACACAGTTTCAAGAGCTCAGTTCCCACAGTTCAGACTGGATTTTCAAAAGGATTTATGCGTTAAATGCTTTTAATATCCATCTGCTTCTAAAATAGCCTAAGCAGGAGCTAAGAAATGTGGAAATGTACCTCAAGTCATAGATACATAGTCCTTTGATCATTTTGTCACTAAGCCAGCAATTCTGTGAGCAATCTGCAGCCCTGGGCTCTCCAAATACCTATGAAAAGAATGCTCTAAATGCCTCAAGTTTGGAGCACTGATAAGTTAAATCTTTGGTTTTAACCCACTTTTTACAACAGCGAAGACTGAGAAGATTTACCTCAAGTGATCAAAACAGGCAAAGTGTAAAGGATTGATTTTCAGAGACTCCTTATTTCAAGTTTGTGTTGGGTTTAGCTGAGCAAAAATTTAATATGAAATGCTGAATCCCATGTCCTGCCATCCCACCTATTTTGCCAGCAAGGCCTGATGAACAGTCGGAAGCAAGGGGAAGTCCTGTGTGACCCAGTTTAAAAAGGACTGGCTTTCAGGGTATGCAAGCCATAGGAAAGGCAACCTGTAACTACAGGCCCTGCTCTTGACAGGACTTGGCATGGTATTCCCACTCCAACAGAGCGTTCTGTGACTTCACATGTGACCTAAGGATGCAAAGCTGCCTTTTTTTACTGGTAAAAGCCTGACATTTAGGCACGGTCTCCCCGTTAGGTGGGAGGATTAATAACAACTTCCATCAGTGCACACCAACATGCTATGAAATCCTGGCATTCGTCGGGGAAGAGATTCTGGGGCTGGCCAGGCTCCTTCCACCACCCATCTCCATCACACCTGCTTCCCTCCCGAGAACGGGGGGACAGACTTTGGCCGGTGTCACTTACACTGCTACCCTGAATCATAAATACCAACTATAGCTTTAGGCTAGCCTGAGAGCAGACCCAGGGACATCACGCCAGGTCCGCTGGCGAAGCGGTGACTGAGGGGGCCAGGCAGAACAGGGAGGGCGAGCAGCGGCTCGGCCCACAACTGGGCGGCGGGGCGAAGCGGGGTCGGCGGGAACCTCCTCGGGCACCTTCAGCTCCACCGGCACTCGGTCAGCTCGCCGCCGCCCCGGCCCTGCCCGTCACGGGCGGAGGCTGCGGCCCCGGTGCCGCCGCAGCCGGCCCTGTTTCCTCTCTCGGCTGTCGGGTGACAAAGCACCTCAGCATGGGGCCGGGCGGCGGCAGCCGGGCCGGGAAGAAACCGCCCTGCCCCAGCCCTCCCAGCTCCGGTGGCGGCAGCCGGTCCCGTGGTCTCACCGTGGGCGCCTGCGCGGCGCTCCTCCTCCTCCCGCCGGCGGCAGCCGCTGTCAGGATGAGGCGGAGGAGGCGGAGGCCCAGACCGGCAGCTCCCGTCTCTCGCCGGGGCCCCCTGGCGTAGCGGTTCCCGCTCCGACGCGCGGCTGGAGGCGGAGGAGGCCGCGGCGGCGCCGCCCGCCCGCTGGAGCCATGGCCCAGCCCGGCCCGAGTCCCCCGACGGATGGTAAAGGAGGAGGCGGCCTCTCTTCGTGGAGCCGGGCGGCCGCGGCCTGCCCAACCCCGGGCTCGCCTGCGGAGCCGCGCCGGCCGGGGGCGGGGGACAGCGGCCTGGGCGAGGCGGCCTTGCCGGGCCGCGGCGGTGGGTGTTGCCGGCTGCAGGGAGGTGGGATCCGCCGGGACAGGGTGCGTGGGGCAGCCGCGGGGGCACGCACTTAGGGGAGCCCCGCAGAGAGGCCTATGTGGCCAGAGGGAGCTCTGTCAGGACTGTGGAGGGGCGGCGCGGCCGTGGGAGCCGCCGTGTGAGGTGGGGAGAGAGAGGGGGTGCCCGGCGCGAGGGGGTGGCCTGGTTGGGAGAGGTGGCTCTGGATGGCTTTGCGAGCACGAAGGGGGAATCGCGGGTGGGTTATTCGTCTGCAGCTGGGCTTGATGTGGAGCAAGGGCGGCTCCCCAGCGCGCAAAGGAGGGGTGATAATGCTTCAGAAGACGCGCTGCTGGCAGGAAAGAGGCTGTCGACTTGTGCGTGCGGTGGGATGGGGAAGGCCTTCCCGCCCTGGGGAAGGGGGTGCTGCAGGAGGCAAGGAAAAGGGAGATGATGCTTCTGTACGGTAGATACTTTTTGGCTAGGCCGAGTTCTGCCATCGATTTGGCCACGACAGGTGATGTAGGGCTGTATTTACCCTGTGCATGCAGCGAAAAGGCACTTCCAGAGGTTGAGATCAGGATACTTGGCATGGACAGTTTGTTCCTGTGCTGGAGAAGACAAAATGACAGCTCTTCTCTCAGGATAATATTTATCTGTGCGGGAGGAAGATAAGCTTTCCCTGAAGACTTTTGTTAGGGAAATGTCGTTTATTTCTGGTTTGGGAGGAATTACAACATGGAAGTTTGGGTTTGGTTTTTTTTTTTTCCTTGTCCTTGGAATAGGTTACAGGACTGTATGCGTATCAGAAAATCTGGAGGTAATTCTTAGCTTGGAAGATGGGATTAAAGGGACAGTCTTTAGTGTACAGATAGGTAGGAGAGAGCAGGAAATATGAGACTGGTCATAATGTAGAAATAGGAGGACTAGAGAGGGGTACAGAACCTTGAAGGATAGGTGCTCACCCAGCCTTGGGACTATGCCAGAGCTCTCTTTTTTTTTTTTAGAACAGATGAGTTTCCCTGGGAAAGCACTCTGTTAGAAAAGGATGATGATGTATTCTTAATTATGCATATCTAAGGAATTATGTGGGGTTTTTTTGTGTGTGTGGAGTTACAAGAGAAAGTGCTCATCCTCAGGGATTTCAGGATTTCAGTCTACTTTTTCAAAGTTCTTGTGATGAAGGTGCATAGCTTGTGGGCTTTTTTTTGTACGTTAAGGTCAGCGATTGCATGCTCGTCCTTCTAAAGCACTGAGGGAAAGGTAAATTTATTTGCTGTCATGCTTGTAAGATTGGTATTTGGGTTGCTCTTGTGTACTTTCTGGTGAATAACCATTGTTTATTGTTCTTTAGCCTTTTCTCCTGAGAGCTACAGAACAACTTCCAACACATTTTCTTTTTGGCTTTTGCAGGCTGTGTAACTGCAGGTGTGCAGTGGAACTGTGCATTGTACAAATGTTTGCTGCCTCTTGACCAGGAAAGGTAGTTGTATGTTAGAAGTGACAATTTGGATAGATTTTGGGTTTTTTAAAAGTTATTTAAAAAGGCAGCAAAAAGGTGTAAATGAAATTTAATGTTCTGATAGGTTGATGAGGTCCTTCTTGAAGGAAGTACGGATTGCTGCCTTTCTCATGCTTTCTAGCTGTGGGAAGATGAGTATGCTCTAGATAAGGCACATGGCAGGGAGAGCTGGCTTGGAGTTGGATGGATTCTGCAAGTGGTTGCTGTGTTCTTGCACTAAAGAATTACAGCTTCTAAAATGGTTCCTTTCCCCCATTGTCCTTGGCAGTGAAGGGACCAGTTTGGGGGTTATTATTCATTTTGAATACTATACTACTGTTCTTATGTGTGTTGGTTTTATTTTTAAGTAACTTGCCAAAAGTGTGCCTTGAAACTTGTCCCTTCTATATTAATGTGGAGAAAATTTTGAAGAAAGGAATTATTTAATATTTGTAGTTGCCAAGGACTGAATTTATTGCTTAAAGGAGCAGTATAACCTCTAATTTAAGATTACATGTGACAAAATAGAACTGGATTAGTATGTTTCCCTAAGGAAAAGTAATGGCTTTTTATAATTACTTATATTGATTAAAAATACTTTATGCTCTCTGCTTGCACAAGACACATCAGGTATCTCTTTCTGTTAAAAGCAAGAATAAAAGAGCCACTATTTCTACTCTAGTAGAAATAACATATATGAAACAACATGAAAGGAATATAATATAGAATGCATATTCTATTCTAATGCCCCCGCTGGAATGTAAATGGGGCTGAGAAAGGGGGAAGGAGGAGCACAAAGAAGAGGAAAAGAACAGATGGCAGGACCTACCTCATTTTTGTACTTTGGCTTAGTATAGAAGTTAATAACCCCCTAATGCTTTTGTGTGTGGTAATCGAGTTTCCATATGATAACAATCGCAGAGAGGCCGAGTGCAGAGTCCTTTGGCTGCTGGTGTAGCTGTGTGCACTCTGTTGTGAACTGTTAACTAATGATGTCAATCTGTGTTGCAAGTAGGTGTGTGCTTCTTACTGATCCCAGTCAGGGTGCTTTTTTTTTCTTTTTCTTCTTTACAATTAATTTCTTCATTGTCTAGATTGTGTGACTGGAACAGTAATGCCTAACTTCTTACAGTATTTTTATTTTTGAAGGTGCTGTACATCCCTTGGATTAATTCAGGTCTGGATGCTTGTCATCTCTGAAAAGAAGGTTACCAAACAAATATTTTAGCAGTTTTTCACTTCCAGGATGCTCAGGCTTTAGCATTATTTCCTTTCTCATATCTGGAAAGCGCTTCAGTGAAGAAATTGCAGTTACATAAAGCACTAACTCTTCAAGACTTAGTACATTAATCATAATGATATGCAAATGATTAAACTGTTCTTACCACACTAGTAAACCTAAACCATTAGTCCAGACAGACTGATAAATAACATGTCCATTGATACTGTTCTGTGATAAAGCTCTTAATGACACAGTCAGTCAAATATTTTAATGTGAATTTTCCAGCAGAATAAATTCTTACAGTATTGGAGTAACTTGTGCTTAGGCCACTCCAAAATGGTATCTCCTTTTTGTGGTCAGAAATGATGCCAGTTCTCGGTGGAGAGAACTATTCAGGTGTATATAGAAGACTGCAGGATGTTTCCATGTGAATTTCAGTACCACTAGCAGCACCACGAGCTCCACTGTTGCCCTGTGCCACTAATACAGGATCCTGACAAGAGCTGAGACTTGGTGTGGCCATACGTCTCATGTATCTCAGAGGCTGAGCATTGCTAGTGAAGGGGTCTGAGATGTGATGTAGAAAATTAAGTAAGAAAAGTTAAGCCCTAAAAACCTTACATTTCCAGCTATTTTCCTTACAGGTTTCACTTTTAAAGCAAACTGAAGTATCTAAAAATGTTAATTACTCATCTCAAAACCTGGGGGTGGCTGTTAGGGGACTGGTTTTGAGCACTGATGTCCAGCTCTCTTACTGATGTAACTGTCAAATATTAAACCCTTTTTTCTTGGGGAAAAACTTCAGAATTATTGGTACTTTCCAGAAGCCCAAAAATTTCTCCCCTTTCATTTTGCTTCATCTTAGTTTTATGGTGTTATTTTATAGTTATTAATATAAAACACATAGATTTTTAGTTAAGAACCACAAACATTTGCACCTCTCTCTTAAGATGTATGTTTTTTCCATGTCAATTCAATGGAAAATCTGGGATTTGGCTTCAGAAGCAGAACAGACACCTTGAACATACATGTTTCCACCTTTTAGAATTTCTAAGGAAGTTTTGATGCTCTCAGCAGGTCAGTTTGCTCCAGTGTGGAAATACACACATTCAGGGTGTTTGTTTTCCTTTTGAAGCCAAGTCCCAATTCTCTCTCTTAATTCTGAAAAACACCGTGACCCTGTTCTTTATAATTAGCTGTTGACTTGCCTGAAGGCACAGTGAATATACTGTAACACATGGACTGACTTTCTTTTGCATTTTGAACACTGGAAAATACAAATTCATTGTCCATTTGTATTGCTTCTTGGCCACTTCCCCACCATCACAGAGAAGATAGCCTTAGTAAATGATTTCTTCTTTCTTCTTGAGGCCGGATGCCTCAAGATGCCTAGTTGCTTTCCTGTGGCACGTTGTGGGTAGGGGCAGATTCCCACTGTGGAACTAGTTTGTTTGCATTAAAAAAACTTTTAAGAAGCTAAAACAATGTTTCTTAGTGTTGGAGTGGACCAGATCCCATAGGCTTCAGAACATGTGATGGCTGAATGGCAGACTTCCTGGGTCTTTATTAAGAAATACTTCTAAGGCATGAAGTGTTCTGTATTATATTTAGATATTTTATTATGTTTATGGATTGGGGTTTTTTATAAAGAAAAAAAAAAAAGCATGAGGTTATGGCTTTACTCTGACTGAAATCTTCCAAGATAAGTACTGCTACTGTTGATAAGCAGCACTTATTAGGCAGAACTCTAAGCAGTCTCTGACAGCAAGGTTGGAAAAAACCCTGAAAAGCTATAAATACTGTTCTGTATTTTAAGAGGAACATCTTTCACTCCAAAGGTCTAGTGCTTCTGAGTGGTTCATAGTTTTTACTTACAGAATTGTTTTCAGTATCTGATTTAGTGGTGTCTGGGTTATTGGTACTAGCCTCTGCAAGTTTTTCCATAAATAGTATAAGCATTGTGTAATTTTAGTCATGGTATAGTCAGTTAAACATGATGATTAATTATCTCTGGAAAAAATTAAACCATTTGATACCATTACATAAATTGGCATAGGAGGAACCAGTGAGTAGCATACCCTTAGTTGATATTTCTGTGTCTTTTAGAAAGAAGACAAGTGCTTTTTCTCTTCACTGAAATATGGCTGGTGCTTGAGAATTTCTGGATCTTGTTGCTTTATTAGCAGTGCTTCTAGTACTTTAAGAATGCAGAACTGCAGCACGACTGTTAATGTAATGAGGAATTGTTGTATTTATTTCTTTTTTCCATTCATGTCTGCTGCTGGCAGCCAGGACTCCTGTTGGCATTCAGCTGACTCACAGTGGTGCATTTTTCCTTCCTGTCCCCATCCCATGCTTCTCTTCCCTGGCCTGACTCTTCCAAATGCAACTATGAGGAAAAGGAAAAGTTTTCAGATCACTCTTCACCTCTGGTTCCATCTCCCCTGGCAATTCCTGTGAACGTGGCAGCGATGTGGCCTTACTCGACCTTTGGTCATAGATTTTTCCTCTCTGGTCAAACATGCAGTCATTTGACCTTGTCTTAGGCAACTACCACTCTTCAGCTAATCCGCTGGTTTCCTCACTCCTCCCTCCCAGCCATCACCTCATCTTCTTTAAATCCTGCTCTCCCTCTCACAGGCCTTTTGCAACCTCCAGTCTGTGGGTGTCCTGTGTGCCTTGCCCTGGCTGCAGCAGGCCTTGCTCTGCTCTGTAGTGAGCACACCCTCGCTCTCCCTTTCCTCCATGCCACCATTCTTCTAGGGAAATCACACGACCATGTAAACTTCCTCTGAAAAATGCCTTCTCTTTTCCAAACAGCACTGTGCCTGAGCTCTGTTGAATCTTTGCCTGTTTGCTGGGTTGGTTTGTTTTTTTTTTAGTATCTTATTCAAGATTTTTTTTACTTAAAAGGGGAGAACTGCTTTACTCTTGATACAGAGCATCTCCTGTTCATCCCTGCCTCATACATGTTCAGGTTCTGAGTCTTCTCAGAACAGCATCTAGTATTTTGCAGGCAGTGGGCTTCAGTTACCTATTTATCAGGAGGTTGGCTGACATCTGGTTCTTTAATACCTTAGTTTCTTTATTTAGAAATCAAACAAATTATATGCCTCACAGATTGTGAAAATTTCTGGAAGTTAATCTATGCCTCTTGGAAAGGCAGAAAAATACAAGAGTTCTGTCTTTTAGCTGTCAGAGCAGTTCTCAAAATTGGTATCAGCAAGTATGGCAGTAGTGCAGGATTCCTGCCCTTTGTTCCTTTTGTTCTGCGTGCAGGTAAGAGCCCTGTCTTGTCTTTTATGTCTGGCAGGGTAAGAACTGAAAAATAACTAGGATCTTTAAAAAAACCCACAACCAAATTTGATTTAGTTACTTAATAAGCAGAAGAGGCTTGCCTTAGTGTGGTGCATCACACTGAGAGAAGAAATATAAATTCAGGTGGGAATTTTTTGTTAGTATTTATTTTCTTGTTGTATTTTGTGGTTTCTGAATATTTTTTTTAGTAAAACTGTGGAGCAAAAGGGCAGTAACAGATAGCAGTTATACTTGGCAGAGTGAATCAGAATCAATAATTGAAAGACAAGAGAAGCATGAGCTGTGTGGTGCTCCAGGGAGAACAGCGACAGAAAAGGATTAACAGTCAAACCAACCCAGCTTTGTTGAGAAAGAGAGAAGTATGAGAAACTAAATGAAAAAGAGCTTCCTCACCTTTTTTTTGTCAGTCTTTCCATGCATAACTGCTTACCTACCCCACCCTTGCCTTGCTAGGGTAACTTTTTGTATTTGCTTGGGTGGTTACCGTTAAAATACTCTCCAACAGACATGATGTTTGTGGTATATTTTAACCTATACGACATCGGGACTATGCAAAATGTTTAGGCTAGCACCATGGTTGGTTGGTTTAAAAAGAAATATGAAAAAAATTACAGTAACTTGTAAACAGTAACTTGGATACAACTACAGAATCTAAAACAATCCTTACATCTGTATCTTCAGTGTCATTGGCTTAATCTAGCATTCATCTGTATTTCTTCCTACGTAAAAGTTACTGCTCAAGCAATAATTATGTTAACCATCCACTAAGAATTTTAAAGTCTGATACCCTTTAAGAAAATTCTATTTCTTAAGGCCTTCTGAAGTTCATATTAAACTGCCATTGACTTCAGTCTAAGGAATTGGAACATTCATCTTACACTGACAGTAGTTTGGGCCAAAATCACTGTGGTATAATTTAGCTGTAGTGTTACTTGGCTGATTTTGTTGAAATAAGAAGCATAAATTTGGCTCTGTTGGTTCAGATCATCTGACAAGCTGGCATCTTTGTCATATGTTGCATCTTTTAACCTTACTTGAAACCATTCTTTAAAAGAAGCTTTTTCTTAATTGTCAGCTTGCAATGTCTGTTTGTGTCTTCTTCCTTGTGCTGTATTAGAGATGTGTGCTAAATTAATGGGAAAGCAATTAACCAAATTTCAGATTCTGTGCTTGACTGATGCTTCGAGCTGTGATTGTATTCTAGGTGTCTGTCTGATCTTCAGAACTTCTGTTTGAGTTTTAGATGAAACTGGAGACCAACATGCTGAATCTCTAAATGGTGTAGAAACTCCTGAGGTTGCAAAGGTTATACTAGAGACATTTATTTACTGGGTGATACATCAGGAGGGTTGTAATGTCACAGTTCAGACTCTAACCACAGTTCTGTACTAGTGTATTTGCTTTCATGTAAGATTAAATGCAAGCCTAATCTTATTCTGGAATACAGTTGTTTTCTAGTATATTCTCATGTACAGATCTAGGTTTTGTCCCAGTCTAAGTGCATCTCTACTGGAGACACCCTTTTCAGTTGCATTTGTTCAAAACCTTCAAACAGTGCTGGGAAATTTGAGTTTGGGAATTTGCTTTCTGGTACAGATTAAGTTTTTAAGTTTCCCCTGGAGACTATGAATGGAAATCAGGATTTGAGGAAGGTCATGTATCACAAATGACATCCATAAAGTCCTAAAAAGTAAGCTCTGCTGCATCACTGCACCGACCTCAGTTGCCACAAGGGAGAGTGTGGGACAGTAGGAAAGCCAGGCTATTCCTTTTGGCAAGCAGCATGCACGTGGATTTAAAGTGATTCTCAAACTACCCGTGGGCTGTGGTTTCGTGTTTCAGCTAAGCCAGTCTAGAAGGTTGCTGCAGCTGAAAGGAGTGATCCTGCTGTCTTCTTCCTGCTCCCACAATTCCTGCTCCTGTTCCCTATGCCAGCTCTGCACGTTGGACCCAGTGCTGGACAAGTTCAGCTCAGTTAGCCAGTTGAGAACTGCTCACAGCTGGGTTAATGAGTTTAATTGATTTAGTGACAGACCTGATGAGCATTAGAACTGGTATAAAGGAAGAGGTGGAGGCTGTGCAGTAGTGATATGAGTGGCCAAGGGTAGATAGTTCAGACATTTTTTCCCAGTTTAAACCCATCTAAACCATAGTCACTCTCATGTTTGTGCTAGTACTGGCATATGCTCAGCCAAGCGATGAGTGTGATCAGGGACCTGGTTTGGCTGAAACTGGTTTCACTCCTTCCCTCTCACCCCCAACTTTTTGTGGTACCACTTCTCTGTTCCCATCACTGTAAGCTTCAAGGCTCTTGTATCTTGTTGGGGTTAAAAGATGTGTGTCAGGGTGGTGTGGAAGTGTGGAGTTACCCTTTCACATGACCACCAGTACTGAAGTTGTTTTAAAATTAACTTAACTGCAGGCTTACTAAAGTCTTTACATTCAATATTGCTTATGCCCCAGGCATATTTTCTAAAAAATATTGAAGATTTCATGCTGGAGGAGGATTTTCTTCCTTCTTAACTGTTCAGGAATTAATTTGGTTGACAAGTGGTAGGAAAAAATATGAATATATAAAATGATGGTAATGTTTTCTGTCAAGAAATAGATTATAGAGGCTTGGGGGAGTAGTAGTCTGTTGTTCTCAAGGAAGCTATTAAATTGCTGTAGAAACCCTACTCCAAGTTAGTGGAACTGTATCCTGCTCCTTATCAAAGATGTTAATAATATTTTTATTTGTCATACTGTATTTATCATCACAGTTGTCTCCATATATACATCTGGCAACCATGTTTTCCAGGCCATTTATTAACATTTATATCCTTTAAGTGGTTACTCCAAGGCACCATGTTTTCATGCCTGCGACCTGCTTTTCCGGTAACTAAGTTTTAAATTACTTTATTTATTTATTACTTTTATTTATTAATATTTATTTATTAATTTATTACTTTAAATTTCTTTGAAAGGAAGACTTCACTTGTTCCCTTTCTCTGTTTGTTCTCTGTCTACCAATTAGTGTCACTAAATTATGTTCAGAGGGGTAGGGGACCACAGAGGGAAAGAAACTGGGTGGTGACTCCCTTCTGTGGTGCTTGTTCCTATCCATGACTTTTGGGTTGTGTATGAATAATGCCTATTTCTGAGGCTTTTCTGGTATCTGTGGAAGTACAGCAGTGCTGTCTGCATGCTGTGTACATGGAATTTCTTCTGCATGCTATTATTGATTCTGTCAGCTTTTGAAAAGGTCCGAAAGATGCTAATCTGCTTTCAGTAGCTGTCTCCTCATACCTACAGCAATGGTAAACTAGAGAAGCCATTGCCTGTGTAAATTTCACAATCAGTGACTTTTTCTTTTTCTCTGCATAATTCCAGCCTTCCAGTCCCTGAAGGGAGCTTATAAACAGGAGGGGAATCAGCTTTTTAAAAGGGCAGACAATGGCAGGACAAGGGGGATGGATTAAAGCTAAAGGAGGGGAGGTTTAGATTAGGTATTAGGGGGAAGTTCTTTACAGAGAAAGTGGTGAGGGGCTGGAACAGGCTGCCCAGAGAGGGGGTGGATGCCCCATCCCTGGGGGTGTTCAAGGCCAGGTTGGATGGAGCCCTGGGCAACCTTGTGTAGCTCCAGGCCTGGAGGTTGGTGGCCCTGCCTGTGGCAGGGGGTTGGAGCTCTGTGGTCCTTGGGGTCCCTTCCAACCCAGACCAGGCTGTGATTCTATGATTTTCTTCATATAGCTATGTGCTTATCTCTGCAATTGATTGCTTCACTTTTTTTTTTTTTTTTATTAAAAAAAAAAAAAAAAATTAAGTGTGTTAGGCCATTGTTAATTTGTTCCTTTTGAGCAGAAAGAAAGCAGAAGTACTTGGGGTGGTCTGTAGCCTGAATGCTCTCAAAGATGTGCATCAGTTGTTGGCCCTATGACAAAGGGCAAGACAGCATGAGATCTCAGAATTGTGGTATCTGGGGGATTTTTTGAATTAATGGACTGGTTTTGTTTTTTATATTAAATTCATCAAAGAGAACAATGCAGTAGGCTTGTTTTGGTATGTTCTTTTTTTTTTAACTGAGAGCTGAGTCATACTTATTCACTTTTTTCCCAAAAGAGGACAGCCTCTAATATACCTGTAGGCAAACTGATAAACATATTATAAGGAGTCAAAGGGATTTTTTTTTCCTTCCCACAGAAAATGAGTCAGCAATTAAATTAGCTTGAAAGAAAATCAGTACTGAGTTTGTCTGGGTTTAGCAAATGTTTTCCCAAAATGTAAACATTTATACTAGTGGTCTTCAGAGGCACAAATTGTGTGAGTGGTCTCCTGTATTTCAAAGTGCTTATGAGTTTCTATACCCTAAATGTCTGTTGATCTGGAATATTCTTATTTGATCAGAACAGTAGATCACTGGTGGTTTACTAAAACAGACAGTATCCTCAATTTAGACTCTTGTTCTTCTTCCAAGGTGCAATACCCTGAAAACCTCACTTGTCAAGTGTCATTGCCATGTCAAGTACTTTTAATTCTGTTCTGGATTTTGTGGTTTCATCACAGAAATGATGACATGTGGTAGCATGGAAAAGCCTGGCAGAAACATTCCTGCATACATGCAAAGACTCATTCATATTTTCAGTGGTTTTGTCAAGAAGAATTGAGTGACTCAACATTTTTGGGGGGACTAGCTTTAAAATACTGTGGTAAGGGAGTGGGTGGGTGTGCTGGAGGTCTTAGAGGCTGAAGGAGTCTCCTCTGTGTGTGTCTGTGTCTGCTTAAAATACCTTGTGCTGGATGTTTGGCTTGCCTGATAGTGAGGTAGGACAGACTGATGAAATAAAAGGAGTGGTGAAAGTGTATGTGAATGCTGACGTGTTTGACAGGTGCATTGTTTAGGCTTAGATGTATTATATGCTCAAAAAGCTTTACCAGGGGGATTAAGGTAGTCTGTGACTGCAGGGTGTGTAGAGCTACCGAGCCTGGCTTTGAGCTGGTACTGGTGTAATAGTAGCAGCAATGACACTCATCACAAATGTCTTTTAAAGTGGGTTGTTGTTTTTTTCAGAGAAACCTCACCAATACTTGACTACTTAACCTACATGAGTTCTGTGCTGCCATCGCCATGCTGTTGTTTGCTCAGGCAGTGACTAGTTTGAGTAAATGTACACAGCCTGTAAAGTAAATAAACCCCTCATAAACCCAAGTCAGAGAGCTTTTTTCCTGTGGTCTGGGTTTTGTGTTTTTTTTTTTTAATTGATCCTCTTGTAAAGAGCAGTTAAAGCAAGGGGAATAAGATAGAAGCACTGGGAGAGCAGGGGAAATGCTGATGATTGTGAGGAGATTGGTGACTTGGTTCTCTCCATTTTGTGTCGCTGTAGATGAATTCATAGTGTCTGTGTTCACTAGGCTGTAGCTTGCTGTTGACTTTTGAATCATAGAATTGTAGGGGTTGGAAGGGACCTCGAGAGATCATCGGGTCCAACCCCCTGCCAAAGCAGCTCCCTAGGACATTTCACTCAGATAGGTGTCCAGACAGGGCTGGAATCTCCAGAGAAGGAGACTCCACACCCCCTGGGCAGCCTGTCCCAGGGCTCCCTCACCCTCACTGGGGAAAAGTTCTTCCTCTGCTCTAACTTGCAGCCATTGCTCCTTGTCCTGTCCCCACAGACACTGAAAAGGGGCTGGCTGATTCCCCCTGCAGCCCATGCTTAAGATATTGATAAACATTAATTAGGTCCCCCCTTAGTCTTCTCTTCTCCAGGCTGAACAGCCCCAGCTCCCTCAGCCTTTCCTCACAGGGGAGATGCTCCAGGCCGTTAATCATCTTCGTAGCCCTCCTCTGGACTCTCTCCAGGAGATCCCTGTCCTTTTTATAACAGGGAGCCCAGCACTGGACACAACACTCCAGGTGGGGCCTGACCAGGGCAGAGTAGAGGGGGAGGATCACCTCCTTTGACCTGCTGGCCACACTCCTCCGGATGCACCCCAGGATCCCATTGGCTCTCTTAGCCACCGAAGCATTTTGAGATACTCTATTTTGAGTACATATTTTTAGATACTCTGATATGCATTCAAGCTTACCAGCACTGTGTTTCCAAGAAGATTCCCTGATGGAAGCAGCAGGATGCAAACAAAACGCTTCCCATAGGATACCATCTATTGTGATGTCTGTTGGGCTTCTCCAACACTGGGATTCATCCACTCCTGCTGAATTTAAGTTATCACTCAACTGATAAGCCAGAGAACATGGTTGATTCTCTTGAAAAAATACTAACAAGTAGTGTTTTTACGACATTTTACAAAGGATTGTTCTCCCCACCCACCAAAACATCAATGGCAGAAATGAAACAGAGTAAAAACTAATGATGGCAAAGCCCTCCATGCATTGACTTGAAGCTTCTGGGAAGGAAATCAAGTGTGTGCACAGAACTGAGAGGGCTGATGGCAACGCTAGTTAAACGGTGAAGGAAAGGACCAGCTACTATGATAAGGGATGTAGGAAAAGCCAGGCTGTAAGAACAGAGGTAGGGGACTGTTCTTGGGAAGAAATGATGCTTTTAGCAAATCATAGATTTGCTAAAAAAATGGGAAAAAAATTAATTTAAGCTCACTTCTGTCAGTGCAGACTATGTGATACATGATGTGAGTGAACACTGTTCCGTTACGATCCAATTTTAAATAACATTTAACTGAGCATAAATTTAAGGCTAGACTAAATGTGTAGCAGAGGTGAGGGGAGCATTACTCATCACATGAAGTGGACTTATTAGAGTCATAGGATCAAAGCTGGGAGAAAGTCAGGTGCCATTCCCCTATACAGAGTGTGGATGGAGTGTTGGGGATAGAGATAGAGGTCCCAGAACAGTGACTGGCTGGTTTTGTGCCTCAGTAACAAAATAGGGAAGCAGGAACAAAGCAGGGAAGTGTGAGTGCCATGAAAAGGGAGGAAAAAGTGGGATGGGACATGGAAGTAGAAAAAATGTGGAAGGAGAAATAGTGGGATGGCTTTTTTCCTTCTAATTCTGTGTGAAGTTTGTTCTATAAACATACTTTGAGGAAGATTTCTGTAAAAATGTTTGCACAGCAAAGCTACAGGACATGTTGTTGTCTTACTACCAAGTACTGAGTGCTGGTTTTGGCAGTTGGTGTTTGACCTGAGCCCTGGAAACGCTCTGGTGGTCACTTGCCTGCTGCACACTTTTGCATCTCTTTAAACCAGCAGCACCAGATGAAGCTTTGGTGCTGATCTGGAACAAGGCTTCACTGTGAACTGCAGCTACTGCAGCTGGTGGAAGCAGGAGCGAGATCTTCAGAGGTGAGGCACCTGTGACATGCAAACAGCTCACCTAAAACACCATGAACATGGTCATAGAAACAGCTATGTGAGTTTTGACAAAGTCATGTCAAACATTACCTAGTTGTTACTGCACATAACTAGTCAACTGTGCAGGACTAATTAGGCCATTTAAAGGATCCTTGTTTTCTCTTCCCTTTGTTTTTGTTCTCTTGTTGCTTGTAGTATGGAAGAGAATCTTCAAACACCTAAATTTCTTTAGATTTTTGTTATTTTAATTGGATTTTTTTTTCTGAGATCCTTAATGTAGCATGTTAGACATAACCAATTTTTTTTTTAACATAAAAAAGGAAAATAAAGAGTAGGAATAGGCACTACCAAGCCTGCAAACTATAGTGGAAGGGCGTCATTCAGTCATTCAACATCAGTGAAAAAGTAATATTACTTTCAAACTTTAATAGTATGTTGCAAACTTCCACTTGAGGTTAATATAATACTTATGATGAGGTTAGATGCTTGTAACTTGCAGGGCTCAGTTGATTCTGTAATTAATTATTGATTTACTGCAATAAATAAAAAGATACTGTATCATTTACGATGCAGAATTGAGTCTTCCTGCATCATAAATGATACCTGCATTTGTCAGCAGCATCAAGTTTTTATATATATATATGGCATTAAATTTATACTGGATTGTTTGCCTGGGAACGTTTAGTGGATAGAGAACAAGTTGTGGATGTCAGATAAACTTCAACTGTACAATAAACTAGAAATTGTTGGAAAGATGAAAGAATGTCTCTGAGCATTATGCTGCCCAAAATGGGGAACTGCCTAAAAGTTTCTCCTTGCAGAGCTACTTTCTGGTGGTAGTACTGGCAAGCAGCAGCTCATCTCCTGTTCCATGGGTGCAGGTTAGTTATCACTGCATGCAGGGAAGTACTCTGGAAAGGAAGGGTGGGACAATCCAGAGGGATTTGTTACCCCTCTGAAAACAAAGGTGGCCAGTGACAAGTGTGGTGTAATTCTGTGTCCTCTAATAAAACTAGAAAAGTGTATGCACACCATTAAGCTTGAGCCATTTGTCCAGGTCAAGAAAATGCTTGATGCTTCCAAATGCAAGTTTGGGAAAAGCAAATAATTCTTTGCTTCCTTTTTATTTTTTTTCCTTCATTTTGGTCTGCTGCTGCTGACTTTTGTTCCTTGAAAACAAAGCAACCTCCATTTCTTAAATCAGGAATTGTTTCTGCTCAACATGCTTTTTAAGAGAACCATGATCTATTCATTTACTTCTGTGTGCCTGTTACAGAACACCTGATCAGAGCATATTTTAAAAGTTGTGAGGGTTTGGGGGAAAATTGAGTGGGGGTTTTTTGTGGCTTTTGTTTGTTGTTGTTTTTGAAAGTCAGATCCCATTTGAAGAAAGCAAAGAAAAGCTTTTTGTAGCCTAAATACATGTCCTTAAAAATTTATATAGTAACATAACTTTGGCTCCAGTGTGATGTCATGATGAAAATTAGTTCTCTGAGGAAATAATGGAAGAAAAATGGGCAGCCATATCTTTTTATTTTTTCTTACCTCCTTCTCAAGCAATCATGACAGGAGGAGAAAGGGATAGAAAATGACAGAAGAATTACAGAAATTCTTCTTCAAACACTTCATTGTATGTATAGGACTTTTTTCTGATCTGTTTTTTCAGATTTTAGCTATGTGGGACTGAACTCTTGATGTCATGTTTGACACTTTAAATATCAAGCAGAAAGCTTTGTGGCATTAGTTTTATAAATAGACCTAGTACTCAAAAATAGTCCTATTGATAATCAGCTTTGTCTGTCTTAGTCCTGGAACAGTCATTACATGTTTGTGTAACTGGAAACTTCCTCATATATAAAATTTAATCCTTCTGGGAACTGAAGAGTGAAAGAGCATTTAAGTAATTAGTCCACTAGTCCATAATGAATCATAGAATCCCAGACTGGGTTGGAAGGGACCCCAAGGATCACAGAGCTCCAACCCTCCTGCCACAGGCAGGGACACCAACCTCCAGGCCTGGAGCTACACAAGGTTGCCCAGGGCCCCATCCAACCTGGCCTTGAACACCCCCAGGGATGGGGCACCCACCCCCTCTCTGGGCAGCCTGTTCCAACCCCTCACCACTTTCACTCTAAAGAGCTTCCCCCTAATATCTAATCTAAACCTTCCCCCCTTCAGCTTCAATCCATCCCCCTTGTCCTGCTATTGTCTACCCTTTTAAAAAGTTGATTCCCCTCCTGTTTCTCTGCTCACTGAGGCCCCCCGCAGCCTTCTCTTCTCCAGGCTGAACCAGCCCAGCTCCCCCAGCCTCTCTTTGTAGGGGAGCTGCTCCAGCCCTCTGAGCATCTTTGTGGCTCCTCTGACCCCTCTCCAACAGTCCCACATCTTTCTTGTACTGGGGCCCCAGCTCTGGACACAGGACTGCAGCTGGGGCCTGACGAGGGCAGAGCAGAGAGGGACAATCCCCTCCCTGTCCCTGCTGCCACCCCTCTGCTGATGGAGCCCAGGATCCCATTGGCTTTCTGAGCTGCAAGAGCATGTATGCTTATTCATATGTTTTCCTTGAATTGACATTTTACTGAGTAGTGGGTTAAGAGAAAGTTAGATCTTGTTCACTAGAGTTTCTGTTCTGCACTCCCATAGTTTCAGGGTTCTCCTGTAAATTGATGACTGCTCTAAAATGCATTTTGCTGCCCTTTTCTGAGCTCTACGTGGTTAAACCACATAGAAGCATCATACCTGTACTTCACTGTAATGTAGTGTTAGAGAGAGGGGTGATGATCCTTGCTTCTGACCTGAAGTGCCTCTGCAAAATCCATGGTATTTGTTAGAAACAAGGCTAGAACTTTAATCAGCACGTTTAACTGTGTCATCAGGAGTTTGTTTGTCCCCATACTCAGCAAAAGAAAAGTGCTGTTTACAGCTAATAATTGTTGGCCAAAGGGTGGGCTTGTTTGTCTTTCAGTTTGGCATATCAATTTTAGTTTAAACTCTCAATGCTATTTCAGGAGTTGAAAAATTGTGTTTTCAGGATTTTTCTGTTTCTTGATGAGTTAGGGCCCTAATGAGGGAATTAGATCTTCCACACCACGCTCTTGTGAGATACGGCATGTCCTGTGTCTGTTCTGATCTCGTGTGTAGTGCAAGATCCTGTTTCAGTTGGGCACAGCTGTGTGAAAGCTGTCTGTCTGTCAGGCTCTGACTATATGCTTCAGTGTCATTAAACATTGATAGCTGTGTTTTTGTGCATGGAAACAGGAGCGTAGGGACAGGGACTCGTGCCAGTTAATGACTACTGTCATTGCAAAACCTATGTTTTGCTTTGGGGAATTTTTTTTCAAGTTGATACCTGTGATGACAAAAAGTTTTCTTTTCCAGCTCTGTTACAGACTTGGGGTGAGTTGGACCTAAATTCAGAGCCAGGAGTCAGCTATAAATGAGAGGGAACTAATAGAAAATCTATGAATGAGTCCATTTCCTGCCATTGACTTCCACGTGCTCGCAGCAGGCTCTGATCTGTGTCATGCAGCCCACAGCCACCTGCATCTGCAGTTTGGAGTTGGTTTTCTGCTGTAGTTTTGGAAAGTGGAGTTCTGGTATAGCCGTTGTACAAATTATACCCCTGGAGAAGAAAATACATTTGGTGAAAATGTAATCATTCATCCATGGAAGGTATTATGTTATTATGCTGTCTTAGAAAATAAACCTTCTTTTGATTTTAACCCCCTGCTTCAGGGGAGTTTGATGTATTTACACAATACATGTCTAAATTTATTGTCCTCCAGTGAATGTCCCTTGTATCACTGCAGTGTGGCTACTGGTGGTGAGGGCCAGTCCTCTCATTCTAGCATGATGAGCACTGGGGTGTGTCCTGGGCCACCTACATAGTACAGGTAGTGTCTGAATAAAAATAATGTTGTTAATACTTAGTTGCAGTGATGTGTGACCTGGGGTTGAGATCTTAAACTGTTGTTTTTCTAAACACCTACAGCTGGCCATCACAGCCACCACAGCTCCCTTGTGCTGGGGGGTTGATTATTTATTATTTCTTTTTTTATACGTAACTACCAGCTGTAGAGAAGGGGAATACTGCAAATGTAAATATGTGAGGTTTAAGGTGCATTTGCTGCTTGGTGATTGCCACCCCTCTTTCCATTTGGGCAGAAGGATTTAAAGAGGATGAATCTCATTGCCCCAGCTTAAAGCACTTGAAGTTCCTGCTTTTGTGGTGTCCCCCCTTCTTTCCATCCTCAGCAGAAGCGACTCTCACCTTGGATGAAATAGAGATCAGTAGCTTCGCACAACAGCTTTCTCATGGAAGCAGTAGCACAGCTGCTGCTGTCTCTCTGTGAAAGAGAGATGGAAAGGGATTCATGTAAACAAGGAGTGCTTCAGTCTTCTTTTGGAACAGGGAGAAATTTACTGGTGTTTGCAGTCAAAATGTTTACATTTCAGAGTTAGTCATCGTAGAATTAAGCAGTTCTTTTGTATGGTCTTCAGTAGTGGTTTTAAGGTGAGTGATGGCCAGGCTCCTCTGTGTTTCTACGTGGCTTCAGGCCACCCGGCTGGTAACTGGGGAGGCTGAGCCGTGGGGCTGCACCTGTGGAGCTTACCTTCCAACCCTCACCAGGGCACAGAGCTCGCTCAGGCTTCAGTGCCTCTAATAGTTCCCTTTCAACCGCTGAAACTGTGAGATCAAACCGGCCTCCTTAGAGCCAAGCACGGCTTTTTATCGGGCAGAGGAGTGCAGTGGGGCTGTGCAGGAGCTCTGGCCGGGCCCAGCAGAGCTGCTTTTCTCCCGGCAGCAGCTTTGCTCGGCAGCTTCGCGCTCTCAGAAGTCAGTGGGGAGTGGAAAGGTAGGCAAACCTTTCCCTTTGCAAGGCTTCAGCAAGAGATCAAAGGCAACTCTTTAGCCTTGGGAAGCATTATTGCTACCTGGACCTGACTCTCTCTGTGCTATTTCTGTGCTGGTTTTGATCCAGCTGCTTTCCTAACTCACTTGAAGCTTTGCTCTCAGTGGGGCATCTCTGGTACATGTTTCTTTCATTTTCTGGGGACTGCCCCTGTGCAGTTGGCTTTGCACAATCTGGGTAGGAGTTGCTGGCCAGAAAACCTGATGTGTTGGTATTTAAGATGATAAAAGAACAAAATGAGAATTTCAAAAAAAAACAGCACTAAAATGTCTTTAGTTCTGTATCTACTGGTACCTTTTATCTGATACAGAATTGAGCAGATTAAGTGCTGTATTTTGTAACATCATAAGCCCTCGTAACCAGCAATCAGTAAAACATAGCTGTGCTTTGGAAAGGTCTTTTTGTTTGTATCTGCTCTTCCTCCAAATCACCAGCTACTCAAACCAAATACAACTCACTCCATCTCAATGGCATTGGCCACCCAGTGTTTTACTGCTAAGCCTAGAACTAATTGTCTGCCTTTTGGCAAGTCTGAAATGTTTGATGCTGCTGAAGTCACGTATCCTTTGCACTGGGTCTTCACTACTTGCTTCTGGTGGGAAGCATGTTGGGTGTGATATGTAAATGCTTCTGATGGATCAATATTTAATGCATCTAGTCTGTGCTACATAGAGGCTATAACTGAAGTGACTCAGCTTTGCAGGACAAAGTTGGAATGTGTCCATAAAGTGCTTTTGCAGAACAGACAGAGAATTGTGCAAGAGGAACATTAGTTGCCTGATGCATTGCAGCGTGGAGATGGATTTTGTTCTAGCTCATCTGTCTTTTGTTTTTGTGTTGTATTGGAATTCTGAGGTGTGCAGTATGAAACTGTGCAGTATCTAAACCAGACTTACATTTTCTGAGGAGCAAAGATGTTAATATTGTACATGAAGATCAATATTAAAAGGTCGTGTCTTGGGGGATCTTTAGAGCAATGGTATGTTTTTCAATAATAACTGCATTATTTTCGATAACTGTGTTGTAGCAATCTTCATATGCTTTGTGAACATCTTACCGTTCTCTTTTGTGTTGTTCTGCCACCAGATCAACTGCTGATGTGGTAAATACTAGAAAACAGTGACTTGAATGTGTGCCCTTGAGGGTTTCTGCCTGCTGGAGATAAACAGAGTTTGTTCTTACCATCAGTTTCTTCTCCAGACATTGTGGTCATCTTCTGTCTGACTTCTCCAAGTAGAGTCTGTTTCACCTTTTGGTGAAGTTGCAGAACTGAAAACAGGAAAGATGACACCCAAATTTTAGCATATGAGTTTGTCCATGCTTTGTTCTTCCACTGTTGTTTGCTGAGCAGCTCTCACTTTGTTCTCTTTGACCTCAGCCTTTGAGAACTTGGTCCTTTGTTGCTGAGCCTTCACATGGTGTTCCCGTGCCTTGTGACTAAATTCCCAGTGTTTTGGAAAGAAGGACCAATATAAATAATTCTGACACTGGTTTTTTTTTTTTCCATTTCTTCCCTCACTGCATATAGAAAATTCTGGTTTCCTTTGAGAGATTGGTTCCTTTCTACAGAATTCCCTTCCTCATACACCTCCAGTGCTATGAAGATATCTAATTACAAGTTGGTGCAGCATTCTAAGAAAACTTACCTTCCTTTGTTGCTTAGTTGTTCTGATGTATCGTGGGGCAACAGCTGAGCTAATGACTAGAGATATTTTTAAAAGAATACAAACCTCAAACTTGCAGAATAGGAGGCCTTAACTGTAGTGTGATGTGTCTTATCTTCTGTTTTATTTTTAGTTGCTCTTCTACAACGGGTAGCAGAATTGGAAAAGGTCAATGCAGAATTTCTGCGCACAAAGCAGCAACTTGAGCAAGAATTTAATCAAAAGAGAGCAAAATTTAAGGAGTTATATTTAGCTAAGGAAGGTAAGTTCTCAATTCTCTGAGTTATTCTGAAGTTTATTAAACTTCATCTTCAAATAATCTCTGGGTGAAGAAGAACCTTTGTAACACCAACTGCTCCTCACTGCTTGCCCACGTGCATCACGTGCTTGCTTTTTTGTTGTTTTTCTTTGTTGTTTTCTTTGGTTTTTTAAGGATTATTAGGATTTAAGGGGCTTTTATCCTGGGATAATCAACTGCATATCCAGTGTGGTCGGTGGGATAAGGCATTGCTGTTGCATTTGATTTGCAAAAGCAGGAAAGTGACAATTGTCTTTTAAACATACAATAAGAACGTAAGAGACAAGCAGAGAGGAGGATTCAGTAGGTGCCTAATTAGCTAGAATGGATCTTCAAAGTTAATTTGAAAGATTTGCCTGCATGGATTGGAGTCAGCAGAGCAACTTGAGGTACATGCTGAAACACCACCACTGGGTTTTAATACTAACTTTCTGAAGTGGTCGTGTGCTCCTTCTTTCTCAACAGCAGCTGATCTGGTAAGTGGAAAGACACAGTCTGGCTGATGTGCTGTTTATACTTTGTGGCTGGCTTTTTTTACATAATATTAATTTGTCTTAAACTTCCAACTTAAACTTAATTTGTCTTAAACTTAGAATGTAAGCAGACAGACATTATAAAAGTTTTAATACCAGCCAAGGGCATCTATTTCAATAACACTCTTTATAGGAGAACTTGAACCATATGAGCTCAAGTACCTGATGAAGAATTGGACAGTAGAGATAGCTGTTGTTCAGAGAGCCAAAATTGATTTATTTCTAATCCAAATGATTTTCCTGTCCTTTACTTAGGAAAGCAAAGCCAAAAAATAATGTATTAAGACTGTAGCTGCTTGTGTAAGCTTATGAGAGCAGAAATACAGCAGGCATAATGAAGATCAGATCATACAGAAGGCCTGTTTCTTTGTGTTTCTAGCAGCTGCTGAAAAGGAAATTTAAGATACAAGATGCCACAGATGAGATCAGAAATAATTCTCCCTTTTCAGAAAAGTCAAAAAATAGAAAATAAAATGTGACAAGGGGAAAAATAAAAAGAATTGAACTTTCACCTGGACTGAAGTGAAAGGATACCAGAGGAGAATATACAAGCAATAACTTCCCCCTTCCCCCCAAGCTTTTTTTCTCCCCTTTGTGCAGAACCCTCTCCTAAACCTACATTGGGACTGTGACAACCCAACCTCAATACCATCCTTTGAGAACTAAGTAATATAAACAGTACAGGATCTTGGGATCTTTTGCATGAGGATTAGTGCTCTTTTGAGTACCCAGTGAGCTCTGGGTTCCATGTTCCTTATCAAAGGGTAAGGTGTTGAGCACCAGCACTGGTTAAGCATTTTTATCCTGAGGGAAATACATGGACATAGCTTGCTGTTCATTGTATGCTAACAGTGATTGCCAGTGAAATAGGCCACGTGGGCATAAAACCGTGTCTTTGGACTTAATTCCTTAACATATACCTTCAGATTAACCAAAAACTCAGGAGGATAGTATGAAGTTAGTTTAATTTCCATTTATCCTTGCAAGAGTTAGAGAACTAGTAAATGTTCCATTGAACGTGTACGTTACTTGTTTTTGCTGTCGAAGGTCAGTGTTAGCAAAACCAAGGTGAAGAGTAAATGAGGCTGTGTAGTTGTCATATGTGGGCTCTACATAGCCCTTAAAGAGTGTTTCTGTTCAAGAAATCTGAAGTATTATATCTGAATTCAGGACCAAGTTGATGAAAGATGTGGGAAGAACTGCCTTCCTGTCATTCTTGTCTTTTCCAGATTCGTTACCAGAATTAGCTGAATAATAACAAACTAAATAAACACACAGTTCACTTCCACTGGGTGTGTTACTTTATAGGGTATGTCCTCAGTGTCTGCTCTGTGGCTGTGTCCATGAGAAGGTACTTTTTTATAAAAGGCAAGGGCAAAGGAAGTCAAGAAATACAGATCCCTTAAAGAGACCTTCTAACGTTTGTTCAGTTGTTACGGGTTGATGCTTTAGTGTCAGTGTTTCCTTTGTGCCCTTGTTAGAACACTGTTCTTTGCCATAGAAACTATGGGTAATCTTTAGGTAGAACTTATTAATCAAGCTAAATGTGAATAATTTTTCTTTTCAGAGGACCTGAAAAGGCAGAATGCAGTGCTCCAAGCAGCACAAGATGATCTGGGACAACTGCGGACCCAGCTGATGGAAGCTCACGCTGAAATGGAGAACATCAAAGCAATAGCTACAGTCTCTGAGAACACCAAGCAGGAAGCTATCGATGAGGTGAAGAGACAGTGGCAAGAAGAAGTAGCTTCACTGCAAGCTGTTATGAAAGGTAACTACCAGGCAAGCTGCCGCTGCTCAGAGCAGACACCTCTTTGGTAGATGCTTAATGAGTTGTACCCACTCCTATGCAGCATATGGAAAGCTGCTTCTCAGGGCTTGGCAGAAACTGAGCTATAGAAGTGGTAGATGAAGTGTAGTTTGAATTTGTGAGAAGCAGCTTGGTGGCTCTTGGTAAGTATGAGGGTAGAATTTAGAAAGAGATGTAGCACTGGGAACTCCCACGTGTTATGCAAAGCATTTCTGAGGGATTATCAATGGGATACTTCATCCTTCCTCAAAGGTAGGTATAACATGTGTAAATTGACAGCTCTGAAGACAACTTCAGGCTAATAGCATTCTCATTCTCTGTAAACCTAGTCCTGCTGTCAGTTAAGTGTTCCTCCAGTGCTATCTCATGCACTTGTCCACAAGTGGCTGAATATGCTGCTTTTTATCAGTCATGGGTCTTTTGTTGGTTTTTTTTTTCCCTTTCTTTCTAATTCTGAGCTCTTTGTTATGTTTGCATGTTGCACAGCTGTTGATGTTGTGAGACAAGCAGTGTGCAAGGAACAACAGACAGGATGTAAACTGGGGACAGACTGTTGCCATAATAGGCTCTTTTCTTAAAGGTTCACAAACAGCATCACAGTTATCCCAAGCCTGCAGCTTGTTCCAATGCATTTATTATCTGCATAGATAGATGAACCTAGATCAAGGCTCAGTCATTCCAGCTGCTGTATGTATGTAAACAAAGAGAACTCTTTACTTGAAGGGGTAATAATAGGGAGATGAAAGCAATGTGAGAAGTTCTAGTTCTGTGGCATTTGGAAATAAATAAATAAGGTTTTTGTGATTTGATGTATTTGGAGGTACAAAATGTGCTGCTAACTAGGATATCAGATATGTGTGTTGTTTTGAAATTAGGAGTTACACAGTTTGGGGGACTTGTTTGTGTTCTAGTGGTGGTACAAACTGAGATGTAGTTTCTTCTGATTTTTTTGCATATGTAGTTGGGTTTTTGAGGCAAAACTCAAAGGGAAGAGAGGGGAAGGGAGAGCTCACTGTTGTCCTAGCTTTGATCGTGTATGATAAATTCTTGACTGCTTAAGAGATGGAGTTCCTAAAGCTCTCTTTTGTAACTTATATTAAAAATAAGTTTTGAAAATGCTGTTTTGTAGAGACTGTTCGTGACTATGAACTGCAGTATCATCACAGGCTGGAGCAAGAGCGAGCTCAGTGGAATCAGTACAGAGAAAACGTGGAACGGGAAATAGCAGAGTTGAGGCGGCGACTGTCTGAAGGTCAGGAGGAAGAAAACCTAGAAAATGAAATGAAAAAGGTATGTTGGAATCTAGTTCTTTGGCTTCTGTTATGAGATACACTTCTGTGGTTATATGTGAGTTAATTTCCATGCCCTGCTGTAATTCCTCAGAAACACACATAGCCTGTTCCACCAACTTTCAGCTCTTTGTTCATGGAAGTCATTGTGACCTGATCCTGCATTTGAATACCTAAATGTATTGTACCTGACTCTGGATTCAGTAAGAGGATTGCACCTGAGAAGGTGGTACGGTTGTAAGAGCAGGAGGCCTTGTGAAGCCTCTTGTCTTAATGCCAAATGAACTCAAGTAAAGCCCGTTAGATTTGCCTGGAGATTGACTTACAACGTTTCTTTTACACTTGCACATCTTACAAACTTCTTTTGAGGCTGAATGTCTTTGTCTTTAAGGTAAGCCACTTTTGTGCAACACCATGCTACTGGCTTTCTAGGAAATACACAACCTTGCTGGCACAAAACAGTAGGATCTAGATGATGAAAGATGATTGCCCTGGAGTTCAGAAAGATTTTGCTGATGTTGTTATTGAGAGATCTGTGACATAGAAGAATCCATAGAAGCAGATTGAGGTGCCTTGTGTTGAGTTTGGAGTTGTCTGGGTTTTGGTATTTTGGGGGGTTTATGGGGTTTGAGATTTGATGTATTTCTTTTTCAGGCAGCAATGAAATTGTACCTGTCATAGTAGATCAATATTTTGGAATCTTCATTTATCACATTATAAAAACTTGCATTTAAGTGAATGTGTCTTCTCAGTAGGCTTACAGGAGTCTTCAAGGTATTCTAAGACAATTTTAATGTAATAAATGATCCTGTATTCAATAAAAGAGTAGGCTAACATCTGATAATCTGCCACATCACCACATTTCCTTGTTTCTGCGTGATGTCAGCAGAAGAAATGCAGTATTGAATATCATAAACATTGATGGAATAAGTGGAATAAGCCTGTTTGCTGATGTTCTGACTACAGAAGTACTGCCACAGGGATTTTAAGACATCAGCTATTTTTAAGAGAAGGTTTTAGCTCTATTAAGATAAACAAGACTTTGGCTAAAGCTGGAAGGAAGGTTCAAATTTGGATCAATGTGGTGAGTCCTATAGAAACAACCCAGAAGATGCAGAATTCACAGTGTGCAAGTCCCAGCAGTGCATTGCCAGCAAACTGACAGTAAGAATTTTTAGTCAAAAGAGAGTTTTTTCTAAGAGAGAGGCATTTCAGTAACTAGAATCTTACCCTTTTTTGTTTTTTATCTGAATGTACTGATCATCTAAGAGTTGGGAGTTGCAAGTTGCTCAGATGACAGAGCAGCTCACCTAAACTTACTGGCTTTACTATGAGTCAGTTAGTGCTTCTAAGTTTAGTATAGCAGAGGAATAACAATTTTAACTGTACTCCATTAAGAAAGAAATACATATCCCTTGATCATTTGGGATGTGCTCTTTGAAGACTTGTGATCAATTCCTCATGCAAAATGGTATTTCCAGCCAACAGTGGTGTAATCACCCTCCATCCTTATATGCTTTGTTAAAAGAATGGATTTTTTTTTTTCATTTTTAGGCATAAACTTGAAAGGAGTTTCTTAAAAATAGCATCTTCTTGACAGTTTTAAGGCATATCCAGTTATCTCAGAGGACTACCAAAGTACTTTAATTTTTGGGTTGTAAATGGATGCCATATCAGCATATAAATACATCACATTTCTTAAAAGTACCAGAAAACCATGCCTTGGTCAAGCATTCTCAATGAGGTGAGATAAAAAGAAGGAACAGAGTAGACAAGATTGCAAGCCATGTGTTTCAGCACAGGATGCTTCCCTTAGCTTTCTTGACTGGACAATATCTCAGTTCAGTTGTCTGTAATCTAGGAATAAAAATCCATTTTAAACTACAAAGAAAATCTGTGAAACTTAATACTGCATCCACATATTTGCTAAGAATTATGCTTGTCATCTGCATGCTTTTGCCCTGGAAGACTTGAGAGGTAGATAACAAATGTTGCTCCAAATTTTTCTTTGAATTGAAAGTTTCTTTGGTTGAGTGTGCAGTTTTTGTATCTGCTATCAGACTTCCAGTGTGGATGTTATTTATCCTGATTTGGGATTGCCTAGAGTGGGTGGGTGCTGTTCTGATAAGCATGCTATTTTGAGCTGTATTTACTAGATTGTGACTGCTTTGCTGGAGGTATCCAAGGCCAGCCTGCAAACCTGACATGCTGCATTCTTGAGCATCCTCTTGTCAGAAAGAGCATTTCTAGTGGAGCACATGTCTGGAAGCAGCTTTTTTTTGTTGTGTTGCTTTTCCATGTAAACATATTGCAAATTGCCAAATCTCTGTACAAAACTTGTGTTCTATGATTTTTATCACAAAGCAACAATTTCTAAGAAAGCTATGCCAAAAACTTCATGTGTATTCTATAAATCTCCATTCCCAAAGAAGAGGTAAATGACTTGTTCTCCTGATAAGTGTGCTTCCCCAGTGATTCATCTTTCAGAAAACATACTGGTGACTTATAAAGATCTCTCTCTCTTCCTGTTGCATTGTAATACCAGGTAGTTTTTGGTTTTATTTATCATCACAGACACTAAAAGCAGTTTAGCCATAGCAGCATGTAGTTCCATGTAAGTTCTCTGCTTGGTGTTGACTGGTCTCTCTCCAGACAGTGACATGGTAGGGATGAGTCTTTCCCACTATCAAAATTTGGCTAATCTCTTTTTATTCAAACTGTGTTTTCCATTCAGGAAAGGATCTGGTTTGCTGCTGGATCTGTGATGGATTTAAAGGCTCTTAGCACATTTGTGTCAAACTCTTGAGTAGCAGAGTCTGCAGAACAAGTATTTTTCATATGGACAGAGCAAGGAAGGACAAACCTGTTGTGAAGTGCACCTCATTAGTCAGGAGAGGGGGAATTGGAGGAGGAGAGTAATCTTTCCTGTGACTGACTTGACCACAAAATCTGATACAAAGCACACTGCTTTCACTGGTAATGTTAAACACCAGTAGAATAGATTTAGAGGAACTTGAAATGTTTTACTCCTACTTTAAAGGGAGAGTCTCAAACTGTGTCTGTGTTTCCCACTTGCCTTGTTTTTGAGGAACACATTGAGGGAGAGCATTGCCTGAGATTTCCCCAGCCGTGTTTCTGTCCCTCTGAAAACGTTGGCTGGAGTAACATCAGGATTTGGGATTGCTGTAGCTGGCTGTCAGGCTCACAGTGCTCTGTGTGTGGGTGGTGACTCAGGCTCGTTTTTAGCGTGTTCCCTCTGTGCAGTCAGCTTCATGCTGTGGTCTGCAGGTCCCTCGTGGCGTGTTCTTCAGCTGCTGTGCTGGGGGAAGCAGGTTTTGCTGGGGCAGAAGCGGTTTGGGTCCTTGGTTTATGATTAGGGCTACGGAGATGATGAAGGGCCTGGAGCATCTCCCCTGTGAGGAAAGGCTGAGTGAGCTGGGACTGTTCAGTCTTGAGAAGAGAAGACTAAGGGGGACCTAATTAATGTTTATCAATATCTTAAGCATGGGCTGCAGGGGGAATCAGCCAGCCCCTTTTCAGTGTCTGTGGGGACAGGACAAGGGGCAATGGCTGCAAGTTAGAGCATAGGAAGAACTTTTCCCCAGTGAGGGTGAGGGAGCCCTGGGACAGGCTGCCCAGGGGGTGTGGAGTCTCCTTCTCTGGAGAGATTCCAGCCCTGTCTGGACGCCTGAGTGAAATGTCCTGGGGAGCTGCTTTGGCAGGGGGTTGGACCCCATGGGCTCTGGAGGTCCCTTCCAACCCCTACGATTCTATGATTCTGTGGTTAAGTGGTGAATAAATAAAAGCTGATACAGTGTAAAGCCTTTGTCTTTGACAGTCCAGGATAGTTTGGCAAAACGTTAGGAAATAAATACAAGGATCACACCTCTGTAAGAGCCTGACTGATGCCTTTTAACACAGGAAATGGGATGTTCTTGTCACATCTTCCATGTGTGACAGTACCTTAAGATCGTGTTTTTCAGCAGGATAGAAATTCTCATTTTACTAAGACTTTCACCTCAATTTGGGCATTTCAGTAATTACCCTTTACCTTCAAAAGCAGCCCCAGTGACCAGTGCTCATTTTGTTAGCAGATTCAGGCCATTCTGAGTATTTGGTTCAGTATCATGCATTACTGGGATGTTCCAAAGCACAGTGTCAAACTTCACCTCTGTTTACCAAGCAGAGAAAGGTAGAGTAACTCTCCTGCATATGCAATTTGATAGGGTTTTGATGTTCCAGTTCATTGCTGCCAGACAGCCTGATTTTGCTTTTGGGGAGCTCTCCAACTGTTTCTCTGAACTGTCTGGCTCCAGCATGGACACATTTGTTGCTCTGCATTCGGTGTTGAACCCTGTGAAATCAGGCTGGTGATGAAATCTTCCTGCAGTTGTTATGGATAATTAGGAAAAAGCTTATTCAGCAGCCCTACTAACATTGGGCTATCTTTAGTCTATATGAGCTGGCTATAGGTAGCATTAAATGAATAGAAATGATACAGTAAATTAAATGCCATGCAGTCTTTGAACCTGCTCCTGTTGGTTGGAAAAAATGTGACTGATGGGTTGCTGGCTGCTTTCAACAGGATATATATGTATGTGTGACACTATCCCATGGCCCTGGTACTGAATTCTTGGCATCATGTGAGGTCCTTTTGCTTTTCTCCTATATTTTATTTGTACCCTTTTGACAAACAAAGTAGCAGTTACAAAACATAGCAGAAATGAGTTGTCTGTTTAGAGCCCAAGGGCCTTGTTACATTTGTATAATAGACAAGTATTGCAATATTATTTTGTCTTTTAATTTTAAGTTTAGAAATACTGTGTATTTCTCTTCCTCAGAGTCTTGTTCAGAATGGGGTTGTTAATAAGGTTACCAGAAGCTGAAAGTCAAATGAGTATCCTCTAGGACCTGTACTCTAATCCAGATTTAAAACAAGACATGAATGTAATCTTTTACTAGCTATCTTGGCTGGTCAGGTTAGGAAAACTGTCATAGTTTGAAACTTCAGCTTTGGGTCACAGTTCTCTGCCTTCTCTCCCCTCCTGAATTCCTCCCGTTGAAGATGGAGAACAGTTGAGCATCCTGAGCCTCCACATGTAAAACCACCCCAACTGATGTTGCTTAAATTCTTTGTGGCTTGAAGAATTTTTCTGTGGTGAATGTCTGAGTGTTCTGCTTCTCTCATGGAGTCTAGGGAAGCTGTTACTTTCCCTAAAAATATATTTAGTGCATCCATGAAGAAAAGCCAGAGCATTTAAGAAATAGGGATGTCAGGGCCACCCTTTGACATGCATAATTCTGCATCTGAACACTGAACCCTATTTCTCATCTTCACTCTTGCTATTTTCACCTGGCTCTTTCTTTTTGCTTTTCCCTAACTCGTATTTATCTTCTCATTCTGTTGTCCTGCTTTGATCTTCTTAGAACTACTTTTAAGAGAGCCAGGGGAGGGTGTGATAAATTGCCTGTGTGTAGTTGGGAAGTATTTAGCACAGTAATACCAACCCCTGATGGTGCATCAGCAGTAATTTAAAGTTGAAAAGTGGTCTTCCAAAACAGGAGAAAGTTACATGATGCATTGCTGTGCAGATCCTTTTTCTTTTTAACTTCACAAGTAAGTAAATGGTCAATAATTCATCCTGATTTGGGATTCTTGGGGTTCTTTTTTTTAGACTATGTGCTATGTGGCAGCAAGTTGCAGGACAGCTGGGCCTCTGATAACATGAAAGCATATGCATTTTGAAATACCTGATGGTAAATTTTCTTCCAAGTATCAAGAGTAATAGCTTTACTGATGTTCTCTTTAAAAGCAGATATTAGTGGCCTAATCCATACATGGATTTAGAATTTAGCTGCCTTCTGTGAATGGAATAATACTGGCCTGTTGTCATGGAGATGACTGCTGAGCTAAATAACTAGCAATAAAATGACTATTGGAAGTGGAAGTTTAGTCAGCTGGTTTTGTTGGCATAAATATTTTCTCCAAAGGTCTCTGATAATGGAAACCATTGTGGTGAAAACAATGATAACATGTTGTTCATCATTTATTGTATTAACTTCAGGCCCAGGAAGATGCTGAGAAGCTGCGCTCGGTTGTGATGCCTATGGAGAAGGAGATTGCTGCTCTGAAGGAGAAATTAACAGGAGCTGAAGAAAAAATAAAAGAACTAGAAGCATCAAAGGTGAGGTGGAGGTGTAACCATATGCTCATTTATATCTTGCATTGTGCTAGTTTGATGCAGATAAGCAAAGTCAAATTTTCTGAGAGAGAAGAAGGTGTATTGTGAAACTCTTCATGCACAATACATCTTTTCTCCTTTAGCTCAAATGACATGTTTGGCCTATATATGTTTTCCCGTCTTTGCTTTGAGGGTTGGGGTGTGTGTGTGGTTTTTATCATCTGTGCTTAGCTTAAATTGCATGGCTTCAGATCTACTAGTGAAAAAAATAAAAAACCCTCTAGAAAAATAGCTGCTTTGCACATCTGCAGCTGCCTGGCCTTTAGATTAATGTCATGGTTACAGCCAGAGAAAGATTTGCATTTGCAGAATTCTTTTAATGTACTTCCTTCCAGCATCTGCTGTATTTCATTTCCTAATCCTGGGCATAAAACTGAGACAATATCACCAGAGTTTTTCTAGCTTAAAATTGAAGCAAATCTCAATTCATAGAAAGGGATACCGGTCGTGGCTGCCAAGAAATCAGTGTCAGTGATATGTATCACTCATATCTAGCATTCCTGTAATCTTCAGATATGGCAAAATCCCTGTTGAACTTTGTCATCAGCTGTGCAGGGTGAATAATAACCTGTATCCCTGTAAGATAGTTACATTTAATGTACTCTTTTATACAGAAATTAAGATGTCTCCTCTAAAAAGTGTTTTTATCTTGGAAGTCCAAAAAGACTGAAATTACAATATAACTTACCATATGGATGGTTTTAAGATGTACAAATAAATAACCTTGTCTTCTGGATCATTTGCATTTTCATTTAAAGAGATGCTCATCACTTGCTGGAACTTTTATTCTTGGGGTTTTTTTTTTCCCTTGTCTGAGCTTTGGGAGAATAGCTTTTTACTCCTGTCTGAGCTTTGGGAAAACAGTGTAATTCATTTAGCAGCCTTAATTTTATTTGGTTGAGAGTCTGTACTTGAGTGTTTTCCTTCCTCATAGATTCTTTGGGAATTGCTGGGTAGGTCAAATGTTTGTGATTTGAAATTTAAAAGATATTCTTTGGAATAATAGTTTTGTAGGTAGTTCTGCTTTTTCTCTCAATGGAAACAGTACTTCCTTTTCATTGCCAGGCTGAATTTGGGGAAGATGAAGAAATGTGAATCTTCTCATCTTGCTTGCTCTCAAAATGCCTTTTTTTTTTTTTTTTTTTTTTTTTTCTTCATAAGAAGAACTTTTTAGAACTTTTCTGCTGAATTTGGTTAGAAAAAATCATAGGTCAGTGTGCTGTCCTTCTTTCCTGGTAGGCAAGGCCTGAGTAACACTCACAGTGTTTCAGCACTAGGAATTGTGTTGGTTTCAGTCAGCCCTTTGAAATCTAAGCACGTCCTTCTATGGGATGAGTAAAACACAAACACATATCTCTTGGAAAAAAGAGAACAATCACTTTATCCATATTTCTAATTTAATGAGGCATTGTTTTTAATGAATTCTCACTTTAGGTTGTGATTCTTGCTAAAGAAAATCATGCAGGTCCTTAATTCTTGCCTGTAGTTGACTCCACTTCATTTTTCTGTCCTCAGTTGCTGATAATCCCATTTCAAGTTGCCTTTTTAGCCTAATGGGAAAGAATTGCTGTTTTGTATCTAGCATGGAGATGTTTAAGCAGAAACTCAAGGAAGTTGTTAAAGGACTTTACAGTGCTATAAATGTGCAAGATGTTATTTACATGGTTTATATTACCAGGCTGGTACAAGGACTGGCACGTGCAGAATGAGCAATACGTATGACTTCTCTCTTGGTCATGATGAAATCACTTAGATCTGTTTAAGTCATCTAATTTTAGTTTTCAGTGTCAAGTATTTAGCTGAGTTAGCAAAAGAACACATATTTCTGTTGTTTTGCTGGGTGTTAGGTTTCCTTGGTTGGTTGGTTGGTTGTTTTCACCTCGTTCCATCCTTCCTGAGGGTTACTCCATAGGAAGCAGATTTCTTCATTTCAATGGCCAAAAGACTTGCAGACTGGGTATCTGAAGCTGTCCCTACCATGAATGACAAGTTAAAGCCAAAGGGGTGTCTTGAGCTTTGAGTCAGTGTCTGTGGCTCTTGTGCTGTCTTGAGGAAGATGAAGAAGTCAGAACTTGCCTGGAAGCTTTTGTTTCCTTTAAAATAAAAACTCTTCTGATTCCTAACTCAGCAAACCATAAAACTGAATAGGGCCATAAAGAAAACTTCCAGCCCATT
The DNA here is from genome assembly GCA_027925045.1 of Hypotaenidia okinawae. Classification (NCBI taxonomy): domain Eukaryota; kingdom Metazoa; phylum Chordata; class Aves; order Gruiformes; family Rallidae; genus Hypotaenidia; species Hypotaenidia okinawae. The sequence continues at coordinate 4,487,273 of BSDF01000020.1, forward strand.
CCCTGCTCCAAGATGGGATCCATCTGTACATGTACCATGTTTGGCAGATGTTTATGCAACCCCTATCTTAAGAGGTTCACACTAGAAATTCTGCAGGATTTTTATTCCAGTTCTTTGTTGGCTTTGCAATTTAAAAAAAAAAGAAAAAGAGAGAAAATCCTAATATACTTCTTCAGTGTTTCTTACTGTAATTGCTTTTCATCCCATCCTTCATGGACAGATTTTCCTTTCTTTTTGCAGAAGCCTTTCATGAGTTTGAATGTTCCTCTCCTTGTCTGTCCCCAAGCTTTCTCTCCAGAGACTTGCCATCTCAGGTTTAGTTCAAGCTCGCCTTGTAGTATGTTTTCAGACTACTGTTGCTACTCTATTTAGATCAGTCTCCTCATCTCCTTTGGAGTAGAAAACCCAAAACCAAACACAGTATTTAGTTGTTGGCTTATTAAAGCTAATTAAAGGATTGCTTCATTATTTGCTGATGTTAGCCTCTTTACCATCTCTGTGCACACTGCTGCTGTTGTGCCAGCTGTGGGAACTCAAATACACCGGTATGCTTGACTTACAGAATTGTGATGAGTAATCTATTCTGAAATAAATACAAAGTCTTCTTGCACAGTGGTACTTGAGTATCTGTGATTTCCAGGAATGAACTTTCCTTCAGCACCTGGATGTTACCTGAACAGGTGACACTGTAACTTCTAAGAAAGAAGAAATGCCTGAGAATGTCTCCTCCACTGAGACAGTGGATTTTATAAACAGGAGGGGAATCAACTTTTTAAAAGGATAGATAGTGGGAGGACAGGGGGGATGGATTGAAGCTCAAGAGGGGAGGGTTTAGATTAGATATTAGGGGGAAGCTCTTTACAGAGAGAGTGGTGAGGGGCTGGAACAGGTTGCCCAGAGAGGTGGTGGGTGCCCTGTCCCTGGGGGTGTTCAAGGCCAGGTTGGCTGGGGCCCTGGGCAACCTTGTGTAGCTCCAGGATTGGAACTGTGTGATCCTCAGGGTCCCTTCCAACCCAGCCCAGTCTATGATTCTATGATTTCCCTCTCTCTATTCAGGTTAAAGAACTGAATCATTATTTGGAAGCTGAGAAGTCATGTAGGACAGACCTAGAGATGTATGTGGCTGTCCTCAACACACAAAAATCAGTCCTGCAAGGAGATGCAGAGAAGCTGCGGAAAGAACTGCATGAAGGTACCTGTGTGATGATAATCCTTTGGACTCTTTTACACTAAGGATGCAGAAACCTATACAGCTATTACCCCTTTTCTGATTTTGTATTTGAATTGAATTTAAAGAAATTGGGGAGGAGGAAAAGGAGGGGCTAGGGGGAAGTGGGCAGCAGTACTTTTAAATATGAAAGCCCTTGAGATGTTTACAGAAGATTTGAATGTGATGGAGAAAAACAACAGAACCATTCATTCCCTTGAGGGATGCTGTTGAAATTCTGCTGTTCTTCTAGTATTGCAAGCTTCCTTCTTATTAAAGTGATTTTACTGGTGTCTTTTATTTGTGTACAGTTAGGAGCATTATTTCCATAACGTGTTGATACATCTCCCTGAGGTATGTCAGATCTGAATGTTGATGGCAGGATGGATATGTGAATGTACATCCATGCCAGAGCAGGGCAGAATCACTGCAGAGGAATGAAAATGGGATCAGCTGTTGAAATAAATAGGGTCATAGAAGACTGGTTTGAAACCAGCACTAAAAGAAATTAAGCTACTAGAGTTTGTGAATTAAGTTAAGGCATTAGTCTTCTAACTGGGAGATCTTAAACCATCAGTAATACATGCCCCATCATGAGCCAAGATTTGGAATTAATAAAATGTCTTATTTCATCCTAAATAGTTGTTGAGCAAAGCCTGGCTGGTTTTCATTAGAACCATAGTTAATTTTATTTGTGAAAATGTGTCTCATTGGAAAAGAGGTTAAAAAAAATTCTGATTGAGGATGACACTTTTCTTTTTTGGAATAGTCTGCCATCTCTTAGAGCAAGAGCGACAACAGCACAACCAGTTGAAACACACGTGGCAAAAAGCCAATGACCAGTTTTTGGAGTCTCAGCGTTTGCTGATGAGGGATATGCAACGTATGGAAGTTGTTCTGACCTCTGAGCAGCTCAGACAAGTTGAAGAACTGAAAAAAAAGGATCAGGTTACTTGCTGCTTTCCTCTTTTACCTTTTTTTTTTTTTTTTTTCTTTAATACTGTAGATTTAATGTGGTGTAACAAGTATGGAAATAACTTTTCCCCAACATGGGATTTCAGTGTGGTTACTATTTCAAAACAAAAAGTTAGCTGGCAGTTTTAGTAGAAATTCTCCATTTGAATGACAGCTGACAGTTACAACAGAAACTCTCCATTTGTGCAAGTATTTTAATACTAATGTATATAGTAACTTTAAAAGCAATTTTGCCAGTATTATTAAGTGAAAAGGTAATAATATCCAGAAGCAAATCTTGGAGGAAGAAACAGTCATCTCTGATGCAAAACATCTGGCTTAAGGATGCCAGAATAGCAAGTTTCACTTCTTTCTAGGTTTTTCCTAGCTCAGCCCTGAATGAAGAGCTTCTTGCATAAGCTAATTTAAAATGAGGTTGTGCACATACTTCACAACTTAGTGTTCTTTAAAGGTTTTCTTTTGATCCTTTTTTTGGTATGTCACACTATATCATTCAGAGTGGTCAAGGTACCTCTCTCTCACACTTTGTTTTAATGCCCATGCCTGTGTAACAGCTGTTAATGGGACATTAGTGATGCAAATACGTTACCAGGTTCTATATAACAGTTGTTTCTGTTTCTTGTTTGTTAATCCCTTTACTAGAATTTTGATGTAGGCAATGTGATCTTCAAATACAATTATTCTAGAACCTGAATTGGCCACTAAAGTTGAAAAGTATATTCTCATTTTAAGTCAGTTTGGGTGTCTTGTGAAATGAACACTAGACTGTTAACCAGAAGAATTCTTACATGATAAACCCATGATTTTAATCAAAATAATCTTTCCATTGCTGCCTTTGTAGTTTAATGTATCATGAAAGCTAATGTCATGACTGCCAGAGCAAAATTGATTCCCATTTATACATATTCTCTATCAATCACTGATTCATAGGAAGAAGATGACCAGCAGAGGCTTAGCAAGAGAAAGGAGCAGAAGCAAAAAGATTCAGATGATGAAATGAAAGCTTCATGTTCTCTGGCTCATGAAGAAAACCTAACTCAGCTCTCTAATGAAGAGGTAAAACAACTGGATAGTTCAAAGCAACTTTGAGCAGTCATGTTCCACGAGGTGTTCGTTACAAATACAGATGCACACATAGTGCCCTTTAGTTTCTGTAGCTTATAATTCTTACTAAGCCCTGAAAAATCTTTGGAGTTGCACTTAAATATCTCAATTCTAATAAAAATTGGAAGGCAATACTTATAATCCTGAGAGGTGCTGTTAAAACTCTGATTCACCTTTGGCATTCTGGATGTTATCTGCTGTTAAATTCTCTTGGGATGCGTGGCCACGGTCTAACACACCTACATGTTAGAATCAAACCAATTATATCAACAAGCATATTGTAGCTACTTTGCAAACCTGCTTGGTTTCTGTACTAAACTTAAGCTGTTTAGACAAGTCTGAGAACACAGATGATGACTCTAGCCAGTTGCTTAGCATGTGCAGAGTAACATGATGCATGTGTCTGTATGTATTGTTACATCCAGCTGTGCAAGGAGAGGTTTTTGGCCACATCTGTTCAGCAATCAAAAAAAAGCATTGTTTTTTTGGTAGGGTGTTTTTTTTTTTTAACTAAGCCAGTAGCTGGGGCTCAGCACCAAGTTTTTGCAGAAGCTGCTTGAGCTGTATTAGTACACTCACAACAGCCAGAAGTGTTGCTGCTGGATGTCCTTAGTTAGCAAGCCTTTTGGGTGTTGTAAATCGTCGTACACTGGGACAAGCTGAAACTGTGTTTGAAATTTGCCTAAGCTTTTGACTTCTGAAGAAATGAGTCCAGTGAGCACACAGATTGTAACTTGGAATTATAAAATATAAATACTATGCCTAAAAATGCTTCAAACAAGAGACTTAAAACAGTCATAAAAACAATACTACATAATGTATTGTTCTAAGTCATTAATACCTATATGGAAGTACCAGCTGCCTGCCTGTCTCTGCTGGATGTGTCTCAGCAACTGTTATTTTCCTCAAGAGGCTTGTTGTCAGTGTTAATTTCTATACATGTCTAATGGCAAAGCAGAAGTGCATATTATATTGAAAAGTATTTTGGAAGCAGTCATATGCTTTTTAAATAAAGCATTGCTGCTCTCGTTTCAGTGCGGAGACAAGCAAAAATAGATCAAGAGACTTAATGTGCCTTACACACATCACAGGAGAGTTAGTGTGGGGTAGGGGATCAGCATTCCCCAGGATGCCTTTCTGTTAAAGCCCAGCCTTTTCACTTTCTCTTTATGTGCAAATAGTCTTTTAAAGAATATATTTCTTTCTCTTACAATGTCTTGTCAGACACTCAAAGCAGAAGACAGAAATAGAAGAATATTCACTAGTTAATACAGATTTTGAAATACATAACTTTCCATTTGCTTCTATGTTAATGTAAAGTTTTTTGTTTTATGGAAGACTTCTGGATTTACTTGTGGAAGTGGAATATTTGCCTTCTGTTATGTATAGATCATAGTTCTAGAAGGGATACTGCAAGTAATCTCTTTGGTGGAAGAAGCCTGTTGTTTCAAATACTGGAAGATGTAAGGTGACAGTGTCCTTGCTTCTTTGGCAGGAAGACAGATTCTTACAATAGCATTCTGTTACCAGAAGACTTTCTTTTTGCCTTGTTTGGTTTGGTTTGGTTTAATTCTAGCTGGTACATTTCAGTTCTTTATCCTTTTCTCTGCCTCCTTATGTTTAGAGATCAGACATTCTTGCCAACGCCAATTCATGTTTGACTTTACCATGTCTGGTTATTAGTGTCCAGCATTCCTCTTGTACCATGCTTCCAGAATGGAGCATATATGAGTTTTTTCTTCCTTGTTTTCCAATTCCAGGTGCATGTAAATAGCACCCATGGCTCAGTCCACTCATTGGATGCAGACTTGCTTCTTTCTTCTGGTGAATCTTTCAATAAATCGGATAATGATATGTTTAAAGACGGACTACGGAGAGCACAGTCAACAGACAGTCTGGGGACGTCTGGATCTTTACAGTCCAAAGCTTTAGGGTACAACAACAAAGCAAAATCTGCTGGTAACCTGGATGAGTCAGATTTTGGACCACTTGTTGGAGCAGATTCAGTGTCTGAGAACTTTGATACAGCTTCCCTTGGGTCTCTGCAAATGCCAAGTGGGTTCATGTTAACCAAAGATCAGGAAAAAGCAATCAAAGCGATGACACCAGAGCAAGAAGAGACTGCTTCACTGCTCTCCAGTGTTACGCAGGGGGTAGAGAGCGCTTACGTATCCCCAAGCGGTTACCGCCTGGTTAGCGAAACAGAGTGGAACCTGCTGCAGAAGGAGGTGAGTACCTGCTGCATGTATCTGCTGGGCCTGCTACCTGCATGATAGGCTGCCTCTGCGCCTTGTGGGCCCTCTGCTAGGTAAAAGTCCTTCCAGATTTGCTTTCAGAGAGTCAGGTACAGAAGGAAGTAAGTGGCATCTTATGTAGCAGTTCACTTTTCTCTCTTGGAACCCTTCTGTTGGTAAGGTGCATCTGATGTGAGCTGCTGTGGGTGGCTGTGGGAAAGTCAGCTTTACTGAATACAGGATGGTTTTGCGCTTGAGAGCTGGCAGAGGTAGTTGGTAATCTCACAGATATGTGAGAGGGTGAAAAAAGGTGTGAGAACTCAAAGAAAAGGAGAAAAAGGGAAGCTAAGGGAAGAAACTTACAGTGCAATTTGGGGTGACTAGGAGAATGCAAAAGATGAAGGAAAGGTGCAAGGCTAACAGTGCTGGTTTGTATGCCAAGGAGTTTTGCTGAGGATTGTGCATGGAGTGCAGCTTAGAAACAACCAACCAAGGTACATGGAACACCCAAAGCTACTGCAGAGGAAGCTTCAGGAAGTAGTTGGGAACTTGGGCCATCAGAAACCAATTTCTGAGGGTGATAGGCAGCAGATGATTTAGCACTGTTGCAATGTGGGTGACCAAGCAAATCGTTCCCTCTGGGTGTTCTGCCTGTATGTTTTTCAGCAGCTTCATAGTTTACATCTGGTTTATTGCTGAGAAGAGGGGTATTGTGGGGCTCCTGTAGTTGCTCTTTCAGAAGAGAGACTGAGTCTAAGGAGCAGCATGTTGGGAGGAGGGAGATAACAATCCAGAATAGATGGAAAGGAAGACAAGATGGGAGTAAAAAAGGCAATGTGAGAATGTAGGGAAAGAGAAGAGGCCTGGCACAGGCCAGATGAGATGAAGAACTGGTAGTGATACTTTTTTTCCTCAACTTGCTGAAATTAAACTTATCCACAAATATTACTTACAAGGTTTTTCCAGAACTATTGTAAAGTTGCTATTTTTGTGTGGCTACTAATCTGCAATATCTGGAGAAACTACAAGGTCATGAATCTCAGAGCTGAGTTAAATCCTTTACTCTTGAGTATTTCCTTGTTCTGTTGACATTTGGATGACATTTTCCTCCAACCCTGTCTTAGAATTCACAAAAGAAATGCACTGCTTCCCACGTGTTTCTAGAGGCAGGAGTACAGGTATGTGAATGCCACTCTGTGTGGACAGGACATGGAGCAGTGAGTGCAAATTCTCAGTTCAAACCTGACTTGCAGTGTTGATAAAATCTCCCTTTGTCCCCTTGGGCAAAACCATTACAGCTTGAAAATGGCAGCTGGTTTGTTATTTGTTTCCCACACCTTAACATATATATTTTTTTCCTCTGTTAGATTTTTTTAAAATTTATTTTATTTAAATCTATCTCTTCTGCTTTATTCTTCCCCAGTTGTTCTCTTAGCTGATTATTCTCCTCTTGGTCTCCCAAGTAACAAGCAATAGGACAAGAGGAAATGGCCTTAAGTTGCTCCAGGGGAGGTTTAGATTGGGTATGAGGAAAAATGTCTTCACTGAAAGGGTTATCAAAAGTGGCAGAGTCCCCATCCCTGGTGGTGTTTAAAAGACATGTAGCTGTGTCACTTAGGGTTGTGGTTTAGTGCTGAGCTTGGCAGTGATGGATTAATGGTTGGACTGGATCTTAAAGGTCTTTTCCAACCTAAATGATTCAATGATACTGAGCAATGCTGTAGGAGGGTATTAAAAAGCAAGTAACACTTGATTACTGTTGTAAAACAAAATTAGTATGAGCCATTGAAAAATACTCAAAGGTCAGTTAGAGGGAGAAAAAGATTGAAGCAAGTCTTGGTCTGATGCACTGGCTTGGTTTTTACTTGGTTTGTGTATCTGAAAAAACCCAAACAAGAAAAATCCCAAACACATGCAGACACCAAGCCAAAGTGAAAAGCCCAAACACTGAACTATGGAGTTTATCATTTGATTTATAATATAAAATAATTGCATGAAAAAATCCTACACTCTGTTGAAGGCTTTTACCTGAGACATCTGTTTCTGTACAGGTAATTAAGTAATACATTTCAAAAGGACACACTTGAGTGTCTTGATGGACTCTTGCATGTCATGGCTTACTGGTTTTGTGCCAAAAGTGGGGCTTGTGCCAGGAAAAGCTGATACCCTGCAGCTGATCTACATTGTCCTTTACTTCTTAGAGCAACTTCATCCTGCCAGTATGGGATTCTGCTGCCATCTTTTCTCCATGGTATTCTGTGCTTGCACAACATACCCAAGGATATGTAGCACTGCTGCATTCCCCTAGGAATGTTATGCCTTTATGTCAGGTGATAATTCTGTGTTCTTCAGGTGCAGAATGCAGGGAACAAGCTGGGTAGACGCTGTGATATGTGCTCAAATTATGAGAAGCAGTTGCAAGGTATCCAGATTCAGGAGGCTGAGACAAGAGACCAGGTGGGATTTCTCTTCAAGCTTTAGCAAGACTTTTGCAGTTGTTCATACAGGGTGCAGCAGTGAACCATCTGCTGTGGTTTTACTTGTTGGGTTTTAATTGAACAATGTCAGTATGCTTGAAATCTGGATAACTTCTGACATTTTATTGACATAAGAGTAACAAGTAGGGTTATGTGGTTGTGAGCACCACATGTACCTGTTTCCTAAAGAGTCACCTTGGAGAACAACTTTATCCAGCACTATGAGACTGTGCAATAAGGGCACTCTTCTATAAAAGGTGGTGTGCTCATGCTGAAGTCAGTATCTTTAATAATTTATTCTCTAAGATGCTTTTCATGCATGAAATTCTATTATCTTTGATTCTGCAAGAATTGTTAACTGCAAAGGGAAAATTAAAAGGCCTCATCCTAGCATAAAACAACTGTAAAGTATTGGAGGGTGTTTGTTTCCTGCCAGATACTGAAGAACAATTTTCAGATGGGTGCAGAAGGCATGAGTCACATTCTGCTTTGAAATAAGTGATTTAAGTCATTCCATGGAGATGGCCCAGTGGGGTTTGAAGTCCCATGTGTCCTTAGAGGTGTAATCTCTGATGCAGTGTGTTTCAGAAGAACAGGAAAGGAACTTCTGGGTTGCATAGGGTTTTGAGAGATTTTCTTTTGTGGTTGGGGGGGGCGTCTGATGGGGTTGGTCAGATCTGCATTAGGGGAAAGAGATGCTCCCCAAAAGAATGGAAAATGAAATTATTTTGTTACAACAACCCAGGTGAAAAAGCTGCAGGTGATGCTGAGGCAGGCTAATGACCAGCTGGAAAAGACAATGAAAGATAAACAGGAGTTGGAGGATTACATGAAACAAAGTGCTGAAGACTCCTCTAATCAGGTACAAGCATTTTGTACCAAGATGGTAGCAGTAATGAAATGTTATTCAAACATATGTAACAAAAAAAATCTTGTCTGCAGTTAGATATGGATGGACTACCTGCTATAGCAACAACAAAGAGAATTCCAAGGGCTGGTTATGCTCCACCACAGTCTTTCACAGTTTCTAGATAGGCCTGAAATGTGTCTCATACCATGTTACCCAATTTTGGTCCTAACATTTCATCTCTAATCTTGAAATCCATTTCAGAGGTGGGAATTGGAATTTGAGTTGTGTTTGAGTTTTGAAGTGACCTGTGTATGAAATGACCCAAACATGCAAAAGGAGCCTTGCATTCCTGGTCCCTGTCCTTGCCAGCAGAAGAGTGATACTGTTCCCAGCCCTGCTCTCATCAATACCTGACACCCTGGTTCATGAGTAGCTGAGCAGGAGGCGGTACCAGTAGTTGGTCCAAAATCTCCAGTAAAATTCTTTAAAGCAATAATAGCCTGCTGATGTGATTTTTTCAGTTTGAGATGTGAACCTGACACTACTGGAACAGTGGAGCCAAATAGGATGTGTGGTAGGCATAACTTTAAAAAATAATTACTTGAGCTGGAAGGCTTCCTCTCTTCCATCCCACCTGGTAGTTTTTCGTTACTAAAGAAACAGTCATTAGACAAATTCTGACTTAGATGCCAGGAATATGTTTATAGAGTCTGTCTTTTGGCTGTACCAGGGTGCTTTTAGGTAACACTTAATCTATAGAATAGCTGAATTTGTAAAGTTTTTGAAGAACTATGCTTTTGGAGAAAGATACAAAAAATGACTTGTCATGTGTCATGGTTTAGACAATTATCTAATAGAGAAAATGCAAAAACTTAGGCAGTAGCTCTGCAGTTTCCCTTCAGTATATCTGAACTATCTTTCATTCAAATTGGATTAGAATGAATTGTTTATTTGTTGCTTAGAGTTTGGTAAATAAAATACATCATTGGTCTAGAAGACTGAGTGAGGAATTAATTACAAATTAAACTTCAGTGGATTCCTTTGAAATTTCAAATTAGAGCTTAGCAATGCTAACAGGGAAGGGAACTTAAAGTGGTTATTTCCTTGTCAAAATCTGTTTCAGGCTTTATATCTTTGTCTGTGTGGGTTTTCTCTTATTTTAAGATCTCTTTGCTTATGGCTAAATGTCAGAAGTCAGAGAACTTCCTGGGTGAGCTGCAGCAGGCCTTTTCACAAGCCAAGAGGAGTGTCCAGGAGCAAATGGTAAGACAGCTTAAGCCCAGAGATCACTTGAACAGCACTGTTTGTCTGACCTTTGGAGCAAAAGGTGCTTGTCAAAGACTTTATCTTGCTGCCCAGCCAAGCTTGGCTAGAGCTAGCTGTGCATTTAGTGTTACCGCCCACAGGAGCGCTCGTAGCCAGGGCTGGAGCAGTAGCAGTGTGTAGGGTTCAGTCCCTCAGGCTTTCCGTGTGTGTGCACGTTGATTAACGTGGAGATGGATACTCAACTCTTCCCCCTTGTTCCCTGTGGACATTCCATTCCCCTTTAGTATCTCCCTTCACTGTGGATTTGAAGACAGAGTCAACTGTCTCAGGGTAATTTGTTTAGGATTCATCACTTTTTTACACTAGTGATGGCTTTTCAGGAGCTTTGGAGATGAATGTTCAGTGTTTTTACAGGTCAGACTTAAAATACCAGCCCTAACACTCAGGAAGAGATATGTATGAGAACCTAGTTGTTTGGTTTTTTTTTTTAAATTATTTTGAGCATCTTGTAGGAATTAAGGCAGAAAACTGGATCTCATTTCCTGGGGCAGAACAGAGTCTCTAACTTACTGAAAGCAATTCATTCCCTTCTATATTAGAATCACATTGCTTCTTTTTGCCTCCCTTGCACAGCATTGCAGGGACTAAGAGGGTTTCTTCTGGTGAATCCCTGTGTGGCACTGCTGGAGGCTGGGATTGTCTGTAGGACATCAGGACATTGCTTGCAGAAACGTTCTGTTTGGTGTAACCTAAATGAGATGCAGGAGATTCAGAACATGTATTGATCTGAATATGCTTTTCATGCTGTCTACCTATAAAACAAAGGGCAGCCTCTGTCAGAGTTCAGGTCTTTGCTTCCCTGTACCAAAGCAATGATCCCTCTCAGAAAAATGCACTGGATATTTTCCCCCCTGTTGTAATGCAAGCAAACCTATGGGGTTTTTAATCTCTTTTTTTTTTCACAAGGGATCAGCTGGTTTAATGTTTTCCTCAAAAGACAGCAGGAGGCAGACACCTGCCATGGCACATTTCAGGGTGAATGTTTGAGGTTTTTGAATAACCAGCTCTTACAGCTGAGATGTTGGGTGATTTTAATAAACCTCCCAACCAGTTCCCTAAATTGTGGGTGATTTGTCACACCCCACCCCTTGCCACCCCTCCATAAGCACAGCTAGCTAATGGACACATGGGAAGAAAACTGGGAGACTTAACCACACTGTATTCCTCACTTGTTTCCTTCTGACTGCCTGGACAGTTAAGACTGATCTTGGCTTCATTTCTGGTGCTCAGGCCAGGCAAGAGAGAGCTCCTCATGTTGATCCTCACAACCATTTCATTTCCTTCTTTACAAAGAATACCAATTCAGCAGACTTTTGACAGCAGTGATAGTAAATAGGGCATGAAGAGATCTGAGCATGATCTTAAGTGAGAATTTGTTTTTCTTTACATTCGAGGCTGTCCTGACACAGTCCAGGGAGCAGGTTTCAGAAGAGTTGGTGAGACTGCAAAAAGATAATGAAAACCTTCAAGGAAAACATAGCTTGCATGTGTCTTTACAGCAAGCTGAAGATTTCATCCTACCAGAAGCAGCAGAGGTAAAACTTTTAAATGATTAACACAAATAATGCCTGTGGCTGGATCTTGCTGAAAGAATCCTCTTTATCAAACAGTTGACTCACATAGCACAGGGAACAATAATCTGGATTTTAACCCTGTGAGTCTGGGAAGTACCAAATCAGCAGTCTGATCCCACTGTGCCATGGGTAGATAATAATAAACTGAGTTAACGGTGGCCTGACAACAGCAGAGTGTTGGTTTCTCCCAGTTCAGCTGGTTTAAGCTGGGTTTTGCAACTGGGCACACAAGTGTTCAGTCAGCAAAGCTCCAAGGTAGATACTAACTCAGTAACTGAAGCTAAGTCAGTCACTTTAATTTCAGTCTAAGTGTTAAGACCAATAACAGTGCTGAGCCTTGAATAATGATCATCCTTGTCACCCTTGTCATGGCTACAAGCACATTGAGCTTAAAAGATTGTGGAGGGTGAAGGGCAGGGGGAGAGGGTCATAAACCCATGGAGACACCAATCTCTACCTTCTCCACATACTTAGGCCCAGCACACTGTGATTTTTGTTTTAACACCATGCTGGATGCATGGTCTGCTATGGTGGGACCAACCTCAGGGTGGCATAACCTTGTCTTTGGTTTGGGTGCTGATAAAGACAGTGCTGTGTGTGCCTGGAGGTGACAGTGCAAATCTTTGCTGATTCAGGAGCTCCGTGAGCTGATCTTAAAATACCGTGAAGACATCATTAGTGTGAGGACAGCAGCAGATCACCTGGAGGAGAAGCTTAAGGCAGAGATTTTGTTCTTGAAAGAACAGATTCAAGCTGAACAATATCTGAAAGAAAATATAGAAGAAACTCTCCAGCTGGAAATAGAGAATTGCAAGGAGGAAATAGGTGAGTGGGGTAAAGCAGTCTCAAAAGAGCACTATGGGGAATTACTGAATAAGGGGAGACTTGGCTTTGTCATATGTAGACCTATCTGAATTTGAAATACTGTCCATTTTTGATAGCAAATAAACCAAAGAGGTGCAGCTGAAAACAAAAGTGCAATCACTTGTTTACCTTTCAGATGTCTTTGATGTAGCATGTGTTCAATTCTTCCGTAACCATTAACAAAAGTAAACACAGTATGTCCAGTTTTCTGTGGTTTTTCTTGCATTGAAGCTGTAATTTATTTTTTTTTTTCAGCTTCCATTTCCAGTTTAAAAGCTGAACTAGAAAGAATGAAAGTGGAAAAGGAACAGGTAAGGAGCCCTTTCACTGGGAATCTAGGGATTGGGGTTTGTTGCAGATTTTTGTGTGTGGGTTTCATTAAAAAGAGCATAGGATTCTTTTCTTTTTTGCTAGTTCTGTCAGTGATGCTGTGTTGCTGTCTTTGACATCAACCTCTTAATATCAGAGAAAATGAACTTTTCTTTTCCCATCTGCCTTTGAGGTGTCAGTAAGACTTCAGATTATATTTCTGTATGATGTTTAGTATGCCCAGTACTAGGAGGGAAAGAGCTAAACTAAGAGAATTCTGAAACACATTACATTATTGTTCCTTTGACTCTGTGGAATGCTGGAGGGCTGCCTTACTTGCATAGGTAACCTTCCCTTTCTGTAAGAAGAAATACCAGTTGGACATATTTTCTGACTGAAGGCACTGACATGGTACTAGACACTCTCAGTCTGCTGCCACTCTTGGTATGAGCTAAGAACATAGGTGTACCTGTGTTGTAACTCCTCCTGTGACCATTGCAAAGGAAAGGTGGGGCCATGCCTGAACTGTGAAGGATGGCCTAGCTGTATTGATGCCAGTGTAGGACTGGGACATGGTCATAGTTCTGTTGCTTAAATGGGGTTTTGTCTGGTCATTAATCTGCAACCTAAATATTGGGTTAACTAATTCCTAACTAACATTAAGCTACCTAGTAACAACCTAAATGTCACTTTGGCCATTTCTTTTCAGCTCAAAAAAGAAAAAAAGAAAGAAACAGGGAGAAAGAGATAGTATTTAGGTGTGTTCTGTGTCCCTAGGAGAGATTATTGAGGTGCTTTTCTGAGTCTTGGGAAAGATGCTTCCTGTATGGAGGGACTGGGAGAAATGGAGATGTTAGGGATTTTAGTTAATACTCTTTATTTTTATTATGTAGCTGGAAAGTTCTTCACAGGAAAACCTGCAGCAGCTGGAGAGTCTGCAGGAAACAAAAAACACTCTAGAAGAACAGCTGAAGAAGGAGACAGCAGCAAAGGTAGCTATGATGTCTGGGTGGGAAGTGTATGTACATCTTGTGATGATGAAACTCTGGTCAGAGAATGTATCGCTACCTAAGAATGGAAAAGGCAGCTCTTGAGTCTTGCTAAAGCCCAAAGCATTCTGTGGTTCTGGCAGTGAAATAATACCCACTGGATGCAGTGTAAATCCTCACCCCACTCACTTTGCACTTGGATTTGTAAAGCAGTGGATCTGAAATGCTGCTGACTTGAATATCTCCTTTGGATTGTGTGCCAGAGTCACAGATTTCAGTGGCATCATGTTCCATTACAGCTCAGAAATCTGCTTTTCTCTGTAGGGATCCCAGGACACAGTCCTGCTAAAAGACATGGGGCTTTTTCATGCTTTAACCAATCTAATCATGAGAACATTTGTCTGGTGGGTATTAACCCTGGTTTTGCAGTTGGGAAAATTGAGGTCTAGAAAGTGGTATTGGTTTAATTTCTTGCCAGGACTCTGAGAATAGCCATGCTGCCTGGCTTTAGTCTGTTCAAACAAGCTTTGCCATTTTTCTGCTGTTTAAGCATAACATAAAGAATCTCTCTCTCTTCAGGCAAGCCTAGAACAGCTGGTGTGTGAAGAGAAGAATAAAGCTCAGCGGTTGCAGACTGAATTAGATGTCAGTGAGCAAGTGCAGAGAGATTTTGTGAAGCTTTCTCAGACACTTCAGGTAAGGGAAGACCAATGAATTTATAACATCCTGCTTTTGTTTCTTTATTTCTCCAGAGCAGCAGTTGCAAATTCTCTTACGTTTGTATTTATGGACTATTTAAAAAGGTATTAGTGCAATAAATGTATCAAGTATTCCTAGTGTTATTTTAGTGTTAAAACCTGTTGGGGATTTAATTCTGCTGACTTGATTCCAGCCAGTTCTAAGCAGCAAAGATACACAATTCTTGTACAAAAAGGAACTGTAGAGAGCTGTATGTGATGGTACCTTTAGACTGTAGTGTTTTATTGCCCATCTCCTGGTGTTTTTCAGTGTGTTACTTCATAGCAAGTCATTATGGTGCAAATATTTGAGTACAAAGTAAGGAACTAGTACTGTTTAATGTGAATATATGGAATGGTTCTTCATGTTATGTTTGCTGCTTTCTGTTAACAATGTCTGAAGGTCTCAGCCTTGTTATTGACACTGTTGCTATGCTTCTATTTCCTCCAAAAAGTGGAACCTGTGGTTGGCAGTGAGCTACTGAGAGGTGGCTGAAGGAAGGATTTTGGCAGGGGTGTTCATCAAGGCTAATTTCAGTTTGTCAGGCTGATCTCTCTCTCTCTCTGCTAACTGTCCAGAGCAGTTTGTGTGTGCAGGGGGAGTGTCTCCTAAGGGAGCCAGGCTAGGTTGGGCTCACCTTCCATGTCTGTGCTTTTAGACTTTGCACCCTCCCCACATTCTAGCTTACTACAAATCTTCATGACAAATGAGGTAATGAATTTGAGCCCCTTCTCCTTTCAGTTCTTGGACAGTCTGCTTGGTGAAATTCAGCAGAATTTAAAATACTTTTCCTTTTTTTCTTTTTTTGTTTCCAGTCAAGTGCTCAGGTTTATTTGGAAAACGAACCCAGGAATACAAGAGATTGTTTACTAGACAGTTTAGCTGGATGGACAATAGGGAACTGTCATCTTTTGTTCTGGCTGTTTCTGGAGGAGTACAAAGGAGGCTATTGAATTGTCTGGGCTCAGGAAGTTGCTCCTTGCTTGTCATAATCTGGTTTTTTTGTTTGTTGGTTTTCTCCCCCTCTCCTTGCTTTTCTCCCCCTCTCCTTGCTTTTCTCCCCCTCTCCTTGCTTTTCTCCCCTCTCCTTGCTTTTCTCCCCCTCTCCTTGCTTTTCTCCCCCTCTCCTTGCTTTTCTCCCCCTCTCCTTGCTTTTCTCCCCCTCTCCTTGCTTTTCTCCCCCTCTCCTTGCTTTTCTCCCCCTCTCCTTGCTTTTCTCCCCCTCTCCTTGCTTTTCTCCCCCTCTCCTTGCTTTTCTCCCCCTCTCCTTGCTTTTCTCCCCCTCTCCTTGCTTTTCTCCCCCTCTCCCTCCTTCCTGTCTTTCCTGCACTAGTTTTTGCAGTTCTTCTAGCAAAAACATACACAATGCTTTGAAGAGCTGTGGCACACTTTTCCAAAGCTTGCAGGTAGTAGTTTAGTACACCTTTAGCACTAAGCTCTGTAAGTTTGTTGTAGCTCTGTATTTTGTGTTTTCTTTCTGCCCCTAAGCAGTTACTAAGAGCAGTTTCTCAGCAGTTGGCTTTTGAGATGAAGCAGTGGTTTGTGCCACCTGCACTGTGGGTGCCACCAGATCTGCTGTGCTCTGTGAGAGATCCAGGGGTTTGGTTTCCTGCTAACCAGGCAGCTTCTTCCCTTCCCTGACCATGTCACTGAGTAGGACTGGACAGGGGATATGATATGAGGGATCCCCTGGCCAAGCTGGGTATCAGCAGTGGAGAGGAAGGGCTAAAAATCAGTTAACCACTAGCTGGGGATTTATGACTGAAAGCCAAGATGGGAATGTGAAGAACATGAAAGTTTCAAGGTCAGGTTGGATGGGGCCCTGGGCAACCTTGTGTAGCTCCAGGCCTGGAGGTTGGTGTCCCTGTCTGTGGCAGGGGGGTTGGAGCTCTGTGATCCTTGGGGTCCCTTCCAACCCCTGTGATTCTGTGATTCTATGATTCAATGTAAAAAACCCCAAACTATTACAAATAATAGTGATCTCTTTACATTCATTTCTGCACAGTTCTGCTGGCCATTCTGCAGCATATGAGAAATAGTTTAAGGTGGGTGATCTGAGAAGCAAGTAACAGGAGTGAGCTTGGAAATGGGTTGCTTCCTCCAAGAGCATCTCAGTTTGGATCTTGAGAGGCTGGGAAGCGTGTGTGGGGCAGGTCTGTGCTTCCTTTACATTCTCTCAGTGAAGGTTTCACATGGCTTTGCACGTTCCTCCTGGGTGCTATGGGTGTCAGAATCATAAAATCATAGAATTGTAGGGGTTGGAAGGGACCTCCAGAGCCCATGGGGTCCAACCCCCTGCCAAAGCAGCTCCCCAGCTCATATTGCACAGGTCGGTGTCCAGACAGGGCTGGAATCTCTCCAGAGAAGGAGACTCCACACCCCCTGGGCAGCCTGTCCCAGGGCTCCCTCACCCTCACTGGGGAAAAGTTCTTCCTCTGCTCCAACTTGCAGCCATTGCCCCTTGTCCTGTCCCCACAGACACTGAAAAGGGGCTGCCTGATTCCCCCTGCAGCCCATGCTTAAGATATTGATAAACATTAATTAGGTCCCCCCTCAGTCTTCTCTTCTCCAGGCTGAACAGCCCCAGCTCCCTCAGCCTTTCCTCACAGGGGAGAGGTCACACTCACATGAACAGTTTACCACAGAGGAAACACGATAGACAGTGAGATTGCATGAAGCACAAGAAGGGATCCAGAAGTCAAGGACTTTGGCAAAATTCCTTGACTTTAGTGGAGAACTTTGCCTGAGAGAAGCACTTGTGTGGGTATTCTAAAGCCCTTCATCACCTCCATAGCCTCCTCTGGACTCTCTCCAGGAGATCCCTGTCCTTTTTATCCCAGGGAGCCCAGAACTGGACACAACACTCCATGTGGGGCCTGAGCAGGGCAGAGCAGAGAGGGAGGATCCAGATCCAGATCTCAGATCCAGAGCCCTGAGGAAGGTACCTTTCCCTAACCCCGGTGTGTTGCCTGTCTGCAGGTGCAGCTGGAGCGGATCCGGCAGGCAGATTCCCTGGAGAGAATCCGTGCAATCCTGAACGACACAAAACTGACGGACATTAATCAGCTCCCTGAAACATGACACCCTGCTGAGCGAGCTCCAAGGCTGCATTTGGGGTTTTTAACTCATCTTTATAGCAACATTAATTATTATTTAACTCTAACCGAAAGAGCAGAAGCCAACAGAGGGGAGCGATGGCTGGGCTTTGTTTCTAGAGGGGGAAATGGTTTCGTACTGGGCAGGAGGAGAGCACGAGGGCAACCTGCAGTGTAGGGAGGAGAACTTTCTAATGGAGACACTAATGAGTGTGGTGTTTGGTGTTCCACTGAGTGGGATCAGTCTTTACATCCTGAAAAACTTCCCCTCTTTCAGCCAACTTCGTAACCTAATAGAGTTTTGGAACATTTACCCCTTGTCTTTCCCTCTTTCCTTTCCCCCCACCCTCCTCCCCACCCCACTACTGTGATCAAAGTAGCTGCTGGAAACCATCTTGTCCCTCCAAAACCTTGAAGAGCAAAGTGGTTGAAGTTTTTCTGTTTGAATAGTCAGTAACAGTATTCAGCTAGCAGAGAGAATGAGGTGTAGAGTATGCTGTATGAATATTTTATATTAAAATATGACTTTATTAGCAGGACACTGGATATTGATCTTATTTCATAACTCAGTACTTTTTTCTCTTTTCCTCCTTTTTTTACCATTGACTTTGTGTTGAGGAATCTGATTGCTGCTGAAATGTGTTGGACATGGGTGAGCTGTGTGTCTCCTAAACACAGAAATGCTGATCCAAAATAATGAGAAGATGTACTGAGAATTTAGCTCCTTGAAATGTTTCTGTTCATTTCTGAAACTGAAAGAAAAGCACAAGAAATGCACTGGTTTGTAACCTCTTCACAAAGGTAAATTTACAATACAGAACTAGAACTACAAGTGGGGTTTTTTTTCTCATCTCTAAAGCTGAGCAGTGCCTGCAATCTCTTCTCTCCATAAAAAAAAACAACCCCAAAATCAAACCAAACAAAAGCCAGTACACTGTCTGAGCACTAGCACGGGATCTGTGCTGGTCTGCTTTGCTCTGGAGGATGACACCAGCTGTGAAGCTGCTGGCTGTCACTGGGAAGTGTGGAAGGAAGGTGTTCAGTGAAGCAGTCAGCTGGACCTACCTCTTCAGGTCAGCTTGAGTGTGATGGTGCTCTCAACCACAGAGCACAGATGTGAGGGGGCTGTGTTACTGTGCTGGGTCAGGTGTGAAAGGTACAGTGCATCTCTTCCTTCCAAGTACAGTATCATGGCACTGCTCAGAGCTGACTCCTACGCTGTCCCAGGTTTCTATAACCAGGCATTTAAATTGCACTATGTAGGGTGGCAGCAGAGGCAAGAAACCCTTGTGGTCAGTCAGGTTTGGGCTTCTTGTTCTGCAGATGCATGGTGGTAACAGGACCATTCCCTCTTCTCCTTCTCTTTCTCCTTCTCCTGGAGTTCCATGTGCACAGTTGGATCACAGTGGTTTCACATCCAGTTGATAATGCTGGTGGTGTGAACTGAGTTCTGGAACCAGCCCCTGCTGACAGCTCAGTGAAGAGGATGGATGGAGGCTGAAGGAGCAGGTCATTGCTGCCCAAAATTCATAGCTTAGATTTTCCTCCATTGCTTACTGTTTTTTTTTATTTGGCCATAGATCTGAAGGTGATGGAGAAAACCCAGCAGTGACAGAAACTGCTCAAACTGTAATGCACACAACTGCATTTTAAGTCCTTAAATCCTACTTTTAGCAGTGTATATTCTGCTACTGACAAAATTCAAACAGTGAAGAGGGATGCCTTAAAAACAGCCAAAAAGAAGCAAACACACTCAGCTCCTTGTCACTCACTGCAAGACTTCAAGTGGTTTATTCATCTGAGCAATTAATGCCTTTCATAATCCTGACACCCAAAAGCCATCTTTCCTACTTCAGTAATGACTGGAGTAATAGATGGTGGAGTTGTCATCTCCTGAAGATGACAATTTCATTTAAAAGTGAAATTGAAATGTGGCTTAGGTTGGTTCTTAATTGGCTGTTGCCAGATTTGGGGGTTTTTAGCCTTTCTCACTATTTGCTGAACTGTGAGGTGACAGCAGCTGCCTCCTGATGCATAAATCCAATACCAGGCATTTTGGATTCAGTTTTCCAACCCCTTTCCAAAGGTTAGGTGTTCTCTTCTGCTGAATAAACTTCAGAGATAAAGAATGCAGGCCTTTAATTAGGAGCTGCCAAATGAAAAGCTTTTTTCCTGTTCCCCAGAACTAACTCTCCCCTGGTTATTCCACCTGTGCAGCAGTGTTTAGGGAAGCCTGTTGTTGTATGGCAAAACTACTAAGGGTCTCTCCAGCAAGTTGAACTCTTGAGGAACCACACCTGAAGCCTTATGCAGAACAAGGAGTTTTGGTTGAGTTTCTGGGGTGGCCCAGTGCAAGAGGGTTGGGAACAGGGCTGGGAAGGGACGTTCAGCATCCTTTCTGGCCCTGGTGTCGGTGCCCTTTCTGGGCAGCCCTCCCTTCCCCTCTGCTCTGACCACCCATGGCCCCAGCCCAGTGTTTTACACTGCTTTGAGTAGCACTGGGCTGGGGTGGCTTTTCCTTGGTATATTTTCACTTGGCTTTCTGGGGGTTTGGCTCTGTTGGGTCACAGGTGGGGGCTGCAGGGGAGCCAGGAGCAGGCAGGCAGCTTGTCATCGTTCATAGACACAGTGACAACCTAAGAGTTGCTGAAGGAGGGGGGTGTGTGTGTGTGTGTGTGCACATTTGCTTGTGTATTGTTCTTGGGACAGCGATGGCTTGTTGGTGTGGCTGGAGGGGGCTGGGAGGAGGCCTGGCCTGACAGAGCTGCTGCTGACTACTGGCTTCATTCCTTTTAAACCAGGCAGGTGTAAACAGGTCAGGGAGGGACCTTCCTCTGGGGCTGGAGAGGAAGGGTGTCCAGCTACTGCACCCTTGTCTTCCCTTTTTTACCACTTTATTCCACCCACCACCTTTATGCCTGGTGAAGCATTAGCTGTGACCATTCTGGACTTGAAAGGGGACTGACCTTCTTCACCAGGCAATGCAGATTTCTTATTTTTAAATTAGCAACCTGACTGTTCACAGGAGTGGTGGGAGATGGGCTCACTACAAAGAGCTGTCCTGCTAACCCAGAGGGGCTGTCCCCCTGGGGATAGAAGAGCACAGCTTCTGTCCCTCAAGCTTCTGCTTGACTTCAAGGGGCCTTCAGAAAAACCAACCTAAAAAAACGGTGCCAATTTTTGCAGAGCAAATTTAAGAGACTGTAAATTAGGTGGCATGAAAAGCTCTTGGTGTAGATACTCATGGGAGGGAGAGTGGTGGTATCACACATCGAATAAATCAATGTGCTTCCCTCCAGTTCCAGGTGTTCTGGAGTTTGATTTGGGAAGGGAGGGGGTGGTTTCTCCTTGGTTAGTAAGGGATTGTTACTGGGCACCATTCAGGTCCCAGGAGACACAGGGAGAGAGGATTAGCAAACTGGATTCTGTTTGTGGAGCCTGGGCAAGGGATGAGCACGTTCTGCCTGCATTCCTGTACCTGTATAGTCTTAACCTGTACAAAGAAGTGTTCTTGCAGCATGTCTGGTGACGTGTTCCCCAGGGGTACTAACAGCCCTTCTCCCCCCAACAGCTGTACTACCTTGGCACCTCTCCCAGTGCCACTTTTGGAGCAGTGCAGTACTACTTTTCAAAGCTGAGCTTCACCGTGTCACCTTTTCTAAGGGGTGGGGGGAGGGGACAACGCTGACTTCTAGTCCACAGCAGATCAGTAACTGGCTGGTTGGTGTCAAGACTCCAGAGCCGCCTTCTGGTGAAGGCAGGGGGAGTGTGGGGAAGCTCATCCTGCATTCCAGTGAGCCAAGCCATCGGTGTCCTGTGCAATTGTGGGTGTAGATTTCTGCTGTCTACAGGATTCAAGTGTAACCATTTGTTAACTGTACTGAAGGTGTGTCCTTTATGAAGAAAGTGTTCCAAATTAAAAAAAAAAAAAAAAGCTGCTGAAGTGTGTGTGCTTCTCTGGTCCTTCCTGCTCTGCCTCTGGCCACTGCCCTCCTCTGCAGCACCACCTGAGGGTAGGAGACTTCTCCCAGAGAAACCCCCAGGAGCTCTCTGCTGGAAGTAGCAATTCCCACTCCTGAACCAGCTGTAAGTATCACATGGCAACATGTTTCATTCAGGCTTCAAATACCTGTTTCCACAGTCTCCTTCTCCCTAGAGAAAAGCAGCTCAGCCCCAGCCTGGAACGAGTCTTCTCAAAATGACTTTATTTCACAGTCCATTTTTACAAAACAATATGTAAAAGGTGTGTTGTTTAACGTACAAGTTTTAAATATACAAGGAGAAATGGCAGGGAAAATGAAAGCTCAACCAGCCTCTGGGGGCAGGCTCCTGGTCACAGAGGAGTTAGAAGTTCACGTGGCTGCGGATGTCGTTGATCTGTTTCACCATCTCCCTGATGTGTTCTCCCCTTCAAGAAAAAGGAATTACAAGTCAAAAGGCTGCAGGTCACTTTTGCTCAAAACTAATCAAGAAGGGAAACACTTCCTAGGGTAGGAGCAGAGGAAGGGAGCGCTGCTACAAGTCATTCTGTTAATTAGAGGCTGGATACAGAGTGCCAGAAGCTCCTCAGGCAAAAAACCACCCCAGACTTAAAGGAGATTGAATGTGATGGCAGTGTAAGATGGCCAGAGCTGCTGGCACAAGCTGGCACACTTGATGCACCAGGCCGTCTCCCCGGCTCCAGCTCGTGCCTCAGTCAGCCACACACGCAGCACAGAGGTTAAATTCTACCCCAGAGCCTTGGAACAGAACCACATGTGTGAGTGCCAGGGCCTGACTGGTACAGGAGGAGCCAAGCTTTAACTTACTCTTCTTTCAGGACAGTTTGGATGCACTTGCTCTGGTAGGCACTGAGGCTGATGCTGGGCTTTTTGGGGCTGGTTCCCCGTTCCATCTTTTTCTGCTGGTATTCCTTCTTCATTTTAACCTAGAAGGTGTGTACAGAAAGAAGATCCAGTCAGTGTGGTACTGCCTGCCATGGGGAAAGCCTCTGGCACTTACAAACTGGTGTGTCATACTGTCATAAATCTGACTCTTTTGGGGTTAAAACCAGCTTGCTTTTGCACCCTTCCTCCTCCCAGAGAAGAGAAGGCTGAGGCTGAGGGAGGCAGGTACATGCTGAGGGTCTGCACACAGATATTGTGTCTCTTGCTAACAAGGACTAGAAGCTGCTTTAGTTCCTTGTTGCTCATTTAACACAAGCCCAAAGCTGCTGGGCTGGAAGGAGGTGATGCCTCCCCCCTCACCTGTCTGATAGCGTTGCTCAGGTGCTGCAGCTGGTCCTGTATTGCCTGCAGCTCTTTCCTCATGTCCTTCTCACTGTCTGACAGAACAGGGAGCTGCGAGTGGAAGCTCCGAAGTACCTTCTTCATCCTTCACATACAGAGCAAGAAACACCACTGAGTTAAACAGCCCTGCTCCACTGGGCAAGCCTTGTGCTTCTGTCCCTGTCGTGGTTTCCCCCCGGCTGTGGGCCGAGATCCACCCAGCTGCCTGCTCCTTAAAGTGAAAGAGCAGGGGAAGAGGGAAAAAGGGGGAACAAGGGAAGGGAAAAGGAAGGGGAAATAACTCCAAACCCAAGAAACTAAGAGGCCCGTGGGTTGGGATAAGGAGAGTTTACTGAGAGAACAGAAAGATCAAATATCCCAATGCTAACAGGACTTTAGAGCAAAAGAATCTGAAACTCTTGATCCCCAATGCAGCTTCTCCCCGACCCACACAACTCAGGTACCACCCAGAGCTGTCCCGGAACCCGACCGTCCCCCCAAGCAGCACGCGTCCCGCCACCGCCCCTCTTCTTCCTCCCCTCAGCCCCCCGTTCTCCTGGGCAGGACGTCACTGCCATGGAATACTCTCTTTGGCCCATCTGGGTCACCTGTCCTGGCTTCGCCCCTCCTTTCTCATGGATAGAGAAATAGGAAGAAGCTGAGAAAGTCCTTGACTGTCTGACTGCAACTAAGAACATCAGGGTGTTCTCAGCACTGCTTTCATTGTAACTCCCAAACACAGCATCCCATCAGCTGCTACAAATGAAGTTAACTCTATCCTGGCTGAAACCAGGACAGTCCCTCTTCCCAAGTCTGAGGCGTTCAGGCTTCATTCTCCTCACACAGCAAACCAACTCCCTCCGGCCCCGCAGCAGGACTGAGCCCCCAGCAAAGGGAGTGTGGGAAGCCCAGTCCTGCCTGCTCCCTTCTGCCCTGCCCGCAGACCGCTGCAGAAGAGCGAGTGCTCTGTGGTGAGTGGGCTCTGCACCCACCTGTTCATGATGTCTTCTTGCTTCTCTTTGGCCTCCTCGTACTTGTCAGCCAAGCGCTCGGCCATTTCCCGCAGGCTTTTCCTTTGTGCAAGTGAGAAACAGTGGTTTACTTGGGATTGACAGGCAAGGCAGGAAATGAGGCATGGAGCCTGAGGAGCCAGTGACCCCCTGTGCTTAATCCCAGCTGGAAATACCCTCACTCCTCCTTGGCTGCACCCTGCATGCTTTGTCCACGCAGGATGCAACTCCTGACGCTCGACCCTGACCAAAGCAGGCAGCTCACACTCACCTCTCCTCTCGACAGTAATTAAGATCTTCCAGTTGTTTCTTTTTCTGTCCCCACAGCAGCTTCACTCTGAAAAGAAGCAGGGACATGGAATCAGACTGCTCCCAACAGCAGTCAGGGGAATCAGGATATAAGCCACACAGAGAACATGACAAAGATGAATGCTCCTAGGAGTTCAAAGAGCTAAAGGGATTGAGCAATGGGCAGCAGAGGGGACAAACTCCCCCATCCTGTCCTAACTTTAGAGCATAAACAACTAACTGCAATTTGAAGCAGCAGAGACTTATTTAATGCAATTCTCCTTGGAGCAGCTTTGTCAGGATTATCCCTGAGGTCAAAGGCTTCCCTGCCACCCCCAGGCAGGCTGACAATGCACAAAGGGATTGTGCATGTAAGGTGTGTGCCTTTACTTTTCTCCTTTCCTTGATGAGCTTCTCTAGAAATCAAGTGCTGTGCCTGCCCTGCTTCCCTGGTAACTCTGCTCAGGGGTTCCATTAGTCCTCCACAAGCAGGTTTTACTTGCTCACAAGGGTTATTGCAGAAGAGGAGGCTCCCTGCAGCACTCAGCGATACCGTTTCGCAGAGACACTGCCCAGCACGTGTTTCTGAGGCCTTCCTCTTACCTTTGCTGAATCTCCTCCTTTGCCAGGTCCTGTTTCAGTATGTATTCCTCCCTGAACACTTGTGTGGCTCTGCTGAGAAGCTGAAGGCATTCTTCAGGCGGAGGAGCAGCATCTTTATCAGCAGACCTTAAGGAGAGACAGCTTGTTTGCAACCCTGCTCTAACAACGCGTTCCTAACAGCTCACAGGATTCAGGAGAGGCCCCCGGGGGGCTCAGATAGGGAAGTGAGGGACTAGAATTAAATCCCTTTTCTATTACTCATTTATCTTACACTCCCACACTATGTAAAGTATCTTAACAACTTTATAACCCCCACGGCACAAGCAACCGAATCAGCTGAGGTCAGCCCTGCTCCCAGCAGGACTGGAGCAGGGTGAGCTGCTGCCACCCCTGTACAGAGAGGGAGGCCCGAGTGGGATGTGCTGCTGCACACACAGGGTGTTCCTGTGAGGCTAGGAGGTACTGACTTACTTGAGGAGCAGGGGATTGGCAGAACTGCGCTGCAGGATGCTCCGGATGTGCTTCTCAAAGGAATGCTGGGACTCAGCCAGGATACGGAGAGGGGAAACAGCGACATCTTTGTCTTCCCTGGTGCAGAGCAGGGGAGGGGACGCAGGATGGACTGTACTTCTACCAACCAACAAGCACAGGGGAAAGCAGTTTAAACCACAAGAGTTTAAATTACATCAGAGTTGAAGGTAAAGTAAGGAACTCAGCCCCTGTGGAATTACTGTGTTACAGCAGGACCTGGGAAGTGTTCCAGGAGAAAGTATTTCAATTATGTGGTAAATCCAGCTCTAGCCAAGGCTGGTGGAGCTCCCATCCTCACATCTTTCAGTCTGGCTGCAGCTGGAACTAGCAAGAACAGTACCTATCCTTCCACTGGCAGAGAGGAGAGTTCTGTAAGGAGGTAAGAACCACTGGAGCAGCCACAGGCCCTGCGCTGCAAGGCAGCCCAGACCTCAGGTAATGGGGCTTAGAAGGTCTCTGAGAAAAACCTATTTAAAGGTTTTTCTGCAGAATTAACAGATACAATAATTAAAAAGGCCTGCAAGAGAACCTGATGCTAATACTGGCTCCATTAGTAGTAATGGCTGGCCTTTAAGCTGTCACATAAATAAACCTCGTCCCGCTGCGTTCACTGAGCTGTGCAAG
The DNA here is from genome assembly GCA_027925045.1 of Hypotaenidia okinawae. Lineage (NCBI taxonomy): Eukaryota > Metazoa > Chordata > Aves > Gruiformes > Rallidae > Hypotaenidia > Hypotaenidia okinawae. The sequence continues at coordinate 4,513,338 of BSDF01000020.1, forward strand.
TGCAAATCTACCACAGCCACACTCCCCTTGCTTCCCACACCCCAAAGCAAAGTTCCTTTGGAAATGCACACCACATTCCCACTACTTTAAAGCCATTTAATTACCCACTTTGTTTCCCTCTCAGTGCCCAAGAAGACTCTCTGTACTCTCTATCAACAAGTTTCTGATCTGCAGATTTCCTCACTATAAAAATGAAGGAAACCCCCCCAACAATACTGTCAAGAACCTTTTGGTACAAGTTCTTGTCCTAATAGTCTTTAAAAGTGATATGATTAGATCCCCTACAACTACCTTAGCAGTAGTAATTAACTAATTAACACTTAAGTGCTCAGGCACAAAGTGCTCAGAAGGCAAACTGAATTTTGTGTGTTGTAGAGGTGCAGAAATCTGGAGTGGGAGGATGAAAATCATTAAAAAAAAATAAATAAATCTAATATCCTGGCATCCTTTTCATGCATCAGCCCCAGATGGCAAACAGACTGAGGAGGACATACAAGAGAGGCCTCGTAATGCACTCGTAGGTGTTTGTGATGCAGATCATTGTGGGTCCCAGGATGTCAGAAACAATCCAGAATCCTCTGATGGGAGCAGGTTGCCTGAAGGGAAGCAAACACAAGAGGTATGCATTCAAAACCAGAAGTTCTCTGTTCCCAAAGCTGTGCGAGTTCCCTCTTTGGGAGAAGCTCTGCCTGCAGCCTGGTGCATCTCACTGAGCCCTGTGGAACAGTTGCTCCCATGCTGGCAGCCAGAAGCAGCAGGACAAAGCCCACCACAGAGAGGGAGCACTCCTATGCCTTCCCTGTGAAACAGGAGCCCAAACTCTGCTGTGACCCAGGAAATGTTACATGCTTCTGGCAGAGGCACAGGGCAGGTGCCCCACATGTCCTCTACCCCACCCCAGGGGAGATACACCCTCCTTTCCTTGCTTTTCTCCCTCCTTCCCTTCCTTTTCTCCCCATTTTCCTTCCAGTTCTCCCTCCCCCTTTTCTCTTCTTTTCTCCCCCTTTTCTCTTCTTTTCTCCCCCTTTTCTCTTCTTTTCTCCCCCTTTTCTCTTCTTTTCTCCCCCTTTTCTCTTCTTTTCTCCCCCTTTTCTCTTCTTTTCTCCCCCTTTTCTCTTCTTTTCTCCCCCTTTTCTCTTCTTTTCTCCCCCTTTTCTCTTCTTTTCTCCCCCTTTTCTCTTGCTTTTCTCCCTCCTTTCCTTCTTTTATCACACTTTTCCTTGCTCTTCTCCCTCCTTTCCTTGCTCTTCTCCCTCCTTTCCTTGCTCTTCTCCCTCCTTTCCTTGCTCTTCTCCCTCCTTTCCTTGCTCTTCTCCCTCCTTTCCTTGCTCTTCTCCCTCCTTTCCTTGCTCTTCTCCCTCCTTTCCTTGCTCTTCTCCCTCCTTTCCTTGCTCTTCTCCCTCCTTTCCTTGCTCTTCTCCCTCCTTTCCTTGCTCTTCTCCCTCCTTTCCTTGCTCTTCTCCCTCCTTTCCTTGCTCTTCTCCCTCCTTTCCTTGCTCTTCTCCTCACAAAAGTGAGGAAAAAAGGCATCTCAAGATACATTAGAGAGCCCAGCAACTGCCTCTTAACCCTGACAGCTCACAAAACCAGATGCTCTTCCAAGACACTGTTTGACTCCTAACAAGCAGATGAAATGGACACATCAGTGGCCAGACCAAGCCTCAGAGTTCTCCTGGACCAGGTAAATGGAAAACTTCTCCTGGTCTGATGGATGATTGTCAGACAGTAACACAGGACCTCAGCTTACTTCCCTAACTGTGCATTAAGAAACCTTAGGCACAAGTTGCTTATTGGCTTTATTACAGCTCTGTTAAGCTGACTTCATTGTTGCTAACAGTGAGAATGTGGCAGGAAGAGGGAAAATCATAAACATTTTCCACAGCAAGTCACACATTTGGAAGCAATAGAAAGGGTCTGGGGCTTACCTGCATGGCAAGGGCTTTGTACAAAGAATATGTTCAACAAAGCACTTCTGTTCTGCTCCCAACTCTTGTAAACTGTCTTTGTCTTCTTCATCTACAAAGGGATTTGTCACAATGCACCAGTTCTGCTTTGCAGAGTAAAGGATTCCCAGCACTGCCCACATCCACCAACTTGGTGCTGGCAAAACACAGGGGGTTTGGGCAGTAACCTCCTCCTCCTCCTGTGTACAACAGCCTCACACCACTCACCTGAGCCAAGGAATTTGTGGAGTTTGTTGATCCATGTCAAGCCCACGCTGTGGACACCAGCTTCATGTGTGCAGTGGTATCGAGAGGGACATTTGGGGTCTGAAATGTAACGAGCAAATGTTAAGACAAGGCACTGGACAGAGAAACAACTCATCCTTCAAACCTGCATCCTTGAACATGTGTATCAACACCTTCTCCAGGCACCACTAACATCCTGTTGCAAGTACTAAGGCATCTGTATCCAAACAATGAGCTCAATGTGTCAGCGACCTAGGTTTGCCCCAGCTGAGAGCCCAGCACCATGCAGCTGCTTGTTCTTTAAAAGGGAGTGGAGGGGGAAGCTGAGGGAGAGGGGAGAGGGAAGGGAAAGGGGAAAAACACCTAACCCAAGGAGCCAAAACCTTGCAGGTTGGGATAAGCAGAGCTTACTGGGATAGCAGAGAGGTGTAACAGTGATAACAGGACTTTACCTGGAGCTACACAATGCAGTGTCTCACTGAACCACACAGCTCAGGCCGTGCAGCCCAGAGCCATCCCCAAAAACAGACTGTCCCCAAAACCTGGAGCTGCCTGCCCCTCCTCCCACCAGCCCCCCTTTATGCTGAGCATCATGTAACTGGCATGGAGTAACTGGCCCTGTGGCCAGTTGGGGTCACCTGTCCCTGGCTGTGTCCCCTCCCTTCTCCTTAGCAGGGAAATAGGAACAACTGAAAAGTCAAGGACAACAGCTGGAAACATCAGGGTGTTACCAGCACTGCTCCCATCCCAACTCCCAAACAGGGCATTCCATCCTCTGTTAGAAAAGAAATTAACCCCATCCTAGCCAAAACCAGGGCAGTCAGCCACATTGTTAAGAGTTAAAACTACCTTTAAATGGCTGGTGGCTTGTTTGGCACTATCCTATCACACCAGGTCTGTAACAACCCACTAGATTTTAAGGGGAAGATGGGTTAAAGCCAACAGTTCAGAAAGACCCACTAGCTTTGTCCTCCCTACCTCCTGGCCCATGGCTGCACTGGGCAATCAAATGAGCAGGTGCCAATTCTTCCCTCAGGATCACCATCCCCACAGCCCATCCTGACATCTTTGTCATCCCAGCTGCAACAACCCTGACTTTATGATCTCCAGTTCAAAGGACCTGGTGGTACATGACCAGGTGTAAGGTGTCCTGGAGTACACACTGACACACCTTCCTGCTTGCTCCTCCCACAGCTTCACTGAAGACATCAGGCAAATCCTTACTGTAGCACCAACTGTCTGATTGACCCCACAGAGAATCTGTGATTAGATGGGTCCTAAACACATTCAGTAAAAGCCAACAACCCAAATGACAACCCAAATGACAACCCTACCTCGGTGCAGTTTGATTGGGCAAGAGAAATCAGACTCCAAAGGCTCCTCTTCATCCCCTGATGCCAGTTTCAGTGCAAGTTCCAGCTCAACACATTCAAACACGTACAGGGAAGGAATAACATCTGCTTGTGGGTCCCAAGACTTCTCTGACTGTAAAGAGCATTGAATTCTCTGACACAACATTTAACTAGAAATGCTGACAGCATCAAGGAGGAGTTACACAATGTAGCTGAGGGCACCAATTGTCAGGGAAAGTAGTTCCAAGTCCCTTTTCTTTATTTTTTAATAAAGAAATTTATCCCATAAATAAGGTTTCTCCTTGGAAGATCTTCTTCAAAACAGTTCAGTACTAACCCTGATCTACCAACAGGATACACAGAACTGACATTCCAAATACAATCACCAGAGACTGGTTGGACTTTTTATGTCCAATTCTGGGCTCCCTGGGATAAAAAGGACAGGGATCTCCTGGAGAGAGTCCAAAGAAGGGCTATGAAAATGATGAAGGGCCTGGAGCATCTCCCCTGTGAGGAAAGGCTGAGTGAGCTGGGGCTGTTCAGCCTGGAGAAGAGAAGACTGAGGGGAGACCTAATTAATGGTTATCAATATCTTAAGCAGGGGATGCAGGGGGAAATGGGCAGCCCCTTGTCAGTGTCTGTGGGGACAGGACAAGGGGCAATGGCTGCAAGTTAGAGCAGAGGAAGAACTTTTCCCCAGTGAGGGTGAGGGAGCCCTGGGACAGGCTGCCCAGGGGGTGTGGAGTCTCCTTATCTGGAGAGATTCCAGCCCTGTCTGGACACCGCCCTGTGCAATATGAGCTGGGGAGCTGCTTTGGCAGGGGGTTGGACCCCATGGGCTCTGGAGGTGCCTTCCAACCCCTGGGATTCTATGAATGGGAGGAAAACTTGCTACCTCATTATAAAGGAGCACAGGTTTGGGACTTGGCATTCACTTCCCAGCACTCTGGCATCTTCCAGCCAGGAATTCTGACTAAGAAAACAAAAACTTGTCTAGAAAAAAAACCAAAACCCAAACAAACAAAAAACCCCAAACCAACCCCAAGACAAGGTACCTGCTCATCATCCTCTTCCCCATCCAGCACCACACAGTGATAAAGCATTCCCGACTCGGTGGCAATCACCAGGATGTTGGGAACACAAGGCAGGCACAGGATGGCACAGGCATCGTAGCCGTAGTTATCTTCTGCAGCAGGGTGCATGGGCAGAGGGCCGAGCAGCCTGCCCAGGTTCCCAGTGCTGAAAGAAAGGAAGGAGATGGGTTCCCAGCACAAGGTGTGGAAGGAGAGCTCCCTGTGGCTGCAGGGGAGGGGGTGGGGGACACACTACAAAATAAGGATGATTTTAAAAAGGGAAAACAAGCCTCAAACCAACAACAACAAAAAAACCCACCACCAAAATGGTCCAACAGTTCAGAGCTCTGCTTTCCTTTGGATCACAGCAGTTCTGATCTCTGAGCCTGCACTACACTGACTTGGTAGAGAGCTCAGAGAAGGAACTGGAGCTCAGCAGTAAATTAATTCATGTTTCATTATTATAAATTATTATTATTATAAATCATTGTCACTATTATAAATTATTATTATTATTAATAATTATTATTATAATAAATTATAACATTTAATGCTTTGAACAACCACCACTGCCAACAAGTCAAGAGGAAACATTTTAAAACAAGAACACAAACTCTTCATGGAAAGGCTCCAGTTAATTATCTTCGCCTATTAATTGCTTTCTTACTTAATAAAGCACTTGACAAGCAGCCCTGCGTGGCCTGGCATTTCTCTAGGTAGAGCTTTTGAAGCACTGAGCCTGTTTCACTGCCTAGACAGGATCTCAAAGCTTCCTCACTCCTGCAGAGGCCACCAGTGCTGTTTGGAACCTCACCACCACACATTGTCACATCCAGTTAGGCCACAACTACCCCATAAGCTTTCCACCACCTTCTTCCTTTTCTGAAGTGGTTTGTTTCTTGTATCATGCTTATATTCACCTCAACAAATGAAGGAATACAGGGACATGGTGAAAGCCCTCTATAACCTTAAAATATTTCTTATCCCAAGACGGAAAAGCTGGAACTGACTCTTCCTGCTCCATCCAAAGCTAAGAAAGCCTGTGCTGAGAACTGAAGGCCCCAAGCCCCCCTAACAAACAGCCTCAGCCCCACTGATCTTTCAGCCATCTTCATTTCCAGTTTCTGACTGGAGGCACTGGACAGTGGGTTCTCAGCAGTGGAAACTGCACCGCTGATGGGTGGATGAAAGAGGGCAACTTGGGGATTTTTGTCTGTTAGCGCCGCCACAGAGAGCTACACCAGGCCATGAGACAACAAAACTCAGCCCAGCATCCACAACAGAGCCTCAGCCAAGCTGAATCATAGAATCATAGAGTTGTAGGGGTTGGAAGGGATCTCGAGAGATCATCGGGTCCAACCCCCTGCCAAAGCAGCTCCCTAGGACATTTCACTGAGATAGGCATCCAGACGGGTCTTGAATATCTCCAGAGAAGGAGACTCCACACCTCCTGGGCAGCCTGTCCCAGGGCTCCCTCACCCTCACTGGGGAAAAGTTTTTCCACATGTTGGTGCAGAACTTCCTCTGCTCTAACTTGCAGCCATTGCCCCTTGTCCTGTCCCCACAGACACTGAAAAGGGGCTGGCTGATTCCCCCTGCATCCCCTGCTTGAGATAATTATAAACATTAATTAGGTCCCCCCTTAGTCTTCTCTTCTCAAGGCTGAACAGTCCCAATTTTCTCAGCCTTTCCTCATAAGGGAGATGCTCCAGGCCCTTAATCATCTTCGTAGCCCTTTGGACTCTCTCCAGGAGATCCCTGTCCTTTTTATCCCAGGGAGCCCAGAACTGGACACAACACTCCAGGTGGGGCCTGACCAGGGCAGAGCAGAGGGGGAGGATCCCCTCCTTTGACCTGCTGCCCACACTCCTCCTGATGCCCCCAGGATCCCATTGTCTCTCTCAGCCCCCAGGGCACACTGCTGGCTCATGGCCACCCTGTCATCCACCAGGACCCCCAGGTCCTTCTCCACTGAGCTCTTCTCCAGCAGGTCATCCCCCAGCCTGAGAGGTGGCTCTCCACCCCTAACCTCCCGTGAACACCCCGCGGAAACCCGCGGGTGAGCGGGGTCTTACCTCTGCAGCAGGCTGACGTAGGTGAGGAACGTCTCTCCGTTCTCGTACAGGATGTACAGCGGGTAGGCCAACACCTCTTCGCTGCCTCGCTGCTCGAGGGTGTTCCTCGGGACAGGCACCAGCGGGCCAAAGTCAAACGCCACGGCGGTCTCTCCCAGCGAGGCTGTATAGGCTCTCCTAGGGACAAGGCAGAATGAGACCTGAAGTCAGCACTGACTGAGAGAACACAGGGCTCCTCACCATCAGAAGGACATTGAAGTCCTTGAGCGAGTCCAGAGAAGGGCAACCAGGCTGGAGGGCAAATCCTCTGAGGAGCAGCTGAGGGAGCTGGGGGTGTTCATCCTGGAGAAGAGAAGGCTGAGGGGAGACCTTCTCCCCACCTACAACTACCTGAAGGGAGAAGTGGGCGCTGGTCTCTTCAGCCAGGGGACAGGAGATGGGACAAGGGGCAATGGGCTCAAGCTGTACCAGGGCCAGAGCAGATGTTAGGAAAATAATTTTTACTGAAAGAGTTGTCAGGGCCTGGAACAGGCTGCCCAGGGAGGGGGCTGAGTCACCATCCCTGGGTGTGTTTAAAAAAAGGGTAGATCAGGTACTTAGGGATCTGGTTTAGCATAGGAGCGGTTGTGATTCTGTGAACACAAGTAGGTCCATCAGGACCTGCCAACAACTACTGCAAGCTGCCAGGAGGAAGGCAAAAGACGATCTAATTTCTGCATCCCTCACTCAAAAAGCCCTTTTACACCTCATTTAATGTGTATTTTCCAAAAAACCCCTCTGCCAAACACTCAGCAGGGTCATTTACTCCTGCTTTTAGAATTAAAATTAGCCAAAAAAAAAGAAGTGCAGCTACTGTGCTAGGAGTAAGTCCTAGGAGTAAGTCCTAGGAGTAAGTGCTAGGAGTAAGTGCTAGCACTGCAGAAGTCCATGAGAAGATTCACATCAGATTTTCAGGTGAATTTATCCCTTATCAAAAACACAACAGAGGAAGCAGAGCTTGTTCTGTCAAAAGCATTTCAAAATACAAGCAGCTGCACAAACCCTTTTTTGATTGTGAGCGTCTCCTCCTCGGTGTCTGAGAGAGCAATCACCTTGATGGGCGTCTGAGGCTCCCTCAGGCTGTAAAACCTGGAGGAAATAAACAGCAGTGGGTCCTGCTGATGCAGGAACAACAAATCTTGTCAGTCTAAAGTGTCTCCCATTCTATTTTTTAACCAGTAATCCTGGTAAGAATGGGAGGGCACAAGTATCTAGTGGAAAATCACACTGGCCTTGACAAAAAGAACATACCTGGATAATCAACCACAAATGGGTTTTACCTGATAGTGTTGTCTGAAGTCAGGAGCACAATGTGGGGCTCTAATGTCTCACAGGGGTACCAGGCAGCGTGCTTCAACGTCAGAGATGTTGAGGTTGTGAAGAACCGTTCCGCAACAGGAATAGTACTGGGATACAGAACAGAAAGATGCACTGTTACAGGTAAAGCCAGAGTTACTTCTAAAGGGAAATGGGGGCAAGAGGAGCTAGAAAGCCAAGAAAAAGGCTTCAAAGCCATCAGCTGTGTTACTCTGAAAGCTGGAGGGGCAGCTTTAACTGATAGTTCTGCGTGGGGATGTGGTTTTAGCTGAAGGACCCCAGGAGGCTGGGGAGCACTCCAGGACAGCACCTCGCCAACTCGGCCCACACAGAAAGCTTAGAAGGCTGTTTGCATGGGGCACCTGGCAATCAGCAAGGCCCTGAGCCAAAGTCGCTTGATTTGTGATTTTTCCCTGCAAACCCCCATGCAACCAACGACCCCTGGATCTGTGTGGCCACATGAGAGAGGAGGCTGTTGAGGGACAACAGCAGGACGAGGCTGACGCCTGAGTTCTCACCCACCTACAGTTCACCGTGGATTTCCCACCTTCAAACTCTGAGCTCTTCCCCCAGCGCTTGGGCAGCTGCAGCACCATGAGCCCCTTGGTACCGATGAGTGCCACATGCTGCTGCGTGGGGCTGAGCAGCGTCTGGTACACCTCAAAGAGGGGCGGGTTGATGCAGATCAGGGTCTGGAAACACAAACGGGCACAGTCAAGCACAAGCCATGACAGCGCTCCCACAAGGATGACACCCCTTCACGATGGGCGGAGAGTGATGCAACAGCCGCAGGGCGCAGAACGAGGAGAGAGCTACCTCCAGGCCTCGGCAAGGCCCAGAGCTGCCCGGGTTCACCCAGCAGGGACACACGGAAAGCGGCTAGCAGCTGGCGACTGACGGCCGGGCCAGGCGCCTCGGGGAACAGGGGGAGCCTAAGAGAATAGGGGGAGCCTCAGGGAACGGGGCGGGGGGGGGGGCGCCTAAGGGAATGGGGGGCGGCTCAGGGAACGGGAGGGCACCTAAGGGGAAGGGGGAGCGCCTAAGGGGAACGGGGGGCGCCTAAGGGGAACGGGGGGAGCCTCGGGGAACGGGGGGAGCCTAAGGGGAACGGGGGGAGCCTCGGGGAACGGGGGGCGCCTAAGGGGAACGGGGGAGCCTCGGGGAACGGGGGAGCCTAAGGGGAACGGGGGGAGCCTAAGGGGAACGGGGGGAGCCTAAGAGGAACGGGGGAGCCTCCGGGAACGGGGGGCGCCTAAGGGGAACGGGGGGAGCCTAAGGGGAACGGGGGGAAGGGGGGGGGCGCCTCTGGGCGTGGCCCCTCAGCCCGCCTCCCCGCCGGCCCCCCGCGGCTCCCCACCTGGTAACGGCTGAGCCCCGCGGCGTCGGGCCCGCCGAGGCGGCGGAGGCCGATGGCGAGCAGGGCGCTGCGCTCGCCGTCCCAGAGGCAGAGGTCGCCGTCGAGGCCGAAGAGGAGGTTGCGGATGAGGGGCGGCCGCACGGCGGGGGCGGGGGAGCGGTCGCGGAGGCGGCACAGCGCCGCGTGCTGCGGGAGGGCCGTGCGCCACTGCTCCGCCGAGCCCCACTCGGCCGCCATCGCCGCCGCTGCCGTCGCGCGACGGTGCCGTCACGTCGCCGCGCCGCCAATCGGCGGGGCCGCCGCCCCCTCCGAGACGGGACTACATTTCCCGGCGTGCCCCGCGGCACAGGCGCGCTGCGGGTCCCGGCGGGCGATGGAGGAGCCGCCGCGACACCGCGCTCGCTACAAGGGCCCGGCCGCGCCGCCCTGGAAGGAGACCTACCGCCGCGTGAGTGGGGCCCGTTCCGTCCCTCCCCTCCTCTCCCCTCCCCTCCCCGCACCCTCTCCGCGAGGGCCTTCCCTCTGCCAAGCAGCCCCCCCGGGGCGGGAGTTCCCCTGCGGCCTCGTCTCCATCCCCAGGGCGTCTCTAACGGGCTCCGTGTGATCCGCTCCCTCCAGCTCTGCATGGAGAGGCTGAGGAACAGCCGGGCGAAGCTGCTGGACCGGTACCGCCAGGCCGGGGAGAGAGCGAGCGGCCCGGCCGCCGGCACGCTGCTGGTGCAGGAGGTGATGGAGCAGGAGTGGCAGACGCTGCAGGCCGCGCAGCAGAGCCTGCCGTCCCTCGGGGGAAGGGAGACCCAGGCCCAGGTCAGTGCAAACCCTGGGGCTGGCGCAGCCTCCAGCAGCCCAGTGTCCTGCACAGCTCCCTGCAGTGGGCAAGGAATCACAGGACGTACTGGGTTGGAAGAAACCTATAAAGGCATCTAGTCCAACCTCCCTGCCGCGAGCAGGGACATCTTCACTAGATCAGATCACTCAGAGCCCCATCATTCTGACTTTGAATGTCCCCAGGGATGGGGCCTCCACCACCTCTGGGCAACCTGTGCCAGTGATCCACCACCCTCAGAGTGAACATGAACGTTTTTCCTAATGTCCAACCTAAATCTCCCCTCTTCTAGTTTAAAACCATCACCCCTCATCCTATTGCTACATACCCTCATGAACAGTTCCTCCCCAGCTTTCATATAGGCACCTTTCAGGTACTGGAAGGCTGCTATATGGTCCCCCCAGAGCCTTCTCTTCTCCAGGCTGAACAAGCCCAAGTCTCTCAGCCTGGCTTCAGAGGAGAGCTGCTCCAGCCCTCTGATCATTTTTGTGGCCTCCTCTGGATGTGCTCCAACAGATCCATGTCCTTCTTGTGCTGAGGGCTCCAGAGTTGGATGCAGTATTCCAGGTGAGATCTCACCAGAGCAGAGGGGCAGAATGACCTCTCCCAATCTGCTGGCCACACTTCTTTTGATGTAACCACAGCCACTGGTTGGGAGTTGGCAGCACTTGTCAAGCGTCTGGGTTTCCCATTTCCCCACCTCAGGTCGGGCAGTGCAGTGGAAACATTTGCCCTGAGGCCCATGAGTGGGGGAACCGCCCTGTTTCCTTCACAAACCGCAATCCCTGCAGAGGGGTTCCTCATCTCTGGTTTCCAGAGCTGGCCTGTCACTGACTGCTCCTGAACACAGGAAGCAAACTTCAGTGTTTTACAAAGCACGTTCTTGGACAGGCTGTGTTCCCAGCCACCGTAGCTGGGCTTTGCACAGGTGACTATTATCAATGGCTTCCTTCAGCACATGGGTTTGCAAATACAGACTTGCAAATACAGACTTGCCAGAGAGAAGAATAAGTAGAGTGAATTTAAGTTACAGTGGCAGCTCAGGGAGGTGCTGGAAGTTAAGTAAGAAAGTAGCCAGAAAGCAGTCACTGACCAGATGCACCTTTCAGATGCTGGAGGACCCAGACGAGCTAGCAGTGCTGGAAGAGATCCAACAAGAATTGATGTTGCAAGGTAACTTCTTGACACATTTTCTGACTCCTGTTTGCCTTGTAGTAATGCTGACTTCCCAGGCCAGCCCAGGTGCACTCTTTGGTTCTTATAGGCCCTGATACCCTAGAGCCTCCTCAGGAACCTCTGTAGCCTTGCTAATGCATCAGGACTCTTTTTGACAGCTTTAAGAATTTAAGCAGTGTTTTAAGGTCTGTGAGAAGTTAATCAGAGAGGAGACCAGAGAAAACAGGACTGAGGTGTTTGGGAGCACCTTAAGTCAATTCAGAATGTTTCTAAGTTGTTGGCTGGAAAGTCACCTGCTTGAGACTGGCTGAAGATGGGATTAACAGGAATGAGTTCCTCAGGTGTAGAAATGTGATACAATGAGAAGTTCAGAAACCCATGGCTGCCCCAACCTCCATCTCCAACCATCCCAAAGCAGCTTCACATGTGCTTTGTCCTCAGTTGACAACAGAGGCCTGAGGGTGGTTTGCTGTGTCATTGCAGAACAGTTGGCTACAGAGGAGTATGAGCGAAGCCTGCGGTTCGATGAAGAATGTCTCAGTGTGATGCTTGAGGGCTTGGATGCCAGCGACAAGATCATCTGCCCTGTGTGCAGAAAGTAAGAAGCCCTCAGTGCTGTAAGGAGGTTCTCCCCTCTCTTAGGGTAGTTTGAGCTTAGAGAAGGGAAAAAGCCCTGGGCAGAGGCTGCCGTTACTGTTCACTTCCAAACCTGAGCCACCACCTCCTAAATTCAAGGGTTTTTTGCAGTGATCCCCTAAATTTAAGGATTTCCACCACCCCCCCAAAAATCTACCATTGTTCTGGTTGCTGTGTTGATGCTCATTGCATGCTTTCTAGGAACAACCTCACTGTGAGGAGTCACGTTGTTTTTTGCCAGTGTGGATTGTACATCATCACACAGGTAAGCTGTACCATGAGCAACATCGTACCTGTGACACATCTGCTGCTGCTGCAGAGAGGCAGTTAGAAGCTACTCACCAACTGAAGTGGGAGATTTCCTCTCATCCTGTTCCCCCCAGGGTATGACAGAAGGGAAACTTCGGTCGCTTCTAGAAAACGCTGTAACAGAGCACAGCTACAGGTGCTTTCACAACCCAGAGTTCACAGTGACCAGTGGAATGGAGGAGGAAACCAGTCTCCTCATGACCTGTGCGGTGAGTCTAACTGTCAGGCTCCTGGAAAGGATCGCTCCTAGGATCCACTTCTCAATTTCACAGGCAGAAGCTGCAAATTCATTGATCCCAGGGGTTTCTGTTGCTGTTTTACCCACAAACTTCCTGAGAAATGGTTTTACTTGTGACCACCCCTAACTGTAGAAGAGCCAAATCATACAGCTTGCCTTCATTCCTGGAAGTGCTCAAGGACCTTTCAAATTTAGTGTCTTACCTTTATCACACCATGGCAAACATCTTCCAAGCCTTGTGTAGACCACCTGTTCCAATAAGTGGCTCGTGGAGCTTTAAAATTGGTTTAAGCCTCCTTAGAAGTATCACAGTTAGTTCTTAGAAAACACATACCCTGAACGAGCATGTTCTTAGCTTTGCTGCCATGTAACATCCCTGTGAGGACAGTGAGAGGAGCAGAGCATTTCAAATAGTCCTGGCCATTAGCAATTAATCTTACACATTGCTATTGCTTCTCTGTTTGACTTTCATAAAGGTCTGTGACTCCTGGACGATTCTCCTGTAGGTTGAGTCTGCTGCTGCTGTTTCACTGGAAGGACTACAAGAAAAAAAATCCACCCAGAGCTGCTAGTATGTATATAGTTGTAACTCCTGTGTCAAAGACATACTCAAAAAGGCAGCAACATTGCCTTGATCTGCACTTTAATGGCACAGTGTATGTTTTGAAATAAACTGCATATATTTATTTCAGCCTTTTCAGTTGTCTCTAACAAAGCTGAAGGCCAGACATACTATGACCATCAGGCAACCCCTGGAGCCCCAGGTGTGTATAGAAGGCCACAGCTGCTGCCCCTGACACCCACAGCTCTTCGGTTGTTCTGCTGGAACCAAACTGTCCTCCCTCTGGGGTATTTTTCTGTAAGGTCTGCATGATACTGATGTGAGGCTGGGGCAGCATCCCCCCTTCTCAAAACAGCTCGTTGACACAACATTCAAGACCCTCAGTTCTATTCCCTAGCGCAAAGACAAGCCAGCCCTGGGTTCTAGGCTGAGATTCACATTCGTAACATGTGCTGCTTGGCCAACTACCTTCCTCCTGCAGCCACCACTCTGGCAGAGGGCACAGGGTGTGTTTGGTGGTGCTGGAATTGCTCTCCCCAGAGAAAACTCCAGGCCAGCACCCAACCTCACTGTAGTAGCTCTGCAGATGGCTTTGTGGCCAGTGCTCAGGCACAGCATGCACCATCAGTGTTTTTATGGCAGCAGTGCAGCAGGAAGGAGAGAAACCAACAGTTTTCAGTGATATGTTGATCAGATTTTATTTTTCACATTCATTCTTAAGTGTACAAAACCCACCAAGCAGGGAGCAGCCATTCCAGACCCCCCTCCACTGCTGAAGAACTTGATCTGGGCTGCAACATAAATACAAATCCCCAAATACAAGAATCCTCATTCTCCAAATTGCCAGTTACTTACTCTCTTTAGCTGCTGTGAGGATACATTTGGGTACTGCTGGCCAGGGCAGTGCTGTGGAATACCCACACTTGAAGAGAAGTTTCCTAGCCTAATCTACTGACATTTGACAAAGCTTTTAAGGTCTTCAAGGAACTTAATGTACTCCTGGTGCTCCAGTGCCGTGCTGAGCTCTATTAACTCATCAGCAAACGTGTTGTCCACTCCCCGATCAGCCAGGAAATCCATTAAGTGATCATACAGAGCCTGGAAGCAAGGGACAGGAAAATTCCTTAGGAGAGCATACCTGGGTAGAGGTTGTTTTGAAAATGGCACAGAAAGATCTGGGAGATCCCTGGGAGACCAGATGGCTCCCTGTCCCCTTCACTGCGGGGGTAACATTTGGAGGGAAGGGGCCACGGGACAGGTTGTCCAAACCCAGTGTGACAAATGAGGTCCACTTGAGATCATCTGCAGAATCAGCAGGTGAAGTATGTCAGAGGTGACACACCCCAAGCTCTGCCTGTCCCTGCTGTAAAGTGCTATGGCCTTGGAGGGGGTGGGGCAGGGGTTTAAGTGTCTGGGAAGGGTGGTATCTGCTATCAGTATTTGTTTGAGAGTCTTAATCTTTTACAGCCACCAAATCCTCTTTATTTTCTTCTTTTTAATCCTACTTAATTGGTGCAATTTCAGCATATCTTAATGGTTTTGGTCCCCCTCCTAGCTCCTCATAACAGATTTGGTATTACTGCTTAGTGCAACCTGTCACATGTTCTTTGAGGGTTTTTTTGCTTAGCTGGTTTAACATACCAGTGCTACCAAGCAAGTCTCAAGCACTGCACAATAATCCTTGGCTTGCAGTGGAACCTCCCAGCAAACTGGGGCAGCCCGGGGGATCCCCCAGCCCAGATAGGGGCTCCTCATTCAGGAGCAAGGGGGCAGCCAGGCAAGCTGAGCTGACGTGTCCCCTGCAGCCTATGGCCCTGAGCGTTTCCAGCACTTACCCAGTCAAGGGAATCTGTGTTGAGGGTGTAGTTGGTGTCCTTCCAGTCTGATTCTCCAGTGGGCTGAAAGCTGACCTCCCGAATCGTGAAAATGTCACTTTCTTCCTCTCCCTCGTGTCCAACCTGAAGCAGATGAGATGTGAGACAGGCAGTGAGCTCTAACTACTGGGACCAGGCCTTACCATCCCTAAAGCTCAAAATACAGCACTGCAGGCAAAACCCCATGCACACCTGTGAAGACAAGTGCGGACCTGCATGAGAACACAGGAAATCCTGTCAGTCTACCTGCACAGGCAGAGCTCATGTAAGTCAGCAGTCTGACTTTCACAGGGATGTAAAAACCTCTTCTGCATGGTTCCAACTCTGTCCTCACCCATCTGCCTGACCTTTGTCAGCTCAGACTGGCTGCACAAATGGTCTGTTAAGGTTTACACAATAAACGACAAAGTTCAGTCTGAAGTAAAGCTCTCAAGTACACTCTCTGCCTCCTTTTATTTTTTTTTAATACTGACTTCTCTGGGTGACACCTCACAACAATTGAGACCTGCACATTATTGACACACTGTTGAAATCCATCTTTTGCCCATTCTTGTCTATCCCTCCCAAGCTGCTGCACTGTTGAAGTCCAGCCATGCCAGCCAGCTCAAGATGGGAGGGATGCAATGGAGCACCTCCTCCCCAAGGTGTGTTCTTCTGAGCACAAAGCTGCCTTTTTTTGTGTTAACAAAAAAGAGGGGTGTGAGGAGACTGGGACTTTCTGCAGTTGCAGAAAAGTGACTCTAACCCCTTTTTATAGGCTCTCAACAGCAGGACAATTACACTACAGTCAAGCAGGAAACACACAGCGAATCTCAACCCAGAGCTGGCAACGACTGACACACTCCCAGTCTGATACCCACCTCATCTTCCGGATAATGGCAGTCAAGAACAAGGGTCTGTTTTGTGTCATCTTTGATTACTTCCACAACAAAGTTTGGAGTTGATGTAATATCAGGCTAAAAAAAGAGAACAGTTGCATTGGAGTCTCTGGCCTGGCCTGGGCAACCCCAAAGTCCCTCAACCTCACCAGTAGCTCTTCAGATCCTTCTCTGCAGCCAGTCACATGGGTAACCACCATCCCCTAGCAACCCAGGATCCTGCAGCCCACCCAGATGGGTCCCTCTGAAGTGGCAGGGACTGGGAACAGACTGGGATCAGGAGCTGCTCACACGTGCCCACCTTTATGGAGGAAACCTGGCAGGGCACAGAGACTGCCACACACACACACACATGCACAGACCAAGCGTGCTGTGGGTGCACCCAGGAAGGGAAGCAATCTGCAAGTGTCCCCCTGTGTTGTCCTACCCAGCTGAGTGCAATGCCCCAAAATAAGTACAGAAAGTGTAAGTTAACTGCTACAAGGGGTGCAGCTGCCTTCCTGGCTTGCTCAGCAATTGCAGCAGCACTGCAGGTGAAGCCATCTGCCCCAAATTATAGTTAATTTACAGCTTTTACCAGTATTTTCACTAAGAGGTTTATCAATCATGAGCAAGACACTTCTGATCAGCTAAACTGCAAGCAAAGCCATGTCAACAGCTTTGTGTTTCGCTAACGCCTGCCAGCATTACACTAAGGACAAAAGGGAGCATTAACATTTACTGCAGAGCCAGGAGATACACAAGTTCCTCTCATTTCTCACGGAGCCCTCTTGCCCTGCTCTGCCCTCCTGCTGCAGGGAGAAGGGTCGCAGCCAAGTGACAGCCAACACAGAAAAAAAACCTGTGCTTTGTGACCTGAAGCTCCCAAATATCAAGTGAGGGGAAATAAACTCCGTAAGGGCAAGGCTCTAACTTCCCTCTGTGTACTGGAATAGGCTGCCCAGGGAGGTGGTGGAGTCTCCTTCTCTGGAGATATTTCAGACCCGTCTGGATGCTGACCTGTGCAATATGAGCTGGGAAGCTGCTTTGGCAGGGGGTTGGACCCCATGAGCTCTCCAGGTCCCTTCCAACCCCTACGATTCTATGACTCTATCCCCATGATTCTATCCCCATTGCTGAAGTGCCCAAGTTACCTCCTGCTCATCAGGCTTTTGCTCTTCTTGTGTTTCATCACCGACCGAGGGCGGAATGCTGTTATTGATGTTGAAGGTAACCGTTATCCTTCAAAAGAAAGAGAAGCATTTGAGCACACTCAAAAACTCCCAGCCACAATTTCTTGTATTTGAAGCTGATCTTGCAGGGACAGCATTACTGAATTCACACACCAGGAACAAGACTCTGCATTCTAGTTTAAAACACACACACAAACGAAGTCACCTTCCTCCCATCACCCTCACAAACCAGTATTTCTCAAGTTTTACTGGTCCAATCCGTTATTTTTAACAGAGGAGGCACACGGGAAACTCTGTAACGTGCAACAAGCAGCAACCTCGTGTTAAAAAGTGAAAAATAAAAAGGGCTTTTGACCCAAGAGGGAAAAATAAGAGGGTCTGCACAGCGTCCAGTTCACAGGGACGGGGCAAAGCGCCATACAAGTGACAGGAGGGCAAGCTGCCGTGACGCAGTGGCCCTCCACAGCCCTCCTGCTCCCGGGGGACCCTTTACCCAAGGCCGCACTCACTTCTCACCGGCGATCTTCCGCACCAGCCTGGCCTCCGTGCCGTGGACTTCCAGCTCCCACCCGCCGGAGACCTTAGGCAAGGACTTGTGCTTCTGGATCTTCCTCTCCTCCCGGATCTCGTCGCTCAGGAACTGCGCGAAGGCTTTATCGCCTGAGGGGAGGGGAGGGCAGCGCACGTGTCGGCATCGCGCCCCCGCCAAGGGCGGGAACGCTCCGTCCCGCGCCCCCCGCGCGTCCCCTCACAGCCCGCACCGCCCCCCCGGCCCCGCGCGCCCCTCAGGGCAGGACGCTCCCCTTCCCCCGCTCACCCTCGGTGTGGAGGCCGCCGCAGCCGCAGGAGACGCCTCCGGCCGAGCCCGTCCGCGGGCGGAGCAGCGCCGTCCGCCACCCGCCGCTTCCCAGCTGCCAGAGGGAACGCGCCAGGGGCGGCGCGGCGGCGGGCAGCGGCAGGAGGGTGCGGGGAGAAGCGAAGGAGAGGAGGCGGCGGGGCGATTGCCGCTGCGGAGGGCGCAGGGAGACGGCGGCGGCGCGCAGGGCCCTGGCGAGCAGCATGGTGCAGCAGGAGAGGGCAGCGGGGCGGGGCGGGCAGAGGACACCGCCGGCCCCGGAACCCCCGCCCCGCTTCCGGCGACGGCCCGTCCCAGCGGGCCCCACGGCGGGAGGCGAAGGACACAGGTTCGAGTCCCGGCCCCGGTAGCAAGAAGGGGCCGCGGCAGTGATTGCTCGCTCGCTGCAGTCTTAACCGAAGATTACCAAGCAGGGGCAGGGGGACTGGGCAGGACCAGCACCTACAGAGCTCCATGGCCGGCGCTCAGGTGAGGCAGGGCCCCGCTGAGGAAGCTTTAGGGAAGCAGAAAAACCGCCGGTGCGTCCCTCTTGACTGCACCAAGAAAAGCATCGTCCCTGGGAGAGCTTTGCTCACCCTGCTCTTCCTCAGGACAGCTCAGGCCTCGGTAGTTTAACTCAGAGGTGATGTGAGGAAAAAAACTTAGGTTGTTTTTTTTTTCTTCTTTTTAGCAATTAATATTTTACAGGGAAGTCTGACTAAGGCCAGCAGTGTCCTGGGGTGAAGCATTCCCTTTGTGTGAGAGCTAGCACTGCTGCCCTCTCTATTCAGCAGAGGAACAGAAGGCCCGGTGGTGCTTCCTTTGAGGCTTCAGGAGAGCTCTGGCATCACCTGAACACACCCATACCACCCCATTGCATCAGAGGACATGGATTTTTTTAACCCACAGACATCCCAGAGCGATTGAAACAAAGGCACTCCCACAAGAACTGAAAACGCTGGGACTTGTGCTTGAGCATCCCATGATCATTTCGTCCATCCACACAGGGTGTGTGTCTCACACCCACATCCAGGGCTTGCATTTTTGCCCTAACTCCTTGGGAAAAATATACAAATTAGTTCTATCCATCCCCTCCCTTAAGACTGTTAGACTGCCCAGTGCTTATACTCCATTATCCCCTATAGATACAGAGTCTGTAAAAACTGAGAAATCAATACAGTACTTTGATATGCAGGGAATTATCAGTGTGAGAACACCTGAACAGCTGCATCCTATTGGATAGGGGTCAGACTCAATGACCTCTGGAGGTCCCTTCCAACCCCTAAAATTCTGTGACTCTCTGAATCCTCCCTGAAAGACCAATCCTGACTGCAGCTGGTTCATACAGTGACAAGTACTTTGCCTGTACCCCACTCACCTTTCTTTTCCTCCTTTCCCTCCTCCTTTTTTTCAAACCACCAAAGCACAATATTGCAGAGGCATGACAAAGGGCTGTGTAGCCATCTGCACTGCAGACACTCGGTATCACCCTTCCTGAGAACAGGCTGAGACACAAGTCTGCTCTAGGTATGCTGGGTACGTACTCAGACTCTGAGGGAGATCCAATTTGCAGATCAGCACAAGTGAAATTCCAGTAAAACAACCCAAACAACATAAGAAAAAAAAGACACAAGAGGTATCTCTCTCAGTTCTCAAAAAGAAAACTGAAGTCAGTCAATACTGGAGCCCAAAGGAAAGGCATACTGTAGTGTGTTGTGTAACTGTGATGCATGTAACCAGGAAAGACAAATCATCACACAGTAAATTCTGTTTGTCCCCTCAGATCATAAGTAAAGCCAGCAGCTTTCCCCAAGGAAAAGGAGTGAATAAGGGCTTACTGATTTCACTGCACTCCTGAGCAGCCCTGTGAACGTTACCAGCTTTTTCTCTAAGAAGAGCCCAGAGCTATTGGAAGAACACAAGGACTCAACACCACAATCGTACCACAGCCCATTTAAACTAATACACAGTGATACCACTGTGCAAAAGTTTCCTCTCCCACCTGTTAGACACCTAACCCTCTTCAGTGCAACTCCTCCAAAAATATGCAGAAATTAATACACTTTGTCAACAGACTCTGTGGAGACTGGAAGTTACCTCTCCCAGAGAGGTTATTTCAGAAGTACTTAAAATAGCACTTAAACCCAACTTTTTTCTCCCACCAACACACAGTGGTACTGGAATAAATCCACTTTCATTCACATTAAAGATCAGATTTTCCCTTCAGAGTGGCTTTAGTCTCTTAATTAGAGTATTTTAAAAGTCAGTTACGTTTCCTATTGCCACTTTTCTCCAACAGGAAAAAGAGGTAACTAGATGACAAGGGGATATGGAAAAAACATAGAGAAGAGATATTAATGGTAGGTCTGTGGTTCTTGACCATGTCCAGCTCTGAACTTCTAATGGAAAACCAAAGCACAACTGGGTTGGGGTTGGGAGGAGGCAGAAGCACTGGTGTTAAAGCAGAAGACACAATTATTTGAGGTATCAAGGATCTTTAGAGAAAGTCTAGTCTCTAAACCACATCTTCATTCTCATTTTTGCTGAGTTGTCCCCACATCAGCCTGATCAGCTGCTGTGGTGTGTCAAGACCAAAGCTGGAAGTGGACAGACAAGAGTCAGAAAAGCCAAAAGCGTTTGCCCTAACAGCAGAAGGGTGAACAATGATGACACCAAATGCTGGACAACGGCATGGACAACCTCTCTAAGAAAAGCTTAGGCACAGGCAGCAGAGACCTGGCCAAGCAGGGGTCCCCATTGCTGGCCTTCAGATGGTCCCAAATAAGACAGTGAACATGACATGCAGACAGGAAGATGTTTGATGAAGTAAAAGGCAGTAGCACCTCCTTTCTAGAAACAGAAAAAAATTGCGTTTTTATTTCCTGTATGTAGACATTTAATTTTTTTCCAAGAAAACCTGCTAAGGATATAAGCACAATCATTAAAAATACCAAATCTGCTCAGAAATGCTCTTAGGATTTCACTTTCTCACTTACAACCCTGTTAAACTTCAGTAAGTGTTAAAAACTGGAACCTGGTATCATGTCCACTCTTCCTTCCAGGAGAGATTTATCACACATGTACACATACTACATTTCTCTTTTACAGGGAACTGCTGTAGCAAAAAAACCCCTTTTTTCAGATGAACTGCTGGGAAGGGTGATTTTTCTAAGCCATGGAGACTTCTGAGGTTCTGGATCTTCTGGAGAAGCCATATTCCTCTAAGGTTTTCACCTCATTTGCAAGGCAAAGCTCTGCTGCTCCTGCACATTCCTCACAAAACAAAAAATAGTCTTTTAGGGTGAGCCTAAAACACCCCAGATCTGTTAGCCTGCAGGTCAGTTCTTGGCCATTTGGAGCCTCCTGCGGAAATAATCAGGTGCTGCATCATAGAGCCAGTCCGCATCCACCACGCAAAGGTCCCGCATATAGCACTTGTTGGTGTGAAGCAGCCCGTTGTAAACCACGCAGGCTGGCTTGCAGTGGAAGAGCACAGAGGAGGGGTGAATGGCCACCAACTGGTGAGAGTCCACAGTGCTGTAGGTGCCGTCCGGCTGCAGCTCCGCGGCGTTCATGAAGAGGCTGTGAGCCAGGCAGCGGCGGATATTCCCGGTATCTAAGCGGCAGGACTCGATTTGCATCGATAGCTGTTCAACAGCGAGACAGGCAAAGAGTGAGTGTGTGCAGCCTCATCGGAAGCACGGCCCCTCTCGGGCGGAAGCACGGCCCCCTCTCGGGCGGGAAGCACGGCCCCCTCTCGGGCGGGAAGCACGGCCCCCTTTCAGCAGGCCTCCAAGCTCAGATAGTTCTGTCAGAAGCCCTGCTAGCCTGGGAAATACAGGACCACTAGGGATTCAGTGGTGCTCGTAGCAGTCTCATCTACACCAGAGCAGCCAAATCCCTTGGGAAAACCTGCCCTCTACCGGAGAATCCTGCCTAGAAGTCCCTTTATCTTTTCACTTCTCAACCCCCTGAAGCTCCGAGATTTTGGCATGCAGCTGCAGTCAGGAATTTTACCTGACTATTCACAGATGACTGGATACAAACCCACATCTTCTCACTCCTGGGACTTCGTCCCAAAACTTATTTTGCTGTGCACCAAATGAGAAATACAAACAGATGAAACAGAGAAATACAGTATGGAGAAAAGTTACCTTTACACAAATGTCCCTCAGCTGTGCTCTGATGTCTGACGCAAGCATCATGTTCCTCCAGTTGATAAAATTCTCTTTGCACCATCCCTGCAACAGAGACACTGGGAGTTAGACAGGCTGTTTCTTCACCCAAGAATCACAATAGTCTTTAGGTACCATGAAAAGCAGAACACTCCACAGAATCTCAGAGAAAAGGTGCCAACCTGTTTCCTTATCCTATTTCTATCCCCTATTACTTCTCTCTACCTACACTCCTTCCCGATGTGCCAAGAAATGGCATGCTGTTGTTCTCTTCTCACTCAGAATTACTCTGCAAGGCCAATGAGTGTTGTGACCAGCACTTGCTATCACACAGGAGGTGAAAACAAATTACCTAAGCATGACAGATCCTGCAAGGAATGGGGCACACTAGCCTGTGAATCTACAAATCAAACCAAGGAGCTTATAGGGTAGGATAACCCACAACCTGCTGGTAAATACACTCCGTGTTTTTGCAATGAATCCTGCCAAAGAGCACATCTAGGTATTTATCAGCAAGTCTCAACACTCTTCCACTCCCTCCTGTTTCCAGCTGGAAAGAGAAGGAAGAGATCTGGCTCCCATTACAGAACTGGCCTCAGGAAGCTTTTGATAACCAGTTTTGCTACAGCTTTCCAGGGGATAACTTCAGCATTTCCCAAGCATCCTCTGGTTACCCCACTGTAAAGGATGAGTAAGTCCTCTCTTCTCACAGGTGCTTTGGAAGGATGCACACTGCATCTGCTGTGAAGTATGCAGATGTCACTCTGCCGTATGCCAAGAAAGCTCCTCACCACCGTGTGCCCAAACAGCACTGGCATCCTCAGAGCATCCTACCTTGTTGCCGTTGACATTTCTGAAGGCCCTGTACAAGCTGAGCAGGGTGAGATGATCTCCCTCACTGGAGATTAATTTCTTCCTGACAGATTGCACCTCCTCCCGCTGGCCGGGGGGATTGTAGAGGACACTGTCCACTGATAACAGCGACACGATGGTCAGGATCTCTTCTGTGCAGTGGAACTTAGGGGACAGGAGGATGGTCTGCAAATCACAGAACAGAACTGGTTTTTGCTTGACCAAATCCACAGCAGACTTTTCTGCTCACCAGCCGCACAGGAACTTTACCAAGCATTGCTTGGTAAAGCATAATTTCATAAAGCATAATTTGGTAAAGCATAATTTCATAAACATTTGGCCCTAGAGACTACTGTAAATCCTCTTACTGGCCCACCAAGCACCTTTAACAGCAATTGTCATGCTCCTCTGAGACCAGCCAGTGACTAAAATCAACTACAGCATCAGATACTTCATGAAGCTGTTAAACAGGGCTACCAGCAACCTCAGAAATGACAAGGAAGTTACCCTTGCATCACCCTCAGAGGTGCCAGAGGAAATAAATTATCTTACTTTAAATTTCTTTGAATTAATAAACAAATGACAAGCAAAGCAGCAAGCTGCTGTAACCAAAGCTGTGCTTCGTTAATGTACAGCAAGTATACTAGTACAGCTGCAGCCACCCCAAATTCCAGACCCTTTTTAAGGAATTTAAAAGATAAACACTAGTGGGACTGGGAAGAGTATACAAGATTAACAGTAGGTAACTTTTCTGTAGTTTTTACTTTAGCAAACTTTGGCTCCAGTGGAAAGGCTGCCATCTTCCTTCCCAGGGGGTGAGGACAAGCTGATTGTTCTTCCGTTCCACAGCTCCCAACAAGTCCAGCTGCTCAATCGCTGCTTGAATAGCACCTGTCAAAACAAGGATGTTCGGGCTGTGAGGCCTCCTAGCTGGCACTGGCAGGGATCCAAAGGATCCACTGGTACCATCACCACCTCCTTGCCCTGGCCAGAGAGACAAGTGCTTTCTGTTTGGAGAAATAAGTGCCCCAAGTTGTGGTTTATTCCCTTCTATCCAGCAGAAAAATCACCTTTTCCAATTTAAGTAGCAAAACCAGAGGCAAAACTAAAGCTGTCATCTCTAGCTTTGAGCAGAGGTTGTGTGAGATTCTCTGTGGCTTTCCTTGGCAGTCAAGGCACACCTTCATGGTCTTTATGACTTAGAACTGCCCCTGGCTCTGTTTAGAAGCTGGACTACCTGGACTCCCCAGCTCTCTGCCACAAGCATGACTGCTCTGAGGAGGCTGAGCAAAAGCAATAAGCAGTGAACAAATCTGAGACTTCTGGACTACCAGAAGATGCAGCAGAGACAGCTCCCCTTTCACAGCCCTGACCTCCTGTACTCCATCTTCTCAGGCTGGCCTGAAGACATTGGTTTTAAGCAATTTCTCAGTGATTCATTTGTCAGTTTTTCCCTAGACTGCCTTTGTAACCACTTACCAGGAGATGGTTTGGACATGAAGTCAAATGTGAGCACATTCGGAACTCTTAGGGCCAGGAGCTGAAGCATCACACTGGACAGGTTACACCTGCACAGGCAGAAAAATCATCCAGTCTGTAAATATGACAGGTTTCTCTTTTTCTTTTCTCTGTATTTTTCTTTTTCCCCTTCTTTTTTTTTCTTTTATTTGCCTATAAGCTAAAACAAAGCCCTCATATCCGTGCTGCAACTTGAGGGACTAGCCCAATGCTGGGTGCTGAAGCCTTACTTCCTAAACCACAAATGGCAGAAGACAAGTTCAAGATGTGGAGAAAAGTCAAGAGAACTATTGCCCATGCACGCTTGGAGACTCAGAGCCCAGATGTTCACAGAGTAAATGCTTCCTAATTTTTCTGTTTAGTCTCCAGAGTTTGTTTTTCTCAGAAGTCAACTGGTCAGACCCTAGATCCAGTTTTGCTGTTCAGTTCTTTACACCTCTCCATCTGTAACAGTACATAAACGAGGTGTGGCAAACAGCCTGATGGCATCAGGGTTCTGCTCTTACCTCTGTATCTCAGGTATTGTCATTTTGTCAAATCGCTCAAACTCATCCTCTGTGTAGAGCCGGTAACAGATCCCACTGTCCTCCCGCCCCGCTCTCCCTGTCCGCTGCCAAGCCTGGGCCTTTGATACCCGCTGGACTGCCAACACTTCCAGGCCAGTTTCTATGGATGGAAAGACATCACTTCAGTCAATGCCTGCATAATGCATAGCTGTGAAAATATCAGTACAAAAATCCCAGGCTCTGCCACCCAAATACTGCTCAGCCTTCACACAGCTTTGCTTCAGGGTGCTGAGCCAACTACCATGTCACGTCCATGACAAGAAGATTCCTATCTGACAGATTTTTACCCCATATGACTGGTACTCAAAGAATCACAGAAGACCAAAAACCCCCCAACCAAAAAAATACCCACCCCAAACCCCACACCTAAAACTTAGGGCATTAATTTAGACAGCGCAAGGGGGTGTTTTACATGAGCTCTCAGTGGGCTCATCATCTCAACTTCTAGAGAACTGAGAAGGATCTCTGCATTGCTCCTTAGAACTCCTCACCAGGGCTGTACTTCTTTGCTTTGACCATGCCTGTGTCCACAACATATTTTATTCCTGTAATGGTGATGGAGGTTTCTGCAATGTTGGTAGAGAGGATCACTTTGCGACAGCCCTGCAAGGAAAAGCAAACTGAAGCCAGTCACAAGCTAATTTTAGATGAGCTGCAGTGAAAAAATGCTGCTAGCTTTGGTCAGGACAGGTCAAGCCTACATAGGATTACAGCATGTTCTGACCACATACCACACTTGCTATGCCAGCTCTCATAAATGAAGACAATCTCTAGTTCCCAATCAGTTTCTAAGGCATGTGCTCACACTTCTTGCAACAAAATACACCATGCAGGACAGCTGTTATCAATATGTCTGTAAACCATTTTGGTTTCATTTCTGGCACAAGTACAAGATCTGAATTCTTATTTATCTGCTGAATAGATACAAAAGGGCCTGAGGCAGCATTTCTTTTTCTTACAGCCCTGCCAAACATGCCCAAGTTTTTAGCTTTCTTAGAATTTGGCTCGTTACTGCTGTAGCTTTTTTTTTAGATGTGGATATAAAATTCCTATGAAATGGAGCAAATTTAAATTCCTCTGCCCTTTTCACTCCCCCTAAACCCTTCCTTCTTTTTATGATCCCAGATGATTTATCACACGCAGCAGTTAATACCTCCGCAGTTGCGTGGTCTTTTATCACACTAGAACCATTAAGCCTCAAGTCAGTGGAGAGTGGAGACTATTACCTATTACCAGTACAGTCTGCTTTAACCCCCTAAATTCCACATTTCTTCTAAACACTCAGGCAAACAAGCTCACTCACCCCATTTACCCATCACATTGCCTCACCTTGGGGGCAGCCTTAAAGACACGGAGCTGCTGATAGTAGGGCAGAGAAGCATAAAGTGGCATCACCACCATCTGTGGGCAGCCATCAGGGGCATGCTTGGCAATGTCCCGGCAAGTTTTGGTCATTGCTTCAATTTCTTCCTGACCAGTCAGAAACACCAAGATGTCCTGAGAAGAGGGTAATTCCTGGAGCCAGAGGAAAAAGCAAGTCCCAGTTAAGGTGGTTTAGTTTAGGGAGGGAGAACTGAGATTGTAACAAGCTGCTGTGCTGACAGCAAAGGAGGTGAGGAGGAAAGAAGAGACACACGTGCTGTGCAATGTATGCACCAGCCTGAAGTTCCCAATGGATACACCTGAAGGCAGGAAGGGTAAACTGTGAGGAAACATTGAACATCAACTTGTCTATGTGACAAATACACAAAGGAGGGTGGTCCATGGGTCTATGTCCAGGTGGAGGCCAGTAACAAGCAGTGTTCCCCAGGAGTCTAACTTGGGACCGATGCTCTTAAACATCTTCATCAGTGACAGTGATGATGGAATTGAGTGCACCCTCAGCAAGTTTGCGGATGACACCAAGCTGAGTGCTGTGGTTGACACAACAGAAGGAAAGGAAACCATCCAGAGGGATCTTGACAGGCTGGAAAAGCTGGCTTGGGTGAACCTAAAGAGGTTCAACACTGCAAAGTGTCAGGTCTTGTACCTGGGCTGGAGGAATCCCAGACATATTTACAGACTGGGAGAAGAGCTCCTGGAGAGCAGCCCTGCTGAGAAGGACCTGGGGGTTCTGGTGGGTGAGAAACTTAACATGAGCCAGCAGTGGCTCTCGTAGCTTGGAAGGGCAATGGGATCCTGGGCTCCATCAGGAGAGGGGTGGCAGCAGGGACAGGGAGGGGATTGTCCCTCTCTGCTCTGCCCTCGTCAGGCCCCAGCTGCAGTCCTGTGTCCAGAGCTGGGGCCCCAATACAAGAAAGATGTGGGACTGTTGGAGAGGGGTCAGAGGAGCCACAAAGATGCTCAGAGGGCTGGAGCAGCTCCCCTACAAAGAGAGGCTGGGGGAGCTGGGCTGGTTCAGCCTGGAGAAGAGAAGGCTGCGGGGGGGCCTCACTGCAGCCTTCCAGTCCCTGAAGGGAGCAGAGAAACAGGAGGGGAATCAGCTTTTTAAAAGGGTAGATAATGGCAGGACAAGGGGGATGGATTGAAGCTGAAGGGGGGAAGGTTTAGATTAGATATTAGGGGGAAGCTCTTTACAGAGAGAGTGGTGAGGGGCTGGAACAGGCTGCCCAGAGAGGTGGTGGATGCCCCGTCCCTGGGGGTGTTGAAGGCCAGGTTGGATGGGGCCCTGGGCAACCTTGTGTAGCTCCAGGCCTGGAGGTTGGTGTCCCTGCCTGTGGCAAGGGGGTTGGAGCTCTGTGATCCTTGGGGTCCCTTCCAACCCAGCCCATTCTATGAATCTATATGTCATGAAATAACTGTCTGGGACATGCAAACAAGTGCACCAGCAAGCACCCAGGTACAAACCAGTAAACAGAGAACTCAGGTGAGAGGAACATTTAGGTATCAGGTATGAACTAACATCAGAGATCTGTAAGGCAACTTGTAAGGCACAAAGCTGATGAGACTGCCACACCTGGTGGATCTGGAAGATTGTCACCAGTGCTGCTTGGAGGTAATCACTCTGAGGCTGTTTGGTGTAGAAGATCTGAATGGGATGCTGCCTGCCTTCTAAATACAGAACAGGTGCTCCATTGAAGTACTGGGAGAACTGGTCAACATCCATTGTCGCTGACATGACGATCACCTTAAGCATGAGGATAAGATGGGTTAGCATGGCAGTTCAGACCCATCAGTACACTTATCAGCCAGGACTAATCAAAAGCCAACTTCTTGAGACTTTCATTTATGCTCGGGGCAATAAAAAGGACACAGAGTTTGGGACAGGAGAGGATGACCGTTCCTTGTTAAAGCCACTAGCTTTGGCATCACACAAGTGTAAGGTGTTAGTATGATAAAATGAGAGAAGATGTGTTGAAACTCTTTTCTGACATTTAATAAACAGAACTTGGTGCTCACAAAGCCAGGCTGTTGAACAGCCCTGTGCTAGGACCCTGCCAGTCACTCTGCACGCCTTCCCCATCAAAACCAACACGCACCCACACATTTCATCACATTCTCACACACCTGTTTGCATGTTATACAGCTGTCACAACAGACAAGCAGCTCCCATTCCCAGGATGTTCTCCACAACGGTACCAGAACCTCCCCAAACAATGTGTCTAGTTGGTAAGTAATACTCACAGGGCTCTTACGAAAAAAGGTAGCATGGGGGTGACCTTGTTCAGATGAGCCATACCAGGCCCACAAACCATTTGGTCACCCTCAACTATTCAGGTTTAAAGGGACTTTTTAGGAACAGGAAAACAGTCAAGGCTGTCATTTTGAACACAATAGAAAACCAAAAAAAGATACTCATGGTGCTCAGAGCCCCAGCCCTGCCCTCTGCTGGCATCCTACATGCACATACTTTGAGTGGCAGTTTGCCCAGTTTCCTTCGTTTCTTTTGGGCAGCTTTCACCACTCCAAAGAGCACATCAGTGTGGATTGTCCTCTCGTGGGCCTCATCCAGAATGACAACGCTGTACTTGCGCATCATCGGGTCCCCGATCGCCTCACGAAGCAGCATCCCATCTGTCAAGAACTTGATTCTAGTTTCATCAGATGTCAGATCGTCAAAGCGTACGGTATAGCCAACCTGTGGAAGTGATCATTACACAAAGGACAAGCACAGAGTCACATTTCTCACTGCCATCCTACCACAAGGAAGGTCTATGCAGGACTCCATCCAATTCATCTGCCAGTGCCAGTTTGAACATGAAGAGTTTGGAAAGCGTTAACGGTGTATTTGCAGTCTGAGCAGTTAGTCTTGCAAATGTAATAATCCACCCCCCAAGGAAGCTCCCAACCTTGTATCCCAGTTAGCTTTTTTCCAACTGGAAGTTCATCAAAAACACTCCAGGTTTTCTTTCTTTCCTCCCCTGCTGGAAACAACTGCACGGTCTCCAAAGACTTTCTGAGGGGAAGTCTCTCCCCTCCACTTTTCATATTCACAGCTCTGCACAGGTGTAGCACTCTGCTCTCCTTGACAGTGACTTTTGATATAGGAAGCAGTGGAAGAGAGCATGATATTTTGTTTTAATTCGTTAACCAGTAGTTTTTCAGGTGGAGGAACACAAACAATAACCAAGAACAGTCAAACACAGCCCACCCCCAAGCCACAGAAGGAGGTAAACAGCCATTTTTTTTCCACTCAAGGCATATGATTAAACAAAGACTACCTATTACCCTGTGCCTGTTCTTTAGCTCACTCATCAAGCCCTGACACAGTCCCATCGACACCGTAGTGCTAAAGCAACCTTACCAGTCTCCCCAGCTCTGTCCTCTTCTCATCCGAGACTCTGGTAGCTAAGGATATAGCTGCTACCCTGCGAGGCTGGGTCACAGCAATGATGCCTTGGCAGCCAATTCCTGCTTCGTAGAGGTACTGAGGGATCTGAGTGGTCTTCCCTGAGCCTGTTTCTCCTAAAGAACATCAAAGGAACAGAGTTTTTCCCCTCTAATAGCATCTTCAAATGCAGGGTCCCAACTCATATTTTTCTGCTAGCTTGTAATCATATCTCAGGATGAGGAGGCTGAAGGCTGGAAGGGGTTGTACAGCTCGCTCACAGTCACACTATAAAGCGGCGGCAGGCCAGGGACCAAACCCAGATGCCTCACTGTTGTCACTATATGGCTCCTCAACAAGACTCATTTCACCCAGAATCTCTCCAGTCACATCCAGGTTTAGAAACGTCTTGCAGTCTGGATATGAAGAGTTTGTTGTGTAAGGCACAAGATGGTCATGCTGAGCAAGGAGCAGGTGGGATTTGATTTTATGCATACACGCACACTGCACACTAGGGAGGTTCAAAGCAAAGCAGTAAGCAGAGTAAAGCAAAGCTGCTGCCACAACAGCCAGCAGTGAGTTCAGGTTTGAGACTCTCTTAGAAGAGCACTTAGGGCACTGACAAGCCAGCAAGTCTGTGCCTTCCTGAAATCAGAGACGGTCCCTTCAGGCTCAGGTGAATGTCTTCTCCATACAGCACTGGCACCCCACACAACTCACACCACCCCATTTTCCTAGGGAGCCTGCTTTGGCAGGGGGGTTGGACCCGATGATCTCTCGAGGTCCCTTCCAACCCCTACAATTCTATGATTCTATGATTCTATTCCCCACACCTATTTCCAACACAAACTCTCTGCAGATGGCAATCACCAACAGCACTTGTAACCTGCACAGTGCAGTGCAGCACAAATCACAGCGCTGAGAGGCACTGCAAGGGAAACCACCTGGAAGTACAATGTGCAAGGAAGGGCAGAGAACATTTTCAACATCCCTGTGCTTTTTTTTCCCTGCCATGTTTTGTTACAGCTTAAAGCACATTTGTAACTCAAACCTCCAACTTCTTATGGGACCACTGCAAGAACTGCTCTCCGTGGAAGAATGTGAGGCTCTGGAGACCTGATCTCTGCGGGTGAGAGCTGGCAGGAGGAGGAAGCAGTGTGAGAAATTCAGAAGGGCGACTAACCCAGCAGCAGAGAATCAGGAAGTCGAATTTTAAGCACTGCAGCTACAGACTAGAAAGAGGATGAGCTTTTTAGCTCACTCTACAGCTGCAAAATTTTGAGCAGTGTATTAAGAGTGTAGATTTAGCAAGGAATAATGACACATCTCAGGCCTATACTGGAGACAAACTGAGGAGATAAACACCGTCGTGGCTGTCAGCTGCCGTGTCTCTTTTTCCTTACAGGGGTGAAAATACATCCCTATAGGGGTTGGCTTATAGGGGTGAAATACGAAGAACTGCTCGTTTAACTCTAAAAAGCGCTGAGTCTTTAGACTTCCAGCTGGGAAGCTGCACGCCTTCAGCTCCCAGCAGTCACGCACAGTTTGGACTCAAGGCAAGCGCGATACAGGCAGAAAGAAACATCACGCGGTCCGCGAACGGCCCTGGAAACGCAGCTGTTCCGAAGCGGAGCTTTGCCGTGCGGCTTTCGGCTGCCTGAAGGCCAAGCGGAGGTGCAGCCGGGCGAGGGAAGCCCCTCTGCCTTCTCCATAAAGCCACGGGCTGCTTTCACCAGCCGCACCCCGGGAACCGGTAACGGTTGCACCGCGCTTCAGGCCCCCGACCACCACCCCCTCCCCGGCCGCGCCGAGCCCCGGCAGAGGCCGCGCCGCCGCCGAGAAGCTCTGCCGGCCGAGGCGCCCGGCGGGGCTGCGACCGCCCGCGTCCGTCCCCTTCCCCCACCCCCGCCGTCTCCCCTCGCTCACCGATGAGGACGGCGCTGTGCAGGCCGCGGAGCTGGCCCAGCAGCGGCCCCCGCACCTGGAAGATGGGCAGGTCGCGGCGCTGCTCGGCGGCGGGCTGCGGGCGGCGAGGGCGGGCGGGCGACACGGCGGGGTCGGGGGGAGAGGCCGGCTTGAGCCGCTTGGCCGGGGGCACATCTTCACACTGCGGCATCGCGCTAACGATTCGTCGCGAGCTTATGGCGTCGCGAGGGGCCGATGGCGTTTAAAGGGCACGGGGAGCGCGGCCCCGCCCAGGGCCGACCCCGCGGAAGCAGGCGGGGCCGGCGGCCGAGCGCGTCAGTCCGAGTCAGCAGGCCCCGGCAGCACCGCGCCCACCGGTACGCCCGGCTGCGAGGCCTCGGACACGTCTTTGCGGGACACTCCGCCCGGGAACCGCTTCACAGGCAGTTACAGACCAGGTGAGGCAGCAACTGACAGCCCCAGCCAGCTTCGGCCTGGGGAACAGCTGGCAACCATGGAACTACACAGCGGACTACGTGACATACTGTGCGAGGGTGCATGCAAGGAGGGCAGCTGTGGAAGAGGGGGCTAGACAAGCTGTCTCATGGCATGGATGTATGACTTAGTAAGGGGGCTGTCACCTTGCCCACTCCACAGCAGGGCTCTGCCTTTCCAAGAGGCTTTACCCCAGGTGCAGGGCTCTCACTTAGCTTCCTCTCCACCCCTACAATCCACCAGCAAACTGCAAGGAGGCTCTTAAACTCGGACTGAAAAAAGCAACATGGTCCAAAACAGAAAATGTAAAGATTGGTGGTTTGGGGAGGGGTGGTTTTTGGGGATGGGCTGGAGGGGGGAACAGGCAAAGAACCTCCACTAAGTTTTTACAACCTTCAACAGATGAAATGCTGATACAAATGGAGTCACCAATTTTATCAGAATCCAATACATTGCTCGTAGACAAAGCATCACCCCCTGAGATCCCACCAACTTTATCTCCTGGACTGCAGACAAGTGAAAAACCTGTAGCTGGTTTAATAGCAGCAAAATCTGACACTAAACAAGATGACTGCTCGTGTGCCAAGGGTGAACCCATCTTCCTAAATGTGGGAGGAAGATGGGAGTTTCATACCTATTACGATGCAGTTGATAACGAGCTACCCAGTACAGTCCAGAATGGAGACTGGAGAATGCAATGAGCCAAACGGTGCTCTGAACTCTCCTCACAGAAATACTTATAGTCACCCTAACTTCAAACTAGATCCCACTCAGCGTCACTGACCTGCATCAGGTGCTTACTCCTCCCACAAGCTTTATACACAGGCCGTGAATTTTAACATCTTGAGCAGACAATCCCATTCCCTACAGTTCTGAGAGACTCTGGTGGAAAAAGCTGGCATT
The DNA here is from genome assembly GCA_027925045.1 of Hypotaenidia okinawae. Taxonomy (NCBI): domain Eukaryota; kingdom Metazoa; phylum Chordata; class Aves; order Gruiformes; family Rallidae; genus Hypotaenidia; species Hypotaenidia okinawae. The sequence goes on from BSDF01000020.1 coordinate 4,546,428, forward strand.
AATGCCCTCTCTTCAGAGACTTGCTTTTTCCAGCCTCTGCTTTTTCACCAGCTGCCTCAAGACTATAGGATTTATAAAGAGATGAACAAAACCAGACCCACAAGTCATTCCAGTCAACTCATTATCCAAGATACTGAAGCAGTTCTGACTCCAGACAAGTTTTCTTCCCTAGTGCCCCCCAGTCATTCAGTAACTGTTTCAAGCGTGCATGCGTGCATGAGGGGTGGGATGTGGATTTGGTAGACCTACCTATAGAAACAAACCAGCAAGACTCAAACCTGCATGTTTGCACACAATCTTTGAGGGGAAATGCATCAAAATTAGCCTCCAGGTGTATTCAGAGAGGCGCGTTCCAGAAACCCAGATGGCAAAGTGAAATGCCTGTGCTCTGCCACACGTCGTATTTCTTACAATTCAAACAAGACTGGAGACAACACCTAAAAACCTTTTTGCCATTGAAACAGGGACTTACACTTTCAACCACCTTGCAGATGTTTTATCTGAGAATACAAAATGAGTTTATACCCAAAAAGTCAGTTTTGTCCCCTGTATCAAATACTTGAAAACAATGCTTAAGAAATCACTTTAAACAAGTAGTCATCGTCTTGTTAACTGAAGTTAACAGGAAATGGTTTGCAGTTTCAGGTTTTTTTGCTCCACTGGATTAGTATTTTCATTACCAGAGCAATACATTCCCTGACTGGGAAAGACACTGGTGGTGGCCTGGAAGTGTCTCGGATTAGACTGCCATTTCATTAAGTGCTTGTGCTCAAAACCATAGAGCCGTCAAAAAGCGTCCCTTTCTGTGATGGGGAACAAGAAGTCTCCAGCACAGACTTCCCTCAGGTCAGTCTCTCCCAGGTGTCGCTGGGTTTTGGCACAGACCCTTATTTTAGCCTCCAACTTGCCGCCCTTGTCCCCATGCAAATCCTCCCGGTCGCTCTTCCGGCAAGGGATTGTAATTGGGATCATCTTCTGGTGTATCAAATATTGCTTTCCTAGAAAACAGAAAAGACAACGTGGGGTTTTGTTTCCTTCAGATGACCCATTTCAGAATAAGACCAAGACTGCTCAAACTCAGCCAGCGTACAGCATCCTCCCTTAAAAACAGCCTGCCAAGGCACTGGTGCTTCTTACTCAAGCCACACTTGCTCTCCCATTAGGAGTCATCTGGAAGGGCTAGAATGATGTGCCTAAATCAAGGGAAACTGACAACAATCATCTGAAAGTTAAAATTCCACCTCCAAGGGAAGGCTGAATTTCAAAAAGCTAGCATGTTCTCCCAGGATGAGAGAACAAAACCCAAATGAGACACTGAAGAGTGCTGTGTGTCTTGAGAAGGTGACAAAGGAAGAGACAAACTATAGTATGTCAGTCTCACAGGCAGGAAGCAGGCACTAACCAGCAGACTGAAAATCCACACAAGCCTTTGACACATTAGCAGCTTGGGTTTCCTATTGATTAGAAAAGTCATGCTTAATCATACAGGCTACTTTCTCACTCTCAAAACTACTTTCAGAGGTTCTCTCTCTACAGATCTCTTTATCCAGAAACAAAACCACAGTAGATTCTTTGAAATACACAAGCAAACAACAATAAATCCCAGACTGCATACAAGCTATCATTACATCCAAAACATCTTGCAAGTAAAGTGTGCTTAACAAGACAGTCCTTAGAATAGCTAAAGGCACTGCTTCTCTTCACCTAGAGTGGCAGGCCATCTCAGAGAAGTTTCCAGAACAGGAGAAAAGAAAACACCAGGTGTATTACAGCTAACTCAAAGAAAATTAAAGCATCTACAAAAAAAAATCCACAATCCCTGACTCAGTCAAGAACCTGAACACAGACAGCTAAAAGGATTTAAATGCCAGCCTATCTTCAGGCTGACACTTTTCCCACAGCAGAAGAAAGCTACTGAGACAGCACACGTTACTCCAAGAGTCTCAGGATTCCTCCTAAGCACAGCTGGGTGCATGTAAGTTAGTCCCCACTTACACATCTGTAAGATCCTCCTCCCCCATTTGGCAACACACCACTTAAACAACAGAGCAAGTACAGACTGTCTCAAGCTGCCCAAGTTACCAGAAGTTGATGTGACTGAATTACAAACAGTTTTCCACACAAGCACTTTGCCTATGTCTGTTCCAAATCAGACACCACTACTTACAGGACAGATGGTGTTCTCAGGAGCCTTCCACCACCAGGCTGATTGGGAAAGACATCCTCTAAGAAAAAATATATATGCCCAACAGCAATGCCTAGGATATAAAGTCAAATAGTTATTTGTCAATATTTCTCCTTGACAACTTTCAAATGCTTCACTAGAGTTTTCAGGGGAAAAAAAACCAACCCCAAACCAACCCAGACATGGATTCTTTCATAGAAAAGATAACAAGAGGTAGAGAAATACAAAAAAATGATGAAGCATGCTGACATCAGGTGAGAAGCTGAACTTACAAGACATTCATACAAAGAAAACTGCTTGTCATTATTAAGCATATTGATGTTATGGCTTTATTAGCATTGATAAAAATAGTAATATAAGCTATTTTAGACCAATAGCCTGATGCCCACAGTCAGATTATGGACCCAGGCTGATTCCAAGCAATAAAAGAGCCAAAGTATCAGAAGCTCTTTCCACCCTTGTTACAGCACAAGGGCTATAACAACAAAAGCCTGGTATAAGTATATAATCATTGTACCAGACAAGCTAATAGTGAGTGAAAAGCATTTAGCCCTTAGGTTTTTCCACTTCTTTTTTGTTGTTTCATGTAAAACATTAGCATGACCAGATCCTTGAGATTCTTGCAATTCCTTACCCAGGAGATCCACAATGATGGAGTTCCCCAAAAGCAGCGAAAAGCCCATCAATACCCAGGGTAGAAAAGGGGCTTGAAAGATGAGAAGACCAAAAAGTTCATCCGGACGTAGGGATTCCTGCGGCTCCACACGTACACGAGCATTATTGTGAATGCCTGACCCAAGAAAACCAAGTTCACAAACAGGCCAATAAGCTGTGAGGGGTTGCTAAAGAAAACACTTCACCCATGAGGTCAAGCATGGAAAGAGATCTGCAGCTTGACCTGTAACCCTGCTTTGTTTTCCTGCAGTGCTGGTATCTCTCCCCTCCCAGGTTCAAGTGAATCACACCTCCCGTTGGTCAAATTCAGCAGCTGCAGGAAGACTCAGGGTCGCTGCAGTGTGAACAATCTAGCTTGAAATCCCTGAAGCATCAACCTGAGAACAATTGTGCTCCTGAGCAGACCCCTTTTGGCCAATAATCTTCATAATTTTCATAACCCCATCAAGCAGTAAAAAGCCTGAAAGACCAACCCAATAATCAATAATCAACCCAATAATCAACCCAATAACAGCAACAATCACAAAGGATTCACAGAATCAGAAGACTGGAAAAGACCTTGAAGATCATCAAGTCCAACCAATCCCATCCTAAGCTAAACCATATCCCTAAGTACCTCATCTACCCTTTTTTTAAACACATCCAGGGAAAGTGACTCAGCCCCCTCCCTGGGTAGCCTGTTCCAGGCCCTGACAACTCTTTTCAGTGAAAATTTGTTTTCTAATGTTTAATCTAAACCTACCCTGGCACAGCTTTGTGCCATTTTCAAAACCACTTCAAAAAATACAGCTATCCCTAATATTACGAATGAAACCTATCATCACCTAAGAATTCAATGTAACATCACAGTTTCAAGTCCTCACTCACTTATCTTCAGCTTTACCAGAGCAGTTTGGAATTTAAAAAAAAAAAAGAAGAAGAAGAAAAGGATACAGTCATTAAAAGTCCTCCAAAAAGGAACATAAATACAAAATCTGCCGTCCGACCTCGAAAAGAGCCTTCTTCAAGCATCCGGCAGTAACGATATCTGAAGTCACGGGTCAGGAAAATTTGACTGCAAATGAGTTTAAAGAAAGATCCAAGCAGAAAAGGATTTAATTATACATGAGCTGAGATGTAAGGTTTTTAGCAATTTACTTGGTCAGTCGTCTCCTCCTGGCTACCTCAGCAGAGAGGGACACCCAGGAGGGGAAAAAAAAAGTTCCTCAGCATTTCCTCCTGTACGTGAGAGCCAACATGATGGATCAAGCTTGTAAAACAAAAGTCTTAACACCACAAAAATAAAATGGCAAAATTCTTGACTACTTATGAAGGAGATACAGTTGATGTACATTCATGACATCAGTGAAGTGGATGCTGCTAAACTCCCAGGAACGTGACAGTGGAGTGGAAGCAAACTTTTCCCTACGTGGATGTACAGCAACACACCTGTACTCTGGATCTCTGTTTTCCAAGGAAAGAAAACAAACTTGATGAAGGATACAAAAAGATCATGTTAAATAAAAAATTAAAGCCCACTGGTCCAAAGAATAAGTAGTTTGTGATTAACCTCCATACCTGGAAAATAAAGACAAATACAAGGATTTTAAACATGACTTGTTTTTACTGTCTGCACAGAAAAGCAAATAACACAACTGAAATGTCATGTACAGCCAATGAATCTAAGACTGAAGCCCAGATACAATGACCTGCACCCTACCTCCATGATTTTTTAAGGAGGACATGGACCTTTTGGACTGCCTCCAGAGGAGGGCCACAAAAATGATCAAAGGGCTGCAGCACCTCTCCCAGAAAGAGGCTGAGGGAGGCAGGCTAGCTCAGCCCAGAGAACAAAAGGCTCTGGGGGGACTGGAAGCTGCCTTCCAGTACCTGAAAGGGCCTACAGGAAAGCTGGGGAAGAACTGTTCACGAGGGCATGGAGCAATAGGATGAGGTGTGATGGTTTTAAACTAGAAAAGGGGAGAATTAGGTTGGATATTAGGAAAAAAACCTTCAGTATGAGGGTGGCAGATCACTAGTACCGGATCTCTGGTTGCCCAGAGAGATGGTAGAGGCCCCATCCCTGGAGACATTCAAGATCAGGCTTGATGGGGCTCTGAGTGACCTGATCTAGTTAGGATGTCCCTGCTCACTGTAGGGGTTGGACTAGATGACATTTAAAGGTCCCTTCCAACCTAACGCAGTCTGTGATTCTACATAATTCTGATATGAAAAGCCACAGGCATTTCCAACACTCAGCTATAAGAAGACAAGCACTTCCAAACTCCACACTTTATTTAAAAAGCCTCCCATACTTCAGAAAACACTTACTTGAAAGTTTTTAAATATTAATTCAGGGTTGAAATACAGCTGAAAGGGTGTGATTAATTCTAATTGCTGAAAAAGAAGAGAACATTTGATGGGATCAATACACCGAGAAAACACCACACAAGTCCAAGTACCTAACTGCCTATCTCCGTGCAAAAACAAAGCCCAAGCGGCTCTCAGTCAGCACGGCGAGGCGCTTTCTATCAGAACAGAGCCTCCATGACCTCTTCGGGGCCCCTCTCGCTGTTATTATTTGTTTGAGCTCTGTCCTCGCCAGGTTCCACGCCGGGCAGTCGGCGGGGCCCTGGAACCGCTGCTTCCCGGGGCGCCCTTCCGCTCATGGAAGCCCTGAGGGGAACGGACCGGGCCTGGGACGGAGGAGGTCTCCAACGGAACCCCTTCCGCGGCTCCCAAGCGCGTCGCTCTCCCAAGCCTCGCCGCTCCCCTCCTCCCTCCGCGCCTCCCGGGCACCCCCGGCGCAGCCTTCCTCTCCGGCGGCAAGGCTGACAGGAGGCCGCTCGGGGCCCCGTCGGGCCGGCCCGAGCCGAGCCCTCGGCGGGGCCTGCGGAACCGCGAGCGCGGCCGGCGGAGACGGGGCGGCGCCACTCACCACGGCGGCGGTGGTAAGGACGCAGGCCGTGGTGTAGGCCCGCGTCACGGGCGGCACCTGCAGGTACTCCTGCCGGAAGGTCTGGTACGCCATCTTAGCGACCCCCGCGCCGCTTCCGCCACGCGTCCGCGCTTGCGCGCGCCGCCCTCAGTCCCCGCCTCCAGCCGCCGGCAAAGCCAATCAGCGCCTAGGCGGTGGCGCGGCGCTCTCACCGGCCGAGCGGAGATCGCGGCTCTTTGCCTCTCTCTCTTTCCCCGCCCCCGAGGGCTGGAGAGCGTGTTGATTGGGCGATGCGCTTGCCCTCGCGGCCGCTCATTGGCTGCCGGCGCTGCTGCGCTCCTGAGGAAGTTGAAACGAGGCGGGAAGCGGCTGGAAAGCGGCGATTCCGCTCTCGGTCAGCGGCGTCTGGGCGGCGGGAACAGCAGCAGCAGCAGCCCCGGTGCCTCAGGTACCATCGCGAGAGGCAGCGGGTGCGCCGAGCCCCTCAGCTCCGGGCTCGGCCTTCCCCACCGCAGCAAGGCCCGTCTCCGCAAGGCCGGCTCTTCGCTCTCCCGCCCTTCCCGGCTCCCGCCCGCCGCCATGTCGGTCAACCCCATGGCGTACGAAGCGCAGTTCTTCGGCTTCACCCCTCAGACGTGCATGCTGCGCGTCTACCTGGCGTTCCAGGACTACCTCTTCGAAATAATGCAGGTGGTGGAGGGCGTGATCCTGAGGAAGCTGGAGGGGTTCCCCGGCTGCGAAATCAGCGCCTCCCAAGTCCGGGAATGCACGGAGAAATTCCTCATCTTCGTGAGGGAGCACTTCGAAAAGCTCTTCAATAGAATGGAAGAAGTGCTGCTGCAGCTGGTGTTTAAAATCCCTGAGAACGTCCTCCTTCCCGAGGACAAGGTCCACCAGCAGTACTCCTACAGCGAAGAAGAGTTCCAGGCGCTGCAGGGTGAGGTCAGTCAGCTGCAGCAGCGGTACAAGGCCGAGGTGGCAGCTGGGGAGGCGCTGCGAGCAGAACTGGCGGAGCAGGAGGTCGTCGAGGCTGAGCTCAGGAAGACTTTGCAGTTGTTTGATGGGCTGGAGAGTATCTGTAGGGTGCATGGAACTGGCAACTTCAAGGAAAGCTTTGCTTTCCTGACGCAGAATGTTAAGAGGCTGCAAGGTGTGCTGAAGGATGTTGAAGAAAAAAGCAAAAAACTTAAGGTGCAGGATGAGTTAATGTAATGGAAATTCTGAAAAGACAACACAAACCATTTAGACAGCTTGCTGTAAATTACAAGGACTTGCCTCTCCAGAAACATCTCCCCTAATCCCTTACTCCTATGATGGATCTAGATTTAAAGCTGTTGGACTGTGTCAGTTTGCACCTATTTAAAACCTTCCTAGGGAAGCAGGGAGAAGGGAAAGCCTGTAAAATGTAACTGAAGCCCATGATGGGGAATGTTGGATTGGATAACCTGGCTCTGAAAGCACCTCTGACCTTGCAGATGTTAACTTTGAACACAACATAGGCTTGCTTGTTTTTGTTTTTTTTTTTAACATCCTTAAAATAAATAAATGCTAAGTAAAGCCTGTAAGAGTTTGTGAGTGACTTTCCAGACTGGCAGTGGTTCAGAGTTGGTGTTTCCCTCAGGGGAAACTTTGTACCAGTTTCCCAGAGGAGTGGTAGGTGAGACAGTGATGTTGTGGTCAAAGATCTGAAGGGAAAGAGATCTGTTTGCATCAAAACTGAATTTCAACCCAGTTTCTGATATTTTTGGGGTGACTTACCACTTCACACATGTTTGCAAAGAGACAGCATGTGTTTCCTTTAAGCAAGGGGAACGTGCTGCTCCATGGACTGAAGAGAGAAGCCACTGCAGGAAACAAGCAACTTGATTGCCTTGTCCTACTGCAGTTTATGTTGCTTTATATGTATTTTTTTTTGTTTGGTTTTATTTTCCTTGACCAGTCTGCTTTTTCTACTAAACAGCAAACCTCTTTAGTCATGCTTAATCTGATTTTCCTGTAAAAACATTGTGAAAACAGACCAGTGTGCTTGAGTTCTTTCAAGTCCCTTAACTAAGCTTATTCCAGCTGGACTCCAAAACCTGTGGCTGTGCACACCTTTCCCTTGGCCTCTGCAGGTTTTGGATCTCCTGTGCAGATGTAGTGTGGAATATCAATACTGATTTCTACTTTGCTAATGTAGATGTTTGAAAGGTATTAAGCTTGTGAATAATTCAGAAGTTACTGCAATTAAAATTTATTAAAAGCATAAAATACAGTTTGCAGTTTGTTCTGCCCTGACTTCTGTAGACTTTATGCAGTATCAGCTTTGTAAATCCAGTGTCTTTAAGCATGAGGTGGCCTCAATGCCTGTGAGACTGGTGCTCAGAGCCCTCATGGAGGGAATGAATTTCTCATGCTGTTTGTCTAAGCAGAGGCTAGACTTCAGGGGAGGAAAAAGAGAGTGAATTGCATAAAACCTTAAGCTGTTTAGAAAAGAACTTAGTGACTTGGGAGTTACCTGGTATTCTCTACCTTGAAACCTGAAGAGTAGAAAGATGTGATTAATATAAAGTCTGGTGTAAATAACCTTGCTGGAAAAGGGTGTCTCTGTTTTACAGTGCTCCTCTCAGTTTTGCTGCAGACACCAGGCAGCTGCTACTCTAAACTGAATGCAAATGCATAGAAACTGTTTAATTTAATGCAAAGTTGTAAAGGATAACATTTGGAAAAAGGACTAAGAAGTGAAGGTGACAACTTGACCCCAAAGAGCCCAAGGAGGGTTCCAGAAGAGAGGAACTATGGGCAAGAAATAACAAAGGGGGATGAAAGAATCGATTGCTGCCTGTTCTGTTGTCCTGAGTGTAATTGCATGATCCCTCCACTGAAGCCCTCAGAATTATCCACAGCTGGTCATGGGAATAAAGCACTGGTGTGCCTGAAACCTTTTTCCTTTCTGCAGTCCCTGCTGCAGGCAGAGGGACTGTGGGCAGACCTGCACATCCATTTGTGCAGCAGTTCAGCATCTGCACAGTTTGGGTCCACAGCGCTGTGGGATGGGTTGCTGGTGGGGGTTGAAGGGTGACCTGGCTGCTCCTGTTGAATTAGGTCTGCTAAAGTATCTGTTTCAGAAAAAAAGGGGTTGGGGGCTGGTTTGGGGTTTTTTTGGGTGTGGAAATAAAAACATGAAGAGGTGAGGTGGCCTGTGGCAGCAAATCAAGGACCTCAGCAGGACATTTATTACCCATAGCTCTTGGTTTAGGCTTCCCTTAGGCTGAGATTAAATGCTGGTCATCTGATGACAGAACTGTGGAGCTGTAGTAAATGAGATATGGAGAAGGACAGGTCTGTGAAGAGAAAAAGGACTTTGCCATGACCCCTCTGGGGATACTGGCTTCTTAAATTCAGCTGCTAGTAAAATCCTGTAACCTAATTCCCTCCTCTTCATTTTCGTACCAAGAGCCTTTTGCAGGGGGAAACTGCCTTGCTGGGGTGCGCTTGGTCCAATAAACAGCCCAGCACTAGAGCTGAGGTCTAAGGGGAGTGAAACCACTCTTTTTCTTACCAAGGTAACACACACACACACACCACACCACCCCCTCAAACCCTGTTTGAGCTGGACCATCCTAAATCCCAGGCAGCATCTTCTTACCAGTACCCAAACCTGCAGCCCATCAGGACTCTCTATCACACCCAGCAGAACCACCTTCCCAGCCTCTGTTGGAAATCCCTGTGGGAGACTTCACTTCAGCCTGAGGAGAGAAAAAACCAACAGAAAACCCAGGTAAACTGACCAGAGAAATAACATCAAGGCAAGACTGAGCCTTTGGAGCTCTGAGTCCTGTATGGATCCTGCCAGGTGCTAATGCAGATGTGGAACTGTTGGAGAGGGGTCAGAGGAGCCACGAAGATGCTCAGAGGGCTGGAGCAGCTCCCCTAGGAAGAGAGGCTGAGGGAGCTGGGCTGGTTCAGCCTGGAGAAGAGAAGGCTGCAGGGGGACCTCACTGCAGCCTTCCAGTCCCTGAAGGGAGCAGAGGAACAGGAGGGGAATCAGCTTTTTAAAGGGCAGAGACTGGCAGGACAAGGGGGATGGATTGAAGCTGAAGGGGGGAAGGTTTAGATTAGATCTTAGGGGGAAGTTCTTTACAGAGAGAGTGGTGAGGGGCTGGAACAGGCTGCCCAGAGAGGTGGTGGATGCCCCGTCCCTGGGGGTGTTGAAGGCCAGGTTGGATGGGGCCCTGGGCAACCTTGTGTAGCTCCAGGCCTGGAGGTTGGTGTCCCTGCCTGTGGCAGGGGGTTGGAGCTCTGTGATCCTTGGGGTCCCTTCCAACCCATGCCATTCTATGATGCTCCAAAACCGGGCACTTTGGACCCAGTGCTCCCACATCTGCAACCCCTCTGCTTGAAGTCCTCACCCCTGGCAGCAGCTCTGAGTATTTTTGTCCCCTTCGCTGTGCAGCTCCTCAGCCCAGCACATCCCTGATGTACTCGCTGCCCTGGCAGCCATGGCTCCCATCTGCTTGCTCCCAGGGATTTTATCACTTCTCATTTCCCTGCAGAAAGGGAATTCTCCCACTGCTGTGCCTCACTTATCCCCTCCTGGGCTGTTATTACTCCTACTTACACAGTTTGGAATATTATTCCCTCCTGTCACCTTAATTTCTAATAATTAGTATTTGGTATAATGCTCTAGCAGAAGTCAGCTCTTAATTAATATTATAATAAGCACTAAATTATCATTTACTGCTAAGAAATCCTTTTGGAAACACAGCCCATTTAAAAGAAAATTAGCAGGGAGCAGCCTGCCAGCCCATTACCTGCCTGAATCAAACCCCAAATCAAGTCCCCATGCCCATAAACCCTGGAGGCAGCACATCACCCACCCCGTCTCAGGGCTGGGCACATGCTGGTGGCAGTGACATGACCCACCCAGCTGGCACCAGGACGCTGCATCCTGGGGAACAAGCAGTTATGTGACTTGTTGGGATATGAATCCTCCCAGGGAGGGAGTGGGTGATAGCATCCAGCCAGCAAAAGTGCCTGTGCACTAACAAGTCCCCCACGTCCCCGTGTGCACACCTGAGCCTCTGCCAGTCCCCCTTACTGAGCTGCTTTTCCTTCTATCCATGGTGCTGGTTGCAGCCCCGTTGCTGTGGCACTGGGGCACACCTGGGCATGTTTTCCTGAGCTTAGCCCAGAAATCACTTCTCTGGTAGCACAGAGCAACACGGCGCCTTCCTCACCTGCTGCAGCTCGGATGGTCAGCATCGCTGCCGCACACAGACCCGGCTCCAAAGGGGGTTTCAGCTCTCCAGTCACTAATACAACGTTGGTGTGCCAGAAACAAGCTGTGAAACCCAACTGAGGCGTGGAAAAGAGGAGGATAGAAGTTTCAAGTGATGGTCAGTGGCTGCCTTGAGCCTGCAGGAGCTGGTGATGGAGCTCATCCCCCTCTTCCAGTGCCAAGTCAGCCCCTGCCCTTCTATGGCAATTTCTTACATGGTTTTGAGCCATCCACCACTCCAGAGAGGGTCAAAACAAAAATGCAAAGACTGGATTCATTAAACATTCCCAGGTAAGAATATAAAGCTTCACAGCTTACAAAATTCAAGCAGCCCCCCAATACACACTGTTCTAACTGGGGCTGCACCCAGGAGATGCCAATTGCTGTACCCTTCCTTAGAAGTAATGGGGCCACAAAGCCCTCAGTGTCTGCAAAACAAACCCCAAGTTCTTGTCTTAGTGTGGTTTGCTGCAAGCAGAATGGGAAAATGAAGCTGTAACATCCTAATTGGAAAGCTCAGACACACCTCATTATCCTCCACCTGCTCTCAGGGGAGATGCAGGGGTGTTTCTGTGACATGGGTTTCACAGCACACAGCTGGCTCAAGGCACAAAGGGGGCTCCTGCTTTCTTCAGGGAGGGAGGTAAAGGGAAAGCAGGGATTTCCCAAGCTACCCCCACTCTTGCAGGCTTTGCTGAAGCAGGTAGAAGGGCAAAGCCTCCTTAGAAAAAACAAGGGTTATTCAAAACTGGGTGCACACCCTCCAGCACATCCCCTCCCAACAGCACAACAGCAAACAGCCCAGCTGTACTGGGAAACCCTGCTTTGGGATGCAATGCACCCGAGTTTCTTCTCTTTCCATCTACTTTTGCAGTCCAGGCACAGCCATGGAGCTTGACCCGTGCAGGAGACCATCCCTGCCTGGAAAGGTTTCCATCTCCCTGTTTCTGTCCCCTGACGCTGAAGCCACTGAGCCAAGCCTGGTTTGCTCAGCCCAAGGGACAGAGCACAGAGCCACCTGAGAGACGAGCTGCGTCAGGGGACGCACAGCCCGGCTGCTCCTTTCTGTTCAGGACTGGGTTCCTCCTGGGCAGCCCATTGCAGGACTCAGCACAGGCTGCAAAAGCATCAGGACCACCAACACAGCCCAGGGGATCAGATGAGACCCCAGAGCCAGTTTGCTTTGTACCTCAGGTCCTTTTGCACTCAGGCTCAGAGGATGCTTGGCATTTACACACCTGTAAATCCCATCTCCCCATAAATCAGTGGCTGTGTTTAGCATCGTTGGGCTCATGGTGTGCCTGTTGGGGTTGACCCTTAATGGCAAGTGATGACATAGATGCCTTAGCTGTTTGTTTGTTTGAGATTTGTTGGTATGAGAAGAACAAGAGCAGAGCAGTGTCCCTGCACACCTCACCAGGAGGAAGGTGCACCCTGCAGCACTGCAGGACCAGCCAGCCAGTCCCAGCCAGCAGCACCCACCAAACCCAGCATCTGCTGAGGCTTCCACACCGCATCGAGGTGGCAAAACACACCTTTGCCCTAGGACAGCATTAATTACCCAGGACAACATCTCTTTGGAAGAGAATGCAATCAAAGCAAGCCAGCTCCACAGGTCACATTACAGCAAGATGCTGCACCAGTTGGTGATGTGGTACCGAAGCACGACGGGTCCCTGAGCCTCTTTGTCCAGGGAAAAGCCCGACAGGGATGAAAGGTGGAAACCTGTGAACCCTCGTTGCTGCAGCTAAAAGCACAGCCAGGGCCTTGAACAGCAGAGAGCAGGCGAGAGCCAGCAGCAGGCGCCGCGCCAGGAACTGCGCTGATGCCAAGTGTCATTTCTCTGGGCTTTATTATCGTTTTCTCTTCGGTTCTAGAGTACAAAAGCATGCAAAAAATAGCCTCTCTATTCATGGTACATATTTACAGTGCAATGGCCATGTGCCATTGCAGTACTGAGTGCATATACATCATGCTTGAGTTACAGCAGAGGACGTACAGAGTCAGAGATTCAACAGCAGGTTGTAACAGGAGACGTGAACACGGACAGAACAGGCCTATACATCTGAAACAGCAGCAGAATTACAGCACAGAGGATCCAAATTACATCCCCAGCAGTTGCAATTATTTCTTCCTTGAATTTACAGTGATTTTTTGGAATGCTTTGACTCGGGGCTTGTGGTTGCTGAGCACCCGGGCACCCACTAGCAGCGACTCTAGGCATGCACGGCTTGCTTTCAGGGAAGGGAAGGTGAAAGGCAGCGACTGGCTCCCAAGCTCCTTTCCTGCCCTCCTCCCGCAGGAGGCTGCATCTGGAGTAACAGGGACACAGAACAACCCAGCTTAATTCAGGCTGGGACAGACCTGATCCAAGGCTGGGCCTTCTGTAGGAGGCTCTGGGCCAGGGAAGAAATCTCTTTCACTATTTGCTCAGCAAAGGCCACTGTCAGTGTGCCCTGGTGAAGTGGAGGGGCTTATCCAAACTCAGGTACAGCGACACAAACCCCACCATCAGCTTTCCTGTCTTGGGGTTCACCCAACGCACTCGTGCTCTCTGCCAGGACCCCTCTAACTCCCACAGCCAGCCTGCTCAGAGCCAGGGCTGGAGAGCCAGCCATCCTCGCTGCGGCCGCTCCGGAGCTCTCGCATTACCTGCATCAAAGGGTAACTGGGAATCAAGTGACAGCTTCTCACATACCTGACTGTGCTGCTGGGTGGAAGACAGCCCGATGCACCAGCTACAGGAGGGGCACCAGTGAGGGCAGCTGGGACCCTTGGAGTGAGCCTGGGTCTCCAAAGGGCTGGAACGGAGCCCCTGGGTTGGTGGGACAAAGCTCCTGGTTTTCTTGGGAGAGCTATGAGCTGGAGAAAGCAAACCAGTTCTGCCAGCCACAGAAATGGAGAAAAACCTCCCTTGGCCCCTGTCACAGCGCTGCCAATGGCTTCAGGAAACAGAGCCATGCTGAAAGAACATAAAATTCCTCCCACCAGCTCCTCCCCTGCAAGTCTGGCAGTAAATAAGGAATTAAACCCTGTCCTGGGAGGGGTTCCATCCAGATGCCGTTCGTTTTGTGTGGAGCAGCTACACCTTCTCCTCACCAGCCTCTCCTCATGTGCTGCCATACACAAAATTGCCTTTCCCAGGACCAACCCCACTGACACCTGACCCCCAGCTGCTCCCACCTTCCCCATTGGATTCCCCAGGAATATTTTCCAGGGCAGCATTTGTCAAACCACTCTCCCTAGGACCCCCAAATGACACAGCCTGGGTTAGCAATGCCACGCTGCAGAGACCTGGGGGGTATTGAGCCTGGGTGGGTTTGCCTTGCCTTAGAGCCCAGTTCTGGCACGGAGCAGGGGAGATGAAGTCCTGCCAGAGGGGGGCACAGAATGGGGCAGGGTGGCAGGAGTGTGCTGGGCTCACGAGACCTCATGTTTCTCAGGTGTTCTCCCATGGTGTGCTGCAGAAGATACCCAAAGCTGCCACGTTTTCCACCTCTACCCTGCAAACCTCTCTCGCAGCGGCAGGGCAGCAGCCCCCCAGCCCGACCCACCACCAGCACACAGCCTGGCCACACCTGCAAACCTGAAACCCACCCCTGCTGCTCCCTTGGCACAAATCTCCAGGCAAAATTCCAGCTCAAACTCAAGGATTTCTCTAGCCTGCAAGATGCAAGAAGTGAAGCACCATCCGGGCAGGAGATGTGAGCCTGGGATGACACGGACAAGACCCAGAACGGATGCTACTGCCATCAGCAAAGGACAGATCTGGCTTATCCACCTTCAAACTGAACACGTGTCAAAGCCTTGTGGCACTTACCTTTCAGAGAGCCCAGCCTCTTGCTGGGCAGTTTGTGGCTTGTGTCTCAAGGCACTGAAGAAGTAAAAACTAATCACGGTCTCGTTCCACTTACTGCTGCAGGTCATTTAGCTTCTCTTGCAAGCCCTGGCTACCACTGTTAGCTACGCTGTGATTTCTCAGAGATACATCCCTGGGAAGCAGAGCTTCCCAAAACAAGCCCTTGGCCCAAGATCGTCCTGCTCTCTGCACGGGCTGGGGGCTCACCCCACACTGCAGCCTCCCTCCCTGCTGCAGGTCACAGAGCTGTGCCACGGCCAGCCCCAGGGATGCCAGCAGCCTGTCTGCCTGCAAACCAGAGAACAGAGCTTGCTCCTGCTACTTCTCCAGGGCTGCTCAGCTCAGCCCTGGTGCACAGAACTTGGTAGGCACCCCAGTGCTCGGTGCCCAGTACAGACCAGTTTGCATCCAGACACCATCCCCTCCAAAGTCATCCCCTGCCCAGTCCCTCCTCCTGCGTTTGCAGGGCTCTCCTCCCCTCCCCACCATGCTCTCAGACTTGCCAAGTCCCCATCTCAGTTTTCACTCCCTTTCCCTGTGTGCTTCAATATTCATTGCGAGGCAGACGGGAAGAAGCACACGCCTGAGCACGCCAGCCCATGGGATCAGCACGCCAGCCCATGGAATGAGAACACCAGCCCACAGGATGAGCACACCAGTCCATGCTTGAGCATGCCAGCCCATGCTTGAGCACAGCAGCCCATGGGATGAGAATGCCAGCCCATGCTTGAGCTCACCAGCCCGTGGGATGAGCGTGCCAGCCCATGCTTGAGCTCACCAGCCCATGGGATGAGCATGTCAGCCCATGGGATGAGAACGCCAGCCCATGGGATGAGAACGCCAGCCCACGGGATGAGCACACCAGCCCACGGGATGAGCACACCAGCCCACGGGATGAGCACACCAGCCCATGGGATGAGCACGCCAGCCCATAGGGCGAGCACGCCAGCCCATAGGGCGAGCACGCCAGGGACATATAGCACTCAACCAAAGCAGTGCCTCAGGCCTTTGGAGGATGCCAGGTGCATGGTTGGGACAGGCAGGATTTAGCACCTCGATGCGAGCAATGCAGAGCACCAGCCAGAGCCCTAACCTTGACAGGGTACGTTTTCTGCTTTAGAAATTGAAGATCTCCTTGATAAAAGGCATTAACTGCAATACTATTGCCCAATTTGCTGATATTTACAGGCAAAACATGTGGCAGAGCCCTTCTGGGCAGCCCACTGAGGTGGCATCCGAGCAAGGGGAGGCAGCAGGCCATGGACAGAAGCAGAAGCCACCTGGAGCAAAGCCCAGTAAGGAAAACATTGGGAAACACCAAACTAGACTGCAGTAAACAGAACAGGAACACCAGTGGCTACCAACAATCCCCATACACGTATCCCCCTCACACAAAAAATTAAGGGACAAAGTCCCAAGCCTTCAGGATTAACCTAAAAAAAAGACAGTAAGATGATTATATAGGAACCAAATTTGATTTGTGTCCTTTATTTGTGTACTATAAAATAAGAATCTGATCCTGTTGGCTTTCTGGGGGCACATTCAGACCCCATAAAGCTCAAAGGGAAATACTGACATATTTCCATGGAGTGATGTCACTGGTTTTTTACTCTCAGTGCAAGAGTGAAATTCCTGATTATATACACAGTCTGTACAGCCAACAGCCACCAAAATAGCTGTGTTTGCCCTTTTAAGTGCAATCTCTCACCTGTTTGTCAAGCTGTAGAGATGAAGCTTCTAATCCCAAGGTTAGAAGCAATCTATGGATAAAATAGCAGCATCAGCACGTGCATAAAAATTACAGTCTTAAAATAAAATTAAGAATGAAAGCCTTAAAAAACCCCAAAAGATCAAGTTTTGATCTTGTTTGTGTTCTGTAGCTTTCCTTGGTCTAAAAACCCTCCACCAACATCTTCCCTCCTAGGGAGCGCTCCCAGTTTGGGTGGCTTATCAGGGAATGAAGAGTTTAAAAGCATCAGGTACGTAACTTGAAAGGAGCAAAGACATGAGTGAGGGAAAGGCAATCACCCTTACATAAAATAAACCTAAAACCTGCCCCTTTTCACCTCACAGAGCAAGGTCTGTGCACACAGCTCTGGGTGCAGCTGATGGGGTGCAATCCCAGGTCTCTGGGAACAGCCAGCATCTTCGGGGTGCCAACCTTTCCCGTGCAGCAGCACATCCCAACGCTTCAGGTCTCTGCGGCGTTCCAAGGCTCGCTGTGCATCACAACACCCTGGCTGAAGCCAGAGAGGCTGGTGGGATTTATGCTGCACAAAAGTGAGGGGTGAGAAGAGAAGGGGGAAAGAAAAAAGGGAGAAAGAAAGGCATAGAGTGACAGAGCTCACTCCAAAAGGAAGGTCTCATCCTCGCTTACAGAATCACAGGGGTTGGAAGGGACCTCCAGAGCTCATTAGGTCCAACCCCCTGCCAAAGCAGGCTCCCTAGGACAGGTTGGTGTCCAGACAGGTCTTAATGATATCCATAGAAATTCTACCATCTACTCCAAGAGGAGCAGGACATGTCCTGACATACAGAAGAGCTTTACCCATGCATGAATAAACCAGCTGCCCTCTGATGTAAACCCGGCTCTGAAGTCCCTTTTCTTTTCTCCCTGATGCTTGAAACAGAGAATGCAAAAAAAGAAGCAAGGAAATAGTGGCCAAAAGGGTAAACAACCTCTGAGAGAGTTTGGTTGGCTGCCTTACAAATAAAACCACATTCATTGGCCAAGACACCCAACTACAAAGCCCACACGTGAAGCACAAGTGGAGAGCAAGGCACAGGGAGGAGCGCACGGACGCCTCGCACGAGGACCGCAGCCTCCCAGGAGGCCAAGCCAGCCCTCTGCCAGCCCTGCCACCTGAGGACTCGCTCTTCTTATTGCTGCTCTGTTCCTCCTTTCTGGTGCTCTGGGTCAGTCCGGTTTGTTTGGGGTTTAGTTTGTTGGCTTTTTGGCTTTTTCCCTTTGCAGGCCCCGGACAGCGATGAGGGCAGATGCGTGCTAGACAACACCACGATGGGTACAAGAGCAGCAGCACGTGAGCAACCAGCCTGCAGCCAGCCAGGCAGCTTCAGGATGTAGCTTCATCTTCACACACGTCAGGCAGCTCTGGGTCTCTGCCTCCTTCTCTGCTCCCTTGTTTTCTACATGGACAGCAAGGAAACAAAGAGGTTACAGGCACACAGCAATGCAAGAAACAAAGCAGGTGGTGCTTTTTCCAACACGTAACCCAGGTCAACAGCATCAATATTAAGAGGGAACAGCAAAGAAGCAGCCTGTTGCCCTGGTACCAGATAAAGAGCTCAGCAATACGCCAGCTCGGTGTGCCACAGTGCTGCACGACTCATGCTTGGTCTCTGCACTCCAAAGACTAAGCTCTGCACTTCCCCAAGTGCCCTTCTCCCAGCTGCAGCATCACAAGGAGGTATCTGCTTCTTGGGGAAAGCTTTGCAGACCAGCAGCAACATTGCAAATGCTCTAGTTTGTGTTTGGGGAGTTGTGGTTTGCTTGTCCTTAATCTGATTTTTTTCTTTCCACAGATCAGAGAGATGGTTTGATATCCCAACCGCTTCTCCAGAGCCTCGCCAGGAATGGCAGTAAAACTGAATCCTTCCACCAGAACCCAGTTTTCCTTACGCAAGAGTTGTTTGATTTGGGTTTCTGTGAGCTTGCCTGGTCCCCAAAACAGCTCAGCACCTCACAGCAGCAGTTCTTCAAACACAGTCCATTCCCCCCTCCTAATTCTCCTTATCTTCCTAGGCGAAAGGCTGGAGCTCTGCTGTGGGAGGATGGGACAGGGCTGGGATGTCACTCCTTACCTCTGTCAGTGGGGTGGCAGACTCAGAGCCACTCGACATCACTCTGAGCCATCAGCAGAGACATTTCGGCTCAGGCTGGGGGCGCTTTGCAGGCTCCAAGCTGAGCCAGCCAACCTGGCAAAGCCTCAGCCGCACTGGCAGCCACACGCACCACAGGCCCGGCCGTGCTGCTGGATGCCACACGATGGGGTACACACAGCCCCCACCTCCCCAGGATGCCATAGCACGTGGTGCCTGCTGTCTCTGCTCCACACGATGGGGTACACACAGCCCCCACCTCCCCAGGATGCCATAGCACGTGGTGCCTGCTGTCTCTGCTCCACACAATGGGGTACACACAGCCCCCACCTCCCCGGGATGCCACAGCCACAGCACGTGGTGCCTGCTGTCTCTGCTCCACACGATGGGGTACACACAGCCCCCACCTCCCCGGGATGCCACAGCCACAGCATGTGGTGCCTGCTGTCTCTGCTCCACACGATGGGGTACACACAGCCCCCACCTCCCCAGGATGCCATAGCACGTGGTGCCTGCTGTCTCTGCTCCACACAATGGGGTACACACAGCCCCCACCTCCCCGGGATGCCACAGCCACAGCACGTGGTGCCTGCTGTCTCTGCTCCACACGATGGGGTACACACAGCCCCCACCTCCCCGGGATGCCACAGCCACAGCATGTGGTGCCTGCTGTCTCTGCTCCACGACTCTGCTGGCAGCTCAAGCCCCGCTGCTGGCGATGTCACCCCAGCGCTGTCAGCGTGCCTGTGCCACCCGCTCCGCTGGGGCAAAGCCCTGGGAGCCTGCACGGCCTTGGCAGTGAGGCCTCCACACAGCCATGCCGGCCGTCAGCCAGCCCGTGACCCAGGCAGGACCAGAGGAAGCTGCTGCTGCTCTTGACTGAAGGGCAGAAGAGGGACACCTTCGGGACGGATCCGTAGCACCCCACGGCAGAGACCTGCAGCGGGCAGCCTGCTTGCACCCAAACCTGGTCCACATCACCAAGATGGGGAGGTACCCACAGCGTAAAGCAGTGATGCTATCCCCCAGGCTCCACGTCTCCCAGGGCGTCTGGCTGTGCTCACGCCAGCCCAGCCACAGAAGGATCAGTCTGCGTGGGCAAACTGCAGCAGTGCTGCTCCTCGAGCAGTACAGCCTACAAAGAGCTGAATCACAGCATCCCCACGCTCCTGGGAAGTGCTTAATTCCTCTGCTGAGTCCCCATTTAATACCAGTTACTTGCTGGTGATGCCCCCTTGCTCACGGGCAAGCACACAGGCAAACTCTGGGAGCAGACTGACCATAGCTGGGCTGTGCGGTCCTTCCAGAAACACATCTTGAAAGAAAAAGGGAAGCTCTTCCTGAGGGATTTCTCCATGAAAACTGTAGCAGCAGGCATTGGCAGCAGCTGTCACTGACAGTGCCGCGTCAGTCCCCGTCCTCCTTCACCTGCCTTCCCCTAACTATCTTTGGAGAAGCTTGGGAAGTTCTTCCTCCCTCGGAGCTGGTGGCATCCTGGCTCCGGCTGATCCATTCGTCTCTGAACTGTAAACCAGGCCAGCCAGAGTCTCCAGAACGATGGAGCTGCTCCCCAAGGTCTTGAGAGGTGTGTGGGTATCACCCAGCCTCTCATCCCAGAGCAGATCTCCCCAGGCCTGGAAGGGGTTGTGTCCTACCTCAGAGACTTAGCTCAGAGATGTTTGTGAGCAGTGTGTCACAGTTCACATTGGATCTTATTTTGTTATTAATTGGACAGGCTGCTCCCTAGAAGGGACTGTGCAACTGGTTGGAGAAATGGCTGTGATTTGAAGATAGCCTGGCTGGGGTGGTCACATGGAGCTGAATTTCGGTCAGCCCAGGGCCCCTACCCACCCCCCAGCATGGCATCAGAGGCAGAAGTGCAGGGGCTGGTGGAGGGGCCAGAGCAGAGATGGCTCCAGCCCTATTTCTTTTGCATAACCACTAAATATTAAACCTGAGCCCAAATGACCCAGTTCAGCCCCAGCTTTTCCCAAATCCTGTGGTTCTTCCTTCACAAACGTGGGGCTGAGCAGCAGTTCCTGCTAAAATCCAACTGGGTTTTTTTCACCCCTCCTTGCCCAAAGAAGGCTGAAACACCAAGCAACAACTACTGCTACTAATGCACACATAGACATCAGTGTCACACACAGAGAATTAGTGCAGTAAAACTGCTCCTACAGGAAGGAAGGATGGAGCCAAAACGCTCTCACTACCACACAGATCACACAGGCTGAGGAGAGGGGACAGGTTGCTACAGCACCCAGGGGAAACACAAACACTGAGTTACCTTAAAGATGGATGCAAATACACAGATGTGTTTAAGAGTCTGTCCCTGAGAGCAAAACAGTGAAACAAAGGCAGAAAGTGATCATGAAGATGATGGCAGCAGGCAAAGGAGCATGTGTTTCTGCACCTAACTAGCACAGCAAGCAGAGTGAAGGGAGGATGCAGTGTCAGTCACAGAATTCACAGAGCTGCAGGGGTTGGAAGGCTCCTCCAGAGCTCACTGAATCTAACCCCCTGCCAAAGCAGGTTCCCTAGCACATGACGTGCAGCTCAAAGGACAGAAGAGGACAGGCACTGGCAGCACTGGTACAAACCCACTGCTACAAGCTCAGATTGAATCCAGCTCACTGCTCATGTCCTGCTGGCTGCCAGCTGCCCCAAAGCCACCTCCACAGCCTGTTTTTGGCAGCACCATGGCACCAAGCCCTGGGAATTTCTCAGCAAGAAGCACCCACGAGGCAGGTACCTCTGTGTGGATTTGTGAGAAGCCACTTCTGCTTGGAAACCTGGCTCAGCCTCCCTTTGACCTCCCTCTCCCTCCTGGCTTCCTCACACCTAACATGGACAGTAATGCCCCTCAGGGCTGCGACAGCTCTTCTGCTGGCTTTTTAGGGAGGCTGGAAGCAGGGCAGGCTTTCTAAACACAGACCAATCCCCCAGCCAGGAGCTGACAACCACATTTCATCAACAGTAACAGCAGCCATAATGGGAAAGTAAATTGGGTCTGTCAAAACACAGCAATTAATTTGATAGGTAGTAGTTGCAATAAATGAGAGTAATAAAATGTGGTGAAGCCAGTGCTGACTCAATTAGGAGAAATCTGGAGCAGGCAGAAGCAGCATAGCAAACTCTGCTAAGAGAAGCTCAGAACTCAGCTGTGAATGCTGAGCAGCTTGGGTCTAACCACTGTGAGGGACAGGCTTGACCCTGGCTGTGGCCCACAGGGCCTGCAAGGCCCAGTGAATCCCTGCATGTCCCAAGAGATCCTGCACGAACAGCAGGACCTGGAGCTGCCCAGACCTTTGGCCTCAGCTACCACGCAGCTCACAGCAGCACTCACAGGGCTTCCAGGTGTGTGGAGGTGCTCCCATGCAGAGCTCAACACTGCAAACCAAGATGTGCTAACCAGGGACACCTTTATTTTCATTCCCTTCTACCTGGGGAATGTGCCTGCCATTTAACAGCTGCCTTTTAACTTTTCAGTGCCATTAAACAAAGCAGTAACTAACACCCAGAAGAGGATTTCCTTCTTCCAGGTCTAAGGAGTGCTAAAAACAGCTTGCTCTCCTCCCAGTTCTCAAATCACTGGTGTCTTAATGGTGTCCTCCAAAGCAACAAAGCCTGAGGCAAACATGAAAGACCTCCTGCTATCACAAAGACTTCTGCACATGCAGCTTCTGCACGAGGTATCTCCAAGAGCAGAGCCCAGCACAGTGTCCAGGTAACATGGGGAGAAATTAAAAGCAATAAATAAAAAATTCAACCACATGATTTACACTTTCCTCCTCTCCCAATCCCAAGGAATGAGCTGTTCAACCAGCTTCTCTCTCCTCCTATTTTCTTAAAGGACAGACCCATTTTAAGAACTATCAATTAGGCATCAAATGCCAGAAAGCAGACTCAGCTGACAGAGGATCTCCTGCAAAATATATTCTCAGTATGGGCACAGATGTCAGCTCCTTGAAGCAGCACTGAGAGGGATGCTGGCAATTTCACATGCAGCCTAATTGAATAAATTGAATGGGAAACTAGAGTTTTCTAATTGCTTTTCTTCTTCTCTTATATAGAAACACAACAAATTATTTTTGACCTATAACTAGAAGGAGATGCTGTATTATAAGAGCTGATTTATCTCTCTCCAAAGTCAGTGCCACTGAGCAGCAGCAGCTCTGTGGTGGAGAGCTCAGGAGGTCGTGGCTCCTTTTTCTTGCAGGCAATCCCAGGGCAGAGTGGGCAGCAAGTGACAATGGCTGTGGCACTGGCCCCCTGGCCAGCCCCACTTTTGGGGTACCCTGTCCAGCTGTGGAGGAGAAAACTCTGCCTGACATACAGGAACTGCAGAGTTTTTATGCTGTGACTACATTATCTGTTCCTGCTAGGTTCTAGGAATTTATAGTCATCAAGACTCACTCAAAACTCATGTTAACTACATAACAACCCCCCATGAATTAAGAGCCAGATGGGAATCATGTCTAGCTCCATTTGCCCCTGTGGAAATAACACTGTAATCATGAGATAACTCACTGAACAATGAACATTCCCATTTAGGCTCAATTCATTTAAAATCAATGTCATTAGGTTCAATAAATCTCTTTTGAATCTGAAGTCATTTTCATTAGATTCAACCAAAACAGCATTTTTTAAAGTCTGAAACAACAATAACATTCTTGACACCCCCCCCCAAAAAAAGCATCCAAATGTCTTTCTTGAGGTTGGGTTCTCAAAGCTCCAGTTGTGCATGATTTAATTTAGGAGGAAGACAATGATTACTGCCAAAAATGTAGTGCTGATGGCACAAGATTGAGAAATTAAGCACAAGAGATCAGTGCAGTGGAGAGCTGGCATGTTTAAAGACCATTCCTTTGTAAGATCTCTAAGCACTTAAGCTGCTGGGCAGAGGTTCTTCCCTGACCTGACATGTTCTTGCAAACCAAGGGTGCTGGACACAGCAGCACCACAGTGGAAATGACACATGGTTTTCCAAAACCTTTTAGTACTGGCCTGTACATGGAGCCTGAATGCACAGATGGGGCTGAAATGAGTAGAGCCAGGGAAAGATGCTGGGCTTGTATAAGCCAAGAAGAGTTTGCCTAGCAGCTTTAGAAAAGAGACAAATTAAAAGCAGAGGCTCATCTTGAAAGCCTAAAAAGGTTTGAAAAGGCATTAGACATTGATAATTTGGGTAAGCAGAAACACCACAGCTACATTCCATCAAATGAACTTCACTACCTGTGAGCAGATAACGAAGCACCCAGCTCTAGGCAGGAACCAGCCACGGTGCCAGGGTTCAAGAAGTGTTCCCACCAGGTTATTCTGTTGCATGAGCTTTCAAGCATCTTGAATGAAGGTGGAAGGGACTTCTGGACACAGGCTCAGGGTACTGGACCACTTTGGGTATCAATTCAGGCAGGACTGAGAAAGAAGAAACCCTGCCTTGCTCTGAATTGGCCGTGCACAAAGCATACCATGTATTCTTCTAATGCAGTAAAAGTTTCCCCCTTGCTAAGCAATGCAATGCAGTGACCAGGAATGATAGTGGAGATATGGGCAGGGACATGTGTCACATTAGCAATAACTAATTTGGAAGGCAATGAGCCAAGGGAAACAAATGAGGACAAATCCCTTTGCTAAGCTGGCAGAGGAGCTGCCACTGCCACGCTCGTGGGATACAGCAGCACTCAGTCTATGGGGTGTGTCCCTGTTACACTGCTGTCTAATAACTGTTAAACTGCTCCTGGCCTCAAAGGCAAAGCATTTACTGAAGTCTCTGATACACAGTTGGGCCCTAAAGCATCAGCATCCTCAACTGAGCTGTGCCCTTAAACCCCCAGCCACCCCTGAGAGAGAGAGAGACTCTCCCTTGCTGACACTGCCCAAGTGCAGGGAGAGCCTCAGCACGCCCTGCTGGGAGCCTGCCACACACAGCACCAGGGTTTTGGGTGGGAAAGGATAATTCTTGGACAACACAGCTTTATGAACTGCAGCCTTACAGCTTCTGCAGGGCAAGAACATGAAAGTAACTGTCCTGGATCAGGCCAATGGTCTGTCTGTTACTTACTGGCCTGATGGCCCAGAATCCTGGCACTGAATGGGATGGGAACCAACACAAAGGAGAGAAATCAAGAGCCAAGTAAAGGACAGAGAGATTCTCCCCCCATCTTGTACATCCAGACTGTTGTGTTTAAAATTTGTTGATGAATCTAAGAGTCATTACTTTGGCTGCTCCCTTTTTAATCCCAATATGGCAACTTCTATTTATTTATAGTCTCCAAACTCTCCCACTGCAAAGTGTTCCAGCACTGCACAACTGGCTGTATGAAAAAATTCTCTCTGTGTTCTGAAATGAAATGGCAATGTCACAGTGCTCTCCACTGTCTGCCCATGCATCTCCACAGTGTCTCTGCCCATACCTGGGCCACAGACAAACCACATCATCCCATTTGGAGTTTATAACACACAGAAAGGGCTCTTTTGATGCTTTTTTCCACTGCCCATGAAAAAGGAAAGAAGTAGTAGTTCACCCATCTTCAGTGGATCTCTGATCACAGTGTATTATAAGCTAACCCATCTTCAGTGGATCTCTGATCACAGTGTATTGTAAGCTAATGTGTTAAAAACCAGACAAATGTAGCACCTTGCATGTGTTTAGGCCAAACCCACCTTACTGCACCTGCTAAGCAGGTACTCAGGCTCTTTTACTGCATTGTATTTTAATTGTAAAGGACATGAGGCAGAGTTCAGCCTTGGTATTTGATTTAAAGCTGGTTTTGTCCTTAAATGCTACAAAAAAAAAGCTCTGGAAGCTGCTTCCTTCATCCTCCACACACACCTTCACTCTGCAGGAGCTGTATATACATACGTACATCAGCAAGTTCCCTGGAGCAGACATGGACCTCTCTTCCCGTCTGGTCTGAACCTCAAATGGATTCCCAAAGGAGCGTTTTCTTAGCATGGCCTTCACTAAGATCTTTGAGGAAGAGAAACAGACCAGTGAGAATAGCAGGACTGACATGCACTCCCCTGAAGCTAGTTTGAAGGAGTCCAACAGCTTCTTTAATGATGTGGCAGATGCTTAACATTTAACAGAACTGCAGCAGGAGCATCGGCTGGAGAAACCCTCAGGAGAGCTATCTGACTTCCAGGTAGTGTCAACACCATCTCCTTGGCAGGGAGCTCAGACTTCTGGACACAGCCCGTGGCTGGGCAAGAGGCAAAGCAGCTGCTGCTGCTCACTTCCTGCCACTCATGGTGGCCCAAGCCCATGAGAAGGAGGCACCAGAGCTCTCCTGGGCCATCCTCCCAGGCACACACTGCCCAGGGAGTGCTGCCAGCTCCTGTGGGTGAGAAAGCAAAGCTCAAGGGGACAGGGAAGGGATGGCTTTCACTCCCCAGCCAGCTGTTGGGCAAGTGTCTGTATTAGCATCACACCAGGAGAGGTGTGAAAACGAGTCCTGTTGTGTTCAGTATCCCTCTCCCCAGCATGAGGAACCCTCAAAAGCACCTGCATTGTAGTAATTGCCTGGAGCAAACTTCATCAGGCTCACACAAACTGCCCAGAGCACCCCAAACACCCATTTTGGGTCCCCAAGACCGGCAGCCAAGCGCCAGCTATATACCACTGACCTCTCCCTGCTTCTCCAGCCAGGTCACCTCCAGGCTTGGAGCCTTCATTTTGAGGATCCAGATGAGCTCCCTTGCAACCTCTAGATTAATGCTTGTGCTACGTCTGGTGTTCTGGGATGTCTGCTGCCACTCCTTTGGGCTGATACCCTACAACTCTTCTGAGAGCAGCCAGGCAGGTATAAACAGGGCTGCTCACATGGTCAGGCCCCACAGCCAGCCTGCTGCAGTACTCAGAGACACAGGAAGGTCAGGCTGGGTTGAAAGGCCAAGTTTCTCATGCCAGGTGTCCCCTCCCCAAACCTCCCTCACCAGCTTCAGCCAAGCATTATGCTCTGGACCCAGGCAGAGGATGTGGCTGTGGTTTATACATACCACAGCTGGCAAACTAGGGATGGTCTTCACCGAGTTCTTCACTTCCTCCTCTGTCACCTCCACCACGGTACAGTGCTCCTCCTCCAGTGGCAAAGGCTCCTCACCATCCTTGGTTAGCCACGGATGCACCTGTGAGTGGTACAACACACAGACAGCTGTAGGTCTCCTTCTAGAGTGCCATGATGTTGGCAATGAGAGAAACGGGGGCACAGGGCTGATTCTGGGGGTAAGCTATCAGTACTGCTTCCTTTGCCACTTCCAGTGATGAGTCTCAACCAGCTCCCCTGGAAACTGCTGCAATCTGCTGCCCAGGCAGATGGAGTTCCCAAGCCCTGGGATTCTGGGATTCTCTGATTCTATTCACTCCCTGTGTTATTAAGCATCTCCTGAGTAAAGCTGATATAGAAAGACCTGTGCTGCCTTGAGGCCACTGGCCAGGCCAGCACCAGAGGAACACGCTCCCAGCCCCTGTGACACGGCTCCAGCACTGGCAGCACCGGCTCTGCGGCTCACACACCCCACGACAATGCCAATCCTCCTGGGGGGATTCACTGAGGATCAGGCAGCTTTTGAGCAATTCTAATTTAAATATGTAAACAAGAAAGCTTTTGTCAATATTCCCCAAGCAAACAGCAGCCACAGAGCTGTTCCACACTGCAAAATGAGCGTTCCAAGGCAGCATGCCAGGGAGAGCTCCCAAAACAAACATGGGGAACAGCTCTGCCTCATTAGAAGGTACCCAAGGAACAACAAAATCAGCTGGGATGTAAGACTGTAACATCAAGGGAGCACAGAAACAAGGGGGGAATCAACTTTTTAAAAGGGTAGATAGTGGGAGGACAAGGGGGATGGATTAAAGCTGAAGGAGGGAAGGTTTAGATTAGATATTAGGGGAAAGTTCTTTACAGAGAGAGTGTTGAGGGGCTGGAACAGGCTGCCCATAGAGGGGGTGGATGCCCCATCCCTGGGGGTGTTCAAGGCCAGGTTGGATGGGGCCCTGGGCAACCTTGTGTAGCTCCAGGCCTGGAGGTTGGTGTCCCTGCCTGTGGCAGGGGGTTGGAGCTCTGTGA